>JAWDJD010000005.1:124227000-125576000 GCA_035047305.1 Bradypodion pumilum | reverse complement strand
TTCCATCCTTTCGAGGTCAGTAAAATTAGTCCCCAGCATGTGGGGGTGGGGGAATGTTAAATTGCCTTGTGAACTGCGGCAGAGAGTGCACTAAGCCCCATGGAGGCAGTGTAGAAGTAATTTCTTATTTTCTGCTCCACACGACCAAGGGGAGAACAGGGAAACCTTCCTGGAAAAGGGGGGGGGGTTTCATGATTGGGAATAGGGAAGGCTGAGAAAAGAAGGAAAAGAGAAAGAGGGAGGAAGAGAGTTTAGTGTTTGAGAACCAAGACAATGGAGACAGCCGAAAGCCTGGCTTAACGCATCTTTATTGCATGATGGTCAGGGGAAACATGTGGTAATGGCGGACGAACAGCTCAATATATACAGTGGCTATACATTTGAATGTGGCTCCTCGGTAGCCCATTGGCTACTGTCTGCGTGACGTCACTCTCCGTCACACTCTTCTTGTCCAGGTGAGGTAGTGGCGGGAATCTTCCTGCGGCTGTAGGAATTTGGGGAATTGGAACCATGAGAGTTGGGCGCTCGCTATTGCCCCTAGCGGTCACTAGCTCGCGTCCTCATGCAGCAGGTTACAGTGTTACAGCTGGTGATTGTTACATCTACTCATTCGAGTGTTACATTACTTAAAGGCACATTACTCCAAACACAAAATCCCTCCCCCCTATGATGAGACGAAGTCTCTCATCCAATATGGTTTATTGCAAGAGCGTTTTGGGCGCAAGGCTGGCTGGCTTGTCCTGGGGGTGCTATCACTTCTGTGTTCCCTGGTCTCTTGTCCTGCAATGGGAGAGGGAGACTCGTTGGCGACTCGCCGTGGCTTTGCGGTTTTCGGGTTAGGGGTAAACTCCATTGTGGAAAAACCGGGGGCATTGGGGGCTAATGAAAAACCCCACTTCTCGCTTGGACGGGTGGGGGACCACTCCGAAAACCCCCCTGGTTTTGTAACTCAAAGTCAAAATCATCTTCTGGGATATCTGTGGGGGCATCCTCCAGGATATCTGCGGGGACAAACTTATTCCCTTCCCCCCTTGGTGGGGGCCACTGGACCCCCTCTCCTCCCCCTTGGGCTGAACGGGTGGGGGAGAACCCTAACGCTGAGTCCTGTTTCGCAGTTTCCCCACCCTGGTTGCCGGGAACCTGGCATCGGAGTTGGTCTGCGTGCTGCCTCCAGATTAGACCTGTGCTGGTCTCCACGCAGTACGACACAGGACCCGTTTGCCCAATGACTACTCCCGGAACCCAGGCTGGCCCTGCGCTAGCGTAGTTTCTGCAATGGACTGGGGCGCCTATTTCGAAACTCTTTGTGCCCGCTATCCCGATGTTCCTCCCAGTGTCTTCCACTCTCATGGGGTCTAGCCTTGTCAGTACCGTAGTCAGCTTTCTGCGCATTAGGAGCTCTGCGGGTGAATAGCCTGACGCCAGGGTGGTCACCCTATAGCCCAGCAGGAATTGGCATAACTGTAGGTTCAAGTCCCCGGGGCCCATGCGCCTCAGCGCCTCTTTGGTGGTACGCACGAGGCATTCTACCTGGCCATTCGTCGCCGGGTGAAAGGGCGTGGAGGTGATGTGCCGGATGGCGTTAATGTCAATGAATGCCCTGAATTCGGCAGATGTGAAGCAACTTGCGTTATCGCTCACAAGTGTATCGGGTATGCTGAACGAACTGAACACCTTGCGCAATTGTTTAATGGTTGCGGCTGAGGAGGTGTTTGCGACTGGAATAACCTCTAACCACTTGGAATAAGCATCCACTATAAGGAGAAAGAGCGAACCTCTGAAAGGGCCCGCGAAACCAATGTGCACGCGGGACCACGGTCCCTTTGCCGCATCCCATTCCCTGTGCGGAAGTCGGGCCTCCTCGGGCCGGGAGCTTTGGCAACTCTCGCAAGTGCCCACCATGTGCTCAATATCAGCGTCCAACTGGGGCCACCAGAAATAGCTCCTGGACAGTGCCTTGGAGCAGACAATCCCTGGATGGCTGACATGCAGCAGCTTGAGCACTCTTGCTCTCAGGGATTCAGGGACGACCACCCGCTGGCCCCACAGGAGGCAACCCCTCTCCATGGACAGTTCTAACCTCTTCCTAAAAAAGGAGCAAATTCAGCCACTGGGGAAGACGTTGGCCACCCTTTTTGCTCCCATGAACTAACCAGGGCCAACGTCTTATCTCTACCCGTCGCCTTAGCGATCTCCGCGGGCACTATGGGGGGTGAATCCAGGACCTCTATCATGAGCACTTGGTGGTCTTGTTCCACCTCACACATGGGGCTGCCCATGTGGGGCAGGGGTGACCTCGATAGGGCGTCCGCGTGGCTTATGTCCTTTCCAGGGCGATAAACCAGCGTGTTCTGGTACGCGTTTAAAAAAATGGCCCACCTTAGCATTCTAGGGGACAGGATCTGCGGTGTGGGCTTGTCTGCGGTAAAAATGCCTAGCAGGGGTTTGGGGTCAGTCACGATGGTGAAGGGACGACCATAGAGGAAATCGTGAAACTTCTTCGTCCCAGCAATTATCGCTAGTGCCTCCCTGTCTGTCTGCATAGTTACGCTCTGCCTTAGACAGGGACCTGGAGTAGAACACCACCGGAGCTTCCCGCCCGTTTTCCAACACGTGGCACAGGACTGCCCCCACCCCCACTAGAGATGCATCACATACCAGAACCACTGGTTTCTTGGGGTCAAAATGGGTTAGTATGGCGTCTGAGGATAAGAGTTGTTTCAGCTCATTGAATGCTCTCTCCTGACTCTCGCCCCATCGCCACGCCTCGTCCTTTTTTAACAATTTATGAAGCGGCTCCGCTACCGACGCCTTCCTAGGCAGGAAGGAATGGTAGAAGTTTAAGAGCCCCAGGAATGACTGCAATTCTGGCTTGGAGGTGGGGCGAGGAGCATTCTGAATGGCGGCCACCTTTGATTCGGAGGGTTTTATGCCGACAGGGGTTACCCGGAAACCCAGGAACTCAACCTCTTTTGCGAAGAAGACACATTTGTCTTTCCGCAGCCTCAACCCCGCCTTTTCAAATACCATCAGTACTTTGTCTAGCCTCTCAGCCAATTCTGACTCACTCCCCCCTGTTATCAATACGTCGTCAAAACATGGCAAGACCCCTTCCAAACCCTTCAGCAGATGCTCCACCAATGATTAGAATATGCCTGGCGCCGAGTTCACGCCAAACTGTAGGCGCGTCACCTGGAACGCCCCTTTGTGAGTGACTATCGACTGTGCAGCTGCTGCAGCTGGGGTTACTGAGAGTTGCTGATAAGCCTGCACCAGCTCCAGCTTCGCAAAACACTTTCCCCCATGTAACCTGGCCAACAGGTGGCTGACTACCGGCACCGGATACGCATTTGGGTGAATCGCCTTATTAATGGTACATTTGTAATAAGCGCAGATTCGAACCTCCCCGTTGGCCTTTAGCGCTGTTACAATCGGAGGTTCCCACTCCGCAGAATCTACAGGAACTAGGATGCCCTGGCCCACCAATTTGTCCAATTCCGCCTCTATTTTGTCCTTAAGTGCAAAGGGCACCCTTCGCGGTTTGAGTCTTATTGGGCGGATCTCCGGGTCCAGGTCGTACGCAACTGGGGGCCCCTTGAATTTTCCGAGTCCCTTCTTAAACACCTCGGGATGCGCGTCACACACCTCCTGTATTGGGTCAGTTCCAATAGTGTGCACCCCCCCAATGAACAAACCCAGGGGCTTAAACCATTGTGTCCCGAGGAGGCAACACCCTTGAGAACAACCAGAGGGAGGTCCGAGGCGTGTTGCTTGTATTGGACCTTGAATTTTCCCACCCCCAACACTGGAATGCTATTTCCCTGTACGTCCCGCAGCGTAGACCTCAGTGCTTTGAGCTTGGGCCGCACGTTGGGGAAAATCCTCAAGAATTCTCTCTGGGAAATGATGGAATATGAGGAACCCGAGTCTATCTCCATCTTAATGGGAACCCCTTGCACCAGTACCTCTACAAAATAACGTGGGTGTCCTAAGGACACGCTGTGGACCGCCGTGTCGTCGTCGCTGTCGTCGGAGATGCGGCCCATGCCGTCCTGCTTCCTTGAGGGCCGGATGCCCTCCTGCTTCTTCGGTGAGCGGTCTGTCGAGCCTTTCCGGTCTTTGCGCCGTCGTCTGCAAACTTTGGCTATGTGGCCTCGGCGCCCGCAGTTGTGGCACTCCGCCTTCCTGAACGGACACTTACTGCGGTCATGGGCCGCCCCGCAGCTGTCGCAACGCCGTCCGTCCTTCCGCACCTTCCGGATGTCCTCGTCCTTGCTGCTCTCCGTGGAGGAGTGTGGTGCCCGCCTGGCCGCTTGCACTGAGCCTGCTGCCTTGTCGGGTTGTGGGGGCCTTGTCCTGAACCCCTTAACCCCGGCCCTCGTGGCCTCTGCCGCCTGCGCCTCCTTCACGACCTCTTGCAACGTTGGGGGCGGCTCTTTGTTCATCAGCTTTCGCTGGACCTCCTCGTCCCACAGGCCGCACAGCATGCGGTCCCTGAGGGTAATTTCCAGGTTCTCCCACTTGCATGGGCTGGCGGCCAAACGGAGGGCCGCTGCAAAGGCAGCCACGGACTCACCAGGCGCCTGGACTCTCTTCCAGAATGCGTCCTGAGCCGAAAACATTGAGACCGAGGGCTGGAAATGGCCCCACATCGCTTTCAGGAGCTGCTTGACCGGAACCTCGCCCACCTTCCTTGGAGACACCAGGTCCACCAATACCTTCATGGCCGGGAACCCGAGCATCCTGATGAGGATGGCCCTTTTCTTCCCCTCGTCCGAGATGTCGGACACCATCAGTGCGCTTTGGAAATCCATCTCAAACAGTTCCCATTCCTCCGGTTTGTTGATGTCGAAACCGGCCTGTGTTGTCTTGATTCCGTGGGGATCTGTTATCCCATCCTCGTCGCCAATTTAGTGTTTGAGAACCAAGACAATGGAGACAGCCGAAAGCCTGGTTTAACGCATCTTTATTACATGATGGTCAGGGGGAACATGTGGTAACGGCGGACGAACAGCTCAATATATACAGTGGCTATACATTTGAATGTGGCTCCTCGGTAGCCCATTGGCTACTGTCTGCGTGACGTCACTCTCCGTCACGCCCTTCTTGTCCAGGTGAGGTAGTGGCGGGAATCTTCCCGCGGCTGTAGGTATTTGGGGAATTGGAACCATGTGAGTTGGGCGCTCGCTATTGCCCCTAGCGGTCACTAGCTCGCGTCTTCATGCAGAAGGTTACAGTGTTACAGCTGGTGATTGTTACATCTACTCATTCGAGTGTTACATTACTTAAAGGCACATTACTCCAAACACAACAGAGAGGAAGAAAGTGGAAGCAGGAGGAAAAAGGGGGGTTGAGAGGGAGAGAGGGGTTGTTTGCAAAGCCTCTTTGGGTGAGAGAGGCAGGGGATTGCACAGGAGGAGAAAGAGATGGATCCCTCCAGATTGCCCCCCCCCCAGGCAGAAGAGGAAGGGGTGGCGAAAAAGGGGTGGTTGCAGCTTGCAAAGAAAAAAAGAAAGAGAACTTCCTCCCCCTCCATCCCCGGCTCTTGTTGTATCTCTTGTTTCGAGACTAGCAGCATTGGAAAGAGGAGGGGGGGAGGTCTGGAAAAGTCCCTCCTCTTTCTCCTCTTTGGAGTGTGTGCCTGGCTGGGGATTTTGGACTTTGTAGTCACCCCTCCACAGCCGGATCACGCACCCTCGGCGCTGGCCTTTTGCGCACCGCCATTGTGCGCAGTCCTTCACCTGACAGGAGGGGGCGGGCATCTCTTAGGCGCCTCGCCCTCCCCTGTGGGACTCCACCTGGTACGGAGCCCCCTTCCTCCCACGCACGTGCACGGATACACAAACACACAAAGTGGGCAGCACACACACAGAGACTGGCCGTTCTTTCTTTTTCTTTCTCTCTCTCTCTCTCTCTGTTTTTTTGTGTGTGTGTGTGTGTTTTCTCCCCAGCCTTACCTCCTTGCCACGAAGCTGGCAGGCGGGCAAGCAGAAACAGGAGGGCGCCGGGCAGGAGGAATCCTGCACATGCGCAATTACACCCCCCCCCTCTTTCTGCTTCTGGCACGCACGCTCCAGAAGGCCTCTGGAGCACGCATGCCAGAAGCAGAAAGACCGAAGGGCAATTGCGCATGTGCAGGATTCCTCCTGCTTGGCGCCCTCCTGTTCCCGCTTGCCCACCTGCCGGCTTCATGGGAAGGAGCCATGTGCTGCGGTTAAAAAAACAAAAGACAAAACATTCACACAGAGCTATGGGCCGCCCACCGTCGGGCCCCTGTCAGCTCTGGGCCCAGTACGGCAATCCTGCTTGTCCACCCTTGATGGTGGCACTGCCATGGGGTGAAGTATCAGTATGCTGATGATACTCAACTGTATATCTCAGTCCATGGTGATTCAAACGATGCAGGTGTCTGGAGGCTGTTAGGGTCTGGATGGGGGACAACGGGCTACAGCTGAATCCTAGCAAGATTGAGTGGCTGTGGTGCAGAGGTCTCGGGAGCTATCATCTTTGGTTAGGGATGGGGTTATTTTGCCCCAGACAGACCTGGTGCGTAACTTGGGGGTCCTCCTGGTCTTGCAAATCCTGCTCAAAGAGCAGGTGGCAGTTGTGGCCAGGATAGCTTTTGCACAACTTTGTGTTATTCGCCAGTTACACCTGCTCCTAGACCAGGACTCCTTGCTCATGGTCACGCACGCTCTGGTCACCTCTACGCTAGACTATTGTAACATGCTCTACATGGGGCTGCCCTTTGATGACCATTTGGAGGCTGCAACTGGTCCAGAATGTGGCTGCCCGAGTAGTGATGGGGTGCGGACGCTGTGCCTGTGCTTCGCCACTGCTCTAGGAGCTGCACTGGTTGCCATTGTGCCTCCCGGTGCAATGCAAGGTGCTGGTGATGACCTTTAAAGCCCTACATGGTAGTGGGCCAGGATACCTAAGAGACCGCATCACCCCAAGAACATCTGTCCGTCCCACCAAAGCGGACCGGAGAGGCTCTCTGAAGATACCATCAGCTAGAGAAGCCCGACTCTTTAGCACTAGAAGGAGGGCCTTTTCAGTGTCTGCTCCGGCCCTATGGAACATCTTACCAATCGAGTTGCGCCTCCAGATGGAGCTGTTGCCCTTCAGGAAAGAACTAAAAACCTGGCTGGCAAAGCAGGTGTAGGGCACTGGTGATCTGGTGACTCCCCACTGCTGGCTTATATAGTGTAGGCCTCTCCTTTCTTTTAGCCATTCTTTTAACTGTAATTTTTAAATAAGTGATGGGGGGTGGGGGGTGGATTTTAGTATATATTAAGGGTTCTTTTAAGTTTTTTTAAAAACTGTTTTAAGACTGTAATGTTTTATATTACAGTTGTAATGCCGCCCAGAGTCACTCGTTCTAATTGGGCAGAAATATATAAATTTGAATAATAAATAAATACACTAGTCCTGCAAGGTAGTAGTGCCAAGAACACACACAAACAGGCTGCTTGTAGATGGTCAACGCATAGACTTGATTTAGGCACCACAAGCCCTCTTAAGCCACAACACACACTAAAGAGTAGAATTATTTTTTATATTTTATTAAATATATTAAAAAGAGCTAAAAAGACAAAATGTTCAAACAAAAATAAACAATGTAAAAGACTATAGAAATATTTTTTGAGAAAAAGCAATAATCAGAGGCAGTAACAAAACAGAGCAAATACAAGAAAACAACAAAAGGCTAACTAAATTATCTAGAACTTGCATTCTAGCTTGGCTTCAGCATACACTAAAACCTCTGAAAGTTGACCACTTAGGGGACTGAAGGAAAATGGTCAACATAAGGAAAAACTACTGATATGTACATGTGCCTCATTCTATTGTACAGCTTTTATTAGAGAATGCCATAGAGAAACACACATAGTGAAAACATAGGAAAATTATTCATACAGTACTGTATCATACAAAATCATCAACATATGTATTGTTTTCTCAAGATTTGATAGTTCTTTCTAGAAAAAGTCAATTTTAGTTTGTAAACTTTAAAACTGGCTTTTTCTTTCTTTCACAATGGTTAAATCCATTGTTAATCACATGCTATTAATCACATGATCTGTGTGTGTGTGTCTCGTGTGTGTATTTGTTTCATATTACCATTGGCTATTTTTTTATCCTGAAAAAAGAAAAAGGAAAAGAATTGACGTAGAAAAAAATTAACTCTTTGTACAATTTGTATTATGATATGAATCTATAATTATCATTATTAAACTGCTGAATCAGTCAAAAGTAAAAAATACTGTATTCTATTTTTTTTTATTCTTGAAAGAAATTAATTGCTACCAATTCTGCATTTCACTTTTCTTGCCCTTGGTGCAGACTGGACTCAACTGGTCAAGTTATAGAGAGTAAATTAATACCATATGTCAAGGTCCAGGTGGTCAATATAGAGAAGTTGGCTTTCTATTGTGTACATATGGTGTATGTCTGGTCTATGACAATTAGGTCAACTTAAGCAGGTGGTCAACTATGGAGGGTATACTGTAATTTCATAGATTGCACAGAGTTCATAGTATGGCAGAAGAAGCATCTCCTAGGAAACAAGTACAGTAAGCTTCTACAGTAAATTCTGACCTTCCCCCTTTTTATATCATAAGCTTCATATTATAGACCCTTCTGGACCCATATTTGAGTTCCACTGAATCTCCCTAAAGATAAAAGCAGTTTCTGCCCCCTTCTTCTCATACAGATGAAATTATTCTTCAAATTAGCAAAGTACCAGTGGCTTTGAAGGCTACTTTCATGCTGATAATTGGGTGCTATGTCTTTTCAATCGCTAAAAACCATTTTCAACCAGCTAATTCCAGACATTTATTAGAAAATTGAAACTCTCTAAAAAGACAGCAGAAGCCATGATCTCTCATGACAGTTGCATTGCACAGTGTCTCAAGAGGCATTCTTGTACAAGGACTGGAAGCATAGGTCACTGTACAGCAGGGGTCCTCAAACTTTTTAATCGAGGGGCCAGATCACGATCCCCCAGACTGTTGAGATGCCGGACTATTTTTTGAATGGAATTATTTCAATTGGAAGTGTGATCCTGCTTTTGACTGATGAGATAGTCAATGTCTAGTTCCATGTTTGTCACTGCCAATTGTGACAGGTGATGCAAGTGTGCATCAGTTAGTCTGGATCTGATTGGAGATTTCAGATGTTTCATTCAGGGGAAAAGTCTGTTCACAGACATAGGTGCATCCAGAGACGATTGCCAATTTGAGTGCATGTTTCCTGAGATTAAGATATGTGTCAGAGGGGAGAGATGCATAGAAATTAGTAAGGCTTTTTGACTTGAATGAGTCTTTCAGAGAGTCACAACTCTGTAGTTTGGCCATTTGGTAAATGGGATCAACAATTTCAGTGTCAACCGAAAATGGGTTCCAGAAAAGAGCATAAGAACATAAGAACAGCCTTGCTGGAACAGGCCACAGCCCATCCAGTCCAGCATTCTGTCTCACACAGTGGCTCACCATTTCCTTCAGGGTATTCCCAAGCAGATGCCTTCACCTGCTTAGGATTCCCTGGAAATGATATTGAGAGATATCCTGCCTATCTCTCCAACCCGGAGGTTGTCCTTAAGTATCCATAATTATAGCCATTGATACTCTTGTCCTCCATGAACTTGTCTAATCCTTTCTTAAAGCTGTCAAGACTGACAGCTGTCACCACTTCTTCTGGCAGGGAGTTCCATAGACCAGTAATCCTCTGGGTGAAAAAGTACTTTCTCTTATTTGTTTGAGAACTAGTACCCAAAAGTTTCATGGAGTGTCCCCTAGTTCTAGTGTTATGCGATAGGGAAAACAGTTTTTCCTTATCTACTTTGTCCACACCGTGCATGATTTTATAAACTTCAATCAGGTCACCTCTTAGACGTCGTCATTCAAGAGTGAAGAGGCCCAACCGTTGCAGCCTCAGATGGTAAGGAAGGTGTTCCAGTCCCCTAATCATTCTGGTTGCCCTCCTCTGCACTTTTTCCAGCTCCATAATATCCTTCTGGAGGTATGGCGACCAGAACTGTACACAGTATTCCAGATGGGGCCTCACCATAGATTTATAAAGAGGCAAAATGACACTTGCTGACTTATTTTCTATACCCTTCCTAATGATCCCTAGCATTGAATTTGCTTTTTTCACTGCTGAGGCACACTGGGTTGACACCTTCATTGAGTTGTCCACCAGGACACCAAGGTGTATGTTGTCATGAAAAGGCCCATTTCTGAGCTGGATTTTTTCATGAGATTTTGCCCGCTAAATTACCTTGTGCTTTAAAGCCCATCCAAGATGGAGATTTCAATATGTGGGAGATGCTTTAGGACACATACCAGAGAGAGATTGGAATGTAAACTAATTTCAGTTGGATGAGATTTCACATGTGGGGAGGTTGATATCAAAAGAACAAAACCAGAGTGTGAGGAATTTTACTTCCTCTTTCTCCATGGAAGTCCAGGGAGGGAGCTTCACAGAATGGACTGTGAGTACAAGCGGGGCCAAAAGGGCCAAGACGAGTTAAGTTTTATTATTTTTGTATGTATTTGTATTCTTTAAATGACTGGTTTGCAAGTCTGATTTCCTATGCTATATTCATTTCTTTGATTCACTCAAATAAACTTCATAAAATATAGATCCTTTGTGACTATTGAATTGGGATAAGAGGCTGACTGGACCACGGTAAACTGGCCACTTTTGTTACCTAATTTGAATAATCTAAACCCTGCACACTCACTAGCCTGAGGCCACGTGAAGTCATAGGGGAACTCATAAGGGCTGAGTTGCTCCACAAGGTGGTGACAGACATGGATGGTAAGGAGGCAGAGGGTGAAGTGAGGCAGGAAGGAACAAGGGAATCTCTAGTTAAAGAGACTTCTATCGTTACATATGTCCTGTTCATGGAAATGAAACTCTTTAAATCTCATTTGAAAGTCCCTTTGTAACATTTCCAGTGAATCCACACATTTTTTGTTTGGGAATGAAACTGTTGGTTTTCAGCCAACAGCTTTTGAGTAGTGGGGAGATGGAAGACGTTTTTCTCCTTCACTTGCTTAATGAGGAGGAACAATTTTACTTCAAATGCTTTCACATGTGAATCCATATAACAGATGAGCTTCTCCTTTCCTTGAAGTTGCACATTAAAACTGTTGAGTAGCTAGCTCTGTTACATCTGTCAGAAAGGCAAGGTGCCATTTCCATTCTCCATCTTTAAGCTCCAATACTTCTTTGTCTTTTGACAGCAGAAAAGCAGAAACCTGTGGAAGTAAATCATAAAAACATTTCAAAACCTTCCCTTGATGCAGCCAACGGATTTCTCTATGGTACAGAATATCTTCATAGGCAGCATTCAGCTCAAACACAAATTCCTGAAACTGTCTGTGGTTCAGTGCATGAGCCCTAAGGAATTTAACACAAGACACTACAACTTTCACGACAGAGTCCCACTTTAGTGATTTACAACACAGTGCTTGTTAGTGGATGCAATAGCCAGTGTATGGCTGTTGTAGTGATGGCCAACCTTGGCACTCCAGATGTTCTTGAACTTTAATTCCCAGAATCCCTGATCGGCAGGAGTGCTGACTTGGGCTTCTGGTAATTGAAGTCCAAGAACATATGGAATGCCAAGGTTCACCATCACTGGGCTATTGGATGTGAATGGTTCTGTTTGTCCATCGCTTGGTTAATGCGTGCAACCACTCCTTTCACAGACCCCACCATGCTAGAAGCACCATCCGTTGTCACACCAGCCAGTTTAGCCCAGTCCAGCTCCAAATCATTCACAGTTTGATGAACCTTTTCATAGATATCCTCTCCTGTTGTAATTCTTTGATGCTTTGCAGTGCGGCAAGATCCTATGTCACTTCGAAATGTGCATTTGTTCCACAAATAAAAATTAGAAGTTGTGCAGAATCATGAACATCGTTACTTTCATCAAGAACCAATGAAAAATAGCAAAGGTTTTTTTGAGGAGTTTTGCAAATGCTGATGCAAATTGTCCCCCATTTCTTCAATTCTTTGTGTAATTGTAGGTCTTCAAAGACTCAGTGTACTAAATAAACCCGTCTTCTCTGGACACATCTCTTTGGCAACTGAAAGAAGGCATTCTTTAACAAATTCTTCCTTTACAAATGGCTGGCCAGTGCGTGCTATTAGCTTGGCAACTTGAAAACTTGCTTGTGTTGATGCAATATTTAACTGCTTCTGCTTCACAAAAGCATTTTGCTGAGTTGTCAATTCATTTTTCAGTTTTAATATTTTGTCTTTTTTCACTTGTCCGACCAAAGATTCATATTTGTCTTTCTGTCGAGTATTTCACTGAAGCCTGACATAGCAGACAAACAGCTCTTTCCTTGCACTGATGAAACATGAGTCCACTGTTCTTTGAATATCCTGCACTCGGAATCAATTTTTCTTTTCTTTGACATAACTGTTTCCAAGGGATGCACAATGACTAATGCTTCTTTGGAAGAGCGCTCATAGCTGCTGGACTGTTTCTGCGGGGCAGTAGCAGTTGGTACTAGCTTTCTAGGTACTCGGCGGTATCAGTTTGTGCTGGCCTGTGTTTCTAGGTACTGGGAGGCAGCAGTTGGTACTGGTTTTATTACTGAATACTTTTTTATGTGGGAGGTGTGGGCAACTGACCTAAGCTCTGGGTCTTGCTTGCAAACATCCTGTAAACAGATCTGATCTGGACCTATCATCAAGAAAGATTCGGGAAGGTTACCCCCTTCCACCAGGACGACACTCAGAAATACATTAAATGTGGAGTGTTACTTTTGAACTGAAAACAAAAAAACTCAATGCCCCCACACCCAATCTGACCACCACCAACCCCCCACATACAGTGCCCTTCCCTTCCCCGGAGGCCTTGCCCATCCTTCCCTCAACATCATCCCCCCTTTCCCTTCTCCCCCCTTGGTTCCCCAATTTGCCCCCTCCCCACATAGAAATCTTTCTTTCCCACATAGGAACCCCTCTTCTTCACCCATGAGGCAGAAGGCTGTGTCCTTCACTGCCACCCACGAGGCCGCACCTGAGGCAATCCATACTTACCAACAGGGGACTCTGGGGATGATGAGGCCCAGCGGGTGAGCAAGGCCTGCTTTCCTGTCTGCCTACCTACCTGCTTGCCTGCCTGCCTGCCTGCCTGAGGGGGCAGCCGGGCCTCCCTTAGCAGTGCAGGCGTTGCCTCCTCCTCTGGCCTGCAAAATCCATTGTGGTCCTACTGCCTCCACAGATGGTGGCTCTGGGAGGCCATGGGTGGAATGGGTTCGTGTTGGGGAGGGCCCACTGATCTGCCCAGGGCTCAGCCTCTCTTGCCAACTTTGCTCCTTCCCTTCACCGCTGCTGCTGCTGCGTATCCTGCTCCCAGAGCTGGGCTCCCCGTTGGCCCTGTGAGACACTCCACCTCATTGGCTGAGGAGGAGAGGGCAGAGTGTTGCAAGCGTGCGTGACACGCTCTGTTGTGTATGCATGGAGTTCAGCTGCTCGTCTGTAGCGCAGCTAACGGAGCGTCACGTGGCTCCAATTCCTCCAATGGTAATACCGCGGGAAACCTTCCCGCCACAGGTGAAACTATGTTAGGTATGCATTACGTCAGAAGGACATCACCAAGACTGAAACCAATGGTGTGCCTACGGGCCAAATTCAAATGTACTGTGCTATATATAAGGAGGCAAGGCTCCGCCATTGCCTCATGTACAGATTGACTATGTTACAATAAAGTAGTGTTTAGCCTGCCTGCCGGCTCGTGTGCATTCAATCTGCCTACATCAAATTGGCGACAAAGGTGGGATTATGGCATCCCACAGAGTCACCCTACCTCCGTTCGACATCTCCACACCAGAGTCATGGGACCTCTATGAAGAGCAATTCCTTTACATGATGAATGCCGAGAAGATTAAAGGTGAAGCCCAAAAGCAAGCCTGCCTACTGGCCCAGTGTGGGCTGCCAACTCTGGAAATGGTGAGGAACCTTCTGATGCCAAGAGCACTCAAGACGGTACCACTGGCTAACATCCTAGCTGCCCTGCGGCTGCATTTTTGTCCAAAAGTGTGTTTTCCTGACAAGAATGGCGTTCAGCCAGCGGGACCAATGTCCAGGAGAAACTGTGGCTGAGTACGTGGCCGCACTGAGGCTAACGGCCGTCCCATGTTGGTGGGGAGCCAACCTGGCCGAGGTATTGCAAGACCATCTCCTACTCGGCCTGCAGGATGAAGAGGCTCAGTAGAAATTGCTATCCCGAAACGAGGACATCATGTTCGAGCAGGTCTTGCGGGCTGCACAAGCTGCAGAGTCAGTAAGGGATGGAGTATGGGCATGCAGGACGAGGTCCACAGCCCCGGGGAGCTCGGCATCCACTGTGCAAGCCCACAGCTGTTCGTCACTACGTGCACAAGAGCCGAAAGCTGCGGCAGCCGCCGCAACGTCCTCTTCGGGATCCTTCGAGAGCGAGAGCGAACCAGAGGTCCAAAAGGTGAGGAAAAGGGTGCCCAACAGGCGAGACACCGCCGAAGCAAGCCGTCACTGCGAGGGGTGCGGGGGCTCACACGACCGGAAGAAATGCCCATTCAGGAAGGCGGAGTGCCACAACTGCGGACAGTTGGGACACATAGCGAAGGTATGCAGGCAACACAAGAAGCAAAACCCTGACCAGACCAGCCGCTACGGGTGAAAGGACGAGGCCATCGGCAAAGTGTACACTGGGGACACCATGGTGAGATGTGTGTCAGACCAATGCACCCGTTTCTTTGTGAAGGTACTGTTGCAGGGGGTTCAGGTAAAGATGGAGGTGGATTCAGGGACCTCCTATTCCATAGTTTCGCAGAGTTGCTGCAGATACCCCCTCTGGACCGCCCGAAGCTGAGAGCTCCCAGAACGAACTTGCGGGACATTAAAGGTAACTACATCCCATCCCACTGTCCGGTTCAAGAACTTCACGAGGAAGCTGACCCTGGTGGTGCTAAAGGGGGGGGTCCATTTGCCTCCTAGGGACCCAGTGGTTCGAACTGTTGGGCATTGCATTAACCGGCATCAAAGCCGTTCAGACTGACCCCATTCAGGATGCGTGCAATGCGCACTCCGCTGTTTTTGGCAAAGGACTTGGGAAGTACAAGGGGGCCCCAGTGGACTTTGATTTAGACCCTTCCGTTTGCCCCATATGGCTCAAGCCGCGAAGAGTGTCTTTTGCACTGAAGGACAAGATCGAAGCGGAGCTGGACAAACTGGTGGGTCAGGGGATTTTGGTTCCGGTGGACTCCACAGAGTGGGAGATACCGATTGTTACTGCTATGAAATCCAACGGGGAGGTTAGGATTTGTGCTGATTACAAATGTACAATTAATAAGGCCATTTGCCCCAACGCCTACCCGGTGCTGGTGGTTAGCCATTTATTGGCCACGTTATATAGGGGTAAATGTTTCGTGAAATTGGATTTAGCACAGGCTTATCAACAGCTAACGGTTACACCTGCGGCAGCAGCTGCCCAGACAATAGTTACGCACAAGGGTGCATTTAAGGTGACACGCCTCCAGTTCGGTGTGAACTCAGCCCCCGGGATATTTAAGGCACTCATGGAATGCCTGCTCAAGGGCCTCCCCCAGGGTTCTACCCTACTTTGATGACGTTTTGATAACAGCTGGGAGTGAATTAGAGTTAGCCCAGAGGTTAAACGAGGTATTATCAGTGTTCGAGAGGGCTGGGTTGCGTCTGAGGAGAGACAAATGTGTGTTTTATGCAAATAAGGTGGAGTTTCTGAGGTTTCGAATCACCCTCGATGGGGTGAAGCCATCGAAATCCAAGGTTGCGGCAGTGCAGAACGCCTCCAGACCAGCCGCAAAACCGGAGTTGCAGTCTTTCTTAGGACTCCTTAACTTTTACCACTCGTTCCTCCCACGGAAGGAATCCGTGGCGGAGCCCCTTCACCACCTGCTAAAGAAAGATGCAGTTTGGCGGTGGGAAGAAGGTCAGGAGCGGGCGTTCAATGAGTTAAAGCGGCTCCTCTCTTCTGAGGCGATATTAACTCATTTCGACCCCAGGAAACCAGTGATGCTCGTGTGTGATGCCTCACCGGTGGGGGTGGGGGCCGTACTCTGCCACATGCTCGAGAGGGAGGCACCGATTGCGTTCTACTCGAGATCCCTCTCGAAAGTGGAGTGCAACTACGCCCAGACGGATAGGGAAGCCCTCGCGATCATCGCAGGGACAAAGAAGTTCCATGACTTCTTGTATGGGAGGGAGTGCACCATTGTCACAGACCACAAGCCCCTCCTGGGAATTTTCATCACGGCCAAGCCCACCCCCCAGATCCTGTCCCCATGAATGCTACGGTGGGCGATCTTCTTAAATGCGTACCAGTTCACGTTGGTACACCGCCCAGGGAAAGACATCGCTCACGCGGATGCGCTTTCCAGGTCCCCCGTTACTGAACTAGGAGAACCCGAGTGCGAGGTCGAGCAGGACCACCAGGTGCTACTCATCGAATCTCTTGACTTGCCCCCCATCGTGCCTTCAGATATTGCCAGGGCAACCACAAAAGACAATGTTCTGTTCCAGGTTGTGGGATGGGTAAAGAAGGGCTGGCCTGCAACGTCCCCATCTGAGGGAATTGCATCATTTTTTAGAAAGCGTTTCGAACTTTCGCTCGAGAGAGGATGCCTCCTCTGGGGCCAGCAAGTGTTGATCCCCAAGGTTTTTCAAACCAAGGTGCTCCGTTTCCTCCACACGAGCCACCCGGGGATCGTAAAATCGAAAGCTCTGGCATGGAGCTATTTCTGGTGGCCCAATATAAACAGTCGAGCAGTTGGTGGGCGCGTGTGAGAGCGGCCAATGCTCGTGGCCCGGGGAGCACAGATTACCCTCCAGGGAGTGGGACACAGCCCGCTGGCCATGGTCAAGGGTTTACGTGGATTTTGCGGGGCCTTTTCGGGGAATGATGTTCTTGCTAGTGGTTGATGCATTCTCGAAATGGCTGGAGGTCATCCCAGTGTGCAACACGTCCTCTGCAGCCACAATCAAACAGCTGAGGAGACTGTTTACCTGTTTTGGCCTGCCCGACGTGTTAATTTCGGATAACACAAGCACGTTCACATCCACCGAATTCCAGGCATTCCTCGAACGGAATGCGATTAGGCACATAACCTCTGCCCCCTTTCACCCTGGCACAAACAGCCAAGTAGAGTGCCAGGTCCGCACGACAAAGGAAGCGTTGTGGACGATGGGTCCGGGGGATCTGGAGCTACAGCTCTGCAAATTCCTCCTGTGTTACAGGGTTACCCCACTTGCTTCAGGGCAGTTTCCCGCGGAGATTCTTTTTTTAAAATATTTTTATTAAAGATTTTAACACAAGTTATACAACAAAGTACATACATACATACATACATACATACATACATACATACATACATACATATATATATATATATAACAACAAAAAAAGCTAATTTCTTTATACCATTCTTCAATCTTTATATTTACGTCATTTTTCCAATTTCTAGCAGTATGCATTTCAATACATATTGAAATTAAAAATAAAAATAAAATAAAAATAATATACACCCAGTGCTTTTTACAATGCCCTGGAGAGCTCAGAGTGTCTTTTTTATTTTAATTCCAAAAACTTATTTGATCAGGTACAGGTCTGTTTATTTCATCCCCTCTAAGTGAGTGATCCACAAAAGCCCGCCAAATATTCCAAAATCTGTTCTCTTTAATAATACCCTTTTTTAAATCTCCCAAGTAAATTTATCATTCAATGCTAAATTCCACATTTCTTTATACCATTCATCAATCTTTATATTTACATCATTTTCCCAATTTCTAGCAATACATTGTCTACCCGTTGTGTATTATTTCTAATAACTCTTTTTCATCCTTGTTTAGATTAATACATTCCACATCTGTTAACATAGTGATACCTGACCCCAGTTTAAATTTTTTACCCATAATTTCACCGATCTCTTTCTCAACTTTTTTCCAAAAATCTTTTACCACAATACAACTCCACCACATATGTTCATATGTTCCTATTGTATCTTTGCATCTCCAACACATCTTGTCTTTTTTATTATCAATCTGGTGTAACCTTACTGGGGTCAGATACCACCTTCCCGCAGAGATTCTGATGTGGAGGAGACCCACAACATTGTTTGACCGTTTGGATCCGTCCAGGGTGGAGGATAGAGGTACGAATGTGAAGGTGGAACAAAGGAAAGTGTTTGGGGCAGGTGACCCAGTGTACTGCAGGAATTACGCAACCTCAGGGCCAGCGTGGGTACCTGGGAATGGGGTGGAACAAACTGGACCCGTATTGTACCAAGTGAAGACGGAGACGGGTTTGTTGTGGTGGAGGCACGCCGATCAGCTTAGGAGAAGAGTCACAGAAGCCACGGGGGCAGCGGGTATTTTGACAAATCAGCGTTAGGGTCACCCCCCACCCGTGTAACCCAAGGGGGGAATACAGGACTCAACATAGCAGGAGGCATAAACCACCAGGAGACAGTCACCCGACCCGAAGTAGCACAACCCCACTTTGATTTTCTGTTACAGGATGGGGGGAGTTTCCTTGAGTGTTCCCCCACTCATCCAAGAGAGCAGCGGGGTTTTGAGTTTTCCCAAAGATTCCCCCATCCTCCCCAGCATCCAGATACCCCTGCCCTGTCCTTGCTGGGGTTCGATGGGACCTTTCCTCTCTCTCGGGGAGATGATTTGGGCAGCACAGCCGCGAGGTCTAGAGGCAGCAGCACCACCACTTTTGCTGCAGCCCCAACCACTGAATCGAACGGCTGGCCGCAGCGCGAGTGCCAACCCCCACAATGGTTGAGGGACTTTGTCCCATCCTAGGGGGAGGGATGTTGTGTATGCATGCAGTTCAGCTGCTCGTCAGTAGTGTAGCTAGCGGAGCGTCACGTGGCTCCAATTCCTCCAATGGTAATTCCATGGGAAACCTTCCCGCCACAAGTGAAACTATGTTAGGTATGCATTACATCAGAAGGATGTCACCAAGACATCCAATGGTGTGCCTACGGGCCAAATTCAAATGTACTGCGCTATATATAAGGAGGCAAGGCTCCACCATTGCCTCATGTACAGATTGACTATGTTACAATAAAGTAGTGTTTAGCCCGCCTGCCGACTCGTGTGCATTCAATCTGCCTACATCAAATGCTCCCTAACCATAACCTGACAGCAACCATAGCTCCCGATAACAAACGGCTATGGTTGCTAATTATCATTAGATGTGGTGCCTGCAGCACCACCCATGGGCCCGCCCAGCCAGACACCCCCTGGCTCTGCCCGGCCAGAGGGTAGAAGAGACGCCAGAGACACCAGTTGGAGGACCTTGATGTGTCTCTCCCAGGGCCCATGTCATCGGTCCTGGGATGGGAGACAGCTGCAGCCGCCGGCGCCACTCCCCCTGGCCCCGCCCAGCTAGAGGGTAGAAAAGACACTGGAGCCACCAGTTGGAAGACCTCGATGTCTTTCCAGGGGCCCACGCCATCGGTCCCGGGATGGGAGACAGGTGCAGCCTCCGGCGCCACTCCTCCTTGCCTTGCCCGGCCATAGGGTAGAAGAGATGCCGGAGCCACTGGTCAGAGGACCTTGACTTGTCTCTCCCAGGCCCACGCCATTGGTCCCGGGATGGGAGACAGCTGCAGCTGCCGGCACCACTCCCCCTGGTCCCACCCGGCCAGAGGGTAGAAGAAACGCCGGTCATGGACGCTGACCCCCAAGCTCCGTTGAAAATGCTGAGCGGAAAGGATTTTTGCAATTGATTTTTAGTAATGACTGTGTTTTATTGTGTTTTATTGTATTTCATCATGTTGATGTGTATTGATGTGTCTGTGAGCTGCCCAGAGTCGCATTTTGCGAGTGGGGCGGCATATAAGCTGAATAAACAAATAAATGAATAAATGGCTGCATCGAGGGCCAGATTTTTCGATGGAGAGGGCCAGATATGGCCCTCGGGCCATAGTTTGAATACCCCTGCTGTACAGGCTCATGGAAAAGGTCTTCCAACATGTACATTTATAGTAATTCCATGTTGTGCAACCTCTTCCGCTAACTTCAATTTGCAGAGCAGTGCCACTGCCAGAATTTTTTTTGCTGCCGTATCTCTAGAACCAGAGATATAATCTCCTAACTATATAATCTTCTGTCTGACTAAATTCGTCTGTGAATTACTGTTGTACTTTGCCATGACTGGGTCACGCTGAGTGGGCAAAGGCAGGTACCATATGTATGTAAATATAGATGATAAATAGGAGTATGTATGGAAATATTCTGTCATGTCTTTGTTTCACTGTAACTTGTATTTGTTAGTACTATAGCTGCAAAGGAGGAAGTAGGAGAAAGAGGCCTTTCTCACAAAAAGTGTACACTAATACATGTATTGTGAATTGAATGAATTTAAACATGAATATCCACTTCTTTGAAATGTAAACACTAACATATTTTTAGTAGTATAAGTACTTCCATCCACAGATATCTTATAAACATTAAGCACAACTAATTTTGGGACATTTATTTATTTTGCTCACCGTTTTCCTCTTTTTTAGACAACTATGTATGATAGCACCAGCACACTGAAGAGTATCAGCTTTCCAGCAAGGACCCTAAAATCTTATTCAGTAAGAAACTTATTTTCCCATGAATCTGCTTGAATCTGTTGCTTATATCAAAATTCCAAACAAATTCCTTTTTCTCTCCCAAAGGTAATTGAAGTGATTATTGGAATTTCTTCTGTGTTTGGTGGAATAATTGCTTTGAATATGGATGTGTTAGTTTCAGGCCCTTATCTTTCAGTAACATTCTTTTGGATCTTAGTGGCTGTAAGTATTATACCATTCTAACTTTTTATGAATGTATTCTCATTTTGCTAGACTCATATTGGTGTTTACATTATGTTTGCTTATTGAAACCCAGAGCAGCTAACTGGCAAGAAACGAGGTATCCAAACCTTATGCTAACAACTATAGGATCTGACCATAAAATATTTTCAAACAATTAAAATCGCTGTCCTGTGCTTATGCATTAGTCAGAGTCCCTAATCTTTGGTTTTTGAACTTCAATTCCCAAAAGACTAAGCCACTACATTTGACCGATCAGTGCTTTGGGGAATTGACAGGCTTCTGGGAATTGAAGTCCAAAAAACATCGATTGGGGATCTTTAGTGTAAGGGACCAAAGACAATGAAACAGCCGAAGGGTTGGCTTAACACAGGTTTATTGCATGATGATCCGGAGGAACATGTGGTAATGGCGGATGAGTAGCTCAATATATACAGCTGGCTATACATTTGAATGTGGCTCGTCGACAGACTATTGGTTGCTGCCTGCGTGACGTCGTAGGAGGTCACGCCCTTCTTGACCAGGTGAAGAGGTGGCGGGGAATCTTCCCGCGCAGCTGAACCAGGTGAATATGATCCATGAGAGCTGGACGCTCGCTACTGCCCTCTGGTGGTCACTAGCTCGCGTCCCCTTATTAGGTTTACATTGATACAGCTGATGGTTATAATGTTGCACACAGAAAGGTTACATTGATAACACATGGCAAAGGTACATTGTTAAAAGCACAGCTTTACAGAACACAACAGGATCCCTGCATTAGAGGATAAAACTCAAGCATTCTAATAATTATTTAGGTAATCCTTTAATCTAGTAGAGAGAAAATATCTTGTAATGATTATTGACATAAAATTCCCATACTGTCTATTCACTGAACAACAGCAATTTTGCTTCTGGGAATAACACATGTGATTTACATGATACCGAGTGTGCTAATTCTAAATCTGAACTCAGATTTTGCCAATCACGTACAGATTTTAGGGTGTGCTATAGCTGTTCAAATGGTCAGCAATTTGGTCATGTATTTTTACATGGGAACATTATAACAGTTGCAGCTACCACTATGCCTGCTGCCACCTCAGCTGAATCAAATCCCTTGGGGGCATGCATGTTCCAGTAGGGGCTGGGCATGTCTGGGCAAATCAGTGAGCTGACATCAGAAATAAAGCGAGATGGATCAAGGACTTGTCTCTAGTGGGAAACCATCTTATTGGATACTATAGCTAGGCCATAGTGAATATGTTTAGAGCTAAAGATGAGTACTGCAGTGGCTCAAGTCGCTAAGATGCTGACTGGGAAGCGGAAGGTCAGCAGTTCGATTCCCGAGTACTGCAGGACGGAAATGAGCTCCCGTCTTCATCCCAGCTCCTGCCAACCTAGCAGTTCGAAAGCAAGAAATTGCAAGTAGATAAATAGGGACCACTTCGGTGGGAAGGTAACAGCGTTCCGTGCGCTCCGGTGTCTAGTCATGCCTGCCACATGACCACGGAAACGTCTGCAGAAGCAGACAGCGCTGGCTCTTCGGCTTAGAAACAGAGATGAGCACTGCACCCTAGAGTCGGATACGACTGGCTTTCGAGCAAGGGAAACCTTTACCTTTACCTTAAAGATGAGTAAGCACAACTGTGATAATAAACCAGACAATTTTGGCTACATTTGTGGCAAATATACTCTGCATAATCAATGTAAGAACCTAACCAAGAGGGTGAGATTTGCTAACTTAAGATCCTGATGCCCTAGGCAGAAATGGACTTCAGATTTGGATTCAGAGTGCTTGATTTAGTATAGGATGTGTGGATTAGACCAAGTAACATTCAATATTTATTTTTTGTGATGCAGTGTTATAAATTACAGTACTGTATATGTATTTGATTTCTAGTGTGAAAAATACTTAGGAAAGACTGGAGACACCTTTGAGCCCAATTATACAGGAAGCTTGAAGAAAACAATGAATGCATATTCTCTCTGTTCAATAATATCTCCCATCTGTTATATTGTGCTCAAACATTGTGCTAAAGTTGAGCCAACATGGCTTTTGCAAGGGCAAATCATGCCTCACTAATCTGTTGGAATTTTTTGAGTGTGTCAACAAGCATGTGGATAAGGGGGATCCAGTTGACATTGTTTATCTGGACTTTCAGAAGGCTTTTGACAAGGTCCCACACCAAAGGCTCTTGAATAAACTTACCAGTCATGGAATAAAGGGACAGGTCTTGTCCTGGATCAGCAACTGGCTGAGGGACAGGAAATGGAGGGTAGCACTAAATGGAACTTCTCCAAGTGGAGGGAAGTAAAGAGTGGGGTCCCCCAAGGTTCAGTACTGGGACCCCTGCTTTTCAACCTCTTCATAAATGATCTAGAAGTAGGAGTAAATAGCAAGGTAGCCAAATTTGCTGACGATACTAAATTATACAGGGTAGTGAAAACTGTGAGAGATTGTGAGGAGCTCCAGAGGGATCTCTTGACACTGGGGGAGTGGGCAAAACAGTGGCAAATGAGCTTCAACATTAGTAAGTGCAGAGTGATACATGTTGGGGCAAAAATAACCAATTACATTTATAAACTGATGGGGTCTGAACTCTATGCGACAAACCAGGAAAGGGACCTTGGTGTCCTGGTGGACAACTCAATGAAGGTGTCAACCCAGTGTGCCTCAGCATGAAAAAAGCAAACTCATTGCTAGGGATCATTAGGAAGGGTATAGAAAATAAGTCAGCAAGTGTCATTTTGCTTCTTTATAAATCTATGATGAGGCCCCATCTGGAATACTGTGTACAGTTCTGGTTGCCATACCTCCAGAAGGATATTATGGAGTTGGAAAAAGTGCAGAGGAGGGCAACCAGAACATACCTGTCAAGTTTTGTACATGAAAATAAGGGGAAATTTAGGCCACATCCTTCTCTCCCAGGCCACACCCCCTTCTCCCCAAAATCTAGGCACATCCAAGAGCCTAGAAGATGAGGAACCATAGAGGAATGTTGAGTTTTCCTGGTGTATGAAGAACCACCCCATAGGCACAACTTTTCCCCTCACAGGGAAAAAGGCAGACAGCAAACCAAGCTTACTTCAACAATTCTATTGTATATTCCCCCCTATTTGACTGCATTTCATATTATGGTGATTTTTCATGGAACTGTTTTTCACATTTTAATCAGTTAATTGTCTCCTGTCTTAGCGTTTTGTGCCTCAATTTCATTTTTAAAAACTCTGTATTTAAGAGAAAACCATGGAAGTATGCTGTTTGTATTGTATGCAAATATACTTGAAGCCCACTCTCTCCTGGGAAAGAGGGTGTTAAAGGGGTCAATGAGCCAATCGGCTTCAAGTATATTTGCATACAGCATAAATAGGATACTTCCACGGTTTTCTCCTAAACACAGAGTTTTTAAAAATGAAACTGAGGCAAAAAAATACTAAGACAGGAGACAATTAACTGATTAAAGTGTAAAAAACAGTTCCATGAAAAATCACCATAATATGAAATGCAGTCAAATAGGGGGGGGAGTAGGGGAAAATATAGAATAGAATTATTAGTAAGCTTGGCTTGCTAACTGCATTTTTCTCTGTGAAGGGAAGCAGTTGTGCTTATGGGGTGGTTCTTCCTCCACCAGGGGGAGCCCAACACTCCTCTTCTATGGTATGATCTGCACACCACATAAAGATATAATACAATAATATATGGGAGGTTTGCATGCCCCTGATTCTTTTAAAAAATATGGGAAATTACAAAAAAACCAAAAAACGTGATGATGGGATTAGGGGCTCTAAATTATAGGGTTTTCCCAGGCAAAACAGGATAATTGACAGGTATGGAATTTCTGACTAAATTGGATTGGGAATACACTCTAGGATATGTGAGCCAATGCCCTCCTTGACCCACCGTTGGAAAGAGCCCCTGTCAGCTGCCTAAGTTGGTTCGTCTGCTCCCAGGCCTGACTCCTCCTCCTTGATCAGACATTCTCACATTCCCACCCAATGCTGATAAGGTCCCCATCCTTGTGGTTCCAACACAGACTAGGCCCTAGTGAATATCATGACAGACCTAGCTGCCCCACTCAGTCCACTTGACTCCAAGCCCACCTGGGGAGTGGATGTAGCAAGTTGCTTGCTCTATAACCCCCAATCTATCCCCTATATACAGAAGACCATGATAAGTCTCATCGTCTGAGGAAGACACCATAGGACCAGGGAAAACACTGGCTGGTTGTTTCAATGGCCTCTTACCAACACCTTGACCATCCTTCTTCTTTGGAGCCATATTGGGCCGCACAGCGAAGAGCAATCATAAATTAATCCAGCAAGAACTTTTCTATTTTGAAACCGAAACGAAAAGATCCCTGGAGTCAGCTTTCGCCAGTGAATCCTCCTCGCTGTGTAGCCTGCAAACAACTCATGAAGCTTTGGAGAAAACAACAATTATTTATGTTAAATTCTGGGCTACACCCAAACACCTCATATTAACCTGATAGGTCCTCACTGGTCATCCAATGCTCTTTCTCTCTCATGTTTGGCAAATGGCATTCTGCTGGCACAAGTGCACGGGCAAATGCCTGCCTTAGATGGCTGCAGCTGAAAGTGAAATGCTGAAAGATAGAGACAAATTTGTTTTTCAGACTGCACCATAGCTGTCAAGTATCCTGTTTTTGCTGGGAAATTACTGTATTTTACCCCTCTTTCCTGCCACCCATATTTTCCTATAAATCTCCTGTATTATTATTATATTACTTATATATTTTTTATTTTTATTTTTTTATATAAAACCAAGGTGTCGTGGGGTATGTTCCTCATAACAGAGCCAGGGAGGAGGAGTGTTGGGCTCCCCCGGGTGGGAGGAAGCACCCCTAGATACTCCCCTTAGCACCACTGCTGCCCCTCATGGGGAATAATACAGCAAGCCACCCCCATAGGCAAGCCTCAGCTGCAGTGGAAGAGATAAATACTGTAATTTTAAGTCCCTTTCCCCACTCGCTTCCTCATCATTTCATAATATTGGTGATTTTTTATGGAACTTTTTTTACACTTATATCAGTTAATTGTCTACTGTCTTAGCGTTGTGTACCTCAATTAATTTTTTTTAAAAAAATCTGTATTTAAGACAGGACCATGGAAATATCCTCTTTATGTTGTATGCAAATATACTTGAAGCCGTTTCGCTCATTGCCTCTTCTCTCTCCTGGGAAAGAGGGTGTTAAAGGGAAGAGACAATGAGCCATATATATAGTGCTAGCCTGCCCCCCATCTCCTTTAATCAATATAGAGTCCACAAATGGTTGCCAAATTTGCCAAAATCTATTTTCTTTGATTATACCTTTTTATTCAACTCCCATGTTAATTTATCATTCAAGGCAAGTTCCCACATTTCCTTGTAACAATCTTCAATTTTTAAAATCACATCATTTCCCCAATTTCTCGCAATACATTGTCTACCCATTGTCAAAATCATGGATAATAACTTTTTTTATCTTTATCCAAACTCATTTTATCTGTCAACAAAACAGTACCTGGCC
Source organism: Bradypodion pumilum (assembly GCA_035047305.1). NCBI lineage: Eukaryota > Metazoa > Chordata > Lepidosauria > Squamata > Chamaeleonidae > Bradypodion > Bradypodion pumilum. Next base: position 125,549,641 of record JAWDJD010000005.1, on the reverse strand, counting down.
CCAGCCTGAGTCCCACCCCCAGTATTCTGGAGGTTTCTTTCTAATCCCCCCCCCAACACCTTGCAACTCCACCACATATGCTCATAAGTTCCCACCATGTTTTTACATCTCCAACACATTTTATTTTTATTGTTATCCATTTGATGTAACCGAGCTGGGGTCAGGTACCATTTCCACAATATTTTAAAATTATGTTCTTTTACTCTAACCCCACAAAAACAATGAAATTGGAAATCAGGTGGAATGTAACGTAATGTAGTAGAAGAAATCCGTTTGTGGCCAATAGGCAGCGTTAATAAAATTATATATCCACAATTGACAACAATAAACAACCAAGTCCAACGCTTGTGTGTATAGAGTGGTATACTAGTGAACAATTCAATTCTGAGAATAAATTTCCAAAGCTTTCCAAAGAAATTCTTGCGTCCTTGCCTCAGTGCGAAGTCTGCTCTGTGCCAGTGGACGTCATTGACACATTTGATATGCATACTATTTATACTGAGATTCCCTGATGAAAGGGTATTATCCCTGAAAAGCTTATTGGCTGCCAGAAAAGCTTTGGAAATTTATTCTCGGAATCGAATTGTTCACTAATATACCACTCTATACACACAAGCGTTGGAATTGATTGTTTATTGTTGTCAATTGTGGATATATAATTTTATTAATTCTGCCTATTGGCCACGAATGGATTTCTTCTTCTACTACTTTTACTCTAACCGACATAGTTCTCGTAATCCTTTTTTTGTCTCATTTATATTTCCATTCAGCTTCCGTGATTCTGACATTCAGGTCTTGTTCCCAAATCGTTCTCAATGTTTCTTGTGGACTACCATATTTATTTAATATATTGTATATCTTGCTCATAAGCCCTTTAATCCCAATTCCCCCTTCCTTATTTTCGATATCAATTCCTCAAATTCCATCTTATCTCTTTCCAAACTAGCTTCCCCCCGATTTTTACTATTCCATTTATTTAACCATACAATCTGAAACCAGTTCAGACTCAACTGTGTATAAATCTCTTATATTTTCTCACTATCCCTGCAGCAGGCCAATATCCAGTCTCTCAGCAGGAAAATATCATTTTAAAATAAAATTTCCTTAACCTTGCTATTTAAATTTATTTGAAATTCTTACCAAGGATGATTACTAATGAAATATTTAACAACTCCTCACTACATATATAGCTGCTTACTTCACATATAACTTTTAACTTCATATATCCAGCACTAATTAGCACAACTTTTAGTCTGATACTGTGTTTTAAACTGTGATAATATGCATGATAATACTTTGTTTTAAACTGTGATAACATGTATGATAGGAGGATACTGGCGTAGAAACGGGCAAACCACATCAGGAAATTTGCCAAGAGAACCCTATTGACCAAAACAAAAGGCAAAACAAAGGGGCATTTTAGATGAAGCAGGATGCTTAGCACAACAGATCAGAAGAAGGGGAGGGACAGGAAAGGGTGAGGAGAAATACAGTGTTGTAAGGAACAATACTGTATAGGGACATGGAATGTGAGATCATGAACCAAGGAAAACTGGAAGTGGTAAAAAATGAAATGGAAAAAATAAGCATTGACATCTTGGGAATCAGCGAGTTAAAATAGACAGGGATGGGTGCATTCAGTTCTGGAAACCATCATATCTACTACTGTGGACAAGAAAACCTCAGAACAAACAGAGTACGCATAATTGTCAATAAAAGAGTGAGAAAAGCAGTAATGGGATATAATCTCAAAAATGAGATAATCCCAAAAAAGGATAATGCCAAAGAATGTTCAAATTATCGAATTGCGCTCATCCCACATGCTAGCAAGGTGATGCTCAAGATATTATAGGATAGACTGCAGCAGCATGTGGAGAGAGGATTACCAGAAGTGCAGGCAGGGTTCAGAAGAGGCAGGGGGACTAGAGACCACATTGCCAACATACTTGGATCATAGAAAAAACAAAGGATTATCAGAAACAAGTCTACTTCTGTTTTATTGACTACACCAAGGCCTTTGACTGTGTGGACCACAACAAAATGTGGCAAGTAATTAAAGAGATGGGAATACCAGAATACCTTATGAGAAATCTGTACATGATTCTAGAAGCAACAGTTAGGACAGAATATGGAATGGCGGAGTGGTTTGGAATAGGAAAAGGAGTAAGAGAAGGCTGCATTTTGTCACCCTGCTTATTCAACTTATACACAGAGCATATAATGCGCAATGCAGGGATGGAAGAATTCCAATATTGGATCAAAATTGCTGGGAGAAACATCGACAATATGAGATATGCAAACAATACCATCCTAATGGCAGAAAGTGATGGAAACCTAAAGTAGCTCCTGATTAGGTTAAAAGAAGAGAGTGCAAAAGCTGGCTTGAGACTCAATATCAAGAAAACCAAGATGATGGCAACAGGCCCTATCAGTCCCTGGAAAATAAATGGGGAAGAAGTAGAAGCAGTGACAGATTTTACTTTCTTAGGATCTAAGATCACTGCAGATGGGGATTGCATCCATGAAATAAAAAGGCAACTGATGCTTGGGAGGCAAGCTATGAGAAACCTGGGGAATATAGTGAAAAGTAGAGACATCACATTGCAAACAAAAATTCATATAGTCAAAGCAATGGTATTCCAAGTGGTAATGTATGGTTGTGAGAGCTGGACCATTAGGAAAGCTGTGCGCAGAAGAATAGATTCATTTGAAATGTGGTGTTGGAGGAGAGATTTGAGAGTTCCCTGGACAGCAAGGAGAACAAATAGGTCAATCTTAGAAGAAATTAACCCTGACTTCTGGTGGTATACAAACTTAAATAAAATTCAAGTTAAATAAATAGTGCAGGATGAGCAGTTGCTCGGTTCGCTCCGATTGCCACACCCCGCCTCCTTGATTTTCAAGGGTAGGTTTTTTTTTAATATTAAAAAAGGTGGGGAGCATACCTGTCAAGTTTTAGATGTGAAAATAAGGGAAATTTTGGCCAGATCCCTCAGTGGGTGTGGCCAGATCTGTGGGCGTGGCCAAATATAGCCATGTGGCTTGCTGGGCTCTAGTCGTGCCTGCCATATGGCCATGAAAATTTCTGCAAACACAGACAGCACTGGCTCTTTGGCTGTAAATGGAGATGAGCACTGCACCCTAGAGTTGGATACGACTGACAGATTTTACTTTCTTAGGATCAAAGATCGCTGCAGATGGTGACTGCAGCCATGAAATAAAAAGGTGACTGATGCTTGGGAAACAAGCTATGAGAAACCTGGGGAACATAGTTAAAAGTAGAGACATCACCTTGCAAACAAAAAATTGCATAGTCAAAGCAATGGTATTCCCGGTGGTAATGTATGGTTGCTAGAGCTGGACCATTAGGAAAGCTGTGCGCAGAAGAATAGATTCATTTGAAATGTGGTGTTGGCGGAGAGATTTGTGAGTTCCCTGGACATCAAGGAGAACAAATAGGTCAATCTTAGAAGAAATTAACCCTGACTTCTGGTGGTATACAAACTTAAATAAAATTCAAGTTAAATAAGTAGTGCAGGATGAGCAGTTGCTCGGTTCGCTCAGATTGCCACACCCCGCCTCCTTGATTTTCAAGGGTAGTTCTTTTTTTAATATTAAAAAAGGTGGGGAGCATACCTGTCAAGTTTTAGATTTGAAAATAAGGGAAATTATGGCCACATCCCTCTGTGGGTATGGCCAGATCTGTGGGCATGGCCAAATATAGCCATGTGGCTTGCTGGGCTCTAGTTGTGCCTGCCATATGACCATGAAAATGTCTGCAAACACAGACAGCACTGGCTCTTTGGCTGTAAATGGAGATGAGCACTGCACCCTAGAGTTGGATACGACTGGCAGATTTTACTTTCTTAGGATCAAAGATCACTGCAGATGGTGACTGCAGCCATGAAATAAAAAGGTGACCGATGCTTGGGAATCAAGTTATGTGAAACCTGGGAAACATAGTTAAAAGTAGAGACATCACCTTGCAAACAAAAAATTGCATAGTCAAAGCAATGGTATTCCCAGTTGTGATGTATGGGTGTGAGAGCTGGACCATTAGGAAAGCTGAGCGCAGAAAAATAGATGCCTTTGAAATGTGGTGTTAAAAATAGGTCAATCCTAGAAGAAATCAACCATGACTGCTCATTAAAGGTCAAATAGTAAAAATGATGCTAATGTACTTTGGACATCAAATGAGAAGAGAGGATTCACTTGAGAAAGCCTTGATGCTGGGAAAGGTGGAGGACAAAAGAAGGGGGTGGCCAAAAATAAGATGGCTAGATGGTATTGTAGATGCAATGGGGACAAAGCTGTGTGGGCCAAAGAACCCTTTTTCCATCTTCTTGAGGGACTTTTGTTTTGTTTTCTTTCTTGTTTACTCATTTTTAATTATTATTTTTTTCCTGGAAAGCAAAGTGCAGAATAGTAAACCAGCCCCCTAGGGTTACCAACTGCTTGTAAGCAGCTTGGCTTTAATGAACTAGCCCTGCACATGGCTAGACACCCCCTCCTCCCATTGGGGTTGAAGAACAAGGGATTAATTCCCCCAAATTAACCAATCTATTTGTTCCTCACTGCAACCAATTGAAGCACCAACACCTGAGAATGTCGGATCCAGCTTAAGGAAGGGAATTAGTAAAGTAAAAAGCAACCTCTGTAGTTTCCAAGCCTCTCAGCAGCTGAGGAGTTAATCTCCCTCCAGATGGTTTGTTAGAAGGTGGGGTGCCTGTTGGGCAGGGCGGGGAAACCTTTGGCGGCAGCTTTTCCTACTCTAAAAGGAATCCAGCCAGGCAACTGCAAGCAAAATAAACCTCAGCTCTCTCTCTCTCTCTCTCTCTCTCTCTCTCTCTCTCTCTCATATAGTGATCAAGCACCCCCCCCCAAGTTAACTCTAGAACAGAAACAAAAGCCTCCAGGAGGCAGGGCAGAAACAGCTCAATAAACCATGAGAGTGAGAGAGAAGTCTCTGCCCCAGACCAAGAGCTGATTTGCCCCTGCATATATGAAATATGGCTCACCTAGAGTAGACTCCCGTCCCATGGTGGCTCCGACCAGCAGCAGCAAAACCGAAGCCTCCATGACCATGTGGCAGGAAAATGAAAGAGAACAGAGAAGACCCCCACCATAGCTGTCAAGTATCCCTTATTGGCCGGGAAAACCCCTTATTTTACCCTCTTTCCCGCCGTCATCCTTTATTAATTAGACTGCAATGCCCTATTGCCGCCATTGGAGGGCAGCACAGGATAAGCATAGCTGTCAAGTATCCCTTATTTGCCGGGAAGTTTCCCTTATTTCCAAATCCAAAACTTGACAGGTATGGCCCCCACCACCTTCTCTCTCCCCTTCCACAAGTGAAAAGCCACAGCGCAGCGGCCTCTGGTGGCAGGAAGAACATAATGCAGCTTCGCCTGTGAGGGCTCCGGCCAGGATTTTTTTTAAAAAATATAAGGGATATTACGGGGAAATTAATAAAACGGGAGGGGTAAAAATAAAGGGTTTTCCTCAGGAAAAACAGGATACTTGAAAGGTATGAACCAGAATGATTAGGGGACTGGAACACTTTTCTTACCATCTGAGGCTGCAACTGTTGGGCCTCTTCACTCTTGAACGACGGCGTCTAAGAGGTGACCTGACTGAAGTTTATAAAATCATGCACGGTGTGGACAAAGAAGATAAGGAAAAACTGTTTTCTCTTTCGCATAACACTAGAACTTGACAGGTATGGGTTTAAGCCCCATCAACTATAGTAAAACTTAACTTCTGAAGAAATCTACATGTGTTGTTATGTGCCATTAAGTCAGAAACCCTAATATGGATTTCAGTGTGAGATATTTAACGTGTGGTTTTATTAGTTCCATAACCCTAGTGAGCTTCCATGGCTGAGCAGGGATTTGAACCCAGGCCTCCTAAATCCTAGTCCATTATTCTATCCCAGAGGTGGAATGCAGAGCCTTCTATGTGGGCTCACGCGCTGTCGCGTGCAAGCTCTATGCCTTCAGCACCATTGTCAACGCCACTTCCCCACCCTCTCCTCTCCCTCTGCCAATGGGGAGGCAAGAGGGGAGGGTGAAATCCCGTCCCGGAGGCGCCAGCGGAGATGAGGTGAGGTGTGGGGGGGCACTCACAGGAGGGGCACATGATGTCACTAGTGTGCCTTGTGCATGCGCACGCACCCACGAGACATTGCCAGAAGCACACTGGCAACATCACATGGGTGCGTGGGTATGCATGGTGCCTGCCCATGCGCCTCCTCCTCCTTGGGCACTGAATCTGTAAAAGATCTGCCATCACTGCTCTATCCTCAACATCACACTGGGCATCTGAAGAAACCCACAATATGCTGTTTGAGTAATAGGTTTTCTATAATTCATTTCATAGTAAAGTATATGCTTTCTCTTTGGATAACAATCCAGGAATCAGTGTAGACAGAATATTTGCTGTTCTACAGAAACAAAGTTATCTAAACAGTCAGTGTTAATGTGAATATTTAATCAAACTTGGTTTCCTTTTAGTGTTTCCCCAGTGCAATTGCAAGTCACGTTGCTGCTGAATATCCAAGTAAATGCTTGGTAAGTGTGTTATTAAGAATTATTTAATTTATAGCACGTAGGTAAATAGATGTCATTCATATTTTTCTGTTATAGTGAAAATAGGTCAAAGTAGAGCTCTGTAGAAGCAAAAGAATAACTAGACTGGCCTCTTCTACTTCAAATGCTTTTCATTCAGGGATGAGAGAGATAATATTTTTATTTTTATTTAAAAAATTTTTTAAAAAAATTATAAATTAAAAAGGAAAATGCATAACAAATACAAACAACAATGAAATAACAAAATTGCTAACAAGCATACAATTAAGACCTTTTGTGTCTTTACAAATACTGGAGAATTTTAACCTATTGTTTTAAATATTCATCCTGCTTATGCAATAAACATATCTACCTATATTCTCATCTAAGTTATCAAACCTTAAATCAACAAAGAATTTATATTAGTTACTATGGTATTTACTAACTGTAATAAGGTTTCAATTGTCCATCATTCGTACTAGTGATACATAAAATTGAACCCTGGTGGTATTTACAGTTGTCAAAGAGGCTGGTATAGCTTATTTTATTAAATTTACTTCCAAAATACTAATTGATCGGTTACTGGCACATAACCATCTCCTTTATCCAGTGCTTACTCTATAAAAGACTTCCATATTTTAAAAAAAATATTCTCCTTTATTATTTCCTTTTTCAGATTCATTTGCCAAGTTAATTTGTCATTTAGGGCCATCGTCCACATTTCTTTATACCAATCTTCAATTTTTGGAACAATTTCACCCTTCCAATTATGCACTATACACTGTCTGCCAGTGGTCATCATGATTGATATAAGATCTTTTTTATAATTATCCACATCTAATTCGTCTACATCAGTTAAAAGTGCGATACGTGCTCCCAATTTAATCCTTGTGTCAATTATATTCTTCATTTCGTTTTCAACTGCTATCCAAAAATATTTCAATACACCACATTCCCACCACATATGCACATATGAGCCTATCGCATTTTTACATCTCCAGCAATTAGATGATTTTCAATTATCTATTTGATGCAGACGAATAAGTGATAAGCACCACTTCCAGAGCAGTTTGAAATTATGCTCTTTAACGGTTATCGACAGCGTTCGCATAATCCTTTTATTCCATCCCCCCCCCCCAATTTTCACTGCTTATTTTTATGTTGAGGTCTTGCTTCCATATTATTTTTAAAATTTCTTGTGATTTTTCATCATGATTTAATATTTTGTACAATTTACCCACAAGACCCTTGTATTCTAGTGTTCCTTGTCTCAAATTACATATCTTACATATCAAATCTTCAAATTTTGTTGTACTTCTATTTAGATTATCAACTGCCATATATTTTTTATAATTTGAAGCCAATTTAACTTTAATTGTTTGTAAATGTCTAATTTTTTAGTACTATCTTTGCAGGTCCCTATCCAATCCTTCAAAAGTGACACATCATTTCTTTTTATTATTTCTTCTATTCTTTTATTCATTACTATTGGGAAATTTTTAATATCATTTAATTCTATAATAGGTGATGTGTTAGGAGCCAATTTCCCCCAAAATTTTAACCACATTTTCATTGTTGCTTTTAACAAAATACTTTCTGAACTGATGTTTACTTTATTTTTACCTAAAAATACTGTTTTCCCTATACTTTCTAATTCTTTCATTTCAATTCTACTCCATATTACTTCATCTCTCATTAGTAATTTACAAATGTTTCTTAATTGAAATGCCTTATAATAATTTTGGATATTAGGAAGCCCCAACCCTCCTTCCTTTTGAGATGCATACCAAAACATTTTTTGCGATTCTTGGGTTTTTTACCCCCATTACAATATTTATTTATTATGTTTTAAAAAAATATGAGGTCTTTCTCCTTAAGATGAATTGGTAGACTGTCAAACAAAAAAAATAATTTTGGGTAACAACTTCATTTTAGAGAGAGCAATTCTCCCAAACCAGGACAAATATTTTTCCAGCGTTATCACCCACTATATACACTTTCATCTGTAATCACTTCCATGATAATAATTTTGCAGTTTGTACATTGCTTCAAAAATATATGACCACGGTTATAATGGGACAAAATTCCGATGTTTCCAGCTTTCAGGTTTTTTATGCTTAATTACTGCAGATTTATTCTTTGCTTCTTCTACAGTGTTCTTATCTACTTCACTGCACATATAAATCATAATGAGCATGTGCTTTGACTTCCATTCAAATGTGAAAATGTACTTCTTTCATCTGTCCCATTTTGTTACTGTTGCAGCACTTTACATTTATTTATTTTTAATGCTTATATACCAATTGACTTAGTGCAAACACTATTCAGGGTGATTTCCAACACAAAAATATACATAAAATTATATAAAAAGTATAAGAAATTAACCAAGCATACAAACCTAAGAACCAAAAGGAAAAATATTCCAAATAAATAAGAATTCAGGAGATCATGCATTAAATGAAAAACAGTTCTAACCTAAAACCTCTCTACTGGGCAGGATGTTTTGCACAGGCCTGTCTCAAGGAAAGGTATTCAGATGTTTTTGGAAAAACAAGAGAGAAGGAGCCTGTCTGATTGATCTCAGTGGGGAGATAGTGCCAGAATTAGATGGCTGTTACTGAGGAAACTCTTTTCCTGGCTTCAGTCTTCTTTACTTCTCTCAGAGTAGCCACCTGCAGCAGGGAAACTTGGGAGGATCTCGTAAGGTGGGTAGCATTCCTATAGGAGAGTCACTCTGCAAGGTAGCATTACCCCAATGGGGTATTTTATGTTATAACTAGCTTTGGACCCGGCTTCGCCCGCCCCACCATGGCTGCCGGAGGAGGTACGTTGGACGGCCTGCACGGCTGTCCCCAGGACGCGAAGGCCCATCTACCCGGTCCGTGTACCTGATGTCAGTGGGACCCGGTGTATTGTCGTCTCCGCACTCCAGTGCCCCCACGGAGTCCTCCTCGGCGCGGTCTTGGGCCCATCTGGCTCCCTCTGTCCATCTGCGGCAGGGGATGCCCTGGTGTTTTCTGTTTGGCCTTCCACGGCGGCATTGCGGAGGACTCCCGTTGTGCCCTTACCTGGCATCTCTTCGTGTGGCCGTGGTGCCCTGTCCGCACTGCCTCTGCGGTCGTTCAGCTCGTTCAGGGGCAGCTGCGTCATCGCAGTTGCTTAGGTGGCCACAGTGGCTGCCTGCAGTGGCCTCACAACAGTGGTCCTGTTCTCTGGCACCCAGCTCATCTGGGGGCCTCTATGCGGCCCCCGGTGCTGGGGTGGTCACGGTGGCCTTGCCACAGTGGTGCTGCGTTCTCCATCTTGGGGTGTCGGTGTTTCCCAGTGGCCATGGTTCACATGAGTGGCGGCCATTGTTCTGGAGGCCACGCGGCTGGTGCCCCACCGCTTCCACTCACAGCTGGCCCCGCTGATGGGCCGTGGCATGCCGCATTGACCGCTGGGAGTTGTAGGTTTTTTTCATCTTTTGCTTTTTGTGGGACACAGGGCCCCCCATGGTGGGCCAGACCCCAACAGCTCAGAACCCAAACTTTCAAGGTAGGCGTGTGCCAAGTTAGGGGGGGCTGGTCCCGGGGCATAGATTTGACATACAAATGTTACACCTCTCTTTATATATATAGATGTAGGTTGAAATTGACATCTCAGAGTATTTAAACACAATTTTGTACATGTTTATTCAAAGGTAAGCCCCACTAAATTCAACTGTATTTATTCAGATATAAATATGTGTAGGATTGCAGCCTAAATGATCCACAGTCATATTTGGTCCAGGTCTTGGTGTAAATTGTGTTATTCTCTCTGTCCTTCCCTCTAGCTACTATCAGAATCTATTGTGCACACAGAGCACAGCATGTTGAGTTGGAATTTTGTCAAGACATTTAAAATACTTCTGAAGAAATCTGCATGTGTTGTTATGTGCCATTAAGTCAGAAACCCTAATATGGATTTCAGTGTGAGATATGGGGCTGGGGGGGTGGTGAGGAGGAGGAGGAGGAGGATCAGTTGAGCAGCGGGGAAAGCCATCCACCGCCACTGCCATGAGGCCTCCAGAGCCAGGGGCCGCCCAGAGACCACCACCCCCAGCCAGGGGTGAGGATGAGGAGGAGGACCAGCTGAGCAGCGGGGAAAGCCATCCACCACCGCCGCCGCGAGGCCTCCGGAGCCAGGGGCTGCCCGGAGACCACCACCCCCAGCTTTGCGGCGGCGGCAGTAAATGGCTTTCCCCACCGCTCAGCTGATCCTCCTCCTCACCCCTCAGCTGGGGGTGGTGGTCTCCGGGCAGCCCCTGGCTCCGGAGTACCCGGCGTATAAGACGACCCCCGACTTTGGCACAGATTTTTCAGGATTAAAAAGTCGTCTTATATGCCGGAAAATACGGTATATAAATTCAGTGGAACCTCGGTTAACAAACAGCTTGGTTAATGTAGAAATTGCATAACGAAAGGAAATGCATAGAAAATAAGAGTCTCGGTTTATTGATTTTTTTCCAGGACGGATTAATTGGTTTTCAATGCATTCCTATGGGAAACCACATTTCAGTTAATGTATTTTCATTTTCATTCCATTACCATGGGAAATTGCATTCAATGCATTCCTATGGGAAATTTGGTTTAAGTTATTTTCGTTGTACAAAACTTCCCGGAGAATCCATTAATTCCGTTAACCAAGGTTCCACTGTACATGAATTTTAAAAGAATAAAGTATTGTAAAATTTCTTTATACAAGCTTATGGAGATAAAAACACAGTTGTGAATCTTGTTTAACAATGTGTCATCTGTTTATGTCAAAACTTATCTTTAATTTAGGTAGAAGTTCTGATTGCAATAAGCAGTGTTACATCACCATTATTATTCACAGCTTCAGGATATTTGTCCTTCAGTGTAATGTGCGTTGTTGACATCTTTAGAAACTATCCACCAACTGTTAAGGTGTGTATTATTTCTGAATTCTCTAACTCAAAAAACAATGTGAACTTTTCAGGAGATAGTGGAGGCTCCAGAGTCCTGTACAAATTACTCATTTCTTCTTTGACAGATCCTCATTTGCCAGCTTACATGCATTTGAAACACTTATAGACAAAAGTAAGTGCAGTTTTCTAAGAACAGGCAGAGATGTTTTGAAAACTGAGAAAGGAATTGTGAACCAGAATCCTAATGGGTGTCAATATTATAGAGGCAGTGGGAATAAGAGCTGTTTTAAATGTGCTTAAACTAATCACTCAATGTTTGGCAGCAGGTTTAGAGTTTAGCACAGAATTTGTAAGGACATGATGTAGACCAAGTCAAGGTGTGAGTGTATGTTGCATGTTTTATGTGATGCTACTTGTGCAATTTCTAATTCTTGGGAAGTTTTAGAGATGTTTTATCAGTTGATTGGAATCTACTTATGTTTCAACAGTGGAAATATTTGCCTGCAAATTTGCATACTGCCAAAGATGTTAGTTTCAGGAAATAATTTCATTCACACAGTAAAACATGACAAGTTTATTCTTGCCAGCCATAGTAACTGAATGTGCTAGAACTTCATATCACGGAGGTCTAAAACAAATGTCCTATTCATTTTAAAATACAGTAAAACCCTGGTTTACTTATTTAATCCGTTCTGATTTTTTTTTTTGGAAACCAGTTTATATGTAAACCGAAGCATATTTCCCCATAGAAATGCATCGAAAATTTAAAAACCGTTCTTGACCTCCCAAAAAAATCCAAAGAAAAATTCCCAAAAACACAATGTAGTACAGTAAAAGGGAATAAAAGGCAACACAAAGCTCCCTACCTTTTCCACTGCTTGAGAAATAAAACCAGGAGGGTGAGGAAGAGGAGCTGTTTGTCTGCCGGGGCTGGCCGCATACCGGGCTCCCCACTCAAAAAGAAGCTGCCAGCTGAGGGGAGAGCCGCTTGCCCGGTGCTTCCTTGCTTTCCCAGGGGGCAAGGTGACGTCTTGTGCCGAAGCCCAGAAGCATAAGGGAAAGGAGCCCTGGGAAAGGAAGGAGGTGCCGGGCGAGCGGTTCTCCCCTTGCTCGGGCTAGGGGAGAACTGCTTGCCCTGCACCTCCTTGCTTTCCCAGGGGCAAGGTGGTGCCTTGTGCCAAAGCCCGGGAGGAGTAAGGAAAAGGAGCCGTTTGTCCCCTAGGAAAGGAAGGAGGCACCGGGCGAAGAGAGAACTGCTCGCCCAGCACCTCCTTGTTTTCCTGGGGGGAAAGGTACCTTGTGCTAAAGCTCAGGAGGGTAAGGGAAAGGAGTCGTTTGTAGCCCAGGAAAGGAAGGAGACACTGGACGAGGGGAGAACCTCAACAAATGGTAATGCATAATATTACAGGTTCCCAAACCAATAACTAGAGAACTAACTGGCTTTAAAGAATAGTGAAATTGGCTTTCTATAGAACAGAGAAATAAATAATATTTCATATTGAAAGTGTGGAAAAACTGAAGCATTATCAGTCCAGCCAATCTGATCTGACAAAGCAGCACCTAACAACTGGGATGCTTAAAGCCTGTTCTGTGTATGTATTGGCTTCTAGCAATCTTATGATGTGCTTCTCCTGCTTCTAATGCTGATGCTGTTAATTCAAGCTTTCCTGACCACTGGCACTGTCATACTGTGTATCAGCTTCAAAGCAAGAATGAAAATATGTGGTTCACTGTGGGGTGTGCCACCATTAAACAAACAGGACTACAAAACAACAGAGGTAAGTAATAACTACATCTTAGAATTGGTCCAAATACAGGATGTTTTTGATCATGTAGGTCTATTGTCGTCATAGTGATAGGTTTAATCATGGAGAAATGAATGGAAGCTTTATCATTATGCCTTAAATCTAGCAGGGGGTGGATTCAGTCTACATCTAGCCTGCTGATAGAGGTTTTCCCAGTTCTCCTTCGTATAGTTTGTGAATCCCTACTATTGGGTTATGCGCCTGCGCATAACCTGGACCGGAGGCTTTAAAGCTGATTGGATAAAAGTTTTGGCGGTAAGATCGCCCACCGTACCGCCCACCCTGAGGCACCAGTTCACCATTTTACCTTATCTTCTTTCCGCCTCAGCAGCAGGATGACCGTTGAGAGCTCCCTCATTTTTTCGTTGATTCTTCGGAAAAGACATTATATTCTACAATTTTTTTGGTGATCTTGTCCTCCGGGCAGGATTGCTTTATGAGAATTGCTTCTTCTTGCGAGGACTCAACTTTCTCCTATCGTATTAGGTCGCCATTCCCCCCCTCAAGGGGGTTGCAGTTGGCCTCACCTTCAGGCGTTCTGCAAATTTTTTTATTGCTGGTTCCCTCTCTGATGGACCCATCTTTTTTCCTCCCTGTGGAGAGAAAAGAAGTAAATATTTTATTCTTGAAGACTTTTTTCATGGCCACGGCTGCATTTAAACAGTGCGTGTCTTGCCACAAAAAGTTTCCGGCTTCCGACGGGCACAGTGAGTGTCTTTTTTGTTTAGGAGAGACTCATCAGAGCCAATCCTGTACTCATTGTAGGAATTTTACATGTTTAGTGGTGCAGAACAGGAGCAACCGACTTAAGGCACACCTTATGGAGCTTGCCTTAGCTCTGTCTACTTCTGCCGCTTTGGCTATCGCCAAACAGCCAGACCCCTAAGATGGCAGCTGTCTCGGCTAACCTTTCTAAGATGGCGCCACACAAGAAAAAGAAGAAAGACAAGAATGGTGATAAGAAGAAAAAGCACAAGGAGGGAGGCCACCATTCTTCGCTTCCAACACCTCGTCCTCATATATCGCCTCACACATCTCCCCCATTTTCGATCACAAGGTGCCCTTCTCTGGGGTCTTCATATTGCAGCCATTCTTCCTCTGAATCCCCAATTAAGGCCTCGCGGGCTGTTCCTCCTTTGTGGGCACGCCTTGTACCCTCATCACCTTCACCTCCGGCATCCTTGAGGGGAAGTTCTGCGACGCGTAAGGTACCTGTGTCTCCAACTCCGAGAACACCAGTTGCTCCTACCACGGCCACCGTTTTGGCTACTGTTTCGTCTGCTGCCACTTCGCCTCCCACCATTTCTGTCCCAGCTCCTGATCCAGCTGTACAGATGGACTTTTTCAAGACTATGTTTGAGGCTATGGCGAAATCCTTCACTGAGCAATTCAAAGCCTCCACCATTTCGGGGGCACCCTTGGGCCTTGCTCAAGTTGCCTTGTGTTCCGGAGATCCTTGACCAGACCCTGCTCTGCCGCCCTCTCAAGGGTCAAGCTGTCACTCCGTTGACCCAGCCACAATGGAGTGGCGCGGTACTGACGTGGATGAGATGAGCAATCGCTCTGTCGACCTGCCCAGGTCTTACTGGCGTGGACCTGACGTCGCAGCGAGGGTCCCCCCTTCGCCATCGGATAATTCCTCCTCGGAGGATGAAGGGGATGTGGATGCGGACAAGACGCCCGAACTGGCAATCAGAGCGACTGATCCGCCCAGGGGTGAGAACCAGAAATCTCTCACTGAGATGTTGACCCATCTTGGGCCCACCCTCAACATTCGGGTCAACCAGCCTCCTCTCAAGGCAAAGGATCAAATTACCGCCAAGCTGGACAAGAAATCCTTTCGGCTAGTGCATATCACCATGTTGCCTTCCATGCTCAGTTCATTGAAGGCCAGATGGAAGAAGCCCATTTTGTCACACTCCATTTCTTCCAGACTGGATGGGATATATTGGGTGCTTGACAAGAATGTAGAGTTCTTGCAGGCCCATCCCCTGCCGAACTCTTTAGTAGTGAAAGCTTTTCAAAGCAAGACTGTGGTCAGTGGGTTTCCTGTCCCTTCCACTCCTGAGGGTAAGAAGCTTGATGCTGTTGGGAGGAAATTCTATGCCACCGGATCTCTGTTCCTACGTGCTGCCAACTATTCGGCTGCAATGGGCCTTTACCAGTGCAACTTGTGGGAGCACGCGAAGACCCTCACGGCTAAACTTCCATCTGAAGTGCAAAAGGAGTTAGAGAACATTTGCGATGAGGGCGATTTTCTTGCTGAACAGCAAATGAGAACACCAGGCACATCAATGATTATGCAGCCAAGGACATGTCATCTGCTATTTTGTTACGCAGACATGCCTGGCTTAGAGCTACTAGCCTGGACGACTCCACCAAACGGCTCATTGAACAGTTTCTGTTTGATGGTCAAGGACTGTTTGGACAGGAGACTGACAAAGTCCTCAATGAGCTGTGCCAAACCAACTCGACAGCAAAGTTCTTGGGGCTTACGTCCACTACTTCACAACCTAATAAGCCCAAATTCCAGCCATTTACCACCAGATATCATGGCAACCCACCACAACAGCACCTGCGCCCTCTGACGGACCAACCTAAGACAGGCTTTTACCGTCCCAGGCGGCAACAGGGCAGGCAATGATATCAGCCTTACCAACAAGACAAACACCCCGAGGGTAAGTCCAAGTCGCGTGTTTGACTTCCCTGCGACCAAGACTCTGCCTCTCCATCTCCTATTCCTTCCCCTCCGGGACTTTCTGAGCACATGGACAGGCGTTACAAACAACCAGTGGGTCTTGAAGATCTTATCCTCTGGTTACGCCATCGAATTTGACAAGTGCATGGCACAGGTGGCTGCTTTTCTTTGTCAAAAGGGGATAAGGGTCTCCCCCTATACATCGATGACTGGCTGATCGCCTCCTCCACCAGGTCAGCCTCCGTTCGGGACACAGCGTACACAGTTCACCTCATGGAGAGTCTTGGTCTTTGAATCAACTTCACCACTCAGGTGGTCGGCCAAGACATTCAGTTTCCCCTGAATGTGGACTACAATGGGGGAAATGTGTCTCTCCAGGCACCACTCCCAAAGTTGTAACGCAAGGTAAAGAAGTGTCATGGACTTAGTCCCGCCTTGTTTGTTGACATAGGCGATTGCAGTAGTTGTTGCCCAATGTGATCTGGACTACAGTGCCCGACAGCACCGTCTCGAAGGATCTCAGCGCCTTCCAAATGGAGGTTCCAGGTAGTTGATGTGGAAAACTGCCTCTTCTGGAGTCCACACATTGTTGACCCGCAGAGACCCACAAGCATCCTTGGTTGCTTGTGTCGGTCAGTATCTGAATGGTAGGTTGTGGAGGATAGAAACATCTCCCCATTGTCACATTGTGAGGCGTGACCTACCACAGCAACTAGTCCACCAGCTCTGGACTCGGGAGCGTTTGGACTGCCGTTCCATGAGCGGATCGAACTTGTGGAGAAGCCATGACTGTAGTGACCTCAACTTCAATTTGGCATGAGGGATCACAGATATAGTTGATGCCATCAAGCCCAATAGACGTTGTGCCTGTTTCACCCGTACAACGGACCTGTTCTGAAAATTGCTTATTTCCTTTGTAATGTCCTGTAGACGTTTCTGAGGGGCATACGCTCTCACCGTGAGTGAGTCGAGAATTGTCTTGGCCGACCACCTGAGTCACCTCACCTCCATGACCCACGAGGGGGAGTTGGACCAGCGAGTGTTCAGCTCCATCTGCCAACGCTGAGGGACTCCGGAACTCGACTTGTTTGCGTCTGAGCGCAACCACAAGTGCCTTAGGTACTGTTCCAGGGCGGGCATCAGTCGAAACTTTGAAGGGGACACCTTCATGATACAGTGCAACCACCACATGTCAGGCCGCATTCAACTAGAGCGGTTGCTACCTCCACTGCCTTTCTGAAGGGCACCCCACTAGAGGACATCTGTAAGGCTGCCACTTGGTCCAGACCTTCTACCTTTGTCCAACACTACCGGATGGACACCAGAGCCACGGCGGACGCCAGGCTTGGTCATGTCGTCCTTGCCAGAGGACTTCAGGCTCCCGGCCAGTGAGGGTCCATCCTGATTGCCTGACATGCTTCCCTATGGATTCATCTCATCCGACTGCCCACCTACCAAGTAAGTGTAAGCTTGCTAATCTCCCAATAGCAGGGATTCACAAAAAATATGAAGGAGAAAGTTAAATTGCACTTACCAGTGCTAACTTTCGTTCTTTGAGTATATAATTTGTGAATACACACTACCCACCCTGCCTTCCCTCTTGAGCTGCACAGATGAGATCAATTGGTTTATCCTTGGCTTTGCTTAAGTATGTAACTGAGGTAAAAGGGCGAACTGGCGCCTCAGAGTGGGCAGTACGGTGGGCAGTCTTACTGCCAAAACATTTTACCAAATCAGCTTTAAAGCCTCCGGTCCAGGTTCTGCGCAGGCGCAAAACCCAATAGTGTGTATTCACAAACTATATACTCGAAGAACGAAAGTTAGCACTGGTAAGTGCAACTTAACTTTCTACTTTGTGATCTGTCTGAAGCCTGTTTACTCAAAAATATAGCTGAAGGTTACCAGTGTAGCCTTGCTGAAACAAATTGGCTCATACCTAGCAAAGGATTTTGTACATTGTCTACATTGATCCATTTTGAGTTAGAACCACTAACAATTTACACTGTGTACTTAAATCCAGAACAATGTGGTTAAGCTTTCCTTAATCTTTACCTATAAGGAGGGACGTTAACAGTTGGTCTCTGGCATACACACCCGTACCCGTCCCTACTATCCCATACCGAGCCGCCCACACTTATCTTCACCCTGACCGACGATCGCTGCAAGGGTCCGGCAGTCGCCAGTGGGGCAACCGCCCCACAAACGCGGCCAACAACAAAAAAACTACCAGGCCCAGCATCCTCCGCACTGCGCCACCCCTCAGCCAATGAGGCTGAAGGGCGCAAGCGCGAAGAAGGAGGGGCAGCCGGCGTGTTGGCTTTAAAAAACCACGCTGGGGAAAAACACCCAGCTGGCAAAAGGTAAGTGCGGTGGGGGGGAGGCACAGCTTTGGTAAGTACGCCGCCCAACCGCCCTACCACCTTGCCCCCCCTCCCTAAACCCCACCGCACTTACCTTTTGCCGGCTGGGTGTTGTCCCCCCTGCGCAGTCTTCTGCCTTGGGAGGCGCACACTCCTTTTCCTTCATCCCTGCGGGCGTGGAGGCCTCGATGCCCGCAGGGATGAAAGCAAAGCCCGGTGCGCCTCCCAACACAAAGGCCACGCCGGAGGAACACCCAGGCTGCAAAAGGTAAGTGCGGTGGGAGGTTAGGGAGTGGGGGGAGGCACGGCCCCGGTAAGTACGCCCCCACCTGCCCCCCACCTTTCCCCACTCCCTAACCCCCACCACACTTACCTTTTGCCGGCTGGCCCTTTCCCCCGGCACGGCCTTCTGGGAGTCATCGCTGAGGATTGGGGGGGGGGAGGGAGATCCCCTCCCCCCAACTTCAGCAAGATTGTGTGTGTGTGTGTGTGTGTGTGTGTGTGTGTGTGTGTGTGTGTGTGTGTGTGTGTGTGTGTGTGTGGTCACTGAGGCTTCCGGGGGGAGGGGGAGCCCCTCCTCTCCCCGCGGAGCTACTGCATGTGTGTGTGCATTGTGTGTGTGATTGTGTTGTGTGTGTGTGTGTGTGTGTGTGTGTGTGTGTGTAATGAGTGTGTTTGGTTGTGTTGTGTGTGCAGTGTGTGTATTGTGTATGCATGGTTGTGTGTGTGTGTCTGTGTGTGTGTGTGTCTGTGTGTGTGTGTGTGTGTAACCCCTACCACCAAAAACACACACACACAAAAAAGCCTGGCAGAGCCGGGCAAAAATATGCTAGTATCCTTCTATTCTTTTCTATTTTTCTATTGTCTCTTCCCAACTCTGTGCTACTTGACCCGAACATGCTCTCCTTCCTTAAAATATTAATAGATGTTTAGAAATGTTTGCTGAAGTAGAATGCATTTATAAATTATGTTTTTAAAACATCTATAAAACTACTAAATATTTTTAGTCTAAAAGTGTTTCAAACTATTTTTATTTTAGGTCTCCAGTAACTACCTGAAGGATTTTGACAAAGAGAAAGCTTGGAAAGCTGTTGTAGTGCAAATGGCTCAGTAAACTGGATGCAGGAGATTGAAACAAGGAGATTCTGGGAGTTGGGATATTTTAAGCTTTCACTTGCAAATTAGTGAAAGGTTAATGCTGTAGTTGGATTTACAAAGCAACTTACTCCAGAGGAGCTCTGTTTACTATTTCAGAGTGGTTTGAAAATGGAAGATTTAGTGATAAACAGTTCCATCTTTACAAGTAATTAACTTTTTTCAGTAAAACATTCATTTCATTGTTGCATTTTAAAGATTTGATTTGTAGCTTTTAATTGGTACTCACTTTCCAACAGTTACATTGTTCATTAAAAATTAAAACACTATGAACAATTAAATGTAATAGCTACGTGGTTAGTTTTGTTTATTGCAACATACTAATATAGCTGGTGGCATTAAGTTGATGAAAAAGTTTAAGCAAGTGTGTAAAGTTATATGTGTATGTCACATAATTATAGATGTGCTTGTCTGCATGTAAAGTTCTTAAATTTTATTACTTTTGTATAAAATAAAGGTTTTTATCACAAGGCAGCACTGAGTATTGGCTGACACTGATTTATACAAAATGAAAACCATATATGATAGGTATGGTTGCAAAGAGTGGGTATTTTGCTTGTGAATGTGTTGCATCATCACACCTGAAGTGTTGCAACACATTCACAAGCCAATTTCTATTAACCCTTGCTAACCTGACAATTAGAAAGATATGAGATGGTTGAACTATAATCTTGTGCACCATTTCCCCCCACCCTGAGATAAAAGACAAGGCTGTGTTAGAAGGCCAATCTCAGTTCCCATGCTCCCACTTATTTCTGTAATACCAAGGAAACAATGTTCCTTCTGAGAGGGGGAAACCTGCCTCTTACAGTAGCCAGCAGAGTAAAAATACAGGTTTAGTCCACCTAAATAGTGGACTAATTACCTATAAGTTGCACCTCCTTCCTGTCATTGATGACTATTCACTCTTAGACAAACTTGTAGTGCAAGTAGCAGAATATGTGTTTATTTAAAATATTTCCTAATTGTCTCTCAAGACCATAGTCTTCCCAACATGGTGTATTTTATAAATGTAGTACAAAAATATTATTTATTTATTTATATTCATATTTATATAACCGCCCAACTCAAAAGACTCTGGGCGGCATACAATCTTAAAACCTTTAAAACAAGAACAACCCCATTAAAACAAATCATTAAAATTACTTTGTTATACATAGCTTTAAATAAAACCCATACAAATCAACTGTACAGTATTTTCAAAATATCAATCAACAATGAATACCATGAATTGAACGCATATGAAGAACACACACACTTCTGTTCAAGCAGCAAGAATAAAAATATGTGGCTTCTCTCATGATATCTGACCACCTCAACTGATGACTCAGTGAATCAGATGGTCATGCTAGATGCCATACTGGCATCATTCCGCCCACAGCATTCATTGCATGCCATTCCTCGTACCCTTCCTTTGGTGTCTTGCAAGGAAGACAATAGAAGGAGCCGCAGTAGGGCTAAACACAACTTTATTGCATGATGGTCAGGGTGAACATGAGGTAATGGCGGACAAAACAGCTCTATTTATAGTACACTGTACAATTGAATATCCTGGTGTGGTAGCTCATTGGCTACTGCCCGTGTGACGTCATAGATCGTTACTCCCATCTTTTCCAGTTGCGGTGTGGCGGGAAGGTTTCCCGCTCTTCAGGTATTCGGGGAATCTGTACCATTTGAGCCGGATGCTCGCTACTGCCACCTGTGGCCACTTTGCTTGCATCCTTATACAGCTTGCTACAATGTGTCTCTGATTAGATACAATTGGATAATTGACTGGTTACATTCTGTTAAAGGGAACCTTGCAACATTCATTCAATACATAACACTTCCCCAGGTGGAATCACTGAAACAAAAGAGTAAGGGCGCCTCGCAAATATGTCAGAATAGCAACAAAATATTTCTATTCACCACTAGTACGTTTTTCTTAATGTCACTGTCGTTTAAAATTGATGAGACAGCATCCCTGTCTTTGAAAACTTGCTTTGGCCACCTCTCCCTTGCCTAGAATGCACATGGTTGCCTGCCTGCTAAGGTCACAATGGTAGTTAAGGAGGGAGGGTGGGTATCTCTTTGTTAGTGAGGGGCTGAGGGAGGAGCCCTGAGTGTCAACAAGTAGAGGAGCTCTGCTGTTCCCAGGAGGCTAAGATTGGAATTTGGAAGTGTAAAGTCAAGGATGCCAAAGTTCCAGTAAGCTTTTTTTTTAAGTCAACAAATGTTTCAGATGCCTAGTTACAATGCAGAAGAAGCAAGGGCATCAAAGGGAAAAGGAGGGAGGTTGCCATTGTAAGAGGTAGGGAATGTGTAACGTTTAAGGTAGTGGATAACAATGTCCATCAGCCATAGTTCTCATAACTTAGAATAAGGAATATGGGAATTGCATTCAGTGACTGCTGGCTGGTTGCACACACCCCATTTTTTAAACCTATAATATCCTCATCAGATACTCGTGAACATTTAGCTGTGCTATATGTCTCCGATGTCAACCAATGAAAATATTTTGGTGAAGCTTCAAATGTTCCTTTTTTCATTTCTTCTTCCTTCCTTCCTTCCTGTTACTAGGAAGTAGTTTCACATGTCATCCACTACCTTAAAGGTTCACACAATTGATTTCCACAACAAGCAGAATTTGGTCTGGGAGTGACTGAATGGAAACAATGCAACAGTGTGTGCTTCCACATGCCTTCAAAACTCTGATGATAGACTTGCTGAACATCCATGAAGTACATGGATATTATTTACTACTTGAAATTTGCCTTCTGCGTAAAGGTAGTCCAGTCTAACTGAGAATGTTCAATCTGTAATTGGAATGTGGCAGATTTGATAACTAGCTGTGAAAACCTGTCTATTATACTGCTGTATTGTTTCAGCCATGTTGCAGTGAATGATGACAACTGTGATACACTTTCAATTAATGAGCTATAAGCTACTAACGAAACTCGTTGCTTGACCTATGGAAAACGGAACTCAAGACTCTCAAAATTAGCCCTCAAACTAGATTTTGACTGTCTTCCTAGACTCTGGCACACAAGAATTTTCTTTGCATGTCTGGAATGCTGAACTTGAATGCCATAATAAGGAGCAAACTGAAGGTAGAAAAAGAAACTCCCTTGAAAACACCCCAGAGCATGATACTCTGAAAAATGGCAGCCTTTTTAACTAAATGTGACTTCTACCCAACACTTTAACTATCCATGGTTTCCACTTGGTTTGAAGTAAATCTGTCCCCCACCCCACACCTGGTGCATAACCAAGATTGTACAAGCAGCCCTGGCATTCCTGGAATTAAAAGGCTGAAGGAATGTGTTTTGAGTTCTGACATGTCTTTTTACAGGATCTCAGTACCAAACAGCATGCTGTCTGATTGAATCAGGAAGTTATTCATACATTATGTGCCATCTAGTAAATTCCAGGGTCCCTTAAGTAGAGTTGTCAAAAGTGATTAACCATTCGCTTCTACTGGGAGTGCTCTGGGATGGTGTAGTCTGTCCAACATCACACATGCTGCATCTTCTCTTACAAGGCAGAGTGAGAAATTAAACTCTCAACCTCCAGCTTTCAGCCAGGTGTTTCAGCTCACTGAGCCATCCAGCCATATTTTGCAGGTTTGCATTGGCACATTAGAGCTGCATGGTCAGAAGAATGCAGGATTTCAAATAAGAAAGATTAGTAAAACTGGTAATTCCACTCCTATTGCAATTTTTACAGGCAAATGTCTATTTCAATATGTTACAATAAAAGTGGAACAAAAACAAACATACAGTATTGAGTAACTTTAAGGCTAACATTTTTTCAACAGGATTTTTGTGGATTATCAAGCACCTCTTCATATGCAGGGAACACAATATTTGAGCCACAGGTTTAAACCTGAAATATATTTGGGATAGGAGACTAGATCACTGTCACTAGTATACTTGCAGGACTAAGACTGGTTTTGCAGTGTAAGTCTACATGTATGTATGCTTATATGCACACTCTGGTTTATTTTTATTTTTTTACTAAATCCTATATATGTCTACTCTGAAACAATCCCATTACTTCCAAGAGGATTTTATTCCTGTTACATCTACATCTGGCTGTATAGCTCAGTGAGTTAGAGATTTGGAGTTCATTTGTCCAGTATGCCTGTGCCTAGTCCCAGAAAATTCCCTTGCCAGAAGAAGGAAGGAAGGCTGGCCAG
Source organism: Bradypodion pumilum (assembly GCA_035047305.1). Lineage (NCBI taxonomy): Eukaryota > Metazoa > Chordata > Lepidosauria > Squamata > Chamaeleonidae > Bradypodion > Bradypodion pumilum. The sequence goes on along the minus strand of JAWDJD010000005.1, from coordinate 125,525,971 downwards.
GTTATCCTGCTATGGTAATAGAGTAGACCATACTGCCAGCAACTCAATGCTGAGTATCAGGCAGTGGTTAACTAACCTGACAACCCTTAGTCTTAACGGCCTTGGGTGCCAAAGTTCACAGGGAAGGGTGATAGCCCCCAAGTGGTTTATGTCCCACTTGAATCCATCTTGATGGAGGGCAGCAGCTTCATTACTACTGGCCTGGGGTGATGAGTACTTTGCATGCCAAAAGGGCTCAGGACCAGGAAGTGACCTGCAGAACTGAATCAGCGGTATGGGTGTCATGCTGCGATGCAGAAGGCAGAAGAAAGGCCAATGCATTATATTCTCAGGACAGTCTTAATAGCTGATCACCATGATGATCACCAATATTCAGATTCAGATACAGCAAAAGAAGAAGATGGCAAAAGTGAAGAAGACGGAGGAGGAGGAGGAGGAAATGTTAAACCACACTTGTGTATTCTATACCTGGCCCTGGTTGCAAAGGAGTCTTCAGATCCTGTGAGATTCCTTGCCTCCAGATGAGGTCAAGACGAGAAGCTCATCAAAAATGTCTTCTTCTTCTTGACAAATTCTCCCAAAATGTATAAAAGAAAGAACTTGTTTTTCCTTTGAGGGACAAATTATACACGCATAGCCAGTATAGAATTAATGGCTTGTTGGTTAAAAAGACCCAGTCAACTCCTCTGATGTTTCTGATATTGTATAACAAAAAGCAGCCATCATAATTTTGTGTAATTGAGTTAATGCACTGTTTGCATTAAATTAGTGTAAGATTTTAAATTTATTAATGCAGTCTAGGTATGTATTTTATTAATATTTATCATTTTTTAATTTGAATTGTTTTCTTTTATATTATTTTGTGGTTTATCTATTTCATTGTTGTAAGTCACCCAAAGTGGTGCTTGCACCAATTAGGGTGGGGTATAAAACAAGCAAGCAAAACAAGCGAACAAAGGATCAGCCTAAGTCAGAATTGACTTGACAGCACAAATGAAGATGATTAGATATGCAGGATTGCAGCCTAACCTTATGTATAACATGTCACTTCTGAACAATGCCCTAATTCCACAAATGCTACTACAGTAAAACCCCTACTTACAAAAAAGTCTGTTCCGTAGGCTTTTGCTTAAATTGTTTTTTTATGTAAATTGAAGCACACCCATAGGAAAATGATTTTTTACGTAACTCGAAGCAAACCCATAGAAAAAAGAATCTTTATGTAACTTGAAGCAAACCCATAGGAAATCATGTAAATTGGAACATGGTTTTAGCACAAAATCATTATGTAAGTCAAAATTTATGTAACTTGAGGCATATGTAAATCAGAGTTTTACTGTATTAGTTTGGAAGAAGATGAGTAAAAAATAAGAGTAGACAGAGTAATATATTCTGGCCAAATGAAAATGAGAACCTATGGGAAATGAGAATCCCTGATTCTGCAAGTAATTACTGCTTGAAGCTGAAGGGGTTTGCCATTTTTAATTTTTTTTTATTTTGCAGAAAAAGAGTCCACACCATTAAACTACCCATTAAAGAGGGTGAGAGAAAGTGATGCATGATATCATAAAGCTTGTGGCAGGCTGCTCAATTCCTTGCTCCCTGTCTATTGGCTTTGTTCATCTTAATTACTCATACTATTTTCCCACTACAATTTTAATAATTTGTTTTGGGATCATATTTTGGGCTGCTTGCGCTGGTTTGCAACATTGTCGGTTAGCTCTATTACGGAAGCAATGGTTTTGAAAATTATACATCTATATATGTAAATCAAACATTTTAAAAATATGACATGAGCAAACGTTTCTCTATAATGATGCAATTCTATTTTCCTCACTCTGCCAACATATAAGATTTTTCTGACAATGGAATGAGTATAAGCCTTTCTAAATTCCATTGTAATCTTTGTTGAAATAGTTTTTGAACTGTTAGCTATTTATTTGCAAGGGCAATACATAATTACACACAGAGAGAAACCATATACAGTACATATAATACATGTAGCCAAAGAAAATTCCCCTGAGGAAAAAGTATGTTACAACAACATGCTTGAAATTCTTCTTATGCAATATATTATTTAATGGCTTGGGAGACAACACACTTCTTTGTGCTGTTAGGTGGTAGTTGAATTTCAGTTATGTAATATTTCTTAATTTTCAGGATAACTGCAAAGCAGTGAAGCAAACATGACAGAATGAACCGGCCTCATGCGGAAAGAAAACCTTTCCTGGTGCCTATAAATGACGAAACAAAGCATGAAGGAGAAACTCGTTAGTGTTGGCAAATCATGAGGGGGTGGTTTATTGGATGGGGGAATATCACAGGGGAAATGGTTAGAAGTGTACAGTAAGTGATTTTCATGGTTCCCCTGGACACAAAAAAGGAATCATAAAGTCACATGTTTCTAAATTGTACATTTAGAGCAGGGGAGAGGCACTGATGAAAGGCACTTGTTAAGGTGATGTTCATAGATATCTGTGCAACCTTGAATCTCGGCTTCCATTCCCATTACTGGAACCACAGTAGCTGTTGGAACTCCTTCGCCAATAGCCTTGCCTTGCCCATTGTAGCAGGGTAAAACAAAAATCTTGACCCAGGTCAGTCAGTGAATTCATAACTCACAATCTTACTAATCAAAGCTATCCTGCTTTCCTTTGGCCAATTCTTCCTCCCATCTTTTGAATGTAATCCTGTGATAAATGAAATATGAACCTACTTGACATGTGCCTAAACATCCTAGCCCCCATTACTTACTCAGATCTTTCTTTGCAAGGTTGCTTTAGGACAAGAGTTCTCAACCTTTTAAAGCCAGGGGCTGGGTCACACTCCCTCAGATACCTTTGGGGCCCGGACAGCCATTTTGCCCTTCACCACATGGCACTTCCTGGTGTGTTGGAGGTGGTGGCAGGGCCACATGAAATGGCACCATGGGCTGCATCCGACCCACAGGCCAAAGGTTGAGAATCCCTGCTTTAGGAGGTGAGACAGGCACATTGTCATTACTCATGAGCAGAAATGTGGGATATAAAGATATAACAGTAAGCAAATAGTAGGGAATAAATACTCATCCACATTTTAATAAGCAAGAAATGAATATAGGCGTATTTAAAACCCCAAGTTTCATTTGGGAAGTAATCTATGAAGGTGAAAAGGAGCAAAGCCATTGATGGGATGTTTACCTTATTTCCTTGTACCACCACGATGCAATCTGAAATACCCATTTAAATTTGTCATAACTGAAAGGGGAATCTTTTAACTTTGCAAACAGTCAGATTAGATTTATAAACTCGCACACATGAGCTACATTTCTGGATATAGGCTATTGTGGATAGAATTATTTTTCTTTGGGGGTTCTACATAGGGATGGTTGTGCAAAAGAGTTCTCCCCACTCACCAGCTTTTTTCCTCATGTTTCATAGTCCTCTTTAATTTCTTACATTCTCAAACTACCCCTAACCAGAATTCTCTGGACAACCTGTTACAATTACAAATTACAGTAACATTCTCCTCCTCCTCCAATAAAATAATAGCCAAAGATGCTGGAACATAAAACTAAAATCAAATCGACGCAGAGGGTAAAACTTTTCAAGTTCCTGAGCCATGAGACTCTGACATAAACTCTGGACACATTGCCAGCGCCAATCCATTATGTGATTGCTGTTATTTATATACAAGTCCAAACTGCTGAAATCCAGATGTTTTCACTGTGAACAGTGGAACAGGTGAACAGTGTATGTGGACATGCCTTTCAGCTCAGCACCACTGTACGCTTTCAAAGCTGTAACGGTATCTTTAAAAAGTCTAAGGAAGATATTCAAAGTTCATCTGTGTTTAACGTACTGTATGCTTGTTTCTGTAAAGTTTGTGATCTTGAGTACTCTTGCATACTTCAGAGCCAATATTTTGGTATGTTCAGTTTCTGTTAGTGTTTCCCATAGGCAAACCCCTCCCCTCAAATTCCTCTAATCACTGCTGGATTCACAAACAAACCTACCATTAAATCACAAGAAAATACTGCTCTGATTCTTGTTAGTCTTCTCTTGTTCTGTATTATATTGTCTTTATTTTCCCTCTGACAGGATTGGCAAAGGCTGAACTCCCTCCTCAAAAACCCTTGAAAATCAGTTTGGACAATTGCCACCCTATTGTTCCATGCCACCAGGGATTGTTTCCAGGCAGGTTTCACAAAATCTTTGTGTTGCAGTCTTATTTATTTTCCCAGTCAAACACTGTGAGTTCATCCACATGAGCAGGGAGTATTTGCAGAGTATTCTGTCAGAAAACTAAAGTGGTATTGGTATTCAAAAGAGGACTGCTATAGAAAGCACATTCAACAAAGGTTTGTGAGGATAAATAATCTGTATTATGTTGTTGGGAATACTTAGAACTTGGAAATGTAATTTAAAAGATCAACTGCATTAGAAGTAGCTGTTATTCCACCAATCTGGTAACTTGTTAACCTCAAGGTCAGAACAGGTTTGGAGGATTAAAGTGTCAGTAATGTGTTACTAAGAAATTATATGTAATTCATTTTGTTATCATTTTACAAAAATTGCACAAAACACCCCCTTCCCAATTACTGCAAAATAACATTAGGGAAAGGATGAGTAAACACAGACATGTATGTGTCCATGCATAACAGGGATGTGTGCACCCAGTGCTGGGCATCAGCTGGTCCGCCCCGGTCTGACCGGACCGGTAACGGACCTGGCTGACCACGCCCCCTCCCCACCCCGCCCACCTCTTCCCGGGAGAGCGGGCGACCCGACGGCATTGACTCTTCCAATCCTTCTCCTCCAGAGCAGCTGCTGCTGCCTCCTTAATAGGCTGAGGGTGCCACGGGGGGTGGGGGGTGGCGGCATGTGTGCGCCTGGCCCTGGGGGAAGGGGAGGGGGAGCTGACATCACACGCCACCTAGAGGAGCTCACCTGCCTGCCCCGTGCGCCCCCGCCTCCGCTCCTTGCCTCCTTCTAGCAGCAGCAACAACTTTCGCGATGCCTGGAGCTAGTCCTGCAGGAAGAGAACTTCCTGCAGGATGTCTGTCTGGGCATTGCGAGAGGTGTCCAGGCAGCATGGCACAAGCAGGACAACTCTCGCAATGCCCAGAGTCAGATAGACAGACATCCTGCAGGAAGTTCTCTTCCTGCAGGACTTTCTCTTCCTGCAGGACTAGCTCCAGGCATCGCGAAAGTTGTGTTGCTGCTGCTGCTAGAAGAAGGCAAGGAGCGGCGGTGAGGGCGTGCGGTGCGGGCATCCGAGCTGCTCTGAGTGGTGTGACATCAGCTCCCCCTCCCTTTCCCCCAGGTTCGCACACGCTGCCACCTCCACCACCACCCGAGCGGCACCCGCGCCTATTAAGGAGGCAGCAGCCACCACCCCTGCTCTGGAGGAGATTGGAGAAGGAAGAGCCATCGTCGCTCTCCTGGGAGGAAGTGGGTGGGATCGGGAAGCAAGCGCTGCGCTGGACTCGCTGCTCCTGGAGGACTAAAGGAGGAGGGAAAGCCAAAGCCATCACGTGAGCATTCCTTCCTCCCTCCCCCCGTGTGTCATTTTGTTTTGTTTACTCCCCCCCCATGTGTGTGTGTGTGTGTGTGAGCAGAGGCTAAATGAATTTCCCAGGGGGTGGCAGTGAGTCTTTAAGGTGCCACAACATTTTTGTGTTTTTGTTTTGTTTACCTCCTGATCTGCTTGCACAGAATAAAACTTTAGAATTGGTGCCATTTTATTCTGTGCAAGCATATCAGAGAATAAACAAAAAAATGTTGTGGTACCTTAAAGACTCACTGCTGCTTCGAGGTAGACTGCAGCTGGCCCAGGGCACTCCACGGTAAAACAGAGATGACCCCTGAACCCTAGAGTTGGATATGACTGGCTTTCAAGCAAGGGATACCTTTACCTTGCTCGTAAGCCACTCGTATTCCATGCTAGGGTTCAGGTTGCTCATCTCTGTTTCAAAGCCGAAGAGCCAGCGCTGTCTGCTTTTGCCTTCGTTTCCATGGTCATGTGGCAGGCATGGCTAGACACCGGAGTGCATGGAATGCTGTTTACCTTCCCACCAAAGTGGTCCCTATTTATCCACTTGCAATTTCTTGCTCTTCGAACTGCTAGGTTGGCAGGAACTGGGACAGAGACAGCAGCTCACTCCAAAATCCAGCACTTGGGTCTCCAACTGCTGACCTGCCACCTTCCAGTCAGAGCCTTAGCCACTTGAGCTCTGTGGTTAAGAAGCTTGCCTTGTTAGCTGGAAGGCCGACATGATCATTTGAGCTCCCATCTCTGTTCCAGCTCCTGGCAACCGCAAGTTGATAAATAGGAACAACTTTGGTGGGAAAGGTAACATTCTGGTATCTAGTCATGCCTGCCACATGTCCACAGAAACATCTAGAAACAGACAGTGCTGACTCTTTGGCTATTAATAGATGAGCACTGAACCCTAGAGTCAGATATGACTGGCAGCTTTGGATATAACAATAGGTAAAGGTAAAGGTTGCCCTTGCTCAAAAGCCAGTCGTATCTGACTCTAGGGTGCAGTGCTCATCTCCATTTACAGCCAAAGAGGCAGTGCTGTCTGTGTTTGCAGATGTTTTCATGGGCTATGTGGCAGGCATGACTAGATTGGCCACCCAGTCACATGCCCACCGATTAGGCCACACCCACCAGTTAGGCCATGCCCACGGTGTGGTAGTAAACAAATTTGGTGCCCATCACTGTGTGCGCCACAATCCATTGAATAGGCAATCCCTTCAATGAGGAACAGTGCTGATTGTCAGAATAAGTAGAAACGGATTGCTATGGAGGGGGCACAGCTCAGTAGTGGAGGTTATGTTTTTCTCCCCACATAGAATTGTCATAGGTTCAGGTCTGGGCAGGTCTGGGAAAGAATCTCACCTGTAAACCTGGAAAGCAGTGCCAATCTTTCTCTTTTTTAATTAATTTTTATTGTTTTTAAAAAAAGGAAAAGTAGTACACAAAGAAAAAAGACATCAATACATAATAAGGATAACATAAAAATACAAATTACAAGTAAAAATTAAAAGTAAAATCACATACTCAAAAATACAGTAATAGCAGATAGTGTATATTCATTTTACCTTATTTAAACCCTCTTGTTTAGACATATACTATTTTAATGTGAAAAATACACTATCTTAAAAGAAAAACAAATGTAAACATAAGATAATACCCCAGTGCTATGTACTTTGCCTTGGGAGTTGCAGAGCTGCCCAGCATCACATATTATAACCAAAAACTCATATGACTTGGGGCTGGTCTGCTACCTTTACCTTCAGACAGTGTATAAACCAGAAATGGTTTCCAAATGATTCCAAATTTGTTTTTATCTGTCATACCTCTTTTTATTTTCAATTCCCATGTTAACTTATCATTAAGTGCAAGATGCCACATTTCTCTATACCATTCCTCTATATCCACTGTGGAATCATTCTTCCAATTTCTAGCAATACACTGTCTTGCAGTTGTCAATATTATTGTTAATAGTTCTATGTTGTGTTCTTCCATATTCATATTATCAAATTCCATCAATAAGGCGGTACCTGACTCTAGCTTAAAGTTACTACCCATTATTTGTGATATTTCATTTTCAATTTTAAGCCAAAAAGCTTTAACCACACCACAACTCCACCACATATGTTCATAAGTCCCCACAAAAGTCTTACATCTCCAGCACATTTTCATTTTAGTACAATCCATCTGATTTAACCTAACTGGTGTCAGGTACCACCTCCACAACATTTTGTAGTTATGCTCCATAACTCTCACAGACATAGATCTCATAATTCTTCTTTTCCATTTATACCTCCAACTTTCCTCCGAAATTCTGATATTCAAATATTTTCCCCATTTTTTCTTAATGTTTCCTGTGATCCGTCATCACCATTTAACATTTTGTACAATTTACTAACAAGGCCCTTAATTTCTACTTCTCCTTTTCTCATTTTAAATACCAACTCTTCAAAATCGGTCCTTTCTCTTAATAAGCTGGTCTCCAAAAATATTTATTATTCCATGAATTCAATAAAATGACTTGAAACCAGTTCAAATTCAATTGTTCATAAATTCTCAATCTTTTTTCTTTATTTTTACATATCTGAATCCAATCCTTCAGCAGGAATACATCATTTTTCAGAAACACATCCTCACCTTCCTATCCAACTTCAACAGAACATTCCTCAAATCTTCCATTTCTGTAATTGGGGACACATCTGGTGCTAACTTCCTTTTCAATTTCTTTCATAAATTCAATGTTTTTATCAATCTATTTTTAAATTCAATTTTTATTAGTATTTTGTCCAAAAAAATTGCTTTGCCAACCTGCTTCACTTCCTTCATCTCCATTTCCTCCCATATAATCTCTTCTTTCATTAATATTTTTGCCACATTTTTTAATTGAAACACCTTATAATAGGTATCTATATTTGGTATTCCCAATCCACCCTCTTTCTGTGCTAAATACCACAACTTTTTTGATATTCTTGGTCTCTTCCCCCCATTACAATAGTCATTCAAAAAATTTTGAAAATCTTTTATCTCTTTATCTTTAAGTTGTATCAGTAAAGCATCTAACAAAAAGTTTAATTTCGGTAATAATTTCATTTTACACAGTGTAATTCTACCAAACCAAGACAGGTTCAGCCTCTTATATTGTTGAATTTTTTCCTTCATTTCTTTTTTCTGTTTTTCATAATTTAACTTTATTAAGTCCTCAAATTTATTTGATATGTTTATCCCCAAATATTTCAAATTGTCCTTAACCTGAATATGATATTTTAATTTAATCTCTTCTCTTTTCTCTTTATTCATATTACAAAATATTACTTCCGATTTATCCCAATTTATTCTCAGTCCAGTTATTTCCCCATATTCTTTAAGATGCCATTGTATTTTTGCTAAAGCTCCTTTTGGGTTTTTCATAATTATTATGGTATCATCTGCATACAAACTAATCTTATTCCCTTCTAATCCTTCAATGTTTTTATCTTCCCATATCATATTCGCCAATATTTCCATTGCCATTATAAATAATATTGGTGAAAGTGGGCAACCCTGACATGTTCCAGCCTTAATCTCTACCTCATCTGTAAAACCTTCATTTACTCTCACTTTAGCAAAACCATGTTGATAAAGTTGATCTATAGTCCTTTTAAATTTCGTACCAAATCCATAATTATTAACCATCTCTTTAATTAGTGCCAATCTCTTGACAATACTGAATGAGAAAGACCAAGGATATGACTTGGTATTAAGTAGCTCCCTATTTTCTTATCCTGATTCTCTACATACGCCGATAGAGCTGAATTTCAAGCTGCTATTAAACAACCTAGCCTTCAATAATAAACCAGAGGGGGGTTGAGATGAACTAATCCTGTAATGTTTACAGAATCACAGAATTTCTGTGTTGGTGCATATATCAGATCCAAAGTAGTGTATGCTTTGCTGCAAAGTATCATTCTCTAACACTTTAAATGACTTTAAACTGAAAATCACCCTTGCCATCATGACTGCTTCCCCCCAAGGATGCTGTGTACAGAAGAAATAACTTCCTGGATGAACAGCTTCCTGGGGGCAGATGATTTTTGGTATGGAACTAGCACCAGCCACTTCTGTAGATAAAGAGAATATGCTGGGACAAAGCCAAACACATCTGATTTCTCCTTTGTGGCTAGCTTCAGCTGGCCATAAAGGGCAAGAACTCACATTGGGTTAGGTCCAGATTTGGACATACTGTACGAAGAGTAGATCCACTGAGGCCATGGTACTTACATTAGCCCCTTGAATTCCATTGGTTTTAATGTTTCTACATTCTAAAAATATCTACATTGTATGCATTGATGGAAGCATCAGATGGAAACTGCTAGTTACCCTGGGAATGTTGGGTGGCTGTGGAAGAATAGAATATAAATGTCATAAATAAACAAACAATTACTGCTAACATGTGCTAGCAAACACTTAATGTTGTAGTCCAGAGTTTGGTTTTAGCCATTTTCCTTTCTGTACAGTTTATATACATGCTTGCAATAGGTATGAATGAAAGGGTAAAATAAGCTTGACAATTTTTTTATTCAATTTGTTTTCTTTCACAGCTTCTCTAACAGTTTTGTTCTTTATATTTTTAGAGCTAACTCCAAAACCTGTGGAAGAGTTGCCTCCTCCTCCCAAAATAGACAAATACAAACTTGCAAGATTTTTAACAGATAAGGCCATCAGGGTATGAGCATTTTAATTCCATCCCATTGTTTGGTCCTAATATATGATTTTAAAGTGTATTGGTTCAAAAAAAAAACCCAACTAGTTAGCTATATTATTGATCCTAAAATAAGTTGGGGAACATTATTCAGTGAACAAAACACGATATTGACACTAAGTACTGCAAAGTTTATATGTTCCATTTCTTGCTTTATGTTTTCCAGTTTGCCATGATTCATACTTCTATTGTTCTATATCCCGCCCTGAGTCGGATTCTGCCTGAGTGGGCGGCATATATAAATATGACTATTAAATTAAATTAAAAATAGATAGATAGATAGATAGATAGATAGATAGATAGATAGATAGATAGATAGATAGATAGATAGATAGATAGATAGATAGATAGATAGATAGATAGATAGATAGATCTTTTTTGTCATTGTCCTGCTCAGAACAACAAGATTGAAAAACCACTTATCGACCCAACAAAACCTAAACAAAACACAACTATACAAAATTATCCATGTTGTGCAGCATCAGACTTCCCTTTCATTTCTGTGCACGTCCGCCACTAACTATCCCTTTCAACTTTAATTGGGTGCATTCTGACCTGGGAATCTTATTTTAAAGCACTATCTCTTAGTTCATTTTGGAATGTCTCATCATAGTGTTTTCATAGTAAGAAATATTCAGCAGCGATTTACCATTGCCTCCTACTGCAGGACAGAATGAGCTCCCGTTTAGTCCCAGTTCCTGCCAACCTAGCAGTTTGAAAGCAAGAAATTGCAAGTAGATAAATAGGGACCACTTCGGTGGGAAGGTAAACAGCGTTCTGTGCACTCCGGTGTCTAGACATGCCTGTCACATGACCACAGAAATGTCTGCAGAAGCAGACAGCACTGGCTCTTTGTTGTGTATGTAACTTTAATTATTGCTGTAACATTATGCCCTCGGCATTTTTCAATCGCTGGTTGAACGTCTGTTAAAGGGTCTCCCTGGGGTCCTCCCCTACTTTGATGACGTGCTGATCACTGTGGGGAGTGAACCTGAGCTTGCAAAAAGGTTGGACCAGGTATTGCAGTTTTTTTGAGAATGCTGGGTTACATCTTAGAAAAGACAAATGTGTTTTCCATGCAAAGGAAGTGGAGTTCCTGGGGTTTAAGGTAACTCCTGAGGGAATTAATCCCTCCAATTCTAAGGTTGCTGCTGTACGCAATGCCCCCCCCCCGACCAACCACCAAGCCTGAGTTGCAATCGTTCCTGGGCCTGCTTAACTTTTATCACTCCTTCCTGCCCAGGAAGGCATCAGTAGCAGAGCCGCTGCATTGCTTACTTTAAAAAGACGCAGTTTGGTGGTGGGGGCAAAGTCAGGAATGAGTGTTCCGTGAGTTAAAAGAGCTTCTGTCTTCCAAAGCAGTCTTAACTCACTTAGATCCTAAGAAACCTGTGGTCCTTGTGTGTGATGATTCACCAGTAGGGTCCTGTCCTATGTCACTCTCTCAAAAATGGGAAGGAAGCCCTGGTTGCATTCAATTCAAGATCCCTATCCAAAGCTGAATGCAACTATGCCCAGACTGACAGGGAAGCTCTGGCCATAGTTGTTGGGATGAAGAAGTTCCATGACTTCTTGTATGGCAGGGAATTCACTATCATGACTGACCATAAACCGTTGTTAGGGATTTTTGTTACTGCGAAGCCCACTCTGCAGATATTGTCCCCCCGCATGTTACGTTGGGCTATTTTTCTTAGTTCACTCTGATTCACTGCCCAGGAAAGGACATCAACCACGCTGACGCTCTTTCAAGGTCTCCTTTGCCAGACCTGGGGGAACCCAACTGTGAGGTCGAACAAGATCATCAGGTGCTGATGAGCAAATCTCTCGATTTGCCCCCCCATTGTGCCTTCGGACATAGCCAAGGCGTCCGCAAAAGACAAACTTCTGTCACAGGTGATTTCTTGGGTCAGGAAAGGGTGGCCACTAACTCCTCCTGCTGAGTTCAAAGTGTTCTTTAGGAAGTGGTTCAAGCTTTCGCTCGAAAGAGGTTGCTTACTGTGGGGCCAAAGGGTGGTCATTCCTGTGGTGTTATGCTCCAGGTACTCAGGCTACTTCACGTTAGCCACCCAGGAATTATACGCTCCAAGACATTGAACAATTGGTGCTCACCTGCCAAAGTTGCCAGTGTTCTCAACCTGAAGAGTCCCAACTTCCCTCCTGGGAATGGGACACTGCCCGCAGACCCTGGTCGTGAATACACATTGATTTTGCTGGTCCGTTCCGAGGCACGCTCTTTTAATTGGTGGTCAACTCATTTTTGAAATGGTTGGAGGTTATTCCTATGCCCAGTACCTCCTCAGCTGCCACCATTAAACAGCTTCTGAAGCTGTTCAGTCATTTCGGACTGCCGGACATACTCGTGTACGACAATGCCACAACTTTTACATCTTCCGAATTACAGGCATTCCTAGAGAGGAATGCTATTCAGCATGTAATGTCTGCCCCATTCCACCCTGCCACCAATGGTCAGGTGGAACGTCAGGTCCACACTACTAAAGAGGTTCTTCGCCGCATGGGTCAGGGGGACATTGATTTCTAGCTTTGCCAATTCCTCCTTTGCTATCGGACAACCCCCCTGGCCTCAGGGCTATCTTCAGCTGAGCTCTTAATGCGCAGGATACCGGTCTCTCTGTTCTACCGGTTGGATCCTTCCAGGATGGAGGATAGGGGAGTTAATGTGGAAATTCCGTAGAAAAAGGTATTCTCAGCTGGAGATCCGGTGCACTGTTGGAACTATGTGGCCGCAAGACCAGCATGGGTTCCAGGGGTTGTGGTGGAACAAACTGGACCAGTGTCCTATCAGGTCAAAACGGGCACTGGTTTGCTATGGCAGCGCCACGCTGACCAGCTCAGACATAGGGTTAAGGAGTTTCAAGAGATACAAGTTGAGACTACTCAGGGCAATTCCACGTTAGGGTCCTCCCCCACCCACTTATCTCAAGGGGGAGACAAGGAAGGTGGCTCGGCAATCAGCTGTAGCCCCCAGATTTCCCCAATCTCATTTTTCTGTGCAGGACAATGACAATAAAGATCTATCTACCTATCTATCTATCTTCGAGCCAGCCACAATTTCTTTGGAGGCCGTCAGCAAGCCTAGACCGTGGAAGTGTGCCTTTTGAGTTACAAGATCGGGGGGGGGGCGAGTGTTCCCTCTCTCATCCAAGAGGAAAGCGGGGCTTTGATTTCTCTCCAGAGACCCCCCATCCTCCTAGGTTCAAGTCTACCTCTATTCCCACCCAGAAGAGGCAAGTTTTTGTTGAATCACACCCTACTCAAACTTCTCAAAGGAGGGACTTTTTGTTGAGTTTTCCCCCTCCTGAGTCTAGCTTTAATTTCGAGTGATCCCCTGCTCCTGCTTCATCTAAATGGGGCTATGATTTGTTTTTTTCCCCTCCCTGGTTCCAGTTCAGAGTCGGGACAGTGCTCCCAAAATGCTAATAGCTTTAACAGAAACCCCAGTGCTGGGTATCATTCAATGGAACCAAGTCTCTCTAGTCTACACAACTTGCATGCCGAGCCGCCACAACACTGCCGGCTCCCCACCGCCGGCGTTCCTGGGACCCGCCTGCAGCTGCCTCCGGCCAGGACTTAAAAGGCCGTTGAGGCAGCGAGACTTTGCCGCCGCCCCCGGCCCTCCTGGCAGGGTGAAGGGACCCCTGCAGCGCCGAACGCAGAGACCACCGCCGGCGTTCCTGGGACCCGCCTCCAGCTGCCTTTGATTGCCTCTGGCCAGGATTTAAAGGCGGTTGAGGCAGTGAGACTCTGCTGCTATTCTTTTTGTATTGTATTATTGAGTTCTTGTTACTGTATCTCTGTATTTCTGTCCTTGCCCTATGCTATATTGTATTTTGTTTTTTGCAACATTGTATTTGCTATTGTATTTTTGCTATATTGTATTTTATTTGATGTGTTGTGAGCCGCCCTGAGTCGGCATGTGCTGAGAAGGGCGGCATATAAATCAAATAAATAATAATAATAATAATAATAATAATAACACAGTCAAGGGTCAGTCTGGCCTAAAAGAGTCTGTGGGCCCCCCACATTGGTTAAGAGACTTCGTCCCATCATAGGGGGAGGGATGTTGTGTATGTAACTTTAATTATTGCTGTAACGTTGTGTAATTGTTATTATGGGATGGGGTGATCCTCCATTTTGTCGTCTTCTTGGTACTGAACTATCGCAGGACTTGCGTTCCCGCCCTTTCTAACAACACACACGAAGTCTTCACTCAGGTCCGGTAACCTCACAATCACCCCACTTCTCTCCTAACCAATCAGATTGTTTCCTGCCCAAATGTATCCATTGTACAGTGTATCTAAAGAGCTGTTGCTCCATTGCTGTTCATGTTCGGTTTGCTTACAATAAAGTTGTGTTTGGCCCTTTCATGCTGGCTGCTTCTCTTCAATTCCCGAACATCAAACTCTTCGTCTTTAAAACAGAGATAAACACTGAACCCTAGAGTCTGATACGACTGTCTTTCGAGCAAGGGAAACCTTTACCTTTACCTACTTTCAAGGGAAGAAAAGTTCAGTAGCGATTTACCAGTGGTTTACCATTGTCACGTTCCACTCAGTACTAACAAAAGTACTGTACTGGCTATACCACTATAGCCTCCTCTGCCAGTGTCTTCTTCGCCTATTGCCGCAACCTAGAAGCTGCCACCCCCTAACCAGTGGAATCAGCTCTTCTGCTGATACAGCTATTACTTCTGAAGATGGTGGGTGCACATTAGTCTGGTATCACAACTGTGACCATTCCACCTTGGGTTACCCTGCTGGGAGTCCAGGGTTGTAATGGAATCTGGCATTCTAAGAGTACTGTTCCTAACTTCATTGATGCACTTAAACCACTTCATCATGTTGAGGTGCGTATCCAACAAGGGGCTTTAGATTAGAATCTATACCTATAAGAAGGGCCTTCCGTGGTACGTGTCCAGCATGCATGTCCACACCCAGCCCAACCATCCCATACCAAGTCGCCCTCACTTACCTTAACACCCTGCGATCATCACCGCAAGGGTCCGCCAGCCGCAAGTGGGGCAACTGCCTCATGAATGCGAACACAAAAAACCAACTACAAGTCCCAGCGTCCTCCGTGCCATGACCCCTCAGCCAATCAGGCTGAGAGACGCGAGTGCGGAGGAGGCTGAGAAAGCCGGCACGCACGCTAAAAAAACCCCCGCCAACGCGCCAACAACTTCCCTCCGGGAGACACTTCATCTCTCGAAGGGAAGCCATCCCCAGCTCACCACGGCAGGCGGCCAGCCACGTCGGTTGCTGGCTGAGTTGCTTGCTTTTGGTGGCCCCCGCCCAACCGGTGAAGACCTTGGCGCCAGCGGTGAGGGAGGAAAGGCCGCGCCAAGGAGCCACAGAAGGTGAGTGGCTGAGCACAGAAGGCTGCACCAGGGAGACGCAGAGTACGAAAGTCCCAACCAGCAACAGGTAAGTGGGGTGGGGGAGAGAAACTGAGGGGGGGGATGGGCCCGGGGAGCACACCGCCCACCCAGTTCTTGGAGAAGAAAGGGGAAGAGCGAACCCGCCCCCTTGCCCCGGTCCCTGTCCTCTGCCCCACTTACCTGTTGGCGGCTGAGCATTTTGTACTTTGCGCCTCCCCAGCGCGGCCTTCTGGGCCGCTCACCTTCCGTGCCTCTGAGGCGCGGCCTTTACTGCTTCAATGCCGGCGCCAAAGCCTTCATTTGTGGGGTGGGGGCCACCAAATCAGGCAGTCCAGCCGGCAACCGACGTGCCCTCCCACCCGGCATAGGCTTCCTGGGTGTCCTTGCCAAGGCTTGGGGGAGGAGGAAGAGCCCTTCCTCCCCTCATAAAGCTTCGCTGTGTGTGTGTCCTTGCCAAGGCTTGGGGGGAGGAGGAAGAGCCCCTCTTCCCCCTGCAAAACTTCAGCATGTGTGTGCGTGTGTGTGTCCTTGCCAAGGCTTGGGGGGGAGGAAGGGCCCCTCATCCTCCGCAAAGCTCTGGCATGTGTGTGTGTCCTCGCCAAGGCTTGGAAGGGAGGAGGAGCCCCTCCTCCCCCCTCAAAGCTTTGGCATGTGTGTGTGTGTGTCCTTGCTAAGGCTTGGGGGGGGAGGAAGAGCCCCTCCTCCCCCACAAAGCTTTGGCGTGTGTGTGTGAGTGTGTGTGTCTGTCTGTCCTCGCTAAGGCTTGGAAGGGAGGAGGAGCCCCTCCTCCCCCCTCAAAGCTTTGGCATGTGTGTGTGTGTGCTCGCCAAGGCTTGGGGGGAGGAGGAAGAGCCCCTCCTCCCCACGCAAAGCTTTGGTGTGTGTGTGTGTCTTCACCGAGGCTTTTGGGGGGAGGAGGAAGAGCCCCTCCTCTCCCCATGGATCTACAGTGTGTGTGTGTGTGTGTGTGTGTGTGTGTGTGTGTGTGTGTGTGTGTGTGTGTGTGTGTGTGTGTGTGTATTGTGTGTGTGTGGCTGTGTTGTGTGTGTGGTTGTGTTGTGTGTATGGATGTGTTGTGTGTGTATTGAGTGTGTGTGTGTGGTTATGTTGTGTGTGCTGTGTGTATATATTGTGTGTTGTGTTGTGTGTGTATTGAGTATGTGGTTGTGCTGTGTGTGCTGTGAGTGTGTGTATTGTGTGTGTGTGGTTGTGTTGTATGTGTGTATTGAATGAGTGTGTGGTTGTGTTGTGTGTGCTGTGTGTGTGTGCTGTGTGTGTGTGTGTATACCCCCCCCCAAACCACCCCAACCACCAGGACACATGTTATACCTGCCCGGCAGTGCCGGGCAAAAAATGCTAGTCTTTAATAAAAATGAAGCCACTGGAGGATACAGTATAAAATAGCTTAAGCCAGTGTGACTTCAGCTGTTTCCCTCAGAAAAGGGAAACCTCTGTTCCACATGGAGCTCCTGCCTGCAGGGTATATTATAAACCAGGGGCTACAACTCATGACATGATTCAGCATATTAAAGCTAATTTATTAGACTAGGACTAAATTCTGTAGTTCTGTGCCTTACCTCTTAAAATAATTTGATATCAAAATTAAATATTGATGTTAGTGTTTTTCCTTTTTTTTAATCAAAGGAGCCACTGAGATTTGAAAGAGATTGCCCACAGTCCAGAAGGAAATTATGCTTAAATAAATAAATTAAATTTATTTATTTAAATAAATTTCCAGAAGGAAGATATGCTTAAATAAATGAATAAATAAATAAAAAGGACTGCAGTGGCTCAAGTGGCTAAGATGCTGACTGGAAGGCAGCAGGTCAGCAGTTTGATTCCCGAGTACTGCAGGATGGAATGAGCTCCCGTGAAAAGCAAGAAATTGCAAGTAGATAAATAGGGAACACTTTGGTGGGAAGGTAAACAGCATTGCGTGCACTCCGTTGTCTAGTCATGTCTGCCACATGATTACAGTTCTGCCTTCTCTTTATAGGAAGCAGTAGTATTTAAATGTGCATGTTCCTTTAAGAAAAATGTCTTAAGATGCTTAGGGCTAGAGAGTTGGGGGAGGAGCTTAATCAACTGTCAACTGCCATTAGTCAGAACCTGGAGTCTGAAGAAGAAGGTTCAAAATAGACTTTATCCTCCTTTGTGGAAAGCACTGGGCATTCCACAAAGAAGGGGGGGGGGGGAGAACCAGTCTTTTTTTTACCTCAAATCAAACTCACTCAAACTCTCTCAAACTCAAACTTTCTCATTCAAAGTCATCACTAAAAGTAACAAGACACTTAAACCAATGTTCACATAATTTATCACCAGTCAGAATTAAATAATAAAAGGCTTCCCCTCAGAAAGGGAATTTCTATTCAAGATACTTAGGAAGAATCCATCACAATGGATCTTGCCTGAAAGGACATTTACTTGTTTAAAAGGACATTTAAGTTTTTATATTTTCTAACCAAATTACCTTCTGAAGTATTTCAGTTTGTGTTACTTGTTCTCTTCAGATTAAAAGTTATTGTTCAAAGGAAAGTGCCTCTTTATAAATCTATGGTGAGGCCCCATCTGGAATACTGTGTACAGTTCTGGTCGCCATACCTCAAGAAGCATATTATGGAGCTGGAAAAAGTGCAGAGGAGGGCAACCAGAATGATTAGGGGACTGGAACACCTTCATTACCATCTGAGGCTGCAACGGTTGGGCCTCTTCTCTCTTGAACGATGGCATCTAAGAGGTGACCTGATTGAAGTTTATAAAATCATGCACGGTGTGGACAAAGTAGATAAGGAAAAACTGTTTTCCCTATTGCATAACACTAGAACTAGGGGGCACTCCATGAAACTTTTGGGTACTAGTTCTCAAACAAATAAGAGAAAGTACTTTTTCACCCAGAGGATCACTGGTCTATGGAACTCCCTGCCAGAAGAAGTGGTGACAGCTGTCAGTTTTGACAGCTTTAAGAAAGGATTAGACAAGTCATGGAGGACAAGGGTATCAATGGCTATAATTATGGATACCTAAGGACAACCTCCAGATTGGAGAGATAGGAAAGATATCTCTCAATGCCATTTCCAGGGAATCCTAAGCAGGTGAAGGCATCTGCTTGGGAATACCCTGAAGGACATGGTGAGCCACTGTATGACAGAATAGATTGTGGGGACAAACGTAGCACTGTAAAGGCCACTGGAACCGTTTGTCAGTGAATTTATTTATTGTAGCAATCTTCTCAAGGTAACACAAAAGATCCAGAACCCTTTCGATAGAGGATTTTTCAAAAGTTTTCTTCAGGGATCTAAATAATAAGTTGATGCAATTACTAATAGTCATAAACATACAAGATATATATACACACAAATATATATACAACTATATACATGATATTGGATACATAAAGTATACATACCAAAAGTGTTGTATCAGTGATAAAGTTTTTAAAGCAGTATATCGCATCCCAGACCTCCCTAGTAAATTCTTTTGGTGTCGACGGACGTTATGCTATCTAACTCCAAGGACATTTTTAAAGAGAAAATCCCCCACAGCTGGTTAATCACAGAAAACAACTGAAATCAAGCTCTTGATTTAGCCCATATGGGTGCAGTGTGTTGAAACGGTGAATGAAGAAACTCTCCCTCTGTCTTAAAGCAATATCCATATTGGTGTGCTGATAAGGTTGTTGTTTAATAATTTCCAAAACTACAAATTTAAAATCTTTATCCTTATGGTTTGCTTCAATAAAGTGGTTGACTAGAGGTGCAGACAGGTTCTGATTGCGGATTTTAGACCTGTGTTCCCCCACCCTAGTTTTGATTTTTCGGGAAGTAACCCCCACATAACCCAATCCACAGGGACAGGTTAGTAGATAGATACAGCCCGAACTGTTGCAATTTGAGAAATGGTTTAGATGTAACATATAATTGCTGCTATGGATCGAGACCATTTTTGTTTGCCAAGCCAAAGAACACTGTGTACATTGACCACATTTAAAATGCCCTGTTATTAATGGTTGTTTAGGTAAGGATCGAGCTAAATGGTCCGTTCTGCTAACTATCTGCTGAATAGATTTTGATTTCCTTAAGCCTATTCGAGGAGGAGAAGAGCAACCTGTTATGTGGTTAACAATGTGCCAATGTTTGTTGATAATGTTCTGGATCTGGTTTGACAATGGAAAAAAAAACAAATGAACAGTGAAGCCTGTTCTCAGGAGTCCTGACACTATTGTGGAGCAATCTGTCCCTTGGAATAGCCCTAGCTCTAATTAGGTTTTCTTTAATTACCTTATCTGGATAACCTTTCTGTTGTAGAAAGGAGGTAATGCTGTTACTAGCTTTTTCAAAGTCACACTCCAAAGAGGAGTTCCTTTTTGCTCTTAAAAATAATCCATAGGGCAGATTATATTTCAGGTGATATGGATGGAATGATTTGAAATCCAAATATGCATTTCTATCTGTCTTCTTTCTATATAAACTGACCCCCACTAGCCGCTCTGTTGAAATGTAGGTATTAACATCTAAAAATGGTATTGAAGCTGCCCCAATGTTATGAGTGAACTTGAGATACAGAACTTTTTGTACAATGAAAATCCAAAAATGCCTGTGTTTCACTTACTCCCCAAAATTCATAAAGACCGTCCTGACGATGGCATCACGCCAGGAAGACCTATTGTCTCCTCGATTGGATCCGCTCTGGAATCCACATCACGTTTTTTAGATTACCACCTTAATCCTTTCACAACGAACACTGCCTCATACATCAAAAACACAACAGACTTTATTACACAAATAGAAGGTGTGCAAGTACCCAGAGGTGGGGGTTTCATTACTATGGACGTCCAGGCACTCTACACTAATGTGCCTTTGGATGATATTAAAGAAATAGTAAATGGGGTTCTGGAAACACGTAAAGAGCTACACCCCCCACTCATTTTTTACTGGGGCTTCTTGATTTAGTTTTAGATCATAATTTTTTCAGATATGGCAAAACAATTTATTTACAGATTAAAGGAGTGGCCATGGGGAGCTCAGTAGCGCCCTCTCTGGCCAACCTGTATATGATTAAATTTGAAGAAGAGTATCTCCTGAATGAAGAGAATAATCCATTTTCTCAACATATTATTTTATATAAACGTTTTTTAGATGACCTTTTCTTTATTGTTAGTGATTTGAGTATTGCACCTCTATTTGTGGATTGGGTTAACACTCTTAATATGAATCTCAAGTTCACTCATAACATTGGGGCAGATTCAATACCATTTTTAGATGTTAATACCTACATTTCAACAGAGCGGCTAGTGGGGGTCAGTTTATATAGAAAGAAGACAGATAGAAATGCATATTTGGATTTCAAATCATTCCATCCATATCACCTGAAATATAATCTGCCCTATGGATTATTTTTAAGAGCAAAAAGGAACTCCTCTTTGGAGTGTGACTTTGAAAAAGCTAGTAACAGCATTACCTCCTTTCTACAACAGAAAGGTTATCCAGATAAGGTAATTAAAGAAAACCTAATTAGAGCTAGGGCTATTCCAAGGGACAGATTGCTCCACAATAGTGTCAGGACTCCTGAGAACAGGCTTCACTGTTCATTTGTTTTTTCCCCATTGTCAAACCAGATCCAGAACATTATCAACAAACATTGGCACATTGTTAACCACATAACAGGTTGCTCTTCTCCTCCTCGAATAGGCTTAAGGAAATCAAAATCTATTCAGCAGATAGTTAGCAGAACGGACCATTTAGCTCGATCCTTACCTAAACAACCATTAATAACAGGGCATTTTAAATGTGGTCAATGTACACAGTGTTCTTTGGCTTGGCAAACAAAAATGGTCTCGATCCATAGCAGCAATTATATGTTACATCTAAACCATTTCTCAAATTGCAACAGTTCGGGCTGTATCTATCTACTAACCTGTCCCTGTGGATTGGGTTATGTGGGGGTTACTTCCCGAAAAATCAAAACTAGGGTGGGGGAACACAGGTCTAAAATCCGCAATCAGAACCTGTCTGCACCTCTAGTCAACCACTTTATTGAAGCAAACCATAAGGATAAAGATTTTAAATTTGTAGTTTTGGAAATTATTAAACAACAACCTTATCAGCACACCAATATGGATATTGCTTTAAGACAGAGGGAGAGTTTCTTCATTCACCGTTTCAACACACTGCACCCATATGGGCTAAATCAAGAGCATGATTTCAGTTGTTTTCTGTGATTAACCAGCTGTGGGAGATTTTCTCTTTAAAAATGTCCTTGGAGTTAGATAGCATAACGTCCGTCGACACCAAAAGAATTTACTAGGGAGGTCTGGGACGCGATATACTGCTTTAAAAACTTTATCACTGATACAACACTTTTGGTATGTATACTTTATGTATCCAAGATTATGTATATAGTTGTATATATATTTGTGTGTATATATATCTTGTATGTTTATGACTATTAGTAATTGCATCAACTTATTATTTAGATCCCTGAAGAAAACTTTTGAAAAATCCTCTATCGAAAGGGTTTTGGATCTTTTGTGTTACCTTGAGAAGATTGCTACAATAAATAAATTCACTGACAACCGAGCCACTGTATGAGACAGAATGCTGGACTGGATGGGCTGTGGCCTGTTCCAGCAAGGCTGTTCTTATGTTCTTATGATGTGTGAAGGTTAACTGTCTGACAAAATCTTTTGTGTTGTAAAACCAGGGACAGATCAGAACAGTATCGAGGTTTAGCTGCCTGATTAAAGCTATGTTTGGAAAACCAGAAACAGATCAGAACTACCACGCTGGCTCTTTGGCTTTGAAACAGAGGGGTTAAATGTGTATATGTGGGGTGGGAGTATGTTGATAATTTTGTATAGTCGTATTTTGTTTAGGTTTTGTTGGGTTGTTTAAGTGTTTTTCCCCCCAATCTCGTTATTCTGTGCAGGACAATGACAATAAAGATCTATCTATCTATCTATCTATCTATCTATCTATCTATCTATCTATCTATCTATCTATCTATCTATCTATCTATCTATCTATCTATCTATCTATCTATCTATCTATCTATCTATCTATCTATCTATCTATCTATCTATCAGTGCTCATCTCCGTTTCATAGCCGAAGAGCTGTTTACCTTCCCACTGAAGTAGTTCCTATTTATCTACTTGCAATTTCTTGCTTTCGAACTGCTAGGTTGGCAGGAGCTGGGACAAAGATGGGAGTTCATTCCGTCCTGCACTACTCGGGAATCGAACTGCTGACCTCTCACCTTCCAGTCAGCGGCTTAGCCACTTGAGCCACATAATTCAACTAGCCTATTTCCAAAAACTAAATGTTTCTTGACCCAGTTTCATAAACCCTTCTCTTATCCAATACGTAATCAGTATATTCACCCCAAATACCTTTAAAATCATTCACCTTTACCAGCCCTTTTAAAAAAATTAACTCACATGCCAATTTATCATTTATAGCCACATCCCATAATTCTTTATACCAATCTTCAAACCTAAAACTCGTATATGTTTTCCAGTTTTTGGCTATCAACATTCTTGCCGCTGTTATCAAAATGCTAATTAGACTCTTTTTATTTTCATTTGGCTCACTTCTATGCAAAGTTAAAATTTGGGTGTTCAGTCAAGGGCCTGAAACTCTGTGACCATGAATGTTTTGGGTTCTGGTTTGTTGACATGTCAGTTTTGTTTCATTCTACCTCTGTTAAATTGCTTGGTTTAGAATTCCAACTTGATTTTGCCTCTTCTTGATATTTCCAGTTATAGTGTGAGACAAAAATTATTGAAAAGCTTTTATATGTTCATTTCCTCACACTTGTCTTCCACAACTCACCTACCTCCCCACACACTTCTACAAATGAAGCTGTTGTCTTTGACACTTTCTTTCAGACCTGCAGTTAGTGCCATGTTGTTACCTCTGTAATTGTTGGCAATGCCCTGCTTAAGCAACCGACTTTCATTGCAAGGCATCACAGGCACTTACTGTGATGGAATCCTGCTGTTTATTTTAGAGACACTTTTACTATAGCTGAGGACCCAGTCAGTGTGGTTGGAGAGTGGGAGGTCAAGCCCTAGGCCCCTCAAATGTGGGGTGTCTCAGGGTTCGGTGCTCTCCCCTCTCCTATTTAACATCTACATGAAGCTGCTGGGTGAGATCATCCATTCCCACAGCGTGCGGTACCATCAGTACGCGGATGAAACTCAGTTGTACATCTCGGCCTGTGGTGATCCCAGCGATGCTATCAAAGTCCTGTCTGGGTGTCTGAAGGCTGTGGGGGTCTGGATGGGGGCCAACGGGCTACAACTGAATCCAGGCAAGACTGAGTGGCTATGGATTGGGGGCCCTGTGCTGCCCAGGGAACTATCATATTTGGTTTTGGATGACGCTGTCTTGCCCCAGACAGACCCAGTGTGCAACTTGGGGTCCTCCTGGACTCGTGGCTGCTGCTAGAATAACAGGTGGCAGCCGTGGCCAGGAGGGCTTTTGCACAGCTCTGATTAATTCGCAAGTTGCGCATGTTCCTGGACAAGGACTCCCTGGTCATGGTCACTCATGCTCTAGTCACCTCCAGACTAGACTACTGCAATGCGCTCTACACGGGGCTGCCCTTGACGACCATTTGGAGGCTACAGCTGGTCCAGAACGCGGCGGCCCAGGTGGTGATGGAGTGTGGACGTTATGCCCATGCCTCACCACTGCTTCGGGAGCTGCACTGGTTACCAGTTTGCCTCCGGGTGCAATTCAAGGTGCTGGTTTTGACCTTTAAATCCCTACATGGCAATGGGCCAGGATACCTGAGAGACCGCATCACCCTAAGGATGTCTGTCCATCCAACCAGGGCGGACCAGAGGGGCTCTCTTATTGTACCATCTGCTAGAGGGGCTCACCTCTCTAGCATAAGGAGGAGGGCCTTCTCTGTGTCCACACCTGCTCTCTGGAACCTCTTACCAACAGAGCTACGTCTCCAGACGGAATTGCTGCCCTTCAGAAAAGAACTTAAAACCTGACTGGCAGGCCAAGTACGGGGTGCAGGTGGAAGGGTGACTTCTGTTGGGTGGCTGGTATAGTGAAATTCCAGCCCCCTCGGTCCCTGCACCCTTTTTAGTGGGAGGGTAGTTTTAAGCAGCTTTTAATCATGTTTTTTTTATCATGACTGTGAACTGCCCTGAGTTGGCCTCGGCCAAGTGGGTGGTTTAGAAATTGAAATAAATAAATAAATAATAAACGAGTGTTGCTACTGCTCATCTCCTTGCATTCTCTGAAGTGCCTTCCAGCTGTATAATTCTAGTATACTGTGTACCAGGGAAAGTAAAGGGGAGGGAGAAAAAAGAGTAGCCCACTAATTGGAAGAAGACACAGTGGCACAGAGATAAATTTGGGAGTGGAGCCAATTGCCATGAGTCTGAAATGAAGGGAGTGGCATGGGTTCATGTCAACAAAACAGTTCTAGCAAGTGTCATCTCCACCTGGAGTAGGACTTCTGTAAAGCTAATGAGACTTGTAGAGCTAATGAGGCCTGTTCAAGACCAAGCCATTCTAAAAGGTTTGGCATTACCATAGGAATAGGTCTCAACACTATACTGGCTGAAATCCTCTTGATTAGTGCAGGTAGTCACAACTAGAATAGGCCCATTGTCTCCATGGAGACTGCAGAGGTGTTGTCTCACCATATCTCCACTGATTCAGTGGACCTACACTAATTGCAACTTACTACACTAATCAACAGGATTTCAGCCATTGTTGCTACTGGTGTGTGGAAGCTGGTTGCTTAAAGTTGGTGCTTGCTGATGTTGGGTGTGAAAATCATCCTGATTGTGGATTTCTTGCATTATCTCACCTGTCTGTGATTTTTAGGAAAAGAGAATTTTTACCATCTGTGGACCTTACCCAGTAATCCGTACAGCATTGAGGAAGAGAGGATGGGTGGAAAGAAAGTACATCACTAAAGGTGACCTCCAAGACCATAAAGATAATGGGAATGAAACAGAAAATGACAATATTGCCAAAACTGGTAAGAGACCTTTAAACATGGTGGTTTTTCTAAGCATCACCCCCCCCCCTTTTAATTGAAGCTTAAAATGGATTTAGATGTACTGTAGATTGAGTATTAGAAAATGAAACAGAATAACACCAAGAAGCCTTTTGCTGTTGTTCAACATGTATTTCTAAGATGTGTACCTGGCAAAACATCATGTCATGCCTGATGAAGAAATTTTGGATCTCAAAAGCTCGCAACATTTAAATTTTTGAGTGATCCAATAAAGGTATTGCCTTCCTCTTGCATTTTTTTGCACATTTTATCAACTGAGTTAGTATACTTGATAGTTGCACTTGGTTCTCATAAAGGAAACTAGAATGCTTTGTTTGAAGTGGTAGCCGTGTTAGTCTGTGCAAGCATATCTGAGAGTAAATAAAGCAGAACAGCAAAAAAAAAAGACAAAAACATTGTGGCACCTTAAAGACTAACTCCTGTATTTAACTGTGAGCTTCATCAGTGGACTTGGTCCATGAAAGCTCACAGTTAAATACAGGAGTTTGTCTTTAAGGTGCCACAACATTTATCTTTTATCTTTTTTTCTGATTTGTTTTATTACTCTTCGAATGCTTTGAAATCCATATAACAGCCATCAGATTTCTGTATGTTTAATTCTTTCCTGTTAGGTTAAAAACTTAATGTCATGTTTCTGTAAGTTTCCCTTAGCTATTGCCTTAGCTACTGACATATATATTATAGGATGCTCACAAGCAGTCTTAAAAAGTGAGTACTGAACATCTGTGTGGCTTTCTAGAAATTATAAAGTTGATTTACCTCAACTTTACAAGAGCCGATACTGCTCGTAGAATGAAATAATAGCCATATGTTTTGGTCACAGATTATTTTGCAGATATGAGTTCCAATCCTCACTCCCAAAGGGTGGGGTGATATATTAATCTGGCAAACAGGTAAATTTTCAAGACATTTTCATAAGGCTGAGCATTAACAAGGTGAGAGATACAGAAGAAACAGAAAGGTTTTCTGCACCACCACCCTCCCATTATGTAATGCCCATCTTGATGATAACTCTTGCAGAACTCAGACACTTGGCTGCTCATGAAATTTTAGTGGTTTAATAAGGTGGTTCTCATCTCTAATTTTATATTGTGTATAAGGCATAGCTGTCAAGTATCCCTTATTGGCCAGGAAAACCCCTTATTTTACCCTCTTTCCCGCTGTCATCCCTTATTAATTAGACTGCAAAACCCTATTGCCGCCATTGGAGGGCAGCACAGGATAAGCATAGCTGTCAAGTATCCCTTATTTGCTGGGAAATTTCCCTTATTTCCAAATCCAAAACTTGACAGGTATGGTATAAGGGCTATCCAACTTTTACTTTTTTGTTGGACTAAATTACTTTCGTTTGCAATACTGTAATGACATTACTTTTGGGATATAACTTTGTTACACTTTTACTACAGGAGGCGGCTTTTTCATAGTACAGTATTATTATATTACAGTAATTGTAACTTGTTATGTCACAGCTCTGGAACTTATCCCCTCCAAACTGGCACATCTGTCTTTCCATTTCAAAGAAGTTGTTGTTGGGGAAAACTGTTTTCCCTTCACTTTGAAGATTTTGCTTAAAGGCTTGTTCACCTCCAGCTGCTGGGGATAGCTCAATGAGTTAGGTATTTGGCTGTGAAACCAAAGGCTGGATGTTCAATTCCCCATTGTACATCCTAGAAGAGCCAGGTTGAGTGGCTTTGGGTAAGCAACAGAATTCCAAGAGGCCCTCAGGAGAAAAGAATGGTAAACCCCTACCAAGTACTTTTTACTTAGAAAACTTTGGAAAGGGTCACCATAAGTCAAAATTGATTCAATGGCACACAATTATTGTTATTGTTATTAATTTTATTTTTTCACCTCTTCTCCTTTACTGTTCAAATCCATCCTATATCAATGATTTAAAGCAGGATTTGCCATATCTAGGTCAATGTATCCGATGTCCATATAATTTTGACACCACCAAAGAATTTTAAAAAGATAACCCTAGCCAAATGTATGCTTGGATACCATTAGTTGAATCTTGTGGTGTTATTATTCAAAGAAGTAGTGTTTGATTTATTTTAAAGTACTGTAATCTATTTATTTCCCATTCTGTTCCTTTGCCTGTTTTTCTTGAAGAAAGTAAAAGTGGCTTGCGGGAAGACGAAAACCATTCTAACAATACCAGTGACATCCATGAGTTAATGGTAAGAATCGCAGGATTACAGAAATCGAGAATGTTCTTGTAAGTTAAGAAACTACAGAAAAGTACATAGGTTGGTGGTCCCAAATGCTAGCAATTTAATTCTGTATCACTTTAAGATGCAGGGCAAATATGTTTTATTTCTATCAAGGATGGCCCCATGGTTAGGAAGAGTGAAGTAATTAAGTGTCCACTAATTGGGCCTGATGCTTTTGAAGAACACTATCCTGTTTCCTAGGTGGGATGAGTTGAAATATGACTCATATGCTGGCTAGTGCAATTTTTGTACAATATACAGGAAGAGCTGCCATTTTGTCTTTTTCATCAGGCAACAAATTGTCTTGGGCTGGTCCAGATTGCTGGTTTCTCCTGAGAATCTTCCTTGAGCATATCTGTTCCAGTCAATTGAGTTGCAGAAGTATAAGCAAGAATTCCTATCCGTCTCTTAATGGAAAATGACTGGAAGGAGGGAAAGCCCATAAAGACAGTCAGGATGAGATTTCTTTCGGTCTCAGAGTGGCTTCTCTGTGGATGAGTCCTTTGGGTTCATTGTGCATTTCATTATATAGTTCTTCTATGGGACATAAGGAAAGCAGAGGTAGTTTCCTGTTTTGACTTGTCCCTCTATAATAAAAGCACCCAGGTTAAGCACACTTGTTTAGGAATATGTAGACTGCTCCACAGTTTAACAACAACAACAGGCTATTGCAGTTCTATGACTTGAGGACTGGAAGACAGAGAAAGCAATTAAGAATGCTTAGATATCTTGCTGTGTTCAGTAGGCCTTAAAGGTAAAGGTTTCCCTTGCTCAAAAGCCAGTCGTATCTGACTCTAGGGTTCAGTGTTCATCTCTGTTTCAATGCAAAATTACTTCCTTCTTATCTTGTTTTTTGAAAGGGTGTCTCTGTATGTATGTCTACCCACCTCCTTGTGGTTTTCTTGTTGGACCGACTTTTAAAAAATGTTTTTGGTCAAAGTACTGTGTGCTTATTCAATTAAAGGTTACATATCCTGTTTTTTTTTGGGGGGGGCTGTTTTATTTGTTGGTGATCGTTGTTAGTTGCATTGTTGATTGCTTTTGGAATAGATTGATTTTCTGTTGCCTTTCCTCTGATTTTTGGGATACTTTTTATGCATTTTAAGTGGGTGGTTGTGGTTGGATTAGTGCTAGAAAACACAAATGAGAAAAACTAAAACAAAATAATCTGAAAGAAGCAGCCTCTTTTGTGTTAACTGAAACTGCAAAAGTACAAAACACAAAAATTAAAGGGATATCTCC
This sequence comes from Bradypodion pumilum, assembly GCA_035047305.1. Classification (NCBI taxonomy): domain Eukaryota; kingdom Metazoa; phylum Chordata; class Lepidosauria; order Squamata; family Chamaeleonidae; genus Bradypodion; species Bradypodion pumilum. The sequence continues at coordinate 125,496,815 of JAWDJD010000005.1, read as the reverse complement.
AAAATAACCCAAAATCAATCAAAAACAACATATTTTGCTGTACAACCCCTCGTCATGTAATTGTTCCATTACTGTATGGTTGTAATACATAGCTTTCATTAAGCAACGAAACATGGGGGAAAGTCTCTTGTGCCTGTTTCTCTCTTTCCTGCTTAGGAAGATATTATGTTTGTATTGTTTTGTGCAAGAACTACAACCTCAGACAATAATGAACTTGCTCCATAGTTGTAGAAACTGGAATTCCCATAAAATAAAAATGTGGGGTTTGTTTTTATTATGTTGCCAAAAATGACCAGCTAAATATGATTGAGTAGACCAGATAATATTTTCCAGGTGAAATCATAACACAGTATTCTTTGGGCCAGTCTAGGTTGGTAAGAAATGAAGAAACCTCCTTTTATTGGACTATTAAAAAGGATGCAGTCGATTACTACAATCTCCATGTTGACCAGATGTTGAATCATTATGCAAGAACTGGCTCCTTTACAACCAAAGTAAGTACAGTACTATAAATTGGCAGTGGCTAATTCTTTCAGGCTGGTAAGCTAATTTGTCTAAATCAAAACTGCCAAGGAGTTCCTGCACTCATCCTTGACCAAAATGTTCATGATAGCAGGCTCTGTAAGAGTCGGTAATATCCTGTAAATATGGGGTAAAGGTAGCACCCCCATCTCCCATCTGTTAGTGCCAGTGGAAGAACTTGCCATGCATGTTTTGTCATTGCTGCAAATTGCCAGATATCATGTTACAGAAAGAGCTAAGAGGGTGTTATCTAGCACTCTTGATCTGGTCTGCCTACTCCATCTGAACCACTGTCAGTCATGCGTATGCTGAGGTACTCTTTAATTGTTTGCCCTTATTCATCAGGGGCCGTGGTGGCTTTACAGGTGAAACTCGGAAAATTAGAATATCGTGCAAATGTTCATTCATTTCACTTAAAAGGTGAAACAAATATATGAGATAGACTCACTACATGCAAAGCGAGAGATGTCATGCCTTAATTCGTTATAATTGTGATGATCATGGTGTACAGCATACATGAGATTGTGATGATTATGGGGTACATGAGATTGGCGGGTTGGGTTTTCATAAGCTGTAAGCCATAAGCATCAATATTATAACAAAGTAAGGCTTGAACTATCTCGCTTTGCGTGTAATGAGTCTATCTCATATATTTGTTTCACCTTTTAAGTTGCTTTACTAAACTGAATGAACATTTGCACGATATTCTAATTTTCCGAATTTCACCTGTATGTTTAAGATGCTGAGCTTGGTGACTGGAAGGTTGGCAGGTTAGCAGTTTGAGACTTGAGTGCTGTGTGACGGAGTGAGCATCTGTCGTCTGTCCCAGCTCCTGCCAACCTAGCACTGCTAGGTACTGCTTCAACAGGAAAGGTAACAGTGTTCCATGCACTCCAGAGTCTAGTCATGCCTGCCACATGACCATGGAAACGTCTGCAGACACAGACAGCACTGCTGTTTGTCTGAAAATGGAGATGAGCACCACCCCCTAGAGATGGACATGACTGGCTTTCAAGCAAGGGAGACCTTTACCTTTACAGTATTATTCTCCAGGGTTGTTGATGATGAACCAGGTTGAGAGGGGGGACATGGCCCAGTAAAATAAATTTCAAAAAGACTGTCAGAACATTTGGTTTCAAATCTTTGAAGTAGTTACCAGAATTTTACTGTAAAGCCAGGCTGTATTTTGAATAAGCATTGGCAGCAGAAATTTTGCTTACTATGAACCAACTAAGAAGCAGAAAGCAAAGCTTAGAAGTAACTGGCTACACACAATGTAGTCACCTATGGCTGAAATCCTGTTTATCTTGGAATAATATAAAGGTATACATTTGTAAGCCTGCACAACATCCAGGCAGTTTCAGTTGCACAATTTAATTGCATAGTCAACTGCATGACTCCAGTTGCATAGCATGCATGCATACATGAGTGCTTTGTGAATACCACTTCTACCCTGCAGTGAATTTCAGCATTGTTGCTGTGGTTTCATTTTGCACATGCAAAGCTACATGGCAGGATTTCAGCCTATAGCTATGTACCATGTGAGTAGTGGATAATGAATCTAGTAGTTCCAAAGCTACTTTTTAGGTAGAATGAGAAACATGTCAGTTCTATCTGATTTCTTTCACAAGCTTTTTAGAAACATTTTAGAGGCATTTTGACAGCAATGCTTCTGGTTTTACAACATTGTCTGATCAATTCTGAGTGGCAAAGGAACTATTCCTTGGTTTTGTCTTTTGTATTTTCATAAATATTTTCAGGAGACAAGCTTAGAATTACTTGTGGACATGCATCCCAGTCTGATCCAGCCAGTTTCTTAAGTCTGTTATTTCTAGCAGCAACTTTCTGTTTGGAGTTTCGTGCTTTTTGTAGGTCAGAGCTTGATCAGAGTGATGCCCTAATTAAAGAATGTTAGAATCATAGAATAATTGAGTTGGAAGGGCCTATGAGGCCATCGAGTTCATGTCAGATATAATATCACACATTTACGATCCCCATATACCACAATGCAATGCTCTAATGTATCATGACGCTGTTGCCCTATAACCCATGACCCGGTGACATCACCAACCCTATTAAAGGACCCTAACCTTTCCCACTCCTCACTTCCCTTGCTGACTCTAGAGATCACCACTGACTGCTATGTGGGCAGTGGAAATAAAGACTATTAAAAGGTAATAGCTCTCTCTGGAGTTATAGGACCTATCCATCAGCATCTCTCTAACAGTTCAAACCCCTGCTCAATGCAGGAATCCAATTCAAGGCAGATCTGACAGATGCATACCTGTCAACCATCACGATTTGGCCGGGAAAACCCCGTAATTCGACGTCAATTGACGTCATAACCCGCCCCGCACTGCCAAAACCCCGTAATTTGGCAGCGGGGGGGAAACGCTTTCCACGCATGCATGGAAGTGCTACGCTGTTTGCATAGGGGCTGCGCAAGCGGCATAGCGCTTCCACGCATGCGTGGAAGGGGTAAAACCCTTCCACACATGTGTGGAAAGCAACCTGTGCACAAGCGATGTGCGCAGGTCCCATTTTTCCGGAGCCGTGGGTTGACAGGTATGGACAGATGGTTGTCCAATTTTCTCTTGAATGCCTCCAGTGTTGGAGTGCATTCAAGAGAAAATTGATTCCATTGTTTTACTGCTCTAACAGTTAAAACATTTTTGTTATTCAGCCTATATCTGGTTTCCTGTAGTTTGAGCCCTTTATTACATGTCCTGCAATCTGTGATGAGCCTACCTACCCCTCCTCCTTATGACTATGCTTCAAGTATTAGAAAAATGCTATCATATTCCCCTTTTCTCTTCTTTACCCAAAGGTAAACATGCCCAGTTCCTTCAGTCATTCCTGATAGGCTTGGTTTCCAGTCATCATCCTTGTTGTCCTCCTCTAAACTTGTTCCAGTTGGCTGGCATCCCTCTTAAATTGTGGTGACCAGAATTGGACAGATTACTCTAGATGTGGTCTGTCTAGTGCCAAATAGAAGGGGACTAATATCTCCAGGTTTTTGAGACTATACGTCTCCATACATAGAAGAAAATGGGAAATTGTACCTTTATTGACAAAATATTCATTACAAAATCTTACAAAATATTCTCTCTACGTTGGCCACCTCTTTCTGCCCCACTCATGGCAAACACATTCCAAGATATCTGTTATGTATGGTGACTTTTGGGACACCCTGTAGAAAGATAAAAGGATAAAGTAAAATGGGGTTCCTTGGATATAGGACAATTTTTCTGTGAATGTGGAGAAATTAAATCCACCACATGTACAAAAGAAGATCTAATAAATGACTGAGAAACACTATTCCAGTCAAAAATAGTCTGATCATTTTTATATTTTTATTTGATTTGAATATTACACATATTTCATATATGTCCATAATTTTAAATTGTGCAACACTCTCTTATGAATAAAGAAAGAACAAAAATTAGAGACAAATTTCCTCCAGCTTTTCTCACATGGGGCTTGCCATGTTTCATGCTTCTACTCCCAGCCAACTTATGAGATAAGTATGATAGGATTGTGATGTCCTGTAGGTATTGTGTAAGATGCATGAAGCTGTATCTTTAAGAGCTCCTTCAGAACAGCACCCAGTTTTAACCACTGAGTGGGTGACTGAGCAAATTGTCAAGTATAAATCTAGGCTTCTCAGAAGCCACTTTGCTTCATGCCAAAACTCTTGCTAGCCGAACTGCTTGCTAGCTATGCTGCCTTCTTGCCAAAACTGCTTCTGCCAGGATGCTTCAGCTCCTGGGGTTCTGCTACTGGCTTTGCTGAAATCTCTGGAGGAGAGAGAGAGGATTGGAATCCAATGGCATTGTTGTGTCCTAAAGCCTGTGCCTTTAAACAATGTACCTATCCATGTGCATCCAATGTAACCTTTCTATGTGTAACAATGTAACCTTCAGCCGCATCACTGTAACCTTAATAGGACGCGAGCTAGTGGCCACTAGATGGCAACAGCGAGCATCCAAGCTCATTGGTCCAAGACTCACCTGGAACAACAGAGCGGGAAGATTCCCCGCCACTACCTTCACCTGGTCAAGAAGGGCGTGACCTCAATGACGTCACGCGGGCAGTAGCCAATAGACTGTCACGGAGCCACATTCAAATGTATAGCCACTGTATATATTGAGCTGCTCATCCGCCATTACCACATGTTCCCTCTGACCAGCATGTAATAAAGTTGTGTTAAGCCAGCTCTTCGGCTGTCCTGGTGTCTTTGGTCCCATACACTAAATTGGCGACAAGAATGGGATAATGGCTGCCCACGGGACCAAGACATACGCCGGTTTCGACATCCAGAAACCGCAAGATTGGGAACTCTTCGAAATGGACTTCCAAGGCGCGCTGGTGGAGTTCGAGGTTAAGGACGAGGCGAAGAAAAGAGCCATCCTTACCAGAATGCTCGGGCACAACGGCAAGAGGGTCTTGATTGACCTCATCGCACCCAAAAAGGTGGCTGAATTCAAGGCGGAAGAGCTCCTGATGGTGTTGCGAGACCATTTCCGGCCCTCGGTAGCGATGTTCCCCGCTCGGAGCACGTTTTGGAGGCGAGCCCAGGCGCCTGGTGAGTCGGTCGCCGCTTTCGTAGCGGCCCTGCGTCTGGCTGCCGGCCCATGCAAATGGGAGAACTTGGAAGTCACCCTCAGGGACTGCGTGCTATGTGGCCTGAAGGACGCCGAGATTCAGCGCATGCTAATGAATCAGGAGCCGCCCCCCACGTTGCAGGAGGTCCTGAAGGTGGCACACGCCGCGGAAGCCACGAAGGCCGGGGTGCAGGAGCTCCAGGACTGGCGGCCGAAGGCCGAAAAAACAGAGAGTTCGGTGCACGCGGCCCGGCGAATTTCGAAATCGTCCGCCGAAAGCAGCGACGACGAGGACGTCCGGAGGGCCCGGAAGGAGGGCCGGCGTTGCGACGGCTGCGGGGCGGCTCACGACCGCGCGAAGTGCCCATTCAGAAAAGCCGAGTGCCACAACTGCGGCCGCCGTGGGCACATCACCAAAGTCTGCAGACAACGGCGCAAGGACCGGAGGAGCTCACCCGACCGCTCAGCGAGGCCAGACCGCTCGACGAGACTGAAGGATGGCGCCCGGCCCACGAGGAAGCCGGACGGCGTGGGCCGCATCTCCGACGACAGCGACGACGACGCTCCAGTTTTCAGCGTGTCCATGGGACACCCCCGTTACTTTGTTGAGGTACTGGTGCAAGGGGCCCCTGTTAGGATGGAGATTGACTCTGGCTCCTCTTACTCCATTATTTCCCAGAGGGAGTTTTTGAGAATTGCCCCCCGCGTACGGCCCAAGCTTAAAGCGTTAAGGTCCACGCTTCGGGACGTGCAAGGGAACAGTATCCCGGTGTTGGGGGTTGGGAAATTCCAGGTCCAGTATAAGCGGCACGCCGCGGAACTCCCCCTAGTTGTTCTTAAGGGGGGTAATTGCAGCCTCCTCGGGACTCAATGGTTTCAGCCCCTGGGTTTGTTCATTGGGGGGGTGCATGCCGTTGGGTCTGACCCAGTACAGGAGGTGTGCGACGCGCACCCCGAAGTCTTCAAGAAGGGACTTGGGAAATTCAATGGACCCCCAGTGACTTTCGACCTCGACCCAGAGGTCCGCCCAATAAGACTCAAACCGCGCCGAGTACCTTTTGCACTCAAGGACAAAATAGAGGCGGAACTGGACAAATTAGTGGGCCAGGGGATTCTTGTTCCTGTTGATTCTGCGGAGTGGGAAACTCCAATTGTCACGGCATTGAAGGCCAATGGGGAGGTTCGCATTTGCGCCGATTATAAGTGCACCATTAATAAGGCAATCCGCCCTAATGCGTATCCGGTACCGGTGGTCAGCCATTTGCTAGCCAGGTTACATGGGGGAAAGTGTTTCGCTAAGCTCGACCTGGCACAGGCCTATCAGCAACTCATGGTAACCCCTGCCGCAGCTGCTGCACAGACCATAGTCACGCATAAGGGGGCGTTCCAGGTGACGCGCCTCCAATTCGGCGTGAACTCGGCGCCTGGAATTTTCCAGTCGCTCGTGGAACGCCTCCTCAAAGGGCTGGACGGCGTTTTACCATATTTTGATGACGTATTGATAACGGGGGGGGAGTGAGGTTGAGTTGGCTGAAAGGCTAAACAAGGTCCTGGCGGCGTTCGAACAGGCGGGGCTGAGGTTGCGAAAAGACAAATGCGTCTTCTTCGCGAAGGAGGTTGAGTTCTTAGGGTTCCGAGTAACACCCGAGGGGATCAAACAGTCCAAATCCAAGGTGGCCGCCATCAAGAAAGCTCCTCGCCCCACATCCAAGCCCGAGTTGCAGTCGTTCCTAGGGCTCTTAAATTTCTACCACTCCTTCCTTCCACGGAAGGCTGCGGTGGCTGAACCGCTTCACAAGTTGCTCAAGAAAGATGCGGCATGGAAGTGGGGCGATGACCAGGAGAGGGCATTCACGGAACTGAAACAACTCCTGGCGTCTGACGCCATTCTGACCCATTTCGACCCCAAACGGCCGGTGGTACTGGTCTGTGATGCATCCCCGGTGGGGGTGGGGGCAGTGTTATGCCACGTGTTGGAAAACGGGAGGGAGGCCCCAATAGCGTTTTACTCCAGGTCCCTGTCCCAAGCGGAGAGAAACTACGCCCAGACAGACAGGGAGGCGCTGGCGATAGTTGCGGGGACCAAAAAATTTCACGATTTCCTGTATGGCCGCCCCTTCACCATCGTGACTGACCACAAGCCCCTGCTAGGCATTTTTACCGCAGACAAGCCCACGCCACAGATCCTGTCCCCGAGAATGCTTAGGTGGGCCATTTTTCTCAACGCCTACCAGCACGTGTTGGTGTACCGGCCCGGGAAAGAGATCAGCCATGCGGACGCCCTATCAAGGTCCCCCCTTCCCCTAACGCAGAGCCAGATGGGCGGGGAGGGGCGTGACCGCCAGGTGCTCATGATAGAGGTTTTAGATTCGCCCCCCATAGTGCCCGCCGACATCGCCACAGCGACAAGGAAGGACAAGACGTTGGCGGCGGTTTGCTCCTGGGTACAGAAAGGGTGGCCGGCGTCTTCCCCAGCAGAGGAATTCGCCCCATTTTTTAGGAAGAAGCTGGAACTGTCCCTAGAGAGGGGGTGCCTCTTGTGGGGGCAGCAGGTGGTGATCCCTACATCCCTTCGACCGCGGGTGCTTAAACTGCTGCACGTCAGCCACCCCGGAATTGTGCGCTCCAAAGCGCTGGCCCGGAGTTACTTCTGGTGGCCCCAGTTAGTCGCCGACATCGAGCACATGGTCGGCACTTGTGAGAGCTGCCAATGCTCCAGACCGGAGGAGGCCCGCCTTCCCCACAGTGAATGGGACGCGGCTAAGGGGCCGTGGTCCCGGGTGCACATAGATTTCGCGGGCCCGTTCCGAGGAACCCTGTTTCTCCTCGTTGTGGACGCTTTCTCCAAGTGGTTGGAGGTCATCCCAGTCACGAGCACCTCCTCGGCCGCGACAATTAAGCATTTGCAGAGGATTTTTTCCACGTTCGGCATACCCGACACTCTAATTAGCGATAACGCTAGTTGCTTCACGTCCGCTGAGTTCAGGGCGTTCACAGAGATCAACGCCATCCGGCATGTCACCTCCGCCCCTTTCCATCCGGCCACCAATGGCCAAGTGGAGCGCCTCGTACGCACCACGAAGGACGCGCTGCGGCGCATGGGCCCCGGGGACCTCAACCTGCAAGTGTGTCAGTTTCTGCTAGGGTACAGGGTGACTCCGCTAGCATCAGGCTACTCCCCTGCGCAGGAAGCTGACCACCATACTCACTAGACTAGATCCCACGAGAGTTGAGGACAAGGGGAGGAACATAGGGTTAGAAGCCACCAAGAGTTTCAGCGTGGGTGTCCCGGTGCATTGCAGGAACTACGCCAGTCCGGGGCCAGCCTGGGTGCCGGGGGTGGTTGTGGAACAGACCGGTCCCGTATCGTACCGCGTGGAGACCAACACAGGTCTACTGTGGCGGCGGCACGCGGACCAGCTCCGGAGCCGGGTCCCAGGGAATCAGGGCGCCGGAAACACGGATACAAATTCAGCGTTAGGGTTCTCCCCCACCCGTTTAGCCCAAGGGGGAGGAGAGGGGGGTCGAGAGTCCCCACCAAGGGGGAAGGAGAAGGAATTCATCTTCATAGATATCCCGCGGGATCCCCCAACAGAGTTTAATTTTGATTTCCAAAACCGGGGGTTTTTTTCGGAGTGGTCCCCCACCCATCCAAGCGAGAAGAGGGGTTTTACGTTAGCCCCTGGTGCCCCCGGTTCAACCACAACGGAATCCACCCTTTCCCCTAAAGCTGCAAAACTGCAGCAAGCCTCTAACAAGTCTCCCTCTCCCATTACAGGACAAGGGTCCAGGGAACAAGGAAGCGGGAGCGGCCCCAGGGCGGGCCAACCCACATCGCGGCCCAAACGCGAGTGCAATAAACCATCTTGGCTAAGAGACTTCGTCTCATCCTAGGGGGGAGGGGTGTTGTGTCCTAAAGCCTGTGCCTTTAAACAATGTACCTATCCATGTGCATCCAATGTAACCTTTCTATGTGTAACAATGTAACCTTCAGCCACATCACTGTAACCTTAATAGGACGCGAGCTAGTGGCCACTAGATGGCAACAGCGAGCGTCCAAGCTCATTGGTCCAAGACTCACCTGGAACAACAGCGCGGGAAGATTCCCCGCCACTACCTTCACCTGGTCAAGAAGGGCGTGACCTCAATGACGTCACGCGGGCAGTAGCCAATAGACTGTCACGGAGCCACATTCAAATGTATAGCCACTGTATATATTGAGCTGCTCATCCGCCATTACCACATGTTCCCTCTGACCAGCATGTAATAAAGTTGTGTTAAGCCAGCTCTTCGGCTGTCCTGGTGTCTTTGGTCCCATACACTAAAGGCATGGACAAAGTGAGTTCAGTTTCCAGAAGCAACACCTAGCAGAGACACTGAGCCTGGAGGCTCTGTTATTTTCTCAAGCCAGGTCAACAAGGCTTTGCATAGCCTACAGCCACCCCGGGAGTAGGCTGGAGTTTGCTGTGAGTACTTTGACTGGGACTCAGACCTTGAAAGTACTGCTTACAAAGACTTACAAACTGTTTACCTGACTTTGCTTTCATAGAGAGGAATCTAATGTTTTTGTGTTTACCTTTTGAACTGACTTGCTAAGTAAAAGCTATTTTCGTTTTCATCGTTACTCTGCATATTATTGTCTGGGTGAGAGTGAAAACACTACACGGGCACCACCGCTGCTGCCACAAGCTAACTGCTTAGCTCTGCAGCATTCACACCCATACCCCAATACCTGACAAAGTACATCAGTAAAAGAACTAAAGTATTGTCCAGCCCAACTTAAGAACAAATATATTTCATTATTATCTTTCCTGATCCCAGATCCTTTACATTCTATACTGAGGCTTTTTTACCTCAACTAGGTAGCGAATTTATGGGAAAGTGGGCTAGGCAGTATGACTCATTTGCTCCAATAAACAACCCTGAACTCAAAGTCCAAGAGGGCTTTGTTATCTTGGAAATTAATAGTTTGGAGCATCTCATAGGTGCACTTTTTAAACGCCTCTAGGTGTGGGTAAATGGTGATGTTTTAAAGAAATCTGGTACAAAATGAAAATAATAATAATGACAAAATCTTATATTTCAGCAGAAGGTTCAAGACTGGTATTCATAAATACTTAAACATAAGATTCCTCTCAGGTATTATTTCTTATAGAATAGGGATGCAGGAAGACAGCAGTTACTGTAAATAGATTTAATATAGTTCATGCTTCATAGTTATTGATGAACAAGTAGAATAGAAACTTTTTGATAAAATAAACTAAGTTGGATTTTGTCATATTGAATTGTTTATGAGGCATGAGAAACAGTCAAAAGGTCAATGAGCATTGTGGGGATTAAATGGACTCCCCTGAGATTCAGAAGAAAACATGAAGGAATTGCTGCCTGAAGCTGCTGGTTTGTGTGGTGGTACACAGTGTACAGAAACCCAGTGTGATGTAGTGGATAGAGTGATGGACTAGTGCTCTGGCCCCTGAGTTCAAATCCCTGCTCAGCCATAGTAACTTACTGTGGGTGTGGAACTGCTGAAACCACCCCTTAAATTTACCTTTAAAGCCCTTTTAATTACTTTTAGTTATGGAAGGTTAGCACAGAACATAAAGTAATAATGTAGAGTGTGATGTTTTGGAAATTGTTTCTTTTTTAATGATTCTTTATTTGCTGTGATTTTGGTTTTTATATTTGCTCTGCCCTAAGATGGAGGAAGCTTGGTTTAAGAAAGAGATTGATTGATTGAAATATGTAAATAATCCTCTGTCAAGGTATGTTAAGATTAACTAGATAGGTAATAACATACGAGGTGATATATGTTAAAGAAGTTTGCAGAGAGCATTGGATGTACAGTATATAGATACATAAAAATACAAGAGTAAGAATTTCCAACTGGTTATAGAAAGAAAATTGAATAATCTTGATCATTATAGTAACTATAGAAAAAAGGGAAAAAAGGAAAATAATTTTGAGATCAAAAATTTGAATAGAAATGATTTGAAGAAACGGTAATGAAATGAGTAATAGTATGATAACCATTAGCAGGAGGGAAAGAGAAACAGCTGCTTTGTTATGAACAATAAAATTTACTTAACGTCTCAAATATTAGTAAGAACCTGCTCTAGTCCCATTCTCCTCCCCTTCTTTGGACTTCGGAGGCGGTCCTTCAATGGAAGGATAAGGGGAGTGAAAAAGCTAGGAGAAGGTGAAAGGTTGGATGAGGTTGATTGGAGAAGTCAGTCTATGTTTTCATATGTTATATGTTATTGTGGGTTATGGGAGGTGATGGGTGGGTGAGGGTGAATGTATTCAATGTATATTTGTTCATTTGTTCTTTTTATTGTAATGTAATGTTATAAATGTTTATGTTTTTACATGTTATATGTTATGATGGGTTGTGGGAGGTGAAGGTTGGGGTGAGGGTGAATGTATTTAATGTACTGTATATTTTATTATTACAGTATTATTGTATTGCAATGTAAGGTTATGAATGTTTATTTGTTTTATGTTTGTAATAAAATATCAATTAAAGCCCTATTAGAAGTGCTATAAGTCAGCCCCGACTTGATGGCACATAATACAATGCACATATATTTGAACTTGAACCAGACATTCTGGAGAGTGAAGTCAGAAAGGCCCTAAGAAGCACTGCAAACAATAAAGCTAGTGGAAATGATGGCATTCCAGTTGAATTTTTCAAAGCCCTAAAAGATGATGGAATCAAACTACTGCATTCAATATGCCAACAAATTTGGAAAACAAAACAGTGGCCACAGGATTGGAAAAGATCAGTGTACATTCCAATCCCCAAAAAAGGCAATGCCAAAGAATGCTCAAATTACTGAACAATTACGCTCATCCCACATGCCAGCAAGGTGATGCTCAAGATAATACAGGATAGACTTCAACAACATGTGGAGAGAGAACTACCAGAGGTGCAGGCTGGTTTCAGAGGAGGCAGGGGGACTAGAGACCACATTGCCAACATACGTTGGATCATGGAGAAAACAAAAGAATACCAGAAACAAGTCTATTTTTGTTTTATTGACTACACCAGGCTTTTGACTGTGTGGACCACAACAAAATGTGGCAAGTAATTAAAGAGATGGGAATACCAGAACACCTCATATGCCTCATGAGAAATCTGTACACGAACCAAGAAGCAACAGTTAGGACAGAACACGGAATGACAGAGTGGTTTGGAATAGGAAAAGGAGTAAGACAAGGCTGCATTTTATCACCCTGCTTATTCAATCTATACACAGAGCACATAATGCGCAATGCAGGGATGGAGGAATCACAATATGGGATCAAAATTCCTGGGAGAAACATCAACAATTTGAGATATGCAGACGATACCACCCTAATGGCAGAAAGAGAGGAAGACCTAAAGAATCTCTTGATTGGGCTGAAGGAGGAGAGTGCAAAAGCTGGCTTGAGACTCAATATCAAGAAAACCAAGATAATGGCAACAGGTCCGATCAGTCCCTGGAAAATAGATGGGGAAGAAGTAGAAGCAGTGACAGATTTTACTTTCCTGGGATCTAAGATCACTGCAGATGGCGACTGTAGCCATGAAATAAAAAGATGACTGATTATGGGGAGACAAGCAATGAGAAACCTGGGGAATATAGTGAAAAGCAGAGACATCACCTTGAAAACAAAAATTCGCATAGTCAAAGCAATGGTATTCCCAGTGGTAATGTATGGGTGTGAGAGCTGGACCATTAGGAAGGCTGAGCGCAGAAGAATAGATGCCATTGAGGTGTGGTGGAGGAGAGTCCTAAGAGTCCCTTGGACAGCAAAGAGAACAAATAGGTCAATATTGGAAGAAATCAATCCTGACTGTTCATTGGAGGGACAAATAGTGAAGATGAAGCTAAAGTACTTTGGACATCAAATGAGAAGGGAGGACTCACTTGAGAAGGCCTTGAAGCTGGGAAAGGTGGAGGGAAAGAGAAGAAGGGGGCGTCCAAAGATGAGATAGATAGATGGTATTGTGGACACAATGGGCACAGAGCTTGGTGGGCTGAGGAGAATGGTGGAGGATAGAGGTGCCTGGAGGAAAATGGTCCATGGGGTCGCAATCGACTGTGCGACTGAACAACAACAAGAATTAGCTTCATCATGGGTGACATGATTAGGCAAGAATTCTTCCTTATCTGGAGGAGCTCTATGTGCATTGATCACTACACGGGTCCTTCCTCACACAGCCTCAGTCTGTAGCCAATGAGGATGCAGTCAACATAAATCTTTAATATGGGAATCCAGTCACAAAATAAAAACTCTGCCCCTCCTTTAACATGTGAGGGATATTTTCTGAAGACTTCTAGCATTATACAGTACTGCTGAAACAAAGTAGTTTGGCTCTATAAACTATGCTGTCTTAGACCTGTGAGAGAAAGTGTTTGTTACAAATGTGAAAAATGAGCTAACCGATAAATAAACAGCAAACAGGAATGCTTATCACTCTTAGGAAAAACTAAGAGATACAAGGGACTGCAGTGGCTCAAGTGACTAAGATGCTGACTGGAAGGCGGCAGGTCAGTAGTTTGATCCCCAAATACTGCAGGACGGAGTGAGCTCCCATCTCTGCCCCAGCTCCTGCCAACCTAGCAGTTCAAAAGCAAGAAATTGCAAGTATTGTAGATAAATAGGGACCACTTTGGTGGGAAGGTAAACAGCATTCCGCGCACTGTCTAGTCATGCCTGCCACATATGACCATAGAAATTTCTGCAAACGCAGACAGCACTGGTTCTTCGGCTATGAAACAGAGATGAGCACTGAATCCTAGAGTCGGATACGAATGACTTTCGAGCAAGGGTGACCTTTACCTTTAAGAGATACAAATACAGTAAAACTTCTGAAAGTTGACCACCCAAGGGACTGGATTAAAGTGGTCAGCATATGGATGTGGTCAACATACAGAACAAATGTACTGATATGTACATGTGCCTCATTTTATTGTACAGCTTCTATTAGAGAATGTCATACAGAAACACACATAGTGAAAACACAGGAAAATATTTCATTTGACTATTCTCTTCTAGAAAACGTAAAAGACCAACCTTCTTCAATGTCTGCTCTTTCAGCTTTCCTTTTCACCATCACAACTCAATTAACATCAAAAATGTTTAGTCAACTTGTATAGCGAAACAACAAAAAAGTAAAATCTGGTTCTTTCTCATAACTGCTTTGTAATTATGCCAACACATTTTTGTTACACCTTAAAACTGTGTTATTCTTTCAATATGGTTAGCTCCATTGTTAATCGCATGACTCACATGTGTCTGTGTTGTGTATTTGTTTCATCTTACCATTGGCTATTTTTAATCAATCCTGAAAAGGGGGAAAATGAAGTGGGGAAAAATTAAGTATTTGTGCAATTTGGATTATGAAATGAATTCATAATTATCATTGTTAAATTGCTGAATCAAAGTAAAAACATTGTATTCTTTGATATTCTTCTTGAAAAAAATGCATTGACACCAATTCTGCATTTCATTTTTCTTGTCCTCGATGCAGTTTCGACTCAATTGGTCAGGTTATAGAGAATAAATTAATACTGTGTGTCAAGGTCCAGGTGGTCAAAATTCAACTTACAGAGGTGGTCAATATAGTGAAGTGGCTTTCTATTGTGTACATATGGTGTATGTCTGGTCTATGAAAATTAGGTCAACTTAGGGAGGTGATCAATGTAGGGAGACTTTACTCTATAAACAACAAATCATCTGGATGAATAGCTTTAGAGAGTAAATAAGCAAATAGAGTGGGTTGTGAGGGGTAAGTCACCTTTTCTTAGAATTATATACATTTATCTTTTTATTGTTTCATGTGTATATCAAAATACCAAGTGCTGTATGTTAATTTTGTTTAAAGATTGGACTTTGCCTGAATATGAGGAATTTGCCATGGTATGTGTCAGCCAACCAAAATGCTTTCTTCCCTCGGTGTTATGGCATTTGCATGGATGATGAGAAATGTGATTTTATCGGTGAGTTGTTTTCCATTCTAACCTTTGGAA
This sequence comes from Bradypodion pumilum, assembly GCA_035047305.1. Taxonomy (NCBI): domain Eukaryota; kingdom Metazoa; phylum Chordata; class Lepidosauria; order Squamata; family Chamaeleonidae; genus Bradypodion; species Bradypodion pumilum. The sequence goes on along the minus strand of JAWDJD010000005.1, from coordinate 125,481,673 downwards.
GTTGAGCAATGAGGCCTGATTTCCCCTAAGTTTACAAATCAGAAGAAAGAATAAGACAACAATGATTTTTGTTCAGATCATGGCAGAGGGCAAAGACTCTTCTCGTTCTTTAATCTTCCTCTGAATGTGCAGTTAGAACTGATTAAAAAATTAATTCCTGAGGCAACATGTTTTGCACCATACTTTGTAGGGGCTTGGTTGCATTTAATGAAGTAGGAATATTTTATAGACTCACTTACAAACATGTCTTATCTTATTTGCTTTTTGGAGAATGCTTAGCACCTTTTGAGGCTGATATCTGCAAAACTTAAAGTAGCCCTTGGACATGGACATCCATAGTTTGACACTTATATGCTGCTTCATCTTCTTCCACTGAGGGAGGAAAGGACCAGCAAGGAACCTGAAGTATCTAGTAGATAATTTTCTTAACATAACATCTACAAACAAAATAAAACAAGCTCCAAGAGTGCCAAGATTTTGGGAATTGCTGCCAGACTGCTGTTATTTAACTCACAAACTATGTCCAAAAATCCTAACAATTGTACAATGAGTCGTATGTGTATATTGGCTGAGATTTCATGGAAATTAAATTTCTTTCTTTTTAAATTTTTCTTCGAACAACCACATCATCCTTTCTGAGCATGATGAAACATAACTGAATGTGAGATGTATCAGAGAGCTTGAGAATTTTATGCACGGTCACACACAGGAAAAAAATCTCAATGTATATGTGTGGTATCTTGGATTCTTCTAAAGCAGCACTTCAGATCTTGAACTTTTTTGTAATTCTATAATTTTTAAAATACAAAAAAGAAATAAGAAACACAACCAATATATGCAAATATAGGCTGAACTCCACTTGCTTGGGATAGTAGGTCATGCTAAAATAGCCCATTGAATCAGGGGGATTTGCTAAGTTTCCTCTCTAAGCTCCGTTGATTCAAATGGGCCTACTCTAGTTGAGAATGACTTTTGTGTAGTAAGTTGTAATTATTATAGGACCATTTGAATCACGACCAGAGTATGCTGGACCATTTGGAAGTCACTTAGAATTTGAACTGAAGTAGGAAGAACAAAAATAATTGTGTGGAATGGGGGCTACTTGGACATAGGGCAAATTTTCTATGAGTGTGGAGGCTGCTGATTTTGGTGGAAACAGCAGTATCCAGATGTACACTACTGGGGTCTCATCCATAAAGTTTAATGGAGTTATGTGCTTTGCCTCTTAATAGGTTGTTTAATGTGTGTCATATTCCAAAATAATGTTCCATTTATTTCAGATGATTTCAGAAAAACAGCTGCTGCCTGCATAGTCAAATGGGTTGTGAATTTAAATGTTTCTGGTGATAAAAATAAAAGGTCATGTGCAGAAAACACAGTTACAGAAAATTCAACTGAAGGTAAATGTATTGCTCAGACTTTTTTAAATGACAAAACGTTTTTAAGCTATCCATTTGACAGTGATGGTGAATGGCAAAAAAAACCATTGATCCAGTATTTTCTTAGTCCTGATGTTTTGTAACTACAGAACACTGAAAAGATTTCCCTCTTTGAGGTAATTTGAATCGCAATAAATTAAATTAGATTACTATCCAAATTAGATAATTGCAGTTCAAGTTCGCTCAAAGAAGGAAAGCTGTTTGTTTATTTTCTGTAGATTTTGCTTACTGGGAAGTATTACCAGGTCTCCAGGCAAGGGCTGAAGTCTCAGGATGTTGCTATGCTTCTCCAGGTGGAGAAAAGTCTCTGAGCAAGTACTGGTAGGAAAGGAGAAGGTCTGAGTAAACACACACAGACTTATTTTGCAATTGATACATAAGGGCCAATTTCACAAGATGTCGCAAAGCCCATCCTTTCTTTCAGACTTTGACAATGGAATGGGAAGCTGAAGAAATATTCGGCCGATCCAAGATTTTGTTCTTATAGTTACTTTTTACATACAGAGAGAAAGAAAGAGAGGTTGCTATATCTCCAACAAAGTCCTATGAAGTACTCCTGTTGAAAATCTTAATTTACTCTTGGGAAGAATAAAATTCTGCATGCACATAATTGGGCATGAATGAGAACTCCACAAGTACACAAATATTAAGACCGTATTGAATTTGAGAGCATGGGCTTCAACAGGTTAAATCTTTGCACAAGTGATTGCAGATTTTCTATTATGCCTAATAGTAATGTATGGAAAGTACAAACACCTATACAAATGGGTGCAGTGGCTGTTGAGTCCGGAACAAGAAGTACAAGAACAGCAGGATCGGGTTAAACTCAGTGATGCTTTATTCAGCTCATACTTCGGACTGGGGACTATGTACATGGGTGGCCTCTATATATACAGTGATTTGACCATTACAAAACAAGATACATTTAGGCAGGCTTCCGGAGGACAAACAAAGTTCAACATTTCCCGCTTTGACATGTATTTTAATTTCATACCTTTAGGAAAGGCGCACTTCTGTTCTTTCATCTTAGTGTGGTTTGATTTTTAAAACAGTATTAAGCTTTGGACACAACATCCTCTCCCCTTAGTGAGAAACATAATCTCCCCAACGTTTGGGTGGACCACAAGTCCGTTTGGGGCACCTGAGAATCTCAGGTCTTGGTACTGGCTCTGGGCGAACCCTGACTGGTTCTGGAGTGGCCGGTGAACTGGGTGCAGCATTGCTGTTTCTGCTTCGGTATCTCTGGTGGAGTCCCGGGTGAAGGGTACAGGTGTGGAGGGCAGTGGCTCACTAAAGAGCTCCAACTCGAAATTCTGCTCATTGGTAGCAGTGGCTTCCCTCTGTGACTCGCTTTCTAGACTAACTTTCTGACCAGGCACTCATGACCGAATTTGGTCAGCGTGCCTTCTCCACACTGTGCCATCATCCAGTTGGACCCTGTATGACACTGGCCCTCTTTGCTCTAAGACCTCACCTCCCAACCAAGGGGATCTGGGCGCGAAATTCTGACAATGGACCAACTGCAAAAAACCCTTTGCATTAGCAATGTCAATATTGAGACCCCTGTCCTCTAGATGGTGGGGATCCAAGCAGTCCAAGACCGTGGACGATTTTCTCTTCATTAAGAGTTTGGCTGGAGAAAGCCCTAACCCCAGGGGTGTGATCCTGTAGGACAGTAAGAACTGGCATAGCTGTAATTCTAAATCTCCAGCCCCCATGCGCTTAAGCGCATCTTTGACAGTTTGGACCTGTCTCCTGATCTGTCCCTTTGTCGCGGGGTGTAAAGGCGCGGCAGTAATATGCCTGATGCCATTACGGCAAAGGAAATCTTGAAACTCTGCCGACGTGAAGGTTGATGCATTGTCAGTCACAATGATGTTGGGTAAACCAAAAGTGCAAAACACTTGCCTTAACTTGTGAATCATCACTGCAGAGGAAGTCCCGGATACGGGAATTACTTCCAACCATTTGGAATATGAATCTACGACGAATAGAAATGTGGCTCCCCTGAAGGGACCTGCAAAGTCAATGTGGACTCGTGACCAGGGACCTCTTGCGGTGTCCCACTCTCTGCTAGGAAGATGTGTCTCCTCTGACCTAGAGACCTGACATTTCCTACAATGCCCGACCCATGCCTCGATGTCGAGGTCTAATCTGGGCCACCAGAAGTAACTACGTGCTAGCACCTTTGGCCGGACAATCCCCAGGTGGCTAACATGTAGTGTGTGCAGGACCTTGTTCTGTAGCACTGATGGAATGACCACTCTGTGTCCCCATACCAATCACCCTCGCTCTAGGGACAGCTAATTACATTTACTGTAAAACACTTTGAACTCTTCAGAGATCGGTGGCGACGGCCACCCTTGCTGAACCCACATTACAACCTTTGACAGGAGGGGATCCTTCCTTGTTTCAGCTGTGATGTCCACAGCAGACACTGGTGGGGAATCTAATACCTCTAAAATGAGGACCTGATGGTCCATTTCAATCTCGCCCACAGTGGCAACTGGGGACCTGGATAGTGCATCCGCATTACCGATACTGGCACCTGGGCCAGTCAAACTGGTATGCCTGTAAGAATATTGTCCAGCGCAACATACGCGGTGACAGGATTTGAGGAGTAGGTTTGTGTGGCACGAAAATGCCTAGCAATGGCTTGTGATCTGTGACGATCGTGAAAGCCCTTCTGTAGATGAAATTGTGAAATTTCCTAGTACCAGTGATTATTGCCTATGCCTCTTTGTCGATCTGAGCATAATTTTTCTCAGCCGCAGACAAAGACCTGGAATAGTGACAGGTGCTTCTTTCCCTCCCCCCAGGTTGTGGCAAAGCATAGCCCTTACCCCCACAGGCGAGGCATCACAAACCAGGATAAGGGGCTTCTGTGGATCATAATGCGTAAGGACAGCATCTGACATTAGGAGTTTATTCACTTCACGGAATGCTTTGTCCTGAGAAGGACCACACTGCCACACAGTTTGTTTCTTTACTAACTGGTGCAGTGGCTCGGCTACGGTGGCCTTTCGAGGTAGAAACGAATGATAGAAGTTCAGGAGCCCTAAAAAGGCCTGAAGTTCCGTTTTTTAAGTTGGGCGGGGAGCGTCCCACACAGCTTTTACCTTGGCATCAGAGGGCTTGACGCCTTCAGGGGTGATTTTGAAACCCAAGAACTCAACCTCCCACACAAAAAACATTTTTCTTTCTTTACACGTAACCCAGCAGTTTGAAATCATTCCAACACTTTACTTAGTTTGGACGCAAGGTCCACCCTGTCCTCCCTGGCAATCAGTACAACATCAAAATAAGGTAGCACCCCAGGGAGGCCTTTCAGTAACCTTTCAACCAGAGCCTGGAAAATGCCAGGCTCTGCATTGACACCGAATTGTAAATGCTTAACACAAAATGCACCCCTATGGGTGGTAATGGTTTGACACAATGCGGATTTTGGGGTAACAGGCAATAGTTGATATGCTTGAGCTAAGTCCAGTTTAACAAAGCACTTGCCTCCATGGAGGGTGGCTAGTAGGTGACTGACCACTGGAACAGGGTAAGAGTTAGTGCAGATAGCTTTATTAAGTGTACATTTGTAGTCCGCACAGATGCGGATGTCCCCATTTGCCTTGAGTGTGGTGACAATGAGGGTCTCCCATGGAGTGGAGTCCACCAGCTCCAGAATGCCCTGAGCAACCAGTTTGTCGAGTTCCGCGTCAATGCGGTCTTTGAGTGCAAAGGGCACCTGTCGAGGCTTCATACGAATGTGCTGGACAGTCGGATCCAGCTCAAAGTTAACTGGGGGCACTTTGAATGTACCCAGTCCCACACGAAAAACATCAGGGTAGCGTTCACATGCAGCTTGAATGGGGTCAGCTTGAACCCCATTAATCCTAGAAAATGCAATACCCAGGGGCCCAAACCACTGTACCCCCAAGAGATTATTCCTACCAGCCTTCACCACGACCAGAGGAAGTTTGGCAGAAATGTCGTTGAAGTGCATGTCAAATGTGCCAATCCCTAGGACAGGAATGTGCCAACCTTGCACATCGCTCAATAGGACCTGGAGAGCCCGCAACTTTGGATGGGCAGCAGGAGGAATTTGGAGGAATTCTTTCTATGAAATAATGGAGTATGACGTACCCGAGTCGATCTCCATCTTGAAGGGGCATCCTTGCAGGCAGACATCAACAAAGAACCTTTTGGATACTGCCTGAACACCTGTAGATGCTCTTCTCCTTGAGTAGACTTTGGAAATCGGGTGCTCCCGCCAGCGACGACCCTTGTCACTCGGATGACCCTCTGACCGTTGACAGCATACTTTTGCAATGTGCCCCTTCCTACCGCACTTGTGGCACTCAGCCGTCTTCAAAGGGCATTGGGCGCGTAGATGCCTGCCCCCGCAGCTTTGACATTGAGCGATGGCACCTCTGGACATTTTAGCAGGCTTCTGGTAGACCTTACCGATGCCATCCCCCTCCTCGCTCTCATCTGAGGACGGCGACGAACTTGAACAGCGTTGCTTTGGGATGGAAGATTCTTTGTGGGCAGGCGCAGCTGGCCTGGCCTGGAATAATGTCACCCCGGCATCCGCAGCTTCTGATGCCAGGTCCTCTTTAAGGACATGAGCAAAAGTCAATGTGTCTCTTTTTACCAGCCTACGCTGGGCTGCCTGGTCTCTGAGGCCCAGGAGAAGTCGGTCCCAGAGAGCCTCATCCAAGTTGTGCCACTGGCATGGCACGGCAGCATGGTGGAGGGCCGCAGCATACTCAGTGAACGATTCTCCAACCTTCTGGTCTCGTCGGTAAAATGCCAGTCTCGCCGGGAAGATGGAGACTTTGGGCCTTAAGTGTTTCCGGAGGACGGCTTGGATGTCCTTTAGTGGGACATCCTTCAGGGCCCGTGGCAGCAGCAGGTGCCGGATCAACTCAATCATGGGCAACCCGTAACAGGCCAGGAACGATGCCTTCTGTTGTTCGTCCCCCTTGATCTTCTCCGCGATTACTAAGTTTTCGAACTGGATCTCATACATTGGCTATTTCTCTGGGTTGGAGATGTTGAATGGCCCCATAGAGAACGTGGCGGCAGCTGCCATCCCACCTTTGTCGCCAATGTTGAGTCTGGAACAAGAAGTACTCTAACCAGCAGGATCGGGTTAAACTCGGTGATTCTTTATTCAGCTCATACTTCAGACTGGGGACTATGTACATGGGTGGCCTCTATTATACAGTGATATGACTGTTACAAAACAGGATACATGTAGGAGGGCTTCCAGAGTACAAACAAAGTTCAACATTTCCTGCTTTGACATGTATTTTAATTTTGCGCCTTTAGGAAAGGCGCACTTCTGTTCTTCCGTCTTGGCACGGTTTGACTTTTGAAACCGAATTAAGCTTTGGACACAACAGTGGCTCAAGTGGCTAAGATGCTGACTGGGAGGCAGAAGGTCAGCAGTTTGATTCCTGAGTACTGCAGGACAGAATGAGCTCCCCTATTTGTCCCAGATCCTGCCAACCTAGCAGTTCGAAAGCAATAAATTGCAAGTAGATAAATAGCGACCACTTCGGTGGGAAGGTAACAGCGTTCCATGTGCTCCAGTGTGTAGTCATGCCTGCCACATGACCACAGAAACATCTGCAGCAGCAGACAGCGCTGGCTCTTCTGGTTTGAAACAGAGATGAGCAATGACCCTATAGTTGGATACGACTGGCTTTCGAGCAAGGGAAACCTTTACCTTTACCTTAAGACTAAATATGTGTGCCATTTTAATTTCTTTTGTCCATTATCTAATGAAGTCATTATTGCTATGTAATGAGACAGCTTAGAATACATTTATTTTAAAAATTAATTAGGTTAAGCTTATTTTTGCGCTAGTTGTGGCAAAACACAATTAGACTTTCAATTGCATCTGGTCCCAATTAAAATCTAAAGGCAATTTACTTAATTAGGTGTGGAAAGAATCTCAACAACAAGAAAAAAGAGAAGTTGCTAAACAGATCATGGCAACAACAGCATCAGGAAGAGGGGGAAGAGAATGAATGAAATGTGTTGGTGTGGAGGAGTTAGAGGGAAGAGCATGGAATTAATTAATATTTGTTTTTTGCAGCTCAGTTCTCCTCCAATGGGAATGGCAGGGACAAATAAGTAGTAAGCAAACATTGGTGTTGACCCCTGCCATTTTACTGGTCCTCTAACCTGGTGATGTCTAGGATTATATTTGCTCTGTCTGGCCCCTCATGCAAGACCTGTGGCCTAATACAGACCTCTGTAGATTTGGTTTCTTGATTCTAATTGGATGCAAAGGCAAAAGTGCTGTTATTTAGTAGTGCAGGAAAATGTTCTCTATGCATTGAGAGGCACTCAGAATATTTCTTGATTTAGGATTCTCTACCTTTCCAGTGTGGGTTTTAGTGGGCAGAGTCCTGGGTCAAATCCCTGCTTAGACACAGAAACTCACTGGAAGTGTGGAAGTGGTAAAAAATTACTCCTTAAATATCTTACTTATCTTAAAAACTCTTTTAGAGTTGTTATAAGTCTCTTCTGACTTGATGGCACATAACAGCAACAACCTTTGATTTACTGCCTCTTCTTTGTAGCCACTTATTGTTATGCTTCAGTATTCCACTGGCTCAGTGTCCTCTAATTGAAATAAAGACAGCATTCTTTATTAACATTTTCAGTCCAGACAAAAATGTTCAAAGGATGAGTAAACAGTGTGTTTGCTAGAGATGGCATGGAAAGAAGGGAAGAGCAATGCAGACCTGTGTTTCCCCACCTTTCTCTTGAATTGTGGGATTTGTAGTTCAAAGTATATGGAAAGCCAACTTAAACTCCAATGAAAGCTGGTGCAATGAGACGCAGGAGGCGGCCGTGTGGCGAAGTCCAGCCCCGACCGGAGTCAGGAGCAAGTATTTATTCCCTGCCTAGGGGCAAAGATGCGTATCTAAGACAATCACGCCATCCCCTGTACAGAAGGCTTGCGTGCATGGCTTTCTCATGAAACCCATGTCTGGAAGGCTATTCTGAGGCCACCCCAAGATTAATGGAAAACCCGCACCTAATTGCCTTGGGCTGGCGAGACCCATTGTTCCTGCCCTAATCTCGGGGTCTATGTGGATTGACCTCGGGCACCTAATCTTGTCCCTTGTTTGCCCCTGTCTGCTTGCCTAACTCTATTTGTCCCCAGCCTGAGCCATTGTTTATTCCTAGCCTGCCCGTTTATCTCCCCAATTTCCTCTCCAGCCGAAGACAGCCCCAACTAGTTTGGGGACTGGCATGCAGGTCTGTGGACACCGGGCGTACCCCTCGGGAGAGGTTTAATATCCAATTAATGTGGGCAGCCCACGTTTCCCCCTTTTTTACTGTTTAAATCGGCCTGGCTGAGGGCTTGATAGATGTAAGGCATGATCTGCTTGGGCGTAAATCTCTCTTTTGGGCTTCCACCATGAGGTGCACATTGAAATGAGTGATGGGATGCACTGCGTGATGCAGCAAAGTGTAATCGCAACAACTATGATTATAGCTATGGTCTGGAGTGCTGTCTCCAGACCACACCCACAGGGCACCCAAGACCACAATGTGTCCCACCAAGCCCAATTTGTGTCCTCTTTTATGTTTTTGACTAAGGTGTCTAGTTCGGCTATTCGGCTCTGGACCTTGCGAGAGTTGTCCATCAGGTTGAAGCAACACATGTCGCGGACTGATTCACAACCCAAATGGTGTAACAGCAGCAGATAATCAATAGCTGTGTGGTTGTCTAAAACTGCATGTCTAAGTTCAGCCTGCTCCTGGTTTAACATCGCAATGGCTGATGAGGTGTGATTAATTGCTTTGGCTAACGTGCACGCTAGTTGGCCGATTCAGCACGCATTGCCTACCATTAATTCCAGTACCCCCACTATGCTTTCGGCTAAGAAAACATACTCTGCCTTGCTGAGCAGGGAGATGTCGCTATCACATGTCTCGTCTAGCTGGACCGCTCTCCGTTTAAGCCATTTTGGCTTTTGGGTCACCATATCCCTCCCCGGGAGTACCAAGGTCAGGCGACTCACACAACAGTATGAGTCTGACAGATTAGCTGGTATATAGTTCCATGTCCTTTGCTTGCATGTAAAGAACCATCCCAGAGGCAGAATGATGTGCGCATACACATAACTAATTGTCTATGGTTTGGCACATTTCCAAGTCTCTTTCCCTGGGTTCAGGCAATGGTGGTGTGAGTCTTTGGCTGTGGAGCAACCCACCATTCTGGCACAAGTGTTGTTTTGGCTGATGGCCACCCATGGTGTGTAAAGGATGATCGCATCGGCCGGGAAAGTCCTTGTCACCTGAGTACCCCAGTTTGCATAAGTCCCATAAGTGATCTTGTGATGGTGGCAGAATGACCGCAACCAATCAGTGTCCTCGGCCTATTCTCCCGGCGCTCGGCACACTGGAATCAGGTAAGTACTCAAAAGAGATGCAGTATCCGTGGTTTGTTGCAGGCAAGTCTGGCTAATTTCTCCCAAATATTATACTGCATTCTAGCTGTCAGTCCCCTCTAGATGCTTGGACTCCTCCCCCCGGTAGCAAGAGGAAGATCATGACGATCATCAGTGAATTGTAGGTGATTTGGGCTAGCACCATAGCCACCATGTTTTGTGGGTTGGGCTCGGTATTCTGCTCCCTCAGAATGGACAAAGTGTCATCACGCAGGGTCTTGACCATTCCCCAGGTCACTCTTGGTTCTGGACCCGCTCTGGGTCATCTGCTCCGTCTCCATCCCGTCAACAGGCTCACTCCTTCCATCTTGGGCAGGGGGTTCTGTGTCGCTCTGGCCCACGCCATGATGCTCGAAATGCAGCTCTACGCAATGACTCGGTACCCAGACCGGACCTGCAGGAGACATAATTGATGCATATCCTCTCCCCCATGTTATTAGCGGTGCCGGACCCCTCCAGGAGGGGTCTGGCATTACCCTGAAGCGGACCATATGTCGCGGGAGGGTCTCCTGTCATCTAAAGTGCTTCTCCTGAGGAGTGCAGTCCGAAAAAATGTTGAGACAATTGTATGTGAATAATACTTTGTGCAGGCGTTGTTGTGCCTGGCCCTGATTTTTGGGGGTGACTATCTCTTCCCTTCTTGTTTGTTTTTCAATGTAGGACTTTAACGTCCAGTTTACCCATTCAACAATTGCTTGTCCTTGAGGGTTGTATGGAATGTGTGCTTTACATCCCAAGTTGATAGAAAGGATGCCAATTGTTTGGAGCTATAGGCCGGCCCATTGTCAGTTTTTATGAGGTCGGGCTTGCTCATGACCACGAAGCAGGTTAAAAGATGGAGCTCGACATGAGCTGTGGTTTCTCCTTTCTGGGCTGTAGCCCAGGTGAATTGTGAATAAGTATCAATTGAGACATGCATGTACTGCCACCTCCCAAACTCTGGGATGTGTGTGACACCCATCTGCCAAATCTGGTTAGATCCAGTCCCTCGTGGGTTGATCCCCATGAGCCCCCCCCCCCCCCCCGGTGCCCCAGCGCTCTACAGACAGGAGGGCATGATACCCTGTGCCTGTGACAATGGGAGGTTAAATTGCCATGCCAATGCCTTGGCGTTCTGATGAAAAAATGCATGGCTTTGTATGGGGGTCGTAAAGACGCCCATTACCAATTTCTGGTGGATTTCCCTAACAGCCGCATTGGCCCTGCTGTTTCCCCCTGAGATGGGACCGGGTAAATCCTAGTGACTCCTAATGTGGGCTACATACAGGGGCTCCCTGCAATGCTGCAGGTGAAATTGCATGGTCAAAAATAGGCTCAAAAGATTCTTGTCAATGGCGGGTGATGTAGGCTCCCGATAGGTTGTGAACCAAATCCCTAATGTACTGACTGTCTGTGATGACGTTTAGTTGCTCCTTAGCGAATGTCTTTAAAGTGAGGTTTACTGCTGCCAATTCCGCTCTCTGTGCTGACTTCTGCGAAAGTGTCAGCAGCGTTTTCCAGATTGCCCCTTCTTACCAAGTGAGAACTCCGTACACCCTTCTCCCATTGGTGAATACCGTCCTGGCCCCCTGAATGGAGATCATGGACAGCATGCCCTGTAACCTGATGGTCTGGGTCTTAAGTGAGACAAATCTGGGGTCCTTAGGCAAGTGGAATGCCAGGTTCCCCGTGAACCCTTCTAATGCTTTGGGTAGAGTGTCTCCCAACTGCATCAACTGCTTCATCTGCTCTTTATTGAATGGTACGACTTTCTTGGCTAAGTCGTATCCTGAAATGTCCCTTGCTCTCAGTCGCCCTTTATGAATCACTGTGGCTACCAACTCTTGGGGGGAAATGATGTTCTTGGATGTGGTGTTGGGTAAATACACCCACTCCATGATCTTCATCCCCCTGTCCGAGTCTATGCCTAGTGCTCCTGTGAACATGGTACCTGTCGTTATGATGTACAGATTTAGTAGGGGGACATGCAATCCCTCGTCTATTCTGTCCACCCACCAATTGCTTAGGATACCATGTACTGTCGCTAACGCTTGCTTAGCCTCCCTTAGCCTCGGCTGGTTAGGATCGCGACGGCAGTTCTCTGCCATGGGTTGTCGGGTCTGCCTTCGCTGCTGAGGGTCACGTATCGGCTCTTCCTTCACTTCAGATCACGCTTCCGATCACGTCGGGGTCACCAGATGTTGCAATGAGACGCGGGAGGCAGCCGTGTGGTGAAGTCCAGCCCCGACCGGAGTTGGGAGCAAGTATTTATTCCCTGCCTAGGGGCAAAGATGCACATCTAAGACAATTGCACCATCCTCTGTACAGAAGGTTTGTGTGCATGGCATTCACATGAAACCCGTGTCTGGAAGCTATTCTGAGGCCACCCCGAGGTTAATGGAAAACCCGCACCTAATTGCCTTGGGCTGGCGAGACCTATTGTTCCTGCCCTAATCTCGGGGTCTACGTGGATTGACTCCGGGCACCTAATCTTGTCCCTTGTTTGCCCCTGTCTGCTTGCCTAACTCTATTTGCCCCCAGCCTGAGCCATTGTTTATTCCTAGCCTGCCCGCTTATCTCCCCAATTTTCTCTCCATCCGATTACGGCCCCAACTAGTTTGGGGACTGGCATGCGGGTCTGTGGACACCGGGCGCACCCCTTGGGAGAGGTTTAATATCCAATTAATGTGGGCAACCCACAGAAAGCCAGTCTGAAAGAGAAAACCACAAATCACTGTTAGGATTAACTATGCCAAACTTGATAACATATGCTATTTTCTCTTAAATTTCCTTTAGAACTAATAACATGACATTTAGTCTTTTACTTAATTTATTAAAACTGTTAATCTCAACTCAATTAGATTTCTGTATCCTTTAATTTAATCATAATCTATTAGGCCTTTTGTACTCATTTCCCAAGCTCCATTTAATAGAAGACTGTACAAAAACAATTCTGTATCTGACAGTTATACCTGATTGCCTCAACAAAAGCCATTATTCAGATTTTAATGCCCCCTTTGTTGTCTGGAGCCTGAGCTCTGCAACTTTAGCGTTTAATAATGGATTGCAAGTTGTGTCACAATCTGTGGTATAATGGAATCAGGGTGCAAAGGGTCAAGGTGCTGGGATGTTTTTGATTTGCAGGGTTAATTATGTCACCTGCCATCCTTTCAGATTTCTTAGTTTTTTCTTAGCTGCTACAATTGTCACAGTACTTGGTATATGAAGGGAGACCTGTTTTTCCTGGCACTGAGATAATAAGGCCCTGGAAAATCCTGAGTTGGTGGCAATCTGCTTCTTTAATATTTTCTAATAGATATTAGAAAGCTGAACAGTATGTTCTTGTATCAAAACTTTCAGCTCAAATTTCAGGTGACTAGAAAGCAAAGGGACAGCTGTATCTGCTTTAGGATCTTAATTTATCATAATGGATGGTGAAATTTGTGGTGGTGACCTCAAGGCTTCTGTTTGTTGTGTTTTCAGTGTAGAATTGGAGCTAAAGTGAAATTTCATTACTTTTTATTGCTATCACTGATTTTACCAGAAAAAATTCTTTGTTTGGAATTACAGTACTGTCTATTTTTTAAAAGTTTTTTTTTTAATGCTTGAGAGCCATTTATCAAGATTTTTTTAAAATTTGCAACAAAAAGCTGATAAAAGCTTATCATCCCGTAGACTCAAATTATCTTGCCGGTGTACTTCCTTCTGAAATTACATGTCAATGAAGAACTAGTAAGTGGAGTAAGGAATGGGAAAAGGAATATAAAAGGCATAGTGGGCATAATTTATCAAAATCTCAATTATAAGGAAGAAACGCAAAATATATTGAAGCAAATATGGGAGGACTATTTGGAAATAGTTATTGATGAAAAAAAGTGGAAAGGAAAATGGTCCCAAAGAATTATGAGATCTCTATCAAAGAAAGAGAGCACAATAGTAAGGTTTTGTGGAGGTGGTACATGACACCAGTCAGGGTGTGTCAAATGAAGAAAAACACAACTGATCAATGTTGGAGAGGTTGCCAGGAGAGGGGGACTTTTATACATATTTGGTGGGACTGTCAATACAGCAGAATTTACTGGAGAGCAATTGAGTCAGAACTATGCAAAATATTGAATGCGACAATTTAAATACAACCAAAGAGCCATATTAGGAGAAGTAGAAAATCTGACACTGGACCATAATAAAAAAGAACTACTGATAACTTTGCTTTCAATATCAAGACAAATTATGGCCAAAGATTGGAAAGAAAAACTCGAGTTTAATAAACACAGATGATATTCTGAAATTTGGCAATTGGGAAAATAATAAAGAGGGTTAAACAAGATATAACCTATTGCAGACCCTGTGTATAGCACGGGTGAAGTACCACTTACTCAATTAATAATAACATCAAGCTATATCAAGTGCTACTATTGAGTTAAGGGTAATATTTATGTACAAATATATAATTATTTTGTTGTTGTTCTGTTGTCATTTTGTTTAATATAGGTTACATTTTATTATATGTAATTATGTTGTTTAAATGTATATCTTTTACAAAATGTGAATAAAAATATTTTTTAAAAAAGAAATTACATGTCAAATGCCATTTCAACTTGTGTATATTTTACAGCTCACCACAAACACTAAAGTTCCTGCTTCCTCTTCTGTTCTCACTCATTATCTTGTCTTTTTTGAAAAATTCTCCAAAATACGAATGTGTGTGATTGTAGTGCCTCTGCCACTGCTGATGCTAAGGTGTTTTTCTTTAACTGCTGCATTTGCTGCTTCTATGTCATAATGTCATTGCATAATGGCAACACATTCTTTTAAAATAGCAAAACATATCCAACATTTTTGAAAAAGAGCACCCAAAAGATCAAAAAAGGTGAAGGCTGTTTTAGAAAAAAGTGAAAAAGAGCCAAAACGGTAAGAATAGTTTTGACGCAGACTTGGTTAGAATAATGTAATACATGTTCCTGTTCAAATCTATGGGGTATACTTTGTATGGCATTTCTTTGTTTATCTGGGAAACAACAGACACACTTTCACATACCACCATACTTTCTTTTTGATTGGCCTATGTATTGCATCTCATATTCCTTCCTAGTGGAACACCAGCTCTCCAAACGGAACTCTTGCAAAGGAACTTTTGAACCTTCAAAGTTTTTTTCCTAGTGAAAAAACTGTACCTGTCTAATAAATATTTTGCCCTGGATTTCATAGAATCTGATGCTAAAAAAACGAAGGAGCTTCCTGGACAAATAGTAGAAATGGCTTGCAAAGTGTGTGAAACTTACCTCCATCAAATTGAGCACGAGGACATTGACACGGACCTAAACAGTGCTCCAGTTCTTTCGGAAAAAGAATGGAATCAACTGCTTGAACAGTATTACTGTCTCATTCAGTAAGTATTCAATTGTAACAACATCAATGGAAGAGTCTGACTAAGGATAATTTCCCATAGGGGGTAGAGAATGTATCGATTTCCAAATAGACTGCAATTTCTATGGGCCTTTGGCATTGGCTGTTAGCTAGAGATATAGGATGCTGTAGTAAAAGAACATCTGGATTGCCTCATGTTGCCCATCTTTGTTCTCTACTGTAGTTTTTCATCCCAAGATTTATAAGCCTTAATTTTGACAAAGGAGATTCAAGTGAATGTAAATAAAGGATGACATATATCCTAAGTATAAGCGGTAGGCTTGTTAATTAATCATATGAGTTTGATTTGATTATAAATTGAATTCACATATCAATTACTCTATGCCTCTGAGGCAAAAATAAAAGTTCTTTTGAAAAAAGGATAAAAATAAAATCGTCACAAAAATAATTTGAAAAGAAACATTATTTTTTCAATTAGAGGATGAGACATGCTGCTTTGAATATGTGCACACTCGTCACTAGTTTTATAAATATATTTAAATGATAAATAAGATTTTTGGCCTAGGTTCAGTAATGGCAATATATGCATGCAAATCCTGGTTGTGTGATTAATAATTTCCCCCTCATACACATAAAAGGAGTCATTCAGCATCTCCTTGTACACACTGTTCTCACTTTTCTGTTTGCTACTTCTTTGTTGGTTGCCTTCTATTCCCTCAAATCCAAGGCAGGGGGTATTAGATTTTCCTAGTATAGGGCAAATTCATTTCAGGTATTTTATTCTTGTAATTGAATAAAATTTCAAATTAATTGCGCTGATGAACTCCCTCAGATTATCTCAGGACACACCCACTTGTCCACTGGGGCAAACACTGAACTTCATTTTCACTAACACAACTGTTTCAGTCACAATGTTCCTCCTCAGGTTGACAGCCTGTGTCAATACCTGATAGAGGTGTTGTTGTTTTTTTTGCTTCATTAGTGTTATACCAGATATTGACTGGTCTACATTTGAGGGTCCTGGACTTTTGCTGCTTGTTTGAGGGGCTTACCAATACAATTGTGCCATATTGCCAGAGCCTCTTCTGGAATAGAAGGCAAATATTAAATCTATTGGCAAAGACAGATGCTTCCCAGTAGGGTTTGAATCAATCAGAAGCAAAGACTGTCAGAGTTGATTACACAATGATCTCTTACATTATTAGTACTTAGTTAATATCCCTCCCTTTGTGTTGTTGTATCCCCCCCCAAATTCCCTTTTATTTCTTTTTATTCTTTTAATTGGGGTGGGGAGGTAGTAGGGTGGGGAAGTGAGTGGGTGATTTGGGATTTTAAAATCTGTTTTTATACATTTTTAACTGTTGTACACCATCCTGAGTCGGGTTCTCCTGATTGGGTGGCATATAAATTTAAAATAAATAAATAAATAAATAAATAAATAAATAAATAAAATTAGAAAAGACAGAAGCAGTCAGAAAAAGAAATGAGAAAGGAAGTTTGGCTTCATTCACTCCATTTTATCTGTTTTTGTTGCTGAAGTGTAATGTCCTCTATTCAACCTGGGGCCAATCCACCATATCCTTAAAAAGGGGGCTATTGCCTTCTCAGTTGTAATTGAAAGAAATATTTAACTATTTACCTTTCCTTTTTTTAAAAAACCACACATCAATCACACTATAGCTCTGAGGCAAAAAATAAGAGTTTTTTTGAAAATGGATAAAAATAAAATTGTTGCAAATATATAGTAAACATTATTTTCTGAATTAGAGGATGAGACATGTGCTTTAAATATGTGCACATATCTATACTGTATTTCTTGTTTGCAGTGAAGATGCAATAATACGTAATGCAGACAACTATTTTGCTCAGTGTCAAAACATCTTGCACAAAATTCTGCTAGCAGACCCACAGCAAAAGATAGATGGTCTCCACAACATCTGGATTATTAAACCTGGAGCAAAATCCCGTGGCAGAGGTAGGACTACTGCTCAAATAAATGTACCATGTGGTAAATGTGGGGAAGTCTGTTAATTTCTTAAGTGTTAGCCGTGTTAGTCTGTGCAAGCATATCAGAGAGTAAACAAAACAACAACAAAAGACAAAAAATGTTGTGGCACTTTAAAAGACTGACTCCTATATTTAAATGTGAGCTTTTTGATTGACAAAACTGTTAGTCTTTAAGGTTCCACAACATTTTTTTGTCGTTTGTTGCTGTTTTGTTTACTTTCTGATTTCTTAAGTGTGTACTAGAGAAAAACAGAAGGCAGTGACTGACCTGGTAGTATCCTGCTATTAATTCCCCACCTTCAAGGTGTTAAAATCAAGACAATGGCTGTTCAAATGGAGGTCAGCTTTAAAAGCAAGATTGTCTTCTGGCAGTTTTTCAAACTCCCTCATGGACATTAGCTAGAATATATTCCTCCCTTGCTACTTTTAGGCACTCCTGCAAGTGGGAATAGTTGGATGGGTCAACTAGACAGCATACATCATGAATAATTGTTAATGTTTTCTATAAAACAATGATGTTGAAAGAAGTCATCGTGTCATTTCCCTAACTTCAGAGTCATCTAAACATGGTTATTGTAGTCAGTGTTTCATAATTACTATGTAGTCATTAGTGTAGTACCTGCATTATATCAGACGGAATGAAAAGGCAATAAATAAATAAATAATATTAAATTTAAAAACATGCCTTTTTTCTCTTCCAGAGATAGTATGCAAGAACCGACTTGAGGATATATTGAAACTAGTTGAACCAACAGATCAGATTCCTATAAAGGACCACAAGTGGGTTGTCCAAAAATATATTGAGACCCCACTATTGATTTATGATACAAAGTTTGACATTAGGCAGTGGTTTCTTGTAACAGACTGGAACCCACTAACATTATGGTTCTACAAGGAAAGCTATTTGAGATTTTCCACTCAGCGTTTCTCCTTAGACAACCTACACAGGTAACAATAGTATATCATAGTATCTTTTTTATTGTGAGGCCGTAACACCGGTTACCAAAGGAAGCAGAAATGGATACAGATAATGCTTTCTGTAGGAATGAGTCGTTTGAAATACAATAAAACCTCCATAGTTGACCACCTCCCTACATTAATCACCAACCCTAAGTTGACCTAATTTTCATATACTGGACATACATCATATGTACACAATGGAAAACCAACCTCTCTGTATTGACCACCTCTGTAAATTGTATCTTAACCACCTGGACCTTGATACACAGTATTAATTTACTCTCTATAACAGGGGTTCCCAACCTTTTTGTGCCATGGACCAGACCACGCCCCTGGACAGCTGAGCGGGTTAGTCATGTGGTTTCTCCCGCCATAAATGCTGCCATAAAATGCCTCAGCAGCTGTTGTAAACAAGTTTATGATAGGTGCGGGTGCATTTACGGCAGCATTTACGCATGCACTGGCATGTTTTATGGCTGTCATAAACACGTTCACTTCCACTTCTGGTAGTGGCAAGGGTAGCAGCGGGCCACATGAAATGGTGTCATGGGCTGGGTCTGGCCCACAGGCTGCAGGGCAGCCACCACTGTTCTATAACTTGATCAGTTGCATCTGGTGTGCACCAAGGGTGAGAAAAGCTAAATGCACTATTGGTAACAATGAATTTCTTTCAAAAAGAATATAAAATAATACAATATTTCTTACTTTGATTCAGCAGTTTAACAATATTAATTATGGATTCATTTCACAGTACAAATTGCACAGACTTAAATATTTTCCACTTCAAAATGTTTTCTTTTTCCTTTCTCAATATCAATAAAAAATAGCCAATGGTAAAATGAAACAAATACACATACCACACGCATGCGAGCCATGAGATTAACAGTATACAATTAACAATGGATCTACTTATTTACTTGGTTATTTGGTTGATATGTATATCACACTTCTAGTTTGACATGATGGATTGAAGCATCGTTTCCCACTGTTTCTGATCCCCGAGATTTTAGCAGCCTCTCGCCATCAGGAGGTCTGATGGTGTGCGGATGACTGAGGTCCATGTTTTCGATGCTCCTTTAGCCATTTTAAATACAATGACACAGCTGGCTGGGCTCATGTCGAAGTTGGCCATATTGGAGCACTGTCCAGGTGCCTTGCCCGAGTACCGGACCCAATTTAGCTGACCTGAGGTTCAAGAACAGAGAACCACCTCCGGTTGCCCTCCAAGCACCGGAGGTGAGGGAAGAAGCTGCGGAGCCACTGCAATCGCCTGGGACCATCGCCACCACCATGAAACCACTCTGGAAGATTTATGGACAGAGATGCTGGACATCATGCAGGAGGCAGCAAAGAAAACCATACCAAAAGAAAAGAAGCGTAAGAAAGCAAAGTGGATGTCTGATGAGGCTCTTAAAATAGCAGAAGAAAGAAGGAACACAAAAGGCAAAGGAGAAAGGAAAAATACAATCACTTGAATACAGAATCTCAAAGAAAAGCTAGGAGAGATAAGGAAACCTACCTAAATGAACAGTGCAAAGAAATAGAGGAAAACAACACAAGAGGCAGGACTAGAGATGTTTTCAAAGAAATTGGGGAAATCAAGGGAACGTTTAAAACAAAAATGACTATGATAAGGGACAAAGACAGCATGGAGTTAGCTGATGCAGAAGAGATTAAGAAAAGATGGAAAGAGTGCACAGAGGAACTCTACAAAAAGCACCTCAACACTCCTCATTGTAACAATGATGAGGAATTTGAACCTGAGCCAGACATCTGAGAAAGTGAAGTCAGAAAGGCCCTAAAAAGCACTGCAAACAACAAAGCCAGTGGAGATGATGGTATCCCAGTTGAATTTTTCAAAGCCCTAAAAGATGATGGAATCAAATTATTACTTTCTATATGCCAGCAGATTTGGAATACACAACAATGGCCACAGGATTGGAAAAGATCAGTATACGTTCCAATCCCAAAAAAGGGTAATGACAAAGAATGTTCAAATTATCGAACAATTGTGCTCATTCCCACACACTAGCAAGGTGATGCTCAAGATAATACAGGATAGACTGCAACAGCACGTGGAGAATTACCAGAAGTGCAGGCAGGATTCAGAAGGCAGGAGAATTAGAGACCACATTGCCAACATACGTTGGATCATAGAAAAAACAAAGGAATATCAGAAACAAGTCTACTTCTGTTTTATTGACTACACCAAGGCCTTTGACTCTGTCCACAACAAAATGTGGCAAGTAATTAAAGAGATGGGAATACCAGAACACCTTATATGCCTCATGAGAAATCTGTACATGACTCATATCTAACCATCAACAAATTAAGGAGCTTGAGCTGTTCTTGGACAGAGCGGAGCAGACTATCCTGGACAAAGAAGAGACAGGGCACAGTTCTGAGGAAGAACTCATTTCACTAACTCAGGAGGTAGATGCATGGAGGAATGTGACTCAAAGAAGCAGAAGAGCAAGTGATCACTCTGAGAGTCTGAAATTACAGAATCAATTTGAGGTTCTTTCCCTCATCACGCCTGATGAGGAACACACAGAGGAACAACTGGTTCCACCTGAGGATCTCTCCTTCATCACACTTGATGAGATAAAGGAAGATAAACAACAGGAACAAACTGAAGTCCTCTCCCTTAATATAGTTGACGAGGTGCATGTAGATGAACAGATTGCAGGAGAGAGGCTCTTTGTACTAGGTGATTTAATAATTAGAAATACAGAGAGATGGATTTGTGATGCATATGATAAATGTACGGTGACTTACCTGTCAGGTGCAAAAGTTGCAGACATCACGAGAAATCTAGGTAGTTTGTTAGAGAGAACTGGGAAGGAGCCAGTGGTCATGGTACACGTTGGTACCAATGATGTTGGGAAGGCCAAGCGGTCAGTCCTGGAAGCCAAATTCAGGTTGTTAGGAAGAAGATTGAAGTCCCGGACTTCCAAGGTAGCATTTTCAAAAGTGCTGCCTGTTCCTCGTGCAGGAAGCAGGCAGAGCTCAGAAGCCTCAATGCGTGGATGAGGCGGTGGTGTCGGGAGGAGGGCTTCAGATTTGTCAGGAACTGGACAAAATTTTGGGACAAGCCAAATCTGTTCAGGAGGGATGGGACTAGATGCGACCAGATCGCTGGCACTCAACATCAAAAAGGCTGCAGAGCAGCTCTTAAACTGATAACTGGGGGAAAGCTGACAAGAGCTGGGCAGCGTCCGGTTCAGGAAAATGTGTACTTGAGTAGTGAGGAGGATGCAAAAATTACTGAGCAGAGTAAGGAGCTAGTCACCAGCACTTTAGCAGAAGGATGTAAGAGGCAGTCTAACAATGCAACTGGACTCAAAAGACTGTATCAGAAAAGCATATATAAATGCTTGTATGCAAATGCCAGAAGCCTCCGGAACAAAATAGGGGAGCTGGAATACTTAGCAACAGATAAAAATATTGATATTATTGGCAGCACTGAAACCTGGTAGACGGAAGATAACCAATGGGATACAGTTATTGCAGGCTACAAACTGTACAGAAAGGATAGGAAGGGGCAAACGGGAGGTGGTGTATCCTTGTATGTCAAAAAAGTGATACAGTCGTACAAATTGGAATATCTAGTTGATTTGGAGTCACCATTAGAAACTCTGTGGGTAAGAGTACCAGGCAACAAGGCATATACTATCGGCCTCTGATCCAAACTCCTGAGGGAGACTGGCAGTTGGAGAATGTTGTAAAGGAGGCATCCAAGAAGGGAAGCATGGTTATAATGGGGGACTTCAATTACCCTCACATAGACTGGGTGAACTGTTCAGCACATGATAAAGAGATAAAGTTCCTAGATATGCTAAATGATTGTTCCCTGGGACAAATGGTTGAAGACCCAACTAGAGGTACAAGAATCCTTGACTTGGTGCAAGATGTTAATGTGCAAGATGTTAATGTGACTGATCCAAAAGGGAACAGTGACCACAACTCAATTATGTTTAACTTGATCATAGACCGCAAGTCACTGAGAAAATCTAACATAGAGACCTTAAATTTTCATAAAGGAAATTTCCCAAAGATGAGGAAATTAGTAATAAAGAAGCTGAAAGGGAAAATTGAGAGTCCAAACACTCCAAGAGGCATGGAGGCTGTTTACAAAAACAATAACAGAGGCCCAATTGGAATGCATACCCAAAAGGAAAAAGGGCATTGCCAGGTCCAAGAGGACTCCGATGTGGCTTACAGGAGCTGTTCGGGAAGTGATCAAAAGCAAGAAAAGCTCATTGGGAAGATGGAAGGCTTGTCCGAATGTGGACAGCAGGCAGAAACATAAACTCTGGCAGAACAAATGCAAGGCAACAATCAGGAAAGCAAAGCAAGACTTTGAGGAGCGTATAGCTAAAAATACTCAAAGAAATAACAAAGACTTCTTTAAGTACATTAGACGTAAGAACCCAACTAGGAAGGCCATTGGACCATTAGACAACAATGGAAGGCAAGGGGTTATTAAAGAGGAAACAGAGATTGCAGAGAGACTCAATGAATTCTTTGCTTCAGTATTCACTGAAGAAGAGAAAGACCACATGCTCAAAACAGAACCTATCTTCGTAGGGAGGGAAACCGAAGAATTAAGCTAGATAGAAATAATCAGGGAGGAGGTCCTTGCATGTCTTGTTAAACTAAATGTTAAAAAATCTCCAGGACCAGATTGCATCCATCCATGAATTCTCAGGGAACTTAAAGATGAAATTGCTGATCTCCTAGCCAAAATATATAATCTTTCCCTCAAAACAGGCTTTGTGCCTGATGACTGGAAGGTAGCGAATGTAACATCAATTTTCAAAAACGGATCCAGGGGTGATTCAGGAAATTACCGACTGGTCAGTTTGACATGTGTCCCAGGTAAAGTGATGGAAACCATCCTAAAAGATAGAATTAATAGGCACATAGAAGAGAAGGCGCTGCTAAAGGAGAGCCAACATGGCTTTTGCAAGGGCAAATCATGCCTCACTAATCTGTTGGAATTTTTTTTGAGAGTGTCAACAAGCATGTGGATAAGGGGGATCCAGTTGACATTGTTTATCTGGACTTTCAGAAGGCTTTTGACAAGGTCCCACACCAAAGGCTCTTGAATAAACTTACCAGTCATGGAATAAAGGGACAGGTCTTGTCCTGGATCAGCAACTGGCTAAGGGACAGGAAACAGAGGGTAGCACTAAATGGACACTTCTCCAGGTGGAGGGAAGTAAAGAGTGGGATTCCCCAAGGTTCAGTACTGGGACCCCTGCTTTTCAACCTCTTCATAAATGATCTAGAAGTAGGAGTAAATAGCAAGGTAGCCAAATTTGCTGACGACACTAAATTATACAGGGTAGTGAAAAGTGTGATAGATTGTGAGGAGCTCCAGAGGGATGTCTTGACACTGGGGGAGTGGGCAAAACAGTGGCAAATGAGCTTCAACACAAGTAAGTGCAGAGTGATGCGCGTTGGGGCAAAAAAACCCAATTACATTTATAAACTTATGGGTTCTGAACTCTCTGCGACAAACGAGGAAAGGGACCTTTCACTTGGTGTCTTGGTGGACAGCTCAATGAAGGTGTCAACTCAGTGTGCCTCAGCAGTGAAAAAAGCAAACTCAATGCTAGGGATCATTAGGAAGGGTATAGAAAATAAGTCAGCAAGTGTCATTTTGCCTCTTTATAAATCTATGGTGAGGCCCCATCTGGAATAGTGTGTACAGTTCTGGTCTCTATACCTCCAGAAGGATATTATGGAGCTGGAAAAAGTGCAGAGGAGGGCAACCAGAATGATTAGGGGACTGGAGCACCTTCATTACCATCTGAGGCTGCAACGGTTGGGCCTCTTCACTCTTGAACGACGACGTCTAAGAGGTGACCTGATTGAAGATTATAAAATCATGCATGGTGTGGACAAAGTAGATAAGGAAAAACTGTTTTCCCTATTGTGCAACACTAGAACTAAGGGGCACTCCATGAAACCTTTGGGTACTAGTTCTCAAACAAATAAGAGGAAGTACTTTTTCACCCAGAGGATCACTGATCTATGGAACTCCCTGCCAGAAGAAGTGGTGATAGCTGTCAGTCTTTACAGCTTTAAGAAAGGATTAGACAAGTTCATGGAGGGCAAGGGTATCAATGGCTATAATTATGGATAGCTAAGGACAACCTCCGGGTTGAAGAGATCGGCAGGATATCTCTCAATGTCATTTCCAGGGAATCCTAAGCATGTGAAGGCATCTGCTTGAGAATACCCTGAAGCAAATGGTGAGCCACTGTGTGAGACAGAATGCTGGACTGGATGGGCTGTGGCCTGTTCTGGCAAGGCTGTTCTTATGTCCAAGAAGGAACAGTTAGGACAGAATACGGAATGATGGGAGTGGTTTGGAATAGGAAAAGGAGTAAGACAAGGCTGCATTTTATCACCCTGCTTATTCAACTTATACACAGTGCACATAATGCGCAATGCAGGGATGGAGGAATCCCAATATGGGATCAAAATTGCTGGGAGAAACATCAACAATTTGAGATATGCAGATGATACTAACCCTAATGGCAGAAAGTGAGGAAGACCTAAAGAAGCTCCTGATTAGGTTGAAAGAAAAGAATGCAATAGCTGGTTCGAGACTCAATATCAAGAAAACCAAGATGTTTATGTTTATGTTTATTTGATTTATACCCCGCCCTACTCAGCTGAGGCCAACTCAGAGCGGCTTACAACATGTCAATATTGGTACAAATAGCAATACAATAGTACAGAAAATAATAATAATCAATAGACTCACTAACACAAAGATGCAATACAATAAATACCACAATAGTACAATATATCAGCATTGTAGCAACAAAAATATAACAACAACAATATATCAGCAAAAAAATATCAATCTAAACAGTCATAGAAAAAACTTCAAAAACCCAACCTCGGTAGAAGGCACAGCTGCCTCCCATCCCGGGACTGATGGACGGAGCCCCGGGAGAGGCTTGGAAAGTCTGGCTGCTGCTGCTGCGGTCGCGGTGGCTCTGGCATCTTTTCAGCTCCCCGCCCGGTCGTGGCCAGAGGGAGGGGCACTGGGCGCAGCTGCCTCCCATTCCAGGGCTGATGGACAGAGTCCCGGGAGAGGCTCAGAAAGTCCAGCTGCTGCTGTGGCTCCGGTGGTACCGGCGTCTTTTCAGCTCCTCGCCTGGTTCTATGAGAATAGCTGGCCACCCCAGGAGTTGAAGGTAGGCGTGCATGCAGTTTCCAGCACAATCGGTGCAGGGGTGTTGCTTTGTATGAGTGTTGTGTTCTAATGGTTTTACCTTCCACATGGATTACAATGTATCTGAGCCAATGTAACCTTGCCTATAGCAACAATGTAACCTTCAGCTGTATCATATAAACCCTGTAATAGGACGCGAGCTAATGACCACCAGCTGGCAGCAGCGAGCGTCCAAGCTCTCTTGGTCCGAACTCATCAAAGGCAACAGCGCGGGAAGCTTTCCCGCCACCACCTACACCTAGACAAGAAGGGCGTGACCCACAATGACGTCACGCAGACAGTAGCCAATGGGCTACCATGGCACCACGTTCAAATGTATTCCTACTGTATATAAAGAGCTATCGATCCGCCATTACCTCATGTTCCCTCTGTCCACGATGCAATAAACCTGAGTTAACCCAGCCCGAGGCTGTGTCCTGTGTCTTAGTTTCATACACTAAATTGGCGACGAGGATGGGATTATGGATCCCCAAGGAGCAGCCAGGGCACAGAGCGGGTTCAACATCACCAAACCGCAAGACTGGGAGTTGTTTGAGATGGACTTCCATGCGGCGCTGGTGGAACTCAAAGTCAAGGAAGACGATGAGGAGAGGAAGAGGGCCATCCTCACCCGCATGCTTGGAATGGAAACCAAGCGGACGCTGGTGGGCATCATCGCTCCGAAGAAGGTGAGCGAATTTAAGGCGGACGACATCATGAAGCTGCTACGGGAGCGCTTCCAACCCTCGAGGGCGATGTTTCCCGCTCGGAGCGCGTTTTGGAGGCGAGTCCAAGCGCCGGACGAGTCGGTCGAGACATTCGTGGCCGCCATGAGGGTAGCCGCCGCCCCCTGCAAATGGGGCAACATCCTAGAAATGGCCCTCAGGGACGGCGTGCTGTGTGGCCTGAAAGACAAGGAGGTGCAGCGCAGCTTGATGAATAAGGAGCCGCCACCCACGCTGGCAGAGGTCGTCGAGGCCGCAGAAGCCGCAGAGTCCACGAATGCTGGAGTGGACGAGATGCACCAGTGGCGTGAGTGGCGTCCCAGGGCCGGCAAGGCGGAAAAATCGGTGCACGCAACTCAACGGGCCTCAAAGTCGTCCTCAGATGGCAGCGACGGCGAGGAGGTCCAGAAGGTCCGAAAAGGGGGGCGCCGCTGCGATGGTTGCGGAGCGGCCCATGAGCGTGCGAGGTGCCCATTTAGAAAGGCCGAATGCTACACCTGCGGCCGTCGGGGGCACATCGCCAAGGCATGCAGAAAACGGAAGGAGGGCCGGAGGCAGTCACCGGACCGTTCGACCAGGCAGGACCGTTCAGCGAGGCCCAAAGATGGCGTCCAGACCACGAGGAAGCAGGACGGTGTGGGCCGCGTCTCGGACAGCAGCGAGGACGACGTCCCAGTGCTCAGCGTGTCCGCGGAACAGTCCCATTATTTTGTTGAGGTACTAGTACAAGGGGCCCCTATCAGGATGGAAATTGACTCGGGGTCCTCCTATTCCATAATTCCCCAGAAAGAGTTCTTGAGAATCGACCCCCACGTGCGGCCCAAACTTAAAACATTGAGGTCCACGCTACGAGATGTACAGGGAAACAGCATTCCGGTGTTGGGGGTCGGAAAATTTCGGGTTGAGTTTAAGAGACACTCTGCGGAACTGCCCCTAGTTGTCCTCAAGGGGGGGAGTTGTAGCCTCCTAGGAACACAGTGGTTCCAGCCTTTAGGCCTGTTCATAGGGGGAGTACATGCAGTGGGGGTGGACCCAATACAAGCGGTGTGCGATGCGCACCCCGCCGTTTTTAAAAAAGGACTTGGAAAATTCAAGGGACCCCCTGTAGCCTTCGACCTAGACCCGGAGGTCCGCCCGATAAGACTCAAACCGCGCAGGGTGCCCTTCGCACTAAAGGACAAAATAGAGGCGGAACTGGACAAATTGGTGGGCCAGGGGATTCTTATTCCTGTTGATTCCGCGGAGTGGGAAACTCCAATTGTAACAGCTCTGAAGGCTAACGGGGAGGTGCGCATTTGCGCTGATTATAAGTGTACAATTAACAAGGCGATCCGCCCTAATGCATACCCGGTGCCGGTGGTCAGCCACCTTTTGGCCAGGCTAAATGGGGGAAAGTGTTTCGCTAAGCTCGACCTGGCACAAGCCTATCAGCAGCTTCCCGTAACACCCGCCACGGCCGCGGCACAAACGATAGTCACACATAAAGGAGCGTTCCAAGTGTCGCGTTTACAGTTCGGCGTGAACTCGGCACCCGGCCTTTTTCAGTCGCTTGTGGAACGCCTCCTGAAGGGGCTGGAGGGGGTGTTGCCTTATTTTGATGACGTATTAATAACAGGGGGGAGTGAGGCCGAACTGGCACAGAGATTGGACAAAGTACTAACAGTGTTCGAGAAAGCGGGACTGAGACTGAGGAAGGACAAATGTGTCTTTTTCGAAACCGAGGTCGAGTTCTTAGGGTTCCGGATCACACCCGAGGGTATCAAGCCATCCAAATCCAAAGTAGTAGCCATCAAAAAGGCCCCTCGCCCCACATCCAAAACCGAGCTACAGTCATTCCTGGGGCTCCTCAATTTTTACCATACATTCCTTCCGCGGAAGGCGTCCGTGGCCGAACCGCTTCATCGGTTGCTTAAAAAAGAGGAGACTTGGATGTGGGGTGACGAGCACGAGAGGGCGTTCAAAGAACTAAAGCAACTCTTGACCTCTGACGCAATTCTAACGCATTTCGACCCCAAACGGCCGGTGGTCCTAGTCTGTGATGCATCACCGGTGGGGGTGGGGGCGGTGCTTTGCCACGTGTTGGATGACGGAAGGGAGGCCCCGGTTGCATTTTATTCAAGGTCCCTGTCCCAGGCAGAGCGAAATTACGCACAAACCGACAGGGAGGCATTAGCAATAGTAGCGGGGACCAAAAAGTTTCACGATTTTTTGTATGCCCGCCCGTTCAAAATCGTGACGGATCACAAGCCCCTGTTAGGGATTTTCACGGCAAGCAAGCCCACCCCGCAGATCCTATCCCCGAGAATGCTGCGATGGGCCATTTTTCTCAACGCATACCAACACGAGTTGGAGTACCGGCCCGGAAAAGAGATCAGCCATGCTGATGCACTTTCGAGATCCCCGTTGCCCTTGTCGGACGACCAAAAGGCTAGAGTAGGAAGAGACCGCCAGGTGTTACTAATTGAGGTTTTAGATGCACCCCCAATAGTACCAGCCGATATTGCTAGGGCGACAGGCAAGGACAGAACGCTCGAGAAAGTCAGCTCATGGGTACAAAAGGGGTGGCCGGCATCGTCCCCAAGCACGGAATTCGACCCATTCTTTCGGAAAAAGCTAGAGTTGTCCCTAGAAAGGGGGTGCCTGTTGTGGGGCCAACGGGTGGTGGTTCCTGCAGCCATGCGGCCGAGGGTGCTCAAACTGCTGCACGTCAGCCACCCGGGCATCGTTCGTTCGAAAGCGCTGGCTCGCAGTTACTTTTGGTGGCCCCAGCTGGACGCGGACATTGAGCACATGGTCGGCACTTGTGAGGCATGCCAGGGATCCCGACCAGAGGCGGCCCGCCTCCCGCATAGGGAGTGGGACACAGCAAGGGGGCCGTGGTCCAGAGTACATGTAGATTTCGCTGGCCCATTCCGAGGAACCATGTTTCTCCTGGTGGTGGATGCGTTCTCCAAGTGGCTGGAGGTTATCCCAGTAAAGAGCACGTCCTCCGCCACGACAATTAGCCAGCTACGGAGAGTCTTTTCCACGTTCGGTTTACCCGACACTTTAGTCAGCGATAACGCGAGTTGCTTCACCTCCTCGGAATTCGGGGCATTCATGGAGGCAAACGCCATTCGGCATGTCACATCCGCGCCGTTTCACCCGGCCACGAATGGCCAAGTGGAACGGTTGGTGCGTACAACAAAGGATGCGCTGCGGCGCATGGGCCCGGGGGACCTAAATCACCAAGTGTGTCAGTTCTTGTTAGCGTATAGGGTGACCCCCTTAGCGTCGGGTTACTCGCCGGCAGAGCTCTTGATGCGGCGAAAACTGACCACGCTTCTGTCCAGGCTGGACCCGACGAGAGTCGAGGATAAAGGAAAAAACATAGGATTGGCAGTCTCGAAAGGGTTCGCCGCCGGCGACCTTGTTTACTGCAGGAACTATGCAAGCGCAGGGCCAGCCTGGGTGCCAGGAACGATAATAGAGCAGACGGGGCCAGTGTCATATCGGGTGGAAACGAGCACCGGCCTCCTCTGGAGGAGACACGCTGACCAACTGAGGCGCCGAGTGAGTGAAGGGCCGGTCAGTGGGGCGCAGCAACAGGATTCAGCGATAGGGTTCTCCCCCACCCGTTTAGCCCAAGGGGGAGAAAATGAGGGACATCAGTCCGAAACCGGGGGGGAAAGCAGTGATCCCGACTCATATCCTTTTGATACCCCAGTTCTATCAGAGCCCGGGGGGAGGGGAAAGGAATGTGCGGCCGCCGCCGCGCCCCCTGAATGCAATTTTGGTTTTGATTTTGATTTTGCGAGCCGGGGGGGTTTTCAGGAGTGTTCCCCCACCCTTCCAAGCGAGAAGAGGGGTTTTTCGTTAGCCCCCAGTGCCCCCGGTTCTTCCCCGAGAAAGAGCACACCTCCCAACAACGCCGCGGAGCCGCGGCAAGTCACTAACAAGTCTCCCTCTCCAATTACAGGGCAGGAAACCAGGGGACAAAGAGAAGGTAGCAAACCCGGGGAAAGGCAGCCCGCATCGAGACCCCAGCGTGTTCGAAATAAGCCATCTTGGCTGAGAGACTTTGTCTCCTAAGGGGGGGAGTGTGTTGAAGTGTGGGCTCGAGACATTGTCTCGTCCTAGGGGGGAGGGGTGTTGTGTTCTAATGGTTTTACCTTCCACATGGATTACAATGTATCTGAGCCAATGTAACCTTGCCTATAGCAACAATGTAACCTTCAGCTGTATCATATAAACCCTGTAATAGGACGCGAGCTAATGACCACCAGCTGGCAGCAGCGAGCGTCCAAGCTCTCTTGGTCCGAACTCATCAAAGGCAACAGCGCGGGAAGCTTTCCCGCCACCACCTACACCTAGACAAGAAGGGCGTGACCCACAATGACGTCACGCAGACAGTAGCCAATGGGCTACCATGGCACCACGTTCAAATGTATTCCTACTGTATATAAAGAGCTATCGATCCGCCATTACCTCATGTTCCCTCTGTCCACGATGCAATAAACCTGAGTTAACCCAGCCCGAGGCTGTGTCCTGTGTCTTAGTTTCATACACTAAAATGAGGGAGTCCTGTGATGTCACGGAGCCCCAGATCTGGTCAGCTGGGAATTGGTTGAGCATGAAATAATATTGAGTCAGTAAAGGAAGGTAAGACTTGAGCAGAGCTGTTAATGACAGGATCTTCTGCCAATCATTACTTCATGAGTCAGAAGTGGCTTGATGGAACATTGAAAAGAACTGCCATGCCTGATTTACAGCTGAGCATGTTCTGAAAACTAAAGGGTTATAGACGTTTGGTGTTCTGGAAATAATAGGCAGCAGCCAGCAATACGGGCCAAACACACAACTTTATTCGGAATAGGAATAAGTGACCAGAGCTAACAACACACCCTCACATTCCTTATTTATCTCTGATCAGAACTCTGATAACGGCAACAGGCCCTATTACTCCCTGGAAATAGATGGGGAAGAAGTGGAAGCAGTGATCTAAGATCACTGCAGATGGGGATTGCAGCCATGAAATAAAATGTGACTGATTCTTGGGAGACAAACTATGAGAAACCTGGGGAACATAGTGAAAAGTAGAGACATCACATTGCAAACAAAAATGCATATAGTCAAAGCAATGGTATTCCTGGTGGTAATGTATGGTTGTGAGAGCTGGACAATTAGGAAAGCTGAGCACAGAAGAATAGATGCCTTTGAAATGTGGTGTTGGAGGAGAGTTTTGAGAGTACCCTGGACCGTGAGGAGAACAAACAGGTCAATCTTAGAAGAAATTATCCCTAACTGCTCATTAGAAGGTCAAACAGTAAAGATGTAGCTAAAATACTTTGGACATCAAATGAGAAGAGAGGATTCACTTGAGAAAGCCTTGATGCTGGGAAAGGTGGAGGGCAAAGGAAGAAGGGGGTGGCTAAAGATGAGATGGCTAGATGGTATTGTAGACACTAGGCACAGAGCTGGGTGGGTTGAGGAGGATGGTGGAAGACAGAGGTGCCTGGAGGACAATGGTCCAAAGTGTTGGGATCGACCGTGCGACTGAACAACAACAAAGTCAACACCTTTGTGGCATGGTTGAACCTACTAGCGGGGAACATCCCCACCACCATGGCTGTTGGACAGCCAGGGTCACCACTATGCCACGTTGAGTTGTGGTGTGGGATTTGCAGCGGAACAATGGCTCTAACCATTGTAAAGCAAGAAAAACACAGTCTTAAATTGTATCAATGTTTAGGGACAATTACGAAGCAGCTGTATGAGAAGGAACCAGGTTTTATTTTTGTGTCTTTTCTCTCTGCAAGCTGACTGAAAAAGTTTGTGAATTGGTGGCAAATGATCAAACCATGAGAAAACATTACATATGTAGATGTATTGATTTTTGTATGATACAGTACGGTATGAATGATGTCCTGTGCTTTCACTATGTCTGTTTCTGTATGACATTCTCTAATAAAAACTGTACAATAAAATGAGGCATGTGTAGATATCAGTACAGTTGCTCTATATGTTGACGAGCTCCATATGTTGACCACTTTTCTACAGTTTCTTGGGTAGTCAACTTTAAGAGGTTTTACTGTTAATCTCAATTTTTATTTCTTACTAGCAGAGGTGCCCGTCTTTGACAGGTTTTTTTTTTTGGGGGGGGGGGGCTCAACGCACATTGTGTGCCCTGGTAGTTGCAGGGGTTTAACTGGCTTGTTACCCCATGGTGCAGTTGTCCTCACCCTGTAGGCTCACCGCAAGACACACACAGACCTTGCAGGGGGTGGTGTTGTGTTGAGAAATTGCAAGTAGATAAATAGGGACCACTTTAATGGGTAGCTCATGCCTGCCACATGACCATAGATACGTCTGCAGAAGCATTTAGTGTTGGTTCTTGGGCTTTGAAAGTGAGGGTTCCCTACCTGGGGTGGGGGGTGGGGGCACGTGACCCTAGGTCACAGCAGCCTCGTTTCCTTTCACTGATAGGCAGTGCCTGTGCTGTCACTGAGGCTGGAATGAGGGGGGGATTTTCCCCCTCCACTCTGGCCTCATATACAACACCGTGGCCCGTCAGTGAAGGGGAAAGCACCCTCATTTCCTTTCACTGACGGGCAGCACCTGTGCTGTTATTGAGGCTGGAGTGAGGGGGGGGGGGATTTTCCGCCTCCACTCCGGCCCCATAGACAACACTGTGGCCCGTCGGTGAAGGGGAACACAGTCTCATTTCCTTTCACTGACGGGTAGCACCTGTGGTGTCTATGAAGCGGGAGTGGGTGAGATTTTTCCCCTCCACTCCGGCCCCATAGACGACACTGTGGCCCGTCAGTGAAGGGGAACGCAGCTTCGTTTCCTTTCATTGACAGGCAGCGCCTGTGCTGTGCCGGTGGGCAGACTTCCCCCAGGGCTGTGTGGGCAGGGCGAGAGCGCTCGGGCCCAGGGCCGTGGGTTGTCATGCTGTGTCCCCTGGCCAGGGGAAGGCATGGCGTGCTGGCTTGGCAGCGGCGTTGGTTGGCATGTTGTGCGAAGGCTGTGGGGCGCTCACGGTCAGGTACTCATGCCAGATTGGCTGAGGCGTACTGCAGAGGATGCTGGGACTCGTAGTCTATGCTTTTTTCGTGTTCGTGGGATGTAGGCCCCACTCTCAGCCCCCAGACCCTCGCGGTGCTGATCTCAGGGACAAAAAGTAGGTGTTTGCAGAGCATTACGGGATAGGCTCCAGGGTGTGGGTACACATTCTGCACACATACGGCCACATTCGGTCCTTTAGGTATAGATGATCCTGGATTTTCAGTGTCCGTGGATAAAGATGTTTTTGCTTTTGACTGTTGTACTAAGGTCTCTCAACCAATAGCACTGCCCTTCTTTCCTTCCTTTTTGTCAGAGAGTTGCACAGTTTAAAATTATGAATGTATTAATAAAATTCAAATTAATGTAAATATTAAAATAATTAGACTGCGTTAACTAGAAGCAGACTAATTCAGTAATGTTGCCACAAACTTTTATTAAATCTTCTTTTTGGAGGCTTTCAAAAGATATTTTGAGCGACTGTCAGTTGGGATTGCTTCAGCTGTGAATTCCTACAGTTCAAAACTTTTTATTACTATAATGTAGCTTATTAATCAGTTAAATGTTTACAGTTATAGATGCTTAAAAAATTACTCACAGTACTCTTCTCTTTTCCTTGTATTTATATCTCTTCAAAAATTATTAGTGCTGTACATTTCTGTGCTGTCTTTTACAGTAATAATTCTTATCTATCATATTCACAGTTCCATTCACCTTTGCAATAATTCCATCCAGAAAAATTACAAGAATGCGCCAGACCGCAGTTCTCAGTTGCCACATCACAATATGTGGACCAGCACTAAGTTCCAAGAATATTTGCAAAAGAAAGGTTTTGGTCATGTGTGGTGCAATGTGATCTATCCATCTATGAAAAAAATATTAATTTATACCATGAGGATGGCTCAGGACCAGGTTGAATCACGGAAGAGCAGTTTTGAACTCTATGGAGCAGATTTCATTCTTGGAAATGACTTTAAACCTTGGTTGATTGAGATCAATAGCAGTCCAACCATGTATCCTTCTACACCAATCACATCAGATCTGTGTGCTCAGGTTCAGGAAGACACAATCAGAGTCGTTATTGACCGAAAGATTGATAGAAACTCTAACATTGGAAAGTTTGAACTTCTCTGGAAGCAGGTAAGAATTATTTAATTTGTATTGTTGCCATCTAATTTTCTGTAAGTTATTAAAATAGTTTAATTTTATGAAATTGAAATATTCAAACAATCAGATTTTGGGGTTCATTGCAGTATCTTGAAATATTAATAGGATAGGCACTTGAAAAGACTGTAGTACAAAAAAAAGTGGTCAGAAAGCCACTGTCCCAAATGCAGGTCTCAGTAAATTCAAACGGATGATTGACATAACACCCTGACATTATGCCCAACAATTTAAGGCAGGGGTGGGAAACAAATCATTTTGTCTGGTCCTGCCAAGGCAACTGCAGATGGGACTTGAAATTCAATAAATCTAGGAGTTATTTTCATAGCAACATAAATTTATATTAGGTAAAGGTTGCCCAAGCCAGTTGTATCCAACTCTAGGGTTCAGTGGTCATCTCTGTTTACCAAAGTGGTATCTATTTATCTACTTGCTCGCTCTGTCATGCAGCACTCAGGTATCAAACTCTGACCTTCCAGTCATTGAGTTCAGAGTCTTAACCACTTGAGCCACCATAGTCCTTAAATTTATATTAAGTGAATCATAATTACAGGTATAACATAAATTTTGAGGCACAAGCAAGGAACGTCCATTATGGGATAGACAGGACACATACAATGATTCCTCATGATGCTGATGACCTTGCCTCTGATGACTGACGATGATATTGTCGACAGAAGATAATTCCAATCCAACTTTTATTCACACATCCACAATTAATAATCCTTGCAAAAACTGAATCTCTGATGAAGATTAAGGAAATTACATGACACAGAAAGAATCAATGATACAAACACTGGATATGTTCCAAGTTCAACATGCAGGATTAGGTAAGTTAAAAGTCACCCTTGCTCGAAAGCCAGTCGTATCCGACTCTAGGGTTCGGTGATCATCTCTGTTTATAGCCAAAGAGTCAGCGCTGTCTGCATCTGCAGACATTTCCATGGACATGTGGCAGGCATGTTTCAACACCAGAGTACACAGAATGCTGCTTACCTTCCCACCAAAGTGGTACCTATTTATCGGCTTGCAATTTCTTGCTTTCAAACTGCTAGGTTGGCAGGAGCTGGGACAGAGACGATAGGTCACTCTGTCGTGCAGTACTCAGGAATAGAACCTTCCAGTCATCGAGTTCGGCGTCTTAACCTCTTGAGCCACTGCAGAATTAGAATAGTGATTATAGCAAAATTATGTCACTGTTGACACACACTGAATAGTTATTAAAACTTAAGTGGTATGGGATCTACAAAGAAAAGAAAAGTTGATGCAGAGTGTTGATCTTTTCAAGATAAATTGAGAAATGATCATTTTTGAAGTCAAAGGCAAATCTGTGCCTAGTTTGTGGAGATGCGTTAGCAATAATAGGGGGGAGGGGGGACATTCTGGAGTGTCCTAACACTCAAAACATGCTAAACTCAATTAATTGGGAGTCCAAATACATCTGGATAAAATCAATGTTGTTCAGTGGAGTTTGGAATCACAATAAGCTGTTTTCATTAGGTCTTGTTGTGACAGAGACATTATTCAGATGAGTTATGTAGTGAGTGAACTAATCGCAAAGAAGCTGGGACCTCATGTACTGTAGAGGGAGTGCATGGTGACTGATGTGGAGTTGTTAGCACCAGACAAAGTAAAATTGTTTCAGAGTGTTAATTTGCCTTGGAGAACCGTCTCAAATCGATTACTTCTTCCATGTCTAGGCCAGATGTGAAACTGCCAAAATGAAGGCACCTTTTGGTGGGTTCATTCTGCAGTTCCTTTTGCCTTATCTAATGTGAGAAAGATTAGCTGGTAATACAAAGTTGCTGTTACCAGGGTATGCCCAATTGTGGTTAAAAATACCACAATTTTCAAGGAGGCTCTTGACTTAGCGCAAGATGTTGAAAAAGCACTGAAGGATTCTGCAGGAGATTTCTAATTTTTCCCCTCTGGCTTGTGATGAGACAATGGACATAACAAATACTGCCTAACTGGTCAGAGTTTGATATGTAAGAGGAACCAGTGTCACTGGAAGCCATGCATGGTACTACAAGAGGTGAGGCTTTGTGACTGATGACTGGAAGGTAGCTAATGTAACAACAATTTTCAAAAAAGGATCCAGGGGTGATCCAGGAAATTACCGACCGGTCGGTTTGACATGTGTCCCACGTGATGGAAACCATCCTAAAAGATAGAATTAATAGGCACATAGAAGAGAAGGCGCTGCTAAAGGAGAGCCAACATGGCTTTTGCAAGGCCAAATCATGCCTCACTAATCTGTTGGAATTTTTTGAGAGTGTCAACAAGCATGTTGATAAGGGGGATCTAGTAGACATTGTTTATCAGGCTTTTGACAAGGTCCCGCACCAAAGGCTCTTGAATAAACTTGCCAGTCATGGAAAAAAGGAACAGGTCTTGTTCTGGATCAGCAACTGGCTAAGGGACAAGAAACAGAGGGTAGCACTAAATGGACACTTCTCCAAGTGGAGGGAAGTAAAGAGCAGGGTCCCCCAAGGTTCAGTACTGGGACCCCTGCTTTTCAACCTCTTCATAAATGATCTAGAAGTAGGAGTAAATAGCAAGGTAGCTTTAGTGTTCAAGAACCAAGACAATAGAAACAGCCGAAGTCTGTCTTAACTCATCTTTATTGCATGATGGTCAGGGGGAACATGTGGTAATGGCGGACGAACAGCTCATTATATACAGTGGCTATACATTTGAATGTGGCTCCTCGGTAGCTCATTGGCTACTGTCCATGTGACGTCACCCTTAGTCACGCCCTTCTTGTCCAGGTGAGGCAGTGGCGGGAATCTTCCCACGGCTGTAGGCATTTGGAGAATTTGTACCATGTGAGCTGGACGCTCGCTACTGCCCCCAGTGGTCACTAGCTCGCGTCCTAATATAGAAGGTTACAATGTTACTTTTAGAGATTGTTACATTCACTCATTCGTGTGGTTGCATTTACTTAAAGGCACATTACAATCCATACACAACACCCCTCCCTCCTAGGATGAGACGAAGTCTCTCATCCAATGTGGTTTGTTGCATGAGCGTTTTGGGCGTAAGGCTGGCTGGCTTGTCCCGGGGGAGCTATCACTTCTGTGTTCCCTGGACTCTTGTCCTGCAACAGGAGAGGGAGACTCGTTAGCGACTTGCTGCGGTTCTGCAGCTTTTGGTGTAGGGGTAAACTCCATTGTGGGAAAACCGGGGGCATTGGGGACTAACGAAAAACCCTGCTCCTCGCTTGGACGGGTGGGGGACCACTCCGAAAACTCCCCCGGTTTTGTAACTCAAAGTCAAACTCATGTTCGGGGATATATATGGGCATCCTCCAGGATATCTGCGGGGACAAACTTATTCCCTTCCCCCCTTGGTGGGGACCGCCGGTCCCCCTCTTCTCCCCCTTGGGCTAAACGGGTGGGGGAGAAACCTAACGCTGAGTTCTGATGCGCGGTTCTGATGCGCGGAGTTGGTCTGCATGTCGCCTCCAGAGTAGACCCGTGCTGGTCTCAACGCAATACGACACAGGTCCAGTTTGGCCAATGACTAACCCCGGGACCCAGGCTGGTCCTGCGGTTGCGTAATTTCTACAATGGACCGGGGCGCCTATTTCGAAACTCTTGGTGCCCACTATCCCTATGTTCCTCCCAGTATCCTCCACCCTTGTGGGGTCTAGCCTGGTCAGTATCATGGTCAGCTTCCTTCGCATGAGGAGTTCTGCGGGTGAGTAACCTGACGCCAGCAGGAATTGGCATAACTGTAGATTCAGGTCCCCGGGGCCCATACGCCTCAGTGCTTCCTTTGTTGTACGTACAAGGCGTTCTACCTGTCCATTTGTTGCTGGGTTGAAAGGTGCAGAGGTGATGTGCCGGATGGCGTTTATGTCAATGAATGCCCGGAACTCGGCGGACGTGAAACTACTCGCATTATCACTCATAAGCACATCGGGTATACCGAATGAACTGAATACCTTGCGCAATTGCTTTATGGTTGCGGCTGATGAGGTGTTTGCCATTGGGATAACTTCTAACCACTTGGAATAAGCATCCACTATGAGGAGGAAAAATGAATCTCTGAAGGGACCTGCGAAATCTATGTGCAGGCGAGACCATGGCTGTTTGGCTGCGTCCCATTCAATGTGCGGAAGTCGGGACTCTTCGGGCCGAGAGCTTTGGCAACTCTCGCAAGTGCTCACCATGTGCTCTATATCAGCATCTAACTGGGGCCACCAGAAATAGCTCCTGGCCAAAGCCTTGGAGCGGACAATCCCCGGATGGCTGACGTGCAGTAGCTTGAGCACCCTTGCTCTCAAAGATTCAGGGATGACCACCCACTGGCCCCAAAGGAGGCAACCCCTCTCCGTGGACAGTTCTATCCTCTTCCTAAAAAATGGGGCAAATTCTGCCGCTGGGGAAGACGTTGGCCACCCTTTTTGTACCCATGAACTCACTAGGACCAACGTCTTATCCCTCCCTGTCGCCTTGGCGATTTCCGTGCGTACTATTGGGGGTGAATCCAGAACCTCTATCAGGAGCACTTGGTGATCTTGTTCCACTTCACACGCGGGGTTGCCCACATGAGGCAGAGGTGACCCGCATGGCTTATGTCCTTTCCGGGGCGATAAACCAGCGTGCTCTGGTACGCATTTAGAAAAATGGCCCATCTCAGCATTCTGGGGGACAGGATCTGCGGTGTAGGCTTGTCTGCGGTGAAAATGCCTAGCAGGGGCTTGTGGTCAGTCACGATGTTGAAAGGGTGACCGTATAGAAAGTCATGAAACTTCTTTGTTCCAGCGATTATTGCAAGTGCCTCCCTGTCTGTCTGTGCATAGTTACGCTCTGCCTTTGACAAGGATCTGGAGTAGAACACCACTGGGGCTTCCCGCCCGCTTTCCAACACATGGAACAGGACCACCCCCACTGGTGAGGCATCGCATACCAGAACCACTGGCTTCTTGGGATCAAAATGGGTCAGGATGGCCTCTGAGGATAAAAGTTGGTTCAACTCATTGAATGCTCTCTCTTGGCTCTCGCCCCATCGCCAACTCTCGTTCTTCTTTAATAATCAATGAAGTGGCTCCGCCACCGATGCCTTCCTAGGCAGGAAGGAATGGTAAAAATTCAGGAGCCCCAGGAACGATTGCAACTCGGGTTTTGTGGTGGGGCTCTTTTCTTCCCCTCGTCTGAGGTGTCGGACACCATCAGTGCGCTTTTGAAATCCATCTCGAACAGTTCCCTCCGGTTTGTTGATGTCGAAACCGGTCTGTGTTGTCTTGATTCCGTGGGAAGCCATTATCCCACCTTCGTCGCCAGTTTAGTGTTCAAGAACCAAGTCAATAGAAAAAGCCGAAGTCTGGCTTAACTCATCTTTATTGCATGATGGTCAGGGGGAACATGTGGTAATGGCGGACGAACAGCTCATTATATACAGTGGCTATACATTTGAATGTGGCTCCTCGGTAGCTCATTGGCTACTGTCCGTGTGACATCACTCTTAGTCATGCCCTTGTCCAGGTGAGGCAGTGGCAGGAATCTTCCCGCGGCTGTAGGCATTTGGAGAATTTGTACCATGTGAGCTGGACGCTCACTACTGCCCCCAGTGGTCACTAGCTCGCATCCTAATACAGAAGGTTACAATGTTACTTTTAAAGATTGTTACATTCACTTATTCGTGTGGTTGCATTTACTTAAAGGCACATTACAATCCATACACAACAGTAGCCAAATTTGCTGATGACACTAAATTATACAGGGTAGTGAAAACTGTGATAGATTGTGAGGAGCTCCAGAGGGATGTCTTGACACTGGGGGAGTGGGCAAAACAGTGGCAAATGAGCTTCAACACTAGTAAGTGCAGAGTGACGCACGGTGGGGCAAAAAAAAAAAAACCCCAATTACATTTATAAACTGATGAGATATGAACTCTCTGTGACAAACCAGGAAAGGGACCTTGGTGTCCTGGTGGACAGCTCAATGAAGGTGTCAACCCAGTGTGCCTCAGCAGTGAAAAAAGCAAACTCAATGCTAGGGATCATTAGGAAGGGTATAGAAAATAAGTCAGCAAGTGTCATTTTGCCTTTATAAATATATGGTGAGGCCCCATCTGGAATACTGCGTACAGTTCTGGTCACCATACCTCCAGAAGGATATTATGGAACTGGAAAAAGTGCAGAGGAGGACAACCAGAATGATTAGGGGACTGGAACACCTCCCTTACCATCTGAGGTTGCAACAGTTGGGCCTCTTCACTCTTGAATGACGGCGTCTAAGAGGTGACCTGATTGAAGTTTATAAAATCATGCACGGTGTGGACAAAGTAAATAAGGAAAAACTGTTTTCCCTATCACACAACACTAGAACTAGGGGACACTCCATGAAACTTTTGGGTGCTAGTTCTCAAACAAGAGAAAGTTCTTTTTTTACCCAGAGGATCACTGGTCTATGGAACTCCCTGCCAGAAGAAGTGGTGACAGCTGTCAGTCTTGACAGCTTTGAGAAAGGATTAGACAAGTTAATGGAGGCCAAGGGTATCAATGGCTATATTTATGGATATCTAAGGACAACCTCAGGGTTGGAGAGATAGGCAGGATATCTCTCAATGCCATTTCCAGGGAATCCTAAGCAGGTGAAGGCATCTGTTTGAGAATACCCTGAAGCAAATGGTGAGCTACTGTGTGAGACAGAATGCTGGATTGGATGGGCTGTGGCCTGTTCCAGCAAGGCTGTTCTTATGTTCTATCAGAGAACTCGATGATAGCAAGTGACTGTGTTATCTAGCATTCATGGTGGACATTACCAAGTACCTCTCAGAGCTGAATGTCAAAGTTGCAGGGCACCAACCAGCTTCTCAGCAACCTGCTTTCAAATGTGAAATCTTTTGAAGCTAAATTAAGACTGTGGAAAGTGTGACTTGAAAGGAATAACACAGTGCATTTCTCCATTCTGGAGGGACAAAAGCCTTCTATGACACTTGAATGTGCTGATGAATGTGCAAAACTAATTGAGACATTTAATGAAAAATTCAAGAATGTGAAAAGTAAACAAATGGAATAAATCTTTGCTACACCTTTCATTTTGGAACCAGCTGATGTGCCCGATAACTTACAACATGATATCAATTAACTGCCAAGCGATGATGAGCTTAAAGATAGGTACAACATCCCACTGCTTGAGTTCTAGAAATGTTACATAAACAATGATGCATTTCCCACTTTGAGGAGGTATGCATTGGAATATGTATCTGTGTTTGGAACAACTTGCTGCTTCGAGCAGTTCTTTTCAAAATTTACCATCGCGAAGAGTTGGCTGTGCTCCAGACTGACCGAT
Organism: Bradypodion pumilum; assembly: GCA_035047305.1. Classification (NCBI taxonomy): domain Eukaryota; kingdom Metazoa; phylum Chordata; class Lepidosauria; order Squamata; family Chamaeleonidae; genus Bradypodion; species Bradypodion pumilum. Next base: position 125,439,976 of record JAWDJD010000005.1, on the reverse strand, counting down.
GCAATTCTGGAAAAGCAGTTGCAAGTAGCAACATCATCAATACTAGCTAACATCACACACCTCACCAAAGAGAAGCAGTTTCAGCCATCAAATTAGGGGTGAGTTAATTAAATATTTGACCATATATAGCAGGGTAATTTTAAAATTGATAATTTTGTACGGCCCACAAATGATATTATAAATATCCTAATGGCCCTTGGCAGAAAATTGGTTCCCAACCCATGCTTTAAAGTGTTCGAAGATAGGATCAAACTGAATGATATGTATTGCACATTATTTGAAGAAGTGCTTCTAAAAATGGTGTGAGACATCTATTTGTCACCTTACATTTACAGTGTTTTGTTTTGTGGTTGGCCATTGGGAAATGCTAACCTGCCTGCCTTCATCCATCTTCCCAGGCCTGTGTTGGACACCTTGAAAGGGTGCTGGACAGGGAGTTGTGGGGGTGCCTGTGGGGGGTTGGGGTTGGGTGTGACCCCACATATTCCTGTTACCTCCACAGGGTGGTTTCTTCAGGAACCCCCTCAGCACCCCCTCACCTTTCAGGGTGGGGTAAGAGAAAGTTTGAAGGATCAAATATCAGCAGATCTCCAGTATCCAGCTTGAAATGAAGCATACATATATAGGAGAGGTAGCAAACATCCTCACCAAAGACTCTGGCATGCTGTTACCAGTCACCGTAGTTAAATACTGGGGAAATGAGCCAAATAGATCTTAGTTCCTTTAGTTTGGTGTGAGAACGATTAACAAAACAAGGTTACCGTTGCCTGGGGTACACTTGATTCTGGAATGTATCCACAATCTTTCTGTGTTACTACCAGAGACGTACTGCTGAGGATTTAATTTTGGCTAATGACAAAGCCAAGAAGGTGGTTCCATTTTGGCAGTTTAAAGTTTGACCTGGCCAAGAAAGAAGCACAGCAAGATAGATGTGATGTGAAAACTTCATGTCTATTTTGACTCACTTTTCTTTTGATTCACTTATTTTTGAATATAACCAAATATAATCTTAAAGTAAAGGTCTCCCTTGTTTGAAAGCCAGTCATGTCCAAGTTGGGTTTGGTGCTCATCTCCGTTTTCAGCCAAAGAGCTAGCGCTGTCTGCATCTGCAGACATTTCTGTGGTCATGTGGTAAGCATGACTAGATGCTGGAGTGCACAGAATGCTGTTACCTTTCCCACCAAAGCTGTAACTATTTATCTACTTGCAATTTCTTGCTTTCGAACTGCTAGGTTTGCAGGAGATGGGACAGACAATGGACGTTGACTCTGTTGTGCAGCCCTTGGGTCTTGAACTGTTGACCCTCCAGTTATCAACCTCAGTGTCTTAACCAGTAAGCCACCGTGACCCTTAAATATCCCTTAAAACAAACAAATAGATAAACAACAAGGAAACTTATTGGAAGAAAATCATTATGAATTCCTGGCTGTCTACAATTGCCTTGCAATACCTTTTATCCTTTTAATTTCAGAAACAGTACTGTACACAACTGCTATAGACAGCTTCATAATATCTCATCTGCTCCTAAGCAGAGAGATTGTGGCTTAGTTTTCAATCCTTCAGTTTGTTGTGTTTTTTTCATCTTGCTTTGTTTACCACACTGAACTTCTGTTTAGACATTTGTTAAGAGAACTCTTCCCCATGTGTTTACTCCCCAGCAATTATTACCGTATTTTCCGGCGTATAAGACGACTGGGCGTATAAGACGACTGGGCGTATAAGACGACCCCCAACTTTTCCAGTTAAAATATAGAGTTTGGAATATACTTGCCGTATAAGACTATCTCTCTTCCAATGCACACCAAATAAAAATTAACCCACACTCAACCCGAAGACGCGCAGCCCTCCGAGTCGAATGAGCAGATTCTGGTGGAGAGCCAATCCACGCTCACGTTCTCCTCCTTGAGGTACAGGAAGATGTGTGCAGCTTGCTTCCCCTTGCTTCATACTCCCCGCACAGAGCAGGGACTCGGCCGTGGCACCCCCCACCATATGCGCCGGACATATGAAGCAAGGGGAAACAATAATAATAATAATAATAATAATAATAATAATAATAATAATAATAATAATAATAATAATAATAATAATAATAATAATAATAATAATAATAATAATAATAATAATAATAATAAACAACTTTAATTTATATACCGCTCCACTCGCCCAAAGGCGACTCAGAGCGGTTTACATTGGCGCATGCTGTCTGCACAGCAGACAGCAGCAAACATAAACAAGAAAATACAATATAAAATATACAAAAAGTGTCAAAACATAATTAAAGTTACAATCAAAAGAAAGCAGTGATGAAATAGAAACAAAGACAAGATACAAACAATAAAGACCAGTCAGGATAAAAGGTAAACGTTCCTCAGTTACGTCAAATGGTCCCCAAGTGGCTTCAACCCCCCCCCCCGGCGATGGTGTGGCTCCGGGGAAGCACAGGACCTCTGTGGTGGTGGCGGCGGCTTTTCACCCTTCTGGCCAAGTGTGGCTCATAGAGGGTGGCAGCGGCTGCAAGTGCAGGTGAGCTGGGCTCAATTCCAGGCAGGCAGTCCAGGGCAGAGGCAGGCACCAGCGTCGGGAGCAGCCCCGCGGCGAGATCTTTGTAGCTGCAGGGGTCTGACGCAGCTGACCCCCATTTCGCCTGTAGGCAGTCCAGGGAGGGGGGAGGCAACCGGCATTGGAAGAGGCCCCGTGGCGAGATCTTGATGCTGGCAGGTGCCACTCGTTCCACCAGCAGGCTGCTGGTCGAAAGCCCCGCCGGGGCTATTCCCCCCCAAAAAAACACACAAAACAAAACAACAACAACAACCCAAAAACAAACAACTGGCATAATGAGCTCATTAAATTATTATAGAAAATCTAGATGAGTTAGATTTGAGGTCTAGCTATTTAGTGTTATATTTTAAACAACTAACAAACCCATCTCTACCTTGACCTGCTCACCCCAACAAACTTTTAAAACTGTTCTGCAACCTTTTCTACCTTTTCAGTGTACCTCCAGACAAGTTCACTGCGTAATTCCACTCACATTTATAGATAGTTTTTGCAGACAACAAAGTCTTCAATTTGCAGCTCTCTGCTGCAAGTACTGCTACTGGCTCCTCTCCGCTCTCAGAAAATATCTTTTAAGGGAAGGTAGCAAGGATGGAATAGTTTTTGGGCATTTATACTAGTAGCTGAGTGGATAGTTCAGTGGTTTAGGTATCTAGCTGCAGAGCCAGAGGTTATGAGTTTGATTCCCCACTGTGTTTCCAGGAAAAAAGAGACAGCGTATGTAAAGTTAAAGGTCTCTGTTGCTCAACAACTAGTCGTGTCTGACTCTAGGAGGCAGTGCTCAACTCCACTTACAGCTAAAGAGCCAGTCCTTTCCATGTCTGCAGACATTTTTGTGGTCAAGTGGCAGGCATGATTAGATACTGGAGCACACAGAATGCTCTTACCTTTCCCACTGAAGCAGTACCTAGGGGCCATTCAACAATTACATGATTCTCAAAGGGGGGGAGGGGGTCTGCCATCTGAATTACAGAAAAATTACGTGGGGTCGGGGGGGGGGAGGTCAGGCCAAAATTACATAATCCATTTGGAGCTGTTTCTAACCAACAGTGAGAAACCAAACCTGTGCATAAAAAGAAAGAGTTTTATTTACCTTTGTGCCTTTGTCCCTGCTCCATGCTTCCTGGTTGCAGGGACTCAGAGAGAGCAAAAGGCTAGGCTTCCTGCCTCAGTGCAATTGGCCTGCCTACCCATTTCCCCTGCAGCGCCACCACTGGTTGGTGGTGCAAAATACAGATCACGTAATTTTAAGGGGGAAGGGGGTCAAAGCGAAAATTACGGTCGGATTACATGGGGTGGGGGGTGGGGAGGGTCAATTTCCCCCAGAAAAAAGGTCATGTAATTGTTGAATGGCCCCCTATTTATCTACTTAAAATTTCTTGCTTTGCAACTGCTAGGTTGGCAGGAACTGGGGCAGATGATGGGTGTTCACTCCATTACACAGCACTCGGGTATTGAACTGGTGGCCTGCCAACCTTCAGCCTCAGCACTTAGCCACCACAGTCCTAGGAATATAGTTTAGGAATATAGTTTTGCTAATTGTTTAGGGAGATCCCATTATAACCATACCTTCAGACCCTTTAATTCCAACAGAAAGGTTGTGTGTATGGCTGGTGTTAACACAAATAAAATGCAATTAATCCCTCCCCCCCCCTGAATTGGAGGTCAAGTAAAGAATTGCTGCTCTGTATATTCCCATTTACGGGACTGTGGTGCCTTGATGGTTAAGACGCTGAATTTGATGACTGGAAGATTAGCAGTTCAGCAGTTTGAGACCTGAGTGCTGTGGAATGGAGTCTCTGCCCCAGCTCCTGCCAACCTAGCAGTAGGAAAATAAGGAATTGCAAGTAGATAAATAAGTGCCACTTCGATGGGATGGTAAACAGCATTCTGTGCACTCTGGTGTCTAGTCATGCCTGCCACATGACCACTGAAACATCTGCAGAAGCAGACAGCACTGGCTCTTTGGCTATAAACAGAGATCATCTCCACCCCCTAGAGTCGGATACGACTGGTTTTCGAGCAAGGGCAACCTTCACCTTTATGAGGGAACAGAAGCCAAATCAACTGTTTTTGCTAAGACTCTCCAGGCAGCTAAGTATAAAGGAGAAGCTGATTGTTTCCGCTCCAAACATTAAAAAGAAAATTATCTGTACAGGCTAGATGCCCCCCTCACCCACCCACCCTCTCTTCCCATGCATCTTTCTCTCAGCTTCAGTAAGATGCAATGGTTGGTAGGGGACCATTCAACAATTACGTGATCCTCGAGGGATGTGTGTGTCTGCCATCTGAATTATGAAAAATTGTGTGGGGGCCAGGTCAAAGATTACATAATCCATTTGGAGCTGTTGTGGTTTCGAAACATGGTGCTTTTTTAGATTTAAAAATGATCTCTGGGAATTTTGATCCGATTTGGGAAGATGATCTTGATGTACCCCCGGCAGGAGACAACAACGACTCTTAAGCCTTATAAAGAAGATATTAGAAGAACACTATTGGAACTTATGTGACATCCTCATTCCTCCCGGCAAAAAAAAAAATGTCTTCACAAAGGGTGTGATACTTCAGATTGAAGTTGGGAAAAGCCTCCGGAGAAGATGGGTTGCCTGCGGATTTTTACAAGGAATTTGGTGATATTGTAATACCAAAGCTTGTAAAACTATGTAATTATATATTAGATGGAGGGCTAATTCCGACTTCATGGTGCTGGACCACAATTGTACTTTTGCCAAAACCTGGAAAGAATTTAGAGAAAGTAGACTCTTATAGACCCATCTCATTGATAAATCAAGATGCCAAGATCTTCACAGCAATACTTGTTAATCGATCGACTATTTTCATGGGGGAATATATAAATGTTGATCAAGTGGGGTTTTTGAAAGGAAGATATATGGCAGATTTGGCCAGAAGAGTAGTTGATTTAGTTGATATGGTGAGTCAAACAAAAGAAAAAGTGGGATTAATATCTTTGGATATATTCAAGGCATTTGACTCTTTACAATGGATTTCAATTAAGGAAATAATGAAAAGCTATGGATTTGTGGTCAAATTTAGAAGGGTAATTGGTCAATTATACCAACAAGGAATAGCCACTGTCAGAGTAAACGATGAGGTCACAGACGAGATTAAGTTGCAGGCAGGTACGAGACAGGGTTGCCCACTATCGCCAATATTGTTTATAATGGCAATGGAGGTATTAGCAAAAGCTATACGAGAGGAAGTAAAAATAGAGGGTATTATGGGGAATAAGATAAGTATGTATGCTGATGATATTTTGATAATTGTAAAACAACCAGAGAAGGTAATGAATAGAATTCGGCAACAATTAAAGGACTTTGAGGATATTACTGGGTTGAAAATAAATTGGGATAAATCGGAAATGATGTTTTGCAATATGGATGAAAATGATCAGAAAAAGATAAAGGATATAGTTAATATTCAGATTAAGAATAAGTTGAAATATTTGGGAATAATTATACCAAACAAATTGGAAGAGTTTAAAAGATTGAATTATGATAGCTTGAAAATTGAAATTAGGAATAAAATACAAAGTTTTCAAAAGTTGAAATTGCCTTGGTTTGGAAGAATTGCACTTGCTAAAATGATGTTGTTACCTAGAATAAATTTTTGATGCGTTAGCAATTCAATTGAAGGATAAGGAAATTAAGGAGTTTCAAAAATTGATTAACTTTTGCAATGGTGGAAAGAAATCTAGGTTACCAAAAAAGTTATGGTATTTACCGCAGAAAGAAGGCGGGTTGGGAATGCCAAATTTGATTGCATACTATCGAGCGTTTCAAATTAAGAATGTTGTGAAGATCTTGGCAAGGGAAAAGGTAATATGGGAGGAAATTAAGATGAGGGACTATAAATATTTGGGTAAAATGGTCTTTTTAGGAGGCAAATTGGGAAAGGTAGTGACTAAGAATATTATGATGAAAGGATTAACGTATGGAAGAGGGTAGAAAAGGATTTGGTCCCAAATGTCTCTCCAATATTGGAAATATTAGATATGGCGAATTTTCCAATTAATATAAATAAGGAGATAAAGGAGATTTTGTGGAAGAATGAGGTTATCCTGTTGAAGGACTGGTTTCAGATATGTAGAGACGAAGCTAGTAGGGAAAAATTGCTTGAGCAATTAAAAATTAATTGGTTTCAAAGATTGAGGATTATTAAATGGAATAGAAAATATATGAGTGAATATGATTTGGAAAGAGAAAAGACGGAATTTGAAGAGCTGATTCTAAAAGTTAGAAAAGGTGATATAAATATTAAGGGGTTAGTTAGCAAATTGTATATAATATTAAATAGGGATGGTGATCCACAAGAGGATTTGAAATTGAGGTGGGAACAAGATTTGAATATAAAGATAGGAAAGGATATATGGAGAAATAAATGGAAAAAGAGGATTATGAGAACAATGTCGGTCAGAATAAAGGAGCATAATTTTAAAATGTTGTGGAGATGGTATCTGACCCCAGTGAGGTTACATCAAATGGATAATAAAAAGGATGAAATGTGTTGGAGATGTAAGGACACTATCGGATCGTATGAACACATGTGGTGGAGTTGTAAAGTGGTTAAAGATTTTTGGAATAGAATTGTAAAAGAAATTGGAGAAATTCTGGGTAAGATGGTAAAACTGGGATCAGGTATCACTCTGTTAACAAATGTGGAAGGTATTAATTTAAATAAGGATAAGAAAGAGCTATTAGAAATAATGATTACAACTGCTACACACTGCATAGCTAGACATTGGAAAAATGATGTAATTATACAAACTGAAGAGTGGTACAAAGAAATGTGGAATTTAGCTTTGAATGACAAACTGACTTGGGAGATAAAGAAAAAGAGAGATAATCTGAAAGCAAATAGATTTTGGGATATTTGGAAACCTTTTGTGGATCACTCCCTTATGGGTGATGAGAGAAATAGACCTGTACCTGAGCAAATGGGATTTTGGGATTAAGCTAATGAGATATTCTGATCTCTCTAGGGCATTGTAAATAAACACAGGGTGATTTATTATTTGCATTTATACATTTGTATTCCTATTCATAATGGTATTAAATGTTTCACTTGAAAATGAGTTTCAGAGAGGGGAATTAAGGTTAGAGAATAAATTGTAAGTAATAAGTCAAGAGATTGTATCTATAAAGATGGATGTTAATTACCAGGATAGGTGTACAATTTTTTTGTGTTTTGTATATGAATTTTTTGTTTCTTAAGTCTTATGTTGTTTAATTTTGTATTGTGTTTTGTATTTTAAACTTAAAAATCTTAATAAAAAAAATATTACAAAGGGTGAGATACATTGAGAATCGTCACCGATATGTTCTGCATTAGGCACCAATAGTGAAAAGCTCTAAAAATTTGAGTATTGATACTGTTGTGTATGGAATGAAATTGTCCACCTTTTAATGTTCTCAGTTTCTAAGCAACGCGAGATTGGGGTTTGCACCATTTTACTCTGAGAAGCACGATTGAGATCAGGTCCTCAATCACCCTACACTCCTTCAACTAATCCTGTTAAAGCCCGCCAAAATGTATCTTTCTGCACCTGTATATAAGTCGCTGTGGCACAGTTAAAATTGTGTTCTTAACACTGTAATAAAGTTATGTGTTTGGCCCGTATTGCTGGCTGCTGCTCATTATTTCTGGAACACTAAATTGATGACGAGGATGGGATGGCATCCCACAAGAATTCCGTCAGCCCTTTTGACATTACAGCACTGGAGAAATGGCTCCTCTGAAAAAGAATTGAAACATGCTGTGGTGGCTGACAGTATCATAGAGGAAGATCTGAAGCGATCGTGTTTTCTCACAAGATGTGGTCTGGCTACCCTCGAGTTGGCCATTCACCTGTTATTGCCACGGGATATCGATGATGTTCCCCTCAGCGATATCCTGATGGCCCTTCGAAATCACTTCCAACCAAGGGTCTCGATTTTCCCTGCCCGGGTTGCATTTCACCGCTGTGACCAATGCCCCGGAGAGTCTATGCTGCCGCCCTGTGACTCTCAGCAGCCCCTTGCCAGTGGCTGAACATCGAGGATGCCCTCCGTGACTGCCTGCTTGCTAGACTTGGGATGAAGAGGCTCAACGCAGGCTGATGACCCGTGACACACTGACCTTCAAGTCTATATTGAAGGAGGTGTTGGCATCTGAGGTGGCCAGGTCGGGGGAGAAATCCTTTAAGCAGCGGTCTGTCACCTCCGGGGCTCTGGAGTCTGTTCTACAGGCCCACCGCTGTTCGTCATCATCGTCCTCCTCCTCGTCAGCGTCGCCATCATCTTTGCCCACGTCCAGGTCCAGCGATGAGGACGGAGGGGTCTGAAATGTCTGAAGGAGGCAGGAAAAGCATGCTCCAAAGGTCCTCAAGAAATGCGACAGCTGTGGGAGCAGGCAAGACTGGCGAAAGTGCAGCAAGCGAGGGCACATTGCCAAAGTGTGCCACCAGCGGAGCAGGCAAGCTCCAACGTCGGACGAGCGGACGAGAAGACCGAGAGTGGACATCTCCAAGATCTCGTCAGGGGAATCCAGTCAGCAGTGTGTCCAACGTGACCGGTCGTTTCTTCGCAGAGCTGCAGCTGCAGCGCGTCCCAATGTGTATGGAGGTGGACTCGGTTACGTTTTATTCCATCTTGCCCCAAAAAGACTTCCTAAAAATTCCCCCCGCCTCGCGCCCTAAGTTGCGGGCATTGAAGATGTCCCTCCAAGACCTTCAAGGGTGCCACATTCCAATTTTTCAAGAACATTCGCACCAAATTGCCCCTTTTGGTGGTGAAACAAGGAACTAACTGTTTGCTGGGAGTCTAGTGGTTTGAACTACTGGGAATAAGACTATCCGGAATAAATCCTGTGAGTTCTCATCCGGTGCTGGACGTTTGCAATGTGCACCCGGAGGTTTTCAAAAAAGGACTTGGAACTTATGTGGGGCTCCCGGTCTCTTTTGAACTTGACCCAGATGTACGGCCTATCTGCCTTAAGCCTCACCACGTTCCCTTTGCTCTTAAGGACAAGATAGAGGCAGAAATTGATAAGCTTGTGGGTCAAGGTATTCTGGTTCCTGTTGATTCTGCCAAATGGGAAATGCCTATTGTAACAGCCATTAAGTCAAATGGTGAGGTTAGGATCTGTGCAGACTCAAAGTGCACGATCAACAAAGCTATTCGGCCCAATGCATATCCAGTCCCTGTTGTCAGCCACCTGCTGGCTACCTTACACGGGGGGAAGTGTTTTGCTAAATTAGATTTAGCCCAAGCATATCAGCAGCTAACGGTCACGCCTGCTGCTGCAGGTATGCAAACGATTGTCACTCATAGAGGGGCTTTCAAAGTCACCCGTTTGCAGTTTGGGGTCAATGCAGCCCCTGATATATTCCAATCAATCACAAAGCATCTACTTAAGGGTCTCCCTAGGGTCCTTCGCTATTTCAACAATGTTTTAATCACTGTGGGGGATGAATTCTAACTGGCAGAAAGGTTGGACCGGGTTTTGCAGAGGTTCAAACAGGCAGGGCTGCGGTTACATAAGGACAAATGTGTATTCTTTGCCAGGGAGGTTGAGTTTCTGGGATTCAAAATAACTCTTGAGGGGGTCAAACCCTCAGATTCTAAGGTCTCCACTGTACGTAATGCCCCCCAGCCATCTTCTAAGTCTGAGTTGCAGTCTTTCCTGGGTTTAATTAACTTTTACCTTTACCTTTTACTTTTAACTTCCTGCCCAGGAAGGCATCTGTAGCTGAGCCACTGCATCGTCTTCTCAAGAAAGATGCGGTTTGGAGGTGGGGGCAGAGCCAAGACAAGGCTTTCAGAGAGTTAAAGGAGCTACTGTCCTCTGAGGCAGTTCTCACTCATTTCGAACCCTGAAAACCTGTGGTATTAGTTTGTGATGCATCACCAGTAGGGGTGGGGGCTGTCCTTTGCCATACATTGGATAGTGGAGTGGAGGCTCTAATCACTTTTTATTTGAGGTCCCTTTCCAAAGCCAAGAGAAACTATGCACAGACTGACCATGAGGCTCTGGCCATAGTTGCAGGGATGAAAAAGTTTCATGATTTTCTGTATGGGAGAGACTTTACATTTGTGACAGACCACAAGCCCCTGTTAGGAATCTTTGTTACTTCAAAGCCCACTCCACAAATACTTTCTCCCCAAATGCTGAGGTGGGCTATATTTCTAAATGAATACCAGTTTAAATTAATTCATTGCCCAGGGAAGGACATAGGCCATGCCGATGCCCTCTCAAGGTCCCCATTGCCCAACCTTGGGGAACCAGACTGCGAGATAGAACAAGATCATTAGGTGCTGATGATCGAATCTCTTGATTCACCCCCCCCCCCAGTTCTTTCAGACATCGCTAAGGCTACGGCTAAGGATAAGCTGTTGTCCCAAGTGGTCACTTGGGTCCAGAAGGGTTGGCCCATCGCTTCCCCTCCAGAGAAATTTAGAGCATTCTATAGGAAGTGGTTCAAGCTGTCGCTCGAGAGGCATTGTCTATTATGGGGTCAGCGGGTAGTGATTCCTGCTGTATTGCGGCCAAAAGTCCTTAAGCTTCTGCACAAAAGCCATCCGGGAATCATGTGCTCCAAAGCCTTGGCACGGAGCTATTTCTGGTGGCCACAAGTAGATTCAGATGCAGAGCTGCCAGAGTTCTCGCCCTGAGGAGTCCCAACTTCCCTCCCAGAAATGGGACACGGCTCGCGGACCGTGGTCATGAATCCATGTGGATTTCGCTGGTCTGTTTTGAGGCACCTTATTCTTTCTAGTGGTTGATTCATTCTCAAAGAGGCTAGATGTAATCCCTGTCCCTAGTACCACATCAGCTGTGACTATTAAACAGCTACGCAGGGTTTTCAGTTGTTTCGGCCTGCTACATGTGCTTGTGTCCAACAATGCCACTACTTTTATGTCTGTCAAATTTCAGGTGTTTCTCGAGAGAAACACCATCTGACATATTACTTATGCCCCATTTCACCCTGCCACGAATGGCCAGGTTGAACGACAGGTCCGTATGACTAAGGAAGCTTTACATTGTATGGGGCCGGGAGATATTGACCTACAGATCTGTCAATTCCTTTTAACCTATCAGGTTACCCTTCTAGCCTCAGGTTTGTCCCCAGCTGACATTCTCATGCACAGAAAGCCAACCACTTTGATGGATAGGTTGGATCCTTCCAGGGTGGAGGATAGGGGAGTTAATATAGGAATTGGGCAGAGAAAAGGTTTTGCAGTAGGGGACCTTGTGCATTGCCAGAATTACATTACAAGAGGGCCAGCTTGGGTTCCAGGTACTGTCGTAGAGCAAACGGGACCAGTTTCCTACCAGGTAAAATTGGGAAATGGCATTCTTTGGTGGCAACACACTGACCAAATCAAACATAGGGTAAGAGACGAATCACTGGTAGAACAGGAGGACAGTTTTGAGTTTGAGGTGCCCGGGGCCGACTAGGCTTGCCATGATTCCACGTTAGGGTCCTCTCCCATCCATTTATCCCAAGGGGGTGACGAAGAAGACTCAGTTTGTAATCCCCAGTTTTCTAATTCTAAGCGTCCAAAGGAGTCCCAGGAACCATTGTTTTACAGGATTGGAGGGAGTTTTTCGAGTGTTCCCCTACTCGTCCATGTGAAAAACGGGGTTATAATTTCTCCCCTGCCCCCCCATCCTTTTGAGTCTACCCCTACTCACACCCAAAACAGGGAAGTTTGTGTTGAGTCTCCCTCCACTCATGGTCATCAGAGGGACTTTCAGTTTGGTTTTCCCCCTTCGAATTCTGGGTTTGAGTTTGAGCGTTTCTCTGCTCCTTCATTTACAAAACGGGACTTTGAGTTGGTTTCTCCCCTCCCTAGGTCTAATTCAGAAATGGACAATTGCTCCCGACATGCTATTAGTCCTAGCAGGCCATCCGTTGTGGAACAACCATTACATTCCTCAGAGAACCCTAGGGCTCAGCCAACTGACCAGGCGCCAGTGCGGCCAAAAAGATCCTGTGCCCCCCCGCAATGGCTTAAAGGTTTGCGCAATCCTAGGGTGGGGGAGGGTGTTGTGTATGGAATGAAATTGTCCACCATTTTATGTTCTCAGTTTTGAAGTAATGCGAGATTGGAGTTCGTGCCGTTTTACTCCGAGAAACGCAATTGAGATCAGGTCCTCGGTCACCCCACTCTCCTTCAACCAATCCTGTTAAAGCCCACCAAAATGTATCTTTCCACACCTGTATATAAGTCACTTTGGTGCAATTAAAATTGTGTTCTTAACCCTGTAATAAAGTTATGTGTTTGGCCCGTATTGCTGGCTGCTGCTCATTATTTCTGGAACACTAAAGATACAAAAGCTCTGGATTACATAATTTTAAAGGGAGGGAGGGGTTCAACACAAAAATTATGGTCGGATTACATGGGGGGGAAAGGGGGTCAATTCCCCCCCCAAATGGATCATGTAATTGTTGAATGGCCCCCAGGCGTGAATATATACTCTGAAGCATCACTTCACCTCTGCGCCTTTGTGGACCGCCCAAAACCAGGGAGGCCGCCAAAGTCCTGCCTGCCTGCCTCCCCACACACTGCAGAACTTGCCATGGGGGAGGGGAGAGACTCCAACAAATGAACAAGGCTGATGTATGGTGGAAGTGTTGGTGGCATGAAGGAGATCCACCTCCAGGGGAGGGAGGAAGATGGAGATGGTGTGCCCAAGTAATCAGCCAAACTTTGCCCAAGCAGCTCCCCTGCCTCCATCCAGGGTTGAAAACGACCGTCTCCAGCCTGTTGCCTGCAAGAGCACCTGGCCTTGCCAAAACAGAGCGAACCCTCTCCTCCCCACTGCTGCAAGTTTGCAGATGGGAACCAACTAAGCGCCTCCAGCTCCAGCAATAGACCTCTCTCTCTCTCTCTCCTATTCCTCCCTCTCTCTCACCAGCAGGATAAGCGATCAGTCCTGTGGAGCTTCCTGCAGTCGTCGCCTCCGCCCAGGTGGCGTCTATCTGCTGGCAAAATGAGCGATTCTCCAGAGAAGGCGCCGCTGATCTCCCGCAAGCGACGGCTGATGGCCGCAATCGCATCTGGGGAAGAGTGTGCAGCGGTGGCTCAGAGCAGCAGCAGTTGCTGCAGTGCCGAGTCCCAAGCGGCGGGGGCTGCTTCGGTCTCCCTTCCCCCCTCCTCCCCCTCTTCCTCCTCTTCCATCAGGGCATTTTGCTGCTTCATCTGTGGTGGTGGGATCAGTCAGGGAGCAAGTTGCTAGGGTGGGGTGGGACTTTGCCCAGTAGCCCAATACCAGCACGGCCCTGCATCTTCCAAGAAACCACAGGGTCCACTTAAGGTGTAAAAACAGTTTTATTAAACTGTTAAACTAATCATGGGTATACAACAGTCAATGTTCTTCAAACTCTCCTATCCCTATTCCCAACAATCGAACTCTAAATCCACTCAATCAATTCTTTGTGAGTCACTCTATCTTGCACAGACTGGTTGCTTGACCCTGTGTTTCTGGATCATTCTTTGGCTCAGGTTAAGGCACCATGTCAATTTAGTTCAACCACTCTCTTGCCTGGGTGAGCATTATATGTTGCTGACAAAATGGGCAAAATGTGGGGCAGCTGTCATGGAACCTGGGGCTTGTTAGGGTAGGTCTGCAGTAGTTATGCATTGGGGCAAGTCCCTCTTCTGGTGATCTTGTTCATTGCTCTTCCCCAGTATGAGCTTTTCAAAGAAATACAATAACAATATACTGGATGTTCAACAAATATCTAGGAAAGAGTCCAGATTATCTCTAGATTGGAATTTGTCAAGGTGTCAGATTGCTTCCTAATTATGGCAACATTCCTAAACTTTGGTCTTCATTCTGATATAGGAAATAGCTTTTTAAAAACGCTTCTTTTTCTTTTTGCACCTCTCTGCAGCCCATATTGGATCTGCCTCCATTTAATCCAGCAGACCTTTTTGTGGAGGGCATCAATGTTAAGAGACTGAGAAATCAACCGGTCCCATTGAGTAATTTTAATTTTCTTGAACCACTGGTGAGTGTAGTGCATCCTGAGATCAAGGAAGAAAATAAAAGAGATGCATCAGGATCTGTCAATGACAAGCAAAACATCAAAGTAAAACAAGGAGCTAGCATACCTTGCACCTTGCCAAAAACTCTCAAGAAGCTGCAGGAGAAAACCCTGAAAGTCAAAAGTGCCCAGAAAAAGCCTAACAAATTTATAGACTTTCCTCGCATAGTTTATGACCATGAAGCAACATCCATGGCTGACAAAAAAAAGATGAAAGCAATTAAAGAGCCAAGCCATCAAACTGGAACTCAAGCAGGCACTACCTTTTCAAAGTCTAATGCTTTAGACTGGGCACTGCTGCAGCCCTCTAAAGATGCAGGTAAAAGGAATACTATATCTAACTCTTTTGTAGAATAACTGGTGTGGTGTAGTGGACAGAGTGATAAAATGGGAAGATCTGGGTTCCTTGCTTGACCATGGAAACTTGCTGGGGTGGTAAGGTGGCAGTGGTAAAACTACTGCTTAAATATCTCATTTACCCTGAAAACCCTATTGGGGTCTCTATAAACAGTTTCTTATTTCACAGCACCTAGCACAAATCTTTTAGGACTGTACTAGCATAGTTTGCCCGGCCTTGCTTAGAGTGGTTTTTGTGGTGTTTGTGTGTTTGTGTAGCTAGAATTTTTTGAATATTTTTTAATTTTTGTTTTTGTTCAGTGCAAAGTAGGATGGGGATGGTCAATAAAGCGAGGTTGTTTTAATTTAGTATAAATAATTTATTTAACTTGTTTTTTAATTTGTAAAGCATTTGTTTTTTGCTTTAATGTTAACGTGCATAACAAGTATTAAACTAAGTAATTTTTGTCTTGCACTTTAGTGTGCATCCTTTTTTTAAAAAAATTCAAACATTAACAGGTTTGTTTATATTTTAACTTTCAACATTTAAAAAAAACTATATAGAATTTTGATGTTTAAAAAATGTTCATAACCTTTTTTGTATGATTTTGATAAAGTTGTGTTTTCATAGGTTTATTTGCTGTCTTCTCCTTTTTTGGTTTTTTGTCAGTTAGTTATTACTGTAGTGATATGTTTATTTTTATTTTTTGTTATTGATAGCATATTTTGGCTGGGTTTTCTTTTTTATTTACACTGATTTGTGCTAATTTTTCTTTATTTTTTGTTGTTTGTTTCCTTTTTTCTTTAGTTGTTATAATGGTGTTTTTTAATGTTAATTTTAATTTACTTTATTATGTTACTTTCCTTACATGTGCTTTTGTTTGGATTTTTCTTCTTTTTCTTCTTCTTTTATTTTTAGAAAACATTGCAACATGAGGATTGCCAGTGGTTCACTTAGTGGAAATGGTGGGTACTTCATGATTAATAAATGTCTTTGGATTATATTGTCGATTGGAATGGCTCTTTTTTCTTTGTTGGTTTTTTTTTTTGAACCATGTAGTCTGTCCTGGATTTGTTGTTGTATTGTTTCTGATTTAATGCTGTAATATTTTTCAGGTTGGATTTTTACTATTGCATTGAAATTTATTAATTCTGGGTTTTGATTCATTTTTTCAATTGTTTTGATGTCATATTTTTTGTGTATGTTTATTTTTTTGATGGCTGCACATATTGTATCTGTTTGTTTGTTGTGGTTTTCTTGTTCCACCTTGTCATTATCTTCAGGAAATTTTGTATTGTTTGATGGCTTTGGTTTTGCTTCTGTGTATTTGTTGTGTTCTTCTGATAAGTTTGGTGCTCTATATGTTTTTGGTATTGCCCCTAGGTCTTTGATGTTTTTTCCTGATGTAATGCTTTGGTTTTCTGGTGGTTTGTCTGCAGTTTTGAAAGATGTCTGCAGTTCTTCTGGTTTTGTTGTAGTTTGGTCTGTAATTTTTTTTGTAGCCTCTTCCTGTTGTGGTTCTTTTTTCTAGATTTATTGTTTGTTGATTTGTGTGGTTTGTTTGTAGTGGTTGTGAATTATTAAAGTCTAATTCCCTGTTTTTGGTTTCTTTGGTTTCTTTGTTCTATTTCTGGTTTTGTTGACTCGTATTCACTTGGTTTTTTGTAGCCTCTGCTGATGGTGTATTTTCTTTCTTTATTCATGGTTTGTATTGGTTGGGAATTGTTAGAGTCTAGTTCCCTGTTTTTGGTTTCTTTGAATATCTGTTGTATTCCTGGTTTTTTTGAGGCGTTTTCACTTTGTTTTCTGTAGCCTCTTCTGTTGGTGTATTTTATTTCTTTATCCATTGTTTTTGAAATACTTTATTTATTTATTTTTCACACTTATATACCGCCCACTCAGGTACAACCCAACTCAGGGCGGTTTACATAGCGGACAGTAAATACATAAAAGACACATGATAAAACAAAGTTAAAAGTTAAAAAACCCACCCCTAAAAGGTGCGCAAGAACCGAAGGGACCTTGGGGGAAGGCATACTTCTCTATACCAACCACCCAACGGTACCCCCATCCCCACCCGCACCCCAAACTTGGCCCACCAGCCAGGTCTTTAGTTCCTTCCTAAAGGGCAACAACTCCGTCTGGAGACGCAGTTCCACAGGCAGGAGGTTCCAAAGGGCCGGTGTGGACACGGAGAAGGCCCTCCTCCTTGTGCCAGAGAGGCGAGCCCCCCTGGCTGATGGCACAATTAGAGAGCCCCTCCGGTCCGCTCTGGTTGGACGGACAGAGGTCCTTAGGGCGATGCGGTCTCTAAGATACCCTGGCCCACTACCATGTAGGGCTTTAAAGGTCAAAACCAGCACCTTGAATTGCACCCGGAGACAAACTGGTAACCAGTGCAGCCCCCGAAGCAGTGGTGAGGCATGGGCATAACGTCCACACCCCATCACCACCCGGGCCGCGGCATTCTGGACCAGCTGCAGCCTCCAAATGGTCATCAAGGGCAGCCCCATGTAGAGCGCATCACAGTAGTCTAGTCTGGAGGTCACCAGAGTGTGAGTGACCATGAGCAAAGAGTCCCGGTCCAGGAGCGGGCGCAACTGGCGAATCACCCGAAGTTGGGCGAAGGCCCTCCTGGCCACAGCTGCCACCTATTGTTCTAGCAGCAGCCGCGAATCCAGGAGGACCCCCAAGTTGCGCACCGGGTTGGTCTGGGGCAAAACAGCCCCATCCAAAACCAAAGATGGTAGCTCCCAGGATAACACAGGACCCCCTATCCATAGCCACTCAGTCTTGCTAGGATTCAGCTGTAGCCCATTTGCCCCCATCCAGACCCTAACAGCCTCCAGACAGCTGGAAAGGACTTTGACTGCATCACTGGGGTCCCCACGGGCCGAGATGTACAACTGTGTGTCATCTGCGTACTGGTGATACCGCACC
The DNA here is from genome assembly GCA_035047305.1 of Bradypodion pumilum. Taxonomy (NCBI): domain Eukaryota; kingdom Metazoa; phylum Chordata; class Lepidosauria; order Squamata; family Chamaeleonidae; genus Bradypodion; species Bradypodion pumilum. The sequence goes on along the minus strand of JAWDJD010000005.1, from coordinate 125,422,088 downwards.
CCGTGGGAACGGATGATCTCACCCAGTGGCTTCATGTAGATGTTAAATAGGAGAGGAGAGAGTACCGAGCCCTGAGGCACCCCATATTTTAGGGGCCTAGGACTCGACCTCTCACTCTCCAACCACACCGACTGGGTCCGGCCCCTCAGAAATGAGGAAAACCAGGACCACACCCAATCCTCGGAGCCGTTCCAGAAGGATACCATGGTCAACGGTATCGAAGGCCGCTAGGAGGTCAAGAAGAGCAAGGACGGACGGATGGCCGCCATCCCGCTCTCGCCAGAGATCATCCATCAGCGCAACTAATGCAGTCTCAGTACCATATCCAGGTCTGAATCCTGACTGGAATGGGTCCAGATATTCTGCTTCATCCAGTACCCCCTGCAGCTGACGTGCCACTGCCTTCTCCAGAACCTTCCCTAAAAAAGGAAGGTTGGAGACAGGTCTGGATCGAGGGAAGGCTTCTTCAGGAGGGGGCGCACAAGAGCATGTTTCAGCAGTACAGGAAACATCCCCTCTCGAAAAGACGCATTAATTATAGCCTCGACCCAGCCACCTGTCACCGTCTTAGAGGCTTTTACCAGCCAGGCGGGACAGGGATCCAATGGACAATTAGTGGCATGGACCGCTGCAAGGAGCCTGTCCTCTTCATCCGGGGCAAGTGGATCAAACCGATCCCAGCTAACACCGCAAGACTACGCACTGGCTCCCCCCGGACCCTCCCCGTCCACGCCAAGTTTGAACCTTGAGCAAATCCGATCGATTTTCTCCACCAGATGGTCAGCAAAGTCCTCAGCCAATCCCTGCCAACCAGGCACAGGCCCCGCCCTACCCAGGAGGGACCTGGTCACCCGAAACAGGGTGGCTGGGCAATTATCAGTGGAGGCAATAAGGGAGGTGAAGTACTGCCTCCTCACCACCCCCATCGCCACTAGGTAGGCCCTAATAGCGGCTCTAGCTAGTGTCCAATCGGAATTGCTCTGGGTCTTCACCCAGCGACGCTCAAGGCGTCTCTTTGCCTGTTTGAGCTCCCGTAGTTCTTCAGTGAACCACGGGGATGACCTAGCTCCACGGGCTCTGAGAGGCCGTAGTGGAGCAATTACATCCAAGGCAGATGTCGTCGACCCGTACCACAGGTCAACAAGTGCCGATCCAGAGGAAATTCCCCCAGTTCCCTCTGGAATCCATCCGGATCCATCAGTTGCCGGGGGCGGGCCACTTTAATCGACCCTGCCTCCTTACGATGAAGTGTCGCCCCCAGAAAGTCTAGAGCCACCAGATAGTGATCTGATCATGGCACAGGTGTTATGTCTAGCTTCTGTAAACTCAGATCACTCTGCCACCGCCCCGACAAAAAGACAAATCTGGCGTGTGGCCACTGCCCCTGGTCAGGCCCTGAATTACCTGAGCCAGGTCCATAGCTGCCATGGAAGCCATGAACTCCTGTGCCACCTCGGAACCAGACCCCAGCGAAGGCAAATTGAAGTCCCCCAAAACCATCAGTCTAGGGAACTCCAAAGCCAACGCCGAGATGGCTTCAAGGAGCCCAGGCAGGGATTCCCTAACCCTGCAAGGAGGCAGGTACAGGAGTAGGACCCCCAACTGACCGTTAGGGCCTAACTGCAGGAGCAGGGCCTCACAACCCGAAATTTGTGGAGCAGTGGCCCTGGCGACTCCCAATGACTCCCTGGCTATAATGGCAACACCACTGCCCTTACCCACATCCCTAGGCTGGTGCCAAACACCGAACCCAGCCGGACACATCTCTGATAGAGGCACCCCATCCTCAGGTCTCAGCCAGGTCTCAGTGATGCATGCCAGGTCAGCCTGCTCCCCCAAAATAGAGTCTTGTATTAGGGGAGCCTTATTCCAGACCGACCTGGCATTCATCAGCAGCAGCCTAAGGGCGGGGTCACCCTGGATCAGCTGCTCAGGACCTAGAGGTGAAACCGGGGGGCCAGAACGTGGGACAGATACTAAGCATCGGTCCCGTGTTCCCCAAGTGCGGCCCGCCCCACGGTTCCCGCTATAATGCCCCATGCCCGTCACAACCTCTAAATGAGCCCCTGGAACCTCCACCATTAACCCAGACGGAGTGTCGCCCTCTCTTCCCGGCTGGCAAGGCTATCTCCCCCTCCCTCCCTCTCTAACCCACTTAAAACATACCCTCTCACTCCCTCCACCCCCTAACAGAACTCCAATGATGGGAGTCTCCTCCTCCCGGCCCTGGCCCAAGCGCTGTAAGGCCGTGGGGGTCACGGGGAGGGGGGCGCCGCCCCTAAGGCCGCCAAGAAACCCCAGGTGCGGCCATAGTTCTCCTCCCCACCCTGGTCCACGCGCCACGAGGCGCGATGCTGCAGGGATGGTGAGGGGTGCCACTTTTGAGGCCACAAGCAACCCCAGGTACGGCCAATGTTCTCCTCCCCGCCCCCAGTTCTGGCAGCGCAAGGCTTGTGGCTGCCGGGATGGCGGAGGGCGCCACTTTTGTGGCCACAAGCGACCCCAGGTACAATCAATGCTCTCCTCCCCACCCTAGTCCTGGCAGCGCAAGGCTCGTGGCTGCATAGATGGTGGGGGGTGCCATCTTTGGGGCCACAAGCGACCCCAGGTGCAGCCGATGTTCTCCTCCCCACCACCAGTCCTGGCGGCACAAGGTCCTCCTTGTAGCTGCTGCGCCGGACCCGCACAGCCGGGAAAAATATCCCCTCTCCAAAACCAGCGATGGGACGGAAGACAAACATCCAATGTTCTCAACGGCCTCCACTCCCGAAGATGAAACCGGCTAAGCGGCGGTGGAGGCAGTGGAGGTGGCCTTGGAGCCCAACCAGGAGTCCAGAAGCCGCCCTGCCTCAGGTGTTCTCGCCAGTCTCCCTCCCAAAGGCGGTGTTCTCGGCAGGCCAGGGGCTGGTGGCTTTTACCTTCCCTCAGGCTGGGAGAAGCAGCCCAGAATCAGCTGTGGCCTTGGTGTTCTCGGCCGGCCAGAGGCTGGTGGCTTTTATCTTCCCTCAGGCTGGGAGAAGCAGCCCAGAATCAGTTGTGGCCTTGGTGTTCCCTGCAGGCTGGGGCTGGTGGCTTTTACCTTCCCTCAGGCTGGGAGAAGCAGCCGAGGATCAGCTGTGGCCTTGGTGTTCTTGGCAGGCCAGAGGCTGGTTGCTTTTATCTTCCCTCAGACTGGGAGAAGCAGCCCAGAATCAGCTGTGGCCTTGGTGTTCTCGGCAGGCCAGGGGCTGGTGGCTTTTACCTTCCCTCAGGCTGGGAGAAGCAGCCCAGGATCAGCTGTGGCCTTGGTGTTCTCGGCAGGTCAGGGGCTGGTGGCTTTTACCTTCCCTCAGGCTGGGAGAAGCAGCCTGTTTTTGTTTGTAAGAATTTGGTTAATTCTCTCTGTTTGGCTTTCGCTTTGTAGTCTGATTCATATGTGTGTTATATCTCGCCCTCTAGTTGGTTTATTATCATGATATTTTATATGTTTACATTTTGTTGCTTGCTTTTAGCATCACACCAGCGTGATATTTTGTATGTTCGCATTTCTTTTGGAGAATGCATTCTGTTTCCCAACATGCATTTCATGTTTTTTTTTATTTTCTTCATGAAGATGTGGCTTTCCAGGTTTCTTGTTGCCGTCGGTTTTTGTATGGAAGGATTCTTGTGTTGATGGTTAAGGTAAGTTGTTTGTTCCTTCCGTGCTGCATAATTCCTTTGGTTCTTATTATTTTCTATTGCCTTTGTCCCATAGGTTCTTTAGCAATAAGGGGTGTGCAATGTTATTGTGTGGCGCATGATTTTGATTGGCTTTGTGTGCGTTATTTCTTTGATAGTTGATAGTTAGTTGTTTTGATTTAATTTTCTTTCAGGGTTGCCTTCTTATTGTAGCACCCGACGGTACATGATATTTTTACTTTGTTTGGTGCTAGGACGAATAAATTTTTCGGGGAGACCACTCTGGAGCATGCTACATACAATTGGCCATGCGAGAAACATGGTTTGGATAGATCGACGCCGCAATGTTGGAGTGTTTGCCCTTGTGATTTGTTAATTGTGATTGCAAATGCTAATCGAACTGGGAATTGGAGTCTTTTGAAAGGTATTGTTTGGTCTGTCATATCAGAGGTATGTGGGGTATGCATACATTTCCCCCTTCACCTTTCCCTGTTAAAATTTCTACTTCTATTAAATTTGGCATTAGATTTTTCACGCATAACCTTGTGCCATTACACAACTTAGGTGGGTTAAGGTTGCGTAATAAAATTATTGGTGTACCTTCTTTTAGTAAAAGGTGGTGTGGTGGTAGTCCTGGAAGTTCTAGTGAGTTGAGAAATTCTGTTGGAAAATTAACAGCTTCATCCTTTTCTGTGACTGTATCTATTGATTTGTATGGGGTTGGTTGATCAGGTAACATGTCCAGTATTTCTGCATTTATGTTGTTTACATCTTTGTTCCGTGCTGATAAAATTGCTCTTTTAACCATTCTTGTGTTTTGTAATTTTCTGTGATGTTAGGGTATACGGAAGTTATTAATTCGAATGGTGTTGAAACCAGGTTGCAAAAATCTTCTGGAAATTCAATGTTGTCTTCATTTTTTGGAAATGTTCCATTTCCAATTTTTAATAGATGGTTTGTGAATTGTTGTCTTTGTTCATCTTGTCTTGCTCTCATGTTTTGTGTTAAAATTATGGTTTGGACATGTCTCCACAGGTGTGATTGATTTATGCAGGCATTTATTTCATCCGCTGGTGTTGATTTTGGTATTACTGGCAGAGTTTGTCTGAAATCACCACAAAGTAGCAGCAGTAGTCCTCCCATTATTGTTTTGTTTTCTCTAATATCTTATAGTGTTCTGTTTAAGGCTTCAATTGATTTTTTGTGTGCCATTGTACATTCGTCCCATACAATTATTTTACATTCTTTCAGGACTTGTGCACGTCCACTTCCTTTTGTTATGTTGCATTTTGGATTGTCTTGTTTGGCTATGTCAAGTGGCAGATGTAGGGCTGAATGTGCAGTTCTTCCACCTTCCATTAATGTTGCTGCTATGCCTGATGATGCTATGGCAAGTGCTACTTTTCCTTCAGATCTGATTTCAGCTAGTATAATGTTTGTGAGGAATGTTTTTCCTCTTCCTCCAGATGCTTTTAAAAAAAAAACACACTATTCCTCCTTCTTGAGTTGTTAGTTGATCCATTATTATGTTGTATGCTGATCTCTGTTCATCATTTAGTAGTGTTTTGTTTTATGCAATGTACTCTTTTAGTTGTTCAGTGTCATAGTTTGTTTCCCTTATATAATCTGAGTTTAACATGTCTGTTTGACCACATATTGGTGTTGGTAAGCCTAGTTGTTCTTCTGTTTTGTTGCACATTGTTATGCATTTGTCTTCAATGTTTATTAAGGCTGTGTTGTATATATGTGGGCCATATTCTATTTCCAATGTTGGATTTTCCCCCCTGACATTTATAAGTATATCTTAACTGAGTTGGTTTTTATAATTTTCCCATAAAGTGAGTGGGTTTGAGGGACTACAGGAATTTAGGATTATAGTGAACAGAGTTCTTATTTGTTTTGGCATTGAAATTATTGTTGCTTCCTGTAATGTTGTGTCCCAATGTTGATCAGCCTCCAGTAATCCCATTTGCTGGCATGCAAATTGGTTTCTGATATGCGTTACAGTTTGTTTTCTTGTCTTTTTAAAATTATATCTCTGGGATGAAAAATGTCTCCAGAAATGACTGCTGCCACTTCATTTATTTGTGGTGCATTGTACCATCCAATGTGTTCTCCTGATGAGGTTTTGTCTGCTGCAGTGAAACTTTATATTCACCTGTTGGCATGTTTTCTATTGCTGTTTTGAATGTGTGGATGAGTTTGTGTTTTTGGATGTAACATTCTTTGTAAAGTTTGTACAATATGATGTTTAGTGCCTTCAATGTATTTACATCGTTGGGCAGTTTCTTTTTCCTCATCTCCCATGAAATATATTTGAAGAAACTTTGGTTCTTCTTCTGGTAATGGTAGTAGTGAACCTATCTTGTGGTAAACTTGGCCTTGTATTGTGAATGTTGGATTGAAGCCTTTGTGGTATATTATTGAGGTGGCTCCAAAAGAAGTCATTTGAAAGCATGAGTTGTATTTTCTTATATTTATAATGTTTAGAGTCTAATGTCATTCCACTTGTATATTGTATTAGTTCCTCTGGTGGTTTTGCCTTGTCACTTTTTATTTTTCCCTGTTTGCAACATAATGCTGGTGTTTCTTTGTTGAATTTTCTTGCTTGACAGAATTTGCAAATATTATCTAGATTTCCAATGTCTAAGTTGGTTATATTTGAATGATCTGTTTCTGGGTCATAGGAGAATCCTGCCATTTTTAATGTTATTTTTTTCTTTTGTTTCTCTCTTTTCATTTTGTTCTGGTCTTTTTATTCTGTTGCAATCTCTTTCCATGTTTGGTTTTTCTTTTTGTCTTCCTGTACTATCTATTTCTATACGAACTCTTAGTCTTGTTTCATGCTCTTCTGTGGTTATTTGTGCTCTATTTTCTGCATAAGTTTTTCTCTGTTTACTTAGTCTTTCCTCTCTCTCCTCAGGTGTTTCTTTTCTTTGTTTTGTTTTTCTGTCTATTTGCCCTATGTTTTTTCATTTCTTTCTTGGCATGCTATTTAGATAAATGTTTGGTTAAGTTCTTTGGTGTGGCTGATTGTGTCTGAGGTAAAATTTATAGTACAATAACACAGGATCCCTCACTTTTGTTAATTTGTTGCAATTTATTTTATGGACTTTGCTTTGTATTTTGCCTCAGCTGTCACTGATATGACACTCGTAATGTGGAATGGTGTTTGTATTTCAGTTTTTCTCTTTTGTTTTTTTTTATTAATTTTCAGTTTGAATTCATTATATATTCTTGTATATATATATATATATATATATATATATATATATATATATATATATATATATATATATATATATATATATATATATATATATATATATATATATATATATATATATATATATATATATATATATATATATATATATATATATATATATATATATATATATATATATATATATATATTTCTTTTCTTTATTTGTTTAATGATTTGACGGACTTTGGTCCATACTTTGCCTCAGCTGTCACTGATGTGACTCTCGTAATGTAGAATGGCAGTTGTATTTTGGTTTTTCTATTTTCTAGTTTATTTATTTTTAGTTTGAATTCTTTGTATATTTTTCTTGTATATATAACTATTTATTTTCTCTGTTTGTTTAATATTTTGATGGACTATGCTCCGTACTCTGACTTAGTTGTCACTTATGTGACGTTCGTATTGTGGAATGATGGTTGGGATTGTCCGTTAGGATTTTCTTTGGATTTGTAGCTGCGTGCGCACAATGGTATGCACGCGCAACATTTTCCTCACTGGGTTTTGGGGGCTTTGTGTGTGGAACCTTTTATTTTATTTTTCCTTTGTTGCACATGCACTCTTTGAATCTAGATTTGTTTTTAACTGCGGCTCATGCTTTTGATCGTGCGCCGGCTTTCCCATCGTTCTGTGCCCTCGTGACATTCTGCCTGTTTGGCTTAGTTGTTATGGCGCACAGGATGGTGGGATTTGAAGTTTTCTTTCCCGTCTTAGGGTTCATGCCGTGGCTTTTTTCCGCGGCTCATTTCCTATTTGGCGCGCCAGCTTTCCCAATGTTCTCCTTGCTCTTGCCTCTCAGCCTGATTGGCTGAGAGGTGGCGTGGTGCAGAGGACGTTGGGACTTGAAGTTCATTTGCTTTGTTTACGTTTGTGGGGTTGCTGCCCCACTGGCGACTACCGGAACCCCGCAGCATTGGGAAGGCGGGGGTTAAGGTGAGTGCGGAGGGCTTGGCTGGGGATGGTTGGGCTGGGTGCGGGAGCCTTTGAACAAACCCAACGGTTAAGGCCACTTTTTATAGGTATAGATAATATAAAATTACCTTTTCCATAATATAGCATCAGTAGTGACCACAGCTTAGAAATTCACTTTGAAGGATGATGAACTTTGGAACTGCCTAGCTCATGTGGCCAGAGACCATATTGGATGAGGAACTGTGGAAGCTGCCATCCTTTCAAAGTATTTATGTTATATGAATATGGCAACAACATGTTGGTTTTGTGACAGTTTCATGTTTGCTTTAACTATCTCAGATAATCCTAAAAATGCAATTCGGCTCAAAGTTCCTGTTTTGATATTTTGTCTCCCAAGAGAAGACCTGGGGACAATGACAAGTACTGTAAATCCATTTGACAGCTCAACTCTTAATAATACTGGGACATTTGAGCTTTATTTTTTTTTTGAAATTTTCACGCATCCCTGAAATCAAATAAGAGCAATTGTTTCGGGATAAGATGTTTTTTCTGTACTAATCTGCTTCAACTAAATTTCTCCCTTGTACAAACTGCTCAGGGTTGTGTGATGAGGGTATAGTAGTAATAATTCCTTCTTATGCTGTGTCACATCTCTCTCCATCACTACAGCATATTGGAAAACGAGGCTCCTCTTTGTTTGGACATGCAGGAAACAAAACACATACATTATTTACTTCCTCTCCCCATCACTCAACTCTGATCCCACCCTGGCTTCAAAACTTTTTTTTTAAATTCCCACAATCATTGACTTCATGTTGCTGCTGCTCTGGCTAAGTCTTACACACAAAAAAATCCAACAGCCTATTTGTAGGCAATTCATTTATTATTTAGAAAAACCCCTAAGTATAAATCAGTCTGAGCCCCCGATCTTCTGGGCTGGGATGAAACACAGTCTCCAGCGTTTCCCCAGCAACTAACTAGACCATGACACCTTTTATATTGAACATGGCTTCTGTGTATATTAATTAACATAGGACCAGACAGGTCTCCTCATTAACCAAAACATATTGAGTTCTCATGCTCCGTTTTCATGCTGGAGTTGTTGACTCACCTCCACATTCCCAAAGAGTGGGAAGAAGCAATATGGGTGATTTTTGTCAGGGATTAGCAAGAGATTTGAAATGCAATAAATGAATGAATGAATGAATGAATAAATGAATAAATAAATAAAAGGGGGGGAATGGTGATAATTATCTTAACAAGTGACCATTAGCAAAATAATATGCAGGTAGTAACTCAAATATGGCTGTATTTACAAGCCTCTAAGGCAGAGGAGACAGGTTGAGCTCCCTAACAGGATCTCAAAATGCTGTGGGTTGGGACGCATTGGCCTGATTGATGTGTGTACGTGAATGTGCCCTAATCTGCCCCAAAGAGTCAGCCTCAGAATTGAGCAACTTGATGAATTTTTGTTTCGTAAATTTATTTATCATTTCAGCACTGAGGAGAGTTAATGTCTGCTCTCTTTTTAAAGGTCTGCAGGACAAAAACAAGAAGACTCCTTGCCTCATATGTGGAGACAGTTTCCAGCCAACGAAAGCTTGTAAACACTGCAGCTCTTTTTGTGCAACTGTATTACAAGGAGGTTCATATTTACCTATGGGTTCGTGTTCTCCTCCTGAAAAGATGGGGAAAAACAGGCTTGCTGTCCCATGTTATGGGCTTCCAAAATACTTCTGACTCGATTCAAAGTGCCTTGGAAAAGTGTTTTTTTTAAATCCAATACCCTAAAGATAAGATAGAGATCAAGAACCTTCCTTGTACATATATATGTATAGCTATAAAAGCTGGAAAAAAGCTGGAAGGCCCTATTTGTTAGTAGACAGTTTCAGCCAGTTGTGTGGCAGGAATCTGCAAATGTAATAGAAAATGTGGTATTTAATAAGCCCATCATTTACAGCTTTATTTTTAGCACTTTAATAATAGAACAGAGCATGGAAATAATTTCTAACAACTTATTTTACACTAGTTCATTACAATTTAATGTGTTCTCCAGGATGTTTCATATTGTGAAAAATTCGTAAACTGAGGTATCACTGTAAAAGAAAAATACAACAATAAGGATAACAAAAATATCATTACATCAACAAATATGTGCACCACATGTCCTTATCCCCTTTTCCAAAAAGTTATATACAGTAATAATAATAATAATAATAATAATAATAATAATAATAATAATAATAATAATAATAATAATAATAATAATAATAATAATAATAATAATAATAATAATAATAATAATAATAATAATAATAATAATAATGTTTTATTTATTTATTAATAAGATACAAAATTCAGAAATACATTATGACAATATAATCAAAACTATAATCTAAAGATACAAAATAACAACACCAAGAATACATTGTAGCAAAAAACTAGTAAAACAATACAAATTTTCCAAAACATCACATCAGCATAAACATCCTAATAGACAAAGTCCTCAGGTGACAGGGCTGTTGAAGACACATCAGTCGCCTCACCACAGGGTCAGTCTCTCCTCCCCGTCACCGCTCTCACCAGGTTCAGGGGTCCAGTGAGTCCACATTTGGCCGCAATGGGACAGTCCTCAGACAGCGTCCGGGGTGGCGGTGCGGCTTTTGACGGCCCTGTCTGTGATGGACAACAGCTGAGCTGAGCTCCCACCTCCTGTGACTGGCAGAGCCATGGGAGGGAGCTGAAGGCGCTGACATCTGGGGCGGCGGGGTGGCTTTTGACGGCCCCGGCCCTGATGGGTGACAGCTGGGCTTCACTCCCACCTCCCGTGACTGGCAGAGCCATGGGAGGGAGCTGAAGTCTTTATTTATTTTATTTATTTTTATTTTATAGTCATATTTGTATATGCCGCCCACTCAGGCGGAACCCGACTCAGGGCGGCATTACAATAATTCTAGAAATACATTAAAAACATTATAAAAACCCACAACCCACCCCCTTTAAAAAAACCCCATATCCCGCCCACCCATCCCACCTACTATACAAAAGGAAGAAGAGAGAGTTCTTATAAAAGCCAGCAGGCGGGCACCATAGTCCCATTCGGGCCCCACACCTGCCCTGCCAGCCAGGTCTTCACTCCTTTCCTGAAGGGCAGCAGTTCACTTTGGAGTCTTAGGTCTATTGGCAGGAGGTTCCAGAGAGTTGGTGCGGACACGGAGAAGGCCCTCCTTCGGGTGCTAGACAGATGTGCACCCCTAGTTGGTGGCACTATTAGAGAGCCCCTCCGGTCCGCTCTGGTTGGACGGGCAGACACTCTTGGGACGATGCGGTCTCTAAGGTATCCTGGCCCCCTGCCATATAGGGCTTTAAAGGTCAAAACCAGCACCTTAAATTGCACCCGGAGACAAACTAGTAACCAGTGCAGCTCCCGAAGTAGCGGTGAGGCATGGGCATATCGCCCACACCCCATCACCACCCGGGCCGCCGCATTCTGGACCAGCTGCAGCCTCCGAATGGTCGTCAAGGGCAGCCCCATGTAGAGCGCATTACAATAATCTAGTCGGGAAGTAACCAGAGCATGGGTGACCATAAGCAAGGAGCCCCGGTCCAGGAGCGTGCGCAATTGGCGAATCACCCGAAGTTGGGCAAAAGCCCTCCTGGCCACAGCCGCTACTTGTTCTTCTAGCAGCAGCCGCGAGTCCAGAAGAACCCCCAAGTTGCACACTGGGTCTGTCTGGGGCAGAACAGCCCCATCCAATACCAAAGGTGGTAACTCCCTGGATAACACGGGGCCCTTTATCCACAGCCACTCTGTCTTGCTGGGATTCAGCCGAAGCCCATTGGCCCCCATCCAGACCCCAATGGCCTCCAGGCATCCGGATAGGATTTCAACAGCATCACTGGGGTCCCCACGGGCCGAGATGTACAACTGAGTATCATCCGCGTACTGATGGTACCACACCCCGTGGGAACGAATGATCTCACCCAGTGGCTTCATGTAGATGTTAAATAAGAGAGGAGAGAGCACAGAGCCCTGGGGCACCCCATACTTGAGGGGCCTAGGGCTGGACCTCTCACTCTCTAACCACACCGACTGGGTACGGCCCTCCAGAAAAGAGGAAAACCAGGACAACACAGTGCCCTGGATCCCCAGTCCTTCGAGCCGTTCCAGAAGGATACCGTGGTCGACGGTATCGAAGGCCGCTGAGAGGTCAAGAAGAGCAAGGACGGATGGACAACCCCCGTCCCGCTCCCGCCAGAGATCATCCATCAGCGCGACCAATGCCGTCTCCGTTCCATACCCGGGCCTGAACCCTGATTGAAAGGGGTCTAGATAATCCGCTTCCTCCAGGACACTCTGCAGCTGACGCGCCACCGCCTTCTCCAAAACCTTACCCAAAAAGGGCAGGTTGGAAACTGGCCTGTAGTTGTTAAGGACAGCTGGGTCGAGGGACATTTTCTTCAGGAGGGGGCGCACCAAGGCATGTTTAAGCTGTGCAGGAAATACCCCCTCCCGTAACGAGGCATTTATTATCCCCCCAACCCAGCCATCTGTTACCTCCTTGGAGGCTTTCACCAACCAAGTGGGACAGGGATCCAAAGGACATGTAGTGGCACGAACAGCTGCAAGGAGCCTGTCCACTTCATCAGGGACAACAGGATCAAACTGATCCCAGATCGTACAGCAAGACTGTGCACCGGCACCCCCCCGACCCTCCCCATCCACGCCAGGGTTCAATCCAGAACGAATCCGATCGATTTTCTCCACCAGATGGTCAGCAAAGTCCTCAGCCGAACCCTGCCAACCGGGCACCGATCTCCCCTTGCCAAGGAGGGACCTGGTTACCCGGAACAGGGCGGCTGGGCGATTATCAGTGGAGGCAATAAGGGTGGTGAAGTATTGCCGCCTCACCACCCCCATTGCCACTAGGTAGGCCCTAATAGCAGCTCTAGCTAGTGTCCAATCGGAGTCATCCTGGGTCTTCGCCCAGCGGCGCTCTAGGCGTCTCTTTGCCCGTTTGAGTTCACGCAGTTCATCTGTGAACCACGGAGATGACCTAATCCCCCGGGCGTGGAGAGGCCGCAGTGGTGCGATTTCATCCAAGGCTACTGTTGTCGACCTATTCCACAGGTCGACGAGTGCCCCGGGTGAATCGTGTAGCCGATCCAGAGGAACTTCCCCCAGTTCCCTCTGGAATCCGTCTGGATCCATTAGTCGCCGAGGGCGGACCATTTTAATCGGCCCTGCCTCCCTACGATGAAGTATCGCCCCCAGAAAGTCAAGAGTCACCAGATAGTGATCCGACCATGGCACAGGTGAGATGACTAAATCCTGTAATCTTAGATCACTCTGCCACTGCTCCGACAAGAAAACTAAGTCTGGCATGTGACCACTGCCCCTGGTCGGACCCCGAACTACCTGAGTCAGGCCCATGGCTGCCATGGAAGCCATGAACTCCCTTGCCACCTCAGAAGCCATTCCCAGCGATGGCAAATTGAAGTCCCCCAGAACCATAAGTCTCGGGAACTCCAACGCCAGCATCGAGGCGGCCTCGAGGAGCTCAGGCAGGGCATCCCTTACCCTGCAAGGGGGCAGGTACAGGAGTAAGATCCCCAACTGACCCTTGGGGCCCAACCGTAGAAGCAGGGCCTCACAACCAGCCACTTGTGGAGCAGTGGCCCTAGCAACTCCCAAAGACTCCCTGGCAACAATGGCGACACCACCGCCCCTCCCCTCACCTCTAGGCTGGTGCCAAATACCGAACCCAGCTGGACACGTCTGGGGCGGCAGTGCAGCTTTTGACGGCCCTGGTCGTGATGGACAACAGCTGAGCTTTGCTCCCACCTCCCGTGATGAGCAGAGCCACAGGAGGGAGCCAAAGGCAGTATTCTTGTCCTGATTTTACTCCTTTAGTTTTAAATAATATATGGTTAACAAACTCCCCCCCCAAAAAAAAACAACACAAAAAAATTCTCTTGAAAACCATCTTTTCAACCCCTTTAACTTTAATTCACAAGTCAATTTATCATTTATTGCTATATTATATAATTCTTTAGACTAATTCTTAAATACAAATTCAGTACAGTGGAACTTCAGTTAACAAATGGCATAACAAAAGGAAATCTATAGAAAATAGTGGCTCGGTTTACAGATTTGTTTTGGAACAGATTAATTGGTTTTCAGTGTATTCCTATGGGATACCACATTTCAGTTAATGTATTTTGGTTTTCAATGCATTCCTATTTATTTATTTATCGTATGATAATTATGATAATTAACAATATGATTATTATTGTTGTTGCTATATCAACATCAATGTAGATAAAGCATTCTTATGGGAAATTGCATTCAATGTATTCCTATGGGAAATTTGGTTAAAGTAATTTTTGCTGTAAGAAACGTCCCGGAGAATGCATTAATTATGTTAACTGAGGTTACACTGTATATATTTTCCAATTTCTAGCTGTTTCCATTACAATAATAATCTCTTTCTTATTTCTGTCTAGTTTTATATTTCCAAAATCTATTAATAATATTATTCTAGGACACAGTGTTCCGTGTGCTCTGGTGTCTGGTCATGCCTGCCACATGACCACGGAAATGTCTGCAAAAACAGACAGCACTGGCTCTTCGACTTTGAAACAGATGAGCACTGACTTTCGAGCAAGGGAAACCTTTACCTTTACCTAGGACACATCTCTAATTTTAAAGACAATATTTGACTAATTTCTTCAAATATTTTTATCTAAGTCCTCTTTGCCCCATTACAATTCCACTAGTTGTGGTTATATTGTGGAAACTAACAGTCTTTCTTTCTAAGAAGGAATGGTTGTTCTCTTGAACCTTAACTTCATAACTGAGCCAGTTTATGGGCAGAAAGTACAGGGCTGCCTCTTTCACAAATATTGGAGGAGGCTTTAAATCTGCTTTAAGCAATCTGACTCTTGGTGGAATCAGAGGCTTAGGCCTGGAAAGGGTTACTAAACTTGCTTCAGGCATTGAAAGCCCTGGTTATCAGACTTCTTGTTGAACTGTTTCCTGAAGGCCATGCCTGAATTAAGAAGATAACAGAATTATAAGTAAAAGAGGCAGCTGACAATCCTTGATCTCACTAAACTTAAAGAATGGGACTGGCTTCAGTTACACTGCCTCCAAAGGAGGCCATTGTTTCAGAAACTATTGTTTTCTGGGGAATTGGCTTATTATCTATATCTTGATAGATTACCAAAGATGGTGGTAGGATAATGAACCCTTTTTGATTTTTTCACAAACCAAATAGTACATTTTATGACTGTGGATTGGCTGGGACAGGGTTGTTCCCTGGAAACCCCAACCCAGAGCTCCTGATTCTTAGCTCCCCAGGGGGCTGGGGGAGCCTTTGAATCCCTGGGTATCAGTAATGAGTGGAGAGAGGACATTGGAGAAGGGTAGGGCCAGGAAAGGTGGTTCAAAAAGCAAAGCAATCACACTTATATGCCGCCCCACAGTGCTTAGTTCTCTGGGTGGTTCCAAGGTAATTAGCATTTTGCCACAAAAATACTGGGTACTCATTTTACCGACCTCAGAAGGATGGAAGGCTGAATCAACCTTGAATCCTGGTCAGGATCAAATTCACAACTTTTTGGTTGCAGTACAGCAACTTAATCACTGCACCCAAGGGGACAAAGGGAAAGAAAACGAAGGCAGAGATGAAGGGGGTGGGTATTAGAGGCCTGTGAACTTTGGAGGCAGAAGGCAAGCAGATGAAGGCCAGATAGGTGGAATAGGATTCACTATCACCAGACTAGGACTGGGAATGAAAAGGGAAGAAGGTGCACTTCTGGATCCTTCAGGAGATAGCAGAGCAACAGGCCCAGGAAAGTATTCTCTGTAAGCCCTCTTACTGGGGAGAGAGGGAATGGAAGAAGAGGCACCAAAGGTGGCTAATTGGTCCAAAATGCAGGTCTTGGGGACACCTTGTATCTCAAAGTGTCCAGTCCGCTGGTATCAGACAAACTATATTAGACGCTACAACTCTGTTTGTATTTTATTTATTTATTTATTTATTTATTTATTTATAATTCAAATTTCTATGCCGCCCAATCAGGAGAACCTGACTCAGGGCAGCTCACAACAGGATTAAAACATACATATTAAAAACAATTAAAACCCCAACATACCCACCCACCTATTAAAAACTAACCACGTTAAAACTTCCCACATTAAAAAGATGGTGAGGCTTCATTTTTCAAGCCAACAGGCGGTGGCCACTCTTCCATCGGGCCCCACACCTGCCCCGCCAACCACCTCCCCATGATGGCACCTACCATCTCCCCATGATGACAATAAAGTAACTAGCCACCAGGGAAACTGTCTGGTTGTGTTCTGGAAAATGCTTTCATCTTTCTGTTGTTCATCTGAATAAAAGTTTTGTTGGCAGAACCCAGAAGTATCTGTGAGTGATTATCTGAAGGGCCATGGAGGAAGCTGGATAGATAACAGTGATCTAATCCAGACATTAGTTCCAGAAAGTAACACATACTTACACAGAGAATACCAGATGGCAACTCTCAAATTCTTTTGGGACTATTGTATTTCAGGTTAAGGTTGTAATTTTCTAAATACTGTAGATCAATTGTGGTAAACAGAATGAGGAATGGGAGCAAGTATTAGGAAATGGCTGCTACCCTACTATAAGTGGGAAACAGCAAACAGATACTGGCCAGTCAGTCAATTATTTTATTATGGTCAACAACCAGCACAGTAAAATAAGTTTTTTAAAAAAAAGTAAATGCATAAGATATAGTTAAAATTTACTACCCACAGACATATCTATTTGAGTTAAAATCAAATCAAATCAGTTCTTATGATTGGTTTTAAATTTGAACCAGGTGATGCAAAAGCACTTCATTATGTCTAGTAAAAAGAAAAATAAGAACAGAACACATTTACACAGTTAAGACACCTTTTTGTCCAGTTGCATAGTTGAGTCTAACCCTTTGCGACCCCATGGACCATTGCACACCAGGCAACCCTATCCTCCACCATCCTCCTCAACCTGACCTGTTCTGTGTCCATTGTGTCAACAATGCCATCTAGCCATCTCATTCTCTGCCGCCCCTTTCTTCTTTTGCCCTCAACCTTTCCCAGCATCAAGGCTTTCTCAAGTGTATTTAGAGACACCTAGCATCTCTAAAATCTGACATAAGTTTAAAAGTTATTGTTGTAAACATGAGGATGGTTCTCTCGAATGCTTTGCTTTCCAAGCAAATCTGGCAACAGTGGTCAGTTCAGTGATTTTATCTCAGAGCATGGTTCTGGAGATATCATTGTTCAGCTCGATTTGTGAGAAGGCAGCAATAAGGTCACATCTAAGATTGTCATAAAATTGGCATTCTAGAATTACGTGCTCTGATGTCTCCACCTTCCCATCCTGACAGATACATAGGCGTTCCTGAACAGGTACTTTCTTAAATAACCCCTCTCTAAATACTGATGGTAGCATGTTAAAACGCAAAAGCGTGTATGATCTCCTATGCCCAGAGTAACTTAAGTTTGATAAGTAAGGTAAGGGCCTCATATTATTAGGTGGGGGCATTTCAAACAGTGGACTGCTTATTTTATTTATATCATGTTGACGATGGATGTCCAACATTGTTATGACAGTCATAAATGCGTCCGCAGGGGACCACCAGTCCACCCCTCTCAACTGTCTGATGGAGTGTGACCCAGCCCTCAACTTGAAAAGGTTAAGAACCCCTGCTCTAGGCCCGTGATGGTGAACCTTGGCAGTCCAGATGTTCTTGGACTTCAATTACCAAAAGCCCAAGTCAGCACTCCTGCTGATCAGGGCTTCTGGTAATTGAAGTTCAATAACTGCTGGAGTGCCAAGTTTGGCCATCACTGCTCTAGGCTATGAGTATATTTCAAAGTTATGTGATCTGTCAAGAAATTTACATGCGAGTGGTTACAATGAATACATGAAAGCATGTCATCATGTACAAATATGTTTCTGAGAAGACAGCCTAATGTGCAGCTCATATGACATGGCAATTCTGTTGATAATAGAGTATCATGAAGCAAACTATAAAAACCAATTGATATCATACCTATATGGTAGTGGGCCAGGTTATCTTAGAGACCGCATCGCCCTAAGGACGTCTGTCCGTCCAACCAGAGCGGACCGGAGGGGCTCTCTAATAGTGCCATCGGCCAGGGGGGCTCGCCTCTCTGGCACAAGGAGGAGAGCCTTCTCTGTGTCCGCACCGGCCATTTGGAACCTCCTGCCTGTGGAACTGCGTCTCCAGACGGAGTTGTTGCCCTTTAGAAAAGAACTAAAAACCTGGCTGGCGGGCCAGGTTTGGGGTGCAGGTGGAGGGGTGGCTTCAGTTGGGTGGGGGATGCCTGCCCCATGGTTTCTTCGGTTCCTGCACCCCTCTCTTTTTAGGGGTGGGTTCTTATTGCTGGTTTTATCTGTTTTATTTGTTTTTATCTGTTTTTACCCACTGTTGTGAACCGCCCGGAGTCGGCTTTGGCTGAATGGGCAGTATAGAAATTTAACAATAAATAAATAAAAATAAAATAAAATATCTTTTGAGTTAGATGGAGCTCATAAACAGAGGCAATAATTTTATTTCTGTGTTTTCATCCTGTTGTATTACTACAGTCAATATATTTACTCTATTACTTCATACCTTCCGTGTTGTAAGATTTCTGGTATCATTTTGATCTCATCTGAATCACTTCAGCTAGTTGACATCCTTTGCTTGAAATTAAGTGCTTATATATCAACATGATATTCCAGAACAAATTCAATAATTCAGCACAGCACTGCCAGTATTTTCCCAGCTGTTACTTTCTAAGTTTACATGTTAATTATAAATATGATAATTCAGAACAAAGTAGTACTAATTTGAGTGAAATTTACTTCCATAATTAGGATGTCAGACAAACCTACTGTTGTGTCTGAACCCAAGAAGGATTACTCAGACAGGGCTGGCTCAAACAACAACAGTGGTTTATTGCAGGTAGCAAAGAACAGAGAACCGGTGCAGGGATAACATCTTATATACAGAACATAGTTGTTACATTTACCCAAGACTTCCGGGAGAGACGGGAAAACATTAGCGAATCAGCTACTGCCAAATTGGCACCTATTTTGGAGGTGCGCTAATGCATAAGTAACCTTAATACACAACATTCCTCCCTCCAAACGGGGGACCCAACTTCCATACCTTTGGGGAGGCCTATAGGACCTATTTGGACGGTCTATCTGTGGGGACTCCGAGAGACAGGCATAGGGCACCCATTTGTGCTAGTGGTTCCCATAGATCCTCCAGGCTGCCCTGCACTAAGGGTGGATCCTTGTGTTTCTTGGGTTGGTCTGACTACTGAGTCTGGAGGACGTGAAACCAGCGCAGCCTCGTCTCCGGGGACAGTCCACTCGCGGTGGGGGGGGGGCTGCCCGGAGAAACATGCTCCGGCAACGACCCCCGTGGTATAGGTTGGTTGAAAAGATCCGGATCTATTTCAAAATCAGATGGTTCTGAGTTTTCCCCAGAATGGCTTGAGTCAAGGGACTCGTCCAGCCATACCTGTCAAGTTTGGCATTCAAAAATAAGGGAAATTTTGGCCACACCCCTCTGTGGGTGTGGCCAAATCTGTGGGCGTGGCCAAATCTGGCTGTGTGTCTTGCTGGGCTCTAGTCATGCCTGCCACATGACCATGAAAACGTCTGCAAACACAGACAGCACTGACTCTTTGGCTGTAAATGCAGATGAGCACTGCACCCTAGAGTCAGATACGACTGGCTTTCGAGCAAGGGCAGCCTTTACCTTTACCTATTGTTAGATCCAATGCTGCCTATCAGATCTTACTCTAGGGTTCAGTGCTCATTTCTGTTTATAGCTAGAGTCAGCACTTCCTGTTTGTAGATGTTTCTGTGGACATGTGGCAGGCATGACTAGACACCAGAATGTTGTTACCTTTTCCACCAAAGTTGTCTCTATCTACTTGTAATTTCTTGCTTTTGAACTGCTAGGTTGCCAGGAGCTGGGACAGAGATGGGAGCTCAAAACATCATGTCGGCCTTCCAGCTAACAAGGCAAACTTCTTAACTACTGAGCTGCAGTGGCTCAAGTGGCTAAGGTGCTGACTGGAAGGGGACAGGTCAGCAGCTCAATACCCGAGTACTGCAGGACAGAGTGAGCTTCTGCCTCTGTCCCAGCTCCTGTCAACCTAGCAGTTCAAAAGCAAGAAAATTTAGGGAAACAAATAGGGTATCTGGATTAGTCCAAGCCCCTTCCCCTCATCTTCCTGCTTATATAAGCTTGAGTCCCACCAACCTAGTGGGGCCTCCATCCCACCACAGAGACGTGGCTCATCTTCTGCCTCTTTCCTCCCATCTAGGGCCTTATTTTTTCACACTCAGGCATCTCTTTCCCTAGGGTCTACCTTATGTTTATCAGACCACCACCTTATGATGTCATTATTTGTACTTTCACTGTTATTTTTGCAGTTCTGAAGACATGCTATCTGTATTATATTGAAATTTGTCTGTTTGAGTGATGATTAATCTATACAAAATGCATTCAAACCATGTCTGCCATTCCACTTTATATAATTGCAAGTAGATAAATAGGGAACACTTTGGTAGGAAGGTAAACAGCGTTCTGTGTGCTCCTGTGTCTAAGTCATGCCTGCCACATGACCATGGAAATGTCTGCAGAAGCAGACAGCACTGGCACTTCGGCTTTGAGACAAAGATGAGCACTGAACCCTAGTCAGATACGACTGGCTTTCAAGCAAGGTAAAGGTATCCCTTGCTTGAAAGCCAGTCATATCCAACTCTAGGGTTCAGTGGTCATCTCTGTTTAACCTGGTACGAACCCTGGCCCCTCACCCACAACACACACACAAACACACACACCATAGCTCTCCATACCCACAACCACCTCTCTCTCTCTCTCTCTCTCTCTCTCTCTCTCACACACACACACACACAGAGTGCAAAGTAAGCAAAAAAAAAGAGACTTACTTACACACACACACATACACACAGAGGAAAGTAAGCAAAACAAAAAGACATAGACTTACCCAGAAGGGGCAAGAGCTGGCCCTAGCCCAGAGCCAGCCACGTCGGGCAGCTCTTTTCTTCCTTTCCCCCTCCCCTCGCTCACACGGCCCACGGAGGAGTCAAAGGAATGGAAGCAGAGAGATGAAGGCCCTGCCCCAAACCACCACCTCTCTCCCCTTCCACAAGCGAAAAACCACAGCGGCCTCTGGTGGCAGGAAAAAACCTGCAGCTTTGGGATTTTTTATTTTAAAAATGTGATATTATGGGAAAATTAATAAAATGGGAGGGGGGCAGGAAGAGAGGTAACAATACAGGGTTTTCCCGGCCAATAAGGGATACTTGATGGGTCTGCGGCCAGCTCCGACATAGGAGAAGCTTTCTGCCCAATAACGCGGGGGCACATTTGGTCCGCGTACCTTCTCCAAACCAACCCATTATCCATAAGCACTTTGTATGAGACTGGCCTGGTCTGTTCCAAAACCTCCCCCCCAACCATTGAGACCCTGGGGCGTAATTCCTGCAATAGATGGATTGCCCAACCAAAAACCCTTTTGAATTACACACATAAAGCTTTCACCTCTTGTCCACCACTTGTCCAAAGACTGAAGATTTCCTTTTCATTAACAAATCTGCTGGAGAATACCCCGAGGCTAGAGGGGTGATTCTGTGGGTAAACAGGAACTCACACAATTGCAAGTCCGAATCCCCAGACCCCATTCTCTTCAGGGCTTCCTTAACCGTTTGAACCTGCCTTTCAATTTGCCCATTCATAACTGGATGAAAAGGGGCGGCCATTATGTGGCAAACCCCGTTACGTTTGAGGAAGTCCTGAAACTCCGTAGACATAAAGGTCAACACGTTGTTGGACACAACTATGTCGGGCAACCCGAAGGTGCAGAATAGCCTCTACAGCTTCCGAATTGTAATGGCTGCTGACGTGTTTGAGACAGGGACTACTTCTAACCATTTAGAAAAGGAATCAACAACCAAAAGGAATAATGTACCATGGAAAGGCCCGGCAAAACCTGTGAGAGGGAGGCAGGCAACTTTAAAAGAACTTTGCCTTGTTCTGGAGGGAGTGGTAGCATCTGCACCATCTCCTCACAGCAACGAGGGGACCTGTTTTGTGCTCACTAACACCTGACGTTGGGGCACAGAGAGCAGAGCTTTTTTCCCAGTCTGTTTAGAGCGTGGAACTTTGGGCTCTGTGGGAACCGTAAGGACACAACCTTTATGGGATTGTGATAATTGTGCTGAATTTTTTTATTATTTGTATATTGAATTTTTGTAATGCATATTGATTCTGTGCTGTGCTACTTTGTTAGTTGAAAATTTTGTGGTATATTTTAGGATGCTGTTGTTTATAGACTAGTCTTTTTGCATTGATTGTATATTTAATTCTGCAGTTGTTGATTTGTAATTGTATACTATTGTGTTTTGTGTGTTTATATTGTTTTCTCTTGTTATATTGTATTTAATTTACTTGTTGTAAGCCGCCCTGAGTTGGCTCTGGCTAAGTAGGGCGGGATATAAATCGAATAAATGAAATGAAATGAAAATCAATGTGAACCCTTGACCAGGGGCCCTTTGCCATGTCCCACTCCCTGGTGGGCTGGTGAATCTCCTTGGGTCTGGATGACTGACACACCTGACAATGCCCCACCCAATCCTCTATGTCCGAATCAAGCTGGGGCCACCAGAAATAACTTCTCACCAGTGCCTTAGAGTGAACAATGGCAGGATGACTAATGTGTAAAGCACGAAGGATCTTCTCTCGGAGTGCTAGGGGGATGACCACCCTGTCTCTCCAGACCAAGCACCCCCTTTCCAACGACAGCTTCTGCTATTCTATATAGAACCCTAAACTCCTCAGGCACAGGGGGTGATGGCCAACCTTTTTGAACCCATGACATAAACTTAGATAGAATGGCATCTTTTTTGGATGCAGCTGCAATGTCTTCAATGGACACGGGTGGGGACTCTAGTACCTCGATCATCAGAACTTGATGGTCCCCAGAGACCTTTCCCACAGACTCTACAGGGGACCTGGAGAGTGCATCCGCGTTAGAAATGGAGGCACCTGGGCGGTGTTGCAACGTGAACTGATAGGCCTGTAAAAACATTGTCCACTGCAGCATTCTTGGTGACAAAAATTGCAGTGTCGGCTTATCAGGGGTGAAAATGCCTAAGAGCAGTTTGTGGTCTGTAACGATCGTGAACAGACGCCCATAAATGAAATCATGAAATTTCTTGGTCCCCACGATGATGGCCAGGGCTTCCCTATCAAATTGGGCATATATCTTTTTTGTGTCCGATAGGGATCTAGAAAAGAAAGCGATCGGAGCTTCTTGAGCCCCCCCCCCGGTCATGGTAAAGAATTGCCCCAACGCCTACAGGAGAAGCATCGCAAACCAGGACAATTGGCTTGCTAGGGTCAAAGTGAGTGAGAATAGCATTTGAAGTAAGGAGTTTCTTGACCTCCCTGAACGCCTGTTCATGCGGGGCACCCCAACGACACACAGCTTGCTTCTGCAATAGACTGTGAAGGGGGGGGCACCGCTGTAGCTTTTTGAGGAAGGAATGAATGGTAGAAATTGAGTAACCCCAAAAAGGATTGCAGCTCCGTCTTAGAAGCCAGACGTGGAGTGTTCAAAACTGCAGAGACCTTGGACTCGGATGGCATAACATCCTCAGCAGAAACTTTGAACCCCCAAAAATCCACCTCAGTGGCAAAAAAACAGCACTTCTCTTTTTTAGGTGGAGACCCGCATTGTGAAAACGCTCCAATACATTTCCTAATTTAGCAGCGAGGTCCTCCCTATTGGTTCCTAATATAAGAACATCATCAAAGTAAGGCAAAACCCCTGGAATACCTTTAAGCAGCCTTTCCATCAAACTCTGAAAAATCCCCATGGCAGCATTTACCCTGAACTGAAGGTGATTGACTTTAAAGGCCCCCATATGAGTGGTGTTCATCTGGCACAAAATTGAGGTGGAGGTCACAGGCAGCTGCTGATAAGCCTGAGCCAAATCGAGTTTGGCAAAACAGCTACCTCCATGAAGTGAAGCAAGAAGGTGGCTGACCACCGGTACAGGGAAAGAATTTGGGCAAATTGCCTTATTTATGGTACATTTGTAATCCGCACAGATGCAAATGTCCCCATTTAATTTGATGGCAGTAACAATTGGGGTCTCCCACTCAGTGGAGTCTACCGGCTCCAAAATACCCTGTGCCACAAACCTATCAAGCTCTGCTTCAATATGGTTCTTAAGGGCGAAGGGCACCCAGTGGGGCTTCATCCGGATCGGAACAACCTTCGGATCCAACTCAAAATGGACTGGGGGGCCCTTGTATGTACCCAACCCCAAACAGAACATGTCTGGAAATTTCTTACAGACAAACTGGATGGGGTCAGACCCCACCAAGTTAATGCCCGAAATGACAATACCCAGGGCCCCAAACCACTGAGTCATCAGGAGATTGCTCTTACCAGTCTTGACTACAACCAGGGGAAGGAGGGCAGACATGTTACGGTAACGCACATGAAAGTCCCCAATACCCATCGCAGAGATGTGTCCACCCTGTACATTGCTGAGTTTGATCTTCAGGGCCCGCAACTTAGGACAGGCAGATGGGGGCATGCGGAGAAATTCTTTTTGGGTGATAATGGAAAAGGAAGTCCCTGAGTCAATTTCCATGTTGACGGGGCACCCCTGGATGGTGACATCAGTGAAGAACTTGCCGGAGACCGTCTCGATATGGGAACTGGAACGGCAACCCTTGAAGACCTTGTAATTTGGGTGATTCTTCTCACGGCGAGTGCTGTCCCTGGAAGGCCCGTTTGAGACCCAGCGGCAAACTTTGGAAATGTGCCCTTTCTTTCCACAATGGTGGCACTCAGCTTCCCTAAATTGGTAGTCAGTGCGGAGGTGTCATCTCCCGCACCCTTAGCACGGCACGATGGTGTCTTTGTGTGGAGGCGAAGACGCCCATTGCTGTCGCCGAATTTGACCGATGTCATCTTCTCCCTCTGATTCACTGTGTTTATGAACAGCCGTGTTCTTCTGTACAGGATTAGCCAGTCTTGACTGCAAGAACTGGACCCCAGCATTGGCAATCTCTGCAGCTTGAGCCTCTTCTAGGGCTGCGGAGAACGTTTGAACATCCTGTTTCATCAGGCGCTGTTGCATGGCCTCATCCCTGATGCCCACCACCAACCTGTCCCTCAGGGCTATGTCAAGATTTTCCCTTTGACATGGGATGGCAGCATGTCCGAGTGCGGCAACGTATTCGCAACGGATTCTCCCGCCTGCTGATCATGCTTGTAGAAGGCCACCCTGGCTGGAATCACTGCAACCTTGGGCCTGAAGTGGTTCTGTAGGATGGCTAGAATGTCCTTGAGAGGAATATTATTGAGCAGTCTCGGTAGAACCAAGTCGTTGAGAAGCTCAAGCGTTGGCAACCCGCAAAAGGTGAGGAACATCGACTTCTTTAAGCCTGGGTCGATCTTCTGAGAAGTACAATAGTTTTCAAACTGGCACTCATACATAGTCCATGACTCCAGATTTGAAATGTTGAAAGGGCCCATTGACACAGGGGCGGCCGCCGCCATGGGAATCCCACCTTTGTCGCCAAGTGTTGTGTCTGAACGCAGGAAGGATTACTCAGACAGAGCTGGCTCAAACAACAACAGTGGTTTATTGCAAGTAGCAAAGAACAGAGAACAGGTGCAGGGATAACATCTTATATACAGAACATAGTTGGTACATTTACCCAAGACTTTCCGGAGAGGCGGGAAACATTAGTGAATCAGCTGCTGCCAAATTGGCGCCTATTTTGCAAGGTGCGCTAATGCATAAGTAACCTTAATACACAACACCTACTTAGAGCTTGTTTGTTTGGAAGTCTCACTGAAGAATCTCAAATTGCCCTCAACCAGGTCCAACCATTGGTTCTCTTGGCGGTGGCACCTACTCGTATCCGAGCATACATTTCCCCTGGAAGTCATAAAATACTAAAAAGAGCATTGGTTCTCTACACTAGTTGAAATGTCAAAGATTCTTATCTGAGAGGTTTAATTATTGATAATCTACTTCACACAAGTCTTTGAGATATGAGTTGTAAATGCATGATAATTTGATTACAATCATTTTTTCTTGGTTTCAAATGAAACACTGTTTAGTCTAACCCAGTGTTGTCTTCTCAGCCAGGCAGCAGCTCTTTAGAATTTGAGCAGTGCAGCCTAAAAACTTAGAGATACAAGGGATTAAACCTGGGGCCTCAAACGCATGTGCTCTTGACCCTGTTAAAACATTTAAATCTAGCCCATATTTCTTCTTCTTTTTAACGTACTAAGACATAAGCAGGATAGTGAAATTTTGGGTGTCCCTTACTATAAAAGACACATTAGAGACTTGAGAAGCACATAACTTATCAAGACTTCCATTTTCCTCTGAAAATGTTTGTCTTTACCTATTTTAGAATAACCCCATTTTCAGCCCACTTTTCCTGTTCATACATTTCTTCTATTTATCGATGGTCTAAATTTTGTTTATTAAAACTAATTTGCTGCTGTTCAATTTTAGCATTCTTTCCAGGAATGTTAATGCCTGTC
This sequence comes from Bradypodion pumilum, assembly GCA_035047305.1. Lineage (NCBI taxonomy): Eukaryota > Metazoa > Chordata > Lepidosauria > Squamata > Chamaeleonidae > Bradypodion > Bradypodion pumilum. The sequence goes on along the minus strand of JAWDJD010000005.1, from coordinate 125,395,584 downwards.
TGCCAGGAGGGATCCTAGGGAGCTGGTGGCCTGTTGCCCTTTGCAGCCTCGGGTTCAAATTTTCCAACAACCAGTTTTTAATAGACTGAGGAACACAGGTGTGGGAAAAGGATATGGAGGGTGCTAAGGCGTTCCCTGTAAGAGAAGCAGTTTTGAGAAGCCCAAAGAAGGCATCAGAGATGCTAGAGGAGGGGAGGAGATAAAAAGGAGGAAGTGAGAGATGTAATGGTAGAAACTCAATGGCTGCAACTCAATGCCGAGTGTCAGGCGGTGGTTAACTAACCTGACATCCCTAAAGGGGCCAACTTTAAGAGCAGATGAGCCCCTTTAGGTGGGGTGATGGTCCCCTTCAGTGGAGGAAATGCCACTGAAAACCATCTTATTGGGCCCAATGGCAAAATGAGTGGAGGAGGAACTCTGATTCCCAGCAGTCATGGAGGTGGAAGAGGCCATGCCAGATGGCTTGGCTGTGAAGGCGCACTTTGTCAATATCTTCAAGGCTGCGGCAGTCCACTGCAGTCCCGATGTTGAATCCTGCATATCTTATTTTCTATGTGCTGCAGGGGATGGCTCTGAGATCACCTTAAACAATTTCACGCCAATGACATTTTTCCTGTTTCAGGGGGGGAAAGCATTCTCGGATACATGTTGCAGTCAACGAATGGTAGGAATAGTGGGAAGACACTGAGTAGGCTGAGCCAGAAGAGTCATGAGCAGATGCCCTAGAGAACATCTTGTGTCTGTCTATGAAAGGGCCTCAACAAAATCTCCAAAGGCATCTCCTTTCCTTCCATAGTGGACATATATTTTTAAGGAGGACCTTTGGAATGAAGAGTAGGTAAAATTAAGGGTCTCCTTGGCTAAGGCCAAGCAACAGGCATGGGAACCAATAGCAGAAAAACCACTATCCTGGGGAAAATGTTGTCAAAGGAAGGAATGGCAATGGGTTTGAAAAAGAGAGAGCCAGGAGATTTGGAGAAGTTGGAGGAATCCGTGAGAGACTACACAGGCCAGTTATGTGACAAGGTGTCCCCAGTGCAAGGACAACATAATCCTTTTCTAGTTTCAAGCAGACTGGATTCTATGGGCAGATTCCAGTGACATAACTAGGGGCTGGCTGACTTACTGGAGACTTGGGGGTTGTTGTTGCTGTTGCTGTTTCAGGTTGAGTTGCATTAAGAAAATTGTGATACTGAGAGAACATTGGTTGCACTGCATGTTGACCCCTCAGGGAGGCTGATCGGGAGAATATGATCCTGTTGGTCCTCCTTGAACTCTCATGCCGTTGGCTCCTCCTGGAGAGACTCTCAGGGTTGGGGATTGGTTGGCTAGGATTGTGCTGGCTCCATTACTTCTTAGAGGGTCATAACCAGAGAGTGCAACTTGACGAGGCTGTTCCCCTTTGGTGTTTGGGAATCAAGACAATGGAAACGGCTGTAGACTAGCCTAACACATCTTTATTGCATTGAGTACAGTACGAACATGTGGTAATGGCGGACAAACAGCTCCTTTTATGCAGTGGCTATATAATTGAATGTGGCTCTTCAACAGGGCATTGGCTACTGTCCATGTGACGTCATCCTCAGTCACGCCCTTCTTGTCCAGGTGAGGTGAGCGCGGGAATCTTTCCCGCGCAGCTGAAGGCATTTGAGGAATGTGTAACATGTGAGCTGGGCGCTCGCTACTGCCCCCGGTGGCCACTAGCTCGCGTCCTCATACAGAAGGTTACAGTGTTACTATTAGAGATTGTTGCATCCACTCATTCATGTGGTTACAATTACATTCAACACACAACATCCCTCCCCCCTAAGATGGGACAAAGTCCCTCAACCAAACTGGCTTTCCGCATGTGCGTTTTGGGTGTGCGGCCGTTATGCTTGACTCGGCCGTGCCCCCTCATCTGTATCTTCCTGGCTCTTGTCCTGCAATTGGAGAGGATGACTCGTTAGTTACTCGCTGCGGACTTGCAGCTTTGGTTTGGGTAGGAGAAGGGGGAGGGTGGGTTTCTGATGCAGATGTGGGCAAACTGGGGGCACTAGGGGCTAAAGAAAAACCCCGCTCTTCACTTGGACGGGTGGGGGAGCACTCCGAACCCCCCCCCGGTTTGGTAACTCAAAATCTAACTCAGGGGCAACAGGGGCAAACTCATTCCTCTCTTTCAAAGGGCTGAGGGAACTGGCGTATCTAAAGGATACGGATTTGAGCCTGTTCTCCCCCCCTTGTTTGGGACTGTTTCCCTTCGTTTTCTCCCCCATGGGATAAATGGGTGGGGGAGGACCCTAACGTTGAGTTTTGCTGCTGGGAACCTCTGTCCGGCCCCCCAATCACTCGATGCCTTAGTTGGTCGGCGTGCCTTCTCCAGAGGAGACCCGTGTTGGTCTCGACACAGTATGAAACTGGTCCCGTTTGGTTAATGACTACTCCCGGCACCCAGGCTGGCCCTGTAGCTGCGTAGTTCCTACAATGTACAGGTTCACCTATCTGGAAGTTTTTTGTGGGTCTGTGCTCAATGTTTCTTCCCCTATCCTCCACCCTGGTGGGATCCAACCTGGTTAACAATGAATGCAATTTCCTTTTCATGAGGAATTCAGCGAGTGAGAATCCCGACGCCAATGGCGTCACCCTGTATGCCAACAAAAACTGGCAGAGCTGCCGGTCCAGATTCCCTGGTCCCATGCGCCGCAGCCCTTCTTTCATTGTGCGCACCAGGCGTTCCGTCTGGCCATTAGTTGCAGGGTGAAAGGGGGCTGAGGTAATGTGCCGAATGGCGTTGGATTCCAAGAACGCCTGGAACTCGGCCGATGTGAAAGTACTCGCATTGTCACTCACAATGACGTCAGGTATCCCGAAGGTACTTATCAGCCTGCGCAGTTGTTTTATGGTTGCAGCTGATGAGGTGCTGCGCATTGGAATCACTTCTAACCACTTGGAGTATGCATCCACTACCAGTAGAAAAAAGGAACCCCTGAATGGACCTGCGAAGTCTATGTGGAGGCGAGACCACGGCCCCCTGGCTGTGTCCCATTCTCTGTGTGGAAGGCGGGACTCCTCAGGGCGAGAGCTCTGGCAACTTTCGCAGGTGTTCACCATGTGTTCAATGTCTGCATCAAGCTGTGGCCACCAGAAATAGCTTCGGGCCAGCACCTTAGAGCGCACGATCCCTGGGTGGCTGACATGTAAAAGCCGTAGCACCCTTGCTCTTAATGATTCTGGGACCACCACCCTCTCCCCCCACAGAAGACACCCCCTTTCTGTGGACAACTCAACCCTCTTCCTGAAAAACGCAGCAAACCCGTCTGCGGGGGGAGCCGTGGGCCACCCCTTCTGTACCCAGGATCTAACAAGGGCTAATGTTTTATCCTTTGCCGTGGCTGCAGCAATTTCCATGGGAAGTATGGGGGGTGCATCTAGAGCTTCTGTGAGTAGGACTTGGCTGTCTTGCTCTATCTCACACTTTGGGTCTCCCAGCTGGGGAAGAGGAGACCTTGAGAGTGCGTCAGCGAGGCTTATGTCTTTCCCGGGGCGGTACTCTAATGAATCCTTGTATGCATTGAGGAAAATAGCCCACCGAAGCATCCTTGGGGAAAGGATCTGTGGAGTGGGCTTGTCTGAGGTGAAAATACCCAATAGTGGCTTGTGGTCGGTTACAATGGTGAATGGACGACCATACAGAAAATCATGGAACTTCTTTGTGCCCGCCACAATAGCAAGGGCCTCCCTATCTGTTTGGGCATAATTTCATTCTGCCTTGGACAATGATCTCAAATAGAAGGCAACTGGGGCTTCTCGCCCGCCCTCTAACACATGGCAAAGGACCGCCCCCACCCCCACTGGTGAGGCATCGCAGACCAAGACTACTGGCTTCTTTGGGTCAAAATGGGTTAGAATAGCCTCTGAGGAGAGGAGCTGCTTGAGTTCCCTGAAAGCCCGCTCTTGATTTCCCCCCCACCGCCAAACCACATCCTTCTTCAGCAGCCTATGCAGGGGCTCTGTAATCGACACTTTCCTGGGCAGGAAAGAATGGTAAAAATTCAGCAGCCCCAGGAAGGATTGTAGCTCTGGTTTCGCGGTGGGGCGAGGGGCGTTTTGGATGGCTGAGACTTTGGACTCAGGGGGTTTCACCCCCTCAGGGGTTATACGGAACCCCAGAAACTCAACTTCTCTTGCCAGAAACACACATTTGTCCCTCCGCAGCCTCAACCCCACGGATTCGAAGACTGTAAGGACCTTATCTAGTCTCTGGGCCAGTTCTGCTTTGTTCCCCCCAGATATCAATATGTCGTCGAAGTATGGCAAAACGCCCGGTAACTTCTTTAACAAGCATTCCACAAGGGACTGAAATATTCCCGGCGCCGAGTTCACCCCAAACTAGGCGCGTCACCTTGAATGCCCCCTTGGGAGTTACAATGGTTTGCGCAGCAGCTGTAGCTGGGGTTACTGATAGCTGCTGGTATGCCTGCGCCAGATCTAATTTGGCGAAAAACTTTCCCCTATGTAAAGTAGCTAGCAGATGGCTAACTACCGGCACCGGATAGGCATTAGGGCGGATTGCCTTGTTGATTGTACACTTGTAGTCAGCGCAAATCCGCACCTCCCCATTTGCTTTCAACGCTGTAACAATAGGAGTCTACCACTCTGCAGAGTCCACAGGCACTAAAATCCCCTGACCCACCAGTTTGTCCAGTTCCGCCTCAATTTTGTCCTTCAGGGTGAATGGAACCCGACGTGGCTTGAGTCTAATTGGGCGGACCTCCGGGTCTAGGTCGAAAGAAACTGGGGGCCCCTTGTACTTCCCGAGCCCCTTCTTGAATACCTCGGGGTGTGCGTTGCACACTGCCTGAATCTCATCCCCCCCGATGGCATGGACACCTCTTATGAAAATGTCCAGGGGTTTGAACCATTGTGTTCCCAGGAGGTTACACCCCCCCTCCCTTAGAACTACTAGAGGGAGTTTCCTCCTGAGTCCCTTATACTGTATTTCAAAATCCCCGACCCCCAACACTGGGATCCCATTTCCCTGCATGTCTCTTAAGTTCGACCTCATCTCTTTGAGTCTGGGTCGCTCCTTGGGGGGAATGCGCAAAAACTCCTTATGGGAAATGAGGGAGTATACGGACCCCGAGTCTATTTCCATCTTAACGGGAACCCCTTGCAATAGTACCTCAACATAAAAACGTGGTTGCCCTAAGGGCATGCTGTGGACGGCCAGGTCGTCTTCCGCATGTACTCTTCGGTACACGTGGTCCCTCTCTGGGTCGTCGCCGCCATCGTAGACTCTGCCGACGCCATCCTGTCTCCTCGTGGGGCGCTTGCTATCGTCCCGCCGTTGCTTGCAAACCCTGGCGATGTGGCCCTTCCGTCCGCAGTTGTGGCACTCAGCCTTCCGGAATGGGCACTTGCTCCGCTCGTGGGATGCTCCATAGCCATCGCAGCGCCGACCCCCTTTCCCTTTCTTCTCGCCCAGCCCCTTTCTGACTTTCCGGACTCCCTCATCTTCACTGGAGCCTGGGGTGGCGGAGGCCTCTGAGGATGTGGGTGAGTGTGGGGCAGGGGCCGCCCTCCAAGTCGCCTGGACTGCTGATGCAGCTGCCTCCATTTGTGGTGGCTTTGCTTTGAGAAGCTTGTACCCGACCCTTGTGGACTCAGCGGCTAGGGCCTCTTTTAGTAACTCTTTGAAGGTGAGGTCGTGGCCTCGGGTCATGAGCTTCCTTTGGGTGTTCCCATCTCGCATCCCGCACAGCAGCCTATCCCTCAGGGCCATGTCTAGAACTTCCCACCATTCGCATGGGGTTGCCACCAAACGGAGGGCCACCGCATACTCGGATACGGACTCACCCGGCTTTTGGTCCCTCCTCGCGAACGTAGCCCTGGCAGAGAAGAAGGATACCTTGGGCTTGAAGTGGTTTCTCAGGGTAGCCAGCAGTTCGGTTACAGAAATCTGTTCCACTTCCCTTGGTGCCACCAGATCCATCAGCGCTTGCACTGCGTGATAGCCGAGCATCGTGATGAGAAGGCCTCTCTTCTTTCCCGCGTCTGTGATGCCGGCAACCACTACCGTACTCTTGAAGTGCATCTCGAACCAGTCCCATCGCTCGGGCTGGGTCACGTCGAACACCGGTTGCTGTGACTGTGTCTTGTCCCCGTGGGAATCCATATCCCACCTTCGTCGCCAATTTGGTGTTTGGGAATCAAGACAATGGAAACGGCTGCAGACTAGCCTAACACATCTTTATTGCATTGAGTACAGTACGAATATGTGGTAATGGCAGACAAACAGCTCCTTTTATGCAGTGGCTACATAATTGAATGTGGCTCTTCGACAAGGCATTGGCTACTGTCCATGTGATGTCATCCTTAGTCACGCCCTTCTTGTCCAGGTGAGGTGAGCACGGGAATCTTTCCTGCGCAGCTGAAGGCATTTGAGGAATGTGTACCATGTGAGCTGGGCGCTCGCTACTGCCCCCGGTGGCCACTAGCTCGCGTCCTCATACAGAAGGTTACAGTGTTACTATTAGAGATTGTTACATCCACTCATTCGTGTGGTTACAATTACATTCAATACACAATATCCCCCCACCCCAAAATTTTAGTATTCTGCAGGGCACAATAATTTCATGTTGTTTAACATCTACATGAGGCCACTGGGAGAAATCATCCAGATATTAGGGGTTTCTTATGCTGATGATACACAGCTCTGTCTCTGCTTCAGTCTATCTTTAGTTGAGGCTGCTCACTCCTTTGATCTTTGACTGGATTGAATGAGGACAAACAATCTCAATCCTGACAAGGTAGAGACCCTGGGCATGATTTTTGATCCAACATTGCCCATGGAACAACAGGTCAGTGCTGTGGGTTCAATCTGACTTTTTCTTGTTTTGGCAAGTTGCCCAGTTCAACCTCTGCCTAGTTTAAAGGTCTCTAAAGACTTTGGTCCATACACTAGTAGTCTCAGTAATTGATTACTGTAATGTTCTTTATGTGGTGTTCCCTTTGAAGCTTCAATGGGTCCAGAATGCAATGACCAGGCCGAGCACAGGTGTAATATTTGATTACATCTCCCAGTCTTGGCTTGCACTGGTTACCCATTTGCTTCCATGCCATATTCAAAGTGCTGGTTGTTGTTCAGTCGCACAGTCAATTCTGACCTTTCGCTGTCCAGAGTACTCTCAAAACTCTCCTCGAACACCACATCTCAAAGGCATCTATTCTTTTGCGCTCAGCCTTCCTTATGGTCCAGCTCTCGTAACCATACACCACTACTGGAAATACCATTGTACTTTACAAAACTCTAAATGATTTGAGACCTCGTTACTTGTTGAAGTGTCTCTTCTGAAGTTCTGCTCTCTGTCTTATGCAGTCCATGCAGGCTTTTGGGTTTCCACTCCAAGGGAAGCTTATAATATATTGTTTAAGTCTTCTTGGTAGTGGCTTCCTTCTATTGGAACACCTTGCCTCATGAGATTTGTCTGACCTCTTCCTTGCTTTCCTTTTAGATACTTTTTAAAACAATATTTCTTTAGGGAAACATTTTGGGAGATTCTGGGTTAGATATTCCCCGGAATGGTTGTATTATGTATGTTAATTATTCCTGTTGCCACTGACAGGGAAAAATTCATTCCTCAGGCCTTCACTTTCCCCTTCTAATTTAGAAAGTACACCCCCACACTCATCCTTTTTATTCTCATCCTACTTCTCTACATCAGACCTTCCACGTATGGGAATTCAGCCAATTGCAGATAGTTTACCCTAAGTTTACCCTAAGGAGTACATTCTCCTAGACAAAACAACTTCACCGAGGATCTCTGCCTCCTCCTCCGCCCCTTTGCTGGGCCGGAGGAGGGATAAAACAAGGTTCAGTACTGGGACCCCTGCTTTTCAACCTCTTCATAAATGATCTAGAGGTAGGAGTAAAAAGCAAGGTAGCCAAATTTGCTGACGACACTAAATTATACAGGGTAGTGAAAACTGTGAGAGATTGTGAGGAGCTCCAGAAGGATCTCTTGACACTGGGTGAGTGGGCAAAACAGTGGCAAATGAGCTTCAACATTAGTAAGTGCAGCGTGATGCATGTTGGGGCAAAAAAAAACAATTACATTTATAAACTGATGGGGTCTGAACTCTCTGCGACAAACCAGGAAAGGGACCTTGGTGTCCTGGTGGACAGCTCAATGAAGATGTCAACCCAGTGTGTCTCAGCAGTGAAAAAAGCAAACTCAATGTTAGGGATCATTAGGAAGGGTATAGAAAATAAGTCAGCAAGTGTCATTTTGCCTCTTTAAAAATCTATGGTGAGGCCCCATCTGGAATACTGTGTACAGTTCTGGTCGCCATACCTCCAGAAGGATATTATGGAGTTGGAGAAAGTACAGAAGAGAGCAACCAGAATGATCAGGGAACTGGAACACCTTCCTTACCATCTGAGGCTGCAACGGTTGGGCCTTTTCACTCTTGAACGACGGCGTCTAAGAGGTGACATGATTGAAGTTTATAAAATCATGCACGGTGTGGACCAAGTAGATAGGGAAAAACTGTTTTCCCTATCGCACAACACTAGAACTAGGGGACACTCGATGAAACTTTTGGGTACTAGTTCTCAAACAAATAAGAGAAAGTACTTTTTCACCCAGAGGATCACTGGTCTATGGAACTCCCTGCCAGAAGAAGTGGTGACAGCTGTCAGTCTTGACAGCTTTAAGAAAGGATTAGACAAGTTCATGGAAAACAAGGGTATCAATGGCTATAATTATGGATGCTTAAGGACAACCTCGGGGTTGGAGAGATAGGCAGGATATCTCTCAATGCCATTTCCAGGGAATCCTTAGCAGGTGAAGGCATTTCCTTGGGAATACCCTGAAGGAAATGGTGAGCCACTGTGTGAGACAGAATGCTGGACTGGATGGGCTGTGGCCTGTTCCAGCAAGGCTGTTCTTATGTTCTTAACACCTGCACTGGCCACCAATGACCTCCGCTTTCTCCTCCGCCCCTCTGCCAGACTGGAGGAGGGAAAAAACACCTGCCCTGGCCACCGGGGACCTCCTCCTCTGCCCCTGTGCCAGGCTGGAGGGGAGAAAAAACACCTGTGCTGGCCACCGAGGACCTCTGTTTCCTCCTCTGCCCCTCTGCCAGGCCAGAGGGAAGATAAAACACCTGTGCTGGCTAGATGTTGGGGCTGGAGGGGTGGAAAGAAGGCTCTGCTGGTGAGGGACTGGCCACCCCCCCCCCAATATTCTTTTTGGAGCTGGAGGAAAGGAGAAGCTGTGGCGTCGGGATAGTATGAGGTGAGCTGTTGCCCGCTGACCCTCCTCCAAGGGCCACTTGGTGCTCCAAGGAGCATTGGGGAAGGTTGAGGGTGGGTTTTGGGTGGGGAGGGGAGAGAGGGAATAATGGTTCAGGAAACACCCCCTCCCGTAAAGATGCATTAATTATCACCTCGACCCAGCCACCTGTCACTGTCTTGCAGCCCTTCACCAACCCAGAGGGACAGGGGTCCAATGGACAAGCAGTGGCACGAACAGCTGCAAGGAGTCTGTCCACTTCATCAGGGCCAACTGGATCAAACTGATCCCAGATGTCATGGCAAGATGTGCTACAGTTTCCTCCGGACCCTCCCCATCCACGCCAGGATTAAACCCTGAGCAAATCTGCTCGATTTTCTCCACCACATGGTCAGCAAAGTCCTCAGCCGACCCCTGCCAACTGGGCACCGCCCCACCAGCCAAGGAGGGACCTGGTCACCTGGAACAGGGTGGCTGGGCGATTATCAGGAGAGGCAATAAGGGTAGTGAAGTATTGCCTCCTCACCACCCCCATCGCCACTAGGTAGGCCCTAATAGCGGCTCTAGCTAGTGTCCAATCAGATTCACTCTGGGTCTGCACCCAGCAGCAGGCGTCTCTTCGCCCATTTAAGCTCACACAATTCTTCTGTGAACCACGGAGATGGTCATGCCCCATGGGCTCGGAGAGACCGCAGTGGTGCGATTTCATCCAAGGCTGCTGCTGTCACCCTACACCAGAGGTCAACAAGCGCCTCGGCTGAATTGTGTCATCGATCCAGAGGAAGATCCCCCAGTTCCCTCCGGAATCCAACAGGATCCATTAGTCACCGGGGGTGGGACAGTTGAATAGGCCCCACCTCCCTACAGTGAAGCATTGCCCCCAGGAAGTCCAGAGTCACCAAATAGTGATCTGACCATGGCACAGGTGTTATATCTAAATTCTGTAAACCCAGATCACTCTGCCACCACTCCGACAAGAAAATTCAAACCGATGTATGACCATTGCCCCTGGTCGGACCCTGAATTACTTGAGTCAGGCCCATGGAAGCCATGAACTTCTGTGCAACCTTGGAGCCAGTCCCCAGCACGGCAAATTGAAGTCCCCCAGAACCATCAGCCTAGGGAACTCCAATGCCAACACCGAGACGGCCTCGAGGAGCTCAGGTAGGGAATCCCTTACCCTGCAAGGGGGCAGGTACAGGAGTAAGACTCCCAACTGACCCTTAGGGTCCAACCGCAGGAGCAGAGTCTCACAACCCGGAATTTGTGGAGCGGTGGCCCTGCAATACTGGCCAAGATACAGATCAATTTAAAACAATAGCTCGCACCTGAAGTGCTTCCTTCTTAAAGACACAACAGATTCACTCGGGGTTTAATCCTGGCGTGGATTGTGGGGGTCTGAAGTTAACCGGACTGTAGTCTAGCCATGTCATCTGGGATTGGTTTGATCCAGTTTCCCCTGAGGAAGAGGACAGGCTCCTTGCAGCTGTTCACACTACCATATGCCCTTAGATCCTTGTCCTGCCTGGTTGGTGAAAGCTGCCAAGATGGTGACAGGTGGCTGGGGCGGGGCAATAATTAATTCTTCACTTCAGGAGGGGGTGTTTCCTGCACCATTAAAATATGCTTTGGTGCGCTCCCTCCTGAAGAAATTATCACTTGACCCAGCAGTACTAACTATAGACCTGTATCCAATCTTCCCTTTTTAGGGAAGGTTCTGGAGAAGGCAGTGGTGCGGCAATTGCAGGGGCCCCCTGGATGAAGCGGATTATCTGGACCCTTTTCAGTCAGGATTCAGGTCCGGATATGGTACAGAGATGGCATTGGTCCGGCTGATGGATGACCTCTGGCGGGAGCGGGATGGAGGTCATCCATCCATCCCTGCTCTTCTTGACTTCTCAGCGGCCTTTGATACCGTTAACCACGGTATCCTTCTGGGATGTCTCCAAGGATTGGGGATCCAGGGCACTGTGTGGTCCTGGTCCTCCTCATTTCTGAAGTGCCGGTCCCAGTCGGTGTGGTTGGAGAGTGAGAGGTCCAGCCCTAGGCCCCTTCAATAACCTCAGGGCTCGGTGCTCTCTCCTATTTAACATTTACATGAAGCCGTAGAGTGAGATCATCCGTTCCCATCACACTGATGATACTTGTCTTGATTCCATGGCAAAGATGACATTATTTTATGTGATTAATCATAGTTTCATGTATGTTATCATGTTGCAATGCTGTGTAGTTAATTTTGTTTCATCCTGAGTTAGTACACTTAGCCTAAGCGATGCCATTTTGTGAGAATATTCTACCATTTACTAGAAGGTTTAACTTGCCTGCCTACTGGCCGGTTGTTCAAGGTCATCCCTAGGTAACCAGCCTTGAACATGTTCTCTCTCACGGAATTAGATGGAGAACACTGATAAGGAGCCATCTGGATCTTTGATCTACGGACTTGACTTGTCACTTTGACAAGCCAATTAACCCTGCTTATCTATCTTTTCCCATCAGAAAAGCTATATAAACAGAAACTTAATTCAATTAGGATGATCGGAGAGATCCTACTCTCTCTAATGCACACTTCCACACATTCAATAAGCTTGCCTAACCACCGAGGAAGCTATCGAATCCATCTTTCATGGGGCGCCACAGAGTACCATAGCCTAGCTTAGGTTAGAGTACTGCTATGCTCTATTTCTTAACTTTGATTTCTGTATTATCTGCTTTTATTTTACGATTCTATAATAAACTTGTTAAATTGGCTTTTGAGTCAATCTGAATTCTTCTTGCTCTCAAAGCCAAGTCGAGAGCAAGATATAGAGAGGGGAGGCTTTTGCATTACAAAAGGCCCATTATTGCAGGAAAGTTAGTAACTTTTGCCTGTGAGGTTTGCGAGGGGAATTCTTCCAGCTGTCCGAGGGAGGATCCGGTTGTCTCGCCTTTCCCAGCCAAGAAGCGGCGAGACATCTTTGAAGAAGAAGGTAACTGGCAACCCCTACACACCCACAACACCTCCAAGGCCAGCAAGCTCTCCCCAATTTTAGAGATAAGGATGTCATTCCGTGAGAATTGGCTTGTGCAGTACCAGAGGTCTTTGCAGCTAAATTAGACCTGCAACATTAATTTGCCGCTTTGCCATTTTTTTCAGAACACATGAGCCAGATTCACTGGACATGTCTTTCTCTGCCGAACAAAGCCTGAGCATAGGGAGCACACCCTTAGGCCAGGCAAACCAGTGGTGGGCTCCCAGCTCGTGCTGTGGCCGTTGGCCTCACAAAGTTTGAGCACCGGAGGTTTACAGGCAAGTAGGCAACCCTTGCTCCCTGGAGGTTCCCACAATACTCAGTTGTACATCTTGACCCGTGGTGATCCAAGTGATGCTGTCAAAGTCCTATCCAGGTGCCTGGAGGCTGTTGGGGTCTGGATGGGGGACAACGGACTACAACTGAATCCTGGCAAGACTGAGTGGCTTTGAATTAGGGGCCCTGCACCCCACCTTTGGTTCTGGATGGGGCTATTTTGCCCCAGACAGATCCGGTGCATAACTTGGGGCTCCTCCTGGACTCATGACTACTGCTCGAAGAGCAGGTGGCAGTCGTGGCGAGGAAGGCTTTTGTACAACCTCGTGTGATTCGCCAGTTGTGCCCGCTCCTGGACCAGGACTCCTTGCTCATGGTCACACATGCTCTGGTCAACTCTAGACTAGATTACTGTAATGCGCTCTACATGGGGTTGCCCTTGATGACCATTCGGAGGCTGCAACTGGTCCAGAATGTGGCTGCTCGGGTGGTGGGGTCTGGGCACTATGCCCGTGCCTCACCACTGCTCCAGGAGCTGCACTGGTTCAAGTGGCTAAGACGCTGACTGGGAGGCGAAAGGTCAGCAGTTCGATTCCCGAGTACTGCAGGACGGAATGAGCTCCCGTATTTGTCCCAGATCCTGCCAACCTAGCAGTTCGAAAGCAAGAAATTGCAAGTAGATAAATAGGGTCCACTTCGGTGGGAAGGTAACAGCGTTCCATGCACTCCAGTGTCTAGTCATGTCTGCCACATGACCACGGAAACGTCTGCAGAAGCAGACAACGCTGGCTCTTCGGCTTTGAAACAGAGATGAGCACTGAACCCTAGAGTCTGATACGACTGGCTTTCGGGCAAGGGAAACCTTTACCTTTAACCTTTACTGGTTACCAGTATGCCTCCTGGTGCAATTCAAGTTGCTGGCAATGACCTTTAGAGCCCTATATGGTAGTGTGCCAGGATATCTAAGAGACCACGTCACCCCAAGAACATCTGTCCATCCAACCATAGCGGACCGGAGGGGCTCTATAACTGGACTATCTGCTAGAGGGGCTTGTCTCTCTAGTACAAGAAAGAGGGCCTTCTCTGTGTCCGCACTGGTCCTATGGAACCTCCTGCCAACAGAGTTACAGCCGCAGATGGAATTACTGCCCTTTAGGAAAGAACTGAAAACCTGGCTGACAGGACAGGTGTTGGACCCCTACCTGCTGGCTCATATAATCAAGATTCTCTATCTCTTTTAATGGATGGGGTGGATGTGTAAATTATTTTAAATTATTTTGAATTTTTAATGGGGTTTTTAATGGGGTTTTAAAGGGTTTTTAATTGTCTGATGTTGTTGATTGTTGTTAGCTGCCCGGAGCTGTTGCTGAGTTGGGCAGCAATAGAAATTTGAGGAAATAAATAAATAATGTACTCCTTAGGGTAAACTATCTGTAATTGGCTGAATTCACACATGTGGAAGGTCTGATGTAGAGAAGTGGGGTGAGAATAAAAAGGATGAGTGTGGGGGTGTACTTTCTCTTTCACCGCAAGAAGGCTGTGGAGAGCTTCACACCAAAATGGGGAATGAGTACAGAAGTCCCAAGGCCTGATATAAACAGTTTTCTTTCTTTTTGTACCTTGAATGACTGGTCTGCAAGTCTGATTGCCTATGCTATAATCATTTCCTTAAATTTACCTTTTAATAAAACTTATAAAATATAGATCTTTGTGTCTATTGAATTGGGAGGAGCTGGTCTGGACCATGAGCCAGAGCCCACATCAGCTACCATTAATGAGCCCTGCACACGTTCACTAGCCGAGGACCATGTGGGGTACTCGGGAATTCAAGGGGGGAATTGCCCCATTCGGGAGGTACAGGCCACAGTTGGTTAAAAAGGCTACACTATGAGGTGTGATCAGGAAGGTGTAGCAGAAATAAGGCTTCCAGAGAGGAGTTAAAAAGATTTCGACCATTACAGCTGTCTGTTAATTATTGGATATTATGCTTATATTTTACTTTAATTACCCTATTGATTATTTGTTCTTTTTATTTTGTAATTCATTATTTCTTCCATATGGAAATAATTAGCATGTAAGGAAGGAAAGTTAGAAGTCTGTTTCTTGTTACAGTCTAATATGCTGTCTTGTCTAATCACCAATGATGATCAAATGAGAATGATGATTTTAAAATGTAGCAGGAAGAAGTATATATAGAGTGAGTCTACACTCAAAAGTTCTCTGACTAAGCAAGTATGACTCAAAGTTAAAAATATTAAATCAGAAAAGAACAGATTAAATGTGTCAAGCTTCCAGGAACCAACTTCAAATTGTGACTCTTCTAGTGTGAAGCAAACAAAACCTTTCTTGACTTGATTTCTAACCAAAAGGGGTGGAGCTGATTTCAGAGGTTCTGGCGGTGGGGTGGAACTTAGAGCACAGGGTTTAAATGTTTGGCCACAAAGAGATGACTTGTCAGGTAGAAAAAGTTGTTACTGCAACATAAACCTAAGAGTATTTTAATTTGAAATAATAAGAACAATATAATAACAAACAGAAAGGAAAGCAATTAAAAAAGATTTTAAAAACTAAATATGTTATTTAAGGTGCAGATTTTTGTAATGTTTTGCGGAACTTTTTGCTATCATTTCATTCCCCGGATTGAAGAATGTGGAGTCACATGTACACAGGTATGTTAGAATTTGATCTGTTATTTCCTGCATGAAATAATAAAAATAACTAAATGCTCTTGGTTTGCTTATGAATATTTATTGTAAGTACATTTTGTTCTTGACTTGTGTATTGCTTAGAAAAGAAATGCAGGGATGTTCAGATCTGTCTCAGTGAAGTTCTTTAAATTGGGAAATATATATATGCCCAAAATATAATAATCAGTTTACATACTTCCTATGGCTTCAAAGAATTAACATCTCCCATCCTTTCGATGCCTCATAGGTTAGTAAAGTCATTGTGGCTGTAGTTTGTTTTAGCTTCTCGTTAGCACAGTCTTTCAGATTTATTATATATTTAAAATTAAAACAAAGAACAAAGAAAAATTGAAGAAGGATATAATCCAGGGTGTTAGGAAAGAGAGTAAATCTTTCTTTTGGTCATGATATGCAAAATTTAGATACTGGTTATACTATTTAATTTTAAAAATTGGGATTATTTTTGTATCTAAGAGTGCAGAAAATTTTAATAATCTCATTAATATCTGATTTAATATCAAATATTCATTGATTTATTTGATCCTCAAGGTCTTTAAACTGGATGAAGAGACCTTAACAAATGTTGTGACAATAGGTGGATAGTAAATTAGTCATAATTCAACAAACAGAGACTCTTAAACTACCTCTTCTTTTTGGTGGTTGCCTTTTCTACATTTTGGAAAATGTTTTGAAAGCATACTTGACAAGAAACTTCTACTACAGTGGTCATAAAGTAAATACTTAAAAGCCAATATTTTCATTCTATTATCTCCACTTGGGGGCAGACCTGAATATGTTCTGAATTAGTTAGCAGTTAAAATAAGAATGATATAAGGCTCAAGTGGCTAAGATGCTGACTGGGAGGCAGAAGGTCAGCAGTTCGATCCCCGAGTACTGCAGGACAGAACAAGCTCCTGTCTTTGTCCCTGCTCCTGCCAAGCTAGCAGTTCGAAAACAAGAAATTGCAAGTAGATAAATAGGGACCACTTCAGTGGGAAGGTAACAGCATTCCGTGCCTGCCACATGACCACGGAAACATCTGCAGAAGCAGACAGCGCTGGCTCTTCAGCTTTGAAACAGAGATGAGCACTGAACCCTAGAGTCGGATACGACTAGCTTTCAAGCAAGGGAAACCTTTACCTTTAAGGAAGTAAAGTTTTCAGTTGAATCAGAGTGTTAAGATGTGGTTTGTGAACATCAGGTCACAAATACTCCCTGCAACAAAGTGCTCTCATGTATTCAGTGTTGTGCATAAAAAAAAAAATCCTACCACACTGTGGGCGTAGCCACTGTGACTGGGTAGGTGTGGCCTGTTGGCCATGTGACTGCTCTTCACTATAGATCTATGAAGCCTCTTCTATTTTCATCACTCTATAGCGAACCTCTGAAGCCATTTCCCCTTTGTCCAAGGCTTTTCCAGGGCACCGTTTCACCCCGAAGTGCCTCCCCAGCCTCTCCGGGATAGGATAGGATAGGATTTTTATTTGTATACCGCCTTATCCGACCCAATGGGTGACTCAAGGTGGTTCACAGGGATTTCAATATACAATATAACAAAATATAAAAACACAGTATTACAAAACACAATAGAATACACAATATAGTATGGTACAAATTAGCAAAGTTACATAATTACATGTTAGAATAAATATATAATAATACAGCATACATAACAGAGCCCTGGCTCGACGTGTCCAACGGAGATCAGGGCTCAAAGTACATGACTAATCAACAGTAATCCAAGTTCTAAATACAATTACAAACTAACATATCGCGTACCATAGCTGAGGATGTGCTTTGGGGTGAAACGTAGCCCAGGAAAAGCTTTGGACAAAGGGGAAATGGCTTCAGAGTTTCGCTATAGAGTGATGAAAATAGAAGAGGCTTCTATTTTCATAGCTCTATAGCAAAGAGCATGGCCAACAGGCCATGCTCACCCAGTCACATGGCCACGTCCACAGTGTGGTATGCTTCTATTTTCATAGCTCTATTGCGAAGTGCCCCCTCCGAAGCCATTTCTCCCCTTTGTCAAAGGCTTTTCCAGGGCTCTCTTTCACCCCGAAGTGCCTCCCCAACCACTCCGGAGTGGCTGGGGATGCACTTTGGGGTGAAATGGAGCCCGGGAAGGAGGAAGGAGGAAATGAAGCCAGCCCCCTCCGAAGCATCTTCTAGGAGGAGGAGGAGGAGGAGGAGGAGGTGGGCGGGGCCAGGCATTTTTACTACCGGTATGCGCGTACTGGTCCAATCTGTCTCATGCATGTATCTCCCTTTGTTACTGGAACACACATTTTCAGGATTCAAGCCAGCACAGCCATAACTAGGGTAGGGCAACTAGGACTTTGTCCCAGCAGTGGTTTCCAACCTTTTTTTGGTCATGCCCCACCTAAGCATCTCTAAAATCCTGATGACCCATGCCCTCCATGACATATTATTATTATTATTATTATTATTATTATTATTATTATTATTATTATTATTATTATTATTATTATTATTATTATTATTATTATTATTATTATTATTATAATAAAAAAGTGAACTCCTATTTATGTGGATGAAGCCTAAAAGGCCATTCACTGTTAATAATTTTATCTCAAATTGCCACCCTTAAAAAATCAAAGTGCCCCCTTGTGGGACGTGTTCCCCATGTTGGGAACCATGGATTTAGAGGGTGGCAAAATTTTGAGGTAAATCAACTATTGAATATAAGGAAAACAAACAAAAACACATCCTCTCTGTTCACTCCCCATTTAAAAATATATATATTTCTCATCCTCCATTTTCATGGCCATTGCCCTAAGAATTGCCACTTGAAGGGCAGCAGAATTGCTAGTTACAACCAGTGATGCACTGCATTTTTTTACTACCTACTCTGTGGGCAGGGCCAAATCTGTGGGCGGGGCCAAATCTGTGGGCATGGTCAAACATCCTGCATTATGGGCTATGGAGGTGGGCATGGCCAACCAAGTGGGCATGGCCTGGGGAATTTCCGCTACCGGTTCTGCAGAACCTGACAGAACCTGCTGCAATGCATCACTGGTTAGAACCCAGCCATTCCTTGTAAGTAACAGGGCACTCTGAAGTTTGCTGTTTTTCTTTGATGATGGACCTTCAGCATGGAGTGGCTGTTGCTGGTAGAGCACATGCTTTTCCTGCAGTATTCTCAGAATCAATCTCTGGTGTTTTCGAAGAGTTGGGTAAGACTCCTTTCTTCATTAAATCATAGGAGCTTCTGCCAGCCTGGGCAGACAACACTGAGATAGATGAAAACTGGTCTGACCTGAGTTACTCCATTCATATGAACATTTTAAAATTAAAGGTTTGTGCATAAAAACAACCTACAATTTGGGATTTATTTAAAGAATCCTATTTACACACAGCTAAACTCCAATATTTTGGCCACCAAGGGGTTGTTTAGTTTACACTAGTGCCATGTCAGTTCATATATAAAAGATCCACAGCAGCAGTGGAGATGGGCTCCAGCTGATTGGTGGCAGCAGGTCTCTGACAATCAGCTGGAGTTTGTCTCTGCTGCCACTGCAGATCACTGCCACCAATCGTTGTTAGACCAGCTCCAGATAATTGGTAGTCTTTTCAGCTGTTCAGTCACCAATGTCGCTGCAGATTACCACACCTGATCAGGGGGGCAGGCTCCAGCTGATTGGCAAAACCTGCCACCAGAGTACTATGGATGTGCGCACTGACTCAAAAACCTCATGACCAGAAATCAGGGGGGAAATCCCCTGATTTTAGCATGGTATTTTGGACTAGTGTAGTCATGTCTTTAGTTCCTTTTTGAAAACTTTAATAGGAGTTAATTAGCCTTGTTGATTAAAAGTCTACATTTTAAAAGTATGATTTGTTGACATCGGTGTTTAAGGCAATTATTTAAACGCTGGCAAATATATATACCTGTACTGTATTGGGGAATTTCTCACTTAATCTCCCATCTTGCCTGCTGAACCCCTGGCCCCATCACTTTTTTCTTGGGGAGATGAGGTATGAGAAAGTTTGAGTCATGACCTTGTGAAGCGAATCTGAGTGGGGAGAGAAGCTGATTCAGACATACATGTCTATCATGCAGTATCTTACTATCACCTGATGATTCTTTAAGCCAAATGTGTGAACTGCCACCACAGTAAAGCACTGAAAACCATTAACTTGACATCGGGCAGTGCGGATTCCCCATGCCCCGCGGGGCATGGAACGGCCCGCCAGAGGCCATCGCGGTGAGAGAAGCTCCCAGCCCGTGGGTTCTGCGGCCGCCAAATTAAGGGGGGTGAATAAAATATAGGGTTTGATTCACCCAATTACCGTGACCTGACCTACGGCTCTGCCAAGTAAGCAGATAGCTGACTCCTGTGAAACATTAAGTGTATAACTCATCTCCTGGCTCGGGGGAAAATCCCTGGCGCAAATAAGCCATGTTTACCCTTGCTTAAGCCCTACACAATGGTCTTCCTTGCCCCGTGTTTACCCAAGTTAATCAACTTCCCTTTGAGAAGTTCCCCATTAACCCAGGTACGTGGGTGAGGTAATTTTCCTGTCCGATGACAGTTTTGCCACCGTTGCGCTTTCTTCCCTATAAATGATGTTGCCTTTTTCCAATAAAGTACTGATCTGATCTCGCTCCTTTTGCCTCGTGTCGTCACTTGATCAGTCTCCTCCGGGACATTAAGGCCACGCCAGTGGCCCCAATTCCTACATCTGGTGACCCCGACGTGATTTACTCGTGAGTAAAGCGACCCAGGAGAGGTCTACTCACGAGTAGCGAACCACGCGGTCCGGTTCGACGCTTGAACCGCGACCCGTCCGCCCGGAGGACAGCGCGGCGCTCTGGCCGGCAGCCAGTCGGTCAGAGGGACGGCCAGCGGCGAGGCATTCCAAGAGAGGCATTCCTGCACTTTGCTCCCGGCTTTCGGGGAGACTTGCGCCAAAGGGAAAAACGCGTTCCGCTCAGGGCAGCTGTGAGCCCCTGACAGCGCAGAGGCCGCCGAGGGCCCGTGGCAGGAGGCCATGCTCCGAGCTCCACCCAGACGATCGTCGCCAAAACCAGTTACCTTGCCCCCAGACGCGTCAACCCGTCCCGAGGAGGAAACTTCGGAGGACCACTCGCAGGTAATATGGGGACCTGTTCTTCCGTCCGCTAGCCAAAGAACTCGTGAGGAAGAGTTTAAAATCCTGGCCAGGGTATTTAAGTTACGCTTTCACAGCAGGGAACTAGCGAGACTTTTGGCGTACCTTAGGGAACACTGCCTGCTTTACCCAGAAGTAGGTACGTTAACCCTACAGCTCTGGGATCGGATAGGAGACTGCATTCAGCAACCCCCGAAGGCCCCAGGAGGGATAGTTAGCACATGGAGGAAGTGTAGGAGGCTCTTAGAGCAGATCGAGCCAGTCCGGATAGAAGCGGAAGAACCCCCGTTAGAGAAGTCATCAGTCCAGCCAGTCGAGCCGACTGCGCCCACCGCACTCTATCCGACATTCAAGTCGGGCGGAGTTGGCAGCCGTGAACCTTGCTTTGCGCACCTTCGCCAAGGAACGTTTAAATATCATAACTGACAGTTTGTATGTTAGGAATTTGCTTCACAGTCTACCCGGAGCTTACATCACTCCCGCGATAGACAAGAATCTGCTTAGCCTGTTTCTCACGGCTCAATTTCACTTGCGAAACTGCACGGAGCCGCTCTATATCGCCCACATCCGCAGTCATCAAGACCTACCGGGTCCGATCTCCGCGGGCAATAGCAGAGCGGACGCGGCGGCAAAGGAAATTCAGCAACGTTCAGTTTTGGGAGTTTTCACTACTCCAATTCAAAGTCATGCCTTTTTTCACCAAAACGCCAAGGCACTCGCCAGACAGTTCAATTTGCCACTTTCTCAAGCCCAGGGGATAGTACGCTCTTGCCAGCATTGTGCAGGGGCACCGGGGGGGCCCTCGTGGGGGGTTAACCCACGGGGGACAGAGGCCAATCAGGTGTGGCAAATGGACGTCACGCACGTGCCGCAGTTTGGCAGATGGCAGTACATGCACGTCTGCATAGACACTTTTTCCCAGTTCGTTTGGGCGACGGCGCAGAAGGGGGAGACTGCCTCCCACGTGGAGCAGCACCTCCTTTCCTGCATTGCGGCAATGGGCAAGCCGCGGCACGTGAAAACGGACAACGCCCCGTCCTACTGCTCTAGGCAGTTGGCCACCTTCATGGCCACCTGGGACATCAAGCATACATTTGGCATTCCCTACAATCCGCAAGGGCAGGCGATTGTAGAACGGGTCAATCGGATGCTAAAGTCCTATATTGACAAACAAACAGAAAGGGGGGAGCCACCAGCCCTCCCCAAATCACAGGGAGAAGCACAGTTTTGTCTGAATAAGGTATTGTTCACATACAATCACCTCAATGTTTTTTCGGACTGTACGCCGCAGGAGAAGCACTTCCGCTGTTCGGAAGCTCTCCCGCGACCTATGGTCCGGTACCGAGTGCCACCGGACCCATCTTGGAGGGGGCCGGTGCCGCTCATAACCTGGGGGAGAGGGTATGCTGCAGTTATGTCTCCTACAGGTGTCGTCTGGATTCCAGCCCGGTGTGTCAAGCCCCACTTGGAACCGCATGGCGTGGAACCAGGCCGACCCGAGTCCGATCCCGGAGATGAAGGACCTCGCTCTGACCGAGAAGATCTGCCGGAGGAAACGGCCGCCGGTGCCCAAGATCACCTGGGGGATGGTCAAGGCTCTTTGCCGTGACGCCCAGGACGCCGTTCAGCGCGAGGAGAAGGAGCCAACACCGGAGAACCTCACAGCTGCAGTTTTTGCCCAGATTCATGCCAACACAGCGGCGATTACCCTCATCCTGGCCCTTTCCCTGCTATTGGGGGGAGGCGTTCAGGCCGCTTCACTTCAGGCCAACGGCTTGCCGCCTGGTGAAGATCTTTCCGCACGAATGCAGTACAACTTGTGGGAAAGGTTGGCGGGTCTCGTCAACCAGTCCGATTTTTGCTTACAGCAGGACGTTGGTTCTGCATCTATCCTCAGCACCTGTCTCATCCCCGTGTGCCACACTCTGGACGCGCGCACCAAGGATGGCGACTGGTTGTTGAAGGCGTTCTTTGGCCCACACACTCCCACCACCTTCTCAGCATACGCACGCTGGGGGGGATTGCGACTTGCATCAACCTTGCCGGCTGACGCAGCCACTCTTCATACCCCTCGAGTGGCGATCAGCCCGGACGCTGCTTGTACCCGAATGACCGGCTGCACCTCAGGCGGTCAGACTCGGCGTCGCTGCATTAACCCCGGCAGCGGCAACTGGACTTGTAATAAACCAGAGACACTCATTTCGCTGTACTCTCATGTCACCCTACCTTCAGGGTGATTTTTCACCTGCAACCAGTTCACATGGAACTATATTCCTGCGAATCTGTCGGACTCAATGTGTTGTATCAGTCGTTTGACACTGTTGCTCCCCACTAAGGACATGATTGCCCCAAGTGCTAATGACACAAATGTATCAAATGTTGATGTTTCCCCATTCATACGGCACACACGCACAACCCAGTTAGACAGCTCTTGTGACAGCAGCCTTAGGGTAATGAGTCCCGCTGAGTATGTATCACTAGCAGTCAGCCTAGTCGGCGTGCCAGGCTTGGCCGTCGGCAACGCGCGGAGGATTGGCCGCTTGGCTTGCGGCTTGGCTAAAGCCATTAACCATACCTCCACAGCGATAGCGCTCCTCAATCAGGAGCAGGCAGAACTTCGCCATGCCGTTCTCGACAATCGAGCGGCTATCGACTACCTCCTCTTGCTGCACCACCTGGGTTGCGAATCTTTTCATGGAATGTGTTGTTTCAATCTCACTGATAACTCCCGTAAGATCCAAAGCCAGATCACGGATCTCCACACCATAGTTGCAGGCATTACAGAAGGCTCCGCGTGGGGAGCTTGGTGGAGTTCCCTGTGGAATTGGATGTGGTCATGGATTCCCTGGGGGTGGCTGCAAACGGTGCTTAAGGTAGTGGTGGGGATAGCCATACTAGGCATTACGCTCTGTTGTTTTGCTCAGTGCATTCCCTCGCTGATCTCCAAGTGCCGCCCCAGAGAGAAATTCCGTGACGTCATACCCGCTCAACAGCTGATGCCGCTCTTGCGCAGGGTCGCCGGTCAGGTCCTTAAATAGAAAATAAAGGGGAGATGCGGATTCCCCATGCCCCGCGGGGCATGGAACGGCCCGCCAGAGGCCACCGCGGTGAGAGAAGCTCCCAGCCCGTGGGTTCTGCGGCCGCCAAATTAAGGGGGGTGAATAAAATATAGGGTTTGATTCACCCAATTACCGTGACCTGACCTACAGCTCTGCCAAGTAAGCAGATAGCTGACTCCTGTGAAACATTAAGTGTATAACTCATCTCCCGGCTCAGGGGAAAATCCCTGGCGCAAATAAGCCATGTTTACCCTTGCTTAAGCCCTACACAATGGTCTTCCTTGCCCCGTGTTTACCCAAGTTAATCAACTTCCCTTTGAGAAGTTCCCCATTAACCCAGGTACGTGGGTGAGGTAATTTTCCTGTCCGATGACAGTTTTGCCACCGTTGCGCTTTCTTCCCTATAAATGATGTTGCCTTTTTCCAATAAAGTACTGATCTGATCTCGCTCCTTTTGCCTCGTGTCGTCACTTGATCAGTCTCCTCCGGGACATTAAGGCCACGCCAGTGGCCCCAATTCCTACAGGGCAGTATATTAAAATTGCTGTGGTGATTTATCCATCAATAATGCATTCAGAACTATGTGAGGCCATGTGAAAGGCAAAAGGAAACACATTGACACATATTAAGCATGTATCTTGCATGTATCTTGCAACAATTAAGATGTGCATCAATAGTTCTCAAAATCCTAGTGCTAAATATTGAGCACATGTGCAAAGTACCTTTCCCTTCTGAAAGTGTATTATTAAAGAATGGGCATCATTCATTTCACAACAAAGTGCTCTACCCTATAAACATGCATAACACAATATAAATGTTTAGTCTTTAAGTGTCCCAGTATGCTGTGGTTTTTGCTCCAAGCAGTACATTTGTTCGAATCCAGGCAGCACTGGGTCCATGGCACCATATAACTGTTTGGGGTCGGAACAACAGTGATACTAGGGACACCACTCTGAGGTAAACATGGGGCACACCTTTTATGTGATTCATGGATGAAGTGAGGTTATATGAATCACAGGACCACTGTAATTGTGATAATCTTCTTTGGTTTCCTAGTCTACAGTCTCTACCAATAACATACAGTAAAACCTCTACTCACTTAGAGACTAACTTGCTTAAAGAGCAGAATTTTCTCTGAATGGTTGCCCTCACTTTACAACAAAAAACAACAACAACAAAAAACAAACTCGCTTAACAACTAAATCAGGGCTTGCAATCATTGAGCCAGAAGTCGCAATCGCTCACTTATAATGGCAGTAGTGGCGCTTTTCCCAAGTGTTTTGCTTAAAGGGCAACTCACTTAAAGAGCAATCCCGTGGAACGCATTATGCTCTTTAAGTGAGGTACCATTATATATCTAAACATGGCTAATCCACTAATTAGGCCAAATATAACTTCTTCCTCCCCTGATTCACTGTTCCTGTATTTTATTCTTTTGAACTTTTGTTATGTTTGTTTGTCCAACAGTAGTTTGAGTCTCCAGTTCCTATAGAACAGCTACAAAATTCTGAGATTGCAAAGTAATGCTTGACACAAGAATTTTCCAGGCTCTGTAATGCGGTTTCTTTCTTTTTCTCAACTCTTACATCCTTTATTGAAATACCCTTTTTAAACTGTAAGGCAGACCATTTCCTGCTTTTGGCTGGGCGGATGTTTCCTATCTGGAAGTAATTCATGCCATAGCTTTGAAATACTCTATGTGGGTTAACTAACAGGGTCACTTCTAAATGTCAATTGGCCTGTATACATAAACTCCACTAACCAAAGTAGGTGCTCTCAGGGGATTGCCCTCTTTATCAGCTGTCTTAACAAGGTGTTTCATAAATGAAACTTGCAGGGGATTCCCCGGATTTTATTGGGATCCTTGTGCTACTTATTTCGTAATTCACTCCTGTTTAACATATAACTCATGAAGAAAGGGTGCTTTTGCCATATTCTCATTTACGATTGTGGAGGCAATCAGCATTTCTGACACATTAAACATAGTAAATCTGTACACACACAAAAGAGCTCTTTTATCTTTCAGCGAAGTGCCTAAAGAAGAGTGTAGAAGAGGAAACAACAACAATGCTTTATTTTGGGATTTCCCTGTCAAAGGAAAGTTTATTCAACAGCAGGCAATGAATCATGAGATTCACCTTCACCTTTGATACTGTTCACCTCAGGAACCTGACTATGTTGCAACCTGTATAATGCAATCAAATTGGGAAAAGTTGTACTAACATGGTTCAAAGGTTCAAAATGCTGTAAAATGAACCAGTATTGACTCAGTCAGTAGGTCTGCTGATTCATTGTGAAAATGGGCCCTATGTTAGGTAAAGGTAAAGGTTTCCCTTGCTCGAAAGCCAGTCGTATCCGACTCTAGGGTTCAATGCTCATCTCTGTTTAAAAGCCAAAGAGCCAGCATTGTCTGCTTCTGCAGATGTTTCCATGGTCATGTGGCAGGCATGACTAGCCACTGGAGCACACGGAACACTGCAACCTTCCCATCAAAGTGGTCCCTATTTATCTACTTGCATTTCTTGCTTTTGAACTGCTAGATTTGCAGGAGCTGGGAGAAAGACAGGAGCTCATACCGTCCTGCAGTACTTGGGAATTAAACTGCTGACTTTCCGCCTCCCATTCAGCGCCTTAGCCACTTGAGCCTCTTCAGTCCATGGGCCCTATGTTAGGGTTAAGCATATCTGAGGAGTGGAGCAATGGAAAGACATTTAACTGCTCAATCCTGAGTTCTTAAAGGACAGCATTAAAGTGGTCAGGCAGTTCTTTACAGACTAGGGAAGGAAGAGAAGAAAAAAACTTGATTTTCATTCTCATTATTACAAATGTAATCTGCATATATATATACCAATATATTTCACAATTGTTTAATTTTGTACTTTCTTTTAGCTATATTCCTTCTGATACCCAGAAGCTTCCTTAAGAATGTTTCTTAAGAAGCTTCTAATGATCTCTTCAATACTTTTCTTCCTTTTTCTTCCTAGGACACTTTCCAATTCCCTCTTAAAGTCAAACCCCTTGTTTTGGACTTGCTCACAATAGCAATGAAAGTGAACCATCTCAAACAGTTACCTTAAATGGATTAGGTAAAAGTAAAGGTTTCCCTTGCTCGAAAGCCAGTCGTATCCAACTCTAGGGTCCAGTACTCATCTCTGTTTCAAAGCCGAAGAGCCAGCGCTGTCTGCTTCTGCAGACATTTCCATGGTCATGTGGCAGGCATGATGACACTGGAGTGCACGGAACGCTGTTACAGTCCCACTGAAGTGATCCCTGTTTACCTACTTGCAATTTCTTGTTTTCGAACTGCTAGGTTGGCAGGAGCTGGGACAAAAATGGGAGCTCATTCCATCCTGCAATACTCAGGAATCAAACTGCTGACCTTCTGTCTCCCAGTCAGCGTTTTAGCCACTTAAGCCACTGGATTAATGAACAACTTTCAAATGAAGCCTCTTTTCTTGCTGTTCTGGGATATTTTACTCATAGATTCTTTCAATTCTTTGTGGGGGGTCTGGGGGGAGAGAGAGTTGAAAATGTGGTGGATTTACATTTAGATATGGTGACACTAGTTTAGCTTCTCTCTGGTGACACCTACACGTGATACAATGCAAAAATTTTGTAGTTTTTATCATAAAGATAATAATTTTAACAAATTTCTTTTATAGTTTTGATGTATTATACAAGATTTAAAATAGGATCAAAATTCTGGCCTGGACATTCTTGATAATTTGTGGAATGGGTTGTGCAGAATTACTGTGAGAAAAAGATACATTCCTAAAGATAATCTACAGTGGAACCTGTTGTAATGGCAGGCTGGAAGGAAGACACGTGGAGGCAGCCATGTGGCGAAGTCCAGCCCCGACCAGAGTTGGGGGAGATGTATTTATTACCCTGCCTAGGGTTTGGGACATGTGCCTAGGGCACTCGTGCCGCCCCTGCACAGAAGGCTTGCGTACGTGGCATTTCCCCATGAGTCCAATGATTCCCATGACTGGGGGCTACTCTGTGGCTGCCTGGTCGTAAATTGCCTTGGATTGGCGAAACCCATTGTTCCTGCCCTACACGCTGAGTCTATGTGTATTGACCCGGGCACCTAATCTTTGTCCCCTGTTTTCCCCGGTTTGCTTGCCCAGCTCTATTTGCCCTCAGCCTGGGCTATGGTTCATCTTTAACTAGCCTGCTTATTTTCCCAGTTTCCTTTCCAGCTGAGCCCGGTTGGTCCCCAGATCTGTTGACACTGAGCGAACCCCTGAAGAGAGGTTTAATTGCTAATTATTCCTGTGGGCAACCCACATTTCCCCTTCCTTTATTATTTAAGTCAGCCTGGCTGAGGGCACGATAGATGTGGGGCATGATTTGTTTGGGTGTGAATGTTTCTCGGGGTCTTTGCCATGGGGAGCACATTGACAAGAGCAATGGAATGCATTGCGCAAAGCAGCAGAGTATAATCCCCACCACTATGATGATAGCTATGGTCTGGAGCGCTGTTTGCACCCACCCCCAGGGGGTCCATGATCACAGAGCATTCCACCAAGCCCAATTCTGTCCTCTTTGACTGAGGTGTCCAGTTTAGTTATCTGGTCCTGGATCTTGCGAGAGTTGTCCGTCAGGTTGAAACAGCACATGTCTCGGACTGACTAGGTATGATTAATTGCCTTGTCTAGTGCGCACACCAGTAGGCCGATTCTGCGCCATTGCCGGCTGTCAATCCCAGTACCCCAATTATGCTAGTGGCTACGGAGACATACTTTGCTTGCTAAGCAGTCCTGTGCTGGGTGAGTACTTTCAAGTGCCTCTGTTTCTGCTTAGAGGAGCTGACTTTTCTCCCCAGTGATAGAAATGGCTTTTCTAAGGTAATCCTTAACTATCCTGCAAAAAGGCCTCTCTGGCAATTATGCAGTGAGCAGCTTCTCATGCCATAATAGGGAGAGGTGCGACTGGCACAAACAAGCAAACACAAAGTAATTAAAGGATTACAATAGCCAGGGATTTCTTTGGCTGCGGGATGATCAACCTTTACAAGTGTGTGTAGAGGTGGCCCACTTTGATTCCTTTCTCTCACCCATGGGTGAAGACATGACCTCTTAGCAATGGGTAAGCATTGGGGTGGCAGATGTGAGGGTAATATGCAACAAGGTGTGTGCAAGATTCACAATCTAGTTCATATGTCCCTTGAAAATTCCACCTTGTCCATTGTATAAAGGCAAAGAATTCAAAGATATGCAAAGACAATATAAGCAATAGCAAATAATGAAACATAGACAAAAACATCTAGCTGCCTCTTCTGATGCTGATTGTTGAGATAGGGTTATATGCGGTGAAGTCATAAATTGTCCCTCGATGTGGATTAAATGACCCACTCTGTCCATTGGTAGCTTCATTGGTACTGCTGTGCCTAAAATGGATGGAGAGTCTGTGTTTGTCCAAGCTGGCATAAAGGTGAAATATAGAAATTGTGACAGGACTCTAAAACAAGGCTGTGTCCTGTGCGTGTCCGGATGTCAGAACTGTGTTTAATTGAGCATGATGTTCTTCGAAGTCCCAATTGGTGGGTAACATTGAGTCCTGGGCTGCATAGCTTGTGTGTATGTGTGTGTGTCCCAAATCCTATTCCTTGGGGTAAAAGCATGCCAAAATAATCGAAAAATGGATGGCTGGTGTCATCTTGGCTGATGTCTGCGCTTACTACGTTTTGGCTGAGACCGATGATGGCATCTAACATCTCCTGGACTTCCAGGATTGGTGCCTGGTTCTGGCATCTGAGCCTGGTATGGCTGGCATCCAAAAATGGACCTGCAGAGGAGATAAAAGCTGGCTGCGGAAGCAGCCTTGGAAATCCTGAGGGATTTTTTTTGTATTTATAGGTAAATATCATCTTAGCTGAGAATCCGAGGGGGGCCTCCTCCAAGGGGGCCTCCCCCTTCTTTTAACTAAAAGAAAAGACAATGTAGGTTAATTCATTCCACAATTGCTTGACCTGGAATTGTAAGAAGTGCCATTAAATGCAAAACTTCCTGATTCAAGGTTATTACTAGAATGGCATAATCAGAACATCATCTGGTTTTGGTCCTGCTAGAAAGGTCTGCCAGAAAACAAAAAATGTTAGATCAAGAAAGAAGGGATTATCATGAAATCTTGCATATCTAAAGGGAAAGCTGTGAATGTTGAAAAAATCAGCAATTAGAATAAAAGGACAAACAAGCCAAAAGACAGTCTTAATGCGCAATGATGGGGTGGAAAAACATCAAAATGAAGAAACGAGCTAAAAATTACATACAGTGTTACTCTAATGACAAGGAATAAGCAGCAAATGAAAAAGTCAGAGGTTAACTGAAGCTCATTGCAAACAAGGCCCATACAGGTCTTATCAGTTAATTAGAATGTAACACTCCCTTGAGTTCATCGTTCCTGTGGAAAGAGATAGCAACCCTGTCAATGAAGAGTTAATTAACTAAGGAGGCTGTGGAAAAACACTATACAATTCACAAAAGGGCTGGAACTTAATTCCAGGCATGTTCTGACTGCAGAAAAGCAAATCGCCTCTGAAATGTGGTGCTAGAAGAGAAATTTGCAAAAATCGAAACGTTATTTATGTTATGTAAAGGGATTAGGCATAGTTATAGCAGAAACTGTGGGAATAAATCCAAGTCGTTAGGTGTTCATAATGTAATGGATTAGTGACATTTTACCTTGATCAAGATTATATTTAAGTCAATTGCCAGTGTCATACTTTAACACAAAACCTGAACCTGTAATTTTACATGCTCAGAACCTCAATTTCAGGCAATCTGACTTTGCTATATTCTTAAAACATTTAGACAAGACTAGACAAGATTTACTACTCATTACCTATTATTTAACCAGTTATGAGACATGTCATTTGTAAATAGGGCCCCCATTTTTCTCTACTGCCGTTCTTACAAGCAGCATGTATCAGAACCTATGCACATAGTAATTCCGGAATGTGAAGACGAACAGAATTCCCCCCCCCTTTTTAAGAGCACTCTTGCCGTTTAAGAGGTTGAAAAGCAGGGGTCCCAGTACTGAACCTTGGGGAACCCCACACTTTACTTTCCTCCACTTGGAGAAGTGTCCATTTACTGCTACCCTCTATTTCCTGTCCCTTAGCCAGTTGCTGATCCAGGACAAGACCTGTCCCTTTATTCCATGACTGGTAAGTTTATTCAAGACCGACATGTCAAACTGACTGATCGGTAATTTTCTGGATCACCCCTGGATCCTTTTTTGAAAATTGGTGTTACATTTGCTACCTTCCAGTCATCAGGCACAAAGCCTGATTTGAGGGAAAGATTATATATTTTGGCTAGGAAATCAGCATTTTCATCTTTAAATTCCCTGAGAACTCGTGGATGGATGCCATCTAGTTCTGGTGATTTGTTAGCATTTAGTTTAACAAGACATGCAAGGACCTCCTCCCTGGTTATTTCTATCTGGCTTATTTCTTCGGTTTCCCTCCCTACGAAGATAGGCTCTGTTTTGGGCATGTGGTCACTGTCTTCTTCAGCAAATACTGAAGCAAATAATTGAGTCTCTCTGTAATCTCTGTTTCCTCTTTAATAACCCCTTGCCTTCCATTGTTGTCTAATGGTCCAATGGCCTTCCTCGTTGTGTTCTTACTTCTAATGTACTTAAAGAAGTCTTTGTTATTTCTCTGAGTGTTTTTAGCTATATGCTCCTCAAAATCTTGCTTTGCTTTTTTGATTGTTGCCTTGCATTTGTTCTGCCAGAATTTATGTTTCTGCCTGCTGTCCTCATTTGGACAAGCCTTCCGTCTTCTAAATGAGCTTTCCTTGCTTTTGATCACTTCCCGAACAGCTCCTGTAAGCCACATTGGAGTCCTCTTGGACCTGGCAATGCCCTTTTTCCTTTTGTGTATGCATTCCAATTGGGCCACTGTTATTGTTTTTGTAAACAGCCTCCATGCCTCTTGGAGTGTTTGGACTCTCTCAATTTTCCCTTTCAGCTTCTTTATTACTAGTTTCCTCATCTTTGGGAAATTTCCTTTTGAAAATTTAAGGTCTCTGTGTTAGATTTTCTCAGTGACTTGTGGTCTATTATCAAGTTAAACATAATTGAGTTGTGGTCACTGTTCCCTTTTGGATCAGTCACATTAACATATTGCACATTAACATCTTGCACCAAGTCAAGGATTCTTGTACCTCTAGTTGGGTCTTCAACCATCTGTCCCAGGGAACAATCATTTAGCATATCTAGGAACTTTATCTCTTTATCATGTGCTGAACAACAGTTCACCCAGTCTATGTGAGGGTAATTTATGTCCCCCATTATAACCAGGCTTCCTTCTTAGATGCCTCCTTTACAACATTCTCCAACTGCCAGTCTCCCTCAGGAGTTTGGGTCAGAGGCCAATAGTATATGCCTACTGTTAGACCATCCTTATGGCCTGGTACTCTTGCCCACAGAGTTCCTAATGGTAACTCCAAATCACTCAGATCTTCCAATTTGTACAATTTTATCACTTTTTTGACATACAAGGCTACACCACCTCCCGTTTGCCCCTTCCTATCCTTCCTGTACAGTTTGTAGCCTGGGATAACTATCCCATTGGTTATCATCCATCCACCAGGTTTCAGTGATGCCAATAATATCAATATTTTTATCTATTGCTAGGTATTCCAGCTCCCCTATTTTGTTCCGGAGGCTTCTGGCATTTGTATACAAGCATTTATATATGCTTTTCTGATACGGTCTTTTGAGTCCAGTTGCATTGTTAGACTGCCTCTTGCATCCTTCTGCTACAGTGCTGGTGTCTAGCTCCTTACTCTGCTCAGTAATTTTTGCATCCTCCTCACTACTCAAGTACACACTTACCCGAACCGGATGCTGCCCAGCTCCTTTCGGCTTTCCTCCAGTTATCAATTTAAAAGCTGCACTGCAGCCTTTTTCATGTTGAGTGCCAGCAATCTGGTCCCATCATGGTTTAAGTGCAACCCATCCCTCCTGAACAGATTTGGCTTGTCCCAAAATGTTGTCCAGTTCCTGACAAATCTGAAGACTTTCTCTCGACACCACCGCCCCATCCACACATTGAGGCTTCTGAGCTCCGCCTGTCTGGTAGGTCCTGCACGAGGAACAGGCAGCACTTCTGAAAAGGCTACCTTGGAAGTTCGGGAGTTCAATCTTCTTCCTAACAACCTGAATTTTGCTTCCAGGACAGACCGCTTGGCCTTCCCAACATCATTGGTCCCAATGTGTACCATGACCACTGGCTCCTTCCCACTTCTCTCTAACAAGCTATCTAGATTTCTCGTCATGTCTGCAACTTTTGCACCTGACAGGCAAGTCACCATATGGTTATCATGTGCATCATAAATCCATCCCTCTGTATTTCTAATTATTGAATCACCTAATACAAGGAACCTCTCTCCTGCAATCTGTTCCTCTACATGCACCTCATCAACTATATTAAGGGAGAGGACTTCAGTTTGATCCTGTTGTTTATCTTCCTGTATCTCATCAAGTGTGATGAAGGAGAGATCCTCAGGTGGAACCAGTTGTTCCTCTGTGTGTTCCTCATCAGGCGTGATGAGGGAAAGAACCTCAAATTGATTCTGTAATTTCAGACTCTCAGTGATCCCTTGCCCTTCTACTTCTTCGAGTCACATTCCTCCATGCATCTACCTCCTGAGTTAGTGAAATGACTTCTTCCTCAGAACTGTGCCCTGACTCTTCTTTGTCCAGGATAGTCTGCTCCGCTCTGTCCAAGAACAGCTTAAGCTCCTTAATTTGTTGATGGGTAGATATGCAGGCCTCTAGCTGCTGGACCTTCTCTTCTAGTAGTGCAACCAGCTTGCACTTGCTGCAAGTGTAGTTCACCGTGTGCTTTGGCAAGATCACAAACATGGCACAAGTGTTGCAGGTAACTACAGCTGCTCCCTCAGAATCCATTTTAACAAGTGCAGAATTCTGGGCTTCAAAAATTTACACGTTTACTACCTTTCTATCTAGTAAGAATATATTCTTCCTTTGGTTTTTGTTTGAAATCTTGTACGCCATTAGGTGTATGGTCCTCTAAAGCCTCTCTACTCCAACTGCAAGCATGCCCAAAACTTACCAGTGCTCACTTCCTTTGCTTGGCTTTTCTCAACAGCAGCTCTGCTTAAGAACACATGCAGAATCAAAAAGGCTGATGCTGAAAGAGCTCAGAGCTTTTAAAGGCTAGTGTGGCTCCACCCCTCTGAGTCACAGTTCAGGGAAGGGCCTGGTGTGGCTCCACCTCTGCTTCCTGTTTCAGGAAGCTTCTAGCTGCTTCCTCTGTTTGAACAGAAGTGGCTCTTAGCAGTTTAAATTATCAATTTAAATTAGTGGAGGCCTCTAAAGCAGCTCTACTCCAACTGCCTCTCACCCTGCCATTTCCCCTCTGCTGTTTTGAAGACAGCCCTCGAAACAGCGGAGAGAGAATGGCAAGGGCGAGAGGCAGGAATCCATCAGGGGAGGCGTTCTCCCTGGTGGATCCCTGCCTGGCGCCTTTGCATTTTCCCTTCAGCTGTTCTATATGTAGATTGAAAGAGAAATAGACAGATATAGATATTTTAAACACTAGTAGGGGAAAACTCCCACTAAACATCTTCCTTTTCTTCTTAGGCCAAGCCCTCAAGCAGTTGAATGGCCAAAAAAGCTACTCTCCCTAAGTTTATGTAAATGATGTCCTTTTGTTCAACATAGACCATGTCATTGTCACCCCTTCAGACCTGTCCTCTGATCTAATGCATGCTCAAACTAATGGGGGCTTCGGTGTGAGGGAGGGTCACATTTGCTACATTGGCTTGTGAAAATCAGTTAAACTTCATGTGCTCCAATCTAAATCAGCATGCAAGGATTGGAGCTCATTACTTCCCCTTTCTCCATTTTATTTTCTAACAAAGAGAAACCCTCCTCTGTGGATGGAGGCTCTTCTCAGGGTCTGAAGTGTTAGCAGAAGCTGGACCCTTTAGATAGTTCTTCATGTGAAGGCAAGGATGATGGAAGGGGAGGTATCAACTCACATCTCTCCTTGTGCTTTGCTGAACTGTGCTCATCAGGCCCTTGAGAAGACTCTTAGGTGGACACATGTTGAGACACTTTGTATATTGTTCCCGAAAGGGGACGGTAGATCCTATAAGCACCATCGCCTTGTGTATTTGTTATCTATTATTTTATTTATTATTTTAAATGGGCATTCTTTTTCACGTCGATCATTTCCCTAGGTTTCATCTAATTGTTACTGTAAGCATTTTATTTTTTTCTTCATTGTATGTTTTCAAAATGGGAAATAAGGTAGTGTTATATTTCATTCCATTTTCCGCTGAGCTTCTTTCTGGTTTGGGGACTGCTACCGTCAGTGAATTTCTGTAATGCTGGATTAAGTATGGATATACATGATTTGTTTTTGAGGTCATAACTTGTCTTAATAAAAGGAGAGCTAAGGGACGCTTCCAAGTAATGGGTGAACTCATTTCTCACTATGACCTTCTAAGGGCACCAATACAGAATTCAGAAGGACTACTAAATACTCCTGTGAAGCTCAAACATTGATCAAATGTTTCTAACATTCTCAAGAACCAACCCCTAAATATTTTCTAAAAATTAATATATGATTAGGCCATACACCAGAGGTGGACAAGTTGTGAATATCTGGAAACGATTTTCTGATCTCAGAACCTTTCAAGAAGCAGACATACACACACAAGGGATGGGAGACAAAATCCATTTTCTTGACCTTTTCTTTATATTCTGGGAGCCACCAAAATAGCATTGGGGGCTACATGTTGCTGCAGAAGTATACCATTTCTAGTCCTATTTTAAAGCCTTAAAGCCAGTAGATCTTTCTTCATGTCATGTAAGATTGCTGTATTTTACAATTTAGAATGAGGGTATGTCTATAGTCAATAGGTGCAAAAGTTCCTCCACTCACTTGGTTTATGCCTTTGGCCAATTCTATTTACAAGAGCAAAAAATGTGCCCCTGGAGAAAGCTGTGGAGGAAAGATAATTCCAACTCCATTATGTCTATGACACCTAAAGCACCCCAGTCAGCAGAGAAGAAAGTTGCTAGCCTAAGACTAATGCAAATTGTCTTTAGTATACTTTTGCAAATAGTGGCCTCAATCCTGTTTTATTTTTCCTCTAACAATGCCACAGCATCCAGCAGCAAGCTGTTGCAAGTTAAGATGTCAGAGTAAGCATTTCTTATCACAAACCATGTCAGGTAATTGTTGTATGAGAAGAAATACCTGCACCAACTTACGGCAATTTGCTCTGGGAAGTTATGTTGTTAGTGTTATATAAAGGTAAAGGTCATCCTTGCTTGAAAGCCAGTCATATCTGACTCTGGGGTTCGGTGCTCATCTCTGTTTATAGCCAAAAAGGCAGTGTTATCTGCATCTGCAGGCATTTCTGTGGTCACGTGGCAGGCATGACTAGACACCGGAGTGCACGGAATGCTGTAACCTTCCCACCAAAGTGGTCCCTATTTATCTACTTGCAATTTCTTGCTTTCAAACTACAGTACTAGGTTGGCAGGAGCTGGGACAGAGACGGGAGCTCACTCCATCATGCAGCACTCAAGTCTTGACCTGCTGACTTGCCGATTTTCCAGTCGTCAAGTTCACTGTCTTAACTACTAAGCTACTGCAGTCTCTTGGTATAATGTGGTAAACACCAAATATGAGCTGGATTGGATTCCAACTTATATTTATTTATCAGTTTGCTTTGCTGCCTTTATGATAAAAAAGTTTATTTATATAAATATGCTACAGGGATGTTCAGAATTGGATTGTACATGGTAGAACAATGGCTTCCTACAATAACATATCACCTTTGTAGCTGAATACATCTTCACTTTGACTCATGACATTAATTCAGTTAGAAAGCAACTTTCATCCATCCATCCATCCTACTCTAATTTGTACAATAGAATTCTTAATCTCTTCTGCTTTGATTGTATCTCTGTTTTTCAGAAATGAAGGAATGTGCTTTAAACTATTCCATCAAGCCCACAATTGTCAACTCTAACTGCATATAATTCTCCAGAGTTTCAGACAAGGGACAGTTTAGTATATGAGAACCAAGACACAGGAACAGCCGAAGGATTGGCTTAACATGTCTTTATTGCATGGTGGTCCGGGGGAACATGTGGTAATGGTGGACGAACAGCTCAATATATACAGAGGCTATACATTTGAATGTGGCTCCTCGGTAGCCCATTGGCTACTGTCTGCGTGACGTCATTTCTGGTCACGCCCTTCTTGTCCAGGTGAGGTGGTGGCGGGAATCTTCCCGCGCTGTAGGTATTTGTGGAATTGGAACCATGTGAGCTGGACGCTCGCTATTGCCATCTGGTGGACATTAGCTCGCGTCCTAATACAGGAGGTTACAGAGTTACAGCTGGTAGTTATTCTGTCCCCTCTTCGAGTGTTACATTGTTTAAAGGCATACTTTCTTA
Organism: Bradypodion pumilum; assembly: GCA_035047305.1. Classification (NCBI taxonomy): domain Eukaryota; kingdom Metazoa; phylum Chordata; class Lepidosauria; order Squamata; family Chamaeleonidae; genus Bradypodion; species Bradypodion pumilum. Next base: position 125,358,682 of record JAWDJD010000005.1, on the reverse strand, counting down.
TACACAACAGACAGTAAAAAGCAGCAGTAAACAGGGAGTTTCAGCAGGTTTTGAGGGATAGTCCAGGAAGCCAAAATGCAAGGACAATCTGTTTTAGAAAATCAGAAAATGTATTTTCTGGAAAACTATAAAAATATGGCTATAGATTTTGCATGTCACTAGCAGAGGACCCAGCGTTGCCCGGGCCTACCCTACCCAGGCCAAGGAGAGACCTGGGCCCACCCCCACCTCAGCTGCCTTACCTTTTTGTCTGCTGCCATCACGGCCGCTCTCTCAGCCCCACCATGAGGCGCTGTCTCAATCTGACTCTGGCCGCCACCACCGGCCTCCCCAGAGACTACAGTCAGTGGGTAGCCATCACAGCCCGGCCCCCTCCATCCTTCTGTGGGTTGTGTCAGGCAGCAGGGAGGCTATATTTGGGAAGGTGGGCAGAGGACCCATTGGGGGGTAGAGGCCTGTGGAAGGCGGCAGCCCGGTCCCGTTCTCTGCCTGCCCCCGGCTGTGGGTTCTCCCTCCCCCCGAGGCATGCCTCAGGAGTGCAGAGGAGCCATGCCGCGGTGGCCGCCTGCTGACAGTAGTTGCTGGGGTGGGGGTGGCCGTAATTGCCACCGTCTGTACTAGCAGCTAGGCTGTGTGCCACCTGGAACATCAGGCAGACTTTGGCGCATGCATAGAATTTCACACATGCGCCACAGCCTGGTATGCCAGGCAGGGTTAGGCACATGCATGGATTCTCGCGCATGCGTAGTCACCTCCCCTGGTCATTTCTGTCAGCTGGGGTGTGTGTGTTGTAGCCTCTTTTCAGGGGCAAAGACCCCAAGGCAGGGTGCCGGTTAGCTACGCCGGCCACCCCAGACGTTGAAGGTAGGTGTTCACGCATTTTCCAGCACAATAGGTGCAGGGGTGTCACTTTGTATGAGGGAGCCCTGTGATGTCACAGAGCCTCAGATCTGGTCAGCTGGGAATTGGTTGAGCTGTGGCGATGACATCACAACCCCCCCTGGTTGGCTTTTCCCCCTTGCTTTTTCTCCTGTCGGTGGGGGTGTCCAATTTGTGGATTGTTTTAGGGGTGTACCCCTCCCCTTTGGGTTTGACACCCCCACAGTGAATGTCTCTTCGGCCCAAGGTACGTATGTGCCGAATTTCAGCAGGATCGGTGCAGGGGTGTGGATTTGTGTAAGGAACATACAGCACCTGACCTTGATTTTAGTTATACAGTGGACCCTCGATTAACGACGCGTTCGAATAGCATCATTTCCACTTGCTGACATGTCGTCACTTGCCACATGACTATCCGCACAATGACAAAAACCCATCATTGTGTGGATTAACGACGTTTTTTAACGTTGTTGTATGGATATTGACAGTTTTTTGCCGCTAGATGGCGCAGCTGCCATTGAAAACTGCACAACGATGTTTCACCTATAGCGACGCTACTTGGGGAACCAAGCAATGTCGTTATGTGAGGGTCTACTGTATAGATTAGAAGAGAAACATCCTTAACTAATGAAAGTGTCCCAATGTGACAGTAGGAGCTTCTCTTACCTATGCAAATTAGCTTGCTTTTTTTGGTAATTAGTCTTTAAGGCTTAAGCAGAGACCTCTTTGAAATCTGATTTTATAAACCTGAAAATATTATATAAGTCACCCCCTGCAACATTAACATACTTTCAGCTGTAATTACCAGCTATCTCTAATACAGTACCTTTTTTTAAACTTCATACCTATGTTAGTCTCTCAATATGTCTGATTAAACCTATGTGACATGCTAAATTACTGAGATGCAAACAGTGTTGCATGATGTTGCGGACTGCCTATTCCTTGGTACTTTTTATCTCAGCATCAGCAACATTTTTACCCCTTCCTAGTTACCATGTTGTGATGAAATGAATTATACCCTTTGCTTTAGCTTTGGCCAAGATGGAGAATTTGATGTGTAGGAGTCCCTTCAAACCAGGTCTGGTATGTAAACAATGTGGGCCTCATGGCTTGGAAGAAAGAAACCTAATGTGTGATAGACATATCATACTGTGAGATCATTGGTTGGAATCGCTAAGGGGCAGGGCTGCCATCAGAAATTTCTCGGCTCCATACTGAACAATCCTATTGCCCCCCACACACAAACACATACTAACATCCAGGGTGTGCTGACAATTTCAAACCTCTGCTAGATAGGTATCAGGCACTCTACAACCAGGATCCTTTTCAGGAAGATAATGTTGATGCTGGGGAAGAGCTGATGCAGGTTCTAGCTGAAAATCGGAAATCATGACGGTGCACATTAGTCAAGAACCTGGATATGAAGCAGAAAGTAGATGAGCTTGGAATCTCCTTAAAAATTTAGATGTATACAGCAAAACTATACTGGAGTAACAACAAACCCAAATAGCTAGTCAGTTGCTAAAGATTGGAAAAACGCAAGGCAAAAAGGTGCGGGGAAAAGCCATTCAACCAGAGGAACAAGGTTTGTTTGTTTTTACTTACTTTGTGGCATCTGAATTGGAGGAAGCTTTAAAGAGCATGAAACCAAATAAAGCAGCAGGTATCGATGATGTAAAAACAGAGCAGACAAAGCAGTTTTTTTTATTTTTAATAGCTTTTATTAAGAACTGAAATAATACAAAAACAAATAATGCAAATAATACAGTAACAATTCTATACATTATAAAAAAAACATAAAGAAATAAAACAGTATAACCCGACCACCTGTGCTCTGTCGGGGGATGTCGGTGGGGGTTTCTTGACCATTTGCCTTCAATTCTATTTCCAAAATTGGATCATGTCAGGGCTTGGGTTAAACTTGTTATCACCTAATAAAGCGAAGTTGACAAATGAACCCCAAATCTCCCAAAATGGTGTCTTTATTGGTAACCCCTTTTTCTGGTGGACTTGGATAGTTAATTTCTCATTGAGAGCCAAATGCCAAACATCTGCGTACCATCTAGCTTTACTAATGTTAGTTCCACTCTTCAATTCCTTGGCAATTAGCTGTCTGGCTACCATCAATAAAGATAACAATAATTCTTTTTTTATTATTTTCCAGATGTAAATCATCCACTTCACCCAATAATACTATCTTTGGACTTAGCACTATTGTTATTTTTAATATTTTATTCAATTCCTCTTCTATAACATCCCAGAAATTCCTCATTTTACCACACAGCCACCACATATGAATGTAAGTCCCTTTTCCTTTATTACATCTCCAGCATAAATCAGAGTTCTTATTATTTATTAAATGTAATTTGGCTGGAGTGAGGTACCACCTCCAGAGTACTTTGCAATTATGTTCTTTTTCCTTTATTGAAAGTGATTTCATACTTCTATGGGTCCATTTCTTTTTCCAGTTCTCATCTTTTATTATAATTCCCAAATCCTCCCAAGTTTTTTTAACCCAATGCTGAGTATCTTCACTAGAATTTAACAACTGATAAATCTTACCCACTAAACCTTTTAAATTCTTTTTACCATTCCTTACTTCAAGAGTCAGATTTTCGAAGGGGGTTGATGTCCGATTTATTGTACTGTTTTCCCTCATCTTTCTATTCCACGCCTCCATCTGGAGTTCTTGCAGCCAATTTAAGCCTAACTCCACATAAATACTTTTTCTTTGGGGATGGTATTACAATTGCCAATCCAATCCGTGATTAATAGAGCTTTTTTACGTATTAAAATTTCTCTTGTACTTATTGTTACCTCTAAAGGACAATTTTGTTGGTCTAGGATTTCCATTATGGGCAAAGAATTTGGAGATAATGTTGGTTTTAATCCTTTCCATATTCTAAATATATTCTTTAAAGAAAAATTACAAAATTGGGGATTAGTTCTTATCTCACCTAAAAATAATTCGCCCTTCCAATTTTTAAACTTTATATAATCTAATTCATACTTTTGCGCACAATTTTGACTTAATAGTTTAATAATTCTCTTTAAATTGAAAGCTCTGTAATAGAGTTTAACATTCGGGATATTTAGCCCTCCCAACTTGTTTTTTAAATACCATAAACTTTTATTAATTCTTGGCTTTTTTCCGTTATTACAGATTTCATTTATCAGTTTCTGCCAGATTTTAAGCTCTGTTTCTTTTATTTGTATTGGTAAATTTTCAAATAGAAAGTTTAGTTTTGGCATAATTTTCATCCTGCACAAATTTATCCTCCCAAACCATGATATTTTCAATGATTTCCATTGATCCTTAATTCTCTTTATTTCCTCTTTTAACTTATTAAAGTTGATCTTATACAAATCCTTAACTTCGTCTGACACCATTATTCCCAAATATCTCATTCTATCTCTTATTTTAAATTTATATTTCTCCATTACTTTCTTCTTTCCCCCTCCGATAGATTACAAGTAATAGCTTCTGTTTTATTCCAATTTATTTTTAATCCTGTAACTTGCTCGAATAACTTCAAGTGATGTTGAATTTTATTAATATTTAGAAGAGGGTCCTTGACCACTAGCAAGGTATCATCTGCAAATAAACTAATTTTTTTTTGTTTTTAACACCTGTCAAACCTTCATCTTGTTGAATACTTCTTGCTAACAACTCCATTGCTAGAATGAAAAGTGATGGGGAGAGCGGACAGCCTTGTCGAGTACCAGCCTTAATCTCGATTTCCCCACTTAACCTAATATTCATTTTTATTCTTGTCACCGAATCATTATATAATTGGTCAATTGCATGTTTAAATTTAGAACCAAACTCTAATCTGCAACATATTTCTTTAATAGTAGACCACTGAATAGAGTCAAATGCTTTGTAGATATCTAGTGCCAAAATACAAAAATTTTCCTTACTCTTTTTAATCAAATTTATAATGTTGATTAACCTATTTATTAGTTCCTCCATCTGTCTGCCTTTCAAAAAAACAGCTTGGTCCTCTCCTATATAAAAGCTTAAAAAGCTATTAAGTCTGTTATTCAATAAAGAGGTGAATATCTTAGCGTCCTGATTTAATAAAGAAATAGGGCGTTAGGCATCAATTTTTCCCCTGACTTTTACCCCGTTTTGGGATCAATACCATAATTGAACAACTCCAGGATTTTGGCATATTACCCCCCTCTAATATATAATTATACAGTTTCTTTAATTTGGGAATCATTACTTCCTGACATTGTTTATATATTTCCGATGGAAAACCATCTTCACCTGGTGCTTTGTCATTTTTTAAGTTTTTAATCACTATTTCAATTTCTTTATCTTGAATTTCTTGCTCCATATAATCTGAGTGTTCTTTTTTAATTTTATATTTAAATTTTGATCTAAAAAAGTTCCTAAATTTGTCACATTAACAGACTTTTCTTTGTATAAATCCGCAAAGAACTTTTCTGCAATGTGGAGTTTCCCCTCTAGTTTATGTACTGTGAGACCATCCTCATCTGCCAGAGCTTCTATTTGTCTCTTGATCTTCTTATTTTTTGCTCTTTTTGCTAAAGTTTTCATGTCCTTACTATTAAATTCAAAGTCATTTCTCTTTAGATATACCAAATCTTTTCTTGCTTTATCAATTTCTAAACCTATTACCTCTTTTCTTAAAGACTGAAGTTTATTCCAATTCCTCTCATTACCATCCTCTGCATGTCTTCTTTCTAATTCTTTTAATTCTTGTTCCTTTTTAACTATTTTCCTTTTTAATTCTCTATCAATAATAATTTTTTCCTGAATGCAGTCTCCCCTTAATACCGCTTTCATGGCGTCCCATAAAATATGTGGTGCCACTTCACCCGTATTGTTGATCTCCCATTTTTCTGTCCATTTGTCCATCAGTCTTTTCTTTATCACTTCATTATTTAGGAGTTTTGTGTCAAACCTCCATATATTACTTTTTGAAACATCCTTTCCTAAATTAATTTCCAAAGTGATTGGGGTATGATCTGACAATTTAAATGTACCTATTTTTAATTCTTCTAAATTGTGTGAAAGGTTCTCTGATACCATAAAATAATCTAATCTGGAATATGTTTTTGATACTGAGGAGAAGAAGGTAAATCCCTTTTCCTTTCCTTTCATATATCTCCAAGTAGCTGTAAGATTTAGCTTCATCCACCTATCAAGTATATTAAATTGACCTTTCCTATAGTTAGAATAATTAGAAACATCAGTCACAGCTCTTGTTAAATTAAAGTCTCCACCTACTATCAAGTTTGGTGATCTTTCTTTTTTTATAATTGGTAAAATTTTATCTAAAAAGAAACCTTGATTTTTGTTTGGAGCATAAATGTTTACCAAGGTATATTCTTCATCTTCAATCTTACCCTTAATTAGCTGAAACCTTCCCTCTTTATCACATATATTCTTGGACATTATAAACCCCAGCTTATTTGCTATTATGGTAGCTATACCTCTAGAATTTGAGGTTCCCAAATATTTTTCATATATATCGGTTTCCTTTACATAAAGAGTATTTTTATTTACATTTTTTTGGTGAGTCTCTTGAAGAAATATAACATCTGCTTTCTCTCTGTTCAAAATTACCTCTAGTCTTTTTCTCTTAATTTGATTCCCCAGGCCCTTAACAGTGTATGATATAATTTTTAATCTCCTTGACATGAGGGAGTATTGGTCTTATTGCCCTCACCAACAGTTCCCCAACCTTGAAAAAGAAAAAAGAAAAATAGTGATTTTTTTTAAAAAAAACTACAAAAAAGTTCTCTTTCATTCATTTTAATTTACTTCTAACAACCTTTGAATTCCATGCACAAAGAAAAAACTTAACAATAACAAAAGTGAGAAAAAATTCTCGAACCCCCCCCACTTTCCTAGTCGGAAAGCAACCTTTGACATCCAAAGTTGGGGGGGGACGTTAAGCAAAAAAATAACATTCTGACATACAGCCGTTGCATGTTCAATATCTATTTTTATAAACTTAAAGATTTATATATTTTGAATAGACCATTTAATAAAATGAATGACCAAACCATTTAGTTACCTCCCTCCGCCCCCAGCACTTCTTCGTCTTCCACCTCATCTTCCTGTTCCTTCATCTTTGAAGTTAGTGACTCCTTTAGAGATTGCCAGTCCTTTGAACCCTTCTCTATAATATTTGCACTTGTAAGTATGTCCAACATTTGAGGAGTTTCCCTTAATACAAAATTTTTCCCTTGATTCATGAATCCTAATTGTTTGGGTGGCCTCCAATTATATTTAATGCCCTTATCTCTTAATATTCTAGTCACTGGTTTCAAACACGACCTCCAGACCCGTTATTCCAATGATATGTCATTGTATACCTCTACTGTTATGGATTCCATTTTTAGGGCTTCTTGACCTAGAGATTTAATTTGATTCATCAATTTTAATTTTAAGCCCAAATTAACAAATTTCACCAGGACATTTCGCACTCCATCTCCATTGGTTTTTTTGGGGGCCTAATCTATACATGCTGACTATTTCTTCTGGACCCACATTCTTCCCTAAATTTAATCCATTCAGCCAATTTAAAAATCTCTGTTGTAAATCATCTGGATTACCCTCCGGGATATGTCTTATCACCACATTATTTTTTCTCAATTGATCTTCCAGATAACCCAACCTTTTTTCCTGACCACTTGTCCTCTGTAGAATTCACTCTTACCTTCATTTCTTTCATATCATGATGTAATTCCCACACTTCCTTACCAATGGCATTTACCCCTTCTTTCAAATCCTCTATCTCCTTAATCAAATTTGTACATTCAACTTTAGTTGATTTAATTACTTTTGAAATAGTGTCTTTAATCTCCATTTGAAATCTTTTATTATCTAACAATCTTTGTTCTTCCATATCTTGAAGCTTTATTTGTAATTCCTGCTCCAACTTATCAAATCTAGACTCTAAGTTTCCCTTTAAATCTTTCATATTGGAAGTTGAAGCCTTATCCATCACTGCCCCTTCCTCTACATCTGAATCCTTATTTTGGACACATGGTAGGTCCACTAGAGTAGCCTGTGATTTTAAAGTTCCTGCCCTACTCATTCCTTCTTAAAAAAAAACCCACCCTCCTGCTGCTTTTCCTGAATCTCTTGTTGCAATTGTTTACTCCTTCTTTCTTCCACTTTCTTTTTTAATTGTTCCAAATCAAATATCTCATCAAGTTCTTCCCTCAATTATCTTCTTCTGCTCTCTTCTTGCTCCCTTCTTATTAATCTTTTATCTCTCACCCATTAAACAATCTTCAACCACTCATATAGAAGGAAAAAGAGAGAGAAAATCAGCATAAATAGGTAACAATGTCAACACCAATAATGCTTAAGGGTATAGGCCAAAATACAGCAGATAAGGGGTTAAGAGAAGGGGGGAGGTAATGCAAATGTAACCCAGAGTGTAGGAGGACCATTAATATGGGTTGTCTAAAAAATACACAAAATATATAAACAGGAGTTTATGTCCCTTTTTCAACTTATTTTCCCCACACTTTGGAATGGCTTGGGCAAATTAATGAACAACTACATAGGCAAACTTAAGGTTCCTAAATTGTGGAGGCAGGCTAGAGTTGTTGCTTTATTGATACCTGACAAAGACCCAGGTGATCTGAAAAGCCACCGACCAGTGTCACTTCTTTGCCATCTTTATAAGGCACTGGAATGGATGATTCACAATCACATCTCTGAATTTATTGATCACGAAGGAGCAAGCAGGCTTCGAACTGGGCAGGTCATGATGTGGTCAAATCCTTAACCTTACACAACACATTGAGGATGGCTTAAAAAAGCAAATTACAGAAGTAGCTTTCATTGACCTAACTGCAGCATACGATACTGTCAATCATAGGATTCTGCTCCATAAAATAAACTTATTAAAGATAACAAGCTTGCTAGGGTCATTAGCAGCTTCCTCCAGAAGCTGAAATTCTATGTGAAGATGAATGGAAAGAACAGCAGGGGAGGCTGAGAGCGAGGGACATTTTAGGACACAACTTGGCCAAGACAGTCGTGCCAACAAAGAGCAGATGCAGCAACTAATGCAGCTGGGAGACACCATACCCATTGCATTAGAAGGGTTCACAGGGAGCCTGGCATACCACTTGCCAAGAGACCCCAGGCTAGTCTCACTTCAGACTCAGACAATCAGGTTGCAGGAAATGCTGTCCTTGACTCCCATTCAGGGAGCCAAGAGAGTGTTCACCGACGGGGGAAAAAAGTACGGAGTTCTCACTAGGACCGGGTGCCTAGCTTGTCCGTTGTCTGGCATGTACTTAATAAAGAAGCAGTGTCGGTGGTTTGTTGCAAGCAAAAGTCCGATTGGTTGACAAGTCCGGCTAGCTTCTCCCAAATATTGTACTTGAGTCTGGCAGTTAAGTCTCTGCCAGATGTCAAGTCCCCATAAGAAGCTTGAACCCCTGCCCCCATCAGCAAGGAAAGGATCAAGACAACCATCAGAGAATTGTAGGTGATTTGAGCTAGCACTGCAGCCACCATGTTTTGCGGGATGGGCTCAGTGTTTTGCTCCCTCAGGATGGACAAGGCATCCTCACACAAGGTCTTGACCATCCCCCAGGTCACTCTCTGGTCTGGTCTCGGCTGGGGTCGTCTGCTCCGTCTGGGTCCTCTCCTCTGATCACTTCCTTGCTTCCACCTGGCAGATGATACGGAACCATGATCAATTGCGCTACTGAATCCCCTTTGCTGATTGTCTGGGGTAGGTGTGTCCATAGCTGGACTTTAATGATGCTGGTGTAATGGGAGTCTATGACTCCCGGGATCACGAAGATCCCTTCGTGTAGGATTCCTGCGCTTCCTGTTTAGTGGTGGTGTGATTCTTAGCGCCCTTGCCAGTGGCGGGTACCTTGAGGTATGCCTTGAAGGCGACCTCAGAAGCCAGCTGGAGTGTGGCTGCTGGCAGGACGGACTGCGTCTGGATGGTATCGAACTGCCCTGAGCCATATAGCTGCTTGGGAATTACTGCTCCTCCCATCCTGGCAGCCCTAGCCTGTGCTTCCAACCGGTACTCACTGTCCCATAATAGGTACTGGCTGGGGTTCAGCATCATCCTCATCATGACTTTCCAGTCATGAGGGATGAGCGTGGTGGATTCCCACAGCTGTTGCTGCGTACCCCTTGTGAATCTGCTTTGGAGCCCTGTGTCTGTGATGGCTTTGCGGATTTCACAAGCAGCTTGTATGGAACAGGCGTGTATGTCGCCTCTAAGCGGACTGGGCACAGCATCTGAACCTTGGCTAGTTCTGCGGCTGGCAATTCCCCCTTGCGCAACTCTTTCTCTACCATTAGCTGGAAGGGACTCTTAGAGACCCGGAAAGTGCCTGCACTTCCTACGTTTCTGCCCACTCCCACAGCTTCTGCAGCTGCCGCGGAAGGGGAGTCCCCCAAGCCCCCATGTCTGAACTGGATGATTGGGTAGAGATGCGCTGGGGCCGATGGTTCTATGTATGCTGGGGGTTTCTCGGTCTCTACCCAGGGTGGACTGATGGCTGCAATTATCTGTCTGCATTTGCTCCAAGTCCCTATGATTTTGGTGGGTGCTCGGGGTTCGTCTTTGAGGCATTTCCCTTCTCTATCCCAAATCTCTGGATCCATCGTGCCTGTTTCTGGGTAGAACAGACAGTGTTCCTCCAGAAGCATCACCAGGTCCATCAGGTGATTCCTCCGCACCCTTATCCAAAATTGCCTGGCCAGGCCCTTGAGATCCTCCACCTGAGCTCACTGCCTGATGGATTCCCCCCCCCACAAGCCCCCATACTACCTGATCGGGGGTTCCCCAGATTTGCTTCCACAGGATGAGTCGGCGTGCCTTTGGGTAGTACGTCAGGGCGAGTGATGCACAGGACGATGTCCCTCAGGTCTGGTCGGTGGATCGGGATCGTGGCTATCGCTCTCTGCCACGGGCTTCTGCTGCTCTGCCTCTGCTGTTCAGGAACGCGTCCGTTCCAATACGTGGGGTCTGCCGGGCTCGTGGTCGCGTTGGCTTCCTTGCTTCAAGACCATCGCGGCCTCCGCTAGGGACTGCGCTGGCCTAGCCTCAAGATCACATCGGGTTCTGATCGGGGTAATGTTCCGATCAGAATCACGTCGGGGTCACCAGATGTTGGAATGGCTACCAGATGTAGGAGTGGCTGGCCGCAAGGAAGACATACGAGACAATCATGCAGTGAAGTCCAGCCCCGAATGAGGTTGGGGATACGTATTTATTACCCTGCCTTGGGGTGATACGTGTGTAGGATGCACGTGACCCCCTAATACAGAAGGCTTGTATACATGGCATTTTCTGGTGGTCAAGACAATACTTGCTCTTGGACATTGCCCTGTGGTTAATAGACAGCCCGCAACTAATTAAGGTTTGGGCTGGAAAAACCCATTGTTTCTGCCCTATCTCGGAGCGTTATGTGTATTGGCTCCAGGTGCCTAACTTGTCCATTGTCTGGCCCAGCTTGTTTGCCCAGCTTTATCTGCAGCCAGCAGCGGAGGATTGTGTATTTCCACTAGAGTAATCATCTTGGTTTTTACCCTGTTGCTACTGTAGCCATCAGCCAAGGCTTTATGATTCACCCCCCCTCAACTAACTAACTAGCCCGTACCCCAATTGCCTTTCCTGCCAAGCCCGGTTGATCCCTGGATCTGTTGAAGGCCGAGCGAACCCCTGGGGAAAGGTTTGGCCAATTATTCCCGCGGGCAACCCACACAAAATGTTTAATTACTTCATGGTCACTTATCTTTGAACCCTATCCCTACTAGTATAAATCTGAAATTGGGAATTGTTATTTTTTTGCACCACTGTTTGTCTCTAAGCTATGTTGCAAATGACAGATGGCATAGAAATGCTGTAGTTTAATTAACAAGGTGAGTACACACAGTTTTACATAGCACATTTTGGGAGGAGTGCTGTTTGCATTACAACTTCTATGCTTATGGATTTCTGGGTTACATTTGTGTTCAGTTCTGGGGAGTGTGAACTGGGTGACATCCTATTAAAAGAGCCAGTGTTGTAAAGTGGATAGAGTGACAGAAGGCATGGTTTTGAATCTTTACTCAGCCATGGAAATTCACTGGGGGAGTGGAATTGGTAAAGCTCTTCCTTAAATATAGTACAGTATCTAACTTTCCTTGAAGCCCTATTAGGGTTGCTGTAACATGATTCTGAATTAATGTGGCATAACAACAACACAACATATTAAAATGCAAACCCAACAAATTTTTCACCCAAGTCTCCTATTTTCTCATCTTCAATTTTGCTACCCAGTACAGAGTTAAGTGCTCATCAAAACCAACAGGATAATATGGATCTTGCTGTGTTTCTGATTCCAAGGGCAGAATCCAGTAAAAACTGGTTATTTTGCCATCTTATCACATGACTTGCCTATGTGTTCAGGTCATCACAGGTTTAAAATAACTCCTGCCTACCTGGAAAAGAACCTTGTCCACAACGGCTTTTTTGCCTGTGAAGTGTACTTCCTAGACCATGCCATATGATATCTTTGTTATATCCACTGAGACACCTTCCTCTTCAAGGAAGGGTTTAATCTAGGGCTAGTTCCCCCCTTCCCCCATTATTGGGTTTGTTGCTGGCTTTATATCACCTTTGTTGTATAAAAATTTAAACATCAAAATGGGCTGTTTTATTTTCACTGTTTTATAAACTGTTTATAGGTTTTTATAATTGTAATTCCTCATAGACATCTGCAAATTGAGAAGTACATACATTCAATAAAGATATAGAGTCTTCCTGTCTAGGTCAGATGTGAAACTGCCAAAATGAAGCCACTTTTGGTGAATTCATTCTGCTGTTCTCTCTGCCTGACCTAGTGTGAGAAAGATTAGCTAGCAACACAAGGTTGCTGTTACCAGATTATGCCCGATTGTGGTTCAAAAATACAGTACCACTATCTTCAAGGAGGCACTTTCTGTGTACCCCAACAGATAGAGTTTGACCACAGTTTGCATGCTACAACGAACAGATATTGTTGTTTGTCAATATAATGATGTTTGCCAAACAATAACCCTTTTGTCTGATTCTAGTATATAATTTATTCCTTACTTAATAGTATTCTAATTAATAGCTCTTACTATTTCTCCCCAGGGGTTTCTTTGTAGAATTCAAGCTTCTGGTGAGTACAACCCATCATTCTTCTTAAGTCATACGAAGTAAAATGTCCAAATGACTAACTAAAGCAAAGCTCGTACTCTGAAACTCCCAGCCTCTGCTCAATTCTGGACATTTCTCATGAATCTCAAAGACTGTCCTGCTAAAATTTTGTTGCCATGTGGAAACTTTGAATACTGGTTAACTCTTCTACTAGGTAACCATATGTATCTAATTGGACATTTGATTTAAATTTGGACATTTTAAAAAATGGGATGGTTTTTTTTTTTTGCATAAGCATTGTCAGAAATGGTCACAAATGCATGGAAAACAAGCTTCTTCACTGACACCCAGTCAGTGCTGAATGAATGATGGATGTCTGGTAAAAGTGGGATGTGAAGAACAGCAATGGGGCCTAGTGTTTGCGTAATCAAGTTATTTGAGTTAGCCAAGACACTACTCTTGAGGTAGGGTTCTTCTCAAACAGAACTTTAGTAAGAGGTTTGAATTTTCAAAGCAAAGATTTTAAAGAATCTCCCTCTCCAGCAGTTTTTGAAAAGATCTACTCAGTGTTAGGAGAAGGAAGACCAGTAGAACACAGATATATCTGTATAGGAAAGCGAGCAAGAATTGTTTGTCAATACTTCAGAAGACTCTAGTGCAATATTGCATAAAACTACTCTCCAGATAGCTGAACAGCAATCCTGCCTTTTGCAAAAGAGAGTCCAGATCTATTTAGGACTCAGCATAAAAATATTTAGCAACATTGACTTTTGCAGAAAGGACCCCTAATATAGTGGTTCCCAATTTTGGATCCCCAGATATTCTTGGGCTACAGCTCCCAGAAATCTTAGCCAACACAGCCAATGAAGGCTTCTTCTTCTTTTTTAATTTTTATTAAATTTTCAAAAAATAACAAATAATCAAACCATAATATAAAAATATAAACATGTCAACACAATCGTAAAAAGAAATCAAAATTTATTTATATATTTATTTCCCCACTCCTTTTTTGCTATCTTCATATTCAGATCATGTTCCCATACATTTTTAAATATTTCTTGTGGGTTACCCTCTATATTTATTATCTTATACATTTTACTAACCATTGCCTTAATTCCAATTTCCTTTTCTTACTTACATATTAACTCCTCAAATTCAGTCCTATTTCTTTCCAAGCTATGTTCCCTCAAATAATTATTATTCCACTTACTTACCATCGCAATCTGAAACCAGTTCAGCTTCATCCGTACATATAGCTCTCGTTTCTTCACCTTATCTCTACAGGCTCATATCCAATCCCTCATCAGGAAAACCTCATTCCTTAATAAAATTTCTTTCGCCATCTTATCAATTTTTATTGGAAAATTTTTCACGTCTTCAATTTCAATTATCAATGATATATTTGGAACTAATTTATTTTTCTCCTTCCATACTCCCAACATTGACTTCAACATTCTATTTTTAACAGATATTTTTCCTATTTCATTACCTAGAAAAATACTTTTGCCTACTTCTTTTAGTTCCTTCATTTCAATTTCTTCCCAAATAACTGTCTCTTTCATTAAAATCTTTACAACATTATTAATGTGAAATGCTTTGTAATAATTCTTCACATTCGGTATTCCCAAACCCCCTTCTTTTTGAGATAAATACCACATTTTCTTTAGTATTCTGGGCCTACGTCCCCCATTACAATAGTTATTTAATAAATGTTGAAATTCCTTAATTTATTTATCATTAAGTTGAATTGGTAAGGCATCAAACAGAAATTTTGATGTTCCTTTGGCACATACAAATTCACCAATGTTATCTCCTCATCATCTATCTTCCCTTTTACTATCAGATATCTTCCTTCTGGATCAGAAATACTTTTTATCATCTCAAATCCCAGTCTACTTGATATCATAATTGCTACACCTCTAGCCTTTGACATACCATATGATTTTTCATAGATTTGAATCCATCCTAGAAATAACTTGTTAGTTTCTTCTGATTTCTGATGAGTTTCCTGCAGAAAGATTACATCTGGCCTGTCTTTTCTTAGAGCTGCTTCTAATCATCTTCTCTTCACCTGACAACCAGTACCTTTCACATTCCATTATAATATTTTTATATTTTTCATTTGTTATTTCCTAACTCTGAATCTTTATATTTCCCACTTCCTCCTACGAGTGTGCAATGTAACAAATAACAAATTCCCATCCCTATACATCTACAATAAAAATAAAAAGAATAACATATACTAAACACTCTACTGCTAACCCTCCCCACTTCTTTAACAAGTAGCCTCTGAATTACAAAGGGGGGAGGGGGAAGGCGCGACAGACCATGCGGGCACCAGTGGGATCTGAGCCTAACTTCCACCCTCCACGGTCCCTCCTTCTGCACCTTTGGGCATATTCTCGTTGTCATTGTTCCCCTTCCTTGTAAATCCACCAGATATAATCAACTCTTCCTTCAGGTCATTCCACTCTTTGGTTCCAACTTCCAACAGCTTTGCATCCACCAATATATCCAGAACATAGGACCCTTCACTTATCATATAATGCCTGCCCAGGTGAAAAAAGCTTAACTGGCGTGGAAATTTCCAGTTGTATCTCACCCCTCTGTCTTGGAATCTCTTTGTAATTGGCTTCATCGTTTGTCTCCATAGACGATATTCAATTGGGATGTCATTATAAACTTCAACATCTGAACCTTCTATTTTAAACACTTCTGTACCCCTTTCTCGAATTATTGCCATTAACCTGAGCTTATCAGACTCATTAGCAAATTTCACTAATACATTTCTGGCCCCAACTTTACCCCTTCTTGAACCCAACCAGAATACACTTATAATATCCTGCTGTGTAAAGCCTTATTCCATAATTTCATCCAACCATTTCACTATTCTTTTGTTTAGTTTATCTGGAGAGTTCTCTGGTAATTTTCAAATTATGACATTTGCATGTCTTAGCTGCTCTTCCACAATTTCTAATCTTCTTTCATGATCTCCTACCTTGTTTACTCTTTCTTTTTCCCTTTCTCTCATGTCTGTAACCTCTGCTTTTATCCCCTTCTGTTCTTTTTTATAACCTCTTGTTCTCTCTTAAGCTTTTCTTGTCCTTTTTAAAGACTATCTATACCCTTCAAGATGTCTGCCAGCATATCTTGCATATCTTGTTTTCATTCTTGTTTATCCTGAGCCAGCATACTCCCTATTTTTTGTTTCAAATTATCAACTTTCTCATTAAAATTTTTGAATTCTGTTTTTGGTCCTTTCCCTCCTTTTTTGCTGTTGTTGTTGGTGTTGCTGTTGCTGTGGTTGCTATTGCTGTTACTGCCGCCGCTGTTGTCGCGGCTGTAGTTGTTATAGTTGTTGCGGCTGTTGCTGTTGTCACCTTCGCTGTGGTTATAACTATTGTCTTTACTGCAGCTGGTGCAATTGTTGTTGGAGTTGTTGATATCTTCTGTTGTTGTTGTTGCAATTGTTGTGCAATCTTCCTCACTGTCTCTTGCTCTTCCAAATCTTTCATTTCTTGTTGCATTGTCTTCTTCATCTCTGTAACTTCTTTTTCAAGCCGCACAAGCCTTCTAAAGCTCCTATCCAAGGAAGTCGGTCTCTCAACTCTTGTCCAGCCCACTTTCTTCTCCTTCTCCTTTCCTGTTCCCTGATGGTTCATCCAAATACAATTCCAATTACAAGGTATAGACAATTTACATAAACTATTTACTTTCCCCTTAATGAATGTTATAATTTGATATGAAAATATACTTATAACTATATTCAAACCAAAGTTTCCCCCTTTTATAGCTCTAATTCAACTCCACTTCATCCCCAAAAAAGAAAAAAGAAAAAAAGAATAAAAAACAGGCAAAAATTATTATTATTATTATTATTATTATTATTATTATTATTATTATTATTATTATTATTATTATTATTATTATTATTATTATTATTATTATTATTATTATTATTATTATTCAACTGTATCCCTAATTTTTTTAACTCAGACCCACTAGTCCAATGCTGTTACTACCATATAAAGAATAGATTCCAGTACTGTACTGCAATTATCATAAAGAGTAGTGGTCTATTCAAATTTCAGTGTCCACAGTCCCAATAAAAAAAGAAAAAAGAAAAAGAAAAAGAGAAGGAGCTTTTTATATAAATCACTAATTATCCAGTTCAATCTTTATTCTCCATTTCCCTAAAAAAATAAAGGAAACAGAAAAAGGAAAAAAACCTCCAATACTTGTCTCCACTTCTGTGACTACCAAAAATAGATACTTTGTTTCTCAAGCAGTCTCCAAAATCTTGAAGCCTTTATGGATACTGTAGCAGTTCTATAAACAGTTATTAAATCTAAATAGAGAATATATTTTTAAAAATAGTGTTGTATAGGGCAGAAAGATTTTCCCCCAATAATATTCCACAGTCTGAGAGGAAAAAACAAAAATGAAATGAAACACGGACAAAGCCGAACTTTCCAGTCACCCAGTGCTCTAACTCACAGTACCATCTTATTCATCTTGAGTTGCAGAAAAACAAATCTCAGGCCTCTCACTCTCCCATACTAAAATGCCTTAAGGGAGTCCAAAAATCCAAAATATCCAGAATTATTACTATTTAACTCTCAATCCACTTCTTAATCCAGTCTCATATATATTATGGAGAGGGAGACAAACCGAAGGGGGGGGGGGAACCCATTTCGAATCTGGGCTCAGCTACAACACTTTTCCTTTCTTATTTCCTTTTCTTCTTCCTTCCCTTCCTCCTCCTTCCAAAATAACCACTTCACTCACAGCCACAGCTCCACCTCATAAACCTGGACAGGCTCCACTCGGCACCACTCGGCTCTGGTTCGATTCGGGGCCGGCAGGGCTGAATGAGGCTCGCTTCCACTTCCTCCCTTCGGATCCCCACTGGACTTACCCCTTTCAATCTGCTTGCCGGCTTGCCCGTTTGCCTGCTCGTTTTTCTTCCTTGGCCTTACCACTACCGATGCCTCCACCGAACTTCTCGATCGTCAGCCCGATCTTCAGCTGGTTTACACTCCGGTTGATTTGTATACAGAGTTTGCCGGGGCAGGCCCTGTATATCACGGTACGGCACTGTTCAGAGCCGCCCAACCCCCACTCCTCCTTTGGGCTCAGAGCTCCGACTTTTCTCCTTTTCTCTACTTCACAGCCAGCCAATCGAAGGCAATCACCACAGATGGTTTTTATTGTTAACACTCTCCCACATTTTTTCAAGGTTTTCGGAACATTTGATCACTTTTAGATCCACTTTCGTGGCCCTCCTTTCTGAGCAAAAGAAAGTTCAATCCGCGCAGCCTGCCATCTTGACACGCCCCCCGATAAAGGCTTCTGGGAGTTTTGGTCCAAGAACATCTGGAGACCCAAGGTTGGGAACCACTGCTCTAATATTTCTAAGAGCATGTCCAGACTGCCCATTGTGGAGTGGTCTGGGATTGCCTGATTTTCAGGTAGCATGATAATGAGGGAAGAGCTAAATCGTATTTAGCCTGCTCCCCCACCCCCCCAGGTCAAACAACACAATTACCTTTGCCTATGTGGCAAAGTGTCTGATGAGCCATTTCATGATACAGTAGGGGCAAATGAAACACCTCCCCTGCTCCTCTGTGGAGGGCAGAGAAAGAGTAATTGGATGTACTATGCTTTTGTGCATAACAAGGTCGCCTGCCAATACAACTGGCAGGATGTGTGTGACTGAGTGTTCTCTAGGTAAGCAAATGAGGAGAGGTTCATATGAACACTTCTGTCTTCCAGAGTGTTCCTTCATTGCTTGAGGAATCTCTAGCTGTCTGTGTTTTAGTATTTATGTTTGATATGCATTTTTAATGTATCAAATAATTAATATATTCACAGCAAGTATTTTCAGCAGTTTCTGCCATTATGCTCCCACTTCTCTTTCTCCTGACAACCTGCAAAGTATGAAACTCTGGACTGCAATGAAGTGTGTGGGACAAAATCAATGTTCTCTTCACTTGAGTGTGAAAGGGACACTGTATCTTGATGGTAAGTCTGAACCATCCCATGGTGCCAGTGCACATACAAAAGGTTCCAAGTTTAGGTGCCAGACTTAGCCTGTGGGTCCAATAAAATGTTAAGGGGAATATGCATTAACGTGGTTAACACTTCCATAGTAATACCTACCTCAGCAAGCAAACTTGCAAATTAAGTTCCTGCTTACCCTCCAATGATGAATTGCAAGGCATGCCAAGTGCAAGGTATGCAAATGAGGAATACGACACACTATGACAGAGACACACACACACCCCAGCAAGCAGCATTTCTACAAATGTACTAAATAGAGTGCCTAAATTTGACCTACAAACTCTGGGTGAGTCACTGCCATTTAGCATGGACATCAAGGGGACAACTCAAAAGCTTTGGAACATATACCTGTATACTGTATAAATAAATAAAAGGCCTCAACTGCAACCTCAAAACCCTCAGTCAGCAGGCAAACTGTTTGGTAGGCGGAGTAACAAACTGGCTAGAAGTTGAATGTGCTGGAAATAGACACATATAGGAATGTAAAAGGGAGAGAAATGGACATGAGGAGAGTTAATCCCTTCCCCCATCTGATTTGGTTTTAGCAGATCTAAAGTGTTTGCTTGAAGATCAGCTGTTAACTCATTCTCAATCCTGGAAACTAGAATTTTAAAAGTGTTCACTAAAGGGATATTTCCCACTGTGTTCTGTATACAATATATATATATTTTAGAGATACTTACAACATAACTGATTTCTTCTAGGAAAATGGAACAGTTAGGCCAGGGGTTCTCAACCTTTTCAAGCCAAGGGTCAGGTCACGCTCCCTTGGACAGCCTGCCACACATGGCACTTCCTGGTGTGGTGGAGGCAGTGGGGGCCCACATGAAATGGTGTCATGGGACACATCCGTTCCCTGGGCCGTAGGTTGAGAACCCCTGAGCTAGGCTATTGATAGCTCTAGGGTTCTGTGTTGAACCATGACTTCTAGCCATGTTTAACTCGAAGTCAGTCCTATTGCATTTGCTGGGACTAACTCTTAAGAAGAGAGCAAAAAATCCGTTTGAGGCTGGGAGAACATATTTTAATATACAATCTCCAAACTATGTATTCAATGTGTCTAAAAGTCAGCTGGTGTACAACTTTTTTGGAGAAATCCTTCACCAGAGATTACTTTTACATAAGAACAGCCTTGCTGGAACAGGCCACAGCCCATCCAGTCCAGCATTCTGTCTCTGATAGTGGCTCACCATTTGCTTCAGGGTATTAGTCCCAAGCAGATGCCTTCACCTGCTTAGGATTCCCTGGAAATGGCATTGAGAGATATCCCTGCCTATCTCTCCAACCCGGAGGTTGTTCTTAGGTATCCATAATTATAGCCATCGATACCCTTGTCCTCCATGAACTTGTCTAATCCTTTCTTGAAGCTGTGACGACTGACAGCTGTCACCACTTCTTCTGGCAGGGAGTTCCATAGACCAGTGATCCTCTGGGTGAAAAAGTACTTTCTCTTATTGTTTGAGAACTAGTACCCAAAGGTTTCATGGAGTGCCCCCTAGTTCTAGTGTTATGCGATAGGGAAAACAGTTTTTCCTTATCTACTTTGTTCACACCGTGCATGATTTTATAAACTTCAATCAGGTCACCTCTTAGACGCTGTCGCTCAAGAGTGAAGAGGCCCAACCGTGGCAGCCTTAGATGGTAAGGAAGGTGTTCCAGTCCCCTAATCATTCTGGTTGACCTCCTCTGCACTTTTTCCAACTCCATAATATCCTTCTGGAAGTATGGTGACCAGAACTGTACACAGTATTCCAGATGTGGGCCTCACCTTAGATTTGTAAAGAGGCAAAATGACACTTGCTGACTTATTTTCTATACCCTTCCTAATGATCCCTAGCATTGAGTTTGCTTTTTTCACCGCTTGAGGCACGCTGGGTTGACACCTTCATTGAGTTGTCCACCAGGACACCAAGGTCCCTTTCCTGGTTTGTCGCAGAGAGTTCAGACCCCATTAGTTTATAAATGTAACTGGTTTTTTTTGCCCCAACATGCATCACTCTGAACTTACTAATGTTGAAGCTCATTTGCCACTGTTTTGCCCACTCCCCCAGTGTCAAGACATCCCTCTGGAGCTTCTCACAATCTCTCATAGTTTTCACTACCCTGTATAATTTGCCAAGGCCACTAGTCCTCAGGGTTGTCAGGTTAGTTAACCACTGCCTGATACTTGGCATTGAGTTCCTGGATCACCTGACCAGTATAGATAAAATAAATAACATTTCTTTAAAGTTTCTGTAAAACAGATAATAATTTTTAAAACATTTCTATTATCTTAGCAAAGATTATCAAAACCTTCATTACATACATATATCTGGAGAATGAACCAACCTAGTCATAATGTGTAATTTACTTATCCTAATCCTTATCTTGCGTCCTGTCCTCCCTTTAGAAATTCTGTTGGGCTTCAGACGTTAATAGGCTGGATGTAATTCCTCATTAAATAGCACTGGCACAGGTGGGAACCACCACTTAATTAAACTCACCTGTACATCAGCTGACTTTTAGACACATTGAATACATAGTTTGGAGATTGTATATTAAAATATGTTCTCCCAGCCTCAAATGGATTTTTTGCTCTCTTCTTGGGACTAACTCTTAGGCAAATATATGCAAAGAGCTGTAGTCTACATGTGAGGAAATTTTAGAAAGAAGCACAGAAGAAACAAACACATTATGCTTTAGGCTGCTCTTTGGCTATTGCTGTTTATCTCTGTGGATGATTGGCTTTGCTATCTTTCCTTTTGTTCTTTCATAGCACTCTGTCAGTTGTGGCTGATAATATTTCCTCAAATGCATTTGAATATATATTTAAGCTATGGATGAAATATATTTCCCACATGCATCAGAATATATTTCTTTACATGCTGTTGTACAGCAAAGGACTAGCCAGTTTTTCTGAATTATTTTCAGAAAATATTCGTGGGATGGAAATTTGTGCTCTCTCTATGGACACTCAGAAGTCTAAGTGTGTGAATGTGATGATTTCTAGGAATGTATATGTAAAACATGCTGGAAGAAAGGTAAACATTTTACTTTGTTGTTGACATTACATTATTTCATGAATTGTACAGTCATTACAGTGTTTTAGGGGAATACTGTATAGAGAATGGTTGATACTGTGGCTATCAATCTATCATTCGTATAATTTTATAAACACATGGTAGAGAGTACTATAGCTTTTCCACAAATATGGGTCAAGTATTCTTTTTCTTGTGCTGGATTTGATTCCAAATATTGGTGATAATCATGATGATCAGCCATGAAAACTGTCCTGTGAATATAATGCAGTGACCTTTCCTCTGCCTTCCACATCACAGTGTGACACCTATACCAGTGATCCAGCTCCATGAGTCCTGAGCCTTTTTGGCATGCAAGTTCTCATCAAAATGGATTCAAGTGGGATTTAATCCACTTGGGGACCATCACCCTTCCTTGTGGGCTTTGCCAAGGCCACTACTCCTCAGGGTTGTCAGGTTAGTTAACTGCTGCCTGATACTTGGCGTTGTGTTCCTGGATAACCTGGCCAGTATAGATAAAATAAAATAAAGTATTGATAAAATATACATGTACACACATCACAGTGCTATGTCCAGGTTCTTGATCCAATCAAATTCAGGAGGAGATGAAGAAAATTTGTCATATTCCCATAAATCTCCTATTTTTGCATTCATGGATTATATGAGAAACAGTTTGGTGTGGATTCTCACAGTCAAATTGGGCTTTAGGCAGCTTCCCCCATTTTTATAATAGATCTACACAACTGCCATGCCCAGTTCTTATCCTGTTAGTGGTCTTCCAGATATGTCATGGTAGATCAAAACTATTGGGCTCCTGATTAGTCAGCGTATTCATTTTTGCTGCATATCAAAATTATTAGCACAGAGCTCTTCAGCCATGCTAATTGTAGGTTGTCAAGATTTCAATCTGGACAGAGATGCTCTGGCAGCATCTTCATGTATAGGTACTGTAAGTTAGGAATTTTGGCTATTTTTCTACTATAATCATAGGATCATTCTCTAATCAAATCAGGTTCAAATATATTTCCCTGTAGGCAGAACTACCTGTACATGTTGTCAAGGAAACAAAAGTTTCCCACCTTTCCATTTCCTTATAGTAATGAAATGCCATTTGGAAAATGGAATTGGGAAGAATGCTTAATAAATCACTATTTGCAACTAGTTGGTTTGTATCAGTGATGTACTGAGGCCGGTTCTCAATGGGTCATGTGAACCGGTAGTGGAAATTCCCCCAGGCCATGCCCACTTGGCCAGCAACGCCCACCTCCCTACCTTCGGCAGCGGCAGCGGAGGAGAGCAGCGGTGGTGGAGAAGAACGGGAGAGGGCCTTCAGAGAAGGCGGTAGCAGTGCAGACCTCCAGGCAGCTAATCTCCCCTGCAACCGCCCCGCCGCTGGTTCTAGCAGCAGCAATGCCTGCCAGCTGGAGTTTGTATTGGGCAGGCAGAAGGTCAGTCGAGGGCTGAGGCCAAGGTGGTAAGTGTGGCTGAGAGGAGGGGAGAGAGGAGCTCGCACCGCCTTGGCCACAGCTCTTGACAAACCTTCCGCCCGACCGGCGCGAACTCCACCCGGCAGGCGTTGCTGCTAGAATTGGCGGTGGTGGAGGGAGAGGAGCTGCCTGGATCAGCAGCAGCAGTGCCTGCTGGGTGGAGTTCATGCCAGGTGGGCAGAAGGTCCTCCTCCCCCTCTCCCCACACTCCAGACACGACCAGTAATCAGGAAGAAGAGCAGCCGCTGCTGGTGCTGCTGGAAGGTGGGCAGGGCGGGGTGGTGGGCTGCCTGCCTCCCCCTCCCAGCGCCACCGGAAACGCTTCCCATTCGCCTTGCCCAGGGCAGAAGGCATGCGGGAAGTGTGGAGGTGAAAGCGCACCTTCAGCCCTGGCTGGGCAAGGTGAATGGGAAGTGTTTCCAGCGGCGCTGGGAGGGGGATGCTGCCAGCCCACCAACCTGTGGCTAGGTCTGGGACCTCAGGTAAGCCCAGCTTGGATGAAAAAGGTCAAGGGGGAGAAGAGTTTCAAGGAATATACCAGAGATGTTTCAGGTCCTTTCCCCTGTGGATGGAGCTGTATTCTTATTGCCAAAAATTAGCAAATAAGTAATTTTAGAAAGGAGCACACTGGGGACAAGTGGAGATGAAGGAGACTGACTCTGGAAGCTACAGTGGACATTTCTGTCATCAGTACTATTTGCCTAAGTGGGGGGAAGAACATCAGCAAATAGCTGCAGCCTGAAGTGAGACTGAAAACCCCCTATTAAATAGGGTCCCCAGCATGGATAAAAGAGCAAGCATTTGATTCTAATTGTTGCCAGGTATATCGATAGATGAATGTCTGTCTTGAAAACACACAGTGGTTTATGTTTGTTGCCTTGAAATGACCCTCTTGGCTTTGTGTGTGGCGGGGTAGGGTGTACATTGCTTCATGCCATTGTTCCCAGATATTTTCATTTAACAGGGTCGCAACTAATTAGGTCTCACTCTACCAGCTTCACAATTCCATAGAGCAATCCTGAGTGTTTTTCATTTTAGCAATGGCATTCTCCCATTTCTTGATGTCTGATCGGGGAACATATTTTGAATGTCTCTCCATTTTTAGTTTGAATCAATGTCTTTATTATTTATTTATTATTTTTATTTATTGGATTTATACCCCGCTCTACCCAAGCGCAAGGCTGACTCAGAGCGGCTACAACAATCAATACACATACAATTACAATATATAATAATACACCTAATCATAAACAAAATAAATAATAAAAATCCACAATAGTACAAAAGGCACAACATCAAAATATCAATAACAATAGTTACAAAATTCAGATACAAGGTATAAAACACAGCAATCATAATATCAAAAACAATGCAGAACAAAAGGGAAACCTCATTACAGAAGCCCCCACAAAGACCGCCTAGTTTCACTTTACAAAAAACAGTCTCCATGAAAAAGAGGAACAAACCCATTCAGTACAAGAAGAGGCAAGCTAGCGGCAACGGTGTTGCAGAGACAGAGGCAGCGTCCCACCTTCGAATCCTCTGAGCAGGCAGGCTCAAGGAGGCGGAGAGGCAGGGAGGCAGCGTCTGCGGAAGGTACTTTATGCCCTGCAGGGGCTGGAGCAGGTGTTTCCCATTCCCCCCAGTTTGCCAGACTGGGAGGATGGCTCCAAAGTATTTTGATGGACTGCTGATGTCTTGTCTGTGAATGTTGACTGTTGCATTGCTTATGGTGAGAAATAGGCTAGTTGTTTCACTCAGCTATGTTGTCTGAATAGTTCAGGTTGGGAATTTGATTCCCCACTGTACTTCCTGTGAATAGAGCCAGCCTGTGTGGTCATGCACAGTCCCAGGATGCCACTAGAAGAAGGGAATGGCAAACCACTTCTGAGTGCTCTCTATCTAGAAAACCTTGAAGAGAATAGTCACAAGTCAGAATTGACTTGAAGGCACATAATTATCATTCCCAGTCAGGTAAGGAGATCCACATGTGGAAATAGCCATCTGTGCATGTAACAGGTAAGGATTTAGTGGTGCATCCAAATATACATTTATAGCATAAATCTCATCTGAATTGTCCAGATGCAGTGTGAATGCACATGAGGATTCATATTCATATTCAGGGGCACTAATGTCCACATAGAAATAGAACCAAATGACAGACAGTGCTGGCAGATAGCACCATCCTTGTCTGGAAGTGCATTTGCTGGGACTTACTCTTATGCAAATATGTAAGAGTTGCATTCTGCATTTGAGAAGTCCTAAACTCTTGTTTAGGAGTTGGAAGCTGTGAGAGGATCTGGGGACTACCCAGATCTCTTTTTTAAATATGTTCCATCCATTAAGTCTTACCTAACTATTTTCCAGAACCATAAGGGACTAAGGTGATTAAAGAGGACATATGGTGGTCCAGAAAGGTTTGCAATTGCTCAAGTAGTTATGACACTGACTGGGAAGCAGAAGGTCAGCAGTTCAAAACCTGAATACCAGCTCCTGCCAACCTAGGAGTTTGAAAGCAAGAAATTGCAAGTAGATAAATAGGTACCACTTTGGTGGGAAGGTAAACAGTGTTCTGTGCACTTTGGTGTCTAGTCATGCCTGCCACATGTCCACAGAAACATCTGCAAATTCAGACAGCGCTGGCTCTTCGGTTATAAACAGAGATGAGCACTGAACCCTAGAGTCGGATAAGAACATAAGAACAGCCTTGCTGGAACAGGCCACAGCCCATCCAGTCCAGCATTTTGTCTCACACAGTGGCTCACCATTTGCTTCAGGGGATTCCCAAGCAGATGCCTTCACCTGCTTCGGATTCCCTGGAAATGGCATTGAGAGATATGCTGCCTATCTCTCCAACCTGGAGGTTGTCCTTAGGTATCCATAATTATAGCCATTGTAAACCTTGTTCTCCATGAACTTGTCTAATCCTTTCTTAAAGCTGTCAACACTGACATCTGTCACCACTTCTTCTGGCAGGGAGTTCCATAGACCAGTGATCCTCTGGGTGAAAAAGTACTTTCTCTTATTTATTTGAGAACTAGTACCCAAATGTTTCATGGAGTTCTAGTGTTATGTGATAGGGAAAACAGTTTTTCCTTATCTACTTTGTCCACACCGTGCATGATTTTATAAACTTCAATCAGGTCACCTCTTAGACGCCGTCATTCAAGAGTGAAGAGGCCCAACCGTTGCAGCCGCAGATGGTAAGGAAGGTGTTCCACTCCCCTAATCATTCTGGTTGCCCTCCTCTGCACTTTTTCCAGCTCCATAATATCCTTCTGGAGGTATGGCGACCTGAACTGTACACAGTATTCCAGATGTGGGCCTCACCATAGATTTATAAAGAGGCAAAATGACACTTGCTGACTTATTTTCTATATCCTTCCTAATGATCCCTAGCATTGAGTTTGCTTTTCTCACTGCTGAGGCACACTGGGTTGACACCTTCATTGAGCTGCCCACCAGGACACCAGGGTCCCTTTCCTGGTTGGTTGCAGAGAGTTCAGAACCCATCAGTTTATAAATGTAATTGTGTTTTTTTGCCCCAACGTGCATCACTCTGCACTTACTAGTGTTCAAGCTCATTTGCCACTGTTTTGTCCACTCCCCCAGTGTCAAGACATCCCTCTGGAGCTCCTCACAATCTATCACAGTTCTCACTACCCTGTATAATTTAGTGTCATCAGCAAATTTGGCTACCTTGCTATTTACTCCTACGTCTAGAACATTTATGAAGAGGTTGAAAAGCAGGGGTCCCAGTACTGAACCTTGGGGGAACCCACTCTTTATTTCCCTCCACTTGGAGAAGTGTCCATTTAGTGCTACCCTCTGTTTCCTGTCCCTTAGCTAGTTGCTGATTCAAGAGCCTTTGGTGTGGGACCTTGTCAAAAGCCTTCTGAATTCCAAATAAACAATGTCAACTGGATCTCCCTTATCCACATGGTTTTTGACACTCTCAAAAAATTCCAACAGATTAGTGAGGCATGATTTGCCCTTGCAAAAGCCATGTTGGCTCTCCTTTAGCAGCGCCTTCTCTTCTATGTGCCTATTAATTCTATCTTTTAGGATGGTTTCCATCACTTTACCTGGGACACATGTCAAACTGACCGGTCGGTAATTTCCTGGTAATTTCCACTTGGAGAAGTGTCCATTTAGTGCTACCCTCTATTTCCTGTCCCTTAGCCAGTTGATGATCCAGGACAAGACCTGTCCCTTTATTCCATGACTGGTAAGTTTATTCAAGACCGACATGTCAAACTGACCGATCGGTAATTTCCTGGATCACCCCTGGATCCTTTTTTGAAAATTGGTTTTACATTCGCTACCTTCCAGTCATCAGGCACAAAGTCTGTTTTGAGGGAAAGATTATATATTTTGGCTAGGAGATCAGCAATTTCATCTATAAGTTCCCTGAGAACTCGTGGATGGATGCCATCTGGTCCTGGTGATTTGTTAGCATTTAGTTTAACAAGACATGCAAGGACCTCCTCACTGGTTATTTCTATTTGGCTTAATTCTTCAGTTTCCCTCCCTACGAAGATAGGCTCTGTTTTGGGCATGTGGTCTCTGTCTTCTTCAGTGAATACTGAAGCAAAGAATTCATTGAGTCTCTATGCAATCTCTGTTTCCTCTTTAATAACCCCTTGCCTTCCATTGTCGTCTAATGGTCCAATGGCCTTCCTCGTTGGGTTCTTACTTCTAATGTACTTAAAGAAGTCTTTGTTATTTCTCTGCGTGTTTTTCACTATACGCTCCTCAAAGTCTTCACCTGCTTAGGATTCCCTGGAAATGGCATTGAGAGATATCCTACCTATACAACTGGCTATTGATACAACTGGCTATTGAGCCAGGGTGACCTTTACCTTTATGGTCATTCAAGGGGCTGACAAAAGGTCTTCCTCGGCTGTTGGGGCTCACACAATTCCCCTACACATCCTCAGGAGCAGCCTTTTTTATCCTTTAGAATCAGTAGGAGATTTACGTTGACTACTGTGAATAGCATTCATCTCTCCCCTCCTTCACACCAGTGAACATTTATATTTCTCCAAGGAGCTTCTGAATGCATGCATGGTTTCCCTCCTCTTTTTATCACCACATGCGGCCTGTGAATTTCATTAGGTTAAGAGAGAGTGATTGGTTCAAGCTACCCAATGAGCTTTACAGCTAAATTGGGATTTGAACCTGGGGCTCTGTGGTGCTACTCTCCCATTCCAATCACAAAACAATACTGACTCTTCAAATAATTCACATGTCTGTGATGCCTCAGATGTAATGAAACTGTTATGTAGCAACATTCACTTCAAGTATGGGACTAAAACTGTCCTCTCATCATTCACTTATTTTATTTATTTACAATATTTCATTTATTTACTGCCTTTCTCCCAATTATAAGACACTGTCACTAGCCCAGAAGAGTCCAAGAGATTAGACCAGGATTCCTCAAACCCGGCTCATAAGAACATAAGAACAGCCTTGCTGGAACAGGTCACAGCCCATCCAGTCCAGCATTCTGTCTCACACAGTGGCTCATCATTTGCTTCAGGGTATTCTCAAGCAGATGCCTTCACCTGCTTCCCTGGAAATGGCATTGAGAGATATCCTGCCTATCTCTCCAACCCGGAGGTTGTCCTTAGGTATCCATAATTATAGCCATTGATACCCTTGTCCTCCATGAACTTTTCTAACCCTTTCTTTTTTTAAATTTAATTTTAATAAATATAACATATAACCCTCCACCCACCAACACGCAACACTCAAAAATGTCATCCCCCCCACCAGGCAAAATATTGCCCAGCCGCTCCAATTTAGGGAATGGGGGAGGAGGAGGAGGAGGGAGAGCCTATCCCTTCCATTCTTAATTCCTCCCTTTACTATTCCCCATCCCCTTCTCTTATTTTTCCTCTATTTTAATTCTTTTGGTCCCTATACTATTCGTATTCATATTTCTAAATTGTTAACACTTTCTTGCCTGTGCCTATTTATATTTATATATTATTTTTACTTTTTGGCTTTTGTCTTTGTCTTTGTCTTTGCACCAGGCAATTCTGCATCCTTTTCTTCTCTTATTTCCCCTCCACTTCCATAACCCAAATGTTTCTCCCTTTGTTTCTCCTTTGAATGGTCTCTCCCCTTTGCTTGATACTCCTCTTTCCCCTTTGATCCTTCTGAACCTTCTCCATAGAGATTTTACCCCCAGTTTTTCCCAGTTTGGGTCTCCCATAGCTATAATTTTAAGTAATTCAAGTTGCCTCATTGCTCCCTTTGGGTCCTCTGCTCTAACCAACTTCCCATCATGAAATATCTTTAAGAAGATAGGGAAACCCCATTGATATCTTATATTGCAATTAAACAAAATTTCAGTTATAGGCTTCATCTGTCTTCTCCATTGAATAGTCTTATTACTTAAATCATGATATGCTTGTACTTTTACTTCTCCTATTTTAATGCAGAGTCACCATGCTTCCTTAAATAGTCCATTACTTGATCTTTTTTATAACCTGATACAAAAGTAATTATCATATCTCTGGGGCGTTGACCTCTCTTGAAACCGACCTTAAAAATTGCTTTGATCTCTTCTTCTTTAATTGAGCCAGAGTCCAAAGCAAAGGTTTGTAACCATTTAACCACTTCAATTTTTAAATTGTCTTTATCCATGTCGGGGAAAAACTTAATCCTGATGTTTTTCTTTTTCGATTGATCCTGTAGCTTCACCAGTTGCTTAAATCTTTTGTCCATAGTATTTTCATGCCTTACTGCAATCTCCACCAAGTCCTTAACCTCTGACTCCAAAGTATTGGTTCTCATGTTTAATCCAGAAATTGATTTTTCCAGAGATTGCACTTCCTCTCTGACCACCTCTTTAACAATCTGTTTAATTTCCTTTTTATCTTCATTAGATTTTGTAGTTATAAAGTCTTTTCATTCCAACAGAGTCAAATCTCCACTCGGTTTTTTCTTATAGGGTAGTCTTGCATCCATATTTTCAGATTCTTCTTTGTTTATTGGGCTGTCTTTGATCCACCACCACTGCAGTAACTCTTGTAAAAAAAAAAAAAGTCTGTTACTGTTGTATCTCTTCCAGTACCTGATATTGTTTGCTCAGCAACTTGCAGCTATCAATAGTCCATAAATATTTTCCCACCAGCTACTAAGAGACTGCAGTTTTATTTCAATTTATAACCACAAAGCTTTATTTTATCACAAAAAGCACCTGGCTTCCTGCCAGCTCTGTCAGCTCAGCCCAATATGGCAGTTCCTCCCTCTGAAATTAGGATGGCAACAAAAAGAAACAGCTGTAGTGGATAAACTGTAAAATGTAAACTTTTCCAAATCAATCTTGTATGAAGCCTTTTCCTCCAAAAATTGTATCAGAGGCAAAGAGGTGAAAAAGAAAGTCCTCACAGCAACAAAAGGGAGATGGCAGGTCTATTGCTTTAAAAGCCTTGCAGCCAAAGGCCTCTGCTTCTTAGCACTTTTCTCTCCGGTATTTTTCAACTGAAGATTTATCAGCAAATAGTTTTTCAACAGGACCTTCAACACCTCCCACGGTACCTTATCATCCAAAGGACTGCAGTAGCTATCTTTTGGCAAATTCCATGGTACTTTTAACCCAAATAGGACCTTTTTTCTTTGTCTGGAGAAGGAAACGGCAGAAATCACTCCAACCAGCTACCTTAGGCTCCTCCCATAATTATAGCCATTGATACCCTTGTTCTCCATAAACTTGTCTAATCCTTTCTTAAAGCTGTCAAGACTGACATCTGTCACCACTTCTTCTGGCAGGGAGTTCAATAGACCAGTGATCCTCTGGGTGAAAAAGTACTTTCTCTTATTTGTTTGAGAACTAGCACCAAAATGTTTCATGGAGTGTCCGCTAGTTCTAGTGTTGTGCGATAGGGAAAACAGTTTTTCCTTATCTACTTTGTCCACACCATGCATGATTTTATAAGCTTCAATCAGGTCGCCTCTTAGACACTGTCGTTCAAGAGTGAAGAGGCCCAACTGTTGCAATTTAATTGAAGTCAAGAATACCTGGAGAGCCAAGTTTGAGGAACCCTGTGTTAGACAGATATAATTTTCAAAATTCATAATGACTACTTTAAAGGGGAAAAAAGCAGCAGATCTAGAAATGCACAAAATGGATTGAAAATAATTGGTGCATTATTTTAGCTATGCATTTCTTGAATTACTGCAGTACTTGAGTAATTAAATCCTTTGATGGATTCCTCCCAAGCAAGGCTTTGGCTACCTTCCTTCTCTTTTTAAATACAAATTGCAGTGAGAAAAGCAGAAAGCAGGTACTGTGAACAGAACGTAAACAAAGCTTTAAAAAGGTTTGAAGATAGCAGGCCGGTGGAAAAAATAAGAGTTACTTTTTAACGTTGTTTTTTTAATCGTCCTGCATCATCTGGAAACCACCTAAATTCTCCTCAGTTTTATGTATGTATTCCAAACAGGTGAAAGTGCAGTTCAATTGTTTTGAGATCAGCCCAGGACAGCCCTTCCACATGACCATGAGGACAATTCCAAATTACTGCAACATTAAATTGAGTGAAGAATTTTGTGTGGAGGGTAAGATGCTCTTATTGGAAAAATTATTTTGGAGAGTATATGTGTGTTGTGAAAGCTAAAATGAGGTCCCAGACTTATCTGAGCCCTCGTTGAGGGTTTGGGGCACTAGGATTGGATCCAGATGGTCGGAGGGCTGGGTTGTTGAATGACCCCATATGGGGGGGAGGGGCTGGGGCAGGACCATGGCCTGGTTGGGCGGCCCTGTTGGTGTGACCTTGCCCTCTGATGGCAGAAAATCATATGCATGCCTATGTGATCTCGAGAAGACTGCCATGCCTGGTGGTGCCTTCAGTGGCTGCTGAATGGGTCAGCATGATTAAATGCATCCAGTTTTCCAGCGCTGGGCCAAGCTCTGTTTCTGTAGTCAATATAGTTCTGACCTGTTCTTCTCAAAATAGCATGTGTTGCTGACTTTTTTTTAAAAAAGTTGATCTAAAGAGACCTGCATTTTGCTCAGCACTAAGCTAGCAAATGAAGATTCACACTGACCAAAACAGGGAGACTTTTCATGCATTTGCCAAAAGTTCCTGGAAGACAGAAATCCCTTCCCAGCACACTCCTTCTGTAGCAAGTTTCACATGATGGTTGCCATAAGGTTGAAAGTGTGTTTGCGTGCACACATGTGCATGCAAGTGTGTATGTGTATGCACACATAAAGGCCCTATACCAATAGTTTGACTTTGGGTGCTCATTTTTCAAACTACCATCTTACGAGGAGTCAAACAAGGCTAATCTCTTGCATTGTATGTATATGTGCTCCTGCTAAGTAAGAAAAGGTGGGGCACTACCAGAATGAAGGATATTTCCTGGGCACCATCTGATCAAGAAGAATCTACTAGTTATAAGGTCTTCCCACATCTACGTCAATTCAGTATTTTCTAGTTAATACCTCTGGAAGTTTCTGTTGCCGTCTGATCAGATCTTGGGAGGATGGATTGATTGGCATCCTGATTAAATAAGATGGAAAAAAAATCTGTTTTGCGTTTTACAGATTGCAGAAATGCTGATGTGGCAAGAAATATTCCCGTCTGTTTTGGTAAGCTGAGGCCCATCTAGTGTGAATTACGTGTAGCACACTGCCATTATTCCTTAGTTCTTGTGGATATTTGCAGTTTGCAACTAGTCTGAAATGAAATGGGTGGTAAACTGCAACTGATAGAAGCCAGTGGAAAAACCGCCATTAATGTTTTGTTTACATGTGTCATAAAACTGTCATAAAAGTAACTTGGACAGTACTTCAGTGTTATATATGTATTGGTGCTCATACCACTGTAACTTTCTTCCTGGTTAATAAGATGACCACAATAGTCTTTCAAGCCTCCTGGGTAAATGCAATACAATGCTCATGGTTGATTCTCTGTGCCATCAGACACCAGCTTTTTTTTTACTGTGTGGTGTGTGTGTGTGTGTGTGTGTGTGTGTGTGTGTGTGTGTGTGTATGCACGCGCTTGCATATGTCACAATGCCTGGAGGGGGGGAAATACCTTTCTTCT
Source organism: Bradypodion pumilum (assembly GCA_035047305.1). Taxonomy (NCBI): domain Eukaryota; kingdom Metazoa; phylum Chordata; class Lepidosauria; order Squamata; family Chamaeleonidae; genus Bradypodion; species Bradypodion pumilum. The sequence goes on along the minus strand of JAWDJD010000005.1, from coordinate 125,325,032 downwards.
TCCCCTCCCTCACACTCCCATCATGCTCTCTCCTTCACCCTTCCAAAGGGCCTCTCTCCCTCTTCCTCCATATGCATATGCAAAAAGTGGCGGCCTGCAGTGTACCTTTCTAGAGAGGCAAGAGAGAATCACTGTTCGGCCAAAAAGTGCTGAAAACCTCCTTTAGCCGAAAGAATGCTTCAAGGAGCACTTGTCAAAGTCCAAAATAGGCTTTATTTTATGTCTCCATAAAATCGACAAGCATAAATGTACAGAAGAAAATCAGCAAAGTTCCATATCCAGAAAAATGGAAAAGTCCAACACTCAAACTCTCAGAAAAATGACTGTGTTGAGATGTTCCAGGCAAGATATTTTCTAAGTCCCTTCCAGGGTGAAATAATTTCTATTTCCCATCTGTGCTCTCCAAAGGCCCGTTCAGATGTTTAGGCACAACTCCATTCTTCCAAACGATCCCAAGAAGCTCTCTCAGGAGCTCCAACAGCTTACTGCAATTGCCTTACAGCCTCCCCCAAGGAGCCACCTGTCTCCACCCCCCAGGGGCTTGGCAAGGACCAGAGTGTCCTATCAGGATGTACACTCTTACCCTTAGAGTCAAGGGTGGAGATTCCCCTGAATGGTTAGAGGTGTGTTCAGTTTAGGGGCTTTCCAAAAGATGGCCCCTTAACCACAATGAGGGCCTCTGGCCACATCCCATGGGAATGGAATGTTCTTACTTGCTTTAGAAAGACTAAACATGGACTTCTAGCTAACATGTAAGTGAACAAACATGCCTTCAGCCTGGGGAACATACGTATGAGAGCCAGACATGCCTCCTTGGCAATGCACCTCCAAGCTTACCATAGCATTCCTGTGGCTTAGCAAGAGAAGAGCCCCTCCTGAATTCCCAGGGCCTCTTACCAGACTGCTCTGGCCCCCCTTCTTCATGGGTTATTCAGCTTGCCTTTGCTTAGGCAAGCCTGGACATGCCAGAAAACAGGGCAAAGCCCTTAACTGAGCTGGTTTCCATGGGTCTTTATATGTGTTGTGCATTGAATGTATTTGTAACCACACGAATGAGTGGATGTAACAATCTCCAATAGTAACACTGTAACCTTCTGTATGAGGACGCGAGCTAGTGGCCACCGGGGGCAGTAGCGAGCGCCCAGCTCACATGGTACACATTCCTCAAATGCCTTCAGCTGCGCGGGAAAGATTCCCGCGCTCACCTCACCTGGACAAGAAAGGCGTGACCAAGGATGACGTCACTTGGACAGTAGCCAATGCCTGTCGAAGAGCCATATTCAATTATATAGCCACCGCATAAAAGGAGCTGTTTGTCCGCCATTACCACATGTTCGTACTGTACTCCATGTAATAAAGATGTGCTAGGCTAGCTTACAGCCGTTTCCATTGTCTTGATTCCCAAAACACTAAATTGGCGACGGAGGTGGGATAATGGATTCCCACGGGGACAAGACAACTTCACAGCAACCGGTGTTCGATGTAACCCATCCCGAGCGTTGGGACTGGTTCGAAATGCATTTCAAGAGTACGGTAGCATTTGCCAGCATCACCGATGCGGGAAATAAGAGAGGTCTTCCCATCACGATGCTCGGTTTCCACGCAGTGCAAGCGCTGATGGACCTGGTGGCACCACGAGAGGTGGAACAGGTTTCGTTAACCGAAATACTGGTGACCCTGAGAAACCACTTCAAGCCCAAGGTATCCTTCTTCTCTGCCAGGGCGGCCTTCACGAGGAGGGACCAAAAGCCGGGTGAGTCTGTATCCCGTGAATGGCGGGAAATTCTAGACGTGGCCCTGAGGGACAGGATGCTCTGCGGGATGAGAGATGGGGAAACCCAAAGGAAGCTCATGACCCGAGGCCACGACCTCACCTTAAAAGAGGTACTACAAGAGGCCCTAGCTGCTGAGTCCACGAGGGCCGGGTACAAGCTTCTCAAAGCAAAGCCTCCACAAGTAGAGGCAGCTGCATCCGCAGTCCAGGCGACTTGGAGGGCGGCCCCTGCCCCGCGTTCGCCCACATCCTCAGAGGCCTCCGCCACCCCAGGCTCCAGTGAAGATGAGGGAGTCCAGAAAGTCAGAAAGGGGCTGAGCGAGAAGAAAGGAAAAGGGGGTCGGCGCTGCGATGGCTGCGGAGCGTCCCATGAGCGGAGCAAGTGCCCATTCAGGAAGGCTGAGTGCCTCAACTGTGGACGGAAGGGCCACATCGCCAGGGTCTGCAAGCAACGCCGGAACGAGAGCAAGCGCCCCACGAGGAGGCAGGATGGCGTCGGCAGAGTCTACGATGGCGGCGACGACCCAGAGGGGGACCACGTGTACCGAGGAGTACATGCGGAAGACGACTTGGCTGTCCACAGCGTGCCTCTAGGGCAACCACGTTTTTATGCCAAGGTACTGTTGCAAGGGGTTCCTGTTAAGATGGAAATAGACTCGGGGTCTGTATACTCCCTCATTTCCCATAGGGAGTTTTTGCGCATTCCCCCCAAGGAGCGACCGAAACTCAAAGAGATGAGGGCGAACTTAAGAGACGTGCAGGGAAATGGGATCCCAGTGTTGGGGGTCGGGGACTTCGAGATACAGTATAAGGGACTCAGGAGGAAACTCCCTCTAGTAGTTCTAAGGGAGGGGGGGTGTAATCTCCTGGGAACACAATGGTTCAAACCCCTGGACATCTTCATAGGCGGCGTCCATGCCATCGGGGGGGGGGGATGAGATCCAGGCAGTGTGCGACGCACACCCCGAGGTATTCAAGAAGGGGCTCGGGAAGTACAAAGGGCCCCCAGTTTCTTTCGACCTAGACCCGGAGGTCCGCCCAATTAGACTCAAGCCACGTCAGGTTCCATTCGCCCTAAAGGACAAAATTGAGGCGGAACTGGACAAACTGGTGGGTCAGGGGATTTTAGTGCCTGTGGACTCTGCAGAGTGGGAGACTCCTATTGTTACAGTGTTGAAAGCAAATGGGGAGGTGCGGATTTGCGCTGACTACAAGTGTACAATTAACAAGGCAATCTGCCCTAATGCCTATCCGGTGCCGGTAGTTAGCCATCTGCTAGCTACTTTACATGGGGGAAAGTTTTTCGCCAAACTAGATCTGGCGCAGGCATACCAGCAGCTTTCAGTAACCCCAGCCACAGCTGCTGCGCAAACCATTGTAACTCACAAGGGGGCATTCAAGGTTACGCGCCTACAGTTTGGGGTGAACTCGGCGCCGGGGATATTTCAGTCCCTTGTGGAACGTTTGTTAAAGAAGTTACCGGGTGTCTTGCCATTCTTTGACGACATATTGATATCTGGGAGGAGCGAATCAGAACTGGCCCAGAGACTAGATAAGGTCCTTACAGTCTTCGACTCCGTGGGGTTGAGGCTGCGGAGGGACAAATGTGTGTTTCTGGCCAGGGAAGTTGAGTTTCTGGGGTTCCGTATAACCCCTGAGGGGGTGAAACCTGCTGAGTCCAAAGTCTCAGCAATTCAAAACGCCCCTCGCCCCACCGAGAAACCGGAGCTACAGTCCTTCCTGGGGCTGCTGAATTTTTACCATTCCTTCCTGCCCAGGATAGCATCGATTGCAGAGCCTCTGCATAGGCTGCTGAAGAAGGATGCGGTTTGGCGGTGGGGGGAGAATCAGGAGCGGGCTTTCAGGGAACTCAAGCAGCTCCTCTCCTCAGAGGCTATTCTAACCCATTTCGACCCAAAGAAGCCGGTAGTCTTGGTCTGCGACGCCTCACCGGTGGGGGTGGGGGTGGTCCTTTGCCACGTGTTAGAGGGCGGGCGAGAAGCCCCAGTTGCCTTCTATTCGAGATCATTGTCCAAGGCAGAACGAAATTACGCCCAAACAGATAGGGAGGCCCTTGCTATCGTGGTGGGCACAAAGAAGTGCCATGATTTTTTGTATGGTCGTCCATTCACCATTGTAACCGACCACAAGCCACTATTGGGTATTTTCACCTCAGACAAGCCCACTCCACAGATCCTCTCCCCCAGGATGCTTCGGTGGGCTATTTTCCTCAATGCATACAAGGGTTCATTAGAGTAGCGCCCCGGGAAAGACATAAGCCACGCTGACGCACTCTCAAGGTCTCCTCTTCCCCGGCTGGGAGACCCAAAGTGTGAGATAGAGCAGGACAGCCAAGTCCTCCTCATAGAAGCCCTAGATGCACCCCCCATACTTCCCGTGGAAATCGCTGCAGCCACGGCAAAAGATAAAACTTTAGCCCTTGTTAGATCCTGGGTACAGAAGGGGTGGCCCACGGCTCCCCCCGCAGATGAGTTTGCTGCATTTTTCAGGAAGAGGGTTGAGTTGTCCACAGAAAGGGGGTGTCTTCTGTGGGGGGAGAGGGTGGTGGTCCCAGAAGCATTAAGAGCAAGGGTGCTACGGCTTTTACATGTCAGCCACCCAGGGATTGTGCGCTCTAAGGTGCTGGCCCGGAGCTATTTCTGGTGGCCACAGCTAGACGCAGACATTGAACACATGGTGAACACATGCGAAAGTTGCCAGAGCTCTCGCCCTGAGGAGTCCTGCCTTCCACACAGAGAATGGGATACAGCTAGGGGTCCGTGGTCTCGCCTCCACATATACTTCACAGGTCCATTCAGGGGTTCCATTTTCCTGCTGGTAGTGGATGCATACTCCAAATGGTTAGAGATGATCCCAATGCACGGCACTTCATCAGCTGCAACCATAAAACACCTGCGCAGGCTGATAAGTCCCTTCGGGATACCTGACGTCATTGTGAGTGACAATGCGAGTACCTTCACGTCGGCCAAGTTCCAGGCGTTCTTGGAGTCCAACGCCATTCGGCACATTACCTCAGCCCCCTTTCACCCTGCAACGAATGGCCAGGCGGAACGCCTGGTGCGCACAATGAAAGAGGAGCTGCACCGCATGGGAACAGGGGATCTGGACCGGCAGCTCTGCCAGTTTTTGTTGGCTTACCGCGTGACGCCATTGGCGTCGGGATTCTCCCCCGCTGAACTCCTCATGAAGAGGAAATTGCACTCATTGTTAACCAGGTTGGATCCCACCAGGGTGGAGGATAGGGGAAGAAACATTGAGCACAGCCCCACAAAAAACTTCCAGATAGGTGAACCTGTACATTGCAGAAACTACGCGACCACAGGGCCAGCCTGGGTGCCGGGGGTAGTCATTAATCAAACGGGACCAGTGTCCTACGGTGTCGAAACCAACATGGGTCTCCTCTGGAGAAGGCACGCTGACCAACTAAGGCATCGAGTGATTGGGGGGCCGGACAGAGGTTCCCAGCAGCAAAACTCAACGTTAGGGTTCTCCCCCACCCGCTTATCCCAAGGGGGAGAAAACGAAGGGCAACAGTGCCAAACAAGGGGGGGAGGCACAAGCTCAAACCCATATCCCTTAGATACTCCAGTTTCCCCCAGCCCGTTCAAAGAGAGGAATGAGTTTGTCCCTGTTGCCCCTGAGTTAGATTTTGAGTTACCAAACCGGGGGGGGGGGCGTTTCGGAGTGTTCCCCCACCCGTTCAAGCGAAGAGCGGGGTTTTTCTTTAGTCCCTAATGCCCCCGGTTTGCCCACATCCGCATTAGAAAACCTTCCTTCCCCTTCTCCTACCCAAACCAAAGCTGCGAGTCCGCAGCGAGTCACTAACGAGTCATCCTCTCCAATTGCAGGACAAGAGCCAGGAGGACACAGACGAGGGGGCACGGCCGAGTCAAGCATAATGGCCGCACGCCCAAAACGCACATGCGGAAAGCCAGTTTGGTTGAGGGACTTTGCCCCATCTTAGGGGGGAGGGATGTTGTGTATTGAATGTATTTGTAACCACACGAATGAGTGGATGTAACAATCTCCAATAGTAACACTGTAACCTTCTGTATGAGGACGCAAGCTAGTGGCCACCGGGGGCAGTAGCGAGCGCCCAGCTCACATGGTACACATTCCTCAAATGCCTTCAGCTGCGCAGGAAAGATTCCCGCGCTCACCTCACCTGGACAAGAAAGGCGTGACCAAGGATGACATCACTTGGACAGTAGCCAATGCCTGTCAAAGAGCCATATTCAATTATATAGCCACCATATAAAAGGAGCTGTTTGTCCGCCATTACCACATGTTCGTACTGTACTCCATGCAATAAAGATGTGCTAGGCTAGCTTACAGCCATTTCCATTGTCTTGATTCCCAAAACACTAAAATATGTCAGGCCCACTTATTTCAGATGGAAAGTCTACACTATCAGACCTTTATGGGGAGGTCTGTTCATTGAACTAGGTGACATTAATGCTGTTATAAGCCCTCATGTGAGGCTTGCCTATTGGAAAGCCTGTTGGCTTCGTGAGACAGGAAATGACCCCTAGTGAATATCATGATAGCATAGAAAAACATTTCAAATTAAGGATGGATTAACTTTGTACATCCTCAGAATAAAAGAGTGTTTTATGGACTGCAGTGGCTTAGTGACGAACCTGATGCTGAACTTGATGACTGGAAGGTCAGCAGTCCAAGACCCGAGTGCTATATGATGGAGTGAGCTCCAGTCTCTGTCCCAGCTCCTGCCAACCTAGCAGTTCGAAAGCAAGAAATTACAAGTAGATAAATAGGTACCACTTCATTGGGAAGGTAACAGCATTTCATGACTGTCACATGACCACAGAAATGTCTGCAGATGTAGACAGCACTGGCTCTTTCAGCAAGGGAGACTTTTACCTTTACCTAGAAAAGAAAAGACTGAGACTTTTTTGTCTGCAGCAGCATGGGTAAAAAAGGAGGATTTTTTTAAAACACAAAAAGTAATAAAGGTAATAAAGATTATTTTCTTATTTATACATTTCAGCTGGCAAAATGACTTATGATGTGGACAGAGCCCAGAAAACAATTTCAGTGAATATTTTTGATGCAGTTCAAGGCGTAGATTATTATGTCCGTTTATGTCATCAGTGGTTTGTGTGCGAGGATGAGGGGCCAGTTACCTTGGTAAGTGGTGGAAGAAATGGAAAATATTTGATGAACTATTCACCTGGCAGAAGACACTAACATAATTTTGCGGCATAATTCAGGCTGGAGTGAAGCACAAAATGTTACTTTTATTACCACTCTTCCCTTTTTCTTATCTTCGCCCTTCTTCCTTCTCCCTTTCTATTGCCAGTGCGTTTATGTTTTAATTTGTTTTTTTTTAAGATAAGAAGACTACATATACTTATACAGTGTATACCCATCACCTTGAGGACTCTGCCTTTTATCTCTGTTTATTTTACAAAACCACTTATTCACTTATACACGCCTTATCCCCTATTTCCAAAATTTCATATATTCATATATTCTTTACCTAACTTAACTCCTTTGGCTTTATCAACCACACACTTAATGAATTCCCCCTAAATTAATTTTTCTCTGTAACACCTTTTTAAAAATTTAACTCACATGTCAGTTTATTTATACTATTCTTCCAATCTAAAATATCTATACGCTTTCCAGTTTCTAGCTATTAACAATCTCTTGGCTGATATATTAATAACAGGATCTTTCTTATATTTTTTGAAGTTTATACTTCCCAATTCCATTAGTAAGGCGATTTTAGGAGATTTATAATTTGAGTGACAATATCTTATTAATTTCCTCGAAGATGTTTTTCCATATTTTGTTCACCTCTTTACATTCTCACCATAAATGAAGATAAGTCCTGGGACACTCCTTACACCTCTAACACTCGTTCTTATAGCTAGGATCGTAGTGGTTTAATTGGATTGGGGTAACATACCACCTCCATAATAGTTTGTAACATGGTTCCTTAATTCTTACTGACATATTTTTCATAATTCTTTGATTCCACATTCTATTCCAATCTGATTCTGCAATTGTGCTTTTAAAGTCCATTTCCCATGTTTCTCTCAGTAGTTTTTGGCCTGTTTCATATTTAATTAATATTTTATACATCCTATTAACAATGCCTTTTATTGATACTGATTTTTGTTTTTGCATCTTTTAACAAGTCCTCGTTCCATTTCTCCATCTGTAACTTTTCAAACCAATTCAACTGACATTCTTTGTAAACCTTTCCTCTCTGTTTTTAATCTTTTCTTTCCATTCCTTTAAACTTTTCAAACCTCCTTCCTCCATCTTTCCTACATTTTTATTTTCATTTTCATGATTATAACAGACATTCCTTTAGCAACCAGATTGTATGTCAGATGTGTGGCTTTCAAGTTTAGAAATAGAGTTGTAAAATTATGCATGGTGAAGAAAAACTGGATAAGAAGAAAGAAGAAAGATTTTCCTCCTCCTTTCACAATACTAGTCCCCGAATCAGCCAGGGAAAATAAACAGTGGGAGATTGAGGGCAGAAAAAGAGTAATCCTTCTTCATCCAGGACTTTGTTAAACTAATCATAGTGGCTATACAGTATTTTATTTCTAGTAAACTTTATAATACCAGATGCGAAAAAATATGAGCAGAAGTTCTGCCATGGTCATATCCTAGTTTGGAGCTTTTTATAGGCATCTGGCTGGCCAATGTGGGAACATTAAAGCAAACCCTTGGGTTACACCAACAGACTTCCTTGCGTGTTCTTCTTTAATATGTTTCTTGTTCAATATTGGATTACAGTAAATTCCCTAGCCGGGGGTGAGGAGGAGGAGGAGGCTGAGCTGCGGGAAGGCCAGCTACCACTGCCGCGGCGAGGCCTCTGTCCGGAGCCGGGCGGGGGTGCCTGGAGACCACCACCCCCAGCCGGGGGTGACAAGGAGGAGGAGTACCAGCTGAGTGGCCCCCGACTCCAGAGGCCCTGCAGCGGCGGCAGTAGCTGGCTTTCCCACCGCTCAGCTGCTCCTCCTCCTCCTCACCCATGGCTGGGGGTGGTGGTCTCTGGGAGGCCCCCGCCCGGCTCCAGACGGAGGCCTCGCGGCGGCGGCGGTAACTGGCCTTCCCACCGCTCAGCCTCCTCCTCCTCTTCACCCCCGGCTGGGGGTGGTGGTCTTGCGGCGGTGGCGGTAGCTGGCCTTCCTGCCACTCAGCCTCCTCCTACTCCCCACTCCCAGCTAGGGGTGGTGGCCTCCAGGTGGCCCCCGCGACCAGCCGACACCACAGTCCTCCCTCCTTCCTAGTAAAAGTTTAGGTTTCCCTTCCAGAAGCGAAAAGCCACACAGCGACTTCTGGTGGCCAGAAAAAAATACTGCAGCTTTGTTTTTTTTTAAAAGGGAAAATATGGGGAAATTAATAAAACGGGAGGGGGCAGGAAGAGGGGTAAAAATAAGGGGTTTCCCCGGGTAAAACGGGATGGTTGACAGGTATGGCCATATGCCTCACTGTGTTGCCTTCCCATCACCTGAATATGAGCCAGTAATGGAGCACAATGCCATGAAAATACAGAAAAACCCCTACTTATGGAAAAAAGTCCATTCCGTAGGTTTTTGCTTAAATCGGTTTTTTATGTAACTCAAAGCAAACCCATAGGAAAAATGATTTTTTTATGCAAATCAAAGCAAACCCATAGGGAAATGAATTTTTATGTAAGTTGAAACAAACCCATAGGAAAAAGAATCTTTATGTAACTCGAAGCAAACCCATAAGAAATCGTGTAAATCGGGACATGGTTTTAGCACAAAATCATTATGGAAGTCAAATTTTATGTAACTCGAGGCATTTGTAAGTTGGGGTTTTACTGTACTATGAAAACAGTGTTCAGGCAATCATCTTGAGCCAGTTTGAAGCATTGTTCTGCTCAAAAAGCCTATTGAGTCACTTCAGAGTTTTCTGAAACAGCATTTGCTGTGCAGAATTGTTTAACTTACCACTTGCTGTTTTACAATTTCAGATACAGGAGACAGACTTGGTGAAATCAGTTTCTCTCCAGTACATGCAACTGCTGCCTTGCCTGTGTGTAGAGGTAAATATTTCTTGCTAGTTTGATGCAGCCTGATTGAAAACATAGTAGCTGAATACACAGCGTTGATTTGGGGTAAATGGAAAAATGTGTAACCTGCAGTCCAAAGAATGACATGTCAGTCAAATTTATTACACAAGAAAGTGGATAGTTTTGATTCCCAGTGTCAGCATCGGCACCAGAAGACATGAGATAATAATGAAAAACCTTAGAAATGGCTTCAAACTAATATGGCAAGACTCACTGCTATTTTACATTGATAGAGAACAAGATGTAATTTAGTCAGGCTGATCTTCTAGAAAGCTCACTTTCTGCTGCATTTTAAACCGCGTAGGTCTAGAACTGTAGACATCAGGTCTAGACTCTAGTGGCACCTTCAAGAGGCTGTGGGGGTCTGGATGGGGGACAACGGGCTACAATTGAAGTGCCTATGGATTAGGGGCCCTACATTATCCCGGGAGCTACCATCTTTGGTTCTGGATGGGGCTATTCTGCCCCAGACAGACCCGCTGCGCAACTTGGGGGTCCTCCTGACCTGGACTCACGACTACTGCTTGAAAAGCAGGTGGCAGTCAAGGCCAGGAGGGCTTTTGCGCAACTTTGTGTAATCCGCCAGTTGTGCCCACTCTTGGTCCGGGACTCCTTGCTTATGGTCCACATGCTCTGGTCACCTCCAGACTAGATTACTGCAATGCACTCTACATGGGGCTGCCCTTGATGACCATTCGGAGGCTTCAGCTGGTCCAGAATGCGGCTGCTCGGGTGGTGATGGGGTGCAGGCATTATGCCCATGCCTCGCCACTGCTTCGCCACTGGTTACCAGTTTGCCTCTGGGTGCAATTCAAAGTGCTGGTGATGACCTTTAAAGCCCTACATGGTAGTGGGCAAGGATACCTAAGAGACCGCGTCTCCCCAATATTGTCTGTGTCCAACCAGAGTGGACTGGAGGGGCTCCCTAATTGTACCATCAGCTACAGGGGCCCATCTCTCTAGCACAAGGAGGAGGGCCTTCTCTGTGTCTGCCCCAGCCCTATGGAACCTCCTGCCGATGGAATTGCTGCCCTTTAGGAAAAATCTTAAAACCTGGCTAGCAGGGCACGTGTGGGGGGTTGATGGAAAGGTTACCCCCCACTTGCTGGCTCATCTGAAAAGACCCCCCCTCTCCTTTTGCGTTGGGGTGGGTGGGTTTTTAATGCTGACAATGTTTTAAATGTTTTAAATGTTTTTAAAATGTTTTATTGGGGTTTGTGTAAGTTTTTAAGGTTTTATAGCTTCTATTTGTTAGCCACCCTGAGGCGCTACGGTGAGGGGGCGGCAGTATAAATATGACGAATAAAAATAAATAAATAAATAAACCGATTTAGTACAATCTTCCCACCACTAATGCTTATGATTTAGCACAGGAGTTCTCAACCTTTTAAGCTGGGGGCCGGGTCACAGCTTCGGGGGCCGGACAGGCATTTACCCTTCCTCCACCATATGGTACTTCCTGTTGTGGTGGAGGCGGTGACGGGCAAAATAAAATGGTGCCATGGGCATCATCCAGCCTGCAGGCCACAGGTTGAGAATCCCCGATTTAGCAGCTGCCACTGCTTTTGGATTAGTTTTATATACTTGGTATTTAGTTGACTATGGGTTGTGTACACAACCCAAAGTGACGATTATGTTAGACGGATGGTGTATACATGGAAAGGAATGAATTACTGAATGAATGAACAAACAGCTCATTTACTTGCTCTTTGAAGCCTGCTGCTTTTATTGGGAGGCATGCTATGGCATCAGAGCATTAGCATCTAAAAGATTAAAATAATAATGGATTTAACAGTATCCTGTTGCATAGCTCCACCTGCACAGAAAAAGTGACAATCACCAGCAGATGCAATTCACCAATCAAATAGATCCTTTTTCAATTTTGGAGTGCAAATTGCTTTTTATCCTTTTATGTAATTAGTATAAACCCCAATATATGTATATATAAAAGGAACTGTTTAATCAGTAGCAATCTGTCACTGCCAGGATATCATTCTTTTTGCACAGGAGGAACTACACAATAGGTAAAGGTCATCCTTGCTCAAAAGCCAATCGTATCCAATTCTATGGTTCAGTGCTATGTTTATAGCCAAAGAGCAAGTGCTGTCTGTGTCTGCAGATGATTCCGTGGACATGTGGCAGGCATGCCTCAACACCGGAGTGCACGGAACACCATTTACCATCCCACTGAAGTGGTCCCTATTTATCTACTTGCAAGTTCTTGCTTTCGAACTGATAGGTTGGCAGGAGCTGGGACAGAGATGGGAGCTCACTCCTTCGTGCAGTACTCTGGAATTGAACTTCCAGTCATCGAGTTAAGCATCTTAACCACTTGAGCCACCGCAGCCACTTACGCAATGGGATACTGACCTATAAATTAAAAAAAACACCTCTTACTGTTTATTTATACCCCACCTATCTGGGATAACTAGTAATAATTCACTCTAAGTGTATAATTGTGGGGATACTGGATTTCAAGGTGGTCACCTGGTTACAGCCTTCTGTGTAATGAGTTGCATTGTGTTTCTACTTAAATGATAATCTAGTTATAGTTCTGTTTGTGTTTTGAACAATACCCTTTTTTTTTGGTGATTCATATCTTCTGTTTACTCCTATTTGGTGATGTATCACCATCCATTGGCTATGTTGGCTTAGACTGAGGGGAGCTGAAGTCTGAAAACCTTTGATGGCTACCAGTCCATACTACTTCTAAAATGAGTGTTCTAAATGGTCCTACATTTTGTACATAGGAATTATGGGAGTGATTCTTAACTTGGGGAAAAACTTATAACAACCCGGTTGTATGAACTAATAACTACATGTTTGTATTCTAGGCCTGGCCAGTTATCTCAGATGCACGGAGAATACAGATATGCCCATTTAAAAATGGCAAGTGAAATATGCTACCTGCTTTTTTTTATTTATTGCTAAGCTATTTTGGGAAATGCATGCTGATGGGGAGGATAACACCATAACCAGCACTATTTACTTTTAAAACCAGTGATTATCTCATCAACTTATTGCTCAGAATTTTCTTTTTTTTATTTAAAAAATATTTTTATTAATTTTTATGAAATAACAAAATATATATTAAACAATACAAGGTAAAAATACTCACATTATGAAGAAATTTTCCCCAAACAAAATTACATCATATAAAAATAAAACAACAAACATACATAAGAAAAAATACATAATACAGTTGCATACAAGTTGTATCTGTTTGCATTCTAACACCATATTACAATTAGACAAATTCATTAATACACCTATACATTATTAGCCTATCCTTATGAATTGCGAGTAAAACTTTTTAACATAACTTTGAATATGGTGTAATATTTAATACGTAAATTCATTAATAATAATAATACAGTACTAAGTAATAATATAGAAATAAAAATAAGAAAAAGAAAAAATAATACACCCTGTGATATTTACATTGCCCTGGAGAAATCAGGTTGTCTTAATATTTTCCTTCCAGAAACTTCTCTGATCAGGTACATGTTTATTTATTTCATCCCCTCTAAGTGAGTAATCCACAAAAGCCTGCCAAATATTCCAAAATCTGTTCTCTTTGATAATACCCCCTTTTTAAATTTATCTCCCAAATTAATTTGTCATTCAATGCTAAGTTCCACATTTCTTTATACCATTCTTCTATCTTTATGGTTAGATCATTTTTCCAATTCCTAGCAATACATTGTCTACCAGTTGTAAGCATTATTTCTAATAGTTCTTTTTCATCCTTATTTAAATTAAGGCATTCCACATCTGTTAGCATGGTGATACTTGACCCCGGCTTAATTCTCTTACCGATAATTTCACCAATCTCTTTCTTAACTTTTTTCCAGAAGTCTTTAACCACGGTACAGTTCCACCACATATGTTCATATGTTCCAATTTCCTCTTTGCATCTCCAGCACATTTTATCTTTTTTTATTATCAATCTGGTGCAACCTCAGAATTTTCCATGGAGGTGCATATCTTGGCCAGCATAAGTTAGTCATTTGGCATTTATCCTGTGAGCAAAAAAGTCTTTCCTTCTTTGTATGTAGTTAGCTCAGAGTTCTGTTACCATATAGATATTGTACAGATTTTTTCTTATATCATTCAAGGGATATTATTGCAAAGACAAAAATATCTTCAAGTACTGTATAGCCATTTCAGCTGCACATCTTTTTAAAAAAATACTTGTGTCCTTATGCTTTCGATTCAAAGTTTAATTTATATACCGCTTTTTTCTACCCCCATGGGAGACTCAAAGCAGTTTACATAAACAAAGTAATAATTCATATAAATAACATCAAAATAATACAAGATATTGATACAACATAGTTCATACAATCAAAAACAACAATAAAGCATTAATAATCATGGATACAGTGTAAACTCAATAAAACTCAATAGCAATATATTGGAAAAATGCAACAATCAATAAGACCCACTGTCCGCCCAAACACTGTCCCAGCCCTTCAAAACCCGGCTGAGCGGTGTGGCTCGTGGCACTGGAGGTGAACACAGTCCAGATCATGGAGACCATCCACCGAATATGCCTTTACCTCCCATGGCTGGCCAGGCCAGAGGAGGAGCTGAGTTGGTGACAGCCAGAGGAGTGCTGGCAGCGGTTCACATGGCTGAAATTCTCCCCAGCCACACCATTTCTCCTCCCGCTGGATCAGCCGGAGGGAAAAGGGAACAACACTTGACCTTCACCAATGGTGAGAAGAGGAGTGTCTTTTGTAGCTGCCTGAGTGGCCCCGGGTGCCGCTCATCTCCTCTGGCCGGCTGCCGGTCGAAACAGCGGTGTTGACCCTCAGCGGGGGAGTAGAGCGTCCTCCATAGCCACCGGAGTGGGCCCAGGTGCTGCTCATCTCCTCCGGCTGGCTGCCAGTCGAAATAGCGGTGTTGATCCTTGACAAGGGAGAAGAGCGTCCTTTGTAGCCGCCGGAGTGGCCCCAGGTGCCGCTCATCTCCTCCAGCCGGCTGCTGGTCAAAACGGTGGTGTTGGTCCTTGGTGGGGGAGAAGAGCATCCTCCGTAGCCGCCAGAGCGGCTCCAGGTGCCGCTCATCTCCTCCGGCCGGTTGTCAGTCGAAACGGCGGTGTTGGTCCTTGGTGGGGGAGATGAGAGTCCTCCATAGCCGCCGAAGTGGCCCCAGATGCCGCTCATCTCCTCTGGCTTTCTGCCAGCCGAAACGGCGGTGTTGACCCTCGGCGGGGGAGAAGAGCGTCCTTTGTAGCTGCCGGAGCGGCCCCAGGTGCTGCTCATCTCCGGCTGGCTCCATAATATAAAGGTTTTCTGGGCAGCTTACAGTATACTATCATAAACATGATTAAAATAAAAAATGCACCATAAAAATCATAAACAACATGTAGTTAATACATCTGTCAGCCCTGAAGATTCTTGTTTTTCAAGCCTATTCTAATTTTTTATTGTGAACTCTTTTGATTCCAAATTGTTATATATTTTGTATATGAAATAAGAGGGATTTTGCCTGTTCACCTGAGGGAAATATATCTGAATTCTGCCCCCTCTTCTCCTCTTCCTGATTTCTTAAAAATGCTTTGAAAAGAAAATGCCAGAATAAACTTACCTAGAACTCCATCTGATGCATAGGTTTGACTTTAAGGAACTGTTTTCATGCCTTCGTTGTGGATTGCACTTTCTCATGACATGTGAAAACTTGAGTCCAGAGAAAAATAATCACACAAACAAGAATCAGAAGATTATCAGTTTTGATTTCTCCTGTGTTTCAGTTTTATAAACCTCGAATGCCTTCTATTCTGTATATGAAAAATGCTGTAAGTTTTGGCCCGTTCTTCAAAAGCAAGTTGAAATGATATTCTCATCCATCTGGACCAACCAAATTAAATATACAGAAGACGTTATGTACCTTCCTGCTCTTCAGTTATTAAAAGATAAAGACAGACGGCAACCTTAATTCAGTAGAGCGATTTAGGTCCATTTTAAGAATTAAATATTCAATGCCCTGGGCTTGAATTGATGAATTTGTCGGTTCTGGTTTCTCCAACTTTCAGATCATTTTTATTTTAAATTCTTTCCACCTCAGTATGAAGAATGATATTTGTAAAATTTTCATCAATTTCCATCAATTCTTGTAAAAAACAAACTAAAACATTTGTTTTAATTTATTGCTGAAATAAAACTGTCCTCAGAATTATGGGAGGTTTCTAGAAATGAGGAGCCATATTACAGCAAAAAAATAATATAATTAATATTTTACAATAATAGAATGGGGGAAACATCTTAAACTGTTTTATTTTCTTAACCCAATAACAAAGCAATTTTTCTTTCTTTCTTTTTTTTCTTTCAGTTCTATTCTATTTTGTCTCTCAAAACTGAGACTCAAAATGCACCTTTGCAAGGAATCATTTAAATAATATGCTTTGACATCCAAATAATGTTCACAATCCCATCCATGTCAAAAATAAAAGCAAAGAGCCCTGATTCAGTAAATTACGTTCTTTGTGTACATGTGAATTTGAAAAAGACAGTACTGTGTTATAGACAATTGCTTCTTGTGGATTGCCCCTTTTATCTTCTTCAATGTTAATAGAACAAACTTTTGGAAATTCAATTCTCTAAATTGATTTAGTGTGTAATAGATGATGAAACATGTAGCAACCCAACATGTTACACATGGACTAACTTACTAACACAGTTGGTCACATGACCTTCTGTTTGTATGGCATTTCTGAAAGCCTTTTCTTTTCATTTTAAGAATGAATGTCAACTTTTCTTTTCCACTGGAAAGAGTAAAGCTCAACATTAGTTTTCTGGAGATCCTGTGCTTTCAACAGGAGGTTCCCACTATCCTATATGGCAGTGGTCCCCAACTGAGGTCACTAATGTTGGTGTATAAAGTCAGTGATACTTGCTATTGTGGCAGAGGTGAAATGGTAGTTGAACAACATCTAAGGATTTGAGTTTGGGAATAACTTCATAGCACTGGGATCAAAATTCATTTATCATTTGGTGAAAACCTCCCTCAGTTTTGCAAGTGACTTTATAAATGTGGATAAAATGAGATTTTTTTTTATTGTAAAAAAACAGATATGGAAGAAGATAGAATTAGATTTGCCCTCCTAGGAAGAGGTCTTAGAGTGTGTAATGTTTAACAATTTGGGTTTGAAACCCTGTATTCTGCTTTTGAAAACTAACCAGTGCTAACAGGATAATGGAAATGCAATATGCTGACAACACTGCATCACCTGTTCTCACACCTGAGGAGCTGCAACAGTCAGTCAACTATTTGAAGAATGCATGTGATTGTTTTTACCTCACCATAAATGCTCAGAAAACCAAGGTACTTGCACAACCTACCCAAGGACAACCCTTTCAGAGTTCAGTATCACCATCTCAGATTTGATGCTGGAACAGGTAGACCAGTTTTCTTACCTTGGTAGCATCCTGTCTAAAAATTGCACCTATGAACAGGCTGTGGTGAAAAGAATTGGTGCTGCTCATTCTGCCTTTGGTCATTTATCACGCCAGGTCTTCATGAACAAAGATTTAACAATCCAGACTAAGCTCATGGTATACCAAGCTGTTGTTATCTCAGTGTTACTGTATGGCTGTGAAACGTGGACTCTCTATCGCCAAGACATCAAAAAGCTTGAGTGCTTTCACCAACAGAAGCTAAGGTCCATCTTGAACATCAAATGTGATGACTGTCACCAACATCGCAGTCCTCGAGAAGGCAAATGTAAATAGCATTGAAGCTTCCATCACAGGCCATCATCTTTGATGGATAGGGCATGTCCGCTCTATGGATGGTTCCAGGCTTCCTCCTCAAATTCTTAATGGGGAGCTCCGGCATAAGACTTTGTAGAGCTCCTTTGAAGCATTATAAGGACCAGCTGAAACAAACCATGAAGGTGTCAGGTATAAACCTACAAACATGGGAAGCAGTGGCCGTAGATAGCCCACTTTGGCGCCAAACCACCTCTGCTGCTACTGATCACTTTGAGGAGAACATTGAAGAGGCTAAGCAACAAACATGAAAGCTTCATCAAACTCAACTATGTCCTCCACCATCTATTCAGTGTAATGTGTGTGGGTACATGTTTCACGCCAGCTTATTGAGTCACCAGAGTCACATCCATCAACTGAGAAAATGACTTCCTGGGAAAATGTATGCTCGGCCGAGATGTAACCTATTGGTTTGGCTACTGGAAATGTTGAGAATTTGATTCTGTTTATAAGAACTTACCTGAATTCGCAAATTTCTTCAGGGAACAGCTTCAGGAATGGTACTAGATACCCTATATGGACTATAACACATTTGAAGGATTATGTAGTGAAAATATGGTGTTGTGGCTTCGGCCCCCAAGCCTGCTCCCTGTGAGGACGAGGACTCAGATGATGAAGGAGAGGAGCTGGCAAGACCTCCCTCCCCAGGAGTTTCCTCCCCGACATTATCCCAGCCCCCATTAGAAGACCAGCAGGAGCGACCTGAGAGTAGCCAGGAAGGGAACACTTCAGGGCCACAGCAGCATCTGCAGCAGATGGAGGACTCTGATGATGATTCTTGGCTTGATCCCAGACACCGTAGCAGGGAGAAACGCCATCAACAGCAAAGAAGGAGAAGGAGTGGCAGGGAGTAAAGGGAGCATTTAGCCACACCCCAGGAAGGGCTATAAATGGCCAGAACAGTTGGTCAGGCTTCGTGACGAACAAAGTTCAACACTCACTCATCGGCCCCGGTTGCTCGTGTGGACTCTCGTCACCTTGCCTGAAAACCTTGTTTGGAAACTTTCGGACTGACCTTGGACTGGAATGACACCCCTTTGGATATACTCTATGGACTAGAGCTCTGTGAGTAATTGCCCAGATGTTAACTCATGCAGGACGCTAGAGATAAGATGCCCCCCCCTCGGCAGGCTGTTTGCTGTTTGCATTCTACTGCTGGAGTCTGGAAACAATACAGAGACTTACAAACTTAACCTTTGCTGGTCGTGCCTGTTCATTGCTTGTCAGGGCTTTGGAAGAGGGAGGGGGGACAGAACATATGTTCTAGATAAAATCCTGCATGTGAAAACAGATTAACTAAAATGTTTTCCAACAGATGGTCCAACTAACTATGGAACAAAGAGGTTTCTTTGTCCCATTCCTATAGCACAGGGGTCACCAAACCTTTTGCGCCGGTGGCATGACTATGCCCCCAGAACAGCTGAGTGGGCCTGACCACACCTTGGAAGTGGGTGCGTTTGCGCTTGTGTATCCACAAGGACCTCTGGATGCACAAACATGCTACTCCTGGAAATTGTTGTGGACATGCCTGTGCATGTACAAAGACATCTGCAACCACTTCCAAGATCGGTGCAGGCGTGTTTCCGTGGGCGCATTCTCATCCACTTTCGGGAATGGCACTGTTGTGTTTGTGCATGCACGGGCACATCCGCAATCACTTCTGGGTGCAGCACATGTGCATTGATGGACATGTCCCCATCCACTTCTGGGAGCGGCAAGGGCAGCGCCAGCCTGGTGAATTGGTGCCACAGGCCATATCCTTAGTTTGGGCACCCCTGCTATAGCATTTCAGATTGCTGTCAAAATAAGGCACAAGCAAATTATAGTTAAGCCTTCTTTCTACAGTATGAGAAGTGAACATGACCTTACTCTTCCCTCTTCTCACACATGAAAGAAATGGGGCCATCTCTCACACTTTTCAAACTGATTGATTGACTGGCTGATTGATTGATTGATTGCATATATATATACTGCCTTTTTCCTGATGGGGGACTCAAGTTGTTAAGAAGGTTAAATTAAAACACAATAAATTACAATACATTAAAAATATAATACAAAACGTTATTAGCTATTATGGAAAATTATTGAATGTTACAGGATATACTGTGTTCTAATACATTCTTCCATTCCTCATCTGTTGATTTTAGATACCAAGGCCCTTTGGGATAACATTCATTATAATCCTGTCAAACAAATGCTGACATGGGAAGCTGCCTGTCCAGTTCATGTTAATGTTAGACTTTGTCAGCTGATGGAAATAGATGATCAGTGTGATGATCTAGAGAACTCGTCAAAGACTGCTTTAGAGAAAGTAAGCATTGAAGACCAGAGCCTTGCACCAAACTTAGCATTTGCATTTTGACTCACTGAAGGTGTGGATGGCTTATAGACCAGATTTTGTGGTTATCACCACTATATTCTGTAATTATGATAGTTATCTGAGTTTGGATTGAATTTCTTTCCATATCGTGTATATGTGTCTACATACTCACACACTTATAGAAACACATTTCCCAGCTCCTCTGTAGATCATGCACTGAGGAAGGGAAGTATTTTCAACTCTATCATTGCATGGTGTGTTGGTCAGTTTAAACCACCACTGTCCAGTGCATCACCTCAATTGATATATGCTACTCAGCTGATTGATGAGGAGGTTCCAATCTTCATCTCTGTTGTGATGCCCCATATGGGAATTTGAAAAACATCACCCCAGTTTACCATGACAGGGTCAAAGGTTGTGCTGGGGACATAATTAGAGCCCTGGCTTGATATAGTGATGTGGGCTAGATTGGGACAGATAATGACAGTCACATAATTTTCACAGGTACACTTGAATATAGTGCAGATAACATAGGAAAATAATGAACCTGAGGAGGTGGTGGGTAAGGGCTGCCATGCCTGACATCGGTGTGTTTTGTCTGAGCTTCTGAAGAGAACATTTGTCACACAAATAGGTCCCCACAAACATCCAGGTTTAAACTGAAGGGTGGAAATGACAAAGAAGCACATTTTGGGTAAACAATAGCATAGATTTGTTAACAATGAAAGCAGTTTGGCAGTAGAACAAATTGCCTCAACTGTTCTCCTTCACTGGAGGTACATTAGCAGAGACGTAATAGTCAATAGCCAAGATCCTACAGTGAATACTGGTTTGTATTAGACACCTTCTGATTTTTTTTTTCTAGCTGTAAAATCTTATGATTTTTTCCCAAATGGTAGATCCTTACATATAGTTTGAGGATGGGGCAGTGGTACTGACACTCTTCATTCCACATTCCTTGTGTAGAGCACACCAATTAAATTTGTGTTTGTTTCATGAATGCAGTCTTATTTAAGCACTAGATTTTTTAAAAACCTGCAAAACTTTTCAGTGTGATATTTTTCTTTTTGGTCCAGTAGCTAACTATATGACCCTTTCCCTCCACAAAAAATAATAATAGGTGAAATATTCTCAAGTTGATGCAAATCCAAGACTATGCATGAAGGTATGCATTATTATTTTCTTTTAAAACCCTAATCCTGCTATTTTACTGATTAGTTGCTATTAAAAATATAGATTGTTGGTAACACCACCTTGTCACAGCCTTATGAGTCTCCCTCAGGATGGGGCCTGAAACCTATATATGTGATAACTCACTAACAGAAAATCCCTCTAGTCACTTTTCCTTCTCTTTACCAAAATTTTGTTAATTAAGGGGGGGATAGGGAAGAAACATTTAGCATATTGGTAACATATAAAAACGGAAGTCATGATGTTCCATTTCAACTTCTGCTTTCCCTTAATGGCATGTTACTACAGTAAGAGTTTCATAATCAAAAAGGCACTGACTGTTTGAGAAGGAACTGAGGAAACATTGATTTAATGAATAGCGTATGAATTCCATTTGAATTGTTTAGCTTATTGGAAAGAACTTTCCAGTTCTAGGGATGCAATCCTAAACACACATGGTAACTACTGAAATGAGAAGGCCTTATTTCTGGGTACCCTGTTAGGATTTCACTGGATTTTAGATGTTGAATGTGGCTCAAATCAACATGAAGGCTTCTGTGTCCAATTCAAGGTACCAGTACTTATGTACAAGGCCCTTTATGGCTTGAGACCTTGGTACTTGGTGGTGCTTATATTGGATCTAAATTCAGCCTGGACCAGTTCATCTTCCCAGACATTGAGGTTTCAGGCCCCATCCCGAGGGAGGTGCA
Source organism: Bradypodion pumilum (assembly GCA_035047305.1). NCBI lineage: Eukaryota > Metazoa > Chordata > Lepidosauria > Squamata > Chamaeleonidae > Bradypodion > Bradypodion pumilum. The sequence goes on along the minus strand of JAWDJD010000005.1, from coordinate 125,303,179 downwards.
TAATGCTGTGACAAGGTGGTGTTACCAACAATCTGGAATGGCCTCCAACAGTTCATATGTCAGGCCCGCACTTTTTGGGATTTATGTAAATTAGTGAAGACCGAGCTTTTAGATAGCTGTTTAATAACATTTTATTCTTATTTTGGGATGACGCATGCAGTGTTGGGTTCTGAGTATTTGAATTACAATAATCAGCCTGTCTGCATGCAACATCTGTAAAACATCTTTTATTGTTTTATGTTTGTGTATTTTATGATGGTTTTAATTATACATGTCAACCACTCTGAGTGGCTTTGGCTAATATAGGGTGGTGTGTAAATACAAATAATAAATAAATGAATAACTGCTGTATTATGAATCATTTAAGCACAATATGTCTTAAGGTTAAATTATTTTCTGAAAAGGAAATAGCATTAGCTATAGGGATGTGGAAATTAATTATTGGAACTATGGCCAATAATTCCTGGAAATAAAAATTACATTCCTGACCTGAGCTTGTTTTTACTTTGAGGCGACAGTCTTCATTGATATTGATGGGGGATTTTTTTCACAATGCAAATTCCAACTTTAGAAAAGGGATGGCTCCTCAGGACTAGTGTGCACAATGAAATGTTAATTTCTTCTCCCAAGCTGTTGTGATCCTGCTTAATTACCCTCCCCAGCTGATGTTACTTGTTTATATTAAATACAATATGTAGTTAATAAATTGTATAGCTTGGTGTTACATAAGAATACAAATCTCCCTTTCAAATATTGTACTGCATACCGTACAATGCAAGGGTAAAAGATTTTGATGTCAAGCTCTTTTCATTTTATGTAGAAAGAGTTTACATATAGACAAATTGCATGCCTGCAACTGTATATTTAAGGGGCTTCCTATAAGCAAGGGTGGTTTGTGGGCTACCTGCAGCCTGCCCAGACCAGTCCTGAAACCTTCAAATGCCCCCAAATGGAGACCAGCACCCCCAGAACATACTAGGGAGGGCATCTCTCAATTTTAAAGCTACTTCTCACCAGGGCCGGATTTAAGCATAGGCTACCTAGGTTGCAGCCTATGGGCCCGCACCACAAAGGGGTCCCCACACCACATGATTCTATGTCAATTTTTAAAATCTATAATTTAATAATATTTAAATGTTTATTTTTCAGTTTTTAATTGGATAATTGCTGAAAATGCAGTTTTTGTAGGTTAATTTTTAAAAAATACTTTCCCCGGTAGGGCGCGTGCCACAGGTTCAGCCTAGGGGTCCACAGATCCTAAATACGGCACTGCTTCTCACTCACGCACGCACGCATACACAAAGGGTAGATGCAGCCAGTGGAAATCTAGGAGATGGTTGCAAAACTCACAACTCACTGTTCTAAGAAATATAATAAATATATAGCTTACAGGATCATAGCCTACTGCTATAATACCATGGTTTTCACACTAGTTATTCATTGAAACATCTAAAATGGCTTGGAATTAAGTCTCACAGTGTACAATTGGCTTGCCCTCTTGTATGAAGATTGTACCTGTAGTCATATCTCCTTTTTTTGTCATTATGTGCCATCAAGTCGGAACTGGCTTATAGCAATCCTAATAGGGTTTTCAAGCTAAGTGAGATATTTAAGGAGTGGCTTTCCCGGTGGGTTTCCATAGATGAACTAGTGTTCACACCCTGGTCTCCAGAGTCCTAGTCTATCACTCTATGCACTATACCATACTGGGTTACTGCCTTCTTATTGTACTGGCTCTATATACAGCACTGTCATTCTGCCTAGGGATAGACTTTCAATGCATTTATTTTTCTACATTACTCCACTAGCTGGCTGGATAGCTCAGTGAGTTGGGTATCTGGTGTGGAGCCAGAGATTGGAAGGTCAACTCCTCACTGTGCAGAAGAGCCAGTCTGTGTTGCCGTGGGCAAGTTGCAAAGTCCCAGGGAACCTCCAAAGAAGGGACTGGTAAACTACTTCTGAGTACTGTTTACCCAGAAGAATCTGAAAGGGGTCACCATAAGTCAGAACTGCCTTGACAACACACAAATTATTATTGCTTGACTTCATAGCAGTATTCTGTAGGATGTGCATTTGTTTCTAGTGGGGTGGGCAACAGTAAGCCATACACATCTCATTTTCCATCCATCCCCGGGGCTTCTATAGGCTACAAATAAAAATATAAGATTGCTTTAAAAGATTCAGAGTTACTGAATACTTTTTCTTTTAAAATCATCTATAGTTTACAAGTGAGCATGGATCTTTGGTGAGATGTCCATTTGCTCATGGCAACTTCCAAGGTAAAATGCTGATTACTTTTATGAATACCTTATTTTATTTATTGATTTGACTTGAATCCTGTCCTTACTTGCAGAAGTCCAGAGTGGCTGACAATTTCTATAAAAGCACTCTTCCATTCATAACTTGCTTAAGAGTAACAGTTATGTCCAATGAGCGATAAAATGAATGGATGGATGGATGAATTAGCAGTATGAATGAATGAATTAGCAGTGGATTAGCAGTAGCTGTAATGTACCTGACTTCTTTGTTGGTACCAAAGGTGGGCGATATAAGATCATCCAGATGTTAATGCAATTCCCATAATTTCTTACAATTAGTTATGCTAGCTAGGGTTGGTTGGGACTGCAGGCCAGTAGCAGCTGGAATAAGCAGTAACCAGTGACACAACTTCCCCATCCCTAGTCTGTACTATCATAATATGTTTTGTGGTTTTGAAAGTACATATTTAAAGTACTGATGCATAATAGCAGGACAAATTGTACCATTTGGAATAATCTAACATCAAACATTCATTTTTCAAGTTTATTCAGACCAGATCTTCCTTTTTTTAGTTTTATATCTCTTATAACTGCATGTGTGAATTGACTGTTCACAATTCGTCTTCAGGTTTCTGACATGTCTACCCGCCATGCTGCTGGTCAATGTGTGATCAGCATCAATCTGAAAATGCATAGTAACAGCTGCCTGAGAAACTGCTAACCTTGAGACTTCTCATTTTCTATATAAGGACAAGAAGCACCTTTTTTTTGCTATGTGGGCACCATTGAACCCCCTTACTAGGGGTTTAATGATGACAGAGTCCTCAGGCAGTAAATCCATAGACTCTAGCTTGTTTTTGTCTGCTGCAGTCACTTTTATTAAAGTTACAGTGTTAGCTACTATGATCCCTCCCCTGATGTTCCTTTAAGGCTGAGCTTCCAACCCATGGGGAACAGTTTGTCCTGCTAGGTCTCCAGTTGAGCTGGCTGGGGCCCTTGGAACTCCAAGTCTAGTTAGGAGGGCAGGGGTTATAAATCCCAGTCCAGGATGAAGCACTTTTTAAAAAAGGGCTGGTAAAGGCAGGTAAATAGAAACTCTGCCCCATGGCACTCCTCATCCTGGAGCCTCCTTCACTGTGCCTGTTGCCATAAGTGCCTCTGGGACCTTAGCTGGGTCAGGAAAGGCTTCTTGGCTCCTTTTGGATGATGGAGAGGTTCCAGTTGGGGTGATGCTAGGGCATGTGTCAGGTAGGCATTGCTGGATTCCCAGGTCCATGACTTGCTCTCCTGGTTGACCAGGTGAAGTGAACAATGTTGCCATCTTTCTTTATTTGCAAATTGTTCCTTGCTGGCACAGAAGATGGGGGTCCAGCCTTCTGCTGCTTTCCCCCACATTTCCTCCTCTTCTGTGTTTCTAATACCCCACCCTCTAATCTCTGCCAAAGTGCTCTCCTCCTGCTGTCCTGTATCACCTGGCTTTTCCCTTCCACCTCTAGTTGTGCCACCCCACTGGCTAAAGGCTTGGAAGAATTGCCATATCCTGGGCTCCCCTGTACTTCTGGAGTTGTGCCATATTGCTTGCTGGGGATGCAAAGAGAGACCAACTCACACTGTGACATATCAGCAAATTGTGCACAACATTTACCTCTTTTCCATTTGTGAAGTGGAATATGTATGTACAGCAAGCACAGAAGAACTGCTTGTCTGATTTAAAAGAAGCAAACACCCCATATAATGCTTCTAATTTGTTAAAGTTTATGCTGTAAGGAAGCAGCTACTGTAAAGTCACCCTTGCTCAAAAGCCAGCCGTATCTGACTCTAGGGTATAGTGTTCATCTCTGGATATAGCGAAAGAACCAACTCCGTCTGCATTTGCAGACATTTCCGTGGACATGTGGGAGGCATGACTAGACACCGGAGTGGTGCCTATTTATTTGCTTGCATTTTCTTGCTTTCAAACTGCAAGGTTGGCAGGAGCTGGGACAGGATGAGAACTACTCAGGTATCGAACTCCAATCTTCCAGTCTTCATGTTCAGGGTCTTAACCACTTGAGCCACTGCAGTCCCTTTGGCAGCTACTGCACAGCTGGACAAAACCATTCTCCCAAGTGTGAAAGCTTTCATTAATAATAGGAAGAAATATCTTGCTATCTTCTAGGTGAGAAGAATCTTGTCGCTTTCTCATTTCATGTATGAAGATAAGACAAGCAAGAATTAACACTCCTAGTTCAGATCTCAACTCACTTAAATGCTATGCTAAAGAAAAGTATTCAATAGTTATAATGAGAAAAATATGTCACAAGAAATACCCAGTTGTTGCCCAGGGGTAGGGGTGGGGATAGTGGTTTATTATGGGTCAATATTTGTGACAAAATAACCTTGAATTGTAGAAGCCAGACTTTTTAATGTTTGACAAATTGTACATGTTGTGTGAGTAGGTGAGGTGAGGTGAAGAAGAAGCCTTTCCTCTCTCAGAGAAAGTTCCATGAGAAATAAACACAGACTGGTGGTAACTGTTGATGTAATTGGTCAGCAGAGTGGTGCAGTGGCCAGCAAGAGTGGTCTCTTGGGAGGAAAAACAGGCAAACCAGAGTTTGATGCAGAAGAAAACTCAAAGTAGGTTTACTCAGAAAGTAGAAGGGTGCAAGTATATACAGTGCCACAACTGTAACACAAAACAGATATATTCTCTCGGGCTGCTCAGTTGACCTCACTGAGACAGTACAGTTGTGCTTATATACAAGTCCATATAGTTCAGCAACAGTTGAGTTCAGCAGGGTAAAGGCAAGCTGTAGTAACAAACAAAGCCAAAGAGTTCTACAGCTTCTGTCCTCCCAGTGGAGGCTTACCCCAATTAGTTAAATGAGTGAATGAATGAATGTCCTTCTAATATGCTCAAAGGCCAAGAAATGCTTTTACTTTATTTTTAAAATCTTTTAATGTTTTAAAGAAGTGCTTTTCACTTTTAAAGTGCTTGCCTATAACTTGTAACTCATATTTTGATGTGCTTACCTGTAACTTGGGTTCCTTTTGTACCTGATATGTGTGTGCAATAATTCTGACGTATTTTATGTATTGGATTTTTATCCAAACCATTTTTGTAGTTCTATGCTGGCCTTGGACTGTAATAAAGATAGTGGCATTTTTGTATTTTTGATTTTGTGCTCAAGTTCAAGTTCCAGGGACTGAGATGGCTCAAGTGGTTAAGATGCTGAACTTGATGACTCAGTGCTTATCTCTGTTTATAGCCAAAGAGCATTTGGCTGTGTGCATTTGCAGATGTTTCCATGGACATGTGGCAGGCATGACTAGACACCGAAGTGCACGGAACACTGTTTACCTTCCCAACAAAGTGGTACCTATTTATCTACTGGTAATTTCTTGCTTTCAAACTGCAAGGTTGGACTTAAAAAGTGACTTAAAGAGTGTCCATCCTTCTTCTTACATTACCTCTTCTTCCAAAAACATTAATTTTGAGAACTCACTCCATCGTGCAGTACTGCACAATGGAGTACTGCATGACAGAGTGAGCTCCTGTCTCTGTCCCAGCTCCTGTCAACCTAGCAGTTTGAAAGCAAGAAATTACAAGAAAATAAATAGATACCTCTTTGGTGGGAAGGTTGTAGGAATGCATCTGGATTCTGTCTTGCCTGTCTTCTGACACATATTGTAAACAAGGCCTCTTTGCCTGAGAGACAACGCTGTACTTTAGGCATGCGTAGAAAAGTGAGAGAAATTCTTTCTCCTTATTTGGGTTCTGACATTCTGATTTATTATGTAGGTTAAGTTTCGTTTCTGGTATACAATGCTTGCTAGGTTCGTTTCTCTCTCTCTCTCTCTGCCTAAAATAAAGAAAAGGCTTCGGTAGCGTTTGACCAGCCAAAGAGAGCAGTCGTGTCTGTTTTTGTCTGTCTCTGTTTCTCCCTACACAAAGCCTAATGAAGCAGGACTTCATGGGACTGATTGCTATCTTAAAGATCTGAGAATATAAACTGCTGCTAATGAGGCTGGCTGATTGAGAAGATATCTTTACATGAATCAAATCCCAACAAGTGGTGCTCCGTGATGAGGCGATTGAATGAACTTCAAAGGACTCTCTGTGAAAGCTGCTTCAGCATTTAGCATCTAATTAACACCCCATAATTGGCGACCGGGGACAAGGTCTCATTTACCCCCGACCGGGAAGGTCATAAATCGAGCTCGAAAATTCATCCAAAGTCAACTTTGGGTCCCATATATAGGGTAAGTGGAAAGAGAAAAATATATTTTTTTATCATGGGGTGTTTGCTTTCTTCAGAAATGCAGGAACTTTGTAAAGATATCTCAGATCTTTTGCATGAGAATGGGCGAAAGGTAGATGAGAAGAGGATACAGCAGCTGGTTAAAGTTATAGCAAAAATCTGTCCTTGGTTTAAATATGAAGGTCTGGACTTAAAACAGTGGAAACAGATTGGGAGAGAAATGCAGAAGCATAATGGAATTTCTGTGTCAATATTAATTACATGGGAGGAAATTGAAGGCTGCCTTCAGAGACTTACTCCAAAAAATATTTTATTGTCTCAAAGACTTGATGGCCATCCCCTCCCACAGCCTTTGCCTTCAGAGAAAAGGGGGGCCATTGCAACTGCTCCTCCATCATATGAGAAACAACAGCTTCCTGATGGTGGTGGAGGTGGAAATGGAGATGGGACATTATGTCCTGACTTGCAATTATGTCCTGACTTGCAACAATCAAGTGCTTTTAGCCCTACAAAAGACCTGTTCTCTGCTGCTTTAACGACAGCTGTGCTGGAGATGGAACCTGTTGATGTATATCCAGCGAACAGAGAGCCGCTGGCAAATGAGACTGTTGCAATACTAGTGCCAGCTGATGGGGAACAAATGATGGGAAACTCATCACAGATTGAAGTTGTTGATGCATGCAGAGTGGCAGAAAGCAAGGACTGTGTTTCAAAGAGCAGCTTAGGGGATCTCAGCCCCCCCGTGAAGCAACCCTCATCACAAAAGCAGGAGAAGCTGAGTAGTAAATTTGATACCTCACGTTTGGGCAGGAAGATCCTGCAGAAATGGAAGGATGGCCCAAAGGAGGAACGCACAAAACCCAAGACAAAAAAGGGGTGCAAGTACAAACTAACAGATGCAGGTTGTCATAAAGTTGAGAATCAGCTACTGCAGATGACAGAAGTCCAGAGGAGGAGGGGGATGAATCCCGCCTCGAACGACAACAGACTGTGGCAAAAATACAAGGAGTTTTTGGCTGATTTTGAATTGCCCAACCCTCAAACAAAGAGACCCAGAGTGAGCTGTTCCAAGTTTGTTCATACCTCTTCGGCCTGCCTTGCAAATGGGTGTGGCTGGAGCATGAAGGAATGTGTGTCTGCCTGAAAAGCTGAAAAGGGGGGTTGTGGGGGATTGTCTTGTGAAGTCAGTGAGACTTAATTTATGGCTTAATTTCAACTTGCCATGCCAAGGACTGTGCTGGAGAGGAGATGGTGTTTCAGAGAGCTTCAATCAAGATTGGGACTTTTAATTTGGACATTTTAATTGGACTAAAAAGGAAAAAAGTTTGTGTGGACTTAAAAAAAAAAGAATTGGCTTTGTTTGAATTATAAGACCTGACAGCCTTTTTAAGAAATTGTCTACCTGCTCATGCTAATGAGATTTGTACTGTATTTGAGTTACCATGCTATGCTGATTATAAGTTATTGAATGCCTCTTTCACTTTACATCTAGTGGGAGAAGAAGAAATTTAATGCCTTACTCATGTAATTGGGGAAGTAAGAACTGCTTTCTAATATGCAACCAGGCCTCCTTCATGTAAGGAAGAAAAAAAAATGTTCATGTCTTGTTTATGCTTAAATGTTTTGCTTATTCTTTTGCAGGAAAAAGACCTGTCTTTGCTTATGTTATGTATTGTCTTATGAAACTGCATATCTCAGGGTACCTCCAGAAGCACATGGAAGAGGTTTCAGTACTCTACACATGTAATTGGGTTTGTGATATTGCATTTGTGTTATATGTCACTCATGTTTCATGTTTAGTTACATGGTACTAGTAATAACAGGGCATGCTCCTGTTTCTTAGGGGAGTGTCTCCCTAAGCCATTGGTCATTTATTGGCAACAAGGGGATTCTGGGTGGAAGGATTCCTGCTGGAGCGATCCGCCCATGGAGAGAGAAGAAGGTTACTCAGCTCCAGGATGGTGGTTCACCAGTAAACTAAATGTGCTGACATTTGTTCTTTTCTTTCTTACTGTGCTTCCAGCTGTAAGAACAATACCTCATGGGGGCAACCCCAACTTTTGGATTCGTCATGCTAACTATATGTTTGAGGTTCATGGTAAGAATGCAACGTTATACTATGAGCATCCACTGGCAGTGTCTCAAATGGCCTTTCTTCCGGCATTGTTCAACACACCAGAGTTGGTTATTGGACATTTGCAACATCTTGATAGGTCTACACTCTTCTCTAATCCTCCAGAACAATTTAACAACACCCGTTGGCGAAGCATGACATTCAAGAAATACACTAAAGGACTTTGTTTCTGCTGTCATAGTTCTGGAGTCTGGAATAGTAAATGGAAGTACTGGACTCAAGCACAAAGGGTTTTGTGGAATGTAGGCAATTATACGGGTTGTGATGATTATTTTTGGTTATGGGGTAGTTATAACAGTTCTTATAAGCTTAATTATACCTTGTTTAACACTACTATTGAAGATATATATGATGTATTTCCTATGTTTACTCCTGATTATTCTGCTATAGATAGTGGTTCAATTTGCAATGGATGGCAAATCAAGGATCCTAACATGTGGTTCTTTTTTAATGGAGTTGCCACGAATTTCCATCCAGGACAATATCAATGTGCAGCATTGGGTTATTTTACCTTACCCGTACAAGTGCAAATGCCGCCTCAGGCACATGCACGGCGCCGGAGAGCTGCTGCCGGCCCGATGGGTTCTGGCTGCAATGATGAAGTGATAATCGATGTTCAGCTGTCTGATGGTAGCTCCTGGGGGAGAGCTATAGGGAGTGCTATCACTGGAGCACTCACATTGGGATCATACCCAGGTGTCATTTCCCAGGAGAATAGAAGGTCCATTTTGGGACTCACCTGTAGGCTGGAGAAATCAATCAATGCCACAGGGAGGGTCATACGGGATCTTCAAATGGAAATCACTGAGCTTCATCAAGACCAAATGCAGGACAGACTGGCTATAGATTACCTGTTAGCAAAATCCGGAGGATTTTGTAAACTGGTCAGGAACCAGGGATGTCGGATAAAATTCCAGGATTTGAATAATACTATTGAGAAAGAACTTCAGAATTTACAGGAGAGTATTACTAACAATGTACGCACTGATGTTAATCTCTTTGATTGGGTGACTTCTTGGTTGCCTGATTTATCTGTCCTTAGACAAGTTTTCTTTTATGGGTTTATTATTATTATCTGCTTTATACCTTTGTATTTTTGCATTACTTGTATTCCTAATCTTATTTCTATGTGTAACACATGTCCATTGCGTAGAAGGGAGACATTGAGTTTTGCACGACGGCAATTGTACTCAATGAGGTATCATCCTTCGGAACAAAGTACCATGAGTCAGGAGGGGTACGATGTCCAGGAGGACAGTGATGATGTATATGGAGGAGTAGTTATGGAGTATGATGACATGCAGGGGTATGATTAGCCGTCCCTCTCTCAAATTTAAATGAAAAAGGAGGACATGTAGGAATGCATCTGGATTCTGTCTTGCCTGTCTTCTGACACATATTGTAAACAAGGCCTCTTTGCCTGAGAGACAACGCTGTACTTTAGGCATGCGTAGAAAAGTGAGAGAAATTCTTTCTCCTTATTTGGGTTCTGACATTCTGATTTATTATGTAGGTTAAGTTTCGTTTCTGGTATACAATGCTTGCTAGGTTCGTTTCTCTCTCTCTCTGCCTAAAATAAAGAAAAGGCTTCGGTAGCGTTTGACCAGCCAAAGAGAGCAGTCGTGTCTGTTTTTGTCTGTCTCTGTTTCTCCCTACACAAAGCCTAATGAAGCAGGACTTCATGGGACTGATTGCTATCTTAAAGATCTGAGAATATAAACTGCTGCTAATGAGGCTGGCTGATTGAGAAGATATCTTTACATGAATCAAATCCCAACAGAAGGTAAACAGCGTTCCGTGCACTCCGGTGTCTAGTCATGCCTGCCACATGTCCACAGAAATGTCTGCAAACGCAGACAGCATTGGCTCTTTGGCTATAAACAGAGATGAGAAATGAACCCTAGAGTTGGATATGACTGGCTTTTGAGCAAGGGCGACTTTTACCTATTCAAGTTACACAATTTCAAGTAGGCACCTTCATGATTGAAAAATGGTGCTAAGACATTTTGAATTACATGCCTGTTATATGTTTTTAACAACTACAGCAATGCAGAAGAATAAGACTTGTAAAAGAGGCAAACTGCTTTTATCTTGCTTTATTGCAACATTAATATCCGGATGGTACCTGCTACTGAATTAAAAAGGTACAGAATACCTCAGGTGGTAAACTATTTTGAAAGGACCTAAACTTCTGAGTCACTCTGTATGGTTCAGTGCATAAAAGTCTCCTATCAGGGATCTGACACCTGGTTCAAGGAATAAATGAAGATGATTGTTTTGTTAGTAACTCTGAGTCATCGTGCTGAAGGCAACTGCAAATCGAAACAGTATCAAAGGGATAATAAAAACATCACCAGTTTAGCTAGGTCCAGTTGTACAAATTCATTTCTTCCTTCTATTTCAGTTTGGAAAATGAAGCTTGCTGTGATAGAGGAACATATAGAAGTTGCCTTTACATCACACCCTGAGGCACAGTTTTCAGTAATTTTATGCAACAGGACAGAATTATCTTCATGCAATTCTACAGGAATACATCAGCCAATCTCACTGGTTTGTACAGGATTTTGTTTCTTGAAATAACATAAATGAATTGCATATGTTGAAGATTTGGTTGCCAGATCTTTCTCATGCAGATGTTTGTGAAGTGCTTTCTGCTGTTTTAGTGTATGGGACCAAGGACAACCGGACAACCGAAGGGTTGGTTTAACACAGGTTTATTGCATGAGGTTACAGTGGAGCATGAGGTAATGGCGGTGATACATCTCAATATATACAGTAGTCTTCTACATTTGAATCATGTAGCACGGTAGCTCATTGGCTGCTACCGGCGTGGCCTCGCCCAGGCACGCCTCCTTTCCTGCTGCTGTTTGCGGGGAAGGTTTTCCCGCGGCTGTCCGTGATTGCGCAATGTGAACCATGTGAGAGTGAACGCTCGCAGCTGCCCTCTATAGGCTGTCTGCTCGCGTTCCTTTACAGCTGATGTCGTTTGTATCTGGAGTGGTTACAATCTTGCCTTTACAGTATAATGAACCAGCATACATACATACATAACATCCCTCCCCCCTAGGATGGGACGAAGTCCCGCAACCATTGTGGCTTGCCGCACGTTCGCTTGGGGCGTGCTTGCGTCTGCCCTAATACTGGAGAGCCTGTGATCCCTGACTCCGCGGGTGCTTGTCCTGCAACGGGAAACGGGGATTCGTTAGTGGCTCTGTGGGGCGTCCGTGCCTGCCTTGCGCTCGGGGATGGGAATGGAATGAACAGTTGGGAGGTAAACCCCTGCCTATTGCTCTCGGACCCCGGGGACCCTCCTATTGTGAACCGCGGAACCGATGAGGTCGCCCTTGTGGAACGGCTACCTTCTGATCCCTGCTCGGGGGACCTTGAGACTGTGGTGGGCGGACTCGCTGATGCCTCCCGTCTTGGAGGTGTCGGTCTCCGGGACATTGGCGCTATATTGCATTCTAACTCACAGGGGCTACTGGGACTGGAAGTACCAGGGGCTGAACTGAAACCCCTCTTTTCGCTAGGACGGGTGGGGGACCACTCCGCTAACTCCCCCTGGTACTGTAAATCAACGTCTAAACTTCTATGGGCATCTGAATTTCGGGGAGCATTCCGCGGGGTATGAGTGTGATCGGGGCTCCTCCTCTCTGTCGGGGACTCCCGCAAAAGATCTCTGTGGATCGATTGCCTTTCCTCCCCCCATGGTGGGGACCCATGCTCCCCTTTTCCTCCCCCTTGGGCTAAACGGGTGGGGGACTACCCTAACGCTGATTCGATGCTATTCTCGTCTGCGTCCTGCTCTCCGGGGACCCTACGCCTGAGTTGGTCTACGTGTCGCCTCCACAGGAAACCTGTACTGGTCTCTACGCGGTATGAGACGGGGCCGGTTTGATCTACTACGGTGCCCGGCACCCAGGCTGGCCCCGCGCTGGCGTAGTTCCTGCAGTGCACCGGGGCGCCTATACTGAAGCTCTTTGTGGGTTCCACCCCTATGTTCCGCCCTTTGTCCTCTACTCTCGTTGGGTCTAGCTTGGAGATTCCCGTGGCCAGCTTCCTGCGCATCAACAGCTCCGCGGGGGAGTACCCTGACGCTAATGGGGTGACCCTGTATCTCAGCAGGAATTGGCACAATTTCAGGTCGAGGTCTCCGGGACCCATGCGCAGTAGCGCGTCTTTCGTGGTGCGCACGAGGCGCTCTACTTGGCCGTTGGTGGCCGGGTGAAAGGGGGCGGAGGTGACGTGCCGAATGGCGTTGCGCTCCATGAATGCCCCGAACTCGGCGGACGTGAAACAGCTAGCGTTATCGCTGACGAGGGTGTCGGGTAAACCGAACGTGGAAAAAACCCTCCTTAACTGTTTAATTGTTGTGGCCGAGGAGGTGCTCGAGACTGGAATGACCTCCAACCACTTGGAGAACGCGTCCACCACGAGGAGGAAAAGCGTTCCCCTGAACGGGCCAGCAAAGTCTACGTGTACTCGGGACCAGGGCCCCCTTGCAGCGTCCCACTCCCTAGGAGGCGAGCGAGCCTCTTCTGGCCTTGAGCTTTGGCACGCCTCGCAAGTGCCGACCATGTGTTCGATGTCGGCGTCTAGCTGGGGCCACCAAAAGTAACTGCGGGCTAGTGCCTTAGAGCGTACGATCCCCGGGTGGCTGACGTGCAGCAGTTTAAGCACCCTCGGCCGGAGAGACGTGGGGATCACTACCCGCTGTCCCCACAAAAGGCAACCCCTCTCTAGGGACAACTCTAGTCTCTTTTTGAAAAATGTGTCGAATTCCGCTGCTGGGGAAGACACGGGCCACCCTTTCTGCACCCAGGAGCAAACTGTGGCCAGCGTTTTGTCCTTGCCTGTCGCTTTGGCGATGTCGGCCGGTACTACTGGAGGGGAGTCTAGGACCTCTATCATTAAGACCTGGTGGTCCCTCTCTACTCCGCCCACGTGGCAGCAATCCCGGGGAATGGGGGACCTCGACAGAGCGTCGGCATGGCTGATCTCCTTCCCGGGCCGGTATACCAACGCGTGCTGATACGCATTGAGAAAAATGGCCCACCTGAGCATTCTCGGGGACAGGATTTGGGGTGTGGGCTTATCTGCGGTGAAAATGCCCAGCAAAGGCTTATGGTCAGTCACTATGGTGAAGGGGCGGCCGTACACAAAATCATGAAATTTCTTGGTCCCCGCAATTATTGCTAGTGCTTCCCTGTCTGTCTGAGCATAGTTCCTCTCCGCTTGGGACAGGGATCTAGAGTAGAAAGCTATCGGGGCCTCCCTACCGTTCTCCAGCACGTGGCATAGCACCGCCCCCACCCCCACCGGGGATGCATCGCATATCAGGACCACTGGGCGTTTGGGATTGAAGTGGGTCAGTACAGCATCTGATGCCAGGAGTCGCTTCAGGTCATTGAAAGCCTTCTCCTGGTCGTCGCCCCACTTCCATGCCTCGTCCTTTTTTAACAATTTGTGAAGCGGTTCTGCCACTGCTGCCTTCCGCGGGAGGAAGGAGTGGTAGAAGTTGAGCAGTCCGAGGAACGACTGCAACTCGGGCTTGGAGGTGGGGCGAGGGGCCTTCTTGATGGCGGCTACCTTGGATTGGGCTGGCCTAATTCCCTCGGGAGTGACACGGAACCCTAGGAACTCAACCTCTGTAGCGAAGAAGACGCATTTGTCTTTCCGCAACCGCAACCCCGCCTTTTCGAATATTGTCAGGACCTTTCCCAACCTTGTTGCTAATTCGGCCTGGCTCCCCCCTGTAATCAATACGTCATCAAAGTAGGGTAACACCCCCTCTAACCCCTTCAGGAGGCGTTCCACAAGTGACTGGAAAATCCCGGGCGCCGAATTCACGCCGAATTGGAGGCGCGATACCTGGAACGCCCCTTTGTGGGTGACTATGGTCTGCGCAGCAGCTGTGGCGGGGGTCACCGGGAGTTGCTGGTAGGCTTGGGCCAGGTCGAGTTTAGCGAAACACCTCCCCCCGTGTAACCTGGCCAACAAGTGGCTGACTACCGGCACCGGATACGCATTAGGGCGGATCGCCTTATTGATGGTGCACTTGTAATCAGCGCATATGTGGACTTCCCCGTTGGCCTTAAGCGCTGTTACAATTGGAGTTTCCCACTCCGCAGAATCAACAGGAACAAGAATCCCCTGGCCCACCAATTTGTCCAACTCCGCCTCTATTTTGTCCTTTAGTGCGAAAGGCACTCTGCGCGGTTTAAGTCTGATTGGACGCACTCCAGGGTCCAGGTCGAAAGTCACTGGGGGGCCCTTGAACTTTCCGAGCCCCTTTTTAAAAACCTCGGGGTGCGCGTCGCACACGCTCTGTATTGGATCAGTCCCGGCGGCGTGTGCTCCCACGGCGTGCACCCCCCCAATGAACAAACCCAGGGGCTGGAACCATTGAGTCCCGAGGAGGCTGCATTTACCTCCCTTGAGGACGACTAGGGGAAGCGTTGCGGTGTACTTTTTGAACTGGACCTGGAACTTCCCAACCCCCAACACTGGGATGCGGTTCCCTTGCACGTCCTTCAGTGTGGCCCTCAACGCTTTGAGCTTGGGCCGCACGCGGGGGGCGATTTTCATGAACTCCCCCTGGGAAATAATAGAGTATGAAGAACCCGAGTCCACCTCCATTCTAACAGGGGCCCCTTGTATTACTACCTCAACGAAGTAACGGGGGTGCTCCGTGGAAACGCTGCAAACCGGCGCGTCGTCCTCGCTGTCGTCGGAGATGCGCCCTACTCCGTCCCGCGTCCTCGTGGTCCGGGTGCCGTCCTTTGGCCTCGTGGTGCGGTCCTGCCTCGTGGTGCGGTCCTGCCTCGCCGAGCGGTCTGGAGAACTCCTGGTGGCCTCGCGCCGTTTCCGGCAGACCTTGGCGATGTGCCCGCGCCGGCCGCAGTTGTGGCACTCGGCCTTGCGGAATGGGCATTTGGTGCGGGCGTGGGCGGCGCCGCAGCCGTCGCAGCGCCGGCCCTCTCTCTGGACCCTCCGGACGTCCTCGTCGTCGCTGCTCTCCGCAGACGAGTTCGAAACCCGCCGGGCCGCGCGCACCGAACTCTCTGCCTTGGCGGGCTTCGGGCGCCAGTCCTGAAGCTCGTGCACCCCGGCCGTCGTGGCCTCTGCGGCCTGTGCCGCGTCGAGGACTTGTTGCCACGTGGGAGGCGGCTCCCTTTTCATCAGCGCGCGCTGAGTCTCTGTGTCCCTCAGACCGCAGAGCAGGCAGTCCCGGAGGGTGACGTCGGGGAGTTCCCACTTGCATGGGCCGGCGGCCAACCGCAGGGCCGCGGCGAACTCATCGACTGATTCCCCGGGTGCCTGGACTCGCCTCCAGAACGCGCTCCGAGCGGGGAACATCGCTATTGCTGGCCGGAGATGGGCGCGCAGCGCCGCCAGGAGCTCTGTGGCTTTGAGGTCGCTCACCTTCCTCGGCGCGATCAGGTCCACCAAGGTCCTCTTGGTCTCGTGTCCGAGCATGTGGACGAAAATGGCCCTCTTTTTGGCCTCATCTGAGACTTCGAGCTCCACCAGCGCTGCGTTGAAGTCTATCTCAAACAGCTCCAAGTCTCCCGGCTTCCTGATCTCGTAGCCGGCGCATGTCTTGGTCCCGTGGGCAGCCATTATCCCACCTTCGTCGCCAATTTAGTGTATGGGACCAAGGACAACCGGACAACCGAAGGGTTGGTTTAACACAGGTTTATTGCATGAGGTTACAGTGGAGCATGAGGTAATGGCGGTGATACATCTCAATATATACAGTAGTCTTCTACATTTGAATCATGTAGCACGGTAGCTCATTGGCTGCTACCGGCGTGGCCTCGCCCAGGCACGCCTCCTTTCCTGCTGCTGTTTGCGGGGAAGGTTTTCCCGCGGCTGTCCGTGATTGCGCAATGTGAACCATGTGAGAGTGAACGCTCGCAGCTGCCCTCTATAGGCTGTCTGCTCGCGTTCCTTTACAGCTGATGTCGTTTGTATCTGGAGTGGTTACAATCTTGCCTTTACAGTATAATGAACCAGCATACATACATACATAACAGCTGTATAACCATTTCTGCCAGCACAAAGCATTTTCTGTTTCTGTAACAGTGTGAGGAATATGTGGCCTTCCCATAGGGATGAGAAAACCATTCAGTTCATACTTGGTTTTGATTCTCTAAATTTTTACCTTCATTTCCCCCTCCACCTTGTCTTACACAGAAAACCAAAGGTATGTGAATACTTTCATTAACAGACTCACAACCATACATTCTCCATTCATGCTTTATATCAGGGGTGCCCACACTTTTTGGGCTGCAGGCCAATCAGGTGGTTCAGGGGCTGGTTATAATGGCCTGGGAGGCAGATCCTGCCCCGACGCCAATTCATCCATCTCGCAAAGCCCTTGTCGCTCCCAGAAGCGGAAGTAAAATGCACCCATATGGATGAATTGGCGTCGTGGCCAGATCCAGCTCCCGGGCCGTAGTTTGGGTACCCCTGCTTTATATGAATAAACTTACTCAGATAAAGGCTCTTTTTTAAAAAAAGGGAACAATAAAAATTTAAGAGTTTGTAGCCAAGGTTCAATATGAAATTGGATATCTTATTAAAAAATTAAAAACCTCACTATGCCATTGTGGAATTGATAAATTTATACAGCGCTGTTATGTTTAGATTTGTTTTCTAAACAACTTTGTTTACATTTTCCACAGTGATTCCTAATCACTAAACCCTGCATTAAGGGTTGCATTATTTTTAATTTCTTAAAAGCCAAATAAGATTTCCTGGAAAATTATTAAATGATTATAATTTGATATATTTAAGTGTTCATTGCCTGGCTGGATTTAGGTATCTGGCTGCAAAGCCAGAGAATGAGAATCCAATTTTCCGCTATGTGCCTCCTGGGAGAAAAGACCAGACTGTGTAACCATGGGCAAGCGACATATTACAAGGATGATCCCCGAAGGGACAGGCAAACCACTTGTGTGTGTTTTCTATTTAGAAAACCCTGGAAAAGGTCGGCATAAACCAGAATCAACTTGACAGTGCTCAATTATTATTTTAAGTGTTCAGTGTATTTTATTTTATTTTTATTTTTTAATTTTTATTGATTAATTTTTTTAAAAAAATTACAAACATATATATAATAAAACAACAAAAATACAACAAACATACATAAGCTTCATAAAAATAATCACATAAATGATAATTGCATTGTTATCTGTCATAACACACATACCATCTAATAAACACATTAGAAATTAACACAGTGCCTACAACCATTTCATGAGACCTTCCCGTAATACTGTAACTTATTCGCAACTATCAAATTTTAATTTTCAACTACAAATCACCCAGTGTTTATTTACAATTCCCCGGAGAGTTCGGGCTCAATATTGTCTCCAAAAACTACTCTGAGATGGTACAGGTCTGCTATATTCCATACCCATGAGGGAGTGATCAACAAAGGGTTTCCAGATGTTCCAAAATCTATTTGCCTTCAATTTATCTCTTTTTACTTTTATCTCCCATGTCAATTTATCATTCAATGCTAAATTCCACATTTCCTTATACCAATCCCCCAGTTGTATAATAACATCATTTTTCCAATTTCTAGCAATACATTGTCTACCCGTGGTTAACATAATTTCTAATAACTCTTTTTCCTCCTTATTTAAACACATGCCTTCCACATCCGTTAACATAATGGTACCTGACACCAGTTTGATTTTCTTACCCATTATTTCACCTACCTCGTTTTCTATTCTTTTCCAAAAGTCATTTATCATTTTACAACTCCACCACATATGTTCATAAGTTCCAACAGTCTCTTTACATCTCCAACATAAATTATCCTTTTTATTATCAATCTGATGTAACCTCTGTGGTGTCAAGTACCATTGCCACAACATTTTATAATTATGTTCCTTAATTCTTACTGACATAGTCCTCATTATCCTCTTTTTCCACTTATTTCTCCATTCATAATTTCCTAGCTTTATATTCAAATCCTGTTCCCACTTCAATTTCAAATCTTCCTGCGGATCACTCCCCTTATTTATTAAAACATAAAGCTTGCTTACTAGACCCTTAATGCTCTTGTCTCCTTTTCGAATTTTCAAAACCAATTCTTCAAAATCCGTCATTTCCCTATCTATACACAATTCTCTTCCGTATTTTTTGTTCCAATTGTTAACCTTCAATTTCTGAAACCAATCCAATTTTAACTGTTCAAACAATTGTTCTTTCTTAGCTTCATCTCCGCAACTTCTTAGCCATTCTTTCACCAAAGAAACTTCATTTTTATCCAATATTTCCTTTATTTTTTTATCTATTTTTATCGGAAAACACACCATATCTGCCAATTCCAAAATTGGAGAGGCACCCGGAGCCAAGTCCTTCTTTAATCTTTTCCACACGTTCATGAGTCCCCTCATCATAATATTACTGGAACCTGTCGTTTTGACTTTATCCCCTAAAAAAATCATTTTACCAATTTTCTTGTAATCGTTCATCTCAATCTCCTCCCAGATTACTTTTCCCCTCGCCAAAATCTTCACAACATTCTTAATTTGAAATGCCCGGTAATACGCTAACAAATTTGGCATTCCCAAACCCCCTTCTTTCTGAGGCAGGTACCAGAATTTCTTTAGCAATCTAGGTTTTTTACCCCCGTTACAAAAATTATTAAACATTTTTTGAAACTCACTAATCTCCTTTTCCTTCAATTGAATTGCAAGTGCGTCAAATAAAAAATTAATCCTCGGCAACAACATCATTTTGCACATTGCAATCCTCCCAAACCATGACAACTTCAACTTTTGATAATTTTGTATTTTAATCTTAAATTCTGCTTTCAGGCTGTCATAGTTCAATCTTTTGAGTTCTTCCACTTTATTTGAAATAATTATCCCCAAATATTTCAACTTATCTTTAATTTGTATTTTAGATAACCCCTCCATCCTTTCCTTCTCCTCTTCCCCCATATTACATAACATCATTTCCGATTTATCCCAATTTATTGTCAACCCTGTTATATCCTCAAAATCCTAGATTTGTGTTTTAATCCTATCCATTGTCCCCTCCGGATGCTTCACCATTAATAATGTATCATCTGCATACATACTTACTTTATTACCCATTATCCCTTCTATACTTAAATCCTCCCTTATATTTTTAGCCAAGATTTCAATTGCCATAATAAACAAAATAGGGGACAAAGGACAGCCCTGTCTGGTACCAGCCTCCAGCTTTACCTCCTCTGTAACCTCATCATTAACTAATCCTAGCAAACCCTTTCTGATATAACAAATCAATTACCCTTCTAAATCTATCCCCAAATCCATAACTTTTAACTACTTCCTTAATTGAAGACCATTGTAGCGAATCAAATGCCTTAAAAATATCCAAAGATATTAACCCCACCTTTTCCTTCGTTTGATTAACGTTGTCAATTAGATCTAACACCCTCCTAGTCAAATCAGCCATATGCCTTTCTTTTAAAAAACCTACTTGATCAGCATTTATATATTCTCCCATAAATTTATTTAAACGATTAGCCAATATTGCTGTGAAGATTTTGGCATCCTGATTTATAAGAGAGATTGGTCTATAGGATTCCACTTTTTCCAAGTTTTTCCCCACTTTTGGCAGCAGAACGATTATGGTCCTGTACCACGAAGTCGGTATTTGTCCACCATCTAAAATGTAATTATATAGCTTTACCAACTTTGGCACCACAACATCTTTGAATTCCTTATAGAACTCAGTCGAGAGTCCATCATCTCCCGGAGCTTTCCCCAGCTTCAAACCGCTAATTACTTCCTTTACCTCTTTCTCTGAAACTTGTTCTTCCATTTTATCCCGATGATCCTGCTTTATTCCACTCCCTAATTGCCTTTCCAAAATCCCTTTAAGCTTCTCCACACCTATCTCTTTTTTTGCATATAATGCTTGATAAAAATCCTTCACAATTTTGCATTTGTCACTAACTTTATTACACCTTATCCCTTGTTTATTAAGCAAAACCCCAATTTCCCTTTTTTCCTTTTTAGCTTTGGCCGCTCTTGCTAACAATCTTGAATTCTTATTGCTAAATTCAAAATACTCTCTTTTTAAATATATCAAGTCTCTTTTTACTTTTTCTATATCCTTACCCAATAATTCTGCCTTCAATCTTTGTAATTTGGCAAAGATTTTTTTATCCTTCTTTTTTGAATGTTCTTCCTGTAGTTGTTTTATTTCCCTTTCTTTTTCCTCCTGTACTACCTTATAATTCTATATTTGTTACTTGCTAACTTTATACTTTCCCCTCTAAAAACCAACTTCATGGCATCCCAAACCACATTAAAATTTACTTCCCCATTATTGTTCCACTGGCAACTTTCCAGCCAACTTCCTATAATTTGATCTTTACATTTTTGATCTTTGAATAGATTAGGATCATATCTCCAACTTCTTCCTCTCCTACTCTCCTTTTGTAACCTCAGTTCCAAAAACACTTTAGCATGATCTGATTCCTTAAAAATTCCCACTTCAATTCCCTCGATGTTTTTAACCAAATTTTCCGTTAAAAATATATAATCTATTCTGGAGTAGGACCCATGAACATGTGAAAAATAAGAATATACCCTTTCCGACCCCTTAACCTCTCTCCAGGAATCCTTCAGCCCCAGCGCAACCATCCAATTATCGAGAACATTCCCTTTCATACCTGCTCCACACCTTGCTAAATTCATACAATCTAAGTTTGATCTGATCAGATTAAAATCTCCAGCCACAATCATCTTTGCCACTTTTTTCTAAGACCACAATTTTGCGAACTTTTTCTAAAAATTCCGCTTGATGTTCGTTTGGGGCATAAACATTCACCAAAACTATTTCCTCATCATCAATTTTCCCTCTCACTATCAAATACCTACCCTCCTGATCAACAATACTTTTTCTTGTCTCAAATCCTAATCTCTTAGAAATCAAAGTTGCAACTCCTCTCGCTTTTGAAGTACCAAATGCCATTTCATAATGTTGCATCCACCCCAAGAAAATCTTATTTGTATCCTTTGACTTTTGATGTGTTTCCTGTAAGAACACTATGTCGGGTCTATCCTTCTTCAATGCCAACTCTAAGCTCCGCCTCTTAAGAACGGAACCTGTACCTTTTACATTCCAGGTTAATACCTTGATACTACTCATAATCTGTTACCATTTCGCCTTCTCTTATTTCCAAACTCTCCATTAGGCGTGCTACCACCAACCCCCTACCCCCAAAAAGAAAAAAATATACACAGAACACACAATATCACTCTCCCCACTTTCTTTTAAAAAAAAAAACACCTTCGATATCCAAAGAGAGGAGAGGGGGAACATGGAAGATGTGCGTAGGAAATAATGCATCGCGCCGTCTCATCTTTCTACATTCTTATATATAAAAAATTGTTATATCAACATTTGTTACTCACTGCTCCTTACTTGCCTCCTCCTCCACCATGATCAGTGACAACTCCTCCTCCTCTCTCCCCTGCTGAGCCCCACCCGTGGCACCACCGGCTTCCGCCCCCTCATAGTCCCTTCTTATGGCCCCCGATTCCAGCAAATCTTTTCTAAGAGTTAACCACTCCTCCGAACCCGTTTTAACCAAGTCAAGCAAACACAGATACTCCAATGGATCGGTCCTCTCATCAATAACTTGCATTTTCTTTTTTAAAAAAATCGCAATTGCTGGGGAAATCTCCAATTGTACCTTACACCTTTGGTCATCAACAATTTGGTTACCGGTTTCATCTTATACCTCCAAGCTCTTTCCTTAATAGAAATATTGTTATACACTTCCACGTCAAAACCGTCAATTTTCAGGGCGCCAGAACCTGCCTGTTTTAAAAAGGCCATTACTCTAAGTTTATCTCCCCAATTTGCAAATTTAACCAAAACATTTCTTTGGACCACTTTCCCTCTTCTTGAACCCACCCTGTATGCACTCACAATATCTTCCTGCACAAATTCCTTCCCCATGCTCAAATTATTTAACCACGGAACCCCTCTCTCTTAGGAGGTCTGGCGTCCGTTCAACCACGTGACGTATAACAATATTCTGTTTTCTCATCATATCTTCCATAGCATCAATCCTTTTTTCCTGTTCCTCCATTTTCGCTTTATTCTCCCTCACCCCCTCCTGAGTCCCCTTTATTTCATTTCTCATAACCTTCACCTCATTTTGAACCAGCTTCACATTTCCTTCTATTTTTTGCAGGTTTAATTCTACTTTTTTTGTTAAATCCATAACAGATACTACCACCTTATCTTGCTTTTTCAACATTTCATTTCTATCCTTCACTCTTCCATCTTCCATATTTTCCATCTTCTGGAACAATTTACCAATTTCCACCATAATTTGAGTTTGATCATAAGGCTCAGGAGGTGGTGATGATGACGGGGGGACCTCTTCCATTGGTGGGTTTTCCTTTCTCTTTGATTTCACCACCGGCTCTTCCTCCTTTGCTTTTCCTCTTGTGCCCTTGCCCATGATGATGTCCACTGAAAATTCTAATGCTGCAATGCACTGTATAGTTATTGAAGACTCCAATTGAGCCTAGACTAATGCAGCCAAAGCTGACAACAATCCTTTGAATATAGAATAACCTAATTAATGAAGGGGAGCCAGCAAATCAATTGTTGTAATCCACAAAAAGCAGGAAGCAGGAGCCAAACAACCCGTAAGTATTTGTAATCCAGCGGAGCCCACCACCAAAGTCAACCAATAAACATGCCCAGTGTTTCCAAAGAACAAATGCCCCAGTGTATCCGCTTGTATCAGCTCAGCATGGGAGAAAAAAAGAAAGGAAAAAAATTCCCAAGAAAAAAATTAAAAGCTTGATTCACACAGCGAAGGAGTTTGCACTCACCAGGACTTGATTGAAGAGAGAAAAAAAAGAAAAAATTCAATAAACCATGAAAATCCAACTTTTGATAGACCAAGAACTCTTCTTCTGTCAATGCAATTGTAATCCAAATCTGCGACGATGTAACTCAAAATGGGAGGTGGAGAAAGAGAAAACAGACTGCAGGAGGAGCTGATAGACACAGTTCAAAAGCTACTCCAAAATCCCAAGCCCTCCATAACGCAAATCCATTAAAATATAAAACCGGGATTAAAAGAAAAGAAATGAAATATGCTGATTAGGCAAGGAAGCACTTAAGTCAGTTTGTTTGCTCTTTGAAAAAAAAATGCCAATGACCGCAGTACTTTTACAGTCTCTGGAAAACTCCGGTGCAAATGCCAATCACTCTCCCCCTCCTTCCCCTCCTCCTCAACCCAAACTCACAGGCACCTTCAGTCTTCTGATTCCTTTCTTTCAAATCCCACTTTATTCAGCTCTTTTCTCCTTCTCCCTTCTCAAATCACTTCTCCACGTCTCTCATCCACAGAAAATCTCCAGCAAGCCACTCCGTCGCTGCATTATTCTGCTTCTTCAGCACTCACCCTTAACTTTCACTTAACTTTCACTTTCAGCGCGGTCGCCATTACGCCTCAAACTCCGTCTCTTTGTTTCCACTTTTCCCACGGCTTCCAGACTTACTTTTAAGTCATGCGATCTCACTCTCCAATCTCCCGGCACCGCAGCCTCCGGAGATCCGTCCGTCTCTTCTTTGTCCAAGGAGTCTCCTCTTTTAAAACTTTTCCTGGCCCCCCCTCCTCAGCGGTCTCACTCGCCCGCGGCACGACTGGCTTGGCCCTGACCTCAGCCGCCTGCCTCGCCAACCATGGCCACTCCGTGAGTCTCGACCCCCCGAGATACGGACCAGAAAAAAATACCTCGCTGCTGCAAAGACGGACAACGATTTAAAAGTTTTTTTCTTTCCAATTTTAAGAAGTAAAACACATTCAGAACCCCATTGTATTGTGCGAGCTATTAAAGTTGGTGTTAGCCCTCCGCCATCTTGGCCACGCCCCCGTTCAGTGTATTTTAAAAGGAAAGCACAGTCTTGGCGAGCAGAACACAAATTGACCTAGATGCTTATACATGGACTTATCTGCTCTTCCCAAGTACACTCCTTTTAATTCCACTTTGCCTCGCTGTGCAGGAAACAACTCTACCGAGATGTCATAAAGGACAAAAATCTCTGTTAAGAAAAAAATACTTGTGTTTTATGAGGCAGCAGAATGAATAGAGTAGCCCCTCCAAAAGGAAAATAAGGAAGACGTGCATCTTCATTATCTTGGGGATGACTTGTTTTTTCCCTTTCTTTTCTAGGGTGGCTCAAGTTCAATATCTCTCAACATTTCAGTGAAAACATGTGATCCAGACCTTTGCATTCAGGTATGATTTCCATTATTTATTTATTTATTTATTTGGTGCAATTTGTATAGTCATCCAATCGATGGGTGACTCTGGGTGGCGTACAGCAATTCAATACAAATACATAAAATCCCCACAATTCCCTATAAAAACCCTTAAAATTCCTAAAATACTAGAAGGCTACCACCACCTGCAACAACTACAAATCTTATTAAAAACTGATAAAAAACATGAGAGGTCATCTTTACCTATAAGAAGGGGGTAGGTTGGTGTGTGTCCGGCATTAGCAGCCACACCTGGCCCAACCATCCCGTACTGAGCCAGCCACACTTACCTTTAGACTGTTTGAGGGTTGCCGCAAGGGTCCAGTCGCTGAGAGTGGGGCACTCGCTCCATGAAAACAAACAAAAAAACCCTATGTTTCCCAGTGTCCTCCGTGCCGCGCAATCCATCAGCCAATCAGGCTAGGGAAGTGGCATGCGTGAAGAAAAAAAATGGCTGGTCAACGCGCAAACCACTTCCCTCCGGGAGACACTTCGTCTCCCGGAGGGAAGCCACCCCTAGCACACCACGGCGGGAGGGTGGGCATGTCAGTTGTCGGCTGGGCCGCCTGATTTTGGTGCTCCTCGCCCAACCAGCGAAGGCCTCAACACCGGCGAAAATGGAGGACAGGCCGCGCCATGGAGGCACAGAAGGTGAGTGCCCCAGATAAGAAGGCCAGGCTGGGGAGGCGCAGAGAGTGAACGGCCGAGCCGGCAACAGGTAAGTGGGGTGGGAAACATGGACTGAGGGGGGGGAATGGGCCCGGGTGGACCACACCACCTGCCCTGGTCTGGGAGGAGAAAGGGGGAACATGAACCCCCCCTCAGTCCCTGTCCCCCGCCCCACTTACCCATTGCCGGCTGGGCCTTTCGCACTCGGCACGGCCTTCTGAGCTGTGTGTGTGTGTGTGTGTGTGGCCTTGCCCAGGCTTCGGGGGGAGGGGGAACCCCTCCTCTCCCCACACAGCTTCAGTGTGTGTGTGTGTGTGTGTGTGTGTGTGTGTGTGTGTGTGTGTGTGTGTGTGTGTGTGTGTGTGTGTGTGTGTGTGTGGCCTCGCCGAGGCTTTGGGGAGGAGGAAGTGGAGCCCCTCCCTGCGCAGCTTCGGCATGTGTGTGTGTTTGTGTTGTGTGTGTGGTTGTGTTATGTGTGCGTTTGTGTGTATTGTGTGTGTGTGTATTATGTGTGTGTGTATTGTGTGTGTGTGGTTGTGTTTTGTGTGTTTGTGTGTATTGTGTATATTGTGTGTGTGTGGTTGTGTTGTGTGTGTGGTTGTGTTGTGTGTGTATTGTGTGTGTGTATGGTTGTGGTGTGTGTGATTGTGTTGTGTGTGTGTTTGTGTGTGTGTGTGTGGTTGAGTTGTGTGTGCTGTGTGTGTGGTTGTGTGTGTGTGGTTGTGTTGCATGTATGGTTGTGTTGTGTGTGTATGTATCCTCCAAAACCACCCCAACCACCAACACTGGGTTACTTATGGGACTGCATGTCCCCAAGGCATTCTACCCATCCTGCAAGGGCAGACCGAAGAGGCTCTGTGGTGGTCCCCTCGACAAGAGTAGCACATCTGTCTGGGACCAGAGGAAGAACCTTTTCTGTGTCTGCCCCAGCTCTGTGGAACCTCTTACCATCAGAATTGCGCCTTCAGACGGAGCTGTTCCCCTTTCAGAAGGCACTCAAGACCTGGCTGTGCCAGCATTTCTGGGACCCATCCTGTGGTACGGCCCAGGTCTACTGGCTAGTCTAAGTTGCCCAAGGTTACAGACTATTGCTGGGAGCTGTCAGATGTTTTGTGTAATTGTTTTTATGCATTTTTGTATGGTTTTAGCTGTTAGTTTTCTACTGTTTTTATCTTGTTTTAAGGGTCTGGGTTGGGTCTTTAGATGTTTTTATGACTGTATATATTTTATGTATATGCTGTTAGCCACTCTGGGTGGCGCACACGCCCTAAGAGCAGGATACAAATATGAATGAATGAATGAATGAATGAATGAATGAATGAATGAATAAATACACAAGTTATACCTGCCTGGCAGAGCCGGGCAAAAAATGTTAGTCCTCTAAAAGAGCCAATGGGGGTGGTAGTGGTTGCTCCTTCCCTACCTCCCCACACCTGCCCTGCCAGCCAGGTTTTTAGCTCTTTCCTGAAGGGCAGCAGCTCCATCTGGAGACGCAGTTCAACTGGCAGGAGGTTCCACAGGGCCAGGGCGGATCCCGAAAAGGCTCTTCTTCTCGTGCTAGAGAGGCGAGCCTCTCTAGCGGATGTTACTTTTAAGGAGCCTCTCCAGTCCGCTGTAGTGGGACAGACAGATAACCTAGGGGCAATGCAGTCTCTTTGGCCCACTACCATGTAGGGTTTTAAAGGTCATCACCAGCACCTTGAATTGCACTCAGAGACACACTGGCAATCAATACAGCTCCCGAAGCAGGGGTGAGGCATAGGCATAATGCCGGCACCCTAATACTATATGGGCAGCTGCATTCTGCACCACTTCTGTGCCACCACTTAAGTAATAACCAACAGGGGAAGCATAAATCTCTTCCTCCTTCCCTGCTGCCTGTGACTATGATACAGCAAGGGTTTGCAAACAGCATTATCAATTGTTTAGAAGTGTTGCTATTAATTCGAACAATGCTTTTATAAACTTCATTAGAGCATGGAAGCACCATGCTACAAAGAGCAATGTGTTGCTTTGGGGGACTAGGAGAATGTAATGGTGTTCTTCTTAAAGAAAGGCTTTGCAGGCGCACCCCCCCAATAACGGACACAGACAACATTGAAAGTGGATAACAGCAAAGGGCCACATTTATTGATTCAATGCCCTAGTCCGAATTATAAATTTGTATTGGTAAAACGACCAATCATAATTCCTAAGGCAAGCAGGCCGAAGTAACACTGGTAAGGTACCACCCCAAAATTGCCAACGGCAATTGGTTACAATGTATCAATTTGTATCAATTTGTTTGTCAACAACAAACAAATTGTTGACCGTAGTCAATAACTAACTCATGACCCCACCCTCTGACGCGTATCCGTGAAATCACAGGGGTGATGCATGCTGGTTAGCAATCATCATCACCCCATCGCCTGGTTCGTCGTTGACCGGACAACGTTTAACTACTTTATTCCTGTCTAGTTTTGTCCAGTCAATTGCGAACCTGCCGGATACTTGTGGGTCATACTGTTTACCTTACCAGTGCTACCCGCCCATGTGACCAAAGTCAACAGTAGGAACGAAGAAAGACCCCTATATCAAACCATAGCAACAGTGTGGGATGGGCAAAAAAGCCAGGACCCGAAGCCAATATGGGTCCCAACCAAAAATTCCCACCCGGCCCCGAAGCGACCATAATCACACTGTTAACTAGGGAGGGGGTGGAGGGGAAAAAACTTCTCCGCTCCGTCGCTGAGGCAAAATGGCAGCACGGCTGCCTCGTGGCCACCCCTTTTATAAGGGAGCTGGCCACGCCCCTAACTACCCGGATTATCTGTCCTGTGGGGGGGGGCCCGCAAAGTGCGCGGCGGCCATTTTGGCGCCGCGCTTGCATTGCAGGCGCACCCCCCCAATAACGGACACAGACAACATTGAAAGTGGATAACAGCAAAGGGCCACATTTATTGATTCAATGCCCTAGTCCGAATTATAAATTTGTATTGGTAAAACGACCAATCATAATTCCTAAGGCAAGCAGGCCGAAGTAACACTGGTAAGGTACCACCCCAAAATTGCCAACGGCAATTGGTTACAATGTATCAATTTGTATCAATTTGTTTGTCAACAACAAACAAATTGTTGACCGTAGTCAATAACTAACTCATGACCCCACCCTCTGACGCGTATCCGTGAAATCACAGGGGTGATGCATGCTGGTTAGCAATCATCATCACCCCATCGCCTGGTTCGTCGTTGACCGGACAACGTTTAACTACTTTATTCCTGTCTAGTTTTGTCCAGTCAATTGCGAACCTGCCGGATACTTGTGGGTCATACTGTTTACCTTACCAGTGCTACCCGCCACACGGAGGGGCTTCACAGAAGACCTGACGCCCCCCCCCAGACCGTCAGCTCGGTCAACAGGCCTGCTCGCCAGTCACCCAACAGGAGGTCCATACCTCCTCGCGACAGATGGACCCCATCCCCTGCGTACAAGTCACAATTTTGTAGACTAATATCGGGGTGATGACTAACCCGTCCCCAAGCCCTGGTGGTGAGAAACCGCGCCACTGCCTTATTGACCGCGCGCCTAGCTCGGTCAAGGGCCAGGAGGTTAACGCCCCCTCTGTAAGAGTGGCGCGGAACAATGTCCGACCAAACCAGGGCTGTGGCAGGCCAGACATAATGCAAGTAGGCGAGGTCCTCGCAAATCGCATGCTTGAGCGATAAGCCGGTGACCTGGCCCAAATCATTGCCCCCCAGGTGGATGATTAGAATGTCAGGCGGGTCAGCCCCCAGGCCAGAAAAAAGGAAAGGCCGCAGCTCCCGCCATAACATCCCAGGCTTACCGTGCCATGAGAGACTGGCGTGGTCACCCAGTCCCAGTCGGGGTCCCCACTCTGTCGCCGCAGCGTAACGCGCTGCCCTGAGCACATAGCTGTGGCCCACCAGCCATACTGTCACCGGTGTAATACGACACCCAGGGTCTGTAAGAAAATTGAGAAAAAAGGAAGGCAAGGTGACTGGATTGGTACTCATGGCGGGAGTGGGCGCACGTAAAACTGAAAACATTGTGAGCCCCACCTCCCCATGCTACGTATGTCAGCCCCAGAGTACCCAAAAGCAGCTGCTGTAGAAGCTGCGCCAATCCGGAACGAATGTGTGCCATAGCGGGCACCTGGTAGGCCCACCCTGGTGAGGGCTCTGGCTGTCACCTTCCAAAACTGAAATTTAGTAAGGGGAGACCCATCATGGTGACAGAAAAACGGGCCGTGGTGCATGCCACGCAGTGCCAGGTATTCCTGTAGGGCACCAACCGGACAGATGTCTGCCAAAGAACACCGTAGCAGTCTTACTCCACTGCCTACGCCATGCTGATCTGTTTTGGAGGAGCGAATCCTCAACTGGGCCCAGTCTTTGGCAACATATACATCTCCGAGTTCCAGTGCCCTACCACTTGCATCCGCCTTAGACAGCATCACGAGTTCGCTGATGCGGAGCGCTCCAAAAAATGCCACCGTTGTGGCTGCATGAAAAAGGGCTGCCTCATAATGATCAAAACAGAGGCCTGGCCAGCCCCGGGCCAACTGGGTAAGAACCCCTGGGGAAATAGGGTGCCGGTCGTCCGGGCAACGCCCGCGCTCGCGCACCCACCCCTCCAAAACGTGTCTCACACGGAAGTCAGAGGTGGTATCCACATGACCCCCTACTTTGGCCATAAAAGCCAATGCCGAGAGCTTGGATGCTATGGTGCGAGGTGCAAGGCCCTGTGCATGCAGGTGAACCATGAACCGCAGAACATGGTCCACCGGGATAGGCCAGGTCTCTGGCAATTGAAATTGAGTAGCAAAAGCCCTATACAAATTGAATGCTTGTTGATACGCCTTACGCGTGCGTGGCGCTAGTGACAGGCCAATCGCCCGGTTCACCTCTCCTTGCCAATAGTCCACATCTCGTCCGGGAGTGGCGAGGGAAATTCCTCCGCTTCCGGGGCCAAGGCGCGGAACCGGGAGATCTGCAGGCGGGACAAAGCGTCAGCAATATCATTATTAACCCCTGGGACATGCCTGGCCCTGAACAAGACGTTGAGGCGCAGGCAGCGCAGCACAAAATGGCGTACCAGATCCATGACCCTGGGCGATTTAGAAGTCTGTGCATTGACAATGTGAACAACAGCAGCATTGTCGCACCAGAAATGCACCACCGAATTGGCCCACTGTTCGCCCCATAGCATCAAAGCCCCGAGAATGGGAAAAAATTCCAGGTATGTGAGATCCCGCAGGCGACCTGTGCCTGCCCATGCCGGTGGCCACCCACCATAGGCCCACTTTCCATTGAAGTACATCCCATAACCCAGGGATCCTGAGGCATCAGACTGGATCTGGAAATTGGGGGATGCCAGGAGGTCAGACCTCCAAAATGAGACCCCATTGAACTCCCTCAGGAATTGCAACCAGACTAACATGTCTGCCCTGATACCCCGGGTGAGCCTGACTCTGTGGTGGGGCCTGGATAACCCTGCCATGGCGTCGCATAAGCGGCGGGCAAAAGCCCTGCCCGGTGCGACCACTCTGCAGGCAAAATTGAGGTGCCCATGTAGCACCTGCAGCTCCCTCAGGGATGCCTTACGCTTGGCCAGCAATTCTGAGATAAGGGTCACTATCCTAGACACCTTGTCACCCGGTAACCTAGAAGCCTGTACTACTGTATCAATCTCAACCCCCAGGAATACTAGTTTGGTCGACGGGCCCTCGGTCTTTTCGGGCGCTAAAGGGACACCAAGTTCCTGCATTAGCGTCTGAAATGTATTGAGGAGACGTGCACACGTGTCCCAGCCCCGTTCACCCCCGAATAAAAAGTCATCCAGGTAATGGGCTACAGACCGGGACCCTGACCTGCGGACAAAAGCCCACTCTAGGAAGGTGCTAAAACGCTCGAAAGCCGAGCATGATATGGAGCAGCCAAACGGCATGGCCTTATCAAAATAATACTCCCCTCTAAACTTAAAACCCAGCAATTCAAAGTCGCCCGGGTGCACCGGCAAGAGGCGAAAAGCTGACTTAATGTCGCACTTGGCCAGCAAGGCACCCGGGCCACACGAGCGCACCATGCGCAGCGCATGGTCGAACGATGTATACCTGACCGAACAAAGGTCATCAGGTATCGCATCGTTGACCGATCGACCGGCTGGGTAGGACAAATGATGAATAAGGCGAAACTCACCTAGGGACTTTTTAGGAACCAAACCCAATGGCGAAACTTTAAGGTTGGGAAAAGGGGGTGCGGGAAAAGGTCCGGCGACCCTGCCCGCGTCTAATTCCTTTTTAATGCTGGCCTCAGCTACCTCCTCCCTTCCCCTGAGGGATAAAAGGTTGGGAGCATCCTGAGGGGACCTATCACCCATAAAAGGGATACGAAATCCCTGCTTAAAACCTTGGATGAGATACTCCCTGTCCTCTCCCCTTGGGTACGATGCGAGCCAGCGCTCCAGCATGTCGACCTTAATTGGGGAGGGGGCCTTTCGGAGAACTAGTTCCATCCGTGGCAGGCTTGCCAGCCCACTGTCCACCCCTCCCTCTGCCTCGCGCCCCCCCAGGCTTGGGACAAGCAGAGGCTGCATGGGGACCAGAACATGTGGGACACTCGTGCTTATACCTGCAGTTCTTCCGACTGCAGGAACCATTGGACGAGAAAGTCCAGCACAGCAGGCGGGCTGGAACCCCCTGCCCCGCCAGTTGGCGGGTAGCCTGCGCTGGAACTGCTCGCTGGACCGCATGTCCACAATGGTATCTATCCCCCGGGGCAGGACGTGTGGGTGTCATATACAAGAGCCACAGTCTCTGGCACGGCTCATCCCATCTCATCTCGGGGTGGAGGGGAATCCTCATACGGAATTCCTCATCATATGCTAGCCATGAGGGGCCCGGGAAATCTACCATCGCCCTATATATGTTGTCCAAATATTGGACCATGGGAATAGCTAGATCCGGCCGCGCCCTCAAATATACCGCCATGTATATCAAATAAGCGGGGAGCCAGTTAGCCCAGGTACGCGGCGGCTTACGGCGGCGTGCCTGCTCCTTGTCCTTCTCATCCTGACCCTCCCTTTCTTCCTTAGTGGGCTCTCTGTTCAGGAGTGAGGAGATATCTACGTACTCCCCCCGCCATATCTTTTCTCTGGTAGCCTGAGCCAAGTGATCACCCAATGGCAAGGAATACCCCGCTGTCGGCAAAGCCGAAAAGGGGACAGCTGGCCTACCCAAATGGGCCTGAGTTAACCCTGCCACCCCAAGTACGTTCCCAGCAGTGTAAGAACCAAGGCCCACCCCAGCGGGCATGGTGGCAGTAGTTGTCGCCGGGTGGGCCGCCAGCGGCATAGCCCCCGCACCACCCGCGCGAGGCCAAGGCCACTGAAAGGTCCCCCCTATATTGGGAATGTGCGTGGATGTACTCGTTTGCACCATATACTCACATGCTGCACCCCCGCGGGCCACCCCCAACGGGGGTTCCGGCCCACTGGGGGCGTCGGAGCTCACGACCGATGTAGAGCTCATCACCGGGGCTTGACCCGCACCAGGTTGCTGGCTGGGGAGCTGCGAGGCAGTGGCCGGAGCCGCGCCACCCGCCTGCAGCAGCTCAACCCTCCCCGCCGGCCGTTGTCCTGCTGCCGATAGCGCCTCAAAAGGTACCCCGAAAGGGGCACCTGCCTGACTGGCCCGGGCCAAAGACTCCTCTAAGGCCGCAATACGGGCCAGTAAGGTGTCTACATTAACCATAGGTAAAGAGCCGGCCGGCCCACCTGACCCTTGCATGGGGACAGTTCCCTGGACCCCATGGCCCATATGTGGCCATTGGCCAGGGCCGAAGCCCGGTAGGGCTGATGAGGAAACCTGCCAAGGCAGGGCACCGGGCCACCCCCCAAGGCTAGAGGGCCCCGGGAGAGGCTGCGGCCCAAAAGTAATCGGCCCAACGGATTGGGCGGAAGAAGGAGCGGTGTCCACCGCTCGCGGGCCGCGGGCCGGAGCGCCCTCCGCGCCCGCACTCTGATCGGGCCAAGGGGCGATAGACCCCAAGCCACTAGCCCCGGCCGGGGATGGCAAAGGAGGCTGTTGAGGAGGCGGCACCGCGGTCCTCCGACCTGGGTTGCGCCTCCTAACAGCCCGGGCTGAATTCGCAGCAGCCTTCTTTTTGGAAGGCATCTCGAGCAAAAAAGGGAAGCTAGCTAAGCAAAATCGACCCAAAAAGGCTTCCCGTTGATACCAACGAGCGACGGAGGCGCAGGGAAAAAACTTCTCCGCTCCGTCGCTGAGGCAAAATGGCAGCACGGCTGCCTCGTGGCCACCCCTTTTATAAGGGAGCTGGCCACGCCCCTAACTACCCGGATTATCTGTCCTGTGGGGGGGGGGGCCCGCAAAGTGCGCGGCGGCCATTTTGGCGCCGCGCTTGCATTATCATTATACTCTGGAAATAGTAATCTTCTTTCCAAAAGTACTTTGGACATCAAATGTGAAGAGAGGATTCACTTGAGAAAGCCTTGATGCTGGGAAAGGTTGAGGGCAAAAGAAGAAGGGGGTGGCAGCAAAATGAGATGGCTAGATGGTATTGTCGATGCAATGGGCACAGAGTTGGGCGGGTTCAGGATAGAGGTGCCTGGCATGCAATTGTCCATGCGGTTGCAAAGGGTCAGAATCAACTATGTGACTGAACAACAACAACAAAAATATTTTAAAGATTGTTTGGATCATATTTGATCATTCTGTTGTTGTATTTTTTTTTAAAAAAAATACCGGTATAGGGGAGAAATAATTAACATTATTAACACAAGACATATAAAATGGCAACTAACATTAAAGCCACCAATCTGTTGCCTCTCCTTGAAAGTAGTGCAACTAACTCTTAAATTTTTGTTTTAAAATAATACTTAAAACTTTGGGTTTAGTTGTTCCTTTCAAGATTAAGATACATGAACATATTTTTGCAACAGGGTAAACTACTATGCTGTAGCCAGGAAAATCCATTTCACCTAGTTATTTTGAGAATTGAAGCTAAACTCAGCACAATTCAAGAAATCATGGGCCTTTTTGACCCCTGCTATCCAAAAAATCCTAGAACTTGAACCTGATATGCTCTGGATCCATTACAACACTAGTTCTTATTGTCTTCTGAGAATTTGTTTCCCTGAATATGTGTGTCTACCTTTTCAAAATGAAAAGCCATTTTGTCTATAAAAATTCTTTTTTTTCTTAAATGAGAAAATATATTCTTTTTCCACTTTAAAATATTCAGAGTTTACGACTGAGCTTCTATTCAAGAAAAAGAGCAAACAGCTACCACATAATAAATATGTTACAAGCACTTTTCTTGTACTAAGCAAAAATGTGTGTTTTGAGACATCAAGATGCTTCATTGCAGTGTTGTGCGATTTTTTGCTGTTCCATGAGAATGAAAAGACGAAGGTCCTTCTTCAAAAACAAAAATAAGTGTAAGATAAGCCTTCCATGCTTTGCTGGGTTGATGTTGACAGTATGCAGAATCAGGCCCAAAATCTCATTTTGCTTATGCCTCTGCTTGGGAGAAAGTGCTGAGTTGTCAAAAAACACCAGTGGTCTTTGGGACATGAGTGTGGGAGCTATAGATGGGATACCCTTTCATGCCAAATATGGTTTGCAAACATTCAGTTGCACAATTTTAGCTTATTGTGTGTCTTACATTCCTGGTGCCCTGCAATAATACCTGGATTCTCTGAACAGAAACCTCAGGGAAACAAATGCTCTGACGATAACAAGAACTTTGTCACCAAACTTTTGCAGAGTTCCTGTGATGGCCTCATTCACTTATTTTAAATATGTGTAGGTCCCTTTGTAATTTCAAACCACTCCAGCATAGGTCTTGTTTTTTGTTTTTTTACAGATGTTGAGCATAGAAACCCTACTCTTGCCCATTATGGCCCAGATCCAGTAGTGTGTTTCCAATCAACATCCAGTGCTTCTATCTGCTCTCCAGAGCTAACTTTTATATAAGAGTTCTGTTGTGTCCAAAGCTTAAATCTGTTTTAAAAGACAAACTGCACCAAAACGGAAGTTCGAGATGCGCACCATTTCTAAGGGAAATTCAAACAACTGTCAAGGCGGGTAGTGTTGAACTTTACTTGTCCTCTGGAAGCCCACCCACCTAAATGATCTTGTTTTTGTCACGGTCAGATCACTGTATATATAGATGCCACCCTTGTACATATTCCCCAGTCCGGTTCTTGAGCTGAATAAAGAATCACTGTTGTTAACTCAATCCTACTGGTTAGATTACTTCTTGTGCCGGACTCAACAAGTTTCCAGGAGGATTAGATGACTGCTGGTTCTGGAGGAAGCAAGTGGATCCCGAAGGGTGCAATCCTGTACAGTACACATGCCCTTCTTAATTCAACTGGATTTATGTTGGAGTAGAGAAGTGAAAAATTGCACAATTATTGATAGTATAAAAATTGGTTGAATTATCTGAAAGGAAAAACACACAAACAATAGTGCTTCCTGGGTTTAGAGCAGGATTTTTTTTTTAACAAAAGAACCTAAGACAAAATAGAAACATCTGGTATTAAAAAAGGAAAACAAAGTGGATGGCTTTGAAAGCCTTTAAGATTATACTTCTTGACACAATTAAAAATAAAATGCATTTAAACAGATGGTTTCTTAAGAAGATGCAATTTTTTGTTTTTTGTTTCTAAGTATGTGGATATGAGCAAAGGTAAAACTACATTAGCTGATCTTTAATGACTGCTCTACAGAGAATTAACTTTTTCTTTTCTTTTCTTTTACTTACAAGGGATGGAGGACAGATGTAGACTATTCTCTCCCTTCATACATCTGTGATTTACCCTGCAGTAAGTGCTGATAATCATATACCCCTAATCTTAAAAAAATGTAAAATAATTCTTATATTCATAGCAGAAGACCAACACAGTTTTGGGATCATCCTTTGGAAATAATGTACAGTTAAACTTAAAATCTGGAGTGTAAAGTAGAGAAGAAAATGTAATTGGCTCAAAGAAATGGCAAATTCATACCATCAAGCATGCCCGATAACAGTCAATACGAATATGTGCAGACATTCAACTGAATACAAGGTTGGAGCCTTTCCCCAGAGCCAATACAATCTGATTTAGCCAGAAATCATCCAGTGGTCACCTCCTACCCAGGACAGTAGGAAGCAGTAGTTATTTTGGGTGGATGCATCAATGAGTTAGGTATCTGGCCAGGGCTGTAGCCAGAGGGGAGCGACAACCCTCCTGAGCTAACAGCCCACCCAACCCAACCCAGGATGCCAATGTTATATATGTGTGTGTGATATTGTTGCCCATCCTAACATCCCCCCCCAAATAAATAAATAAATAAATAAATCTAGAATCCTGGCTACGGCACTGTATCTGGCTGCAGAGCCAGAGATTGGGAGTTCAGTTCCCCATTGTTCCTCCTAGAAGAGCCAGACTGTTTGGCTTTCAGCAAGCTGCAAACTTACAAGGATGCCATCAGGAGAAGAGAATTGTAAATGCTTCTGATTTTATACCTAGAAAAGCCTGGAATCAGTTGCCATAAATCAGAATTGACCTGGTGGCACACAGTTATTATTTATTATTAGTCCTTTTGGACATTTGGAAGACAGAGAGTTAGGAAAGAAAACTACAGAGGAAGAAAAAGAGCAGATAATAAGGAACAGTTGTAAGAGATGTAACAATAGATCTTGGCAAGCTGCCATTTGATTGGTACTGATCGGGATCCAAAGGTAACAGCCAATGACAGTTGGAATCCAAAGGTAATCAGCCAATGACAGGCGCTTGCTATTTACAGACACAACATTCCTTCCCCCCAATGCGGGATAAAATCAGCAAAACTTTTTGGGGGCCCACAATGTCTTTTAGGGTGCTTTGGTGTGGCTGTGCAAGACTCCCCCATCTAGCTGGAAACTGGACGTGGGACTGGGAGTACCACAGGGGCCTCCCTGGCACCAGGAGTCTCAGGCTGTGTCCCTAATGCCGGGGAACCCTTGGCAACATTGGTGGGCAGAGGCTCGCTACAGACTTTGGGCTCGAATACATGCCTCTGGAGTTTGCTGCCTCTGGAGTTTGTGGTGCTTCTACGGCCGTAGCTTCTGGCACCTCTGCATCAGGAGCCTCGTTTGCACCAGCCACCCAAGTCCTGAGTTGGTCGGCATGCCGCCTCCACACCAGGCTGTTTTCCATCTGTACCCTGTAAGATACAGCATGTGCTCTTAAGCAGAGCTGCTGCTGAGGAGAGCCAAACAAAGGAAGTGAGCACTGGTAAGTTTTGGGTGTGCTTGCAGTTGGAGTAGAGCTGCTTTAGAGTCCCACACGCCTAACGGCACATGAGATTTCAAACAAAAAACAAAGGAAGAATATATTCTTATTAGATAGCAAGGTAGTAAACGTGTAAATTTTTGAGGGCCAGAATACTGCACTTGTTAAAATGGATTCTGAGGGAGCAGCTGTATTTACCTGCAACACTTGTGGCATGTTTGTGATCTTGCCAAAGCACATGGAAAACTACACTTGCAGCAAGTGCAAGCTGGTTGCACTACTAGAAGAGAAGGTCCAACAGCTAGAGGCCCACATATCTATCCATCAACAAATTAAGGAGCTTGAGCTGTTTTTGGACAGAGCGGAGCAGACTATCCTGGACAAAGAAGAGACAGGGCACAGTTCTGAGGAAGAAGTCATTTCACTAACTCAGGAGATAGATGCATGGAGGAATGTGACTCGAAGAAGTAGAAGGGCAGACTTCCGGTAAGATGGCGAGCTGAGGAGGAGTGTGGAGTGAGTGCTCTCGAGGGTGAAATAAAGGTGGAGTAAAAGATTCCTGTTTAGAGAAGGTACAGAGGAATGACGGTGGCTGCCAGTTTATTAAGACTCACAGAAGTTTTACAGAGATTACAGAGCGTTGGTGGGAGAGAGGTGAAAGGCAGAGAGCCTGGAAGAAGTGATTTATGTGTTCATTGTTCTCTGTGAGTTGGTCTGCTGGGGAGATTTAACCGGCGTGGAGTGAGTTGGAGAAGAGGCAGTACATGTAACAACTGACTGTTTTGCTGACAAAAGCAGAGACTTGGTGGGAGAGAGGTGAAAGGCAGAGAGCCTGGAAGAAATGATTTATTAGTTCTCTGTTCTCTGTGAGTTGGTCTGCTGGGGAGTTTGAACCAGCGTGGAGTGAGTTGGAGAAGAGGCAGTACATGTAACAACTGACTGTTTTGCTGGCGAAAGCAGAGACTTGGTGGAAGAGAGGTGAAAGGCAGAGAGCCTGGAAGAAGTGATTTATTAGTTCTCTGTTCTCTGTGAGTTGGTCTGCTGGGGAGATTGATCCGACGTGGAGCAAGTTGGAGAAGAGGCAGTACATGTAATAACTGATTGCTTTGGTGGTGAAAGAGTTAACTTGATGGTGAATTAAAGGAACCAGAAGAGGGAAAGTCGCGCTGGAACAACAAATAGAAAAACTGACAGATTGCTTGGTTTGGGTTGTTACGAGACTAGAGTTCTGTGCCAGCGTTCCCCTGGGCCGAGGCACAAGAAACGAAAATGGCAGGGGTGTGAGTATCGTAGAGGAGAATTTAGTCTCATTGAAGGTGGGGAGTGAGCGTCGAGGCAATGGGGAAACGCGGAAGGTCTAGACGCCGTGGCTGGGAGAAACGATTGATGCTCAACTTGCTCAAAACAATTAGTGGCGCTCGAGATAAGAATCCCACAGTAATTCAGTGCATGGACGGTTGGAGACGGGGCTGAGACAAAGGGGGGACTCAACGCTGAGCGCCTGAAGAGTTGGTGGAAGTTTATTAATAGAGCGAATACGATTTGAGTGAATTGAACTATTGAACTGTTGCAAGATAAAGGCCACAATTGCTACAAGGAGAGTAACATTTTAACTTTAAATGCTGTGCAAGTTGAATAGCTATTGAATGTCTCCCCTACTTCTCTGGTTGAACTGAGGAGAATTGAAAAAGACTGAAAAAATATGGACGTACTTGTGGAAGGTAGTGGAGAGCAGAGGAGCATGCTTGAAAGAACGCAGGACGGGACAGAAACTGAATAAAATTGGAGAAAAGACTTGTAACAAATTTGAGAAGACCCCGGGACAATATTATAACTTGGTTTAGTAACTCTAGTTTAAATCTGTGTAGAATAATGTATTTGCTCTGAGACTAATTGAAAACTTAGGTTTATTTTTAAGCTCCCTTGCACAACGGGGTTGGATTGATAGACTATTTTGTATTTACAACTATATGGAAGATACTATATACTTTGAAAAACAGGGCTAATTTTGAATTGGTAAACCGAGGTCAAATAATCCTGATAAATTGGAACATATTGTGTAAATTATACCTATAGGAGGAGGGGACAATTAGAACAGGGAGAGTAGCTGGATTGGTTAATCAGTGAGTGGTAACCAAGGTAGAAGAAGGAGTGATCAGTGAAGTGAATGAGCCGGCGTAAACCTAAAAATCCTAAATTGGTGTGGACACGAGAACCAAGGGAGAAATCCTCGGATCGTAGTTATAGAAGATTGACTAGATTAGAATTTGAGATGAAAGGGGCAAATAAAGACAAGACTGACTCTAGTGGTGTGGGAAAATTACAAGATGAGAAAGAGGAAAGTCTACAGTCAGAGATTAGTGCAGTCTTTAAGAAAATTGAGTCTCGAATGGATAAATTTGAAACATTTCTGCAACAAAGTGACAGTATTAGAAGACAGGATAAATCGGACATAATTAAAGGGCAACAGGATTTAAAAGAGGTGTTAGACAACTTTACAAAAATAATTAATGCAAAAGTTTCCCAAGTAGAAACAAAATTGAATATGGTAGAAGTAGACCTTAAAGATATACAGGAAAAGGAAAGGGAGAGAAGTATTAAATTAGAGGATCAGGAGAAGAGATTATCTAGATTAGAATCTCAAATAAGACAAAGGAACATAGTGATAAGAAATCTTCCTATAAGTAATCCCGACTCTTTAAAATCAAGGATATTAAAATGGATAGCTCAGTTAGAATTAGATAGAGGTATAGACCCAGAAGAGATACAAGGAGTATACAGGATAGACCAGAAGAATACAGGTCAGTCAACGAGAACGGTACTAGTAAAATTTACAAATTTAGAGTCAAAATTAAGAATAATGACGTGTATAAAACATAAGGGTAGTGAAAGTCTACAATATGAAGGACAACTTTTGGAGGTTTATCACGATATATCGAAAGAATAATGGTTATGGAGGCAAAAATTAAAACCAGTAACGAATTTATTAAGACAAAAGGGTGTTAAATACAACTGGCAACACCCTCAGAAATTAAAAATTTTCTGGATGGGGAAGACCTCGGTAATAAATACACAGACTGATTGTATGGATATTCTTGAATCCAATAATTTAATTAAGGATGGCACCCAGGAATGGAAAAATATGATGGAAGAACTTGTAAAAACTGGTTGTCAGAGCCCGAAACAGAAATAGATTAGATTGAGCAAATTGGTACTAGTAGGGATGATTAGGCAGCCCCTGCACATTTTTTGAAGGGTTTTTAAGTATTACGTTATATGACAGGATCAAGAAACTAAATAAATGGTTTATGTATAGTTACACCAAGTAGAGCTTGTTTTCCACCTCGCATGATTGTTCAAGTTACATCAGGAACAGAAGAAGACACCACCACACGGAATAGTCAACCCCCCATTCTCCAGTAATTGGAGGTTGTTCCGCAAATGGAGAAAACCGGGGGTACAAGGGAAGAAGAGGGTGGGGTAGGGGGAGGATAGTGGGTTTGTATAGTCGGGATATGGGTTTGTCACATGGATCTACAACTGCTTTAGCGGTAAATATGAAGAAAGTCAGGTATGAAGAAGTTTAGTGTAGCAACCTGGAATGTTAAGGGCATGGGCTGTCAAATGAAGAGGAATAGGCTAGAAGCGGCTTTAAGATTAGAAAAATCAGACATTATATTTCTCCAGGAGACCCATCAAAAATTTCAGCAGAAAAATAATCTACCGTATTTTCCGGCGTATAAGACAACTGGGCGTATAAGACGACCCCCAACTTTTTCAGTTAAAATATAGAGTTTGGAATATACTTGCTGTATAAGACTACCTCTCTTCCAATGCACACCAAATAAAAATTAACCCACACTCAACCTGAAGACGCGCAGCCCTCCGAGTCAAATGGGCAGGTTCTGGTGGAGAGCCAATCCACTCTCACGTTCTCCTCCTCGAGGTACAGGAAGATGTGTGCAGCTTGCTTCCCCTTGCTTCATACTCCCCGTACAGAGCAGAGACTTGGCCGCGGCACCCCCCACCATATGTGCCGGACATATGAAGCAAGGGGAAACAAGCTGCAGTTAAGTACCTGTCCTATAAGACGACCCCCAACTTTGGCACAGATTTTTCGGGGTTAAAAAGTTGTCTTATACGCCAGAAAATACAGTATATCTTGGGTGGATACAAATATATGAAAAAGCCTTAGGCACGTCGAAATCAAGAGGTGTTGCCACTCTAATCTCGAAAAGATTAGGTTTTACATTGAACAAATGTATGAGTGATGAGGAGGGTAGGTATCAGATAATAACAGGAAAAATACAAAATGAAGAGGTGACATTAGTGAACTTATATGTGCCAAACCAAAACCAGGAAAAGTTTCTAGAAAAATTGCTTCCAATAATAAATAAGGAAAAAGCCAAAAACTTGATAATTGCAGGCGATTTCAATATGACAAGAGCTCCAATAGATGTTTCAAAGGTAAACAAAAAGAGTAAACACTGTAATGGATTTATAGATAGATGGATGAAACAACTTGATGTTAAAGATACATGGAGAACTTTGAAAGGTTCAGAAAGGGCTTATACCTTTTATTCCCCAGCGCATAAAATTTACACAAGAATAGATTACATAATGGTATCAACAAATTGGCTGGGGAATCTGGAGGAAATTAAAACAGGAATTATTAAAGTATCGGATCATGCAATGATTCTTTTGGACATGAGGATTGCAAACGACAAATTTGAGAGGAGCTGGAGACTAGATACAGCATTATTAAAAAATGAAAAAATTAAAGAAAAATTGAGAGCCAAGTGGCAATTTAATTGGGAAATGAACGATACAGGTGACATCTCACCTAATGTTCTTTGGGATGCAATCAAAGCAATATTTAGGGGAGATTGCATTATGGAAAAATCAATAGAAAATAAAAGAAATAATGACGTACAAAAAAGCTGGAAAAAGAAATAAAAGAATTAGAATTAAGTCATGCTAAGTCAGGGGCAGAAGGAACATGGGTGAAACTTCAATCAGAAAGAAAGGTAATGTTGGGACAAGAAATGGAGAAGGCAAGAAGGGATCTAGTCTTTTTAAAAAGAGATAGTTTCAAATTTAGCAATAAGAGTATGCGAAGGCTAGCGAAGGCGGTTAGACAGAAGAAGAGTAAAAGTGAGATAGAAGTCTTGGTAGATAAAAATGGGATTCATCATAATAAATTGTCAGAAAAAATGCAAATAGTAGAAGATTTCTATTCAGAA
This sequence comes from Bradypodion pumilum, assembly GCA_035047305.1. NCBI lineage: Eukaryota > Metazoa > Chordata > Lepidosauria > Squamata > Chamaeleonidae > Bradypodion > Bradypodion pumilum. The sequence goes on along the minus strand of JAWDJD010000005.1, from coordinate 125,260,039 downwards.
CTTTAAAAGGAAAAAGAAGTGGATCAGGAACTCTTAAAATCTTATATAGCCAGCAATTTAAAAAGAAGACTAGATGATAATCATAAGAAAATAATGGAAGAAAAGATCAATGATAAAGAGATAGAGGGAGTGATACAAAAACTCAAATTAGATAAAGCTCCGGGGGAGGATGGCTTCCCCTCTGAGTTTTATAAAGTGTTCAGTGATCTAGTAGTCCCTAGACTCAAGAATCTATTCAATTATATTCTGGAAGGGGGACTTATGCCTGAATCATGGAGTAAATCGATTACTGTGTTAATCCCTAAACCAGAAAAGGATAGGGAAAGGATGGAATCTTATAGACCAATTTCGCTCCTGAATCAGGACGCTTAAATTTTTTCAGCCATAATGGCTCAAAGATTGAATAAATTTGTTAGTCTTTATATAGAGGAGGATCAAACTGGTTTTGTAAAAGGTAGACAAATGGAGGGGCTGATAGCTAGATTACTTAACATTATAGAACATTTAAAGAAAACAAAAGAAAAAACATGCATCTTGGCCCTCGATATATATAAGGCATTTGTCTCTCTGCAGTGGAGGACGATTAAAGAAATAATTAATCAATTTGACTTCGGAAATAATTTTAAACACGTGATTGCACTACTATATAAGCAAAGTCAAACAAAAATTAAGATAAATGAGGGTTATACTAAACCAATAATGTTAAATGCGGGTACAAGACAGGGATGTCCCCTCTCACCTATTTTGTTCATCCTGGCGATGGAAATACTGGCAACGGCAATTAGACAAGATGAGTCGATAAAAGGAATAGGGAAAAAAGATAGGGATGTTTGCGGACGATACGCTTTTAATAATAAAAGATCCTCAGCTTAAAATTAAGAGCATGCAAGATCATCTGAACCTATTTGAAAGAACAACTGGCCTAAGTATAAACTGGGACAAAACTGAGGCGTTAGTATGTAACAATAACAGAGACAGAAACAACAAAATTAATGGATACTTATAAATTTAAAGTTAAGAAACAAATGAAGTACTTAGGAATATACATCTCAGCGGAAGTCAAAGATTTATACAAATTAAATTTCATAAAATTAAAGCAAGAAGTAAAAAAATTAATAGTGCGTTTAAAGAAAGTAAAAATGTCATGGTTTGGAAGAATAACCACTTTAAAATGAAAATAACACCGAAACTTAATTTTTTGTTTGAGAATCTCCCTATTAAAATATATCAACGAGATTTAAAAGAGTGGCAGAATATGATAAATGAATATTGTGGCAATGGGAAAAGTCCCAGGTTAACCAAGTCCCTGTGGTATATGAAACAAAAAGAAGGAGGGTTAAACTTACCAAATGTAAAGAATTATTACTATGCTTTTCACTTGAAAAGAATAGTGAAAAGACTAAGTCCGGTAAAAATAGAAAGCACAGAGCTAGATTGGCTTGAATATAGTAAGTTAAAGGGGGAATTTTTTTTAGGAAATGAATCGCCTCAGCAAAAAATTGATAATTATACGTTGAAAATGAGATACAACATTTGGAAAACTTTAAAGAATAAAATGGCCCCAAAGTGGTCCCCAATTATTGAGTTTATTAGATATCAGTGATTGTCCGATACCAATAACAATCCAAACAAGAGATATCTTGAAGCAAAATAAAGTACTATTGTTGGTGGAGTGGTTTGATAAGTGTGGTAGTGAACACATAAGAAGTGAAATTTATAATAATCTGAAACTAAACTGGTATCAAAAACTGCAGGTGGAATATTGGGACAGGAAAATGAGAAATAAAGGTAATCCAGTAGAAGAGAGGGATTTAACAACATTTGAAGAATTAGTTCAAGATGTGAGGAAAGGGAAAAGAAATATGCAAGGAATACTTGGTAAAATTTACCAATACCTAAATTTTAATAAAAACATACAGAATGTATTGAGACAAACTTGGGAGGATGACCTGGGTATAGTTATAGATGAAAACAAATGGAAAGGAAAGAGGTCTCAAAGAATCATGTGTTCGCTATCCATAAGGGAGAAAGAGCACAATAGCAAGATACTGTGGAGATGGTACATGACGCCAATAAGACTACAACAAATGAAAAAGCATAAAACAGATCAATGCTGGAGGTGTCAACAACCGCGAGGTACTTTTATACATATGTGGTGGGAATGCCAGTACACTCAATCTTTTTGGAGATCAATAGAAATAGAAGTAAGCAGGATATTAAGAAGACAAATTAATTTAAGTCCAGAATTGGTTATAATAGGTGAGACCGATGATGTAAACTTAAATCATCATGAGAAAGAACTATTGATAACACTTCTCTCAGTATCAAGGCAAATTATTGCTAAACAATGGAAAGAGAAATTAACATTTAATAAAGAGAAACGGTATTCTGATATATGGCAGCTAGCATTAAACGAAAAGTTAACTATAGAAATGAAAGCAAAAAGAGGTGAGAAGAGTAAAAGTCGCTTTTGGGAAATGTGGCAGCCTTTCATCTCAAATGCTTTACCCAAAGAAAATAATGTCAGCCCAGGCCCGGAAATTCGTAAATTTTGGGAAAGATAGAAGGGAGGAGAAGTAAAGCTTTTACCAACTGTATAGCACGGGTGTATTATCTCATATTCAAAAATAAGAAATTTAAATATTGTATTACCAGGATGTTGCAAGTTGAATCTGGGAGATTCTTTGTTTCTATTATGTTGTAATTGTATGGGTTTTTTTATGTCTCTTTTTTGCTATGTATGTTTGTTTGTATATATGTGAGCTTATTTTAAAATTATATATATATATATATATATATATATATATATATATATATATATATATATATATATATATATATATATATATATATATATATATATATATATATATATATATATATATATATATATATATATATATATATATATATATATATATATATATATATAAAGAAGTAGAAGGGCAAGGGATCACTGAGAGTCTGAAATTACAGAATCAATTTGAGGTTCTTTCCCTCATCATGCCTGATGAGGAACACACAGAGGAACAACTGGTTCCACCTGAGGATCTCTCCTTCATCACACTTGATGAGATACAGGAAAATAAACAACAGGAACAAACTGAAGTCCTCTCCCTTAATGTAGTTGATGGGGTGCATGTAGATGAACAGGTTGCAGGAGAGAGGCTCCTTGTACTAGGTGATTCAGTAATTATCAATACAGAGAGATGGAATTGTGATGCACATGATTACCATACAGTGACTTGTCTGTCAGGTGCAAAAGTTGCAGACATCATGAGAAATCTAGATAGCTTGTTAGAGAGAACTGGGAAGGAGCCTGTGGTCATGGTACATGTTGGTACCAATAATGTTGGGAAGGCCAAGTGGTCAGTCCTGGAAGCCAAATTCAGGTTGTTAGGAAGAAAATTGAAGTCCTGGACTTCCAAGGTAGCATTTTCAGAAGTGCTGCCTGTTCCTCGTGCAGGACCTACCAGGTAGGCAGAGCTCAGAAGCCTCCATGCGTGGATGAGGTGGTGGTGTTGAGAGGAGGGCTTCAGATTTGTCAGAAACTGGACAACATTTTGGGACAAGCCAAATCTGTTCAGGAGGGATGGGTTGCACTTGAACCATGATGGGACCAGATTGCTGGCACTCAACATCAAAAAGGCTGCAGAGCAGATTTTAAACTGATAACTGGGGAAAAGCCGACAGGAGCTGGGCAGCATCCAGTTTGGGAAAGTGTGTCCTTGAGTAGTGAGGAGGATGCAAAAATTACTGAGCAGAGTGAGCAAGCTAGTCACCAGCACTCTAGCAGAAGGATGCAAGAGGCAGTCTAACAATGCAACTGGACCAAAAAGACTGTATCAGAAAAGCATATATAAATGCTTGTATGCAAATGCCAGAAGCCTCCGGAACAAAATAGGGGAGCTGGAATACTTAGCAATAGATAAAAATATAGATTTTATTGGCATCACTGAAACCTGGTGTACGGATGATAACCAACGGGATACAGTTATCCCAGTCTACAAACTGAACAGGAAGAGAAGGTGCTGCTAAAGGAGAGCCAACATGGCTTTTGCAAGGGCAAATCATGCCTTACTAACCTGTTGGAATATTTTGAGAGTGTCAACAAGCATGTGGATAAGGGAGATCCTGTTGACATTGTTTATCTGGACTTTCAGAAGGCTTTTGACAAGGTCCTGCACCAAAGGCTCTTGAATAAACTTACCAGTCATGGAATAAAGGGATAGGTCTTGTCCTGGATTAGCAACTGGCTAAGGGACAGGAAACAGAGGGTAGCACTAAATGGACACTTCTCCAAGTGAAGGGAAATAAAGAGTGTTGTCCCCCAAGGTTCAGTACTGGGAGCCCTGCTTTTCAACCTCTTCATAAATGATCTAGAAGTAGGAGTAAATAGCAAGGTAGCCAAATTTGCTGATGACACTAAATTATACAGGGTAGTGAAAAGTGTGATAGATTGTGAGGAGCTCCAGAGGGAGTGGGCAAAACAGTGGCAAATGAGCTTCAACATTAGTAAGTGCAGAGTGCAGAGTGATGCACGTTGGGGCAAAAAACCCCAATTACATTTATAAACTGATGGGGTCTGAACTCTCTGCAACAAACCAGGAAAGGGACCTTGGTGGACAGCTCAATGAAGGTGTCAACCCAGTGTGCCTCAGCAGTGAAAAAAGCAAACTCAATGCTAGGGATCATTAGGAAGGGTATAGAAAATAAGTCAGCAAGTGTCATTTTGCCTCTTTATAAATCTATGGTGAGGCCCCATCTGGAATACTGTGTACAGTTCTGGTCGCCATACCTCCAGAAGGATATTATGGAGTTGGAAAAAGTGCAGAGGAGGTCAACCAGAATGGTTAGGGGACTGGAACACCTTCCTTACCATCTGAGGCTGCAACGGTTGGGCCTCTTCACTCTTGAACGATGGCGTCTAAGAGGTGACCTGATTGAAGTTTATAAAATCATGCACGGTGTGGACAAAGTAGATAAGGAAAAAGCTTTCCCTATCGCGTAACACTAGAACCAGGGGGCACTCCATGAAACATTTGGGTGCTAGTTCTCAAACAAATAAGAGAAAGTACTTTTTCACCCAGAGGATCACTGGTCTATGGAACTCCCTGCCAGAAGAAGTGGTGACAGCTGTCAGTCTTGACAGCTTCAATGAAGGATTAGACAAGTTCATGGAGGACAAGGGAATCAATGGCTATAATTATGGATACCTAAGGACAATGTCTGTGTTGGAGAGATAGGCAGGATATCTCTCAATTCCATTTCCAGCGAATCCTAAGCAGGTGAAGGCATCTGTTTGGGAACAATACCCTGAAGCAAATGGTGAGCCACTGTGTGAGACAGAATGCTGGACTGGATGGGCTGTGGCCTGTTCCAGCAAGGCTGTTCTTATGTTCTTATGTTAAGGATAGCAAGGGGCAAACAGGAGGTGGTGTAGCCTTATATGTCAAAGAAGTGATAAAATCATACGAATTGGAATATCTAGGTGATTTGGAGTCACCATTAGAAACTCTGTGGGTAAGAGTACCAGGCCACAAGGATGGTCTAACAGTAGGCATATACTATCGGCCTCCAACCTAAACTCCTGAGGGAGACTGGCAGTTGGAGAATGTTGTAAAGGAGGCATCCAAGAAGGGAAGCCTTCATAGGTCATTCATTCATAGGTTTATTTGTACCCCGGCTCCCTCAGTCCTAGGACGACTCTGAGCGGCAGAACAGCAAAACAAAGCAATACAAATAAGAGCAAAAGTACAAATAACAATACAATAATACAAAGATAAATAAATCATACAATATCCGTAATACATGTCAAAAATATCAATATACAATAAATACAATAACACAGAAGCAAGATGCAAAAGAATACATTTTTATACAAAATCATCAGTAAGAATACAAAGTTAACAGTACAGTTCGCTGATACAGCCAGTCTCTCGCTCCCGCCAACCTTGCTCTCACCAGGGGGAAGCGTCCGACGGGTCTGGTGGCGTTGGCGGCTCCCCGGCACCGCAGGCCTTATGGCCATCCCAGGCTGCCTCGCAGCTGCAGCCAGTCTCTCGATCCCGCCACCCCCGCTCATGCCAGGGGGAAGCATCCGGTGGGTCTGGCATTGATTTTGGAGCCATGGTCCAAGTGGTCCCAGCTGAGCGGTGGTCTTTCCCCCGCTTGCAGCCGAAAAGGCAAGGCGGGTGCCGGTGGTGGCGTCAGCGCTGCTTTTGGGGCCACGATCCAAGTGGTCCCAGTTGTGCTGAGGTCTTTCCCCCGCTTCCAGCTGAAAAGGCGAGGCGGGTGCCAGTGGCGTCGTTGGCGCTGCTTTTGGGGCCACAGTCCAAGTGGTCCCAGCTGAGTGGCAGTCTTTCTCCCACCTCCAGCGAAAAAGGCGAGGCGGGTGCCGGTGGTGGTGCCGGTGGCGGCGCTGCTTTTGGGACCATGGTTCAAGTGGTCCCAGCTGAGTGGCGGTCTTTCCCCCACCTCCAGCTGAAAAGGCGAGGTGGGTGCCAGTGGCGGTGTTGGCGCAGCTTTTGGGGTCATAGTCAAATTGGTCCCAGTTGAGTGGCAGTCTTTCCCCCGCCTCCAGCCAAAAATGCGAGGCGGGTGCTGGCGTTGGCGCTGCTTTTGGGGCCATGGTTCAAGTGGTCACAGCTGAGTGGTGGTCTTTCTCGTGCCTCCAGCCGAAAAGGCAAGGCGGGTGCCGGTGGCGGTGTCAGCGCTGCTTTTGGGGCCACGATCCAAGTGGTCCCAGTTGTGCTGAGGTCTTTCCCCTGCCTCCAGCTGAAAAGGCGAGGCGGGTGCTAGTGGCGGCCTCGGTGCTGCTTTTGGGGCCATGGTCAAAATAGTCCCAGCTGAGCGGCGGTCTTTCCCCCCGCCTCCAGCCAAAAAGTCCAAACAGATGCCGCTGGCAGCGTTGGCGCTGCTTTTGGGGCCATGGTCCAAGTGGCCCCAGCTGAGCGGCAGTCTTTCCCCACGCCTCCAGCCGAAAAGGATGAGGCAGGTGCCAGTGGCTGTGTCGGCGCTGCTTTTGGGGCCACGGTTCGAGTGATCCCAGCTGAGCGGCGGTCTTTCTCCTGCCTCCAGCCAAAAAGGCGAGGTGGGTGCTGGCATCAGCATCCACGCTGCTTTTGGGGCCACGGTTCAAGTGGTCCCAGCTGAGCAGTGGTCTTTCCCTCCACCTCCAGCAGAAAAGCCTGGTTATAATGGGGGACTTCAATTACTCTCACATAGACTGGGTGAACTGTTGTTCAGCACATGATAAAGAGATAAAGTTTCTAGATATGCTAAAGGATTGTTCCCTGGGACAGATGGTTGAAGACCCAACTAGAGATACAAGAATCCTTGACTTGATCCTGAGTAATAGGATCTGGTGCAAGATGTTAATGTAACTGATCCAATAGGGAACAGTGACCACAACTCAATTATGTTTAACTTGATCATAGTCCCCAAGTCGCTGATAAAATCTAATACAGAGACCTTAAATTTTCAAAAAGGAAATTTCCCAAAGACGAGGAAACTTGTAAAAAAGAAGCTGAAAGGGAAAATTGAGAGAGTCAAAACACTCCAAGAGGCATGGAGGCTGTTTACAAAAACAATAACAGAGGCCCAATTGGAATGCATACCCAAAAGCAAAAAGGGCACTACAAGGTCCAAGAGGACTCCAATGTGGCTTACAGGAGCTGTTCGGGAAGTGATCAAAAGCAAGAAAAGCTCATTTAGAATATGAAAGGCTTGTCCGAATGAGGACAGCAGGCAGAAACATAAATTCTGGCAGAACAAATGCAAGGCAACAATCAGGAAAGCAAAGCAAGACTTTGAGGAGCGTAAAAGCTAAAAACATCCAGAGAAATATTAAAGACTTCTTTAAGTACATTAGAAGTAAGAACCCAACTAGGAAGGCCATTGGACCTTTAGATGACAATGGAAGGCAAGGGGTTATTAAAGAGCAAACAGATTGCAGAGAGACTCAATGAATTCTTTGCTTCAGTATTCACTGAAGAAGACAGAGACCACATGCCCAAAACAGTGCCTATCTTCATAGGGAGGGAAATCGAAGAATTAAGCCAGTTAGAAATAACCAGGAAGGATGTCCTTGCATGTCTTGTTAAACTAAATGCTAACAAATCACCAGGACCAGATGGAGAGATCATTCCTTCAAAGGATTCTCTTAATATTAAGAGATAAGATTTCTTCCACAAACCAAAACCATATGTGGAGATACCCTATGTGCTACCCATATTTCTTGAATTAATTGGTTCTTTGTTTGGTAATTTTCCTTGATGTTACAAATGCATCTGACTTTGATGGCCAAGCTGTATAAAATATTTATCTTCCTATGTTTGAGGTGGGAGGCTTTTCAATTTAGTTCCAATTTTTGCAATCAGCAGATAGCTTTCACTAATTGTTGTATGGTAATCTGGAGCTATTGCATTGTTGTTTAACTCATAACTCTGATGGAGAGATCATTCCTTCAAAGGATTCTCTTAATATTAAGAGATAAGATTTCTTCCACAAACCAAAACCATTCTAAAAACAAATGGTTTATTCTAATACACTAAAAACAATTTGTCAATTCCCCCAAAATAAGACTTAATCACAGCTTTATTAAAATTAAATTTAATTGAATAAATTTAATTAATTATAAAATCATTTATAACCAACTTTGAGTTTGATGAACTCTAAATTTGTTTAACAGCTGCTTAAATAACAAAGGTTGTGAAAGATTATTTAAGCAAAAGAGTTTGTATATGCTGTTTAGATAATAATAATGTTATTCAAAAATAATGTTATTTTTGAATAACAAAGGAAGAGAACTACTGGAAAAGAGGATGATAATTAAAGGTAATTTAAAATTTCCTGTAATATCCAGTGTGGCGTAGTGGACAGTGGGACAGACAGGGACTTAGGAGACCTGAGTTTGAATCTTTGTTTGGCCATGAAAACCAATTGAAGTTATCTGATAAAACCAGTCAATTTCCTTGAAAACACTACTTTATATAAAAAGCAAGAGCATGGAGAATAGTCTTTTGCAGGCGCACCCCCCCAATAACGGACACAGACAACATTGAAAGTGGATAACAGCAAAGGGCCACATTTATTGATTCAATGCCCTAGTCCGAATTATAAATTTGTATTGGTAAAACGACCAATCATAATTCCTAAGGCAAGCAGGCCGAAGTAACACTGGTAAGGTACCACCCCAAAATTGCCAACGGCAATTGGTTACAATGTATCCATTTGTATCAATTTGTTTGTCAACAACAAACAAATTGTTGACCGTAGTCAATAACTAACTCATGACCCCACCCTCTGACGCGTATCCGTGAAATCACAGGGGTGATGCATGCTGGTTAGCAATCATCATCACCCCATCGCCTGGTTCGTCGTTGACCGGACAACGTTTAACTACTTTATTCCTGTCTAGTGTTGTCCAGTCAATTGCGAACCTGCCGGATACTTGTGGGTCATACTGTTTACCTTACCAGTGCTACCCGCCCATGTGACCAAAGTCAACAGTAGGAACGAAGAAAGACCCCTATATCAAACCATAGCAACAGTGTGGGATGGGCAAAAAAGCCAGGACCCGAAGCCAATATGGGTCCCAACCAAAAATTCCCACCCGGCCCCGAAGCGACCATGATCACACTGTTAACTAGGGAGGGGGTGGAGGGGAAAAAACTTCTCCGCTCCGTCGCTGAGGCAAAATGGCAGCTCGGCTGCCTCGTGGCCACCCCTTTTATAAGGGAGCTGGCCACGCCCCTAACTACCCGGATCCTCTGTCCTGTGGGGGGGGGGCCCCGCAAAGTGCGCGGCGGCCATTTTGGCGCCGCGCTTGCATTGCAGGCGCACCCCCCCAATAACGGACACAGACAACATTGAAAGTGGATAACAGCAAAGGGCCACATTTATTGATTCAATGCCCTAGTCCGAATTATAAATTTGTATTGGTAAAACGACCAATCATAATTCCTAAGGCAAGCAGGCCGAAGTAACACTGGTAAGGTACCACCCCAAAATTGCCAACGGCAATTGGTTACAATGTATCCATTTGTATCAATTTGTTTGTCAACAACAAACAAATTGTTGACCGTAGTCAATAACTAACTCATGACCCCACCCTCTGACGCGTATCCGTGAAATCACAGGGGTGATGCATGCTGGTTAGCAATCATCATCACCCCATCGCCTGGTTCGTCGTTGACCGGACAACGTTTAACTACTTTATTCCTGTCTAGTGTTGTCCAGTCAATTGTGAACCTGCCGGATACTTGTGGGTCATACTGTTTACCTTACCAGTGCTACCCGCCACACGGAGGGGCTTCACAGAAGACCTGACGCCCCCCCCCAGACCGTCAGCTCGGTCAACAGGCCTGCTCGCCAGTCACCCAACAGGAGGTCCATACCTCCTCGCGACAGATGGACCCCATCCCCTGCGTACAAGTCACAATTTTGCAGACTAATATCGGGGTGATGACTAACCCGTCCCCAAGCCCTGGTGGTGAGAAACCGCGCCACTGCCTTATTGACCGCGCGCCTAGCTCGGTCAAGGGCCAGGAGGTTAACGCCCCCTCTGTAAGAGTGGCGCGGAACAATGTCCGACCAAACCAGGGCTGTGGCAGGCCAGACATAATGCAAGTAGGCGAGGTCCTCGCAAATCGCATGCTTGAGCGATAAGCCGGTGACCTGGCCCAAATCATTGCCCCCCAGGTGGATGATTAGAATGTCAGGCGGGTCAGCCCCCAGGCCAGAAAAAAGGAAAGGCCGCAGCTCCCGCCATAACATCCCAGGCTTACCATGCCATGCGAGACTGGCGTGGTCACCCAGTCCCAGTCGGGGTCCCCACTCTGTCGCCGCAGCGTAACGCGCTGCCCTGAGCACATAGCTGTGGCCCACCAGCCATACTGTCACCGGTGTAAAACGACACCCAGGGTCTGTAAGAAATTGAGAAAAAGGAAGGTAAGGTGACTGGATTGGTACTCATGGCGGGAGTGGGCGCACATAAAACTGAAAACATTGTGAGCCCCACCTCCCCATGCTACGTATGTCAGCCCCAGAGTACCCAAAAGCAGCCGCTGTAGAGGCTGCGCCAATACGGAACGAATGTGTGCCAGAACGGGCACCTGGTAGTCCCACCCTGGTGAGGGCTCTGGCAGTCACCTTCCAAAACTGAAATTTAGTAAGGGGAGACCTATCTTGGTGACAGAAAAACGGGCCGTGGTGCATGCCACGCAGTGCCAGGTATTCCTGTAGGGCACCAACCGGACAGATGTCTGCCAAAGAACACCGTAGCAGTCTTACTCCACTGCCTACGCCATGCTGATCTGTTTTAGAGGAGCGAATCCTCAACTGGGCCCAGTCTTTGGCAACATATACATCTCCGCGTTCCAGTGCCCTACCACTTGCATCCGCCTTAGACAGCATCACGAGTTCGCTGATGCGGAGCGCTCCAAAAAATGCCACCGTTGTGGCTGCATGCAATTGGGCTGCCTCATAATGATCAAAACAGAGGCCTGGCCAGCCCCGGGCCAACTGGGTAAGAACTCCTGGGGAAATAGGGTGCCGGTCGTCCGGGCAACGCCCGCGCTCGCGCACCCACCCCTCCAAAACGTGTCTCACACGGAAGTCAGAGGTGGTATCCACATGACCCCCTACTTTGGCCATAAAAGCCAACGCCGAGAGCTTGGATGCTATGGTGCGAGGTGCAAGGCCCTGTGCATGCAGGTGAACCATGAACCGCAGAACATGGTCCACCGGGATAGGCCAGGTCTCTGGCAATTGAAATTGAGTAGCAAAAGCCCTATACGAATTAAATGCTTGTTGATACGCCTTACGCGTGCGTGGCGCTAGTGACAGGCCAATCGCCCGGTTCACCTCTCCTTGCCAATAGTCCACATCTCGTCCGGGAGTGGCGAGGGAAATTCCTCCGCATCCGGGGCCAAGGCACGGAACCGGGAGATCTGCAGGCGGGACAAAGCGTCAGCAATATCATTATTAATCCCTGGGACATGCCTGGCCCTGAACAAAACGTTGAGGCGCAGGCAGCGCAGCACAAAATGGCGCACTAGATCCATGACTCTGGGCGATTTAGAAGTCTGTGCATTGACAATGTGTACAACAGCAGCATTGTCGCACCAGAAATGCACCACCGAATTAGCCCACTGTTCGCCCCATAGCATCAAAGCCCCGAGAATGGGAAAAAATTCCAGGTATGTGAGATCCCGCAGGCGACCTGTGCCTGCCCATGCCGGTGGCCACCCACCATAGGCCCACTTCCCATTGAAGTACATCCCATAACCCAGGGATCCTGAGTCATCAGACTGTATCTGGAAATTGGGGGATGCCAGGAGGTCAGACCTCCAAAATGAGACCCCGTTGAACTCCCTCAGGAATTGCAACCAGACTAACATGTCTGCCCTGATACCCCGGGTAAGCCTGACTCTGTGGTGGGGCCTGGATAACCCTGCCATGGCGTCGCATAAGCGCCGGGCGAAAGCCCTGCCCGGTGCGACCACCCTGCAGGCAAAATTGAGGTGCCCATGTAGCACCTGCAGTTCCCTCAGGGATGCCTTACGCTTGGCCAGCAATTCCGAGATAAGGGTCACTATCCTGGACACCTTATCACCCGGTAACCTAGAAGCCTGTACTACTGTATCAATCTCAACCCCCAGGAATACTAGTTCGGTCGACGGGCCCTCGGTCTTTTCGGGCGCTAAAGGGACACCAAGTTCCTGCATTAGCGTCTGAAATGTATTGAGGAGACGTGCACACGTGTCCCAGCCCCGTTCACCCCCGAATAAAAAGTCATCCAGGTAATGGGCTACAGACCGGGACCCTGACCTGCGGACGAAAGCCCACTCTAGGAAGGTACTAAAACGCTCGAAAGCCGAGCATGATATGGAGCAGCCAAAAGGCATGGCCTTATCAAAATAATACTCCCCTCTAAACTTAAAACCCAGCAATTCAAAGTCACCCGGGTGCACCGGCAAGAGGCGAAAAGCTGACTTAATGTCGCACTTGGCCAGCAAGGCACCCGGGCCACACGAGCGCACCATGCGCAGCGCATGGTCGAACGATGTATACCTGACCGAACAAAGGTCATCAGGTATCGCATCGTTGACCGATCGGCCGGCTGGGTAGGACAAATGATGAATAAGGCGAAACTCACCTAGGGACTTTTTGGGAACCAAACCCAATGGCGAAACCTTAAGGTTGGTAAAAGGGGGTGCGGGAAAAGGTCCGGCGACCCTGCCCGCGTCTAATTCCTTTTTAATGCTGGCCTCGGCTACCTCCTCCCTTCCTCTGAGGGATAAAAGGTTGGGAGCATCCTGAGGGGATCTATCACCCATAAAAGGGATACGAAATCCTTGCTTAAAACCTTGGATGAGATACTCTCTGTCCTCTCCCCTTGGGTACGATGCGAGCCAGCGCTCCAGCATGTCCACCTTAATTGGGGAGGGGGCCTTTCGGAGAACTAGTTCCATCCGTGGCAGGCTTGCCAGCCCACTGTCCACCCCTCCCTCTGCCTCGCGCCCCCCCAGGCTTGGGACAAGCAGAGGCTGCATGGGGACCAGAACATGTGGGACACTCATGCTTATACCTGCAGTTCTTCCGACTGCAGGAACCATTGGACGAGAAAGTCCAACACAGCAGGCGGGCTGGAACCCCCTGCCCCGCCAGTTGGCGGGTACCCTGCGCTGGAGCTGCTCGCTGGACCGCATGTCCACAATGGTATCTATCCCCCGGGGCAGGACGTGTGGGTGTCATATACAAGAGCCACAGTCTCTGGCACGGCTCATCCCATCTCATCTCGGGGTGTAGGGGAATCCTCATACGGAATTCCTCATCATATGCTAGCCATGAGGGGCCCGGGAAATCTACCATCGCAATATATATGTTGTCCAAATATTGGACCATGGGAATAGCTAGATCCTGCCGCGCCCTCAAATATACCGCCATGTATATCAAATAAGTGGGGAGCCAGTTAGCCCAGGTACGCGGCGGCTTACGGCGGCGTGCCTGCTCCTTGTCCTTCTCATCCTGACCCTCCCTTTCTTCCTTGGTGGGCTCTCTGTTCAGGAGTGAGAAGATATCTACATACTCCCCTCGCCATATCTTTTCTCTGGTAGCCTGTGCCAAGTGATCACCCAGTGGCAAGGAATACCCTGCCGTCGGCAAAGCCGAAAAGGGGATAGCTGGCCTACCCAAAGGGGCCTGAGTTAACCCTGCCACCCCAAGTACGTTCCCAGCAGTGTAAGAACCGAGGCCCACCCCAGCGGGCATGGTGGCAGTAGTTGTCGCCGGGTGGGTCGCCAGCGGCGTAGCCCCTGCACCACCCGCGCGAGGCCAAGGCCACTGAAAGGTCCCCCCTATATTGGGAATGTGTGTGGATGTACTCGTTTGCACCATATACTCACATGCTGCACCCCCGCGGGCCGCCCCCACTGGGGGTTCTGGCCCACTGGGGGCGTCGGAGCTCACGACCGATGTAGAGCTCATCACCGGAGCTTGACCCGCACCAGGTTGCTGGCTGGGGAGCTGCGAGGCAGTGGCCGAAGCCGCGCCACCCGCCTGCAGCAGCTCAACCCTCCCCGCCGGCCGTTGTCCTGCTGCCGATAGCGCCTCAAAAAGTACCCCGAAAGGGGCACCCGCCTGACTGGCCCGGGCCAAAGACTCCTTCAAGGCCGCAATACGGGCCAGTAAGGTGTCTACATTAACCATGGGTAAAGAGCCGGCCGGCCCACCTGACCCTTGCATGGGGACAGTTCCCTGCACCCCATGGCCCATATATGGCCATTGGCCAGGGCCGAAGCCCGGTAGGGCTGGTGAGGAAACCTGCCAAGGCAGGGCACCGGGCCACCCCCCAAGGCTAGAGGGCCCCGGGAGAGGCTGCGGCCCAAAAGTAATCGGCCCAACAGATTGGGCAGGAGGAGGAGCGGTGTCCACCGCTCGCGGGCCGCGGGCCGGAGCGCCCTCCGCGCCCGCACTCTGATCGGGCCAAGGAGCGATAGACCCCAAGCCACCAGCCCCGGCCGGGGATGGCAAAGGTGGCTGTTGAGGAGGCGGCACCACGGTCCTCCGACCTGGGTTGCGCCTCCTAACAGCCCGGGCTGAATTCGCAGCAGCCTTCTTTTTGGAAGGCATCTCGAGCAAAAAAGGGAAGCTAGCTAGGCAAAATCGACCCAAAAGGCTTCCCGGTGATACCAACGAGCGACGGAGGTACAGGGAAAAAACTTCTCCGCTCCGTCGCTGAGGCAAAATGGCAGCTCGGCTGCCTCGTGGCCACCCCTTTTATAAGGGAGCTGGCCACGCCCCTAACTACCCGGATCCTCTGTCCTGTGGGGGGGGGCCCGCAAAGTGCGCGGCGGCCATTTTGGCGCCGCGCTTGCATTGTCTTCAGACCACACTAAGCCCACCCCTGTGTATGAATATATACAAACAGCTAAGAAGAATCAATCTAGGGGTGAATTCTTGATGGCTGGTTATATCCCTTAGAGACTGATTTTAGAAGTTCACCCCAATTTGCCTGATGATTGAATTCTCTGTATATACTCAAGTGACATTTATTATTAGCAGTGATAAAGAGTTGTATAGGCTGATGATATTTCAATGCATTTTTGCTACTTATTTGGTTCAGAGGGATATTTTAGTTCATATCTTTTTGGTAATAAAATTCAAGGAGGCCATTGCTCAGTCAGTTGTATTTCTAAGCAAGACCCAGTGGAGTACACAGTACTGTTTTCTTGCAAAATTGGCTCCTGCCACTATATTTCTGGGAAAAGAGGTGTGCATGCTACCCTTATTACTTTGTAAGATATGCAGATACCTTCTTTTCACATTACAAAATCATCCTGAAATGATGTATGAGTCAATTTTATTATTCTTTTTTCAGTATGTAACGAAGCAACATTTTAACTAAAACTTGTTTCTCCAAATATACAACTAGAAAACAGAATTCCTGTCATCCTGATAGATTTCCTCATTGAATTATAAATAAAGAAATAAAACATTTATTCCCCTTTAAAAAGAGATGGTAAGCTGATTCACTCATGCATGCCCTGCCTCTGGTAACTCATGGATTGATGATTAATTAGAAAATTCAGAGCTAAGTGGCAAAAGTCTTTCATTTAAAAAAACCCAAAGCACTTGTGTACAAAATAATTAGTGCTATTAGTAATCTATACATGATTTGTATGTTGTATCTGAGCTGTCATTGCAAGCTGCAGTGATTGGTATATTAGATATAAGCATTCTGCTTTGACAATGTAAACTGTATTTTCTCACATCGCTGTTATGGACATAATAAAGTGGACCCCAAGACACATCCTTGTAAGTCTTCTTTAGCTTTCTGAAAATCTATTCCTATTTGGGCTTATCATGGCTTGGAAATATACATGAATGAGTAGTGCATGGGGATTGGATCTCACCAGAACTGGTGAAACTCAAGTTCATATCATAATTCATTCTCAAAGCTCAGTGGGTGACATCTGTTTAATCAATGTCTTTCAATCAAATGTTTATTGTAATGACAAAAGAAGGAAGTTGGCAATGTATGCTGATGTGAAGTGCTTAGCAAAGACTGTGTTATCAATATGGCGTGCAATTAAATCACCAAAGTAGGATATATTAACTGATATTTGTTTTTCATCTTTAGACAGAAAGGGACATGAAGAAGAAAGCACAACAGATAACAAAATATGAAGGTGGGCTCACATGTTCCTTTTATATAGAATCTAGACATTCTGAAGACTCTTTGGTTTGAAATCCAAATACAGTAACACCTCGGATAACAAACGCATCAAACGCTAAAATCGGATAATGTCGGGGAATTTGAGGAACACTTTTGCACCACACAAAATTAAGATAACATTGTGCAATGCAAATGTTTCCCTCAAATTCCCCGATGGATGTTGATCTCTGCCCCAAAGCCGGCAGGGCTGGAGACAAGCCCTGCCGGCTTTGGGGCAGAGTTCTCTGGAAGCCCCCTTGCTGGGGGGTGAGGAGGCCTCTGTAGAGCCAAGCGCCGGACCACCGGTTTCCTTGGGGTGAGAGCGTGTGCGGCCGCTCTCCCCCAAAGGAAACAGGCAGTGTCGGGCCATTGCTTTAGAAGGAGGCAGCTGACTGGGTTAGCTGCCTCCTTCGAAAGCAAACCGGGGGTCATAGCCTCGAGTCCAGGGCTGGCTTGGGAAGGAGGGAGGCCAGCATGTGGCCCCCCTTCCTTCACAAACCAGCCTGGGCTTCATAGCCTGCCTCCTATGAAAGGAACCCGGCAATCGAACACTCTGATCCCCACCTTCCTTTTGCAGAAGGCAGGCGAGGGGGTCTCCCTGCCTTATGCGAAAAGAAGGCGGGAATTGGAGTATCCGAGACAAGCCTTCCTTTCGCAGAAGGTAGGGAAACCCCCTTGGCTGCCTTCTGCAAAAGGAAGGTGGGGATCAGACCACCCCGATTGCCTCCTTTTGCAGAAGGCAGGGAGACCCCCCCCCCTTGGCTGCCTTCTGCAAAAGGAAGGTGGGGATTGGAGCATCCGATCACCGCCTTCCTTTCACAGAAGGCAGGGAGACCCCCCTTGGCTGCCTTCAGCAAAAGGAAAGTGGGGATTGGACCTCCCGATCACCACCTTCCTTTTGCAAAAGGCAGGGAGACCCCCTCGGCTGCCTTCTGCAAAAGGAAGGTGGGGATTGGAGCATCCAAGACAAGTCTTCCTTTCACAGAAGGCAAGGAGGCCCCCTCGGCTAACTTATGCGAAAGGAAGGTGGGGATCTGACCCCCCAATTGCTACCTTCCTTTCACAGAAGGCAGGGAGACCCCCTTGGCTGCGTTCTGCAAAAGGAAGGTGGGGGTCAGACCCCCCAATTGCCGCCTTCCTTTTGCAGAAGGCAGCCAAGCGGGTCTCCCTGCCATCTGCAAAGCCCAGAGACTTTGCTGCGTTCAGGGGACTTTTTCGATTGCAGCGAAATCTCTGGGCTTTGCAGAATGGCAGGGGCCGATGGAAGGAGTGGCAGACAGGCTGGAGACAGCAGCACAAACAGCCACAAGTACATTTTTTTACAACATCCTAATGGCCATTTGTGCTGCTGTGTCCGGCGTGCCCGCCACCCCCTCCACCTCTAGAAGTCCCCTGGACTTTTCTAATTGCAACGAAGTCTCTGGGCTTCTCAGAATGGTGAAGACTGAAGTGATCTATCCTCCAGACCCTTCCAGAGGCTGCAGACAAGGCGGACGGGCCAGCAACAGTGGCAAAAAAACAGCCATGGGGGCATTTTTTACGATGCCCCCATGGCTGTTTCTGCCACTGATGCTGCCCTGTGGCAGGGTCCACGGACTCCGGAAGGGTCTTGAGGAAAGATCCCTTCTGCGCTCACCCGCTTTCCCCCAAACCAAGCCAGGGATCACAGCATTTAAACAAAATGGCAGCCACAACTTTATTCAGCTGTTGTGCAGCCCATGGACCTCCTAGAAAGGGGGGAATAGTGCAGAAAAGCTCCTCCCACCTCAGAGCCTGCTGGAGAGCCGGGAAAAAATGCACCCAAAGATGGTGATTTCCCCCCCGGCCCCAAACAGTGTGACAAGGTAGGAAATAAAAAATGATGCACCAGATAACGACAAAATGATGCTGTCCAGTGCATGACTTTTCTAAAAAGCTAGCGTCGTTATCTGATTTTGTCATTCTCTGGTGCTGTAGTTAACAGGGGTTCTACTGTACTGTACAAATCTTTTCACCAGGTGTTACTTTGGTAAAATCGAACACTCTAAATATTATTTTTAAAAAATAATTCATTGTGGTACTTGTTGGCTTCATCTCTCTTTATCGTGTTACATTATTTATTTATTTATTTATTTAGGAAGAGAAAATAATAAATGACATTTTTGTTAACAGGACACTACATTAATTGGGTCTTTTTGTGGAGGTGGGGAGGAAATAGTAGTTCTTACTTTAATGATACAAGGAATGGCAAAGGAGATACGTCGTGTTTGCTTCTAGTCCAAAATAATCAAGAGCAGAGTGATGTGATGCAGGGAATATGTCAAATGCCTGGAGTTCATTCTTTTGGAAACATAGAAATTGGATTTCTGCTCTCAAAAAATGTTATTGGAAAGTTAGCTTCCTTTGTTGTAATGCATGTCAAAACATGTTATCTGCATAAATTTAAAAGATATATAATAATTTTTATTTCTTTATTCTGTAACCAGTAATTTAAGAACATAAGAACATAAGAACATAAGAACAGCCTTGCTGGAACAGGCCACAGCCCATCCAGTCCAGCATTCTGTCTCACACAGTGGCTCATCATTTCCTTCAGGGTATTCCCAAGCAGATGCCTTCACCTGCTTAGGATTCCCTGGAAATGATATTGCAAGCGCGGCGCCAAAATGACCGCCGCGCTCTTTGCGCCCCCCCCCCCACCGGACGAAGGCATCCGGGTAGTTAGGGGGCGTGGCCAGCACCCTTATATAAGGGGCGGCCACGAGGCAGCCGAGCTGCCATTTTGCGAAGCGACGGAGCGGAGAAGTTTTTCCCTCTTACCTCTGTCGCTCTTGCCTTTCATCGGGAAGCCTCTGGCTGCTAATTTTCTTGACTTTTTCCGGCTTTCCATCGGTTAGCTGCTATGCCCTCTAAGAAGAAGGCGACTGCGAACGCGGCTCGTTCTGCGCGGAGGCGCCAGCCGGGTCGGAGGACCGCGGCTGTGCCTCCCCACCAGCCTCCTTTGCCTGAGCCCACCGGGACCGGTGGGATGGGGTTAATTGCCCCTTGGCCCGAGGCGGGGTGTCCGCGTACTGGCCCAGCAGGGGCCGCGGCCCCCGGCCCGCAAGCAGTGGCCACTGCCCCTGGCATGGCCCATTCTGTGCGGCCTTCTTCCATTGGTGCGCAGCTTCCTGCGGGGGGTTTCAGCCATGGGGGTGGCTGGGTTCCCTCCCCTGGCAGGGTACCCCCCCAGCCCTGCAGGGCCCGGGCCTGGGGTCGTGGCCGTATATGGGCCCCGGGGTCCAGGGACCTGGACCGGCGCCTGCAGCCAGTGGGCCGGCCGGCCCTTTGCCCCCACTTGGCTTAGGGGGCTACGTTAATGTTGAGGCCCTTCTGGCCCGTGTTGCGGCCCTCGAGGCATCCCTCGTGAGGGTTAACCACCCGGGGGTGCCTTTTGGGGTGCAGGTGGATCCTTCGTCTGCCGGTCAGAGGCAGGCGGCAGAATGGGTCGAGCTGCCCGAGGTGCGTGGGCCGGCCTCGGCCACTGCCTCGCAGCTCCCCACTCAACAGGCTGATGCTGGTCAGGCCCCGTCGACGAGCTCAATTGCGGTCGTGAGCTCCGACGCCCCCAGCGGGCCGGAACCCCCAGTGGGGGCGGCCCATGGGGGTGCAGCATGTGAGTATGCGGTTCAATCTAGTGCACCCACACACCTAGCCACGTTGGGGGGGGCATTCCAGTGGTCGTGGCCTCGCACGGGTGGTGCAACGGTTCAGTCGCCGACGTCCCACCCGGT
Source organism: Bradypodion pumilum (assembly GCA_035047305.1). NCBI lineage: Eukaryota > Metazoa > Chordata > Lepidosauria > Squamata > Chamaeleonidae > Bradypodion > Bradypodion pumilum. The sequence goes on along the minus strand of JAWDJD010000005.1, from coordinate 125,239,564 downwards.
GACTTCACCTCTCACCCAGGGCCCCGTTTTGGGTGGTACCTCTTACTCAGTCAGGAATGTGTTAGGGGTGACCGGGTTGGTCCAGGCTCCTTTCCAGATCCCCGTGGTTCCCACCGTGCCGGTGTCGGCATTGCCGACAGCGGGGTATTCCTTGCCCCTGAGGGACCATTTGGCCCAGGCCACCAAAGAGAAGATCTGGCGTGGGGAGTATGTGGACATCTTCTCCCTTCTTAACAGAGAGCCCACCAAAGAGGAGAGGGAGGGGCAGGATGAGAAGGATAAGGAACAGGCACGTCGTCGTAAGCCGCCACGTACGTGGGCCAACTGGTTGCCAGCGTACCTCATATACATGGCGGTCTACCTCAGGGCCCGGCCGGATTTGGCAATTCCGATGGTCCAGTATTTGGACAACATTTACCGGGCGATGGTCGACTTCCCGGGCCCATCGTGGTTGGCTTATGACGAGGAATTCCGTATGCGGATTCCCCTGCACCCTGAGATGAGGTGGGATGAGCCCTGCCAGAAGCTGTGGCTTCTGTACATGACTCCCACGCGCCCTGCGCCTGGGGAAAGGTACCATTGTGGACATGCGGTCCAGCGAGCGGCCCCAGCACAGACACCCCGCCAGGTGGCGGGGCAGGGGGTTCCAGCCCGCCTGCTGTGCTGGACTTTCTCGTCCAATGGTTCCTGCAGTAGGAAGAATTGCCGGTACAGGCATGAGTGTCCCTCTTGCGCTGGCCCCCATGTGGCCTCCGCCTGCCCCAGGCCTGGAGGGATGCGGGGCAAAGGTAGGGGCCGACAAGGGGCTGGCAAGACTGCCGCAGAGGGAGCTGGTTCACCGAAAGGCCCCCTCCCCAATTAATGTGGACATGTTGGAGTGTTGGCTCGCATCGTACCCGAGGGAGGCAGATGCAGTTTACCTGCTTCAAGGTTTTCGACTGGGGTTCCGTATTCCGTTCCTGGGTGATAGGTCCCCCCAGGATGCCCCCAACCTTTTGTCCCTTAGGGGGAGGGAGGAGGTGGCTGCCGCCAGCATTTCTAAGGAGGTTGATGCGGGCAGGGTCACTGTCCCTTTCCCTGCACCCCCGTTCCCCAACCTTAAAGTGTCACCCTTGGGCTTGGTGCCCAAGAAGTCACCGGGCGAGTTCCGCCTGATCCATCACTTGTCCTACCAAGCAGGCCGATCGGTCAATGATGCTATCCCTGATGACCTTTGCTCAGTCAGGTATACATCTTTTGACCAAGCGCTGCGCATGGTGCGCTCATGTGGCCCGGGTGCGCTGTTGGCTAAGTGCGACATTAAGTCTGCCTTTTGCCTCCTGCCGGTTCACCCGGGTGACTTTGAGTTGCTGGGTTTCAAGTTCTGGGGTGAATATTATTTCGATAAGGCCATGCCTTTTGGCTGTTCCATATCATGCTCGGCCTTCGAGCGTTTTAGCACCTTCCTACAGTGGGCTTTTGTCCGCAGGTCTGGGTCCCGGTCTGTAGCCCATTACCTGGATGATTTTTTATTCGGGGGTGAACGGGGCTGGGACACGTGCACACGTCTCCTCAACACATTTCAGACGCTAATGGAGGAACTTGGTGTCCCTTTAGCGCCCGAAAAGACCGAGGGCCCATCTACACAGCTAGTCTTCCTGGGGGTGGAGATTGACACGGTAGCGCAGGCTTCTAGGTTACCAGGGGATAAGGTGTCAAGGATAGTGGCCCTTATCTCGGACTTGCTTGCTAAACGCAAGGCATCACTGCGGGAACTGCAGGTGCTGCATGGTCACCTCAATTTCGCTTGCAGGGTGGTCGCACCGGGCAGGACATTTGCTCGGCGCTTGTGCGACGCCATGAAAGGCTTATCCAGGCCCCACCATAGGGTGAGACTAACCCAGGGCATTAAGGCAGACATGTTTATCTGGCTCCAGTTCCTGAGGGAGTTCAATGGGGTGTCATTTTGGAGGTCTGACCTTCTGGCTTCCCCTCGTTTCCAGATACAGTCCGATGCCTCTGGGTCCCTGGGTTATGGGATGTACTTCAATGGGAAGTGGGCCTATGGTGGGTGGCCACCAGCCTGGTCAGGTACGGGTCGCCTGCGTGATCTTACGTATCTGGAATTTTTTCCCATCCTGGGGGCCTTGATGCTATGGGGTGAGGAGTGGGCCAACTCGGTCGTTCATTTCTGGTGTGACAATGCGGCCGTTGTCCACATTGTCAACTCACAGACTTCCAAATCACCCAGGGTCATGGACCTGGTGCGCCAGTTTGTATTGCGCAGCCTGCGCCTTAATGTGCTGTTCCGGGCCAGGCATGTCCCGGGGGTCAATAATGATATCGCTGACGCTTTGTCCCGCCTGCAGATCTCCCGGTTCCGCGCCTTGGCCCCGGATGCGGAGGAATTTCCCTCGCCACTCCCGGACGAGATATGGACCCTTGGCAAGGAGAGGTGAACCGGGCGATCGGCATGTCGCTAGCGCCACGCACGCGTAAGGCGTATCAACACGCATTCAATTCTTTCAGAGCATTCTGTGCCCAATTCTGGCTGCCAGATACCTGGCCGATCCCGGTGGCCCATATACTTCAATTCATGGTTTACCTGCATTCCCAGGGCCTTGCACCTTGCACCATAGCATCCAGGCTGTCAGCGCTGGCTTTTATGGCCAAAGTAGGCGGACATGCGGACAGTACCGCTGACCTCCGTGTGAGACACGTTTTGGAGGGGTGGGTGCGGGAGCGTGGGCGTAGCCCGGACGACTGCCACCCAATTTCCCCAGGGGTTCTTACCCAACTGGCACGGGGCTGGCAGGACCTATGTTTTGATAGGTATGAGGCAGCCCTGTTTCATGCGGCTACAACGGTGGCCTTTTTTGGAGCGCTCCGCATCAGCGAGCTTGTGATGCTGTCTAAGGCGGATGCAAGTCGTAGGGCACTGGAACTCGAAGATGTCTATGTGGCCAAAGACTGGGCTCAGTTGAGGATACGCTCCTCTAAGACGGATCAGCATGGCGTAGGCAGTGGAGTAAGACTGCTACGGTGTTCTTTGGCAGACATCTGTCCAGTTGGTGCCCTACAGGAGTTCCTTGCACTGCGTGGCACGCACCATGGCCCGTTTTTCTGTCACCAAGATGGGTCTCCCCTTACTAAATTTCAATTTTGGAAGGTGACCGGCAAAGTGCTGGCCGGTGTTGGCCTCCCAGGGGCCCGTTACGGCACCCATTCATTCAGAATAGGGGCGGCTTCCACGGTGGCTGCTTTTGGGTACTCCGGGGCTGAGATTCGCCGTATGGGGAGGTGGGGATCGCAATGTTTTCAATTTTATGTCCGCCCTCTTTCACCGTGAGTACCAGTCGAGTCACCGCACCTTTTCTCTTCCCTCGTTTTTTCCTTGACAGACCCTGGGTGTCGTATTACGCCGGTGACAGTATGGCTGGTGGGCCATAGCTACGTGCACAGGGCAGCGCGTTATGCTGCGGCGACAGAGTGGGGACCCCGACTGGGACTGGGTGCATACGCAAGTCTCACATGGTATGGTAAGCCCGGGATGTTATGGCGGGAGCTGTTGCCATTCCTTTTCTCGGGCTGGAATGCTGACCCGCCTGACATCCTGATCATACACCTTGGGGGCAATGATTTAGGTCAGGTCACCGGCCTATCGCTGAAGCATGCGATTTGCGGCGACCTCACCTACCTGCATTACGTGTGGCCCGCCACAACCCTCGTTTGGTCAGACATGGTGCCGCGGCACGCGTATAGGGGAGGGTTCGACCTCCAGGCCCTTGACCGTGCTAGACGCATGGTAAACAGGGCTGTTGCCCGGTTCATTGTCGACAGGGGTTGGGGGCGGGTCAGTCGTCACCCCGCCATTAGTCTGCAAAATTATGACCTTTACGCAGGGGATGGGGTCCATCTGTCTCGAGGAGGTATGGACCTCCTGTTGGGTGATTGGCGAGCAGGCCTGTTGACCGAGCTGACGATCTGGGGGGGGGCATCGAGCCTTCTTTGAAGCCTCTCCGTGTGGAGGGTAGCACTGGTAAGGTAAACATTTATGACCCACAGGTATCCGGCAGGTTCGCAATTGACTGGACAACACTAGACAGGCATAAGTTGGTTAAACGTTGTCCGGTCAACGACGAACCAGGCGACGGGGTGATGGCTACAGCTAGACAGTATGCATCACCCCGTGATTTTACGGATACGCGTCAGAGGGTGGGGTCATTACTTAGATATTGACTACGGTCAACAATTTGTTTGTTGTCAACAAACAAATTGATACAAATAGATACATTGTAACAATTGCCGTCGGCAATTTTGGGTGGTACCTTACCAGTGTTACTTCGGCCTGCTTGCCTTAAGAATTATAATTGGTCAATTACCAATAGAAATTTATAATTCGGACTAGGGCATGAATCAATAAATGTGGCCCAATGCCGTTATCCACTTTCATCGGTGTCCGAGTCCTTTATTGGGGGGTGTGCCTGCAATGCAAGCGCGGCGCCAAAATGGCCGCCACGCTCTTTGCGGCCCCCCCCACCGGACGAAGGCATCCGGGTAGTTAGGGGGCGTGGCCAGCACCCTTATATAAGGGGCGGCCGCGGGGCAGCCGAGCTGCCATTTTGCGAAGCGACGGAGCGGAGAGGTTTTTCCCCTCCACCCCTCCCTAGTTAACAGTGTGATATTTTGGTCGCTTCGGGGCCGGGTGGGAATTTTTGGCTGGGACTCACAATTGGCTCTTGGGTCCTGGTTTTTTCGCCCATCCCACACTGTTGCTATGGTTTGATATAGGGGTTTTCTGTTGCTGCTGTTGACTTTGGTCACATGGGCGGGTAGCACTGGTAAGGTAAACATTTATGACCCACAGGTATCCGGCAGGTTCGCAATTGACTGGACAACACTAGACAGGCATAAGTTGGTTAAACGTTGTCCGGTCAACGATGAACCAGGCGACGGGGTGATGGCTACAGCTAGACAGCATGCATCACCCCGTGATTTTACGGATACGCGTCAGAGGGTGGGGTCATTAGTTAGATATTGACTACGGTCAACAATTTGTTTGTTGTCAACAAACAAATTGATACAAATAGATACATTGTAACAATTGCCGTTGGCAATTTTGGGTGGTACCTTACCAGTGTTACTTCGGCCTGCTTGCCTTAAGAATTATAATTGGTCAATTACCAATAGAAATGTATAATTCGGACTAGGGCATGAATCAATAAATGTGGCCCAATGCCGTTATCCACTTTCATCGGTGTCTGAGTCCTTTATTGGGGGGTGCGCCTGCAATGAGAGATATCCTGCCTATCTCTCCAACCCGGAGGTTGTCCTTAAGTATCCATAATTATAACCATTGATACTCTTGTCCTCCATGAACTTGTCTAATCCTTTCTTAAATTTATGATTCACAATGATTATTCTTCCTAGTAATTTTGGCTGTTGGACTTACCAAATGAAATACAGTGGTACCTCGGATAATGACAAAACTTGGTTCCCCAAGTTGCGTCGTTAACCGATTTTTGCCATTATGTGATCCCTATGGGAGAAGGCCCGCATAATGACAAAAAACGTTATTATCCAGACAACGACAAAAAATGTTGTTATCCAGATAATGATGTTTTTTGTCGTTATGTGGGGCATCACGTCGTTATGCGGTTTTGACATTATCCGAATGCATCGTTATCCGAGATACCACTGTAATGGGAAAAGTTGACAGTTCTAATGATTGACGAAGCAGATGTGCAGGATTGCCCTTTCATACTGAATCATTCAGCAATCTCATGTCTTTCTTCTTCTTCTCCTCAGGAGGAAGAGTATCCATTCTTTGCAACGTTGACGGGGGGAGCAAAACATCTTTAAATTATTCAGCAATCTTCACAAGAAGTTGATGCAACCAGTTACTTATGCAAATAGATTTTCCCATCAGGACTATTCTTAAGGTCAAGTTCTGCATGTCATGCTTTTTGCCAAGCATCTCCCAAGTTGTAGACATGTTGTGACTACCTTCCTCATTGTCCTAGCCATCCTGGAATGGGATGATGGAAGCTGTAGTCACAACACACCAGGAGAACAGTAATTCAGAGGAGTCTGTATTACATGATGTTCTATGGAAAGGCCAACACAACAGCACCTAAGTCTCTCAAGTAGTGAATTGATTTCATTCTGAATCAGTTTCAATGTCCTTTAGATGCTGTAGTATACACAGTGGGAATGGAGCTGTTTCTCCATGGATTCATTTCCATGGTGTTACTGTAAATATCTGAAGGTCCATAACTCACTAGGCTATGGGTCTAGCTGGGAAATCTCCTATAGTAGCATCTTCAATCTTGTCTTTCGGATTGCCATTAAGTAGAAAAGAACATTCAAACAGCTCAGTATGATTCTGGAGCACATTGAGCCATTAACAGCATTTGGCAACATAACTTCTTAAGACTAAAACACCTAGAATCCCCAACCAGGAGCTGTGGTACAAAAATGAAATATTTCCATGCTCTACTAACAACATAATGGGAAGAACCTAAATAAAAGCATCTTCCATAATGAAATTGTAATAGATAAAGGTCACTAAAAAAGTCCACTTTTGTACTGTATTTGGTATATTTTGTCTTGCTTTTGAAGATGATTCCATGTATAATATGTCTTTACTTAAAAATATAACTAAGTAACATTATATAAGAATGTTCCAGAAGCTACTTAATGGGACAGATTTTATATGCATTTTAAAAAAAATGTTGTTGAAAATATTTTTTAAATGTTTATATCCGAGGTGCCCAAACTACAGCCTGTGGGATGGATCCGTCCCCCAACACCAATTCATCTGGCCCTTGCCGCTCCTGGAAGTGGAAGTAAAATGTGCTCAGGTGCATTTTACTTTTGCTTCCAGGAGCAGCAAGGATGATGTGTCAGGGTCTGGATCCGGCCCACAGGCCATAGTTTGGGCACCCCTGGTTTATATTGCATGTTTTCTATGTGTTATTACATATTATTAGTGCTGAGGCCCTACATTGGACAGAAACCTAATCCTCAGATGGTTCTCATATTTATTAAACAGTAATCTGTGATTTGAGTTCCAAGCATACTTATAAGGACATGAGTTCTTCTGAATTCTGTGAGACTTACTACTAATTAACTTTCTCCATTCTCACTTCTTATTTACAGATCCAGTGCTCCTCAATCTATTTCCTAGTATGTAACCTAGTACTGTTAGAATTTTGATACCATCACCTTTATATGTACAGAGGCATATTATGTAGCTATAGCTACTATATGTTGCTGCATTTGTCTACCTGTCCTTGCAAAAACTTTACTCCAAATGGGTCAAAATCAGAATTCTTCTGTTTATTTTGGTGGTATGAGGATTTTATTTATTTATATTTATAGTAGCATTTCTATACCGCTTTTCTTCGCTCAAAAGCGTCTCAAAGCGGTTTACAGAGTCAACATAAATAACAAGAACATATCAATAAATAGCAGAACATCATACAGAAATACAATACAGTTCAGCATATCACAATAATTCCAATACAGTTCAACATCATAATATCAATAATATCAATTACAGCGCAGCCCAGGTGCTCTGACTTCCCCACGGCCAATGCTGGACCGGGGAAGGAGCTCAAAAAGAGATGGCGGCGGCGGGAGTTCATATACCCGCAGCATTGCAAGCCCATGTATTTCAACTTCCCCACAAGGATGCAAGAAAAGAAATGAGTGAGCCTTTGAAACTTTAGCAACCTTGCAAGACATGTTTGTTCTGGTTCCTTTTGTGGATACCTTTCATTGTGTACTTACTTGAAGACAAGTAATATTTCTGATGAAAACTTTCCTAAGCATTTATTAAGTACTAGCTGATTACCCGGGTTTGCTTGGGTTTTTCTTTTCTTTAATGTAGGCCAACCTTTCCCTCTTGGAAACCTCATGGGGTGTATGTGGGTCACTCCTGCCTCCCTGCCTCGGTCTCTCTCTTCCCTCACCTGTTCCGCTTCTCTGTCAATGGTCACTTACTGCCCTTATCCTTCCCATACATGTGTCCAGCTACCTGGCGGACCAGAAGTCTCCAACAGTGGTGCCCAATGGCATACACCCTCCCATGGGGCTTGTGACCCCCACAGTGCTGATTTCATGTGCCCATTTTCCTTCCACCTACTGTGAAAACTACAGCTGAGTTCAGAGGGCTACAGCTGAGCTAGTCAGATGATGTCACCTACCTGGGACTATGACATTAGCCAATTACATCAATGGGAAACACACACATTGTATAGATCAATTGGGATGCAATTTGGGGAGTGTATGCCCCCCATGGGGCTTGTGACCCCTGTAGTACTGAACTCACTGGACCAAGGTATGTGTGTGCCAAATTTCAGCGGGATCGGTCCAGGGGTGTGGGAGCCTTTCGAGCACATACAAACCCACACCTCTGTTTTATAGATATAAACTAGCTGATTACCTGGCTTCGCTCAGGTTTTTCTTTTCTTTAACGTAGGCTAGCCTTTCCCTTCTTTAACGTAGGCCACCCCACTGGGGCACTCCTTCAATTTGACCAGGAAATGGCAACACTTATTACAATTAATAGTTTACGGGTTAAAATTTACTGCTTAAATGGTTCCATGCCACATTTTCAAATGAAATGGATGACAGTTTTTGGGATAGGGTGGATTCTGTTGGTCTGCAATGAAAAGTCATGGGCACAATCAATGTGGCTCAACCCACCCCATTTTGAGCCCTCATCAGGGGGTTCTCCTAACATGCAGCATTTTCTTTTATTCTGTTCCCAGTGTACATTCACTTGAAAAAGCTACTACCTGTTAAACTTTGTTAGATGCTGCAGATCTAGAAAATTAAATACTTCCTTTGTCTGAGGAAGAGTTTTTTTTCCCTTTCAGTTTGGTAGGTGACCATCCACAATCTTCTGCCAAGGGCCAGTGTAGACAGCTGTTAGTTTTGATACCTTTTAATGTAAATTCTTAAATGCTTAATGCATTGCCTTGTCCAGTTACTGGGAATTTTGATGTTTAGCATTTGTGTAACAGTGGTACCAGCTCTACCTCACAAAGTTGGTGTGTTAGCTTTAAGTTAATCACGTTATGGATTTTTGTGTTGAACTCCTTGGAACACTGCCAAGTCTAGGATAGACTGGAGCATCAGGGGAACACAGTACCTGGTAAGAGCTATAGTCATCACCACAACTGACTCATTCCTAGGTTCACCTATTCCAGAATAACAGATAGTCTGTTATACTCTGAACTGGGTAACATCACATAATTATTTGATCTTTTATTTAGTCAATTATTTTTTCCTTCCTAATAAAGTACTTCCGTATTGATCATCCTGATTCAAGAAATTGTTACCACCCTTTGATAAACCTATACTGTAATTGAAAAGTTTCTATCTTTTTATAACTGCCCATGTTAAAGTGTTGAGTTTGTGGGGACCAAGGAGACAACGGAGGCTTGATTTCATCAAACAGGCATAAGAGCAAAACCAGGCAAGGCAGCAGCAGCGCCAGGCAGAAGCCACCCCAGTTGGTGTTTATTAGGAATACACAGGACAAAGGAAATTCCAGAGAAGAGTATGCAATATATTCTCATTGGTTACCTGCGATAACAGAAGACTGCTTAATTGGTTAACTATCGGCATGTCTGCCTCATGCACACTTTGCTAATTGGCCAGAAAGGAAATGAAGTGGGGAGGGCAAAAGCCTTGAGTGAGACCCTAATTGGGGCCTCTTTTTACTGTGTAAATACAGATGAGGTAAGGAAAACAATCATCCACGATTTATGGCCAATGAGTCACAGCAATCGCGCTGTGAAACTCCCCACATTAAAGTCCACAATTCCAATCAATATGAGAATATATAGAACTGTATAGTGTCCATTCTGAAAGCTGATTTTAAATTTTGTTGTCATTTGGGTTTTTCATTTTGGATCTTTAATTGCATCTTTGGATCTTCTTGAACTGCTTGTTTTTTTTACCGATTATCATGAACTTGGTTTTTAACATCAATTAGAACATATTCATTACTTTGTTCAAGGACTTTACTGGACAATATTTTCAGACCAACTAACTGTCAGCTAGTAATATGGTATTGTCTATATACCACATGTTGACTTTGACTTTGATGCTGTTACTTGATTGAGCAAGTACTTCTCTAAAGATGTTCTAAGTTCAGATTGAAAGGCAGTGGTTAGAACAAGAATTTTGCCAATTCCAAATTGGACCTGGATGGGAACTAGAGTCCCCTATGGAAATTGCACAGTTTGGGACCTCAGTGTATTGTATGTGTGTCTGTCTCTGCATCTGTCTCTGCTGAATTCTGCCTGGACAACCAGATCCTCTCAAACCTGTAGTCTATGGGTGCCTACCCAGAGGCCAGGAAGACCTCTACTAGGAAAAGAGCCTTCTCCGCAGGGGCACCTTCCAGGATATGTCTGTTTCCATTTATTTCTGTATTTTAGAAGTTGGCAGAGGCAGGACGTTTAAGAAAGCCTTTGTAAATATCCTGTCCCAAAGTAAATCTTGTTTTGTTTCTTCTTTTATTACTGATTTATCTATTGTTGCCTATCTTTGGATCATTTTGTGTTATATAATGAGTATATTTTAATGGATATAGGTTGGCAGGAGGGTTTTATATTTTATTTATTATGTTCACTGCCCAGAATGATATTTAAGTCAGGTCGGCAGTTTAGAGATGGAATTAACAATTGTTTTTTTCTTCTTGAACATTTATCAGTAGTCTTTTCATTGTGAGTTTCTCTCAATAACATGTCATCTGCATATCTTAAATTATTGATGTTTCTTCCACCACATTTCTCTCTTACTTTATTTGAAACTAATCTGACTTTTCTTATGATATGTGCTACAAACAGATGAACAGATAGGGAAGTGAAATATAGCTTTGCTGACACATAAACTGTTCTATTTAGTCAAATAGTTTGTTCTCTTTCGCATAGTTTGTGAATCCCCACTATTGGGTTATGCACCTGCGCAGAACATCGATCGGAGGCTTTAAAGCTAATTTGCTAAAAGTTTTGGTGGTAAGACCGCCCACCGCGCCGCCCACCCTTAGGCGCCAGTCTGCCATTTTACCTCAGTTCTCTTCTTTCCGCCTCAGCAGCAGGACGATCGTTGAGAGCTTCCTCAATTTTTTGGTCGATTCCTTGTGAAAAGACACTAATTCTCTCAATTTTTGCCGGCAATCTTGTCCTCCGGGCAGGATTGCCACCCTGGTGCTGTTTCTTCTTCCTTTGAGGACTCAGCTACCTTCTGTCTTGGTCACCGGTTCCCCCCTCAAGGGGGTGGCAGCTGGCAGGCCCTTTGGGGTTTTCTTCGCCTTCGCGAACATTCCACGGCTTGAACTCCCTTCCTTTGGAAGAATTTTTCATGGCTGCAGCCTTCAAACAGTGCTGTACCTGGTTAAAGAAATTCCCGGTATCAGACGGGCACAGTTAGTGCCTCTTTTGTCTCGGAGAAGCGCACCAAAGCCAGTCATGTGTCCATTGTAAGAACTTCACCCGGCTGGCTGTTCAAAATTGCAGTAACCGACTGAAAGCGCACTTGATGGAACTTGCTCTCGCTCCGGCTGGTGTGCCTTCAACTTCCACCGCAATGAGTGCGCCTCCCCCTGAACGGGCTACTCAATCGTCTTCGTCCTCTCTTCTTGTTCTCAAGAAAAAGAAGAAGGACAAGAATGGTGATAAGAAAAGGAAGCACAAGACGGATGAGCGTCGGTCGCTTCCGCTGACTCCTTGGCCTCCGATATCTCCCGGGCCCTTGCCTCCTTTCTCCATCGCAAGATGTCCCTCACCAGGGTCTTCTGCGTGGGGTGGCCATTCATCCAACTCTCCGAACAAGGGCCACAGGGCTGGGGCTCCAACTCGCCCCTTGTGTTTGCCTTCATCACCTCGTGAATGGGGACGTCTCCCTGCTCGACAGCTCTCGGTCTCGCCGAGACCTCGGACTCCGTCCATTGACAAGCCGGCAGTCACCATCCCGACCACTGTTTTGTCTCCAGTTCTGCCTGCCACCGTTTCGTCTCCCACTGTTTCGCCTCAGCTGGCGGCTGTCGATGTGGCCCAGATGGACCTGTTCAGAGGGATGTTCGAGGCCATGGTGAAGTCCTTCATCCAACAGTTTAAGGCCATGGTTCCTGTGGCCTCTGCAGTTCTGGGACCAACCACCGTAAGCCCCAGGGACCCTGGCCCTGCTGTCGCTCCGCCACCCTCTCAAGGGTCGAGCAGTTGCTCCGTCGGCCCACCCATATCATCTTGGCGCGGTCTGGACATTGATGTGACGAGCGCTCAGCCCGTTGACCTGCCCAGGCCATACTGGCGAGGTCCCGATGTGGCTTCGAGAGCCCCCCCCCCACATCCTCCGATGATTCCAGTGCGTCCTCGGAGGAGGAGGAGGAGGGGGATGTCAATGCGGAGAAGTCACCTGACCACGCTATCGGGGCGGTCAACCCACCGCGTGGTGAGGATCAAAGATCCCTTACTGCTATGCTGACCCGGCTGGGCATGGCGTTGAACCTGTGCGTGGACCAACCGCCTCTGGAGTGTGAGGACCAGATGACGGCCAAATTGGACAAAAAGGCCATCTGTCCGGTCCACATCACTATGCTCCCATCCATGTTGACGTCAGTGAAGGCAACATAGAAAAAGCCCATTTCAGCCCACTCCGTTTCGTCCAGGCTTGACGGAATGTACAGAGTCTTGGACGAGAATGTCGAGTTTCTCCAGGTGCACCCACTACCGAACTCTCTCATTGTGAAGGCTTTCCAACATAAGACAGCCGTTAGTGGGTTTCCGGTACCTTCGACTCCGGAGGGGAAGAAGTTGGACTTGGTGGGGCGCAAGTTCTACGCCACCGGTTCACTCTTCCTCAGAGCTGCGAACTACTCTGCCATCATGGGCTTGTATCAGTCTCATCTGTGGGAGCGTGCGAAGACCCTCGCCGCGAGACTGATGGCTGACCTCCAGAAAGAACTCGACTCGCTGGCTGAGGAAGGGGACTTTCTGGCGGAACAACAGATGAGGACGGCGAGGCATATCAACGACTATGCTGCCAAGGATATGTCCTCCGCCATCCTCCTGCGGCACCACGCCTGGCTCAGGGGAACCTCCCTTGACGACTTGATGAAGAAGCTCATCGAGGAGTTCCCTTTTGATGGCAAAGGCCTTTTTGGCCAAGACACTGACAAGGTGCTCAACGAGTTGAGGCAGACCAACTCGACGGCCAAATTTCTGGGGCTCGCCACGCCGGCTCAGCCAACGAACACAAGATTCCAGCCCTTTACTGAGCGGTATCGGGGGAATCCACAACAACAACAAGATGGATAGGGCGATCAACCCAGGACTGCTTCTATAAACAAAGGCGCCAACACAAGCAACGCTACCAGCCCTATGGCCAAGGTAAACGTGCCGACTCCAAATCCAAGTCCCGGGTTTGAAGTCGCGCAGGCCAAGGCTCTCTCACTCCAACTTCCATACCTCCCCCTCCGGAACTTCCTTCAGGTGTGGTCCGGCATAACGAATGTCCGGTGGGTCTTGAAGATCTTGTCCGCTGTCTATGCCATCGAGTTTGACTGGATGCCTCGGGTAGGAAGACACCGTTTCACCACCTCGTCCCAACATCTGGAGGAAGAAGTTGCAACCCTTCTCTCCAAGGGTGCCATCGAGATGGTACCAGTCACCGATTGGGACAACAGTTTCTACTCGAGGTACTTGGTTGTCCAGAAGAAGGACAGAGGCCTCCGCCCGATTCTGGACTTACGTCGCCTCAACAAGTGCATCCACACCAAGAAGTTCCAGATGGTGACCCTCCAGACCGTCCTCCCCCTCATCAACAAACGGGACTGGTTTACGGTGATAGACCTCAAGGATGTTTATTTTCATATCAGCATCCTCAAGGACCACAGGTGATTCCTGCGTTTCAGGATAAAAGACACTGTCTATCAATACCGTTGCCTACCGTTCGGTTTGGCCACAGCACCCAGGGTCTTCACCAAATGCATGGCTCAAGTGGCTGCCTTCCTTCATCAGAAGGGAATCAGGGTCTTCCCGTACATCGACAACTGGTTGATAGTCTCCCTCACCAGATCGTCAGCTGTTCGGGACACGGAATTTACTGTACATCTTATGGAGAGTCTTGGCCTCAGGATCAACTTTACCAAGTCAAAGTTGGAACCTTCACAGTGAGTGGAGTACATTGGAGCGGTACTGGACTCGCTGGCAACCAGGGCTTTTGCCCCTCAGAAACGCTTACTAGACATTGCACAGGGAGTAAGTGACTTCAAGAACAAGCCCTTCATCAGAGCAAAGAAAGCTCAGAGACTGCTGGGCTTGATGGCCACAACAACGGCGGTGATCCCTCATGCCAAGTTGAAGTTCCGGTCCTTACAATCGTGGCTCCTCCATGAGTTCAATCCGCTCACGGAGAGCCAGTCCAAACAGTTGACTCCATCCCCGAAACTGGTGGACCAGCTGGTGTGGTGGACGACACCCCTCAATGTGGCCACGGGGAAGAACCTTTACCCCCCGCAGCCATCCTTTCAAGTTCTGACCGACGCAAGCAACCTCGGCTGGGGAGCTGCTTGCGGGACTCTGACGGTCAACAACATGTGGTCTCCTCACGAGATGGTGCACCATATCAACTATCTGGAACTGCTAGCTGTTTGGAAGGCCCTACATTCCTTCGAGGTTCTACTCACAGGCAATGTGGTTCAGATAGCTTCCGACAATACTACAGCGGTTGCATATCTCAACAAACAAGGAGGGACAAGGTCCACAACATTGCTCTATCTGGCAGTGCAACTTTGGGAATGGTGCCTGGAGAGACACATCTTCCCAATTGGAGTACACATCCAGGGCAAGTTGAATGTGCTGGCCGACCACCTCAGCTGCCTCACCTCAACAACCCACGAGTGGGAGCTGGACAACAAGGTGTTTCAGTCCCTTTGCAGGGCATGGGGGCCCCTGAGCATCGATCTCTTTGCATCAGAGTCCAACACGAAATGCCACAGGTACTGTTCCAGGGTGGGCATCAGACTAAACTCCGAGGGCGATGCCTTCATGAAACAGTGGAATCAGGACTTCCTGTACGCCTTTCCCCCATTTCCTCTGGTTCAGAAGGTCCTCATCAGGATGTACCAGCAACGGGCCAACACAATCCTCATTGCTCCGGCGTGGCCTCGTCAACCCTGGTATCCTCTTCTGTTACACATGTTGTCACAGTCTCTCACACTGCCGGACTCACCGACTCTCCTCCAAATGGAGCACTGCCAACTCCACCATTCGGATCTGCCCAGCCTCCACCTCACCGTGTGGAGGATAATCCCAGACTGTCCAGGATCTTGGAGTTAGTATGGCAACCCTCCACGAGGAAGTCCTATGCCTCCAAATACAGACGCTTTTGTGCCTTCCTGGAGTCCCAGCAAGGGTCTTCTCCACAAGTGGGACTGCAGGACATCATGGCCTACCTCCTCAATTTGGCGGAGTCAGGCCTTAGCATCACCTCTATACGGGTCCATCTGGCAGCGGTGGTAGCTCACTCTCCAGCTGGTTCACCTGCATCTGGTGCCTTCCATGACCAAACGGTAAAGCGTTTCCTCAAAGGATTACGGAACGCCTTTCTGCCAGTCAAGACTCCAACTGTGCAATGGTCATTGTCTACCATTTTCAATGCACTCACCAGGACTCCTTTTGAGCCTATGGCTACCGCGGATGTTCGTCTCCTCACTTGGAAGACTGCATTTCTGGTGGCCATCATGTCTGCTTGACGAACTGGTGAACTGGTTGCTCTGCGGGCAGATGCTCCATTTCTCAAGTTTTTCAATGACCGCTTGGTGCTCCACGCAGACATCACCTTCCTGCCAAAGGTAGTCTCCAAGTTTCATATGGCACAGACTGTCTCCTTGCCAACCTTCTTCCAGAACCCTAGCAACACCCAAGAAAGGACTTGGCACACACTGGATGTGAAGCGAGCTTTATTGTTTTACACCAGCAGGACGCATGAGTTCAGAAAATCACAGCGTCTGTTTGTTGCCTATGGGGGAAAATCTAAAGGTGAACCCATCTCTGCCCAGAGGTTCTCCAAATGGATTATGTCAACCATCTATTTGGCCTACGAGTCTGCCTCGTTGCCACCTCCACCACATGTCAGGGCACATTCTACAAGGGCGGTTGCCACCTCCACTGCCTCTTTGGAGGGTACTCCGCTTGAGGACATTTGTAAGGCTGCCACCTGGTCCAGACCTTCTACATTTGTCCAACACTACAGGATGGATACCAGAGCCACTGCGGATGCTAGACTTGGTCGTGTCGTCCTTGCCAGGGGGCTCCAGACGCCTTGTCCTTGAGGATCCATCCTGCCTGTCATCTTCATCGTGGGATCATCCGACTGCCCACCGACCAAGTAAGTGTGAGCTTGCTAATCTCCCAATAGTGGGGATTCACAAACTATACAAAGGAGAAAGTTCAGTTTCACTTACCAGTGATAACTTTCGTTCTTTGAATATATAGTTTGTGAATACACACTACCCACCCTACCTCCCCTCTTGAGCTGCACGGATGAGATCAATTGGTTTATCCTGTGCTTGGCTTAAGTATGGAACTGAGGTAAAATGGCAGACTGGCGCCTAAGGGTGGGCGGTCTTACTGCCAAAACTTTTAGCCAATTAGCTTTAAAGCCTCCGATCGATGTTCTGCGCAGGCGCATAACCCAATAGTGTATTCACAAACTATATACTCGAAGAACAAAAGTTATCACTGGTAAGTGAAACCGAACTATACGTTTAAGGAGGATTTATTAGTCTGTCAATGTGTTGTAAAAAGGGGAATTAGGATGTGGGAATGATTTAGTAAAGGTAAAGGTCGCCCAAGCTGGAAAGCCAGTCATATCTGACTCTAGGGTTCAGTGCTCATCTCTGTTTACATCCAAAGAGCCAGCACTGACTGTGTCTGCAGATGTTTCTGTGGACATGTGGCAGACATTGAATGGTGTTTACCTTCCCACTGAAGTGGTACTTATTTATCTGCTTACAATTTCTTGCTTTCAAACTGCTAGGTTGGCAGGAGCTGGGACAGAGACAGGAGCTCATTTCATCATGCAGTACTCTGGTCTCGAACTGCTGACCTGCCGACCTTCCAGTCATCAAGTTCAGCATCTTAGCCACTTGAGCCACCTCAGTCTCGTGAATGATTTGGGCGGAAGTAAAAAGCAGCCTTTTGAAGAAACTGGAAAGTGGGCAAAATTACTCAATGAGAAATGGGAGACATTTATTTGGCAGGATAGCTGCTGATTCCCATATGGAATTGAAAAAAGATCATTATAAAACACCAGATCGACATGCTTATTTCCCTCCTAGTGATAGTGCAAAACTGAATGCCCCCCCCAATTTTATAGTAACAGAGAGAACCCCTTTATTGACATCAGCTAAGGAAGAGAGTTAGGCCTGTGGCTGGTTAGCCATTTTGAATCCTTAAGATATGTTATTTATACTTAAAAATTCAATGAGCATTACAGAAATCCAAAATGTTTGCCATTTTTTCCTTTTAGAGTCTGGCTGGACATCCCACTATGGTAATGGAGTAAACTGTACAGCTAGCGACTCAACACCAAGTGTTGGGCAATGGTAAATAACCTGACTCCCTATAGGGGCCAACGGCTATAGGCAGATGAGCCCCTTTAGGTGGGGTGATGGTCCCCTCAGTGGAGGAATTGCCACTGGAAACCATCATATTGGGCCCAACAGCAAAATGAGTGGAGGAGGAACCCTGATTCCTAACAGTCATGGAGGCAGAAGAGCTGATGCCAGATGGACTGGCTGTGAAGGCGCACAATGTCCATATCCTCAAGGCTGCGGCAGTCCACTGCAGTCCTGATGTTAAATCCTGCATGCCTCATTTCAGCTGAGGATGTTTTGCCACCACACCCCCAGAGCTCCATTGAACCGGAGGTTGAAAAGCCGCCCTGGCCTGGGCAGCAGAAGATGCCTCCCGTGGCGGCTTCAGCTGAGGACACTTTTTCACCACATCCCCAGAGATCCATCGGACCGGGGGTTGAAAAGCCACCCTGGCCCGGGCGGCGGAGGATGCCTCCTGAGGACATTTTGCTGCCACACCCCCAGAGCTCCATCTGACAGGGGGTTGAAAAGCCACCTTGGTCTGGGTCGCAGAGTATGCCTCCTGTGGCAGCTTCAGCTGAGGACAATTTGCCGCCACACCCCTGGAGCTCCATTGGACTGGGGGTTGAAAAGCCACCCCAGCCCCGGTGGTGGAGGTTACCTCCTGCGGCGGCTTCAGCTGAGGACATTTTGCCGCCACACCTCCAGAGCTCCATTGGACCGGTGGTTGAAAAAGTGCTTTGGCAGCAGAGGATGCTTCCCGTGGTGGCTTCAGCTGAGGACATTTTGCTACCACACCCCCAGAGCTCCATTGGACTGGGGGTTGAAAAGCTGGCCTGGGCGGCAGAGGATGCCTCCCACAGTGGCTTCAGCTGAGGAAGTTTTGCCGCCACACCCCCATAGCTCCATCGGACCGGGGGTTGAAAAGCCGCCCTGGCCCGGACGGCGGAGGATGCCTTCCATGGTGGCTTCAGCTGAGGACGCTTTGCCGCCACACCCCTGGAGCTCCATCAGACTGGGGGTAGAGCGTTGTGTCTCCTCCCTTTCGGCTACTTTGGTGCCGAAGGAGGATAGGGGCGGTTGGGGTCCTGGGGTGGCCGAGGATACCATCGAGGACATTGAGTCCCGGGCTCTGTCATGTACATTGAGCCTGGGCTCCGTCAAGTACGTTAAATCTTGAGGTTCCATCAGGTACGTTGAGCCTGGGTACCGTTAGGTACGTTGGGCTCCATCAAAGACTGTCAGTCATTTAGTTATTATTTTCCTATTGACATGATGTTATTGTGTTAATGTATCTTTGAAATGTTACCTTGTTGAGATGATATTACGTTATGCTTATTATATTTGTATTTTGTTTCTTTTTGTATTGTATATTATATAGTGTTGGATTTCCTTTGTATTGTAAGCTGCCCTGAGTGGTGCTTGCACCAGGAGGGTGGGGAATGAATGAATAAATGAATAAATGAATAAATGAATAAATGAATAAATGAATAATAATAATAATAATAATAATAATAATAATAATAATAATAATAATAATAATAATAATAATAATAATAATAATAATAATAATATGCGTCACAGGAGATTGCTCCGAAATCATAGTTTGTGGGTTACTTCATGGTTAGTGGGCTCCACCTTAAACAAATTCATGCCAGTGGCATTTTTCCTGATTGCCTCAGAGGGCAAAAGTGGCCCAGAACCAGCTGGCCTCCAAGACCAGGCCTCCCGGTGCCCTGGGGCAGGAAAACAAACAAAAGAACAACAACCATATGCTCAGATCGAGTTGCGGCTGACGACAATGATGACTCCTTTTAGTGCATTCCAAATTCCTGGAAAGCATTCCTAATTTTTGTTATGTAACAAGGAGGGAAGTTAACAGATGTAAAAATGGCATTGTCCAAAACCATGTGCAATTAGTTAATTTACTCAGCAAATTGTTTATATAGGAACCCAAGAAAGATGAAAGCAGTTTAGAGGCCTGGCATGAAAGAAGTCTTTCCCATCTGTATCAAATTTTGTCTTTACAATTTCAGAATGCTCATTTCAGAGAACTGCGTAAATTCAGGATACATTTATGCAATTGAAACTCATGTTGCTTTTATAAGGTCCTGTAGAAAAATGTGTGGAGCTTTAAGTCTTTGTGCATAAAACTAAGGCTTACTAGTGAAGAAGAAAAGTCTAGCTCTTGCTGCACCAAGAAAGGGGAGAGTGCCAGGAATTGATTTCAAGATGGTCAATACCAGTGAATGGTTTTCAAGTAATAACTGAAAAAGAAATATTGAGTTATAACAAGCTAGCCAGAAGGTGAACATACAGAATTGCAAATTGGTGAAAGGCCACTGCACAAAGTTAAAACGACGAGGAGTGGCATAACCAAACCATGTAAAATCAACAATCATCAACTCCCACTGAATGGTTGAGGTTGGATGGCACCTGACAGAAAAGCAACCACTCAGTCCAAGTAATTGGTGGAGCTGTTGTTCAAGAGAAGCAGCAATCTAGAGGAGTCTGAGAGTCCACTAAATTTGGTTAAAAGGATCAAGGTAGTTGAGACAGATTTCCTTGTAAATTGGGCAGTAGAAGAGAACATGGATCACTGATTCAACACGTTTGGCCTACAAGGACACAACCTATCACCTTATGGGATTTTGTTAAACCTCTCAAATAGGAATTCAGAGGGCAAAACATTAAACCTTGTCAGTGAAAAGGCCCTGAGATGTTGAGAGAGTCAGGTTATACAAATAGGGATTATGTTGCACAATTGGGGTGGAACGGTGAAAACCAAATGCACAATAGTAGAAGCCGTTCACTAATAGAAAATAAACTTGATTGTTGCTCAATAAAACCAAATAAACTGGTCAATTCCAAAAAGTCTTTTACTGCTCAAATCTTTTGCTGCTGAATGCTTTCCACAAGTTCAAATAAACAGATACTTTTCTTCAGTAATAACATAAATCCATGTGATATTAAAGGTAAATCCAATAATTTTTCTTTCTTATTTCGTAATTTCAAAGCAAAACTTCCTTTCGAAGAGAATTTGATATCTCTTTTCATATACTATCATCAGGAAAGGAAGATGACATAGTTCTGTAAAGAGTGTAATAACAAACATTAATACTCAAACAATACTCCATGTATTTACCCTTTAATACTTTCCCTGGTGACACAAAACATTGATACAAATATTCTTACCTTTTAAGATATTCTTACTATTTAAGTACTTCAATTTACATCCATACCTGTCAAGTTTTGAGAACTTTCTGTCTAATAAGGGAAATTTCCTGGCCAAAACAGGAAACTGGACAGCTATGCTTATCCTGTGCTGGCCTCCAGTCTAACTCCAGTCTAATTGCAGTCCAACTAATATGGAAAGATGGTGGGAAAGAGTGTAAAATACAGAAATTGACAGAAATTTCCCTAAACTTGACAGGTATGTTTACATCGCGTCTGAGCCTCTGTATGTTTATTCTTTCTGGGTCACGACGTTAAAACCTCCAGCCAAACTACCTGACTTTAAATGTAATCTGATCACCTTGAGTTGAGTCCTCATGCCTGCCAAATTACCAAACAACCTCACCTGGCTGCTTTTACTTTTGTCTTAAAGAAAACATGACAAATCTTGCTCAGAATTCAAACCATTAGGATGCAACATATTGAAACAATAAATGTAATGAGCCTCTCTCCTTAAAAGTACAGTAGTAATGTCCATTCTTTCAAACTGCTTATTTTACTAGCTCAAGTACAACAAATCTGAGGTATTCTGCCTTGTGTCTCTTTTCCAAAAAACGTTCAACTAAAGGTGATTGTACATTTCCATTATTGATCCTGGACTTATGTTCATTTATGCGCACTTTAATTTTACGCTCCTGACATAACCAAGTTGACACGGACACACACATAAATATACACATACCGCACTGTTGCAATTACTCAAATGTCTTAGAACAAATGGTTTTTTTTAAAATTTAGTAACATCACAGTTTTAGTTTCCCAAGTTAAATCGCATGTGCTGCAACCGTGGCATCTATAGTGGCCGTAACCTATGCTCCTGATCTGTCTGTGAGCTACAATATTACTGATACTTCGGGGTTTTCTGAACCCTATCTTCGGCCTCGCTTCACAACCTGGAATGTCTAATATGTGACAATATTTATGTATTATTCTCCTGATATTAAACACTAATGGGGAAAACTCGATCGACCATTTGATTTGTCTTTTTACTGCAGGTGGCTCTTTCTGAAACAGTTTATGCCTCTCCATACTATTAGCTTTGCTAAATGCTTGATCAACAATTCTTCCTGGGTACCCTCTCCCTAATAGACTCTTTTTAATGGTGATGGCTGATCGTGTAAAGTCCTCCTGTCATGTGCTGTTTCTCCTAGCTCTCGTAAACACCCCAAATGGTATATTCTTCTTTAAATATCTTGGATGGAATGAGTCGAAGTGGAGATACGTGTTTCTGTCCATCTTTTTCCTAAAAAGACTCATGTTCAATTGATATTCCTGGTCCTTGAATACCTTGATGTCCAGAAACGGGATCGAATCCTGCTCTATAATATGGGTAAAAGTTAAATTGGTGTTTTGCCTGTTAACCCATTGAATAAATTCCTCTACATGTTCTCGACTTTTAAAAATGAAAAAAGGTCATCTTTAAATCGTTTACAAATTAAAATTTCTGGGAAGAAGGGGTTAACTAATGGATTTAACAAAAACTCTTTCAAATTTAATCATATAGAGGTTAGCGATAGATAGCGCTAAATTACACCCCATTGTGACTCCCTTAATTTGAAGGAAAAAATCATTACAAAACCTAAAATAATTCTGCTCTAAACAAATGAAAACCAAATCCAAAATAAAATGAGTTGGGGGGGGGTGTTTGTTGGGTCTGGCCAGCAAAGCATCTTCCACTACTGCCCTTGCATCTTCCAGTGGTATCTGAGTATATAAGGACACTACATACATGGAGAGAAATACAGCTTCTTTTGAGAATTTCATGCCTTCTAGTTGTGTTATAAAATCAGCCAAATCCCTCACAAATGTTATAGTATTTTTGTCTGATCACTAATAAATGAATCTGCATAATTCACCAATGGTTCGGTGATTGAGTTGACCCCTGATATAATGGGCCTGCCTTTGATTATATCATTGGGACTAGTCATTTTATGTATTTTAGGTAGATGATAAAAAAATTGGGACCCTTGGAAAGTCATTAATGAGGAAGCAAAAAAACACATCATAAGCAGTTTTGGCTTCATTGTTAACCAGCATGTCACAGGACTAATCCTCCCAAATAGCTTTGGTTCTTTTTTGCCTGTTGAGTATGTCCCCCCTTTTTTTGTAAATAAATCTGCATGCCCTTAGTTTATATTCATTTTTTCAAACATCCAAAACAACACATGGAATACTTATGTTTTATTTGTAAGATCCTGCCATGTTTAGGATGCTTCAACATGCCTTTGAAAGCATCTGTGGAAATTCAAGTCCAGATGGCCTAGATTACATGGCAACCCAGAAATGAAATGTGTGTATATTTGTTGAGGTGCTTGAAACATGTGTAGTTCCCAACACAATAAAAAACCAAAAACAAATAAAAGCTGTATTCTAACCTGCTTTTTTGCTGCTAAAATAAGTCTGAAATATATTTGAAATATTAACAGGTAGGGGTTTTCTGACCATGGTATGAAGATAACAATTATTGCCAATTCCTTGTAGAGACACAGGAGCAAGGGTTGATGAAATGAAAAGTTGGCAGCCTTCTGTGCCTGCTACTATGAAGGCAAGGGTTAAACATAAGAACATAAAAAGACTATGTCTGGTCTATCCCTCTTCAGAGCTGATTCTATCCTCCTCCTCTTAATTTGGGATCCTGTACCTTTTACATTCCATGTTAATACTTTTATCGCTCTCATAATTTAAATTGTCCCCCACTTTTATCTCTCCTGAGCTCTCCATTGGGCGTGCTACCAATTAACCTAACATAATTAAAACAAAACTTAGAACATAAAACACTCATTAACGACCTCCCCACTTTTTCCTTCAAAAAAAGAAGGGAAAAAATGCCTTTGACTTCCAAAGAGGGGAGGAGGGGAACATGTAGGATAAGCATAATAATTAAAGCTCCAGCACACTATCCACACACATTTTTTCTCCTTTTTAAAAAACAAAAACAAAAAACAAAACTTATGAACACCTCTTTACCTTTAAAAATTCTCACCTTTATTCCCTTTCCCTTCTAGCCTTTGCTTAACTCCTCCTCCACCACTATCAATGACAATTCTCCCTCAGCTCCTCCCATTTGTTCTCCTCCCGCAGCACCTCCCTCATCTGTTCCACCATAGTCTCTTCTTATCCCTCCTGACACCAGCAAATCTTTCCTTAACTCCAACCATTCATTTGAACCCGCACTGACCAAGTCAAGTAAAGTTAAATATTCCAAAACATCAGTCCTTTCATCAATCACCTGCATCTTTTTATCATAAAAAAATCTTAACTGTTGTGGGAATCTCCAATTGTATTTTATCCCTTTTTTAATCAAAATTTTTGTTTCCGGTTTCATTTTATATCTCCAACCACATTCCTTAATTGGAATATCATTATATACCTTCACATCTGCTCCATCAATTTTCAGAACTCCAGAACCAGCTTGTTTTAAAAAAGCTATCACCTTCAATTTATCCCCCCAATTTGCAAATTTAACCAAAACATTCCTGTGATCACTTTTCCCCCTTCTCGATCCCACTCTGTAGGTGCTTATGATATCCTCATTAACAAAATCCTTCCCCATTTTCAAACTATTTAACCAATTAACAATTCTATCTCTTAGCTGGTCTGGAGTTCTTTGAGTCACATGACGTATCAGAATATTCTGCTTTCTCATCATCTCTTCCATCACATCAATTCTTTTCTCTTGCTCATCCATCTTCATCTTATTTTCTCTCACCTCCTCTTGTATCCCTTTCATTTCCCCTTTCATTACTTTCATGTCATTTTGCATCAATTTAACATTACCCTCTAACTTGTGAATATTTAAATCATTTTTTTTTGAGAGATCAGTAATCGATCCAGTTAATTTATCCAACATTTCATTTTTATCCTTTACTCTTGCTTCATCCATCAGGTCAAATTTTTGAAATAATTTACCAAGTTCCACCATAATTTGAGTCTGGTCAAATGCGGGATCAGGTAATGATGAAGATGACGATGGGGGTGGGTCCACAACCTGTGCTTTGCCCTTCCTTTTTAGTTTCACCACTTCCTCTTCCTCTCCCTTGCTCCTTGCAGCTTTATCCCTTGTGATATCAAATAAAAGTTTCAATGCAGCAATCATTTTTAATCCCACGTGTCCCTCTCCTTGAAACTGTTCCAGGATTCAAACAAACCAAAGAAACCAAAATCTCTCCAATCCTCCTGACTTAATAATGGTAAGTTCAAATCAAATTGAAGATTCTGTAGGGTCCAAAACTTGGGAACCAAATCCTTTATTATAATCCCCCAACAGCTGCTATTCCACTTGTAAAGTCTAACGCCGACCAGCAGTGGTAATCCATAAGAGGAGAGAAGGAAGAATATTGCTTGCAACCACGAAAAATTAATTAAAGCTACCAAAAAATCAATAAACCATGAATTTCCAGCTTTAGATATGCCACGAGCTCTTCTTCTGTTGATACAATTGTAATCCAAATCGGCAACCATGTAACTGAAGCTCAGTATATCTCAAAATGAGAGGGGGAAGGAGGAGACACTATACAGAAGGAACTGAAATGGACACAGTAGGAAGCTGATCAATGGTAAGAAAGTGGAGGAGTAGCCAAGCCACATAAAACAAGCTGAAAACACTGTAATCCAAGAGATAGTCTTTTCTTAAAAACACAGTTAGTTCAAATCTACAGTTTCTTCAAGCAATTTCTTCAAGCAAAGAGCTCCTGTACGGACTCAGGATGACTCACTCGGGATGACTTACCCCCCCTTCTCCGAACTCCGAGCCTGTGTTTTGCCAATTTAAAGCTCAATATTCCCACTTTATAATCCAGTCATCTTTATTCCGGAGCAATAATAGCAATAATGTCAAAGTCCGGGGGACTGTTTAACTTTCAAAGCTGATCTGAGTGACTACTTTCCACATTTAAACGCTGTTCACCACTTTCTTTGCCACCCGAGTCAGCTTTCTCTCCCCCTCTCTTAAGTTTCGATTTTGAAGTCACCCTCAACCATTACTCCTTCTTCCCTGCTCACAATCTTCAAACACTCAGCACTTACTTGCACTTTTCTGCCCTCATGCACAGGGGAATCTTGCCTCCGCCACCTCTGCTCCGATGTTTATTTTTAGAGCTTATCCTTTATTCAGATCCACCATTATAGCACTGTTTCCGAGCGCTGGGCTCCCGCTCGAGACCAAAACAGCTTGCTCAGCCCAACTTTTGCCGTGCCTCACTTACCGCCTGGTTTTCAGGGTTTGAGCCCGTTCTGCACCTCGTTTTTATCCACAACACTTCAGGGATCCGAATTTTATTATTTTAATGTTGCCAGTCATATAAATTTGCTTTTAAAATCCACTTTTCTTCCTCATTTCGGCGTGAGCCAAGACAAAATACGTCTTACTCACAGCTCACCATAGCCACGCCCCCTATTAATTCTGTCTTTTAGGATGGTTTCCATCACTTTACCTGGGACACATGTCAAACTGACCGATCGGTAATTTCCTGGATCACCCCCTGGATCCTTTAAAAAAATAAAAATAAAAATAAAAATTGGTGTTACATTCGCTACCTTCCAGTCATCAGGCACAAAGCCTGATTTGAGGGAAAGAGTATATATTTTGGCTAGGAGGTCAGCAATTTCATCTTTATGTTCCCTGAGAACTCGTGGATGGATGCCATCTGGTCCTGGTGATTTGTTAGCATTTAGTTTAACAAGACACGCAAGGACCTCCTCCCTGGTTATTTCTAACTGGCTTAATTCTTCGGTTTCCCTCCCTATGAAGATAGGCTCTGTTTTGGGCATGTGGTCTCTGTCTTCTTCAGTGAATACTGAAGCAAAGAATTCATTGAGTCTCTCTGCAATCTGTTTGCTCTTTAATAACCCCTTGCCTTCCATTGTCATCTAAAGGTCCAATGGCCTTCCTAGTTGGGTTCTTACTTCTAATGTACTTAAAGAAGTCTTTAATATTTCTCTGGATGTTTTTAGCTTTTACGCTCCTCAAAGTCTTGCTTTGCTTTCCTGATTGTTGCCTTGCATTTGTTCTGCCAGAATTTATGTTTCTGCCTGCTGTCCTCATTCGGACAAGCCTTTCATATTCTAAATGAGCTTTTCTTGCTTTTGATCACTTCCCGAACAGCTCCTGTAAGCCACATTGGAGTCCTCTTGGACCTTGTAGTGCCCTTTTTGCTTTTGGGTATGCATTCCAATTGGGCCTCTGTTATTGTTTTTGTAAACAGCCTCCATGCCTCTTGGAGTGTTTTGACTCTCTCAATTTTCCCTTTCAGCTTCTTTTTTACAAGTTTCCTCGTCTTTGGGAAATTTCCTTTTTGAAAATTTAAGGTCTCTGTATTAGATTTTATCAGCGACTTGGGGACTATGATCAAGTTAAACATAATTGAGTTGTGGTCACTGTTCCCTATTGGATCAGTTACATTAACATCTTGCACCAGATCCTATTACTCAGGATCAAGTCAAGGATTCTTGTATCTCTAGTTGGGTCTTCAACCATCTGCTCCAGGGAACAATCCTTTAGCATATCTAGAAACTTTATCTCTTTATCATGTGCTGAACAACAGTTCACCCAGTCTATGTGAGAGTAATTGAAGTCCCCCATTATAACCAGGCTTTTCTGCTGGAGGTGGAGGGAAAGACCACTGCTCAGCTGGGACCACTTGAACCGTGGCCCCAAAAGCAGCGTGGATGCTGATGCCAGCACCCACCTCGCCTTTTCGGCTGGAGGCAGGAGAAAGACCGCCGCTCAGCTGGGACCACTCGAACCGTGGCCCCAAAAGCAGCGCCGACACAGCCACTGGCAGCTGCCTCATCCTTTTCGGTTGGAGGCATGGGGAAAGACTGCCGCTCAGCTGGGGCCACTTGGACCGTGGCCCCAAAAGCAGCGCCAACGCTGCCAGCGGCATCTGTTTGGACTTTTTGGCTGGAGGCGGGGGGAAAGACCGCCGCTCAGCTGGGACTATTTTGCCCATGGCCCCAAAAGCAGCACCGAGGCCACCACTAGCACCCGCCTCGCCTTTTCAGCTGGAGGCAGGGGAAAGACCTCAGCACAACTGGGACCACTTGGATCGTGGCCCCAAAAGCAGCGCTGACACCGCCACCGGCACCTGCCTTGCCTTTTCGGCTGGAGGCAGGAGAAAGACCACCACTCAGCTGTGACCACTTGAACCATGGCCCCAAAAGCAGCGCCAACGCCAGCACCCACTTCGCATTTTTGGCTGGAGGCGGGGGAAAGACCGCCACTCAACTGGGACCAATTTGACTATGACCCCAAAAGTTGCGCCAACACCGCCACTGGCACCCACCTCGCCTTTTCAGCTGGAGGTGGGGGAAAGACCGCCACTCAGCTGGGACCACTTGAACCATGGTCCCAAAAGCAGTGCCGACACCAGCACCCGCCTCGAATTTTTGGCTGGAGGTGGGGAAAAGACCACCACTCAGCTGGGACCACTTGGACTGTGGCCCCAAAAGCAGCGCCGCCACCGGCACCACCACCGGCACCCACCTCGCCTTTTTCGCTGGAGGTGGGAGAAAGACTGCCACTCAGCTGGGACCACTTGGACTGTGGCCCCAAAATCAGCACCGACGCTGCCACCGGCACCCGCCTCGCCTTTTCGGCTGGAGGTAAGGAAAAGATTGCTGCTCAGCTGGGACCACTTGGACTGTGGCCCCAAAAGCAGCGCCGACGACGCCACTGGCACCCGCCTCGCCTTTTCAGCTGGAAGCGGGGGAAAGATCTCAGCACAACTGGGACCACTTCGATCGTGGCCCCAAAAGCAGCGCTGACGCCACCACTGGCACCTGCCTTGCCTTTTCGGCTGCAAGCGGGGGAAAGACCACCGCTCAGCTGGGACCACTTGGACCATGGCTCCAAAATCAATGCCAGACCCACCGGATGCTTCCCCCTGGCATGAGCGGGGGTGGCGGGATCGAGAGACTGGCTGCAGCTGCGAGGCAGCCTGGGATGGCCGTAAGGCCTGCGGTGCCGGGGAGCTGCCAACGCCACCAGACCCGTCGGACGCTTCCCCCTGGTGAGAGCAAGGTTGGCGGGAGCAAGAGACTGGCTGTATCAGCGAACTGTTAACTTTGTATTCTTACTGATGATTTTGTATAAAAATGTATTCTTTTGCATCTTGCTTCTGTGTTATTGTAAGGACCTCCTCCCTGGTTATTTCTATCTGGCTTAATTCTTCGGTTTCCCTCCCTATGAAGATAGGCTCTGTTTTGGGCATGTGGTCTCTGTCTTCTTCACTGAATACTGAAGTAAAGAATTCATTGAGTCTCTCTGCAATCTCTGTTTGCTCTTTGATAACCCCTTGCCTTCCATTGTCGTCTAATGGTCCAATGGCCTTCCTCGTTGGGTTCTTACTTCTAATGTACATAAAGAAGTCTTTGTTATTTCTCTGAGTGTTTTAAGCTATACGCTCCTCAAAGTCTTGCTTTCCTTTCCTGCTAAAGCCTTTCCTGTAAGGCTTTAGCAGGGTTGCCTGCTAAATCCTTATACAGTAAATGGATGATCCAGTAATAGCAATTTTTCTAATGGGGCAATCTGCAGATTTGGTAAGGAGGGATTTTAAATAAGGCTATGGTGTGATGGCTTAGTGGCTAAGTGCTGTGCTGCATGACAGAATGAGTGCTTGTCATCTGTCCTAGCTCCTGCCAATCTAGCAGTTCGAAAGCAAGAAATTGCAAATAGATAAATAGGTACCACCTCAGTGGGAAAGGTAACAGCATTCCACGCACTTCAGCTTCTAGTCATGCCTGCCACATAACCACAGAAATGTCTGCAGAGGTGAGCACTGCACTCTAGAGTCAGATACAATTGGCTTTTGAGCAAGGGAGAACTTTACATTTACCTTTACCTATGATGTGAGGGAAAGGGGTCAACCTCCCCTTTACCCTAGAGTCGATTCAGTCCAGATTGTCTCTCTATAACTTTTTTTAATACTGCAAGTGCAAAAAATACATGTAACACAATATGTTTTGGACCTCAAGGGTGCACCATTCTGAACATTCTTCCCTAATTCACCAAGGTTTAGTTTTACATGGCAAGGTGAGTCACACATCTTGCATGTGTGTTTATTAAACCTCTTTGTACCAGTGAGCCCAAAGGCATGTCTGTATACTTCCTGAACAGTTAATGAAATCCAGAAACACCATCATTATGTGGCATGCCCATTAATTCTTAACAACAGTGGGTTTTGTTTTCTTTCTCTGTGTGTCATCTTCTTTCCTTACATGACAGTGGGGGAAGAGGAGAACATGAAGAAAGTAGTTTATTTTCCTCATGATCTGTGGCACAGAGGAAGGGTTCACCAGCTCAGAATACCATAAACTATTTTTGGGAAGCATAGGGTAACTTAGGAAACATGGAAAAGCACTGCTTAACTTTTCCTTCAGCTTTGGCAAAGAAATGACAAAGGAAGGATTTAGCCCTTAAAGGAAGTGATATCTTAGGCCAGTCCCCTGGTTTCCCCTAAAAAGGGAAATTTTAATTATAAATGTTTTGCAATAATTTAAGCATTTGTCTTGAGCGGTCAGACATGCCTATGCTCTTTCACAAGTTGAAACATTTAGGGGGGGGCAGTTTTCTAAGAAAATCCCATGACATGTTTGTTCATAAAGCTCTCCACAACTACGTGCTGGAAGGATGCAATGTTCAAATACAGCTTTTTGTGGGGTGGGGACAAAGTGTCCAGAATGGGTTGCCACACCCCTTGACCAAACCCTGGCACACACGTACCTTGCACATGTGAGCAAGTCACTGTCGGGGTCCCAAAGCCCACGGGGGGGGGGTTGCCCCCTAAATTGATCTGCAAATGGGGGTATATTCAACAGGAGGGATTGTGTCTGCCCCAGTGCTAGGCCAACCAGGGGGGGATTGTGATATCATCACCGAGCTCACATCACAGGCCCACCCCTGCCCAGTAGGTTTCCCGGGCAACACTGGCACTCAGCTAGCCAGGTTGGGACCATCCGGGCGAAGCTTGGCACCCCTGCTAGTTATGTATATATGAACAGCAGCATGCACCTGTTGTCGGCTGCAACTCAATCAGAGTATACCTTTTTCCTGCCCCAGGGCCCCTGGAGGATTGGTATTGGAGGCTATCTGGTTCTGGGCTGCCTTTGCCTTTTTTAAAAAAATAATTTTTATTGTGTTTTAAAAATACAAAATAAGTATATAAAGAAAAATTGCATATACATTACAAAAATAGGAGATACATTAAAAAAAGAAAAGAATATAAAGATAAGATAGCCATATATACTAAGAATAATGAGATACAAATAATACACCTTGATTATACTATTCCACATTCCATTCCATCCTTAATCAACTAATAATTATCAATAGAGTAATAGGTTTAATTAATCAGTCTAATTTCAATCTACCTTATCTTACTTATCAATTTGTTAACTCTCCTTTCTAAAATCCAAATACTATAAAAATACTTGAATTCCTACATGCCCTATTTGTTCTTTTCCTGACCATCTTGATAAAATCTAAACAGAAATACTAATTCACCCATTGTGACTGTACATTGCCATGGAGGATGCGGTGTCATTTATTTATTCACTGTTTCCAAAAACTATAGTGTTCCAGTACTGGCTTGATTCAGTCACCTCCGTCACCGGCAGATTCCACAAACAGATGCCAAATTTGCCAAAATCTATTTTCCTTTACTATACCATTTTTTTTGTTCAGCTCCCAGGTCAACTTTTCATTCAAAGCTATCTACCACATTTCCCTATACCAATCTTCTATCTTCAATGTCAGATCACTCTTCCACTTTCTCGCTATACATTGTCTTCCAATTGTCAAACATATTGAAAGCAACTCTTTTTTATCCTTTCCTAAACTCATATTTTCTGTATCTGTCAGCAAAGCTGTAGCTGACCCCAGCTTTATGTTCTCCCCAAAAAATTCTGGAAATCTCGCTTTCTATTTCCCCCAAAATTCATTTACCACTTTACAACTCCACCACATATGCTCATATATTCCCAATTTACTTTGACATCTCCAACACATTGGGCTTTTGTTTTTATCTATCTGATGTAATCATACTGGCATCAGATACCATCTCCAAAGCATTTTAAAATTATGTTCTTTTATTCTGACTGACATTGTTCTCATAATCCTTTTCCCCCACTTATTTTTCCAATCCAACTCTGTGATACTGACAGTAAGATCTTGCTCCCAAATTTTTCTCAATGTTTCTTGTGAGTTAATCTCTTTGTTTAACATTTTATAAACTTTACTCACCAATCCCTTTATATTCATTTCTCCTTTTCTAATTTTTAATAGTGTTACCTCAAATTCTGTCTTGTCTCTTTCCAGGCTAACATTTCCCAAATAATTATTATTCCATTTATTTACCATTATTGTCTGAAACCAATTCAATTTCAACTGTGAATAAACTTCAGTTTTTTCTGTTTATCCTTGCAGACGTTTAACCAGTCCTTCAACAGGGTAATATCATTTTTAACCAAAATCTCCTTCACTTTGCTATCTATCTTTATTGGAAATTTTTAAAAATCCTCTATTTCTATAATTGGAGATATATTAGGGACTAAGTCTTTTTTGACCTTTTTCCATATATCTAACGTTGCCTTCATCATTTTATTTTTAACACCTAATTTGCTCCCTTCTTTATCCAAAAATGCCACTTTACTAATTTAGTTTAATTCCTTCATCTCAAGATCTTCCCATATTAGTATTTCCTTCCTCTAAATCTTTACAATGTTTTTAATCTGGAAGACTCTGTAATAATTTTTAAGATTTGGTATACCCAATCCACCTTCTTTTTGTGACAAATACCACAGACTTTTATTAATTCTAGCTCTAATTCCTCCATTACAATAGGCATTAAACATATTTTGAAACTCTTTAATTTCCTTTTCTTTTAATTGAATCGGCAGCGTATCAAACAAAAAGTTTAACTTAGGAAGTAGCATCATCTTACACAACGCAACTCTACCAAACCATGACAATTTTAATTTTTTATATTGCAGAATTTTATCTTTTATTTCTTTTTTTGTTTTGTTTTTCATAATTGAGCCTCTTAAAATCTTCCCATTTTGCTTTTGCCTTTTGAGGCAAACAGGAAAAATGCCACTGGCATGAATTTGTTTAAGGTGGATCCCAGCTTGCCATGAAGTGACCCACACACTGTGATCTCAGAACCATCTCCTGTGGCACATAGGAGACATGTAGGATTTAACACCAGGACTGCAATGGACTGCCACAGCCTTGAGGATATATGGACAAGGTGCACCATCACAGCCAGTCCATCTGGCATGACATCTTCCGCCTCCATGATTATTGGGAATCAATGTAGTAAAGTGGTTCCTCCTTCATTCATTTTGCCATTGGGCTCAGTATAATGGTTTCCAGTGTCATTTCCTCCATTGAGGGGACCATCACTGTTGTGTCCAAGCATTTTATTATTATTTGTGTGTCAGCTTTGCCGTGTAACCCCGTTTTTAGAAATAAGCACCCCAATTTTCGTCTCTCTATTTTTCCTTTCAAACGTTCTTTTACTCTTTCAATAAAGTTATTTCTTTCACCGTATTTTTATTTACCATCCACATTTAGGCTTCCCTTTTCACAAGCACCACTCTGGCCATGCACCCATTCACACACACTTGAAGGTATATACTTGTAGCCCCATTTTTGGAAAACACAATACCCCAATTTTATTTTATCTCTTATTATGCCTCTCTGCTGTGGAGGAAAGTGCCCCCCTTCAGAAAGCTGTCAGCCAGCCAGCAGAAAGAAAGACTTCTAAAAACCCAAGCCTCAAAAAGGCTCCTTTATATTGCAGTTGGAGTTAACTTGTGTTTTAAGGGTTTTGAAGCCTTGCTTGCCTACTGACATCGCTAACCTGATTATTGGATGTCTGATTAATTAATTGACTATGCAGTGTTTATTAAAAAGTCCTAAAACTTACTAAAATGTTTTTTAAACGATTCTAACATTTTTTTGCTTTGAATTCCCAAGCAGAAATATCCATGCAACATACCTCCCAGCCTACACAGGAAGACATCAATTATTTTCACCTATCGTTAACCCTGGACCCTGACTCCTGGGATTTCAAGATAATCCTTCTTAATCTTCAACACACCTGCCACAGATTGTTTTTAACAATACCTGCATACCTTGGGGGTGGGAATGTGCAAATCCTTAAGAGACACAGAACTGGGTTAAGGGTGGATACTGCATATCTATTGATTCTGGGATTCTTTGTGTATTTAATCAAGATAATGCTTGGGGTGAGACAGGATTAATTAATTACTGGGTGGGAATGAAAACAACTACTAGCTCCTCACGTAGCCCAACATTCAGCGTTGCCTGAACTTATTATCAACAATGCCATTGGTCATTTTGAACTTCTTGCCGTGAACTCTGGAACCACATTGGTGCACATATTCAATCCTCACTCCTATTGGATGTCACATTGGAGAAATCAAGACCTACAGCTGTTGAACTGTGAACTCTGTTTTTTCTTATGTAAACCCCCAGGGCAATTGCCCTACCAACCCACCTATTGTTTTATGTGATTAACTTTTTACTGTAACAAATGCAAGCGCGGCGCCAAAATGGCCGCCGCGCCCTTTGCGGGCCCCCCCCACAGGACAGAGAATCCGGGTAGTTAGGGGCGTGGCCAGCTCCCTTATAAAAGGGGTGGCCACGAGGCAGCCAAGCTGCCATTTTACCTCAGCGACGGAGCGGAGAAGTTTTTTCCCCTGCGTCTCCGTCGCTCGTTAGCTTACCGGGAAGCCTTTTGGTAGCGGTTCTGCCTTTCCGGCTTCCCTTTTTGCTCCGGTGGAGATGCCTTCGAAGAAGAAGGCAGCTTCGAGTTCAGCTCGCGTTGTTAGGAGGCGCAACCCAGGTCGGAGGACCGCGGTGACGCCTCCTCAGCAGCCACCTTTGCCAGCCCCGGCCGGGGCCGGCGGAATGGGGTCTATTGCCCCTTGGCCCGGGGTGGGCGATCAGAGTGCGGGCGCAGAAGGGGTTCCGGCCCGCGGCCCACGAGCGGTGGACACCGCTCCTGCTCCTGCCCACTCTGTCGGGCCTACTCCTCTTGGGCTGCAGCCTCTCCCGGGGCCCTCTAGCCTTGGGGGGTGGTGCGGCCCCCTGCCTTGGCAGGTTTCTCCACCAACCCTGCCGGGCTTCGGTGCTGGCCAATGGCCATATGTGGGTCCCGGGGTACAGGGACCTGTACCCATGCCTGGGCCAGGCGGGCCAGCCGGCCCTTTGCCCATGGTCAACGTGGACACCTTGCTGGCCCGCATTGCGGCCCTGGAGGCGTCGTTGGCGCGGGCCAGT
Source organism: Bradypodion pumilum (assembly GCA_035047305.1). Taxonomy (NCBI): domain Eukaryota; kingdom Metazoa; phylum Chordata; class Lepidosauria; order Squamata; family Chamaeleonidae; genus Bradypodion; species Bradypodion pumilum. The sequence continues at coordinate 125,204,426 of JAWDJD010000005.1, read as the reverse complement.
CAGGCGGGCACCCCTTTCGGGGTTCCTTTTGAGACGCTGTCGGCTGGAGGACAACAGCCGGCGGGGAGGGTCGAGCTGCTGCAGGCGTGTGGCGTGGTTTCGGCCACTGCCTCGCAGCTCCCCAGCCAGCAACCAGGTGCGGGTCAAGCCCCGGTGATGAGCTCTACGTCGGTCGTGAGCTCCGACGCCCCCAGTGGGCCGGAACCCCCGGTGGGGGCGGCCCACGGGGGTGCAGCGTGTGAGTATACGGTGCAAGCGAGTACATCCACACACATTCCCAATCTAGGGGGGGCCTTTCAATGGCCTTGGCCTCGCGCGGGTGGTGCGGGGGCCACGCTGTCGGCGACCCACCCGGCGACGACGACTGCCACCTTGGGCACTGGGGTGGGCATTGGTCCTTACACTACAGGGAATGTTCTGGGGGTGGCTGGATTAGTTCAGGCCCCTTTTACCAGGCCGGCTGTCCCTTTTTCGGCCTTGCCGACGGCAGGGTATTCCTTGCCATTGGGTGATCACCTGGCACAGGCTACTAGGGAAAAGATATGGCGAGGGGAGTACGTAGATATCTTCTCACTCCTGAACAGAGAGCCCACCAAGGAGGAAAGGGAGGGTCAGGATGAGAAGGACAAGGAGCAGGCACGCCGCCGTAAGCCGCCGCGTACCTGGGCCAACTGGCTCCCCGCTAATTTAATATACATGGCGGTATATTTGAGGGCGCGGCCGGATTTAGCTATTCCCATGGTCCAATATTTGGACAACATATATAGGGCGATGGTCGATTTCCCGGGCCCCTCATGGCTAGCATATGACGAGGAATTCCGTATGAGGATTCCCCTTCACCCCGAGATGAGATGGGATGAGCCGTGCCAGAGGCTTTGGCTTTTGTATATGACACCCACACGCCCTGCCCCGGGGGATAGATACCATTGCGGACATGCGGTCCAGCGAGCGGCTCCAGCGCAGGTTACCCGCCAGGCGGCGGGGCAGGGGGTTCCAGCCCGCCTGCTGTGCTGGACTTTCTCGTCAATTGGTTCCTGCAATCGAAAGAACTGCAGGTATAAGCATGAGTGTCCCACATGCTCTGGCCCCCACGCAGCCTCTGCTTGCCCCAAGCCTGGGGGGGCGCGAGGCAGAGGGAAGGGTGGACAGTGGGCTGGCAAGCCTGCCACGGATGGAGCTAGTTCTCCAAAAGGCCCCCTCCCCAATTAAGGTGGACATGCTGGAGCGCTGGCTCGCATCGTACCCGAAGGGGGAGGACAGGGAGTATATTCTTCAAGGTTTTAAGCAGGGATTTCGTATCCCTTTTGTGGGTGATAGGTCCCCTCAGGATGCTCCCAACCTTTTATCCCTTAGAGGAAGGGAGGAGGTGGCTGCGGCCAGCATTCAAAAGGAGTTAGTCGCGGGCAGGGTCGCTGGACCTTTCCCCGTACCCCCGTTTCCCAACCTTAAGGTCTCGCCACTGGGTTTGGTCCCCAAAAAGTCCCTAGGTGAGTTTCGCCTTATTCATCATTTGTCCTACCCAGCCGGCCGATCGGTCAATGATGCTATCCCTGATGACCTTTGTTCAGTCAGGTATACATCGTTTGACCATGCGTTGCGCATGGTGCGCTCGTGTGGCCCGGGTGCCCTGCTGGCCAAGTGTGACATTAAGTCAGCTTTTCGCCTCTTGCCAGTGCACCCGGGCGACTTTGAGTTGCTGGGTTTTAAATTTAAGGGGGAATATTATTTTGATAAGGCCATGCCTTTTGGCTGCTCCATATCATGCTCGGCTTTCGAGCGTTTTAGTACCTTCCTAGAGTGGGCTTTCGCCCGCAGGTCAGGGTCCCGGTCTGTAGCCCATTACCTGGATGACTTTTTATTCGTGGGTAAACGGGGCTGGGACACGTGCGCACGTCTCCTCAACACATTTCAGACGCTAATGGAGGAACTTGGTGTCCCTTTAGCGCCCGAAAAGACCGAGGGCCCATCGACCAAGCTAGTATTCCTGGGGGTTGAGATTGACACAGTAGTGCAGGCTTCTAGGTTGCCGGGTGATAAGGTGTCCAGGATCGTGGCCCTTATCTCGGAATTGCTGGCCAAGCGTAAGGCATCACTGAGAGAACTTCAGGTGCTACATGGGCACCTTAATTTTGCTTGCAGGGTGGTCGCACCGGGCAGGGCTTTTGCCCGGCGCTTATGCGACGCCATGGCAGGGTTATCCAGGCCCCACCACAGAGTCAGGCTCACCCGGGGTATCAGGGCAGACATGTTCGTCTGGTTGCAATTCCTGAGGGAGTTTAATGGGGTCTCATTTTGGAGGTCTGACCTCCTGGCGTCCCCCAATTTCCAGATCCAGTCTGATGCCTCAGGATCCCTGGGTTATGGGATGTACTTCAATGGGAAGTGGGCCTGTGGTGGGTGGCCACCGGCATGGGCAGGCACAGGTCGCCTGCGGGATCCCACATACCTGGAATTTTTCCCCAATTTTGGGGGCTTTGATGCTATGGGGCGAACTGTGGGCTAATTCGGTGGTGCATTTCTGGTGTGACAATGCTGCTGTTGTCCACATTGTCAATGCACAGACTTCCAAATCGCCCAGGGTCATGGACCTAGTGCGCCATTTTGTGCTGCGCTGCCTGCGCCTCAACGTTTTGTTCAGGGCCAGGCATGTCCCAGGGATTAATAATGATATTGCTGACGCTTTGTCCCGCCTGCAGATCTCCCGGTTCCGTGCCTTGGCCCCGGATGCGGAGGAATTTCCCTCGCCACTCCCGGACGAGATGTGGACTATTGGCAAGGAGAGGTGAACCGGGCGATTGGCCTGTCACTAGCGCCATGCACGCGTAAGGCGTATCAACAAGCATTCAATTCTTACAGGGCATTTGCTACTCAATTTCTCTTGCCAGAGACCTGGCCTATCCCGGTGGACCATGTTCTGCGGTTCATGGTTCACCTGCATGCACAGGGCCTTGCACCTCGCACCATAGCATCCAAGCTCTCGGCGTTGGCTTTTATGGCCAAAGTGGGAGGTCATGTGGATACCACCTCTGACTTCCGTGTGCGACATGTTTTGGAGGGGTGGGTGCGCGAGCGCGGGCGTTGCCCGGATGACCGGCACCCTATTTCCCCAGGGGTTCTTACCCAGTTGGCCCGGGGCTGGCCAGGCCTCTGTTTTGATCATTATGAGGCAGCCCTTTTTCACGCAGCCACAACGGTGGCATTTTTTGGAGCGCTCCGCGTCAGCGAACTCGTGATGCTGTCTAAGGCGGATGCAAGTGGTAGGGCACTGGAACTCGAAGATGTCTACGTAGCCAAAGACTGGGCCCAGTTGAGGATACGCTCCTCTAAAACAGATCAGCATGGCGTAGGCAGTGGTGTAAGACTGCTACGTTGTTCTTTGGCAGACATCTGTCCGGTTGGTGCCCTACAGGAATTCCTGGCACTGCGTGGCATGCACCACGGCCCGTTTTTCTGTCACCAAGATGGGTCTCCCCTTACTAAATTTCAGTTTTGGAAGGTGACAGCCAGAGCCCTCACCAGGGTGGGCCTACCAGGTGCCCGTTATGGCACACATTCGTTCCGGATTGGTGCAGCCTCTACAGCAGCTGCTTTTGGGTACTCTGGGGCTGACATACGCAGCATGGGGAGGTGGGGCTCGCAATGTTTTCAGTTTTATGTGCGCCCACTCCCGCCATGAGTACCAATCCAGTCACCTTACCGCCTTTTTTCTCAATTTTCTTACAGACCCTGGGTGTCGTACTACACCGGTGACAGTATGGCTGGTGGGCCACAGCTATGTGCACAGGGCAGCGCGTTACGCTGCGGCGACAGAATGGGGACCCCGACTGGGACTGCGTGACCACGCCAGTCTCGCATGGCATGGTAAGCCTGGGATGTTATGGCGGGAGCTGCGGCCTTTCCTTTTTTCTGGCCTGGGTGCTGACCCGCCTGACATTCTAATCATCCACCTGGGGGGCAATGATTTGGGCCAGGTCACCGGCTTATCGCTTAAGCATGCGATTTGCGAGGACCTCGCCTACTTGCATTATGTCTGGCCTGCCACAACCCTGGTTTGGTCGGACATTGTCCCGCGCCATTCTTACAGAGGGGGCGTTAACCTCCTGGCCCTTGACCGCGCTAGGCGCGCGGTCAATAAGGCAATGGCGCGGTTTCTTGCCAACAGGGCTTGGGGACGGGTTAGTCATCACCCCGATATTAGTCTACAAAATTATGACTTGTACGCAGGGGATGGGGTCCATCTGTCGCGAGGAGGTATGGACCTCCTGTTGGGTGATTGGCGAGCAGGCCTGTTGACCGAGCTGACGGTCTGGGGGGGGGGCGTCAGGTCTTCTTTGAAGCCCCTCCGTGTGGCGGGTAGCACTGGTAAGGTAAACAGTATGACCCACAAGTATCCGGCAGGTTCGCAATTGACTGGACAACACTAGACAGGAATAAATTAGTTAAACGTTGTCCGGTCAACGACGAACCAGGCGATGGGGTGATGACGATTGCTAACCAGCATGCATCACCCCTGTGATTTCACGGATACGCGTCAGAGGGTGGGGTCATAAGTTAGTTATTGACTACGGTCAACAATTTGTTTGTTGTCAACAAACAAATTGATACAAATTGATACATTGTAACCAATTGCCGTTGGCAATTTTGGGGTGGTACCTTACCAGTGTTACTTCGGCCTGCTTGCCTTAGGAATTACGATTGGTCGTTTTACCAATGCAAATTTATAATTCGGACTAGGGCATTGAATCAATAAATGTGGCCCTATGCTGTTATCCACTTTCAATGTTGTCTGTGTCCGTTATTGGGGGGGTGCGCCTGCAATGCAAGCGCGGCACCAAAATGGCCGCCGCGCCCTTTGCGGCCCCCCCCCACAGGACAGAGAATCCGGGTAGTTAGGGGCGTGGCCAGCTCCCTTATAAAAGGGGTGGCCACGAGGCAGCCAAGCTGCCATTTTACCTCAGCGACGGAGCGGAGAAGTTTTTTCCCCTCCACCCCCTCCCTAGTTAACAGTGTGATATTATGGTCGCTTCGGGGCCGGGTGGGAATTTTTGGTTGGGACCCATATTGGCTCCGGGTCCTGGCTTTTTTGCCCATCCCACACTGTTGCTATGGTTTGATATAGGGGGCTTTCTGTGTTCCTACTGTTGACTTTGGTCACATTGGCGGGTAGCACTGGTAAGGTAAACAGTATGACCCACAAGTATCCGGCAGGTTCGCAATTGACTGGACAACACTAGACAGGAATAAATTAGTTAAACGTTGTCCGGTCAACGACGAACCAGGCGATGGGGTGATGACGATTGCTAACCAGCATGCATCACCCCTGTGATTTCACGGATACGCGTCAGAGGGTGGGGTCATAAGTTAGTTATTGACTACGGTCAACAATTTGTTTGTTGTCAACAAACAAATTGATACAAATTGATACATTGTAACCAATTGCCGTTGGCAATTTTGGGGTGGTACCTTACCAGTGTTACTTCGGCCTGCTTGCCTTAGGAATTACGATTGGTCGTTTTACCAATGCAAATTTATAATTCGGACTAGGGCATTGAATCAATAAATGTGGCCCTATGCTGTTATCCACTTTCAATGTTGTCTGTGTCCGTTATTGGGGGGGTGCGCCTGCAAAGAGCCGGCTGCTGGTATTGATTGAATCATTGTAATTTTTTATTTTGTAATTAATAGACTAGTAGTAGAGAGCTAGGCTTAGTTTCCTTGGGTGGGGGGTATAAAAATCCCTTGGTAGAAGGTGTCAGGAGCACTCTTTGTACACACGCACACAAGAATACAAGAAGAGCTGCTCACTGGGGAAACTTATTTTAGACAAAAAGGTTGAGACTAGGACTTATGCCAGTGCCTGGCCAGTGTTGTTTTTAACTCCTTTTCAATAAACTTGCTTTATATTTTTGTCTGAAATAAACATCTCCTCGTCCTTGGGAGAAGGGTTCCATCAGCGAGTGTACCAAAGTTGCGACTGTTCTCAACACGCATGCTCCTGTAATCAGAGGAAGGGGGCATCAGTTTTTGGGTAACAGTCGGAAGTCTAAGGCGAAGCTGGGCGCGTATTTCAAACAAGCAGCCTAGATTGCTGATTCGCTGTATTGAAAGTTCCCGCTTCTCCGGAAGCCTGCCGAAATGTATCTTCTTGTAATGGCTAAATCCACTGTAAGTAAGCAGGCCACCATGTACATATTCCCCAGTCCGGATCATGAGCTGAATAAAGATCACTGTTGTTAACCCAATCCTGCTGGTTAGATTACTACTTTGTCTGGACTCAACAATCACCCTACCCAAAGGGGCTCAGCTGCCCATAGCCATTGGCTCCTTTGGGGAGTCAGGTTATTTACCATCACCCAACACTTGGTGTTAGCATGCACCAGACAATTTTAAAATGATATTTGCTATAACATTTCTCTTGGAAAATCAAGGGTGGCAAAATGAAAGAAATGCTATAAATGAAACTTAATTGAGTTTATTACATTACTAGCTCATCTAAATCTGGCATTGTTCTGGCTGCTGGCGAGAATATTGGGACCAACCACTTATAAAGATGGGCCCAAATAAAATTTTCATATTTGTTTTTATTTTTGTTCTGGGAGGGGGGAACCTTCCTGTTTCATGTTCATTACAGTATTTGTGTCTACCTTCGGGTCTTTAAATTTTGTTTTTGCCCATTTGTGTTTTATATTGTTAGTAGTTCAAAACCCCAAAGAATCTATAAAACTACTTTGAAAGGAGCAGCAAGGTAACAGAGAATCAATCTACTCCAAAAAGCAGGCAACAGTACAACCAACAATGATCACCAAATAAATCAGTTCTCCAAGCCCCACCAAACAGAATAAATACATACCAGATTAACCAATTAACAAGTAAAAAACACAGTCAAATGGAATAAAATCCGTATACACAGGGGAAGGATCAAAATAAAATATACCCACACAGTCACTTTTCCCAAAAATCAAGAAATGCAACAAGCAAACAACAGTACATAAGAACAGCCTTGCCGGAACAGGCCAAAGCCCATCCAGTCCAGCATTCTGTCTCACACAGTGGCTCACCATTTGCTTCAGGGTATTCCCAAGCAGATGCCTTCACCTGCTTAGAATTCCCTGGAAATGGCATTGAGAGATATCCTGCCTATCTCTCCAACCTGGAGGTTGTCCTTAGGTATTCATAATTATAGCCATTGATACCCTTGTCCTCCATGAACTTGTCTAATCCTTTCTTAAAGCTGTCAAGACTGACAGCTGTCACAACTTCTTCTGGCAGGGAGTTCCTGTTTTACAAAACAGTAAAAACAACAACAACAACACAGTACAACTAGAATACTCCTACTACAATACTACAATACTAGAATCCTACTACTAGAATAGGGGGAGAAATTTCTTCCTCCCCTTACTTGATGCCTTTTATTCTCTCTTTTGAGTCTAGTAAGCAGACCAGACAGGCAGCAGCAAGAATAAAACAAGAAAGAAAGGGGGGAAAGAAGAAAAACCCTCCAAGAAACGAGGAGAAATCTAAACCCAAATACCTCCATTCTCAAGCCCTTTATAGGCAGGAGGGTGGGAAGTGTATCAAAAGGGCCTCTTAGTAATGGCATATGGAGCCATCACACAGCTTTGTTCACCCAGCACACATCTATTTCACAGTGCCCTGGTACACAGTGTGAATTTCCCATCTGCACCCTGTAGATGTAAGCTTCCAGTCCTATTGTCCTTAACCATGGAGCCTAGGGAGAGTACAGCTCAGCTCCCACCCCCAGAACAGCCTTCAAATTCGAGTGTGGGTAGGCATCTCAGAAGATTTGCTCACTCCAAGAGCATGTGATCTTGGGGCCAGGGGAAATTGCAGGCTTGGAGTGCATTCTTTTTCTGCAGTAAGCCTGCCTTTCTCACCTCCGAAATTTACATTTTAGTCACATAGCCTGTCTGTCTTTTGGCAAAGTTATGTGCTAAGGAAGCTAAGCAAACCCAATGCATTGATGATAAAATATATTGTTGCAATGGCTACCAGATGTTGGAGTGAATGTTCAAAAAATCAGCAATTAGAATAGAAGGACAAACAAGCTAAAAAGACAGTCTTAATGCACAATGCTGTGGTAGAAAAAAAACATCAAAATGAAGAAATGAGTTAAAAATTTCATACAGTGTTACTCTAATGACAAAGAGCCTGCAGCAAATGTCAGAGGATGAAAAAGTCAGAGGTTAACTTCTTATCAGTTAATGAGAATGTAACGCTCTCTTGACTTTCTGTTTCTGTGGAAAGAGATAGCAATCCTGTCAATGAAGAGTTAATTAGCTAAGGAGGCTGTGGAAAAACATTACACAATTCACAAAGAGGTTGGAACTTAGTTCCAGGCATATTATGACTGCAGGAAAACAAATTGCCTTTGAAATGTGGCGCTTAGGATAGAAGTTTGCAAAAATCAAAGCGTTACTTATGTAATGTAAAGGGATTAGGCATAGTTATAGCAGGAGCTTGTGGAAATATATCCAAGTCGTTAGGCTTGTTCATAATGCAATGGATTAGTGACATTTTACCTTGATCTTGATTCTATTTAACTTCAAGTGCCAGTGTCATAATGCAAAATCTGAACCTGTGATTTTACCTGCTGAGAACCTCAATTTCAGGTGATCTGACTTTACTATATTCTTAAAACATTTAGACAAGTCTAGACAAGACTTACCATTCATTACCTATTATTTAACCAGTTATGAGACATGTCATTTGAAAACAGGGGCCCCATTTTGTGAAGATGAACAGGATTTTTTATCTTCCCCCCTTTTTTAGAGCACTTTTGCCGGGTGAGAAACTCAGAGACAATTTTTCAGGTTTGTGAGGCCGTAAAAATTGTCTCTTTCAGTGCAAGTCTCTTTAATGTAAATGAATCAATTTCTTCCCTATTTTTCACTCTCCAATTAGCTGTCTGCTTTGTAACAGCACTAATTGCTAAGCAGGCTTAAGAATGTGGAAGTTGCGGCTTAATTCTTTGAAGAGGCCAGCAACCAGAAAAAAACCTCCCTTGCACCTTTAAAGGCAGACTTGGCTGAGAGGGAGGGGGGTCACTTTTGCCTCTTTTTTGGGCTAGAATTTCCCCCCTCCTTCTTCCTCTTTCATCCCAGGTGCTTATGCTGCTAGGCAGGCAGCCAGGAAACAAATAAATTTTTGCCCACTGCTCTTTCTCATACTCTCTTTAGCCCGTTGCTTGAATGAATCGGGGCTGGGGTGACTTTCTTCTTCCCATTGAAAGCAATGTATCCAACCCATGAACAGAGTTAACTGTCACCTTCTTTATGACTTCTAGAACACAATACCTGGCATCTCACTTTTGATGTTGCAACATTATAACACAACCATGCAAACACATAACAACTCTCAACAATTCTGCAGTCACACTGGTGCACCATTCATTCACACATCACACATTCAAACCTTGGATATCTGCATTCCTTCCTGGGGACATTACCCCTCCCCAGGACTGCAATGCTTCGCTCTACTCATGAGGAAACAGTTCCTCTCTGCCAGATTTTTTAGGCTGTTCTCAGGTGGCTTTTTACAACCACTCTGGGCTTTTGCTTAGAAGTTAGTTTCCTTTCCAGTTCAGTTACCTTCCTATCCAATCTAAACTTTTGGACTTGGCTTCTGGGGGTTCCTACCCAACTCCTTCTGCCCCTTCTGGTTCTGCTTTCTTCCTGAGTTCCCTAGTGAATTGGCTCTGGAGCCCTGTGTCCGTAGTGGCTTTGCAGGTCTCCACAAGCAGCCTGTAGAGGACGGGCATGTGGACAGTAGTCTGTCTGCCCGAAAGTGCGTCTACCTCTAGGCAGACTGGACACAACAACTGAATTTCAGCCAGTTCTGCTGCCGACAATTCCCTCTGGCATAATTCTGCCTCTATCATGTGTTGGGAAGGACTCCTGACTACTCGGGAAGTGCCTGTGCTTCTGGAGTCCTCCAAGCCCCCATGCTGGGATTTGATGGTTGCGTAGAGACGTGCTGGGACTGATGGTTCTACATAGGCTGGGGGTTTCTCGGTCTCTACCTGGGCTGGACTCATGGCTGCAATATCTGCCTACATTTCCTCCAAGCCCCTATGATTTTAGTGGGCACTCGGGGTTCTTCTTTGAGGCATTTCCCTACTCTGTCCCAAATCTCTGGATCCATCATACCTGCTTCTGGGTAGAACAGTCAGGGTTCCCCCAGATGCAACACGAGTTCCTCCGTACTCTTATATGAAATAGCCTGGCCAGGCCCTTGAGCTCCTCCACCTGAGCATTTTGCCTGATGGATGAGTTTTGCCCCCCCCACGCAAGCCCCCATACTACCTAATTGGGGGTTCCTCAGATTTGCCTCCACAGGATGAGTTGGCATGCCTTTGGGTAGTACGCCGGGGTGAGTGATGCACAGGACGATGTCCCTCGGGTCTGGTCAGTGGATCAGGATTGCAGCTATGGCTGCCACGGGCTTCTGCTGTTCTGCCTCTGCTGTTTCAGGATCACGGCTCTCCCCTGGGTTTGGAACGTGTCCGTTCCAATATGTGGGGTCTGCCGGGCTTGTGGTTGCGTTGGCTTCCTCACTTTCGGATCGTTACGGCCTCTTCTAGGGACAGCATTGGCCTAGCCTCAGGATCACGTCGGGTTCCAATCAGGGTTTGTTCTGATCAGAATCACATCGTGGCTTCAGAGAAGAATTACATAAGGGTCACCAGATGTTGCAATGGCTACCAGATGTTGGAGTGGCTGGCCGCAAGGAAGACATGTGAGACAATCGTGTGGTGAAGTCCAGCCCCGATCTGGGTCGAGTGGTACATAGTTATTGCCCTGCCTGGGGGTTGTGACACGTGCCTAGGGCATTTGTGCCGCCTCTGTACAGAAGGCTGGCGTACATGGTGTTTTCCGGTGGTCCAGCTACAATGCCAGCTCTTGGAAGTTACCCTGTGGTTAATGGACAACTCGCACTTAATTCCCTTGGGCTGTCTAAACCCATTGTTCCTGCCCTAATCTCGGAGTCTATGTGTATTGACTGCGGGTACCTATCTTGTTCTGCTGTCTGGTGTGGCTTATTTGCCCAACTTAATCTGCAGCCAGAAGCGGAGGATTGTGTATTTCCCTTAGGGTCATATCCTTGGTTTTTGCCCTGTTTCTATTGTAGCCATCAGCCAAGGCTTTATGATTTGCCCCCCAAACTAACTAGCTAGCCCATACCCCAATTGCATTTCCTGCAAAGTCCGGTTGGTCCCCGGAACTGTTGAAGGCCGGGTGAACCCCTGGGGAAAGGTTTGGCCAATTATTCCTGTGGGCAACCCACAATATATCCTAGTTGTCCGACTTGTGTCCACAACTTTGAGGCTGCACCATGCCTAAATCATGGTACTGTATGCCGTGTCCCTGAGCAGCTTTCAATCCTTCTGAATAAGTCCTTTCAACTATTACTGGCACTTTTATCAGATCTTCTCTGTCTATTATGTGATAACATTGTTCTCCCCAGAAGGAAGTATTATTGCTTCCCCCTTTCTTTCTAAAGGTGCAGGCCCCTTTTTATCTCTGGCAACTGATTACAACAGATGGCATTTTGCATAAAACAAAGTGCTGGGAATACGTTGCAAGATGGAAAGTGGCTTTTGGTCTTGAGTGCCATTTTCCACAGGGAAATGTACAGCACTGTTATTTCATTGTATCATAGAACAATTATTTCCTTAATTTATGCAAAACACTGTTTGGCTTAGAATGTTTCACCCTGTATGCCCTTTCAATTAGCTGAGATGTCTAGGTTTTTTTTTCTGAGAACCTGACAGCAGGGTCATTAGCATAACTTTGATTCAAAATTAAACATTAAATGCTGAGAAGAGTAAATTTCCTCTGTTCTGACTGCTGCAGTGTATGAGTTGCTTGATGACATCTGAATTTAGAGTACACAAATAATATAAATAAATAAACAAATACATTCCTGAATACATTTCTGTTACACTCCCATTTTTTTCATCCTACATAGAGCCAGGCAGTATTTTCCTGAAATATTTTTGTACTTTGGCAACTCTTGGTGTCCCCTCAAGTCTCCTGAAACCCTCATCGTTGTTAAGGGAGCAACCTGAGCTATATAACATCCAGTTTTGAAGAATGAGTTTAAGAATTCTGATACTAAGAATATTTGGGCTGTGTGACCTAATCTGTGCTCTTTAGAAAATATTCTGACCAATTCCATTCCTGGGCCTGTGAAAGAAATCTGTGATTTATCTGATCTCAATTTCCAAAAAAATGATTCTCTAAAAGGGAGGCAGGACATATGGCAAAGAAATAAGATATTGGGAAACTGTGTGGTGCCCTAATTGTGTGATTTGTCCACTTTGAACCCATACACCAATCATCTTTCCACAATCTCACACAAAATGTCTGAAACTGCATTGCACTTGGTGTAGCATAAAATTATGCCTGGGAAAGTTTATGAGAAATTATATCCAAGCAGTATACATTGTGTACCTGATTGCACAGTTGATTGAGTAAGTAGCTATGCAACTGCATCTGTGTAACTGCTTGCTCGATACAATTTCTACCTTGTCTGATATGCTTGAACAGACTAACACGGCTACTCGTTGATGGGATTTAAAAATTCTTCAGTGAGATTTCATTTAATTTCATTTCACTTTTTATTTGTATACTGCTTTATTCGGGCCGAAGGTGACTCAAAGCGGTTTACACCAATGCATGCTGTTTGCATAGCAGACAGCAGCAGAAAAAAATGAAAGAGATACAATAATGACAATATAAAGAATAAATAGGTACATAATACAAAATCCACTAAACAGCGTAATCAATACAAAACAAGGAATACAGTAGGAATCAATAAAAAGTTCAAACAGCAAGTACAAGCCCGCACTTACATCACAACAAAGACTGGACAAGCAAAAGTCCCCGAGAACAGCGGCAAACAGCAGGCATAGGCAGCTCCCATCCCTGAAGCGATGGCGTGGCTTAGGGGGAGCGAGGGACCTCCATGCGGCGGCGGCTTTTCTCTCCTCTGGCCAGGCGTGGCTCAGAAGGGGGGCGGCGAGCACAGGTGCCTCCCATCCCTGGAGCAATGGTGTGGTTCTGGGGAGAGTGGGGGATTCATTGGGAAGCTGCCTCGGGAGAGGCTCAGGTGGCAGTCCAGGCTCCAGCGGAAATGGCAGCTTCCCCGGTGTTTCTGGCACATTTTAAACTCCCCGTCTGGATGGGCCAAGGGGAGGGGCACCAGGTGCAGCTGCCTCCAACATGGGGCTGATGGAAAGAGCCCCAGGAGAGGCTCGAGCAACAGTCCAGGCTCTGGCAGCGATGGCCAACAAGGAATTTAATGAGTATTCTTCACAATCCTGTTGTTTATATACTGGATTAAAATTATATTGCTTGTAGTCCAGAATAATATTTTAAGGTCCTTATTTTTTATGTCTTAATCTTCATGACTGCATCCCATGGCTTGTTGGGCCAGTGGAAAGGGGAAGACTCTGAATCATGCCCACTGAAATCAAAGCTTAGGAAACTAGCCATGTTAAATGGCTTCTTCTGGTCAAAAGCAACTCAATGGTGCTTCCATACTGGAAGAATCTGCTGATAGGGTACTTTTGCTCCCTAGAGGATGACTCAAATATTTTCACAATCCTATTGTTCTTCTAGGAGTATCCTTCCATAATTCTCAGCAGCTCATTTGGGAGAATGATACCCTTTTTATATTGTGTAAGTAAATGCCAAATGGCCTCAGTTGACTTCCTTCAAATGTTTCTAGGCAAAGCTTCTCTCCAAGATTGTCTACATGGCCCCAAGTAAGCATCTTTGAAATGTTGCATCCAGATCTGATTTGCCTTGTTTTCCTTCTATGATCAAGTTGTCTCTGTGCTCCTTCCTTGGAACATTTGGTGGTTTTTTTTAACAGTACTGTGTCCTGCCAAAAGAAGAATAACGAAATTTGTGGAAAGAAGCATGATGGTAGTGCTGACTTTGGCAACAGGGAATTGGGTTTTATCCATAGCCACCTAAGGGAGTTTAGTGTATTATATCCACTCATTCGAGTGTTACATTACTTAAAGGCACAATATTCCAAACACAACATCCCTCCCCCCTAGGATGAGATGAAGTCTCTCATCCAATATGGTTTATTGCAAGCGCGTTTTGGGCGCAATGCTGGCTGGCTTGTCCCGGGGGCGCTATCACTTCTGTGTTCCCTGGTCTCTTGTCCTGCAATGGGAGAGGGAGACTCGTTAGCGACTTGCTGCGGTTCCGCAGCTTTCAGCGTAGGGGTAAACTCCATTGTGGGAAAACCGGGGGCACTGGGGGCTAACGAAAACCCCCGCTTCTTGCCTGGATGGGAGGGGACCACTCCGAAAAACCCCCCGGTTTTGTTACTCAAACTGAAAATCATCTTCTGGGGTATCTGTGGGGGTATCCCTCAGGATATCTATGGGGACAAACTTATTCCCTTCCCCCCTTGGTGGGGACCACTGACCCCCCTCTCCTCCCCCTTGGGCTGAACGGGTGGGGGAGAACCCTAACGCTGAATCCTGTTCTGCGCTGTGCGCGCTCTGGTATCCGGAAACCCGGCGCCGGAGTTGGTCCGCGTGTCGCCTCCAGAGTAGACCTGTGCTGGTCTCGACGCAGTATGACATGGGACCCGTTTGCCCAATGACTATGCCCGGAACCCAAGCTGGCCCTGCGCTAGCCTAGTTTCTGCAATGGACCGGGGCGCCTATTTCGAAACTCTTCATACCCGCTAACCCGATGTTCCTCCTAGTGTCTTCCACCCTCGTAGGGTCTAGCCTGGTCAGTACCGTAGTCAGTTTTCTGCGCATTAGGAGCTCTGCGGGTGAGTATCCTGACGCTAAGGGGGTCACCCTATATCCCAGCAAAAACTGGCACAACTGCAGGTTTAAATCCCCGGGGCCCATGCGCCTCAGCGCTTCTTTGCTGGTACGCATGAGGTGTTCTACCTGGCCATTCGTCGCCGGGTGGAAAGGCGCGGAGGTGATGTGCCGGATGGCGTTGATGTCGGTGAATGCCCTGAATTCGGCGGACGTGAAGCAACTAGCGTTATAGCTAACAAGAGTGTCGGGTATACCGAACAAACTGAACACTCTGCGCAATTGTTTAATTGTTGCGGCTGAGGAGGTGTTCGCAACTGGGATAACCTCTAACCACTTGGAGTAAGCATCCACTATGAGGAGGAAAAGAGATCCTCTGAAAGGGCCTGCAAAGTCAATGTGCACGCGGGACCATGGCCCCTTTGCCACATCCCATTCCCTGTGCGGAAGTCGAGCCTCTTCGGGCCGGGAGCTTTGGCAACTCTCGCAAGTGCCCACCATGTGCTCGATATCGGCGTCCAACTGGGGCCACCAGAAGTAGCTCCTGGCCAGTGCCTTGGAGCGAACAATTCCAGGGTGGCTGACATGCAGCAGCTTAAGCACCCTTGCTCTCAGGGATTCAGGGACGATTACCCGCTGGCCCACAGGAGGCAACCTCTCTCCATGGACAGTTCTAACTTTTTCCTAAAAAATGGGGCGAACTCCGCCGCCGGGGAGGACGTTGGCCACCCTTTCTGCACCCATGAACTGACCAGGGCACCGGATATGCATTAGGGCGTATCGCCTTATTAATGGTACATTTGTAATCAGCGCATATTCGAACCTCCCCGTTGGCCTTAAGCGCTGTTACAATCGGAGTTTCCCACTCCGCGGAATCAACAGGAACAAGGATCCCCTGGCCCACCAATTTGTCCAGTTCCGCCTCTATTTTGTCCTTAAGTGCAAAAGGCACCCTTCGCGGTTTGAGTCTTATTGGGCGGACCTCCGGATCCAGGTTGAACGCAACTGGGGGCCCCTTGAATTTTCCGAGTCCCTTCTTGAACACCTCGGGATGCGCGTTACACACCTCCTGTATTGGGTCAGTCCCAACGGCATACACCCCCCCAATGAACAAACCCAGGGGCTTAAACCATTGAGTCCCGAGGAGGCAACAACTCCCCCCTTTGAGAACAACCAGGGGAAGTTCCGCGGCGTGTTGCTTGTATTGGACCTTGAATTTTCCAACCCCCAACACCGGAATGCTATTTCCCTGCACGTCCCGTAGCGTAGACCTCAGTGCTTTGAGCTTGGGCCGCACGTTGGGGGAAATTCCCAAAAACTCCCTCTGGGAAATGATGGAATATGAGGAACCCGAGTCTATCTCCATCTTAACAAGGACCCCTTGCACCAGTACCTCAACAAAATATCGTGGGTGTCCTAAGGACACGCTGTGGACTGCCGTGTCGTCGTCGCTGTCGTCGGAGATGCGGCCCACACCGTCCTGCTTCCTCGAGGGCCGGACGCCTTCCTGGTTTTTCGGTGAGCGGTCTGTCGAGCCTCTCTGGTCTCTGCGCCGCCGTCTGCAAACCTTGGCTATGTGGCCTCGGCGCCCGCAGTCATGGGACGCCCCGCAGCCATCGCAACGCCGGCCATCCTTCCGCACCTTCCGGATGTCCTCATCCTCGCTGCTCTCCGTGGAGGAGTGCGGTGCCCGCCTGGCCGCTTGCACCGAGCCCACTGCCTTGTCGGGTTGTGGGGGCCTTGCTCTGAACCCCTTAACCCCGGCCCTCATGGCTTCCGCCGCCTGCGCCTCCTTCACGACCTCTTGCAGCATCGGGGGCGGCTCCTTGTTCATCAGCTTTCACTGAACCTCCTCGTCCCACAGGCCGCACAGCATGCGGTCCCTGAGGGCGATTTCCAGGTTCTCCCACTTGCATGGGCCGGCGGCCAAATGGAGGGCCGCTGCAAAGGCAGCCACGGACTCACCAGGCGCCTGGACTCTCTTCCAGAATGCGTCCCGAGCCGAAAACATTGAAACCGAGGGCTGGAAATGGTCGTGCATCGCTTTCAGGAGCTGCTTGACCGGCACTTCGTTCACCTTCTTCGGAGACACCAGGTCCACCAATACCTTCATGGCGGGAAACCCGAGCATCCTGATGAGAATGGCCCTCTTCTTCCCCTCGTCTGAGATGTCGGACACCATCAGTGTGCTTTGGAAGTCCATCTCGAACAGCTCCCATTCTTCCGGTTTGTTGATGTTGAAACCGGCCTGCGTTGTCTTGATTCTGTGGGGATCCATTATCCCACCTTCGTCGCCAATTTAGTGTATGAGAACCAAGACAATAGAAACGGCCGAAAGGTTGGCTGAACACATCTTTATTGCATGATGGTCCGGGGGAACATGTGGTAATGGCGGATGAACAGCTCAATATATACTGTGGCTATACATTTGAATGTGGCTCCTCGATATCCCATTGGCTACTGTCTGCGTGATGTCATTCCCCGTCACGCCCTTCTTGTCCAGGTGAGGTGGTGGCGGGAATCTTCCCGCGCTGTAGGTATTTGGGGAATTGGAACCATGTGAGCTGGGCGCTCGCTATTGCCCCTAGTGGTCACTAGCTCACGTCCTGATACAGAAGGTTACAGTGTTACAGCTGGTGATTATTATATCCACTCATTCGAGTGTTACATTACTTAAAGGCACAATATTCCAAACACAACAGGGAGAGAGAGGTCTCTGGTCTGCCTGACATTTGCTTTGCATAGTGCACAGTTTACTTTTCCTGACACCACGTTTCCTAATTTTTTTGCAAGTAGGAGAATATGCATGTAAAGGCCACAAATTTGAGTCCACGGTGTGTGTGTGTGTGTGTGTGTGTGTGTGTGTGTGTGTGTGTGTGTGTGTGTGTGTGTGTGGCACATCACTATCTGGTGAGACCTAAACATGGAGGGATAGAGTAAGTCCTCTATGGACAAGAATGAGGCAGAGGTCTCAGACAGTAGATTTTGAGTGCAGTAAAGAGGCAGCAAATAGTATATTAACTTGTTGCTGTTATTATGTTTAGTTCTGGGGCGGGCGGTAGCAACATGAAAAAGCAGACCAGTTTCCTTTTCTAGTCACACAAGCTAAAATTTCCTCTTTTGTAGAAATATTACTTGTATGAGGGACCTGAAACTTTTTACATGTGGCCATTTCAAACTGATACAGATATGTGCTTGTAGGGTTTTGTGCCTTTGGTGTTGAAGAAACTTCCCTAGGTTTGGGTACTATGCTTCTTGGCTTGGGTGGATGAGAGGGAACATCATATGTTGCTCAGCTTGAGGTAGCAAAATATACTGTATTGGGCTGAACCTGGAGTGGGATATATGAACTGAGGTAATATTTGACAGCCCCTTGCATCCTGGTAAGGAGCTCTGAGATCGGAGCTCTGTTTCTGGCCACAGAGTATTGATAAGTCAGAGCCTAAGAAGTTCATAACTGGAGCAATTTTTTGGGGGGTGAAATGCTCACCCATGTAGTCCATGACCTGCTCTAGGTCAGAGATGG
Organism: Bradypodion pumilum; assembly: GCA_035047305.1. NCBI lineage: Eukaryota > Metazoa > Chordata > Lepidosauria > Squamata > Chamaeleonidae > Bradypodion > Bradypodion pumilum. The sequence goes on along the minus strand of JAWDJD010000005.1, from coordinate 125,186,079 downwards.
TGTATTCTTCTGTCAAGTGGATATGAGTCTCTGAAAAAGGATGGCCCTGCCTTCCATGTAAAATGAATTTCAAGCCTTTAAGTCCTGCCAAACATCACAGCTTTTCCAGTCACTGGAAAGAGAATTATTAATCAACTGCTGCAAAAACACAAAGTCCCAACCATTTATAATCCATTCAAAATGTTCCAGAGGAAGTATTACTAGCTTCACATTAAGAAATAACACAATGGTTTTTTTGAGTTCAGAAAACAAGAAATTTGCATTAGCAAATCCTTGCTATGTCTCGCTTGATATTTGCGTCTGCCCCTTTCCCTCAAAGCCAGATATTTGAGTACATTAATATCACTCCTATCTGAAGCTATTTCCTAATAATATTACAATTACAAAATTTTAGGAGTTCATTAGAACACACTGTGGGAAGCTGCCAAACTGAATGAGAAATAGTGTGATAACAGAATGAGTAATGCAGATGCCAATGCTTGAGCAAATGCCGTATTTGTCACATATTTTATGTGGGTGTATGTGAGGAAGTGCAAGCTCATCATGTGGGCTCCCTTTGAAAATTCCCCCAGACTGGTGGTGAGAAAAGTCCCTTGATCCTTGGAAGCAAATAGTGTTGCACTCACTGTTATTTGTGACCTTACTAAATGACATTAATCTTAGGTACTTTTCATGTTCAAGGAATGAAGAAGCAGACGAATGAAGTAGTGAAATTCAGCACTTTATTAGTGGGGTTTGAACACAGTTTGGATGGGGCAGAACTCGGACTTATATACACTATAAACAGTAACAGTAACAATAATATAACAAGCCCATTGGCTAACAGAGTGTGCACATTTTTCTATCCACTTATTTGCATAAGTATAGATACATGAGAAAAGATACATTCTGCTTCTGTCAGATTCTAATTTGTGCGCCATATTGAAATCTTGTGAGACTAAGCTGTCTGACGAGATTTCGTAGCTGTCAAACAGGGATGCTGTTTGACAGCTAGGAAAAACGCGGGAACATGGCGGTTTGAATCGCCTTGACAGTTAAACACAGTTAACATACATAACAGTACTCCAGATAAATTTACTAACTTTGATTTCTCTTTCATGCTTGCTTTGCGTAAGTGAGAATTATATACAGTATAGCAGGGATAGAGAATTTTAGTCCTCTAAGCTAGTTCGAACTCACTATAGGCTGCACATTGGGGACATTTTGGCCCACAAGCTTCTCTTCTATGCTAGCTAGTCTATCTGAGGGATTCTTGGAGCTGCTGTTATAAAACATACCTCATTAAAATCTGCCTTTAGCTCAAATTTGGATGCTTTCAGCCAACTGGCAGTGGAGAAAATAGTCAGCCAGGGCAAGCTCTTCAGAGAAGCAACACGACTGTGAGAAACTTTCGGTCTTGGGTGGATGTTTGTACAGGCTCTGCAAAACGGTTGTTCCATGTGGGTTGTGGGACAAGTTACTGCAGTACATGTTAATGGGGTCCACAGATATCGCCCGCTCGCAAGCGGGTGTGTGTAGCTATTTTTGGTGGTCAGGGATCAAACACACCATGGAGGTCTGGGTTCTTAAACACAGGGCTGCTAGCACACACAAAAAAGGGAGTTTTTTAGGTTTCCCTGGGGCAGTTAAGGGCTTACCGTCCCCCGAGGAAGGAGGGGGTGGCAGGAGTGTTCATATCTGCCGAGAATCAACTGAGAAGAAAAGGGTGCCGGCTCGCAATCCCGGGAAGGAAAGGAGGGGTTGCCGGAGCACTCACATTCCCCAGGGGTGGTGGGTAAGGTGCAGAAGGTGCAAGGTTCCCGAGAGCTGGGACAAAAGGAGTTTTCCTCAGTCTGCTCAGGTGTTCGCATATCAAGCCCTTCGTTGCAGGCAGAACCAGGAGTCGACCCAGAAGCAAACCATTCTGGGGGAGCCACAGCTGTGACTGCTAATCAGTCTGGTTCCAAGGTAGAAGGTTCAGGGTTGTTTCTTGAGAGTCAGGCCAGAAACACGGAACAGGCGGCTTCGTCAAAAGCAACACAGTTTGGGTCAGCAACAAGCAAATCCTCACATGGATGCCAGAAGTTTCCCTCAGGGATAGATTGGTTTGCAATAGGGCATGCACACGCTAAGACCCCACTATTACAAGGTTATTTGTCCACACCATGGCAAGACACTAGTAGTATAAGCAGGGCGGCAGACGCAAGCCTGGCGGGTGCTGAGCTACTTAACGTTTCAGAGTTAGTTAGTTCATCGTATGAGGATTCAAGATCGTAGTTTAAAGGGGGGGGAGAGGAATGTTGTGTATTCAGGCAGAATTGCAAGTTGCTCAAGCAATGCCTTGCAAAGACAAAATGGCAACTTCCTGCCATCAGAAATAGGAGCTAGATTTGGCACACAATCTCCCCTTCAGAGTGCGCTCATTATGATAATTAGAGTTATGTGATTGGTTACAACTTTGGATCCTGTTCCTGATTGGTTAATACTCGTATATCATGTTATGATTGGTTAGTTATGATTGGAGAACATTTTGGGACAAGCCCAATCTGTTCAGGAGGGATGGGTTGCACTTGAACCATGATGGGACCAGATTGCTGGCACTCAACATCAAAAGGGCTGCACAGCAGCTGGTTTTGTTTTAAGAAAGACAGCTATTTGGCCCCACTCCTAGTATATGACTTCATTTGATGATTCTTCGTGCAATAATTGCAGTTTGTTGAAAACTGAGGAATGGTACTCATGTCTAAATTGTATCTAAATTGTATCTGTTGTGTTCAGTACAAGGACGACAGAGACCAGCATTAGTTGGGTCAAACACAAGTGATTCAGCTTTATTGCTTGCACAACACAACTTGGCTCAGTGCAGAAACAAGGACATATTTATACAAGTGAAGCAAACAATAGTAGATACATTTTGGCAGGCTTAGAACCAATTGGTTAAAACACGGATCAGAAATATACAGAAGCTCATTGGAGGAAAACCATGGTTAGACTATTTACAGGGAAATAACTGGATAACAGCTATTCAAACTTGGTGCCTTTTTAAAAAGAAGATGTCAGTTTCAAAACACAACATTCCCCTAATGTGGGGTGAAATCAGCAAACCATTTCAGGGGTCCACAATTTCTTTTTGGCCGCATTAGTGTAGCTGAGCCAGGCTCCGGTATTTGGCTGGAGGCCGGACTTTGGGGTGGAACTTCCACAGGGGATTCCCTGATGCCAGGATGCACAGACGGTGCCCCTGACGTCTGAGAGGCCCCATCAGAATCGCTAGGCAGAGGCTTGCTAGAGAATTAGAGCTCGAATTCTCATGATTCCTCGGGTTTGGGCGCTTCTGAAGCCGAAGCCCCTGGGTCAGAAATATCATTGGCCCTGGACACTCAAGACCGAAGCTGGTCAGATGTTGCCTCCTCACTAAACCACTTTCCATCTGCACCCTGTAAGACACTGGCCCCGTTCTCTCAATCACTTCCCCCCACTCCCTAAAGGGCCGGCCTCATAGTTACGTGCATGAACTGACAGCCCCACCTCAAAAGATTTAGTGGTAGGCAAATTAATATTGAGCCCCTTTTCCTCAAGGCAGCTGGGGTCCAGCCGATCTAAAGCAGTTGCCAAATGGCAGCAAAGTTCTGAAGGGGAAAACCTGAAGTGAGGGGGGTAACATGATGGGCCAGGAGAAACTGGCAGATTTGCAATTCCATGTTCCCTGAACCTATACGCCTAAGAGTGTCCTTTACTGATCAAACTTGGCATTCAATCTGCCCATTGGTGGCAGGGTGGAATGGGGTGGCAGTTATGTCCCTCACACCATTTCTCTGTAAAAAAATCCTTGAATGCAACTGAAGTGAAGGTGGATGTGTTATCTGTAACTAAGATGTCCGGGATACCAAAGGAACAAAACAGCCTCCTTAATTTCCTAATAGTAATAGCAGCCACGGTACTGGCCATGGATAAGACATCAACCCACTTTGAATATGCATCCAACAGAAATTCCCCCACCCCCCCAATGGCCATGTCCAATTCCCTATGTGGGAGATGTGACTCCTCAGGCCGAGAGGCCTGACATTCATGGCACCTACCAACCCATGTTTCAATATCCTTATCAAGACCCAGCCACCAGAAATAACTCCTAGCAAGGGCTTTTGACTTTACGATCCCAGGGTGGCTAACATGCAGAGTGTGCATAATTTTATTTCGTAATGCAAGGGGAACAACCATGCAATCTCCCGAAACCAGACAACCCCTTTCAATAGACATCTCGTGTCACTTTACAAAAAAACCTCTGAAGTCCTCAGAAGGTGAGGATGCGGGCCACCCTTCTAAAACCCAACCTTTAACTTTTGACAGCAAGGCGTCCTTTGCTGTCTCTTTAGCAATGTCACAAGTTGTGACAGGAGGAGACTCCAATACCTCAATCATGAGAATCTGGTGATCCTGCTCAGACTTGGCAGGAGATGGGACAAAGACGGGAGCTCATTCCATCTTGCACTACTTGGGAATTGAACTGGCTGATGATGCCGCATGTGATGGGAACGTCTTTGTGCAATGAATGTCTCCCTGAATGATGTGTTTAACATAGCATGGAATTTGCTGACGTATTTCTAAAATTCAGTGTTAAATTTGGATTGTGGTGGGGGATACAAGAGGAATAAAAATATAAATACATCATTTACTGAAAATTAGCTAGGAAACACACAAAAGAATAAAGGAGAACATACAGTTATAGAGGAAGAGGTGTGGGCAAAGGCATTTCACATCTTGTGCAACAGAGATGGATCATTTCCTCTTGTTTTCCCACACATATCTTATTAATGGTTCCCTTTATACAAAAAAGCAGTGACCATTTGTTGGAAATACAGACTGTTTTCTGTATGTTGTACACACTAAAAAGCTGGAGGATTTGTGGCAACTCACAGGGCAGAACTAAACTACCTCAGGGCTGATATAAGATGAAAGAAGGGCTAAATAACAATGTGCCAGATTTGAATGGAAAAGGTTTCATCCCCAATCCCACCAGAAGACTAGAAAAGAAGGTCTGAAACAGGGGAACCATTGCCAGCTAATATAATCATCAACACTCCTGATAGTCACAATGATGAAGAAATTGAACTTGAGCCAGACATCCTGGAGAGTGAAGTCAGAAAGGCCCTAAAGAGCACTGCAAACAACAAAGCTAGTGGAGATGATGGTATCCCAGTTGAATTTTTCAAAGCTCTAAAAGATGATGGCATCAAATTACTGCATTCAATATGCCAGCAGATTTGGAAAACAAAACAGTGACCACAGGACTGGAAAAGATCAGTATATGTTCCAATCCCAAAAAAGGGCAATGCCAAAGAATGTCCAAATTATCGAACAATTGCGCTCATCCCACACGCCAGCAAGGTGATGCTCAAGATAATACAGGATAGACTTCAGCAGCATGTGGAAAGAGAATTATCAGAGGTGCAGGCTGGTTTCAGAAGAGGCAGGGGGACTAGAGACCACATTGCCAACATACGTTGGATCATGGAGAAAACAAAGGAATACCAGAAACAAGTTTACTTTTGCTTTATTGACTACACTAAGGCATTTGATTGTGTGGATCACAACAAGATGTGGCAAGTGATTAAAGAGATGGGAATACCAGAGCACCTCATATGCCTCCTGAGAAATCTGTACATGAACCAAGAAGCAACAGTTAGGACAGAACACGGAATGACAGAGTGGCTTGGAATAGGAAAAGGAGTAAGACAAGGCTGCATTTTATCACCCTGCTTATTCAACTTATACACAGAGCACATAATGCGCAATGCAGGGATGGAGGAATCACAATTGCTGGGAGAAACATCAGCAATCTGAGATATGCAGACGATACCACCCTAATGGCAGAAAGTGAGGAAGACCTAAAGAATCTCTTGATTGGATTGAAGGAAGAGAGTGCAAAAGCTGGCTTGAGACTCAATATCAAGAAAACCAAGGTAATGGCAACAGGCCCGATCAGTTCCTGGAAAATAGATGGGGAAGAAGTAGAAGCAGTGACATATTTTACATTCTTAGGATCTAAGATCACTGCAGATGGGGATTGCAGCCATGAAATAAAAAGACGACTGATTCTTGGGAGACAAGCTATGAGAAACCTGGGGAACATAGTGAAAAGCAGAGACATCACCTTGAAAACAAAAATTAGAATAGTCAAAGCAATGGTATTCCCAGTGGTAATGTACGGATGTGAGAGCTGGACAATTAGGAAAGCTGAACGCAGAAGAATAGATGCCTTTGAAATGTGGTGTTGGAGGAGAGTTTTGAGGGTACCCTGGACAGTGAGGAGAACAAATAGGTCAATCTTAGAAGAAATCAACACTGCTCATTGGAAGGTCAAATAGTAAAGATGAGGCTAAAGTACTTTGGGCATCAAATGAGAAGGGAGGATTCACTTGAGAAGGCCGTGATGTTGGGAAAGGTGGAGGGCAAAAGAAGAAGGGGGAGGCCAAGGATGAGATGGATAGATGGTATTGTAGACACAATGGGCACAGAACTGGGAGGACTGAGGGGGATGGTGGAGGACAGAGGTGCCTGGAGAACGATGGTCCATAGGGTCGCAAAGGGTCGGAATCGACTGTGCGACTGAACAACAACAACAACATAATCATCAAGTGTCAACCAGTCCATTCTGACTCATGGTTGTCCTTTTCAGGGTTTCCAGGTAAATAATACTCAGAAGTGGTTGACCATTTCCTTCTTCTGGGAGAGTCCTTGGACTGTGCAGCCTGCCTATGGCAACACAGACTGGCTTTTCTTCCAGTGGGGAATCTAACCTCCAACCTATACCTAAACCACAGTCTTTGCTAGTCAATTTAGACAACTCCAAACTGCTGTGGCTCAAGTGGTTAAGACACTGAACTCGAAGACTGGAAGGCTGGAGTTCGATTCCCGAGTACTGCACGACAGAGTGAGCTCCTGTCTCTGTCCCAGCTCCTGCCAAACTAGCAGTTTCAAAGCAAGAAACTGCAAATAGATAAATAGGTACCACTTCGGTGGGAAGGTAAACAGCATTCCATGGTGTTGAGGCATGCCTGCCATTTGTCCATGGAAACATCTGCAGACACAGACAGCACTGGCTCTTTGGCTATAAACAGAGATGAGCAGGTGAACCCAAGAGTCGGATATGACTGGCTTTCAAGCAAGGGCAACCTTTACCTTGACTAAACAGAGATTGCTAGATGGCCTCATTGACACAGTCGATGTAGATTTGGCAGGGCTATGGAGGATGGCAGGTGACAGAGGAGCCTGGGGTGGTCCATGGGGTCACAAAAGGTCAGACTCTACTGTGTGACTGAAGAACAACAAACTAGATAGACATTCAATTGTCTGACTCAGAGCCTGAAATAATGACTTTGGTCTGTGACTCACAGTTTCTTCCAGCCAGTATGAGCAGTGACTATAATGGGTGAGTGTCGTGTCCGGCCCTTTGAAAGAAAAGTCCAGACAATGATGAACAGAATAACAACAAGGGTTTATTGTAAAGTCCATCTGGTTACTCTTACAAGGCTATCCAGACATCAGATTCAGATCTCTGAATTCCATCATAGAAAGCAATGCACTAAGCTACACCTTATAGATGCGCATATAGAGAAGACCCCAGGTTAGCACTCTGTGGCTTAACCTGCAGCGGTAATAGGAAGCATAGATCTGGCCCAGCCCCACCCTTGTTTACCCATGGGGCTTATATAGTGTCTCCCTGTCGGTGACTCCTTGCTACAATGTATAGATCTCCTTGAAGAAGATATTTCTTATTCGAAAAGTCGCTATAACTAGTATCGACTTAGAGAACTACATCGCTATTTCTGTGCACTTCCATGCTTGTACAGCTCATTTTTGTTCATCTTGGCTTATTTTCCTATTTACCAGCGATCAGCTATAGTTTTTGTTTCTACCCATAGAGGAATTTTTTATGTTATTACGTTTCTGGCTATATTTACACCTATAAAGACTTTTATGAAAATACGACGGTTGTACTCTTTTCTTAGCCAAGACACACAGTGGCTCACCATTTGCTTCAGGGTATTCCCAAGCAGATGCCTTCACCTGCTTAGGATTCCCTGGAAATGGCATTGAGAGATATCCTGCCTATCTCTCCAACACAGAGGTTGTCCTTAGGTGACACCTTAAGGTCAGGGAACGGGGGTGCAGTGAAAGGGCCGGCGACCCTGCCCGCATAAACCTCCTTGTCAACGCTGGCAGCAGCCACCTCCTCCCTCCCCTTAAGGGACAAAAGGTTGGGATCATCCTGAAGGGACCTATCACCCACAAAAGGAATACGGAACCCCAGTCGAAAACCCTGAAGCAGGTAAACCGCCTCCTCCTCCTTCGGGTATAATGCGAGCCAACGCTCCAACATGTCCATGTTAATTGGGGAGGGGGCCATTCGGTGAACCAGCTCCCCCTGCGGCAGTCTTGCCAACCCCTTGTCCGCCCCTCCCTCCGCCCCGCATCCCTCCAGGCCTGGGACAGGCGGAGGCAGCATGGGGGCCGGCACAAGAGGGCCACTCATGCCTGTACCGGCAATTCTTCCCATTGCAGGAATCATTGGACAAGAAAGTCCAGCACAGCAGGCGGGCTAGAACCCCCGGCCCCGCCACCTGGCGGGGTGCCTGCGCTGGGGCCGCTCACTGGACCGCATGTCCACAATGGTATCTCTCTCCAGGCGCAGGGCGCGTGGGAGTCATGTACAGAAGCCACAGCGTCTGGCAGGGCTCATCCCACCTCATCTCAGGGTGCAGGGGAATCCGCATACGGAATTCCACATCATAAGCCAACCACGACGGGCCCAGGAAGTCAACCATTGCCCGGTAAACGTGGTCCAACTACTGGACCATCGGAATCTCCAAATCCGGCCGGGCCCTGAGGTAGACCGCCACGTATGAGGTAGGCCGGCAACTGGTTGGCCCACATACGTGGCTGCTTGCGACGATGTGGCCGCTCCTTATCCTTCTCATCTTGCCCCTCCCTCTCCTCTATGGTGGGTTCTCTGGTAAGGAGGGAGAAGATGTCCACCTACTTCCCACGTCAGACCTTTTCCTTGGTGGCTTGGGCCAAATGGTCCCCCAGGGGCAACGAATACCTCGCAAAATGGCAGCTCGGCTGCCTCGTGGCAACCCCTTTTATAGAGGAGCTGGCCACGCCCCCTAACTACCCGGATGCCTTCGTCCGATGGGGGGGCCCCCGCAAAGAGCGCGGCGGCCATTTTGGCGCCGCGCTTGCATTTGTTGAGGTACTGGTGCAAGGGGTCCCTGTTAAGATGGAGATAGACTCGGGTTCCTCATATCCCATCATTTCCCAGAGGGAGTTTTTGGGATTTTCCCCCAAGCTCAAAGCACTGAGGTCTACGCTACGGGACGTGCAGGGAAATAGCATTCCGGTGTTGGGGGTTGGAAAATTCAAGGTCCAATACAAGCAACACGCCGCGGAACTTCCCCTGGTTGTTCTCAAAGGGGGGAGTTGTTGCCTCCTCTGGACTCAATGGTTTAAGCCCCTGGGTTTGTTCATTGGGGGGGGGGTGCATGCCGTTGGGACTGACCCAATACAGGAGGTGTGTAACGCGCATCCCGAGGTGTTCAAGAAGGGACTCGGAAAATTCAAGGGGCCCCCAGTTGCGTTCGACCTGGATCCGGAGGTCCGCCCAATAAGACTCAAACCGCGAAGGGTGCCTTTTGCACTTAAGGACAAAATAGAGGCGGAACTGGACAAATTGGTGGGCCAGGGGATCCTTGTTCCTGTTGATTCCTCGGAGTGGGAAACTCCAATTGTAACAGCGCTTAAGGCCAACGGGGAGGTTCGAATATGCGCTGATTACAAATGTACCATTAATAAGGGGATACGCCCTAATGCGTATCCGGTGCCGGTAGTCAGCCACCTGTTGGTCAGGTTACATGGGGGGAAGTGTTTCGCAAAGCTTGACCTGGCGCAGGCATACCAGCAGCTCTCGGTAACCCCAGCTGCAGCTGCTGCGCAGACGATAGTCACTCATAAGGGGGCGTTCCAGGTGACGTGCCTACAGTTTGGCGTGAACTCGGCGCCAGGTATCTTCCAATCGCTCGTGGAATGCCTCTTAAAGGGTCTGGAGGGGGTCTTGCCATACTTTGATGACGTATTGATAACGGGGGGAGTGAGTCAGAACTGGCTGAGAGACTAGACAAAGTACTGACGGTATTTGAAAAGGCGGGGTTGAGGTTGCAGAAAGACAAATGCGTCTTCTTCGCAAAAGAGGTTGAGTTCCTGGGTTTCCGGGTAACCCCTGCAGGCATCAAACCCTCCGAATCAAAGGTGGCCGCCGTTCAAAATGCTCCTCGCCCCACCTCCAAGCCTGAGTTGCAGTCGTTCCTGGGGCTCTTGAACTTCTACCATTCCTTCCTGCCTAGGAAGGCGTCAGTAGCAGAGCCGCTTCATAAGTTACTAAAAAAGGACGAGGCATGGAAATGGGGCGAGAGCCAGGAGAGGGCATTCAATGAGCTGAAACAACTCTTATCCTCAGACGCCATATTAACCCATTTTGACCCCAAGAAACCAGTGGTTCTGGTATGTGATGCATCTCCATTGGGGGTGGAGGCGGTCCTATGCCACATGTTGGAAAACGGGCGGGAGGCCCCGGTGGTGTTCTACTCCAGGTCCCTGTCTAAGGCAGAGCGCAACTACGCACAGACAGACAGGGAGGCATTAGCGATAATTGCTGGGACGAAGAAGTTCCACGACTTCCTCTATGGCCGCCCCTTTACCATCGTGACTGACCACAAGCCCATGCTAGGCATTTTTACCGCATACAAGCCCACGCCACAGATTCTGTCCCCTAGGATGCTCAGGTGGGCCATTTTTTTAAACGCATACCAGAACGCGCTGGTGTATCGCCCTGGGAAGGACATAAGCCACGCGGACGCTCTATCGAGGTCACCCCTCCCCCACATGAGCAGCCACGTGTGTGAAGTGGAACAAGACCACCAAGTGCTCATGATAGAGGTCCTAGATACACCCCCCATAGTGCCCGCAGAGATCGCCAAGGCGACGGGCAGGAACAAGACGTTGGCCCTGGTCAGTTCATGGGTGCAGAAAGAGTGGCCAACGTCCTCCCCGGCGGCGGAGTTCACCCCAATTTTCAGGAAAAAGTTAGAACTGTCCATGGAGAGGGGTTGCCTCCTGTGGGGCCAGCAGGTAATCGTCCCTGAATCCCTGAGAGCAAGGGTGCTTAAGCTGCTGCACGTCAGCCACCCTGGAATTGTTTGCTCCAAGGCACTGGCCAGGAGCTACTTCTGGTGGCCCCAGTTGGACGCCGATATCGAGCACATGGTGGGCACTTGTGAGAGTTGCCAAAGCTCCCGGCCTGAAGAGGCTCGACTTCCGCACAGGGAATGGGATGCGGCAAAGGGGCCGTGGTCCCGCGTGCACATTGACTTTGTGGGCCCTTTCAGAGGATCTCTTTTCCTCCTCATAGTGGATGCTTACTCCAAGTGGTTAGAGGTTATCCCAGTTGCGAACACCTCCTCAGCCGCAACAATTAAACAATTGCGCAGGGTGTTCAGTTCTTTCGGTATACCCGGCACTCTTGTTAGCGATAACGCTAGTTGCTTCACGTCCGCCGAATTCAGGGCATTCACCGACATCAATGCCATCCGGCACATCACCTCCGCGCCTTTCCACCCGGCGACGAATGGCCAGGTAGAACGCCTCGTGCGTACCACCAAAGACGCACTGAGGTGCATGGGCAATGGGGATTTAAACCTGCAGTTGTGCCAGTTTTTGCTGGGATATAGGGTGACCCCCCTAGCGTCATGATACTCACCCGCAGAGCTCCTAATGCGCAGAAAACTGACTACGGTACTGACCAGGCTAGACCCTACGAGGGTGGAAGACACTGGGAGGAACATCGGGTTAGCGGGTACGAAGAGTTTCGAAATAGGCGCCCCGGTCCATTGCAGAAACTACGCTAGCGCAGGGCCAGCTTGGGTTCCGGGCATAGTCATTGGGCAAACGGGTCCCGTGTCGTACTGCGTCGAGACCAGTACGACATGGAGGCGACATGCGGACCAACTCCGGCGCCGGGTTTCCGGAAACCAGAGCGCGGACAGCGCGGAACAGGATTCAATGTTAGGGTTCTCCCCCACCCATTCAGCCCAAGGGGAAGGAGAGGGGGGTCAGTGGTCCCCACCAAGGGGGGAAGGGAATAGGTTGGTCCCCATAGATATCATGAGGGATACCCCCACAGATACTCCAGAAGATGAGTTTGAGTTTGAGTTACAAAACCGGGGTGTGTGTGTGTGTTTCGGAGTGGTCCCCCACCCATCCAGGCGAGAAGTGGGGTTTTTTGTTAGCCCCCAGTGCCCCCGGTTTTCCCACAATGGAGTTTACCCCTACCCCGAAAGCCACGGAACCGCGGCAAGTCGCTAACGAGTCTCCCTCTCCCATTGCAGGACAAGAGACCAGGGAACACAGAAGTGATAGCGCCCCCGGGAGAAGCCAGCCAGCCTTGCGCCCAAAACGCGCTTGCAATAAACCATATTGGATGAGAGACTTCGTCTCATCCTAGGGGGGAGGGATATTGTGTTTGGAATATTGTGCCTTTAAGTAATGTAACACTCGAATGAGTGGATATAATAATCACCAGCTGTAACACTGTAACCTTCTGTATCAGGACGCGAGCTAGTGACCACTAGGGGCAATAGCGAGCGCCCAGCTCACATGGTTCCAATTCCCCAAATACCTACAGCGGGGGAAGATTCCCGCCACCACCTCACCTGGACAAGAAGGGCGTGATGGGGAATGACGTCACGCAGACAGTAGCCAATGTGCTATCGAGGAGCCACATTCAAATGTATAGCCACAGTATATATTGAGCTGTTCATCCGCCATTACCACATGTTCCCCCGGACCATCATGCAATAAAGATGTGTTAAGCCAACCTTTCGGCTGTTTCTATTGTCTTGGTTCTCATACACTAAACCCACCCACTATATTGTTATTTTTTGTTAGCTGAAACTGTATTGTAGTGCACATGTAGTGCATATTGTAGTATATATATTTGTAATATTTTGCAGACAGAGATTTGTAATTGTACTGTTGGTGACTGATTTTTTCCTTTATTCAGTATATGTTATGTTACTGTATTTTGTATTTATTGTCTGCTATGAAAACCACCCTGAGTCTGGTTCGCCTGAGTGAGCAGTATATAAGCGTGAAAATTAAATTAAAATTAAATAAAATAACCCTTTTTTCCATTTTTGCTTCCAACTTTCTTCATTAATACTAATATTTAAGTCACTTTCCCAGATCTCTCTCATAATTTCACCAGTATAATCCTTATCCTTTAACATTTTGTATAATTTACCAATTAATCCTTTTAATTCTGTTTTTCCAGACCTTACATTGCATACTAATTTCTCAAAATCTGTTAGATTTCTATTTAGTTCTATTTCAATAACAATGCTAGAGTTCCAGTTATTAATTGCTGCAACTTGAATCCAGTTTAAATTCATTTGTGTAAACAAATTTGTTTTCTTTTCCTTGTTTTTGCAAAACTCTATCCAATCTTTTAACAATTCTATTTTGTTATGTTGAAGTAGCACTTCAATTTTACTAGTTAATGATATTGGGAAGGACTTTATATCCCTTAATTCAATTATGGGCAAAATTCCCAGAGCAAGTTTATTTTTTACAGAGTGCCAAGGTGTGCAAAAGAGTTTTAAAAATTTTGTTGTCTTTATTGATTTTAACTTTGTCTTTACCTAGAAATATTGCTTTTCCAATTGTGTACAATTCATTCATGTCAATGTTTTCCCATAAAGTATCAGTGTACATTAGAATTTTTACAATGTTTTTTAGTTGATGTGTCATGTAGTATTTCTTAATATCTGGTAATCCTAATCCCCCGCTTTTTTGATCTTTGTACCATAATGATTTTGGAATTCTCGATCTCTTTCCATCATTACAATAATCATTTATTAAGTTTTGTAATTTCTTGAGGTCTTTTTCTTTAATTTGAATTGGTAAAGTTTCAAATATATAATTAATTTTGGGACTATCTTCATTTTAATTAACACTATTCTACCAAACCATGATAATTTTACTTTTGTATCGAATAGCAATCCTTTTATTTCTGTCACTAATGCATCAAAATTTAATTTTTTAAATTCGTCATATTGATTAAATATTTTTATTCCTAAGTATTTCGCGTTTTTTTAATATTAATATTAAGATTGGTCTTAATGTTATTCTGAGTTTCCCTACTTGTATTAAAGAGTATTATTTCCGATTTATCCCAATTTATTTTCAGACCAGTCGCATCCTGGAAGTTTTTGAGATGAGCTCGTATTTTGGGTATTGCGTTTTGCAGTTCTTTTACGATTAACAAGGTGTAATCAGCATACAAGTTGATTTTGTTGTTGTTTACTCCTTTTAAGTCTGTATCTTCTCTAATTATGTTTGCAAACATTTCAATTACCATTATGAACAAAATTGAAGACAAAGGATCACCCTGTTTTGTTCCAGCACCTAACTTTATTTCTGGTGTGAAAGCATCATTCACTTTTATCTGTGCATAGCTTTGTTGGTATAAATTATCAATTACTATAAAAAGGATAGAATGTATTGGAGATGTAAAGATACAATAGGAACATATGAACACATGTGGTGGAGTTGTAATGTGGTTAAAGATTTTTGGAAAAGAATTGAAAAAAAGATGGGTGAAATAACGGGTAAAAGAATTAAACTGGGGTCCGGTATCACCATGTTAACAAATGTGAAATGTTCTTGTTTAAATAAGGATGAGAGAGAGTTACTAGAAATAATGCTTACAACAGGTAGACAATGTATTGCCAGAAATTGGAAAAATGATGTAATTATTCAGACTGAAGAATGGTATAAAGAAATGTGGAACTTAGCACTGAATGATAATTTAACTTGGGAGATAAATGAAAAAAGGGCCAATCTAAAACAAAAAACATTTGGAATATTTGGAAGCCATTTGTGGATCACGCACTTATGGGAGGTGAAAGGAGTAGACCTGTACCAGATCAATGTAGTTTTTGAAGGTAAAATAACGAGCCATTCTGAGTTCTACAGGGTATTGTATATAAATACTGGGTGGAATTTAATTTTGTTTGCGTTGTGATCACCTACCCAGAATATTGTTGCGGTGTTTAAATAATAAGGTTAGTTGAAAAATGTATTAGGATGTGATGTGATGTGTTTTTCTTTTGTATTTTAGTTTTGTTAATATATTTTGTATTATACGTATGTTTCCTGTTTTGTATGTGCCAGCAAAATTTAATAAAAAATATTTTAAAAATAAATAAATTATCAATTACTCTTATAAATTTGGGACCAAATCCATAATTTTTCACAGTTTCTTTGATGGTTAACCATTGGAGGGAATCAAACGCTTTGTATATATCTAAAGATATTAATCCGATTCCTTCTTTACCCTGCTCTGTACTGTGCATTAATGCCACAACTCTCCTTGTTATATCCGATAAATATCTTGCTTTCATAAATCCTACTTGATCATTATTTATATATTCTCCCATGAATTTGTTCAATCTATTTGCGAGTATTGCCGTGAAAATTTTTAAATCCTGATTTAATAGCAATTTGGGTCTATAAAACTCCACTCTCTCTTCATCTTTCCCGGCCTTAGGAATTAATATTATTATCGATTTAAGCCATGAATTGGGTGATTTTCCATCCAGCACATAGCTGAATATTCTAGTGATTTTTGGAACTACCATTTTTTTGAATTCTTTATAAAATTCTGACGCTAGTCCATCTCCCCCCGGTGTCTTTCCTAATTTTAGTTTGTCTATAGTTGCTGAAACCTCATTTTCGGAGATAGGTGCTCTATCATTAAATTGTGGGTGTGACTCACCTTGGTTTTAGTCCAATTTTTGATATATTTCAATACCTCTTCTACAGTTAGGTTTTTTTTTCTAAATAAAGATTTTGGTAAAATTGCCTAGCTATTTCTAATTTTTCCTTTGTTTTATTACATCTATTTCCTTGGTTATCAATTAATACTCTTATTTCTCTTATTTCTTTTTTTCCCTTCGCTGCTCTTGCCAACATTTTGGAATTTTTGTTACTGTATTCAAAATAATTTCTTATTAAATAAATTAAATTCCTTTTAACAGTTTCAATATCTTTTCCAATTAATTCTGTTTTAAAATGCTGCAATTTATCAAATGTATTTTTATCTTTGGTCCTTATATGCTCTTCCTGAAGTCGTTTAATTTCTTCTTCCATATGCTTTTGCTTCTCTTTATATTGTTTATTTTTAATACTTGCTAGTTTGATACTTTCACCCCTAAAAACTGATTTCATTGTATCCCAAAGAATACTATCAGATACATCGCCTGTATCACTGAAACACCAATATTCCTCCCACTTTTTAATTATTTTCTCCTTATTCTCTTGATTTTTAAATATTTTTGAATCATATCTCCATTTAATGTTGCTTTTTTTCCTTTTTAGCAGATATTTTTAAATCTACTATCATTTTTGTGTGGTCCAATTCCCTAAAAATCCCTACTTCCACATTTTCTAATGTGTTAACTAAGTTATGTGTAACCATGACATAGTTGATTCTTGAGTATGAGTTATGAACATGAGAATAGTACGTATATGCACTTTTGTTACCTTTTATTTCGGACCACACATTGTATAGTCCTAATTGTTGCATCCATGACTCTAGTGTCTCCTTAGTTCCTGATTTTTGTCACAATGCATTTGATGAGTCAGAATCTGATTTAATCAAATTGAAATCTCCTGCCACTATTATTTTATTTGTGTTTTCTTTTAATATAATATGGTGTAGTATATGTAAAAATTCTTCTTGTTTCTGATTTGGGGCATAAATATTGACCAGCAAGATCTCTTCTTCATCCACCAGTACAACAAAGGACCCTTTCCTGCTTTGTCACAGAGAGTTCAGACCCCATCAGTTTATAAATATAATTTGGGTTTTTTGCCCCAACATGCATCACTCTGCACTTACTAATGTTGAAGCTCATTTGCCACTGTTTTGCCCACTCCCCCAGTATCAAGAGATCTCTCTGGAGCTCCTCACAATCTCTCACAGTTTTCACTACCCTGTATAATTTAGTGTCGTCAGCAAATTTGGCTACCTTGCTATTTACTCCTACTTCTAGATCATTTATGAAGAGGTTGAAAAGCAGGGATTCCAGTACTGAACCTTGGGGGACCCTAATCTTTACTTCCCTCCACTTGGAGAAGTGTCCATTTAGTGCTACCCTCTGTTTCCTGTCCCTTAGACAGTTGCTGATCCAGGACAAGACCTGTCCCTTTATTCCATGACTGATAAGTTTATTCAAGAGCCTTTGGTGAGGAACCTTGCCAAAAGCCTTCTGAAAGTCCAGATAAACAATGTTAACTAGATCCCCCTTATCCACATGCTTGTTGACACAAGATTAGTGAGGCATGGTTTGCCCTTGCAAAAGCCATGTTGGCTCTCCTTTAGCAGCGCCTTCGCTTCTATGTGCCTATTAATTCTATCTTTTAGGATGGTTTCCATCACTTTACCTGGGACACATGTCAAACTGACAGGTCAGTAATTTCCTGGATCACCCCTGGATCCTTTTTTAAAAATTGGTGTTACATTCACTACCTTCCAGTCATCAGGCACAAAGCCTGATTTGAGAGAAAGATTATATATTTTGGCTAGGAGATCAGTAATTTCATCTTTAAGTTCCCTGAGAATTCATGGATGGATGCCATCTGGTCCTGGCGATTTGTTAGCATTTAGTTTAACAAGACATGTAAGGACCTCCTCCCTCAGTGATGGGTGAAGATATTTTTATTCATCCATTTTTTTCAGTAAGCAAACAAAGAAATTAGCATTGATCCATAGTCAAGGACCTCCTCCCTGGTTATTTCTCTCTGGCTTAATTCTTCGAAGATAGGCACTGTTTTGGGCATGTGGTCTCTGTCTTCTTCAGTGAATACTGATGCAAAGAATTCATTGAGTCTCTCTGCAATCTCTGTTTCCGCTTTAATAACCCCTTGCCTTCCATTGTCATCTAATGGTCCAATGGCCTTCCTAGTTAGGTTCTTGCTTCTAATGTACTTAAAGAAGTCTTTGTTATTTCTCTGAGTATTTTTAGCTATGCACTCCTCAAAGTCTTGCTTTGCTTTCCTGACTGTTGCCTTGCATTTGTTCTGCCAGAATTTATGTTTCTGCCTGCTGTCCTCATTCGGACAAGCCTTCCATCTTCTAAATGATATTTTCTTGCTTTTGATCACTTCCCAAACAGCTCCTGTAAGCCACATCGTCCTCTTGGACCTGGCAGTGCCCTTTTTCCTTTTGGGTATGTATTCCAATTGGGCCTCTGTTATTGTTTTTGTAAACAGCCTCCATGCCTCTTGGAGTGTTTTGACTCTCTCAATTTTCCCTTTCAGCTTCTTTTTTTTTACTAGTTTCCTCATCTTTGGGAAATTTCCTTTTTGAAAATTTAAGGTCTCTGTATTAGATTTTATCAGTGACTTGCGGACTATGATCAAGTTAAACATAATTGAGTTGTGGTCACTGTTCCCTATTGGATCAGGATCAAGTCAAGGATTCTTGTACCTCTAGTTGGGTCTTCAACCATCTGTCCCAGGGAACAATCATTTAGCATATCTAGAAACTTTATCTCTTTATCATGTGCTGAACAACAGTTCACCCAGTCTATGTGAGAGTAATTGAAGTCCCCCATTATAACCAGGCTTTTCGGCTGGAGGTGGAGGGAAAGACTGCTGCTCAGCTGGGACCACTTGAACCGTGGCCCCAAAAGCAGTGCTGATGCTGACGCCGGCACCCGCCTCGCCTTTTCGGCTGGAGGCGGGAGAAAGACCGCCGCTCAGGTGGGACCACTTGGACTGTGGCCCCAAAAGCAGTGTCGATGCCGATGCCAGCACCCACCTCGCCTTTTCAGCTGGAGGCAGGAGAAAGACCGCCGCTCAGCTGGGACCACTCGGACCGTGGTCTCTGTATTAGATTTAATCAGTGACTTGCAGTCTATGATCAAGTTAAACATAATTGAGTTGTGGTCACTGTTCCCTATTGGATCAGTCACATTAACATCTTGCAAGGATTCTTGTACCTCTAGTTGGGTTTTCAACCATCTGTCCCAGGGAACAATCATTTAGCATATCTAGGAACTTTATCTCTTTATCATGTGCTGAACAATGGTTCACCCAGTCTATGTGAGGGTAATTGAAGTCCCCCATTATAACCAGGCTTCCCTTCTTGGATGCCTCCTTTACAACATTCTCAAACTGCCAGTCTCCTTCAGGAGTTTGGGTCGGAAGCCGATAGTATATGCCTACTGTTAGACCTTCCTTGTGGCCTGGTACTCTTACCCACAGAGTTTCTAATGGTGACTCCAAAGCACCTAGATATTCCAATTCGTACGATTTTATCACTTCTTTGACATACAAGGCTACACCATCTCCTGTTTGCCTCTTCCTATCCTTCCTGTACAGATTGTAGTCTGGGATAACTGTATCCCATTGGTTATCATCCGTCCACCAGGTTTCAGTGATGCCAATCAATATTCTTATCTATTGCTAAGTATTCCAGCTCCCCTATTTTGTTCCGGAGGCTTCTGGCATTTGCATACAAGCATTTATATATGCTTTTCTGACACAGTCTTTTGAGTCCAGTTGCATTGTTAGACTGCCTCTTGCATCCTTCCGCTAGAGTGCTGGTGACTAGCTCCTCGCTCTGCTGAGTAACTTTTGCATCCTCCTCACTACTCAAGTACACACTTTCCCAAACTGGATGCTGCCCAGCTCCTGTCGGCTTTCCCCCAGTTATCAGTTTAAAAGCCTTCCCTTAACTGTGCTTGTTATTACACACTGAGAATAAACTATCGAATGTCTTCTCTTAAAAATTTCTGACAGATTTGTGTTTTATCAGTACAATATGTTACTGTGAAGTTTGGGGTTTTGAGTTTGACAATTGGCAGAGAAACTGTTCAGCTGAGTCACTTTTTCAGCAGCATCACAATGCACAAAAGCTGCCAGTGGAAGCTCTTCACATTATTAAGGAGACTTTGTGTTTATTTATTTATTGTTTTGGCTTCTGAAAAAATACCTAGGCAGCTAACCACAAGTGTTAAAACAGAGGGGGGAATGGAGGAGGGTAGGGAGGCTGAGGTACATAAGCAGAGCCTGGAAAAGGCTGAGGTACACAAGCAGAGCTTGGAAAAATTACTTATTTTGGCCTACAGAACTCCCACAAATCCCCAGGCAGTATGTTCAGCCAAGATGCTGAGGAGATTTGGGGAGCTGTAGTAGAAAAAAGTAATTTTTCTTAGCATTTCCGCAGCAAAACTGTTACCTGAAAACTGGCATCCTTTTATGGGACCATTCACAGGCAGGGTTGAATCAGGAACAAACTTAAATTTAAATTTGATACAAATTTAAAGATATTTACTTATGAATCAAATAAGGAAATAAAGTACCAAATAAGAAAAATAAGGATTCCAGTTAGATGGAGTTCACTTTAGAAATACAGAAGATTGCTTAAAAATACTTAGACATATGGAGTTACTCAGGAATAAAAATGAATGAAGAAGTTACTAGAAATGAAAGCTTACATAAAGATAGAAATTACTTAAAGGTAAAGAAGTTACTTTGAAATAAACAACATAGTTACTTAAAGAGAGAAGGCCTACTTAGAAATGAATGAACCTTAAAAGGAAAGACACTGAAAATGCAGAATAAAGAGAAGCAGAGAAAATTTGAAGCAGAGAAGATTGCTTAGAAATCACATGCTTAAGATTTGCCTAAGGAAAATACAGAAATAGGGAGGAAAAGCTTGCTGGAGTTAGAGAAAGAGAGAGAAAAAAGGGGGGAAAAGAGAGAAAGTCATCCTGACAGAGAGAGATCATCTCAAGAAACCCTTCCTTTATAGATGAAACAATTCAAAAAATCCAGGTAATCTCAATTGGTCCAAACAGGATCACATGGTAAATGATGGACATGTCCCCTCCTCCATGAAGAAAATGATGTCCACAATATGTAGCAAATGGCTAAACCCCCAAATTGCATAGCCATAAATCTTAATACAGAAATCTTCATAGCCCCCTCCCAAACAGCCCATTTCCTGAGATAGTGGTCTTTGATCTGTGGGTGAAAGCAGTGTCACCTCCTTGTTAAATCCACTTCAGGTTTCAAAGAAAGAAAAACATTTTAGGAAATACTGCAGAAGATGCTACAGTGTAAAAATACCTTATTGCAGGTAAAATGTTACAGTGTAAAAACAAGGGTACACAGGCTGAAAGTAGATGCTTGTCATGTCATAGATTGTAAAAGTCCATGGTAATCAGAATTTTATTGATGAGTATACTATTGTGTTTTGTGTGTTTATATTGTTTTCTCTTGTTATATTGTATTTAATTTACTTGTTGTAAGCTGCCCTGAGTTGGCCCTGGCTAAGTAGGGTGGGATATAAATCGAATAAATGAATGAAATGAATGAAACTTCTTTGATGTAATTCTTGAGCTGGCTTCAAGTTTTAAAGTTTCTTTCTATGCTGGGCCAGCTCTCTCTGGCCTTCTGACCCATTGACATGCAAATTGGCATTTCCTCCCTGCCAGCTTCCTCTCAACAATAGCTATAGGTGTTGATTTTTCTCATTTGGTTGGGGACTGGTAATAACCGGTTTGCCCATTGAAAGAGTTCCCTTTTTAATCTTGTGTTCCTCCACATCTCTGCATTGATGCTATATCAGAGCTATTCTTTAACAGAGCAGGATTAATTTATCAGCTGTTCCTTGAAATAAGACATAACATTCAGTAATAATCATACACAAAGTCACACAGAGACAGGTTTTCATGAAAGTTACCTATTTTAAAAGAAATCACTCTAATGCCACTCTGAGCTTCAAGTTAACAATAGCTCTTGGGCAGCCAGGACAGACAAATTAACATCTCAAAAGGCAGATTCAGAAGACCCAAACATCCTGTCTATTGTCCCATTAACTTTCAGCTCCACCTGAGTCAAGGGAAATTGGAAGTTTTAAGTAAATTTATTTAAGAATAAAGAAATCAGGCTAAGGGTGATATCATAATATTTCAAAATATTTTGTATTCAAAATATTAGGTTACAGAACTATCAGCTATGATCAAAACTAGCAGCCTTACTAAAAAAAAAATGCAGCAAATGCAGGAGAAAGGTGATACCTTTATTGGATCACTCAAAAAGTAATAATAATAATAAAAACTTGTGTGAGCTTTGGAGGTCCATAACCTCATCATCAGGTAGGCATAATGAAAGTTCATGGCACGATGTTCTTCTGCCATGCTCTCTTCTTAGAAATGCATGTTGAACAAACAGCAAAAGGCTTCATGGCTTTATCAATCCACCCCCACAGAAAGGTGGGTGTTCGATCCCACTCCACATGGTCCTCAGTGAAACATTAGCTTCCTTTTGAGGCCAGACAAAGGGAATTCAAAATTCCATCAGGAAGCAAAGTTTCAATTTAGTTTATTCACTAGGCATGCCAATTGTAGTCAAATCTAAGTCAATTGAGGACTTTTCTTTTAGCCAGCTGGGCCTTATACTTTGTAATTTTATTATTAAAAATATGTTATAGTGATTGAACTGAAATTTGACCTTGTATTTTGATTGACATTGTGTTCATGTGATGTTTTTGAACTGTCATTCATCCTGATTTGATATTGTGCTAATGTGTTGCTGTGTTTTTGGTACTATGTATTAATTGTACTGCATTGTCCAATTCTGTATTTATATTGAGATTTTGTACTGAAATGTATTTTCTGCTTTTTGTTTCTATATTTTATAGTATTTATTGTATATTTTATTGTCAGTCTTTACACTGTATTGCTTTTGTATTTCATTGTGCTGTTTGTTTGCTGGTAACCCCTACCTGTCAAGTTTTGGATTTGAAAATAAGGGAAATTTTGGCCACACCCCTCTGTGGGTGTGGCCAAATCTGTGGGCATGGCCAAATATAGCCATGTGACTTGCTGGGCTCTAGTCATGCCTGCCACATGGCCATGAAAATGTATGCAAACACAGACAGCACTGGCTCTTTGGCTGTAAATGGAGATGAGCACTGCACTCTAGAGTTGGATACGACTGGCAGATTTTACTTTCTTAGGATCAAAGATCGCTGCAGATGGTGATTGCAGCCATGAAATAAAAAGGCGACTGATGCTTGGGTAACAAGCTATGAGAAACCTGGGGAACATAGTTAAAAGCAGAGGCATCACCTTGCAAACAAAAAATTGCAGTCAAAGCAATGTATTATCTGTGGTAATGTATGGGTGTGAGAGCTGGACCATTAGGAAAGCTGAGCGGAGAAAAATAGATGCCTTTGAAATGTGTTAGAAATAGGTCGATCCTAGAAGAAATCAATCATGACGGCTCATTAAAGGTCAAATAGTAAAGATGATGCTAAAGTACTTGGACATCAAATGAGAAGAGAGGATTCACTTGAGAAAGCCTTGATGCTGGGAAAGGTGGAGGACAAAAGAAGGGGGTGGCCAAAAATAAGATGGCTAGATGGTATTGTTTTTGGCTAAGATGGCCGCTGTGTAACATCTAGTTTCGGACGCTCGCGCTCAACAAAGTGGTGAACGATGTGAAGGAGCGGAATAGAAAATTTTTCAAGTGGTAAAGCTTAAAGTTAAGATCCTTGCCTGTCTCCTTGGAAAGTTTGCTGAGCTTTTGAAGTTGGATGATCGAAGTTCGGGAGGTTTTTCTGGGCAGTGGAGCTGTGACGGCAGTCGCGGCTTTCCCGCTGGAGAGCCGAGGAACGGGATCAGCGAGAGGAGAAGGCTATGGAACTGGTTTTGGAAGTGGCAAAAAGCGGCTGGAGAGAAGGCAATTTGTGTGTAAGTGCCTGAAGGGAGCTACATTCTTAGCTATAAGCCATAAAATCGGCTGAGTTTTTTCAGAAGAAAAAGAAGGGGAGGAAGAGCTGGTGGTACCGTAATGGCGACGGCCAGGAAAAACGAAAGTGATCGTGTATAGACTGTGGTTTTTTTTTTCTACATACCAGAGGATCGCGCCACATTCTGAAATCAATAAGGCGGATTAATTTTCCTTTCTCTTTTTTTTTTCACCTCCTCTCTGGTCTGGAAAAGAGGAGAGCTGTGGGAGTTTGTTTTTTTTTTCTTTTCTCTTCTGCCTAAACTGCCTGCTCATTTAGGGAAGAGGGGGAAGAGGGGGGGCCTCTTCTCACTACAAAGTTAAGGCACTCGCTGGAAAAGGGTGTTTTGATTATCCACTTCAAAGGAAGGATTATGTGGCTTTGATTGAAGGGTTCCATTACTGTGTGGATTACAAATAGCTTCTCAACTTCTCACCTTAACCCCTTGGTGGCTGGATTTCTCTTTCCTTCTGAGCTCCCCCCCCCCCTCAGCAACCTGATTAACTGTTGTTCTGAAGCCTTTTTGCTGTGGTTGGAAGACGTCATTTGACTGCTGGCTTTGTGGGAAAGGATTATTTGTGGTTAACAAGTTTTACTTTTAAACTGCCTGTTTGGAGAGCTGTTTTCTTTTGTTTTCCTTTGTTCCATCGTTGTGGATTACAGTAAATTTTGGATCTTTTGCTGACATAAGAACTTGACGGTTGTATTGGTGGAACCTATGGCTGCAGTGTAGTAAGCCTTACTATATTGGAATTGTTACAGCGATCTGCAACATTGGGTTTGAAATATATTACATCACTATGGATAAAGGTATGAGAGCGAAAGCGAAAGATGAAGAACAGGTTGTAAAACCTAAGAAGATTGAAAAAGCACTAATGGATGAATCTGTTCAGCCAACAGCTCTGCCCACAGTGTCATTGGACCAGACTCAAATTATGGTGGAAATTGGCAAGTTGTCGCAAAAAATGGAGAAAAATGAGGCTTCAAGGGTGAAAGATAAAAATGAAATGTTTAAAAGGCAAGAAAAGATGATGTCAACACTGACAGATTATACCAAAAAGGTGGACTTAAGTTTGAATAAATTTGAGGGAATGCTGAAAGTGGTTCAAATCGAGGTGGATGCGGTAAAGAAGGAAGTAAAAGGGACTCAGGAGGTGGTGCGGGACAGTAAGTTAAAACTGCAGGAACAAGAAATGAGGATAGATGCTGTCGAAGACATGATGAGAAAGCAGAACATTTTGATCCGTCAGGTACCGGAACGCACTCCGGATCTGTTAAGAGAGAGGGTGGTTCAGTGGTTAAATGGTTTAAAAATGGGGAAGGAATTTGTTCAAGAGGATTTAGGAAGTGTATTCCGGGTGGGTCCAAGAAGAGGGAGAGTGGCTCAAAGAAATGTGTTGGTTAAATTTGCAAATTGGGCAGATAAATTAAAAGTAATGGCTCATCTGAAAAGTGTTGGTTCAGACGCGTTGAAATTTGATGGCTCAGATGTAGAAGTCTACAATGATATTTCACTAAAAGAAAGAACATGGAGATATAAGATGAGGCCTGTTACTAAATTATTGATGGGTAAAAATATAAGGTATAATTGGAGATTTCCACAACAATTGCGCTTTTTCTATGATAAAAGAATGCAAGTTATTGATGAAGGCATTAATCCATTGGAATACCTGAGTTTGTTGGGATTGGTACAAGTAGATTCAGAAGAATGGAAAAATCTTAAGAAGGAAATGATGGATTCTGGAGCTTTGGGGAGGGAATATGGGAGGGAGGAGTCCGGTGGGGCAACAGGTGGAACACCACAACGAGGGGAGGAGGAGGAGGAGCCGTCTTTGATTATGATGGAGGAGGAGATAGGTAAGGAAGGATGAGCATTAGATAGTAGTAATCTTAAGTAGCTAATAGAGGTAGAATGGGTAATGTAGCGCATAGCGCCGGCAGTAGGGCGCATCTTGCAGGTCCCCCCTCTCCCCTCTTTGGTTGACAGAGGCGACTTTTCGTTGGAAGGTGGGGAGAGTGAAAAATGTGTGTTTTATGTAGTGGGTATGGTGAAGGGTTTTTGGTGGCACGCCCGATGGAGAGTTTAAAGTTGGGAGAAGAATTTGGTTATGGATAGTATTAAAATAATATCGTGGAATGTGAAAGGTACAGGCTCTGTTCTTAAGAGACGGAGGTTGGAATCGGCGTTGAAAAAAGATAGACCAGATATTTTATTTTTACAGGAAACACATCAGAAATCAAAAGATACGAATAAACTTTATCTGAGTTGGATGCAACACTATGAGATGGCGTTTGGAACATCTAAAGCAAGAGGGGTGGCAACTATGATTTCTAGGAAGTTAGGATTTGAAATCACAAAAAAGATTGCTGATCAAGAGGGTAGGTATCTGTTGTTAAGAGGAAAATTGGAGGATGAGGAAATATTGCTGGTAAATATTTATGCTCCGAATGACCACCAAGTAGTGTTTCTTGAAAAAATTCGGAAAATAGTGGAGGGGGAAAATGTTGCAAAAATTATTGTGGCTGGTGATTTTAATTTGATCAGGTCAGGAATGGATTGCACGAACATAGCTAGAAGTGGAATGGGTGTGAAAGGGAAGGCGTTGGACAAATGGATGAAAGTTATGGGTTTGAAGGATTCGTGGAGAGAGTTTAAAGGCTTGGAAAGGGCATATTCCTTTTTTTCGCATGTACATGGGACCTACTCGAGAATAGATTATGTTTTTCTGTCGGAAAATTTAATTGGGGATATAGAAAGTACGGAAATTGGGATTATTAAGGAATCGGATCATGCTAAAGTATATCTGGAATTGAAAGCACCAAAAAATATTCAAAGAGTTAGAAATTGGAGGTACGATCCTAATTTGTTCAAAGATCAGAAAAGCAAAGAGGCAATTATGGAAAGTTGGAAAGAAAGTTGGCAATGGAATGATAATAATGAGGTTGATTTTAATATTGTATGGGATACCATGAAGTCAGTTTTCAGGGGGGAAAGCATAAAAGTGGCAAGCCTTAAATATAAAAGGTATAAAGCAGAACACATAGAAAAAGAAAGGGAAATAAAACAATTACAGGAAGAACACGTAAAGAGTAAAGATAAAAAAATTCTCTTGAAACTACAAGGACTCAAGGCAGAAGTAATGGGTAAAGATATTGATAAAGTTAAACGAGATCTGATTTATTTAAATAGAGAATATTTTGAATTTAGTAATAAGAACTCAAAACTATTAGCAAGAGCAGCTAAGGTTAAAAGGGAAAAAAGAGAAATTGGGGTGTTAGTTGACAGGCAAGGTTCAAGGTGTAATAAGAATAGCGATAAATGTAAAATAGTTAGGGAATTTTACCAGGTGTTATATGCAGAAAAAGAAATAGATAGGGAAAAGCTTAAAAGGATATTGGAGAGGCAGTTAGGGAATGGGATAAAGCAAGAGCATAGGGAGAAAATGGAGGAAAAGATAACTGATAAAGAGGTTAAGGGGGTAATAAGCGGATTGAAGATAGGGAAAGCCCCGGGGGAGGATGGACTATCAACAGAGTTTTACAAAGAATTTAAAGAGGTGGTGGTCCCGAAATTGGTGAAGTTATATAATTATATATTAGATGGAGGATCAATCCCGACTTCATGGTATAACACTACAATTGTTCTTTTGCCAAAACCTGGTAAGAATTTGGAAAGAGTGGATTCGTACAGACCAATTTCGCTTATAAATCAAGATGCGAAGATCTTCACGGCAATATTGGCTAACCGTTTAAATAGTTTTATGGGGGAATATATAAATGTTGATCAAGTTGGGTTTCTAAAAGGACGACACATGGCGGATTTGACTAGAAGGGTATTAGATTTAATAGACAGTGTTAATCAAACAAAGGAAAAAGTGGGATTATTATCATTGGATATTTTTAAGGCATTTGATTCATTGCAGTGGTCTTCAATTAAGGAAATAGTTAAAAAATATGGGTTTGGAGATAAATTTAATAGGGTTATAGATTTACTATATCAAAAAGGAAATGCCAGGGTTAGAGTA
This sequence comes from Bradypodion pumilum, assembly GCA_035047305.1. Classification (NCBI taxonomy): domain Eukaryota; kingdom Metazoa; phylum Chordata; class Lepidosauria; order Squamata; family Chamaeleonidae; genus Bradypodion; species Bradypodion pumilum. Next base: position 125,158,155 of record JAWDJD010000005.1, on the reverse strand, counting down.
AACGAGGAGCTCACGGATGTGGTAAAGCTAGAGGCAGGTACTAGGCAGGGTTGCCCATTATCTCCTATTTTGTTTATAATGGCAATGGAGATTTTAGCTAAAAGTATAAGGGAGGATTTAAATATAGAGGGGATTATGGGTAATAAAGTGAGCATGTACGCTGATGATACATTGCTTATGGTGAAGCACCCCGAACAGGTAATGGACAGGATTAAAGATCATCTACAAGTATTTCAAGCTATAACAGGATTAAAGATAAATTGGGATAAATCTGAATTGATGTTGTGTAATTTGAAATTGAGCGAGATGGGTAGGACGGTGTCGACACTTAATATACAAATCAAAGATAAGTTGAAGTATTTAGGGATAACTATTTCAAACAAATTAGAAGTACTTAAACGATTGAATTATGACAGCTTGAGAATTGAATTTAGGAATAAAATACGAGAACTTCAGAAGTTAAAGCTGTCATGGTTTGGAAGGATTGCTATGTGTAAAATGATACTGTTACCAAAGATTAACTTTTTATTTGACACGCTTGCGATCCATTTAAAAGAGAAAGAAATCAATGAGTTTCAAAAAATGTTTAATGATTTTTGTAATGGAGGAAAAAAATCTAGGCTTCCAAAGAAATTATGGTATTTGTCTCAGAAAAAAGGGGGGTTGGGTATGCCAAACCTCTTAGCATATTATCGAGCATTTCAAGTCAAGAATGTTGTGAAGATCTTGGCAAGAGAAAAGGTAATTTGGGAACAATTGGAAATGAAAGAATACAGAAATATTGGAAACTTGAATTTTCTGGGAATGAAAGATAAGACGAAAAGGTCAAATAATACTATGATGAAAGGTCTCATGGAGGTGTGGAAGAAGGTAAAAAAAGATATGGTTCCGAATCTCTCCCCAATCTTGGAATTGACTGATATGATGTGTTTCCCAATAAAATTAGATAAAGAAAAAATAGAAATATTGGATAAAAATGGGACGTTGTTATTGAAGGATTGGTTAAAAGCATGTGATGTTGATGCCGAGCGGAAAAAAATGTTTGAGATATTAAACTTGAATTGGTTTCAGAAGTTAAAGGTGGACAACTGGAATAAAAAATATAAAAGAGAACTAGGATCAGATAGAGTACTTACGGAATTTGAGGAATTGGTAAGGAAGATTAGAAAAGGCGAAAGTAGTATTAAGGGTCTTGTAAGTAAGCTTTATAATATATTGAATAGAGGTGCAGATCCACAGGAGGATTTGAAACGGAAGTGGGAACAAAATTTGAATATAAAAATTGGGGAGACTGAATGGAAAAATAAATGGAAAAAGAGAATTATGAGAACAATGTCTGTAAGAATTAAAGAACATAATTTCAAGATGTTGTGGCAATGGTACCTGACACCATTAAGACTTTACCAGATAGATAATAAAAGAGATAAGTTATGTTGGAGATGTAAAGAATTTGATGGAACATATGAACATATGTGGTGGAGTTGTAAAAAAATAAGGGATTTTTGGGGAAAAATAGAAAATGAATTCGGTGAAATATTGGGTAAAAGTGTTAAGTTGGTGTCGGGTACTATTCTTTTAACGAATGTGGAAGATCTGGGTTTAAACAAGGAGGAAAAAGAACTACTGGAAATTGTACTGACAACGGGTAGACAATGTATAGCCAGAAATTGGAAAAACGATGTAGATATTCAGGTTGGAGAATGGTATAAAGAAATGTGGAGTTTAGCATTGAACGATAAATTGACATGGGAGATTAAAGTCAAAAGAGATAATTTAAAAGAGAATAGATTCTGGAATATATGGAAACCGTTCGTGGATCACTCTATTATGGTAGGTGATAGTTCAGGACCAGTACCATCTCAAAGAAGTTTCTGGACTTGAGTTAAAAATAAACTCTCCGGGCATTGTATATATTCACAGGGTGTTTTTTTTTTTATTGGTTAAAAAGATTAGTGGTAGTACAGAAAGTCTTTTTCTATTATTTTGGATTTTGAAATAAAGGTTCTTAATATTTGGTGGTTAAATAGTAGTTAATGAATATAGATATTGTTATGTGCTAGCATATAGTAATGTTTGTTAGTATGATATTATGGACTTGTTAGTGTAATGTACTGTTAATGTATTGTTAATGTTTTCTTTTTCTGTATGTTTATTAAAGATTTAATAAAAAAATTTATAAAAAAAAAAAGACATCAAATGAGAAGAGAGGATTCACTTGAGAAGGCCTTGATGCTGGCAAAGGTGGATGATAAAAGAAGGGGGTGGCCAAAAATAAGATGGCTAGATGGTATTGTAGATGCAATGGGCACAAAGCTGTGTGGGCCAAAGAACCCTTTCCCCATCTTCTTGTGGGACTTTTGTTTTGTTTTCTTTCTTGTTTACTCAGTGGCTTAAGTGACTAAGATGCTGACTGGGAGGCAGAAGGTCAGCAGTTCGATTCCCGAGTATTGCAGGACGGAATGAGCTCCCGTCTTTGTCCCAGCTCCTGCCAACCTAGCAGTTCGAAAGCAAGAAATTGTAAGTAGAAAAATAGGGACCACTTTGGTGGGAAGGTAACAGCATTCCATGCACTGTGGTGTCTAGTCATGCCTGCCACATGACACCGCTGGCTCTTCGGCTTTGAAACAGAGATGATCACTGAACCCTAGAGTTGGATACGACTGGCTTTCGAGTAAGAGAAACCTCTCTCTCTCCCCCCTCTCTCTCCCTCTCTCTCCCTCTCTCCCTTTCTCTCTCTCCCCCTCTCCCTCTCCCTCTTTCTCCCTCTCTCTCTCTCCCTTTTTCTCCCTTTCTCTCCCTCTCTCCCTCCCTCTCTCTCTCTCACACACACATATATATAGTGATCAAGCAACACCCCCCCCTCCCAGGTTAACTCAGGCACAAACAGCTCAATAAAGCATGATTTGCCCCTGCAAATATGAAATATCACTCACCTCTAGAGTAGACTCCATGGTGGCTACGAACAGCAGTAGCAAAACCGAAGCCTCCATGAGCATGTGGCAGGGAAGGAAAATGAAAGAGAAACGCCCCCCCCCTTCTCTCTCTCCCCTTCCACAAGCAAAAAGCCTGCCACACAGCGACCTCTGGTGGCCGAAAAAAATACTGCAGCTTCAGTCAGGATTTTTTTAAAAAAAATAAGGGAAAATAAGGGGAAATTAATAAAATGGGAGGGGGCAGAAAGAGGGGTAAAAATAAGGGGTTTTCCCGGGAAAATGGGATAGTTGACAGGTATGTGGTAATGCCTTGAGTCACCCATTGGGTTTGAATAAGGTGGTATATAAATTAAACATGATGATGATGATGATGATGATGATGATGATGATGATGATGATGATGATGATGATGATGATGATGATGATGATGATGATGATGATGATGATGATGATGATGATTACCTAGTGATTTGATATTGCTTGAATTTATGGTGCTGCTCCATGCCAGGCAGCTATTCGCAGTATCTGGTCCCTGATGGAAGCACATGGAGTTTTGGACCTTGAATAATCGCACAACTTATTATTATTATTATTATTATTTTGAGTGATCCAATAGGGTATTGCCATTCTCCTGCATTTGCTGCACTTTTTATAACTTGACTATGGATCAAAGCTAATTTATTTGTTTGCTTACTGAAAAACTGGATGAATAAAAATATCTTCATCCATCACTGAGGGAGAAGGTCCTTGCATGTCTTGTTAAACTAAATGCTAACAAATTGCCAGGACCAGATGGCATCCATCCATGAGTTCTCAGGGAACTTAAAGATGAAATTGCTGATCTAGCCAAAATATATAATCTTTCCCTCAAATCAGGCTTTGTGCCTGATGACTGGAAGGTAGCAAATGTAACACCAATTTCCAAAAAATGATCCAGGGGTGATCCAGGAAATTACCGACCGGTCAGTTTGACATGTGTCCCCAGGTAAAGTGACGAAAACCAACCGAAAAGATAGAATTAATAGGCACATAGACGAGAAGGTGCTGCTAAAGGAGAGCCAACATGGCTTTTGCAAGAGCAAATCATGTCTCACTAATCTGTTGGAATTTTTTGAGAGTGTCAACAATCATGTGGATAAAGGGGATCCAGTTGACATTGTTTATCTGGACTTTCAGAAGGCTTTTGACAAGGTCCCGCACCAAAGACTCTTGAATAAACTTACCAGTCATGGAATAAAGGGACAGGTCTTGTCCTGGATCAGCAACTGTCTAAGCGACAGGAAACAGAGGGTAGCACTAAATGGACACTTCTCCAAGTGGAGGGAAGTAAAGAGTGGGGTCCCCCAAGGTTCAGTACTGGGACCCCTGCTTTTCAACCTCTTCATAAATGATCTAGAAGTAGGAGTAAATAGCAAGGTAGCCAAATTTGCTGACGACACTAAATTATACAGGGTAGTGAAAACTGTGAGAGATTGTGAGGAGCTCCAGAGGGATCTCTTGACACTGGGGGAGTGAGCAAAACAGTGGCAAATGAGTTCAACACTAGTAAGTGCAGTGTGATGCACGTTGGGGCAAAAAACCCCCAATTACATTTATAAACTGATGGGGTCTGAACTCTCTGCGAGAAACCAGGAAAGGGACCTAGGTGTCCTGGTGAACAGCTCAATGAAGGTGTCAACCCAGTGTGCCTCAGCAGTGAAAAAAGCAAACTCAATGCTAGGGATCATTAGGAAGGGTATAGAAAATAAGTCAGCAAGTGTCATTTTGCCTCTTTATAAATCTATGGTGAGGCCCCATCTGGAATACTGTGTACAGTTCTGGCCGCCATACCTCCAGAAGGATATTATGGATCTGGAAAAGTGTAGAGGAGGGCAACTAGAATGATTAGGGGACTGGAACACTTTCCATACCATCTGAAGCTGCAACAGTTGGGCCTCTTCACTCTTGAATGACGGTGTCTAAGAGGTGACTTGATTGAAGTTTATAAAATCATGCACACTGTGGACAAAGTAGATAAGGAAAAACTGTTTTCCCTATCGAACAACACTAGAACCAGGGGACACTCCATGAAACCTTTGGGTACTAGTTCTCAAACAAATAAGAGAAAGTACTTTTTCACCCAGAGGATCACTGGTCTATGGAACTCCCTGCCAGAAGAAGTGGTGACAGCTGTCAGTCTTGACAGCTTTCAGAAAGGATTCAACAAGTTCATGGAGGACAAGGGTATCAATGGCTATAATTATGGTTACCTAAGGACAACCTCTGGGTTGGAGAGATAGGCAGGATATCTCTCAATGCCATTTCCAGGGAATCCTAAACAGGTGAAGGCATCTGCTTGGGAATACCCTGAAGCAAATGGTGAGCTACTGTTTGAGACAGAATGCTGGTCTGGATGGGCTGTGGCCTGTTCCAGCAAGGTTGTTCTTATGTTCTTATGATTGTGTGAAAATTGTATACATCTCAAAATTGTAAAATATAATCTTCAGTCAGTGGCAATTTGTCCTTGACAATGATGTCATTTCTGTTCTACAGGTAGAACCATGCAACAGGATTTTGACCGCAATATTTTTCCCTACAGGAAGGCTCTTGTACACTTAATAAAGATATCACATCTTGAAAAGGAGATAAGAGGTAATGGTAACTGCAAAAGTCATGTATATGTTGCTGCTTTGGTAGTAACAAGATAGCAACTTGATGCAGTAACATTTTAATACAATATTGAAATAGTGGGAAAATCTGCTTTTTTGATATCATATCACCAATTTAAAGTAGAGGTTAAGATAGTCTGGCTTTCTAACTCAAAATATGAGTGATGAGAACTGGTCCACAACCACCTGAAAGCCACATATTTCCCATTAAAAATGAAGGCAGAATGAAGTAACTGGCAGGAATAATGTGTGCAATAAGAGAAGGTGTGGCGTGTTTATATAGTGACAAAGAATTAGTAATTTTTTTATGACATTTAGAATTGGTTATTACATTTCCATTTGCTAAGGAAATTATCTTCAAGCAGTGATATTACTAATAATGTACCGTATTTTTCGGCTTATAAGACAACTTTTTAACCCTGAAAAATCTGTGCCAAAGTCGGGGGTTGTCTTATACGCCGGTTACTCTGGAGCCAGGGGCCACTCGGAGACCACCCCCCCAGCCTGGGTGTGAGGAGGATGACCAGCTGAGCAGTGGGGAAAACCATCCACCACAGCTGCCACAAGGCTAGGGGTGGTGGTCTCTGGGCGGCCCCTGGCTCCGGAGGCCTCGCGGCGGTGGCAGTGGATGGCTTTCCCTGCTGCTCAGCTGGTCATCCTCCTCCCCCTCACCCCCCGGCTGGGGGTGGTGGTCTCCGGGTGGTTCCTGTCTTGAGAAGCCTCGCGGCAGCGGCAGTTGATGGCTTTACCCTCTGCTCAGCTGGTCCTCTTCCTCACCCCCCAGCTGGGGGTGGTGGTGAGGAGGAGGACCAGCTTAGCGGCGGGGAATGCCATCCACCACCGCCACGAGGCCTCCAGAGCCAGGGGCCGCCCAGCAGCCGGGGGTGAGGAGGAGGAGGACCAGCTGAGCGGCGGGTAAAACCATCCACTGCAGCTGCACTCTCCCCACCCCATCCACTGGCGGGGAGATAAAGGGAGCTGTCCGCAGCCTGGGAGGCCCCGAAGACACCACCACCACCGCAGCCGTGCTCTCCCCGCCCCCTCCACCAGCGGGGAGATAAAGGGAGCCATCCCCGGCCCGGGAGGCTCCAAAGACGCCACCGTTGGAAGAGAGGTAGTCTTATATGGCGAGTATATTGCAAACTCTACATTTTAACTAGAAAAGTTGGGGGTCGTCTTATATGCCCAGTTGCCTTATACGCCGGAAAATACGGTATTATAAGCTGGGCAAACAGTCTTAATACTTGTACAGTACTTAAGATATACAAGAGATGTTTTATTTTAATAATCTCACTGTGCCAATACAGTAGTAATGTCTTATTGAAAATCAGGAGTTTTCCCTTCCAAGAAACATTCTAATGCTTCAAAGAAGTCAACAAACTTCAAAGCAAGTATCCAGCTTTTTTTAAAAAAAGAGAGAGATTTACTTAGAAAACAATAGCAGGGACAACATTCCTGATTGAACATAATAACAGAATTTTTGGAAACTACACAACTCACTTCTGTCTTCTGTGGCTTGTATCATAGTCAAAGTTTTCTTTTTAACCAAACTACAGATTAGTTTAACTCCAGATGTTATTTAGCCTGTCCAATCCTAGGATGCCTTTGTCATCAGAAACAATTGTTTAATCACTGTCTAAAACTCATCACTGTTTAATCCTTCTGTGTTTCAGTTCTCTCTTTATCCCATATGCCTGCTGTGTCTAGGACAGGGCTTAGAATCATTGAAATGTTGGATTTCAATTCCTATCTGCCCCAGTCAGGCTTGGCCAGTGTTGAGGGATAATGGAAATAGTAGTGGAAAGACAGCTCTATTCCACTAAAACCTTGTTTGTCGTTTTACCCAAAAGGAGGCTTCAGGTTTATGAAACCTCAGTCTCCAGCCATTGCTTGATCTTTAAGGACAAATGCTGGAAGTTACAGTTGCTGGAAGCAAAAGCATATGCAAAATGGAAGCTCAGGGTTCAGGTGGATTTACTTACTGTAATTTAGTAAAAGATGTATGTCTAAATACAAGTCATATAAAAGTACAAATAAACATCTTTCTTATTACCAACACAGATGATATCCATTTAAGGTAAAGGGTAAAGGTTGCTCTTGCTTGAAATCCAGTCATATCCGACTCTAGGGTTCAGTGCTCATCTCTGTTTACAGTCAAAGAGCCAGCATTGTCTGCATTTGCAGAAGTTTCTGTGGACATATGTCAGGCATGCCTCAACACCAGAGTGCTCAGAATGCACCATTTAAACTGGGAGATAAAGTTAATATATATATTCTGTCATGGTAGAAACAAATTAATTGACAATTATACTTGCCATTGTTGAACTATTAGGACTCAGGATGGTCTGTCATTTATTTAAATCACTCAGATCTCTACTACTAGATCAGGCGCTGTCTTCTGCCTGATTTTGCATTATGGAATTTCCTGTTGGCATCTTCTTTACTTGTGTAGGTGGGGTTTTTTGTTTTTTTTTTGAAAAGTGCTTGGTTTTCATACACTGGAAATATCTCAGCTGTGGTAGGGAATATCTGGGGAAATTATATGTCTCACGTGATCCTCATGAGTCATTGAATGATCCTCTTTGATTGTTTACTGATCATTTACTTACTTCAGTCTTGGTTTACCTTTGCTCAAAAAATGATTCTTGGGCTAAATTTAAGCCTGGGGAACTAGTATCATATTCCAGTTGCAAGCCAATTTTTTTGCATCTCATTCTATTGCACCTAAAAAGAAACTGTTCATCCTAAACGTCACTCATGAACGATACAGAATGAATGCAAGTTGGAGCAGCTTCTTCTATAGTTGAGAACAAAGAACCAGTATAGCCTGGCCAACATTTGGAGCAGATACAAATGCCATTGCCTTTCATCGGTCCTGATCCTGAATGCTGCCTAAAGCAGAAATTTTGCTTTTTCTACTGATTTTATTAATATTTGGAAAAGTTTTGATTGTTTAATACATGTGTGAAAAGTTATCCTGTGTTGGCCAAAATCCTATTATTTGCATACATGAAAGGGAAAACACAGAAGTTCTTGTGGTTAATTGTTGCTTACTGACAAGGTGCTAGGTATGTGACTGATACTCAACCAGGTTGTCGTTGTTCAGTCGCACAGTCGATTCCGACCCTTTGTGACCGTATGGACTATTGTCCTCCAGGCACCTCTGTCCTCCACCATCCACCTCAACCCACCCAGCTCTGTGCCCATTGTGTCTATAATACCATCTAGAAGCAAAAACATGGCCAAACGGTGAGAATTTCACAAAAGCACAAACCCGTTTGAGGCAAAAATAATCATGGGTATTTATTCATTCATTTGCAAATGTGCTTCAATATTAATAGTCCATATATAACCAAAAATGAAAAACAGTTACTTCACTGCTGATGAAAAATAAATAATGATTCTTCTCAATGTATATATTTCAAATAATGTTGTAGTCACTTCAAAGTCACAATCTATTCTTGATTAAATGTGATTAAACTTAATTATTGGTGAATGAACTTGAACTTGAAACCAGTTCTGGATAAATTGGTTTTTCATATTTAAGTCTTCTTCAGAAGTATCTAAATATAAACTTTGATACAAATAAAACCATTAATATCATACATATCAAAGGTAAGTAACTGTTTTTCATTTTTGGTTATATATGGACTATTAATATTGAAGCACCTTTGCAAGTGAATGAATAAATATCCATTATTATTTTTGCCTCAAACGGGTTTGTGTTTTTGTACAATACCATCTAGCCATCTTATCTTTGGCTGCCCCCTTCTTCTTTTGTCCTCCACCTTTTTCAACATCAAGGCTTTCTCAAGTGAATCCTCTCTTCTCAATCGATGTCCAAATTACTTTAGCTTCATCTTTACTATTTGACCTTCTAAGGAGCAGTCAGGGTTGATTTCTTTTAAGATTTACCTATTTGTTCTCCTTGTTGTCCAGGGTATTCTCAAAACTCTCTTCCAACACCACATTTCAAAGGCATTTATTCTTCTGTGCTCAGCTTTCTTAATGGTCCAGCTCTCACAAACATATATTACCACTGGGAATACCATTGCTTTGACTATACGAATTTTTTTTTTTTGCAATGTGATGTCTCTACTTTTCACTATGTTCCCCAGGTTTCTCATAGCTTGCCTCCCAAGCATCAGTCGACTTTTTATTTCATGGCTGCAATCTCCATCTGCAGTGATCTTAGATCCTAAGAAAGTAAAATCTGTCACTGCTTCTACTTCTTCCCCATCTATTTTCCAGGGACTTTATAGGGCCTGTTCCCGTTATCTTGGTTTTCTTGATATTGAGTCTCTAGCCAGCTTTTACACTCTCTTCTTTCAACCTAATCAGGAGCTTCTTTAGGTCTTCCTCACTTTCTGCCATTAGGGAGGGATCATCTGCATATCTCAAATTGTTGATGTTTCTCCCAGCAATTTTGATCCCATATTGTGATTCCTCCATCCCTGCATTGTGCATTATGTGCCCTGTGTATAAGTTGAACAAGCAGGGTGATAAAATGCAACCTTGTCTTACTCCTGTCCCCATTCCAAACCACTCCGTCATTCCATATTCTGTCCTAACTGTTGCTTCTTGATTCATGTACAGATTTCTCATGAGGCATATAAGGTGTTCTGGTATTCCCATCTCTTTAATTACTTGCCACATTTTGTTGTGGTCCACACAATCAAAGGCCTTGGTGTAGTCAATAAAACAGAAGTAGACTTGTTTCTGATATTCCTTTGTTTTTTCCATGATCCAATGTATGTTGGCAATGTGGTCGCTAGTTCCCCTGCCCTTTCTGAACCCCGTCTGCACTTCTGGTAATTCTCTCTCCATGTGCTGCTGCAGTCTATCCTGTAATATCTTGTAGATTATCAGTAGAGAAAGCAAACAAAATGCACCTAATGTCTCATCAGTAAACCATGGCAACTTCAGTGTTTCTCTTAGGTCACCCTTGCTCAAAAGCCAGTCGTATCCGACTCTAGGGTTCAGTGCTCATCTCTGTTTATAAAGAAACGCAATGGCAAAGCAGTGTCGAAATACTACTCTCAAAAAACAACAACTGCTTATGGCTATATTGTATACAAGTTCATATCATTTTACACTCAAATGATCCAAACTCAGTCTTATGTGGTGCTTCAAAAGTCTTGTTCGGTTTCACAGACAAAATAAATTTCTTCAACACTTCAGTTGTCAACAATATTGATTCTTACAACAAAGAATTTTTCTGTACATCCAAATGTATATACAATTAATTCACTTCATAGATCCTTATATAAACCACGTTCTCAATTTCCAAAATCTAACTGGTTTAAAGATTTTTCGATTTCTCTTCCTCAGGAAAATATAACTCAATCTTCGTGTTCTAAATGGCCTCTAGTGTGATTCTTTTAGTGCCAGAACATTCTATATAAGGTTTATATAGGGATCTACGAAGTGAATTAATTGTATATACATTTGGATGTTTTAGTGTATGAGAACCAAGACAATAGAACAGCCGAAAGGTTGGCTTAACACATCTTTATTGCATGATGGTCCGGGGGAACATGTGGTAATGGCGGATGAACAGCTCAATATATACTGTGGCTATACATTTGAATGTGGCTCCTCGATAGCCCATTGGCTACTGTCTGCGTGACGTCATTCCCCATCACGCCCTTCTTGTCCAGGTGAGGTGATGGCGGGAATCTTCCCGCGCTGTAGGTATTTGGGGAATTGGAACCATGTGAGCTGGGCGCTCGCTATTGCCCCTAGTGGTCACTAGCTTGCGTCCTGATACAGAAGGTTACAGTGTTACAGCTGGTGATTATTATATCCACTCATTCGAGTGTTACATTACTTAAAGGCACAATATTCCAAACACAACATCCCTCCCCCCTAGGATGAGACGAAGTCTCTCATCCAATATGGTTTATTGCAAGCGCGTTTTGGGCGCAAGGCTGGCTGGCTTGTCCCGGGGGCGCTATCACTTCTGTGTTCCCTGGTCTCTTGTCCTGCAATGGGAGAGGGAGACTCGTTAGTGACTTGCCGTGGTTCCGCGGCTTTCGGGGTAGGGGTGAACTCCATTGTGGGAAAACCGGGGGCACTGGGGGCTAACGAAAAACCCCGCTTCTCGCTTGGATGGGTGGGGGACCACTCCGAACCCCCCCGGTTTTGTAACTCAAACTCAAAATCATCTTCTGGGGTATCTGTGGGGGTATCCCTCAGGATATCTGCGGGGACAAACTTATTCCCTTCCCCCCTTGGTGGGGACCACTGACCCCCCTCTCCTCCCCCTTGGGCTGAACGGGTGGGGGAGAACCCTAACGTTGAATCCTGTTCCGCGCTGTCCGCGCTCTGGTTTCCGGAAACCCGACGCCGGAGTTGGTCCGCGTGTCGCCTCCAGAGTAGACCTGTGCTGGTCTCGACGCAGTATGACACGGGACCCGTTTGCCCAATGACTACGCCCGGCACCCAGGCTGGCCCTGCGCTAGCGTAGTTTCTGCAATGGACCGGGGCGCCTATTTCGAAACTCTTTGTGCCCGCTAACCCGATGTTCCTCCCAGTGTCTTCCACCCTCGTAGGGTCTAGCCTGGTCAGTACCATGGTCAGTTTTCTGCGCATTAGGAGCTCTGCGGGTGAGTATCCTGACGCTAGGGGGGTCACCCTATATCCCAGCAAAAACTGGCACAACTGCAGGTTTAAATCCCCGGGGCCCATGCGCCTCAGCGCGTCTTTGGTGGTACGCACGAGGCGTTCTACTTGGCCATTCGTCGCCGGGTGGAAAGGCGCGGAGGTGATGTGCCGGATGGCGTTGATGTCGGTGAAAGCCCTGAATTCGGCGGACGTGAAGCAACTAGCGTTATCGCTAATAAGCGTGTCGGGTATGCCGAACGAGCTGAACACCCTGCGCAATTGTTTAATTGTTGCGGCTGAGGAGGTGTTCGCAACTGGGATAACCTCTAACCACTTGGAGTAAGCATCCACTATGAGGAGAAAAAGCGATCCTCTGAAAGGGCCCGCGAAGTCAATGTGCACGCGGGACCACGGCCCCTTTGCCGCATCCCATTCCCTGTGCGGAAGTCGAGCCTCTTCGGGCCGGGAGCTTTGGCAACTCTCGCAAGTGCCCACCATGTGCTCGATATCGGTGTCCAACTGGGGCCACCAGAAGTAGCTCCTGGCCAGTGCCTTGGAGCGGACAATTCCAGGGTGGCTGACGTGCAGCAGCTTGAGCACTCTTGCTCTCAGGGACGACTATCCGCTGGCCCCACAGGAGGCAACCCCTCTCCACGGACAGTTCTAACTTTTTCCTGAAAAACGGGGCAAATTCCGCCGCCGGGGAGGACGTTGGCCACCCTTTCTGCACCCATGAACTAACCAGGGCCAACGTCTTGTCCCTGCCCGTTGCCTTGGCGATCTCTGCGTGCACTACGGGGGTGAATCTAGGACCTCTATCATGAGCACTTGGTGGTCTTGTTCCACCTCGCACACGTGGCTGCCCGTGTGGGGGAGGGGTGACCTCGACAGGGTGTCCGCGTGGCTTATGTCCTTTCCAGGGCGATACACCAGCGCGTTCTGGTATGCGTTTAAAAAAATGGCCCACCTGAGCATCCTAGGGGACAGAATCTGTGGCGTGGGCTTTTCTGCGGTAAAAATGCCTAGCAGGGGCTTGTGGTCAGTCACGACGGTAAAGGGGCGGCCATAGAGGAAATCGTGGAACTTCTTTGTCCCAGCAATTATTGCTAATGCCTCCCTGTCTGTCTGTGCGCAGTTACGCTCTGCCTTAGACAGGGACCTGGAGTAGAATGCCACCGGGGCCTCCCGCCCGTTCTCCAACACATGGCACAGGACCGCCCCCACCCCCACTGGAGATGCATCACATATCAGAACCACTGGTTTCTTGGGGTCAAAATGGGTTAATATGGCGTCCGAGGATAAGAGTTGTTTCAGCTCGTTGAATGCCCTCTCCTGGCTCTCGCCCCATTTCCACGCCTCGTCTTTTTTCAGTAACTTATGAAGCGGCTCTGCTACCGACGCCTTCCTAGGCAGGAAGGAATGGTAGAAGTTTAAGAGCCCTAGGAACGACTGCAGTTCGGGCTTGGAGGTGGGGCGAGGAGCATTTTGAACGGCGGCCACCTTTGATTCGGAGGGTTTAATGCCTGCAGGGGTTACCCGAAAACCCAGGAACTCAACCTCTTTTGCGAAGAAGACGCATTTGTCTTTCCGCAGCCTTAACCCCGCCTTTTCAAATACCGTCAGTACTTTGTCTAGCCTTTCAGCCAATTCTGACTCACTCCCCCCATTATCAATACATCGTCAAAATATGGCAAGACCCCCTCCAGACCCTTTAAGAGACGTTCCACTAACGATTGGAAGATGCCTGGCGCCGAATTCATGCCAAATTGCAGGCGCGTCACCTGGAATGCCCCCTTATGAGTGACTATCGTTTGCGCAGCAGCTGCAGCTGGGGTTACCGAGAGCTGCTGATAGGCCTGCGCCAGGTCAAGCTTTGCGAAACACTTTCCCCCATGTAACCTGGCCAACAGGTGGCTGACTACTGGCACCGGATACGCATTTGGGCGTATCGCCTTATTAATGGTACATTTGTAATCAGCGCATATTCGAACCTCCCCGTTGGCCTTAAGCGCTGTTACAATCAGAGTTTCCCACTCCGCGGAATCAACAGGAACAAGGATCCCCTGGCCCACCAATTTGTCCAGTTCCGCCTCTATTTTGTCCTTAAGTGCAAAAGGCACCCTTCGTGGTTTGAGTCTTATCGGGCGGACCTCCGGATCCAGGTCGAACGCGACTGGGGGCCCCTTGAATTTTCCGAGTCCCTTCTTGAACACTTCGGAATGCGCGTTGCACACCTCCTGAATTGGGTCAGTCCCAACGGCATGCACCCCCCCAATGAACAAACCCAGGGGCTTAAACCATTGAGTCCCGAGGAGGCAACAACTCCCCCCTTGGAGAACAACCAGGGGAAGTTCCGCGGCATGTTGCTTGTATTGGACCTTGAATTTTCCAACCCCCAACACCGGAATGCTATTCCCCTGCACGTCCTGCAGCGTAGACCTCAGTGCTTTGAGCTTGGGCCGCACGTTGGGGGAAATTCCCAAAAACTCCCTCTGGGAAATGATGGAATATGAGGAACCCGAGTCTATCTCCATCTTAACAGGGACCCCTTGCACCAGTACCTCAACATAATATCGTGGGTGTCCTAAGGACACGCTGTGGACTGCCGTGTCGTCGTCGCTGTCGTCGGAGATGCGGCCCACGCCGTCCTGCTTCCTCGAGGGCCGGACGCCTTCCTGGCCTTTCGGTGAGCGGTCTGTTGAGCCTCTCTGGTCTCTGTGCCGCCGTCTGCAGACCTTGGCTATGTGGCCTCGGCGCCAGCAGTTGTGGCACTTGGCCTTCCTGAACGGGCACTTGATGCCCCGCAGCCATCGCAACGCTGGCCATCCTTCCGCACCTTCCGGATGTCCTCGTCCTCGCTGCTCTCCGTAGAGGAGTGTGGTGGCCGCCTGCACCGAGCCCGCTGCCTTGTCCGGTTGTGGGGGCCTTGCTCTGAACCCCTTAACCCCGGCCCTCGTGGCTTCCGCCGCCTGCGCCTCCTTCACGACCTCTTGCAGGGTCGGAGGTGGCTCCTTGTTCATCAGCTTTCACTGGACCTCCTCGTCCCACAGGCCGCACAGCATGCGGTCCCTGAGGGCGATTTCCAGGTTCTCCCATTTGCATGGGCCAGCGGCCAAACGGAGGGCCGCTGCAAAGGCAGCCATAGACTCACCAGGTGCCTGGACTCTCTTCCAGAACGCGTTCTGAGCCGAAAACATTGAAACCGAGGGCTGGAAATGGTTGCGCATCGCTTTCAGGAGCTGCTTGACCGGCACTTCGTTCACCTTCTTCGGAGACACCAGGTCCACCAATACCTTCATGGCGGGAAACCCGAGCATCCTGATGAGAATGGCCCTCTTCTTCCCCTCGTCTGAGATGTCGGACACCATCAGTGCGCTTTGGAAGTCCATCTTGAACAGCTCCCATTCTTCCGGTTTGTTGATGTTGAAACCGGCCTGCGTTGTCTTGATTCCGTGGGGATCCATCATCCCACCTTCGTCGCCAATTTAGTGTATGAGAACCAAGACAATAGAACAGCCGAAAGGTTCTTTATTGCATGATGGTCCGGGGAACATGTGGTAATGGTGGATGAACAGCTCAATATATACTGTGGCTATACATTTGAATGTGGCTCCTCGATAGCCCATTGGCTACTGTCTGCGTGACGTCATTCCCCGTCACGCCCTTCTTGTCCAGGTGAGGTGATGGCGAGAATCTTCCCGCGCTGTAGGTATTTGGGGAATTGGAACCATGTGAGCTGGGCGCTCGCTATTGCCCCTAGTGGTCACTAGCTCGCGTCCTGATACAGAAGGTTACAGTGTTACAGCTGGTGATTATTATATCCACTCATTCGAGTGTTACATTACTTAAAGGCACAATATTCCAAACACAACAGATGTACAGAAGAATTCTTGAAGTATTGAAGTACGGGCGCATTTTACTTCTGCTTCTGGAAGCGACAAGGGCTTTGTGGGCCAGATGAATTGTTGTCAGATGAATTGCCCATGGGCCATAGTAACCACCACCTGAATGACACAGCCCAAAAAGTTTGGGCACCCCTGGTCTAAAACTACTTGTTTAAACCCCGCCCCCTCTTCCACACAATAATGAAATACGGACCTTGCTTTCATCTGCATCTGATTATCTCATAGGTAGATTCAAACCTATCCTGCGGTCCTGTTATAGGAAAGTTTCAGGGAACGGGAACCTTTCCTCCAAATACCTTAGTATGAAACTCCCACAAACTCTATGTGCTTCGTGGTGCGCATGCACAACACCAAGCTTTCCCTCGCCCTCCAGCCCACAATAATTTCCCCGCTGCCCCTGAAGAAGCCCTACCCATACCTGAATGCTGCAAAACCATTGTGCTGTGCACAATGTGCGAGAGCTCTCTGTTCCTTCCCTCCCTCTTCTGTTCCTGCCCCTTTGCTTTACAGTGGGTGAAAGGGAAAAGAGAAGAGAGTGCTCTCGCCTTTTCCGGTTCCTCCCCTCTCCTTCCGGGTGGCTCTGAGTTGCTCATTGGGCCCAAACTCCAAGGGACTCACTCCTCAATGCCAGGGGACCTGAGATTGTCCTCCCTTCCTCTCGGGCACTCAGTTTCTCCTCCTTCAGAATTTGGTCCTTAAAACAGGGCTCTCCAGGACATTTGGCTTTAGGAGAAGGAACTCAGTCCTTTTTTTCCTCTCCTTGTGGCACCTGAGCACCTTCTGCAGTCTGACAATGGGTGTGTTAATTCCTGTTTGACCAAATTGCTTTTTACATGGTTATTAGCCTCTGGCTCTTTGCTCAGGCACTCTCTCTCTCTCTCTCTCTCCTCATTCCCCACCTCCCCTGCCCAGCCATCCGACAAGCAAAGCTGCTAGTCCTTTATTTGAACACTTCGCCTGATTTCCACATTAATCCAAAAGCATGGCATGGACCAGGATGGAGGCACTTCAAGATGTTAGAAGAAACCAGTTCTACTCATAGCTTTTAGCTAGCCATCCTAAAAGTATATGCTTTTAACGTGTCACTGTGAATATATCTGAGGATCACAAATGACACTTACTTTGATAAATAATTTCATTTTAAACAATTGGATAATTCTTGATTGCCGGTCTCAGTTCTTGCAAATTGTGCCTCCGTAGATGCTAGAAAGAAGCAGAGGTCCAAATGCAGCTAAGGCAAAGAGCATGTCTGGGGCTGGAAGAGTCAGTTCTGAGGGGCCGTAGCTGGAGGCAACACTTGCAAAAGGGAAGAAAGTCTCCAAGCAGGTGAAAAAGCCGAGTGGCCAGTGAAGTTGTCCGCCTGTACACACACACACACACACACACACACACACACACACACACACACACACACACACACACACACACACACACATCTTAAAAAGATGCCAACAAAAAAGGAAGGGAAGAATTTTGTTTGCTGACTTTCTTTACTTTTTGTTTGAAACACCCCACAAACCTGGAAGTGTTGTCACCCCCTTCTCCAAGGACGTGCCACTGCCCACACTTCCGACCCCATTTTGGGGAAAGGAAAGGTGGTCGAACTGCCTTATGGTCCCCCACGCTAGGCAGCCACTTCTCTGGCTCGAAGGAGGTGAAGCCCAAGGACAGCCACCCTTGAGTCTGGAACAAGAATTATTCTAACCAGCAGGATCGGGTTAAACTCAGTGATTCTTTATTCAGCTCATACTTCAGACTGAGGACTATGTACAGGGATGACCTCTATATATATACAGTGATTTGACTGTTACAAAATAAGATACATTTAGGCGGGCTTCTGGAGGGAGCAAACAAAGTTCAACTTTAACATTTAACCATGCTAACATGTATTTGAATTTCATGTCTTTTAGAATGGAGTGCTTTCGGGTTTCTAGTTTTGGCGCGGTTTGACTTTTTAAAAGGAATTAACCTTTTGACACAACATCCCTCCCCCCTTAGTGAGGAACATAATCACCCCAACATTTGGGTGGACCGCAAGTTCATTTGGGGCACCTGAGAATCTCAAGTCTTGGTACAGGCTCTGTGAGAACCCTGACTGGTTCTAGAGCAGGCGGTGAACTGTGTGGAACCTCAGTTGCTGCTTCTACTTCTGGTGTCTCCGGTGGAGTCTAGGGTGAAGGGGGTACTGGTGTTGAGGGAAGTGGCTTGCTAAAAAGCTCCAACTCGGAATCCTGCTCATTGGTAGCAGTGGCTTCTTTTTGTGATTCCCTTTCTAGACTGTTCCGATCAGGCACTTGTGGCTGAATTTGGTCGGTGTGTCTCCTCCACACTCTGGCTTTGTCCAATTTGACCCTGTATGACACTGGACCTGTTTGCTCCAAGACCTCACCTCCCAACCAATGGGGATCTGGGTGCATAATTCTGGCAATGGACTGGTTGCCCGACTGCAAACCCCTTTGTATTAGCAATGTCAATGTTGAGACCCCTGTCCTCTAAACGGTGGGGGTCTAAGCGGTCCAAGACCTTGGACAATTTTCTCTTCATTAAGAGATCGGCTGGTGAAAGCCCTGATGCCAGGGGGGTGATTCTGTAGGACAGTAAGAACTGGCATAGCTGTAATTCTAGGTCTCCAGCTCCCATGCACTAAAGCGTGTCTTTGACAGTTCGGACTTGTCTCTCAATCTGTCTGTTTGTCGTGGAGTGGAAAGGTGCGGCAGTAATATGCCTGATACCATTACAGCAAAGATAATCTTGAAACTCTGCTGACATGAAGGTCGAGGCGATGTCAGACACAACGATGTCGGGTAAACCAAAAGTACAAAACACTCTCCTTAACTTGCGAATTGTTACCGCAGAGGGGGTCCCGGATACGGGAATTACTTCCAACCATTTGGAATATGAATCTACGATTAGCAGAAATGTGGCTCCCCTGAAGGGACCTGCAAAGTCAATATGGACTCGCAACCAGGGACTTCTGGCAGTGTCCCATTCTCTGCTGGGAAAATGTGCCTCCACCGGCAAGGAGGCCTGACATTCTCTACAATGCCCGATCCATGCCTCGATGTCGAGGTCTAACCTGGGCCACCAGAAGTAACTACGTGCTAGCGCCTTCGACCGGACAATCCCCGGGTGGCTAACATGTAGTGTGTTCAGAACCTTGTTCCATAGCACTGACGGAATGACCACTCAGTGTCACGATACCAAGCCACCTCGCTCTAGGGACAGCTCGTTACATTTGCTGTAAAACACCTTGAACTCTTCAGAGATCAGTGGCGATGGCAACCCTTTCTGAACCCACATTACAACCTTTGACAGGAGGGGATCCTTCCTTGTTTCATCTGTGATGTCCACAGTGGACACTGGTGGGGAATCGAATACCTCTAACATGAGGACCTGATGGTCCATTTCAATCTTGTCCACAATGGCTACTGGGGACCTGGATAGTGCATCCGCATTACTGATACTGGCACCTGGGCATTGCTATAGGTCAAACTGGTATGCCTGTAAGAATATTCCCCAGCGCAACATACGCGGCGACAGGATTTGAGGAGTAGGTTTCAGCCACAATGTCCACAGCGAACACTGTCAGGGAGTCTAATAATAATAATAATAATAATAATAATAATAATAATAATAATAATAATAATAATAATAATAATAATAATAATAATAATAATAATAATAATAATAATAATAATAATAATAATAATAATAATAATAATAATAATAATGTTTTATTTATATCCTGCTTCCCTCAATCCAATGGACGACTCAAAGCAGCTTACATAAAAATTAAAGATACAGTACAATATTAAAGATACAAAATTCAAAAATACAGTATAACAACAATATAATCAAAAATATAATCTGAAGGTACAGAATGACAAAACCAGGAATACAATATAGCAAAATAAGTAAACACTCAACCCCAGACAAGTCCAAAAGGGTGATTGATGGCCACAAGGTTCAGCGGACTCAATATATAGTTCAAAGGCAAAATGGGGCAGGAGACGCTGGCAGGTGGAAGAGACTCTGCATCAGCTATGGAGGCAAAGGTCAGCTACGCTCCCCCCCCGACCGGGCAAGCCAGGGGAGGGAGCCAAGGGTGGTTAGTGGCTCAGAGGCAGCAGCTTTTAATGGCCCTGCCATGGGCAAATGCTGTCAGCTGCGCTCCCACCCACCCCTGACCAAGCAAGCCAGGGGAGGGAGCAAAGGGTACCTCTAATACCTCTAACATGAGGACTGATGGTCCATTTCAATCTTGCCCACAATGGCTACTGGGGACATGGACAGTGCGTCCGCATTATTGATACTGGTACCTGGGTGATGCTGTAGGTCAAACTGGTATGCCTTTAGGAACATCGTCCAGCACAGCATACGCAGGGACAGAATTTGCAGAGTAGGTTTCTTTGGCACAAAAATGCCTAGCAGTGGCTTGTGATCGGTGATGATCGCAAAAGCCCTCCTGTAGATGAAATTGTGAAATTTCTTACTACTGGCGATTATTGCCAATGCCTCTCTGTCGATCAGAGCATAATTTTTCTCAGTCGCAGACAAGGACCTGGAATAATAAGTGACAGGCACTTCCTTTCCTCCCCCCAGGTCGTGGCAAAGCACAGCCCCTACCCCCACAGGTGATTCATCACATACCAGGATAAGGGGCTTCTGGGGGTCATAATGCATAAGGACAGCATCTGACATTAAGAGCTTCTTGACCTCACAGAATGCTTTGTCCTAGAAAGGATCCCACCGCCATACAGTTTGTTTCTTTAGTAACTGGTGAAGTGGCTTGGCTATGGTGGCATTTCGAGGTAGAAACGAATGATAGAAGTTCAGGATCCCTAAAAAGGCCTGAAGTTCCATTTTTGAAGTTGGGCGGGGAGCATCCCACACAGCTTTTACCTTGGTGTCAGAGGGCTTGATGCCTTCAGGGGTGATTTTGAAACCCAAGAACCCAACCTCATGCGCAAAAAAACATTTTTCTTTCTTTACACGTAACCCTGCAGTTTGAAATCATTCCAACACCTTACTTAGTTTGGATGCAAGGTCCACCCTGTCCTCCCCAGCAATCAGTACATTGTCAAAATAAGGCAGCACCCCAGGGAGACCTTTCAGTAACCTTTCAACCAGGGCCTGGAAAATCCCAGGTGCAGCATAGACATCAAATTGCAAACACTTAACCACTCCATAGGTGGTGATGCTTTGACACAATGCAGATTCAGGGGTAACAGGCAATTGTTGATATGCCTGAGCAAAGTCCAGTTTAGCAAAACACTTGCCTGCATGGAGGGTGGCTAGTAGGTGACTGACCACTGGAACAGGGTAAGAGTCAGTGTGGATAAATTTATTAATTGTGCATTTATAGTCCACACAGATGCGGATGTCCCCTCTAGTCATGAGTGTGGTGACAATGGGGGTTTCCTACGGAGTGGAATCCACCAGCCCCAGAATACCCTGAGCAACCAGTTTGTTAAGTTCCGCGTCAATGCAGTCTTTGAGCGCAAAAGGTTCCCATTGAGACTTCATGCGAATAAGCTGGAAAAGTTAACGTACCCAGTCCCGCACAAAAAACATCAGGGTAATGTTCACATGCAGCTTGAATGAGGTCAGCCTGAACCCCATTAATCCCAGAAAATGCAATACCCTGGGGCCCTAACCACTGTACCCCAAAAAGATTATTCCTACTGGCCTTCACAATGACCAGAGGAAGTTTTGCAGAAATGCTTTTGAAGCGCACATCAAATGTGCCGATCCCTAGGACAGGAATGTGCCGGCCTTGCACATTGCACAACAGGACCTAGAGAGCCTGCAATTTAGGATGGGCAGCAGGAGGGATTCGGAGGAATTCTTTCTGTGAAATAATAGAGAACGATGTACCAGAATTGATCTCCATCTTGATGGGGCACCCTTGCAGGCGGACATTGACGAAGAAACTTTTGGACACTGGTAGATGCTTTCTGCCTCATGCAGACTTTGGAAATTGGGTGCTCCCGCCAGCGACGACCCTTGTCACCTGGTTGACCCTCCGACTGTTGGTGGCACACTTTTGCAATGTGGCCCTTCCTACCTCACTTGTGACACTTGGCGGTCTTGGGCATGTAGATGTCTGCTTCCGCAGCCTTGACACGGAGCGACGACGCCCTTGGACGTTCTAACAGGTTTTTGGCAGACCTTACCGATGTCGTCCCCCTCCTTGCTGTCATTTGATGATGACAACAAACTGGAATGGCATTGCTTTTGGAAGGAAGACTCTTTGTGGGCAAGTGCAGATGGCCTGGACTGGAAGAATTTCACCCAGGCATGCATAGCTTCTGATGCCAGGGCCTCTTTAAAGTCATGAGCAAAAGTCAAAGTGTCCCTTTTTACCAGCCTACACTGGACTGCTTCATCTCTGAGGCCCAGGAGAAGTCGGTCCCGGAGAGCCTCATCTAAGTTGTGCCAATGGCATGGCATGGCATAATGGCAGATGGCCACAGCATATTTGGTGACTGATTCTCCCACCTTCTGGTCTTGTTGGTAAAATGCCAGTCTTGCTGGGAAAATGGAAACCTTGGGCCTGAAATGGTTCCGGAGGACAGCAAGGATGTCCGTCAGTGGGACGTTCTTCTGGGCCCGTGGCAATAGCAGGTGCATGATCAGCTCCAGCGTGGGCAACCACAATGGGCCAGGAATGATGCCTTCTGCTATTCGTCTCCCTTGATCTCCACAACTACGAAGTTTTCAAACTGGATCTCGCACATGGGCCATTTCTCCAGGATTGGAGATGTTGAATGGCCCAATGGAGAACACGGTGGTGGCTGCCATCCCACCTTCGTCACCAATGATGAGTCCAGAACAAGAAGTATTCTAACCAGCAGTATCAGGTTAAACTCAGTGATTCTTTATTCAGTTCATATTTTGTACTGGGGACTATGTACAGGGATGGCCTCTATATATACAGTGATTTGACCGTTACAAAATAAGATACATAGGGCAGGGCTGCTACTGACTCACATGTCCAAAAATAGTGAGATAGTGAGTTATTTTTTTAAAAAATGAGGAAAAAATGATTTTCTGCCCAAAAAGGTGAGTAGATAGTGAGTAAATCCATTAGGATTTCCACTTTTTTGGCCCATATATAGGCTTTATCAATCAGCAGAAATGAAGCAAACCAATAAATTTTCCAATAGTATTGTTATCAGTGTATGATTTTGGATTGGACACTCAGAAATAATAAACATGAAATCAATACAATATTTAAGAAACTTTACTTCTTTATAAATTTGCAGAACACAAAACAAGGCTTAGATGTCATTATGGACTTCTTGACTAGAAATAAGAAACCTAAAACATATAATACTGACATACTGGCACATAAGATTTAAAAACTGGTAGATGTCATCAGTCTTACAATACAATTGACAAGAAGTCATCAGTCTTGAAGGTAAATCTAACTGTCGGGGTTGTTGGGATTGTCCCTGTTTTCACCACACCATCATTTGCCATGTTTCTTGAAGAGTTTTCCAAGTAAAGAGGAGGTGCGTTTATCGACCTTCTTCCTCAGCGGCTCCGCTTGCTTTTTGTGAAGGTCTTCGGCCCGGGATCGCATGCTGCAGGCACCCTCTAGCATACCTTGAGCAATTTTTGCAGTTTTCAGATCACCCTTTGCCAAAGCAGTTTTAAGCTTTTGGTTGGCTTCATCAATTAGGTTAATAGTAGCTTGTCTCTCCTGTTCTTTGGTTTCTTTCACCTTCCTTAAATCTTCTTGCAATTTTACTAGCTCCTTTCTTTCTTGAATTTGCACTCTTTCCTCCTCCTCTTTCTTGACCAAATATTTTCTGCCTCCTTTTTTTCTTTGCTCTTCCTCTGCATCCTTGCGTTTGTCCTCTAAATAAGCTACATATTTGCTGTGAATACCAGCTGCTGCTTTAAGAAGTGCATGTGTGATGGGGACCGCTTTAGCTCATCCACCGAACTCCTTCATACCATCATGGATGTTCAGTTAGGCATTCAGGGTGAGCTCTTCCATTGCGGCTCGGTCTGCCGAAAGTTGGCTTCTTGATTCCGAAAATCCACGTTCCACATCTGAACTTCCATGAGCTGTTGGTAGTATGGCTTTCACAAATTTGCTCACAAGCGGATACTTAGCCTGCCCAGTACAGTCAGTAATGTCAAAAAATTGATGCCAAAAATGGTCAATCCTCTGTCCATTCTCATAATTTGGGAGATTTTCTAGCTGCAACAGAAATGCTTAGTTGCAAGGCCTGAAAGCAATGAGGAGCCATTATTTAATATGCTCCTTTAACAATAAGTCAGTTTGCAGTATCAATGATATGAGGCAGTGAGGAGCCATTAATATGCCCCTGTCTAACAATAGGACAGTTTGTACTATCTATCAGTAAACAGGAATTAAATGCTTTAAAGAAACAGATATTATAAAATCTAGTAGTCTTCTGAGAGAGACTGCTTTACTCCTCTTTTAACAAGAGGAATTGTAGGTCCAAAATTAGAGTTGAAAAACATAGTTTGAAAGAGGAAAAGAAAAAGACTTACATTGATCCCTCTCTGGAGGATTGAAGACAGAATAGACCTACTGCCCTGGGACCACTGAGAAAAAGGATCTGGTAACTAAGGTTATAAAGGGGATGGGCAGTGCCTCCTCTAACAAAATTTCCCTCCTTTTTTCAAAGATCTCTGTAGTGGTATAGTCGAAAGTAGAGTTCTGCAAAAGCACAAACCCCAAATGTGTGGATTCATAGACGTCTCGGAGAAGAAGGTAAGACTATTTTGACGCAGAATGTGTCTAGTTTCATTAAAAAAATGAGAATAGTGAGTAATTGCACGAAATAGTGAGGATAGTGGGGCCATTGAAAATAGTGAGTAATAGTGAGAATAGTGAGTCAGTAGCAACCCTGCCGTAGGGAGCAAACAAAGTTCAACTTTAACATTTAACCATGCTGACATGTATTTGAATGTCATGCCTTTTAGAATGGCACGCTTTCGGCTCTCTAGTATTGGCACTGTTTGACTTTTGAAAAGGAATTAACCTTTTGACACAACATCCACCCAGCCCAACGACCTGGAGAAGTGGTTGCCTAGCACAGGGGTAATCACCATGAGGTGGCTTGGGCCGCCCTTCCCTTCCCCAAAACAGGGTAAGAAGTGTGGTCAGTGGTGTGTCCTTAGAGAAGGGGGTGGCAATACTTCCAGGTTTGTGGGTTGTATCGAATGAAAAGTAAAGAAAGTCGGCAAAGAAAATTCTCCCCTTCCTTTTTCTTTGGCGTCTTATTAAGAGGTGTGTGTGTGTGTATAGAGGTGGACGACTTCAGATGCACCGGCACTGGCTACTCGGCTTTTGCTGTACCCACACCCCAATAACGACATGGACACAGAATTTTGGATTATAATTGGGCCACATTTATTTAAATTCAAACAAGGCCTACCTTAACAATGGTTAAGGATCAGACGGGCCACAATAGCACTGGTAAGGGGCAAATCCAATTAGAGTCCTGATTAACTGACTCTCACAACTTGCTACTGCGGTAACAACGTGAGAGCCTGTGCCAACAACTGGCTTCAGCGGAAGCATGTTGTTGACCTACTCAGTGTGTGCTTATCTAAGTAAGCTGGCTGGCCATACCAGTTTGGCTAACCTTGTCCTCCCTATGGCCAACCAACTGTATTTAGCCTGTTAAATGTTAATGCAGTTGCCCCTAACCAGTGCTATCCGCCAGACGGGGAGGAGTTCACCGACTCACCACCCTACCATGGCCGCAAACGGCCAACAGGCCCATCTGTATGGATGACAAAAAGAGGTCCATGCCCCTGTCTGACAAATGTACACCATCAGCACGATACAGACAGCGGTCTTGTATGCATATGAGCAGGTGTGGGACCACTGCCCCCAAAGCATTGGCATATACGTAATGGGCCACTGCCCTGTTAACCAACCTGCGGACCCGGTCAACTCCCCGTGGATCAATTCCACCTCGGTAAAACATGCGTGGTATTATTTGAGACCAAACGATCCATGCCTGTGGCCAGGACTGACCCAACAGGGCGAGATCTCGTCAGATGGTGCATGCCAACTCCAAACCCGTAATCTGAGTTAAGTCATTGCCGCCCAGGTGTATGATAAGAACATCGGGGGGCTCTGGTCTCCCATGGACCTGATAAAGGGAATCAACGAATGCCAACACATGCCGTGGAAGCCAAACCAATGTAGCAGCGCCAATGCGCCGATGCCCAGGTGCGGCCCCCAAGAAGTGGACACAGAGTAGTGGACGGCCCAATACACGTAGCTGTGCCCAATGATCCAGACCCGTGCAGGCCTCCCAAGGCACGCCGCACCTGAAAGAAAGGAAAAGAAAATGCACAAGCAAAGTGTTACTGAACCAACAGCCGCACATATGAACAGAAACGATTGGAA
The DNA here is from genome assembly GCA_035047305.1 of Bradypodion pumilum. Lineage (NCBI taxonomy): Eukaryota > Metazoa > Chordata > Lepidosauria > Squamata > Chamaeleonidae > Bradypodion > Bradypodion pumilum. The sequence goes on along the minus strand of JAWDJD010000005.1, from coordinate 125,131,655 downwards.
CCCCACCGCCCCATGGAGCGGATAGCCCCCTCGGTGTACCCACACACTGCTGCGGTGGATGCCGCACCAATGCAGAAAGAGTGGGTCCCAAAACACACACCCCGTAAGCCCAGTTTGTCCAGTGCCGCCCCCGTAACTTTCCAAAATTGGTATTTGGTAAGAGGGAGCGCGTCAGCATGACAGAAAAGAGGGCCCTGGGAACAACCACGCAATGACAAGAAGGCAAAAAGCGCCCTGACCGGGCAAATCACGGGGTTGCTGCACTCATACAGCATGAGTGTGCTGCCCTTGCCAAGCTGATCAGTCTTGGAAAAACTAATGGATAACCGTAGCCATTCATGGGTGACGAACAGATCAGCTAGTTCCAATGCCCTGTGTGAGGTATCCACGCGGGACGCGACCACGAGCTCACTGATCCGAAGTGCGCCGAAAAATGCCAGCGAGGTAGCCGCATTGAAAAGGCAGGCTTCGTATTGATCTCAAAAAATTGTGTGGGGACAAACGTAGTACTGTATAAATCACTGGAACCGTTTGTCAGATATAGATTCATTATAGGAGTCTTCTCATAATGTAACACAAAAGATCCGAAACCCTTTTGATATAGGATTTTTCAAAAGTTTTCCTCAGGGAGCTAAATGATAATTTAAATATAATTACTATTCCATCAAATAAATTGCAATATATATATAGAAATATATACATAATCTTGGATAGACAAATTATACATACCTATAGTGTTGAAGTACTTAGTAAAGTTTTCTAAAGTTTCTTAATAATATCGCGTCCTAGACCTCACTTGTTTGTTCTTTTGGTGTCGACGGACGTTACCCAATCTAATTCAGAGAGCATTTTAAAAGAACTTTTGCACAGCTGATTAATTATAAGAAACAAGTGTAATCAATTTCTTGATTTAGCCCATATGGGTGTAATGTGTTGAACCGGTGAATGAAGAAACTCTCCCTCTGTCTTAAAGCAATATCCATGTTAATATGCTGATAAGGTTGCTGTTTAATGCATTCGAGCACTACAAATCTAAAATCTTGGTCATTATGATTCGCTTCCATGAAGTGGCTGACTAATGGTGCAGACAGATTCTGATTACGGATTTTGGACCTATGTTCCCCCGCCCTGGGGCCGCCTAGCTCGGTCAAGGGCCAGGAGGTTAACGCCCCCTCTGTAAGAGTGGCGCGGAACAATGTCCGACCAAACCAGGGCTGTGGCAGGCCAGACATAATGCAAGTAGGCGAGGTCCTCGCAAATCGCATGCTTGAGCGATAAGCCGGTGACCTGGCCCAAATCATTGCCCCCCAGGTGGATGATTAGAATGTCAGGCGGGTCAGCCCCCAGGCCAGAAAAAAGGAAAGGCCGCAGCTCCCGCCATAACATCCCAGGCTTACCGTGCCATGAGAGACTGGCGTGGTCACCCAGTCCCAGTCGGGGTCCCCACTCTGTCGCCGCAGCGTAACGCGCTGCCCTGAGCACATAGCTGTGGCCCACCAGCCATACTGTCACCGGTGTAATACGACACCCAGGGTCTGTAAGAAAATTGAGAAAAAGGAAGGTAAGGTGACTGGATTGGTACTCATGGCGGGAGTGGGCGCACATAAAACTGAAAACATTGTGAGCCCCACCTCCCCATGCTACGTATGTCAGCCCCAGAGTACCCAAAAGCAGCTGCTGTAGAGGCTGCGCCAATACGGAACGAATGTGTGCCATAACGGGCACCTGGTAGGCCCACCCTGGTGAGGGCTCTGGCTGTCACCTTCCAAAACTGAAATTTAGTAAGGGGAGACCCATCTTGGTGACAGAAAAACGGGCCGTGGTGCATGCCACGCAGTGCCAGGTATTCCTGTAGGGCACCAACCGGACAGATGTCTGCCAAAGAACACCGTAGCAGTCTTACTCCACTGCCTACGCCATGCTGATCTGTTTTAGAGGAGCGAATCCTCAACTGGGCCCAGTCTTTGGCAACATATACATCTCCGAGTTCCAGTGCCCTACCACTTGCATCCGCCTTAGACAGCATCACGAGTTCGCTGATGCGGAGCGCTCCAAAAAATGCCACCGTTGTGGCTGCATGAAAAAGGGCTGCCTCATAATGATCAAAACAGAGGCCTGGCCAGCCCCGGGCCAACTGGGTAAGAACCCCTGGGGAAATAGGGTGCCGGTCGTCCGGGCAACGCCCGCGCTCGCGCACCCACCCCTCCAAAACGTGTCTCACACGGAAGTCAGAGGTGGTATCCACATGACCCCCTACTTTGGCCATAAAAGCCAACGCCGAGAGCTTGGATGCTATGGTGCGAGGTGCAAGGCCCTGTGCATGCAGGTGAACCATGAACCGCAGAACATGGTCCACCGGGATAGGCCAGGTCTCTGGCAATTGAAATTGAGTAGCAAAAGCCCTATACAAATTGAATGCTTGTTGATACGCCTTACGCGTGCGTGGCGCTAGTGACAGGCCAATCGCCCGGTTCACCTCTCCTTGCCAATAGTCCACATCTCGTCCGGGAGTGGCGAGGGAAATTCCTCCGCATCCGGGGCCAAGGCGCGGAACCGGGAGATCTGCAGGCGGGACAAAGCGTCAGCAATATCGTTATTAACCCCTGGGACATGCCTGGCCCTGAACAAGACGTTGAGGCGCAGGCAGCGCAGCACAAAATGGCGCACTAGATCCATGACTCTGGGCGATTTAGAAGTCTGTGCATTGACAATGTGTACAACAGCAGCATTGTCGCACCAGAAATGCACCACCGAATTAGCCCACTGTTCGCCCCATAGCATCAAAGCCCCGAGAATGGGAAAAAATTCCAGGTATGTGAGATCCCGCAGGCGACCTGTGCCTGCCCATGCCGGTGGCCACCCACCATAGGCCCACTTCCCATTGAAGTACATCCCATAACCCAGGGATCCTGAGGCATCAGACTGGATCTGGAAATTGGGGGATGCCAGGAGGTCAGACCTCCAAAATGAGACCCCGTTGAACTCCCTCAGGAATTGCAACCAGACTAACATGTCTGCCCTGATACCCCGGGTAAGCCTGACTCTGTGGTGGGGCCTGGATAACCCTGCCATGGCGTCGCATAAGCGCCGGGCGAAAGCCCTGCCCGGTGCGACCACCCTGCAGGCAAAATTGAGGTGCCCATGTAGCACCTGCAGTTCCCTCAGGGATGCCTTACGCTTGGCCAGCAATTCCGAGATAAGGGTCACTATCCTGGACACCTTATCACCCGGTAACCTAGAAGCCTGTACTACTGTATCAATCTCAACCCCCAGGAATACTAGTTCGGTCGACGGGCCCTCGGTCTTTTCGGGCGCTAAAGGGACACCAAGTTCCTGCATTAGCGTCTGAAATGTATTGAGGAGACGTGCACACGTGTCCCAGCCCCGTTCACCCCCGAATAAAAAGTCATCCAGGTAATGGGCTACAGACCGGGACCCTGACCTGCGGATGAAAGCCCACTCTAGGAAGGTACTAAAACGCTCGAAAGCCGAGCATGATATGGAGCAGCCAAAAGGCATGGCCTTATCAAAATAATACTCCCCTCTAAACTTAAAACCCAGCAATTCAAAGTCGCCCGGGTGCACCGGCAAGAGGCGAAAAGCTGACTTAATGTCGCACTTGGCCAGCAAGGCACCCGGGCCACACGAGCGCACCATGCGCAGCGCATGGTCGAACGATGTATACCTGACCGAACAAAGGTCATCAGGTATCGCATCGTTGACCGATCGGCCGGCTGGGTAGGACAAATGATGAATAAGGCGAAACTCACCTAGGGACTTTTTGGGAACCAAACCCAATGGCGAAACCTTAAGGTTGGGAAAAGGGGGTGCGGGAAAAGGTCCGGCGACCCTGCCCGCGTCTAATTCCTTTTTAATGCTGGCCTCGGCTACCTCCTCCCTTCCTCTGAGGGATAAAAGGTTGGGAGCATCCTGAGGGGATCTATCACCCATAAAAGGGATACGAAATCCTTGCTTAAAACCTTGGATGAGATACTCTCTGTCCTCTCCCCTTGGGTACGATGCGAGCCAGCGCTCCAGCATGTCCACCTTAATTGGGGAGGGGGCCTTTCGGAGAACTAGTTCCATCCGTGGCAGGCTTGCCAGCCCACTGTCCACCCCTCCCTCTGCCTCGCGCCCCCCCAGGCTTGGGACAAGCAGAGGCTGCATGGGGACCAGAACATGTGGGACACTCATGCTTATACCTGCAGTTCTTCCGACTGCAGGAACCATTGGACGAGAAAGTCCAGCACAGCAGGCGGGCTGGAACCCCCTGCCCCGCCAGTTGGCGGGTACCCTGCGCTGGAGCTGCTCGCTGGACCGCATGTCCACAATGGTATCTATCCCCCGGGGCAGGACGTGTGGGTGTCATATACAAGAGCCACAGTCTCTGGCACGGCTCATCCCATCTCATCTCGGGGTGTAGGGGAATCCTCATACGGAATTCCTCATCATATGCTAGCCATGAGGGGCCCGGGAAATCTACCATCGCCCTATATATGTTGTCCAAATATTGGACCATGGGAATAGCTAGATCCGGCCGCGCCCTCAAATATACCGCCATGTATATCAAATAAGCGGGGAGCCAGTTAGCCCAGGTACGCGGCGGCTTACGGCGGCGTGCCTGCTCCTTGTCCTTCTCATCCTGACCCTCCCTTTCTTCCTTGGTGGGCTCTCTCTTCAGGAGTGAGAAGATATCTACGTACTCCCCTCGCCATATCTTTTCTCTGGTAGCCTGTGCCAAGTGATCACCCAGTGGCAAGGAATACCCTGCCGTCGGCAAAGCCGAAAAGGGGATAGCTGGCCTACCCAAAGGGGCCTGAGTTAACCCTGCCACCCCAAGTACGTTCCCAGCAGTGTAAGAACCGAGGCCCACCCCAGCGGGCATGGTGGCAGTAGTTGTCGCCGGGTGGGTCGCCAGCGGCGTAGCCCCTGCACCACCCGCGCGAGGCCAAGGCCACTGAAAGGTCCCCCCTATATTGGGAATGTGTGTGGATGTACTCGTTTGCACCATATACTCACATGCTGCACCCCCGCGGGCCGCCCCCACCGGGGGTTCTGGCCCACTGGGGGCGTCGGAGCTCACGACCGATGTAGAGCTCATCACCGGGGCTTGACCCGCACCAGGTTGCTGGCTGGGGAGCTGCGAGGCAGTGGCCGGAGCCGCGCCACCCGCCTGCAGCAGCTCAACCCTCCCCGCCGGCCGTTGTCCTGCTGCCGATAGCGCCTCAAAAGGTACCCCGAAAGGGGCACCTGCCTGACTGGCCCGGGCCAAAGACTCCTCCAAGGCCGCAATACGGGCCAGTAAGGTGTCTACATTAACCATGGGTAAAGAGCCGGCCGGCCCACCTGACCCTTGCATGGGGACAGTTCCCTGCACCCCATGGCCCATATATGGCCATTGGCCAGGGCCGAAGCCCGGTAGGGCTGGTGAGGAAACCTGCCAAGGCAGGGCACCGGGCCACCCCCCAAGGCTAGAGGGCCCCGGGAGAGGCTGCGGCCCAAAAGTAATCGGCCCAACGGATTGGGCAGGAGGAGGAGCGGTGTCCACCGCTCGCGGGCCGCGGGCCGGAGCGCCCTCCGCGCCCGCACTCTGATCGGGCCAAGGGGCGATAGACCCCAAGCCACCAGCCCCGGCCGGGGATGGCAAAGGTGGCTGTTGAGGAGGCGGCACCACGGTCCTCCGACCTGGGTTGCGCCTCCTAACAGCCCGGGCTGAATTCGCAGCAGCCTTCTTTTTGGAAGGCATCTCGAGCAAAAAAGGGAAGCTAGCTAGGCAAAATCGACCCAAAAGGCTTCCCGGTGATACCAACGAGCGACGGAGGCGCAGGGGAAAAAACTTCTCCGCTCCGTCGCCGAGGCAAAATGGCAGCTCGGCTGCCTCGTGGCCACCCCTTTTATAAGGGAGCTGGCCACGCCCCTAACTACCCGGATTCTCTGTCCTGTGGGGGGGGGCCCGCAAAGGGCGCGGCGGCCATTTTGGCGCCGCGCTTGCATTCTATATAATCTGACCCTCACTTGCCGCTTGTTTGAAACGTACGTACTAACATCTAAAAATGGAATAGAGACTGCCCCAAAGTTATAAGTAAATTTAAGGTTCATATTTAAAGTGTTGACCCAAAACAAATTGAGGCGCAATGCCCAGATCATTGACAATGAAGAAAAGGTCATCTAAGAAACGTTTGTAAAAAATAATGTGTCGAAAAAAAGGGTTATTCTCTTCTTTTAAAAGGAATTCTTCTTCAAACTTGATCATATATAGGTTGGCCAGAGAGGGCGCTACTGAGCTCCCCATGGCCACTCCTTTAATCTGTAAATAAATTGTTTTGCCATATCTAAAAAAATTGTGGTCTAAAGCCAAATCTAGAAGTCCCAATAAAAAGTGTGTGTGTGTGGGGGTGCAGCTCATTACGTGTTTCCAAAAATCCAAATACTATTTCTTTAATTTCATCCAAAGGCACATTGGTGTAAAGCGCCTGGACGTCCATAGTAATAAATCCCTCACCTCTGGGCACCTGCAAGCCTTCTACTTGTGTGATAAAATCTGTCGTGTTTTTAATATATGAGGCAGTGTTCATAGTAAATGGACTAAAATGGTAATCCAAAAAACGTGATGTGGATTCAAGAGCGGAACCAATCGAGGAGACAATAGGTCTTCCTGGCGTAATGCCATCATCAGGACGATCCTTATGAATTTTGGGGAGTAGGTGGAATACGGGCATTTTTGGATTATCATTATACAAAAAGTTCTGAGTAGATTCAGATATGTAAACCATAACCACCCCTTCGAACAAACTATCTCTAAGGAGACTTAGAGTTCTGTTTGTGGGATCATGATCTAATACTTTATAAAATTCCTTATTTGATAGTTGTTTCCGAGCTTCACTTTCATATTCTCTAATGTCCATAATCACAATACCCCCTCCCTTATCTGCTTTCTTGACGATAATATCAGGATCCATTGCTAACTGCTCAAGCAACTTCATATCATTGAGGGAAAGATTGTAACCCCATTTTTTCTTTATTTTTTCACTCTTCTCCAAGTCCCGCAGCACAAGCCTATAAAAAACCTCAATGGATGGATCATTGGGAGGAGGGGGAAAACTAGATTTAGGTCTAAACCTGTCTGAATGGTTCGATTCCTTACCTTGAAAAAAACTTTTGAGTCTAAGTAACCGTATTAGTTTAAACATATCAATCCTGGTAGTAAAAGGGTTATACTTAGGTGTAGGTACGAAACCAAATCCCAAAGAGAGTAACTCAATAGTCCTTTAATTTTTTTCAAAAAAAAAGCCTCACGCAAATGGAGGACTTAGTCTTCAATCTTTCCAGTAAGTCGTTTCCAGCAAGGACTATAGGGTGATGCGTCCTTAGGGTGATGCGGTCTCTAAGGTAACCTGGCCCACTACCATATAGGGCTTTAAAGGTAAAAACCAGCACCTTGAATTGCACCCAGAGGCAAATGGGTAACCAGTGCAGCTCCCGCAGCAGTGGTGAAGCATGTGCATAACGTCCACACGCCATCACCACCCGGGCCGCTGCATTCTGGACCAGCTGCAGCCTCCGAATGGTAATCAAGGGCAGCCCCATGTAGAGCGCATTACAATAATCTAGTCTAGAGGTCACCAGAGCATGAGTGACCATGAGCAAAGAGTCCCGGTCCAGGAGCGTGCGCAACTGGCGAATCACCCGAAGTTGGGCAAAGGCCCTCCTGGCCACAGCCGCCACCTGTTCTTCTAGCAGCAGCTGCAAATCCAGGAGGACCCCCAAGTTGCGCACCGGGTCGGTCTGGGGCAAAAATAGCCCCATCCAAAACCAAAGATGGTAGCTCCCGGGATAGCACAGGACCCCCCCCCCCATCCACAGCCACACAGTCTTACTTGGATTCAGCTGTAACCCATTCACCCCCATCCAGACCCCAACCGCCTCCAGACAACTGGAAAGGACTTTGACTGCATCACTGGGGTCCCCACGGGCCGAGGTGTACAACTGTGTATCATCTGCATACTGATGGTACCGCACCCCGTGGGAACGGATGATCTCACCCAGCGGCTTCATGTAGATGTTAAATAGGAGAGGAGAGAGTACCGAGCCCTGAGGCACCCCAGATTTTAGGGACCTAGGACTGGACTTCTCACTCTCCAACCACACCGACTGGGTCTGGCCCCTCAGAAGTGAGGAAAACCAGGACCACACAGTGCCCTGGATCCCCAATCCTTGGAGCCGTTCCAGAAGGATACCGTGGCCGACAGTATCGAAAGCCGCTGAGAGGTCAAGAAGAGCAAGGACGGATGGATGACCGCCATCCCGCTCTCGCCAGAGATCATCCATCAGCACGACCAATGCAGTCTCAGTACCATATCCAGGTCTGAATCCTGACTGGAAGCGGTCCAGATATTCCACTTCATCCAGTACCCCCTGCAACTGACGCGCCTCTGCCTTTTCCAATACTTTCCCCAAAAAGGGGAGGTTGGAAACAGGTAGTTGGTTATGACTGCTGGATCGAGGGATGGCTTCTTCAGGAGGGGGCGCACCAAAGCATGTTTCAACGGTGGCCAACGTGGAAAGGCAGCCTGCAATAGTCCTAGGTGCCAACCCCTTGCCATGCAGGTAAACCATGAATTGCAACAGGTGATCCATGGGGGTAGGTCAAATACCAGGAAGGGATACCTCGTGGCGGAACGCCTCAAAGGCATTGTGCGTAAGCGCGTATGCCTTACGGGTACTGCTAGCCAGCAAAAGAGCAATGGCCCAGTTCACCTCTCCATGCCAAACCTCCACATCTCGGCCGGGAGTGCCAAAGGCAGGTCGTCGGCCTCCGGCGCCAGAGTCCGGAACCGATCGATCTGTAGGTGAGACAAAGCGTCAGCAGTATCATTCCTGATACCCGGTACGTGTCTGGCCTTAAACAGTACATTGAGGCGCAATGCATACAACACGAAATGGCGGACTATGGCCATAACCCTAGGGGAGCGAGACGTCTGGGAATTGACAATGTGGACAACAGCTGCGTTGTCGCACCAAAAATGGGCCACTGAGTTCGCCCAGGCTTCACCCCACAGTAAGAGAGCTCCCAAAATAGGGAAGAACTCCAAGAAGGTAAGGTCCCGGAGCACAGCAGTGCCCTGCCAGGCCTCCGGCACCTACCGTAAGACCAGTGTCCATCAAAATACAAATGCCCCAGATGCATCCAACTGAACTTGGAATAATGGTGCGGTCAGGCGCTCCTCACGCCAAAAGGAAATCCCATTAAAATCTGACAGGAACCCCAACCATACCTGCAAGTCGGCCCTGATGGCCCTAGTCAAATGAACCTTGTGGTGCTTCCTGGATAACCCAACCATGGCATTGCACAGACGTCTGGCAAACACACGGCTGGGCGCGATGACCCGGCAAACAAAGTTGAGGTACCCATGAAGCACCTGAAGGCCATGCAGGGAAGCCTCATGCTTGGCCAGTAGAGAAAGGATAGCATCCGAGATGCGGGCAACTTTGTCCTCGGGCAACCTGGAGGTCTGGGCTATGGTATCCAATTCAATCCCTAAAAAGACTAAGCAAGTGGCGGGACCCTCCGTCTTCTCTGGAGCCAATGGCACCCCAAATTCAGCCATGAGTCCCTGAAATACGGCCAACAGGTGCGCGCACTCACCCGAGCCTGCAGGGGCCCCAAACAAAAAAATTGTCGAGGTAGTGTGACACTGAACGAACCCCAGAATGGCGTACGAAGGCCCAATGCAGGAATGAACTGAAATGCTCAAATGTCGAGCAAGAGACAGAACACCCGAAAGGCATGGCCTTGTCAACAAAGTACTGCCCCTGGAAACGAAAGCCCAGCAACTCAAAATCATCCGGGTGAACAGGCAGGAGGTGGAAGGCCGACTTGATGTCACATTTGGCCATCATAGCCCCCCGGCCACACGCCCGGACCATGTGAGCGCCTGATCGAACGAAGTGTACCGGACTGAGCATAGCTTGTCCGGTATAGCGTCGTTCACAGATTTATCGGCTGGGTAAGATAAATGGTGAATCAGGTGAAATTCACCCGGTACCTTCTTGGGGACCAAACCCAGGGGCGACACTTTGAGGTTGTGAAAAGGTGGGTCATCAAAGGGACCAGCAACCCGGCCCTCCCGGCCCTCCTTGAATATCTTTACCCGGGCAACCTGCTCCATCCCTCTTAGAGAGACCAAATTAGGTGTATCCTGTGGCAAGCGTACCCCTACAAATGGGATATAAAACCCGTCAGAGAAACCCGCCCAAATATACTCAGTATCCACCCGGTTGGGGTAGACGCGCAGCCAATGCTCCAAAACATCCAACTTAATTGGGGAGGGTGCCTTTAGCAGCTGATGGGTCAGCGTTAGGTCGGTTGGCACCCTGTTGTCCCTGGGATCCCCCAGATCTGGTGCAAGCAGTGGCCGGGTGGGGCCCCAAACAGGTAGGGCATGCATGCCTAAACCTGCACTGCCTGCGAGAACATCCGGCCGCTGATGAGTAGTTCCAGCACAACAAGGGGGGTGGAACCCCCTGCCCTGCCTGCTGGTGGGGGGATTGTGTGGAGCCAGGACACTGTACAGCGTGTCCAGAATGGAACCGGTCGCTGGTGGCCGGGCAGGACGGGGTCATGTAGTATAACCACAAAAGTTGTTTGGGCTCGTACCAGCGCATCTCCAGGTGAAGCGCAACCCGCATACAAAATTCTTCATCGTACGCCAGCCACGATTGACCCGGATAGTCCACATACGCTCAATAGATTATATCAAGGTATTGGAAGAGGGGAATAGCCAAATCCGGACTAGCCCTGAGGGAGACCACTGCATAAATGAGGTAGGTGGGTAACCAGTTGGCCCAGGTGCGTAAAGGTTTACGCCGCCGGGCCAACTCCTTATCATGGTCATCCTGCTTTTCTTTCTCATCCTGGGTTGGTTCCCTGTTCAGAAGGCTAAACAGGTCAACATATTCCCTACGCCAAATCTTGTCCCTAGTGGCGGGGAGCAAGTGATCACCCAGGGGAAGCATGACCCCCGCGGTAGGCAACACAGATGTGGGAACTGTATGATATCCAGTGTTGACCGGTGGGCCGTAAGGCCAAACCGGATAAGGTAATTGCAGGGTGGCCTGTGGGATGGCCGGCGGCAGAGGGGGGTAAGGAGCCCTCCATTCCCCTGCCCGGGACTGCACAGCCATGATAGGCGGTAAGTGTGACACAGAAGGAGCCGCACTGGAGCTAGCCATCCATGGCCAAGTGGCCAGTGCGGGAGTCACAGACTGAGTGTGCGTGGATCTAACTTTACCATTATACTCACCGGATGCAACCCCTCCCGCCGCCCCCACCGGGGGTTCCGTACGGGCAGGGGCGTCGGAGCTCAGGAACAAACTAGAGCTCGAGCCATCCAAGGAACCACGCTCAGTGCACCCTGCAGATGCCGCAGCAGCCGGGGCATGTGCCCCCACAGGGCTGGGCAGCGGGCAGCCCCTGGGCATGGCCAGCAGGGCCCTCTCAAGTCACGTTAGCCAGGAGTCGACAGAGGCCGGCAGCGAGTGGTCTATGGGGGAGCCAGTACATTCATGATGCAAGGCAGCCTCAGCCCAAGGTTGGAGGCCCGCGGCCCTCTCCAAGGCCGCAAAACGGGCCTCGACCAGCCCATGGGCATGGGAGCCGGGCAGGGGCTGGGGCTGGGCAGCTGCATGCAGGCCGGGAGCCAGGACCTGCAGAAAAGAGACCCCCGTGCTGGGCGCGCCCCCCTGCGGGTTGGAGTCCCTCCCCAGAGGCCTGGACGAAGCCGCCCTGTGTGCCCTCCTACTCGGAGGGGGGTGAGTTGAGGTGCCAGAGCGGGGGCAGCTATAGGCCTAGGTGCGGTCACGTGCGAGTGGCACACCGCAGGCGGACCGCTGTGCCCAGTCTTCCTCTTTGGTGCCATGTGTGCCTAATAAAGGAGGAGGCCGGCGCAAGAGGCACGGCTGCAAGTAGGGCCCAGTGCAGGTGGCACGCAGCCCCGGCTCATTCCCAGGCAGGAGCACAGCCGCCCGCCTAAAAAGCTCACAGCGCGAGCAGAAGCGGTGCTGATGCCACAAGTCAAGTGCTGGTCTGAGCCCGGGCCAACAAAGGAGGGAGTTCGGCTCCAGCCCATCCCCGGGCGGGTGGCCGAGCGAGGCTCGCTGAGCAAGCCAAAGAACACACGGTTCCGACCGTGGTGGACTGGCACTAGCCCGCTCCCGGGCTGGCGGCAGTCAGAGTTATTCGGCTGGGCACGGAGCGAAGAAACGCACTGGGGCCCAGCCAAATTGTGAAAGAGAGGGCCGTTGGCTCGGCCACCCCTTATAAAGGGGAAGCCGGCTATGCCCCCTTTCCCATGCTGCGCCCATGCCTCAGGGGCGGGGCCAGCAAAGCATGCGGCAGCCATTTTGCCGCCGCGCATACCTTTCACCTGCTTGGAGACTTTCTTCCCTTTTGCAAGCGTTGCCTCCAGCTACAGCCACTCAGAACTGACTCTTCCAGCTCCAGCCAGGCTCTTTGCCTTAGCTGCGTTTGGACCTCTGCTTCTTTCTAGCATCCACGGAGGCACAATTTGCAAGAACTGGAAACAGCAATCAAGAGTTATCCAATTGTTTAAAATGGAATTATTTATCAAAGTAAGTGTCGTTTATGATCCTCAGATATATTCGCAGTGGCACATTAAAAGCATATATTTTTAGGATGGCTAGCTAAAAGCTATGAGTAGAATTGGTTTCTTCTAGCCTTCAGGATGAGAATCACCTCCGTCCTGGTCCACGCCATGCTTTTGATTAATGTGGAAATCAGGCAAAGTGTTCAAATAAAGGACTAGCAGCTTTGCTTATTAGATGGCTGGGCAGTGGAGGTGGGGAATGAAAAGAGAGAGAGAGAGTGCCTGAGCAAAGAGCCAGAGGCTAATAACCATGTAAAAAGCAATTTGGTCAAATAGGAATTAACACACCCATTGTCAGACTGCAGAAGGTGCTGAGACACCACAAGGAGAGAAAAAAAGGAGTGGGTTTCCCCCCTAAAGCCAAATGTCCTGGAAAGCCCCATTTTAAGGACCAAAGTCTGAAGGAGGAGAAACAAGGCCCCTCATGGCTTCACCTCTCCTCAGCCTAACGCGAAGGAGCAACTCAGAGCCACCAGGAAGGAGAGGGGAGGAACCGGGAAAGGCGAGAGCACTCTCTTCTCTTTTCCCTTTCACCCGCTGTAAAGCAAAGGGGCAGGAACAGAAGAGGGAGGGAAGGAACAGAGAGCTCTCGCCTTTCCCGGTGCACAGCACAATGGTTTTGCAGCAGTCGGGTAGGGGTAGGGGTAGGGGTAGGGCTTCTTCAGGGGTAGCGGGAAAATTATTGTGGGCTGGGGGCGCGTGAGAGAAAGCTTGGTGATGCGCATGTGCACCATGAAGCACATAGTGATGTCATGTGGGTGGCCACAGGACCGACATCAGAAATTTTTGGGTCTGGTACACCCCCCCCCCATTTTGGCCACAGCCTCCGTGGTTTCTGCGCATGCGTGGTCTTTTTGCACATGTGCACATCATTTGTTTCCTGACACCGACGGGCCCCCATCATCTCCGAACCTGGGGTGGGAGTCTTACTTGTTCCCCCCCCCGATTGCGGCACTGGGTGGCCATGCCCCCATGTGAAATCTCTGGCATGTGCAATTCCTACCTCATTCCCCCCTCCCTTTTTTGTCACCCAGTATCTAAAAGGTTCACCACCACTGTATAAAGTATAAAGTATAAAGAAAAGGAACCTGCACTATAAAAAGTCATAATGAGGAGCTGTCAAGAACTCAGGGTGGGACAGACTGGACTACACAAGTCACTCAGAACCCCATGCAGGTTGATGTGCTGTGAGCAACAAAATCTTCCTATCCTTGTACAGTCACTGGGGCCACGAACCCCAATGGATCATACAAACTATTGACTGTTGACAAGACGCCTTTGCGTGTGTAAGGTCTTTCCTGTGCAGAGACCCGGAATGTGAAGGTGTCTCTCTTCAGGACCCAATGCAGACCAAGGCTTCTCTTCAGTGGCAGCATATCTTCTCTTAGATCCAAATACTTTAGATCTTTGGCATGATCTCCTGCCGGAAATGCTGCCATCACTTCTGGGCTGTTTGAGGCAATCTTATGAAGTCTTAGATTGGACTCTGCCAGCATCTCTTGTGTTCTTTTCAACAAGTCAATTGCCTCTTTCGCTGTAGGCAAAGCCTTTAATCCGTCATCTACATAAAAGCCACTTTCGATGAACTGTCTAGCATCTATACCAAATTCCCTTTCTGCTTCTTTGGCTGTCCTCCTTTGCCCGTATGCAGCTACTGCTGGTGATGGACTGTTTCCAAAGACATGCACTTTCCTTCTGTACTCTACAATCTGGAATCTCAAGTAGGTTCTGTAATCTGGATGCACTAGAAAGCTATAGAACATCTGCTGAATATCCGCAGTGATGGCAACAGGTTCTTTCTTGAAGCGAATCAGGACTCCCATCAGGTTGTTGATCATGTCAGGTCTGGACAGCAGTACTTTGTTCAGTGAGACTCCCTGGAATTGTGTGATGGAAACGAACACAATCCTGATCTGGCCTGGTTTTTGTGGATGGTACACACCAAAGGAACGTAAGTACCAGCACTCTTCACCATCTTCCAATGGTGGAGCTGGTTCTGCATGGCCATTGTCTAGGATACTCTGCATGAATGTCACAAAGTGTCTTAATTCTGGCTTCCGTATCAGTGTCTTTCGCAGTGAAATAAGACGAGATACTGCTTGCTCTCTGTCGTTGGGTAATCGCATCCTAGGTGTCCGGAATGGTAGTGGAGCTACCCAGCTGTTTGACCCATCTCTATGGACTTCTTTGTCCATAATTTTTAGGAACTTTCTATCTTCTATTGAAAGAGTGGGTTCGTTATCTTCTTTGGTGACTTGGAACACTGTACTCCCCAGATCATCCTCTAGGCCCAGTGAACAGGAGTTCTGATGGATGATTGAGTTGGTGTTTGGTTCTTCCCAGTTAGTTTGGTTCTTCCCTTTACTTTGAAGATGGTTTTGACAAGATTTGGGCAATGTGGTGCGTCTATCATCTAACACACATGTCTTGTATACATTTACATCTGGTCTCCTCAGTCCCTTGAGACAGACATCACCTACTATCACCCACCCCAGGGCGAGTCAGTAGGCAAATGGAGATTCATCTGGACCCGCTCGTGCTTCACAAACTCTAATCAAGGCTAGTACATCTCTCCCTAGTAGGAGAAGGATCTTGGCCTTTGGGTCCAATGGTTGCAGATGTTCTGCTATAGGTTGCAAATGTGGGTGATGCCTTGTGACCTCTGGTGTGGGGATTTCTTCCCTATTGTCTGGTATCTGGTTGCACTCAATCAAGGTTGGCAAGTTTGTTTGTATGCTGCCATCCATTGCTTCCATCACATAACCACTTGCCTTTCTCCACGTCTCCCTGGTCCTGCCTGAACAGGTTTTGAGGTAGTAAGAGTAGCAAGTTCCCTGGATATTAAATAGATCAAAGAATTCTGTCCTGGCCAGGGACTGGTTACTCTGCTCATCGATGACAACATACATCTCGACTGCCTTTTCTGGCTTCTTTTGGGTACACCTTTGCTACACAAATTTTAGTGCATGATCTTCTGTTAGAACCTTCTCCACACCTGTGTGCATTCTGCAATGATTTTTGGTGTCATTGTTTTCTTTGAATCCTCCTTCCCGCTGTGGCTTGATGTCTTAGACTCTCCCCACCATGCTTTAGCTCTGAAGCAGGATTCTTGTAGATTCAGACCTGGGCTTATGAGGATGTAAGGCACCAATGTCACTGTCACACTGTGTACTTAACTGTTGCTTCAGCAGCTCTATGCATGCTCTCAGGGATTTGTCCTTAAACACTCTGCATTTCTGTAATGGATGTGGTTTTTTATGTATTGGACATTGTCTTTCTGGGTCCTCTGTTTCCTCTATAGTAGGGAGACTCTCAGTTGGTGAAGTTGCCACTTCTGTCTTGTGCACAGCTACAGACTTTCTTGCTGAGTCACTGTGTTTCTTAACTGGCTTTTCATTTAAGGCATGGCCTGCTTTTCTTGCAGCATACTCATCATCTGTGAAGCTAGGATCATTTCTCATTTTTGCAAGGCTTCTGATGAACTCTGTGAAGACTGTAAAAGGAGGGAAACTTCCTTGGTTATTTTTTTTATACTGCATGCCTATAGATGCCCATTTTTCTTTGACATCATAGGGCAGCTTGGCTGTGAACAAATTTACACCAAATGATGTATCGAAATAGTTTAGGCCTGTGTTATGTATGATAATTGAATGTATTAACTGTCAAACAATTCAAACACCAAGTTCCTGCGCTTTAAAGCTGTCAAACAGCGTCCCTGTTTGACAGCTGCAAAATCTCACCAGATAGCGTAGTCTTGCGAGATTTTGGGAGGCACGCAATTTGAAATCTGACAGGCATGCAATGTATCTCCTTCATGCAAATAAGGGGATTAAGAAGTGTGCACAAGTTATTTCACCAATCGGCATTGTTCTTTGTTGTTACTGTATCTTTCTGTATTGTATATAAGTCCATGTTTTGCCCCATACAAGTTGTGTTCAGACCCTCCAAATAAAGAGCTGTATTTCACTTTCAATGCTTGTCGTCATAATTTCCTGAACACCAAAGCCTGGAAGGCATGGATTTGCTTTAAGCGCTTACAGTTTTTGGAGCAGATCTCCTAAGGTCTATTAGCTTGTCATTGTCTCTGTTTGTGATTTTTGGGTACTCATCTATTCTTTTCGTCAGTGCTTGTTGAATGGCTTCTGGACTGCCATACAGCTGCTCAAGCCTTTCCCACATTTCGTGCAGGCCTCTAGCTTCATCGTACTGAAATGTTTCTTTCAAGCATCTCACGTTCTCAGATGAGACAGGTCCTCACCACTTTATCAGTAGGTTCATTTCTTGTCTTGGTGCGGGTTTCATGATTCCTTCAGCATCTCTTTCCATCCCTGGAACTTCTATGGGCGGTCATCAAACTGGGTGACACCCATGCTTACCATCTTCTTGAGTGCCACGTATGTCACTAGGTCTTCTCTCTCTGTGTGGTGTCCAAAAGGGTGGTGGTAGGTCTGTATTGCTGGCTGTTCATTACTTGCGGTTTAGAGTCATGTGCAAAGTGTGGCATATCAAATGCCTCTCTCTTTATCACAGGGTATTTTGTTGGGCATGGCTGTTCAATCTTTACTTGAGGCCAGGAGCCACATGATGCCAGAGGCTGTGGTTGAGAGGAAATGTTTCTTTCGGTGAGCCCCTTTGGAGTGAGGACCGCTGTCAGTGCATCCATGTGCATGCTTGCGTATGGCTTACTGACATGCTGCTTTGTCTCCTTATTTATTTATTTATTTATTTATTTATTTATTTATTTATTTATTTATTTATTTATTTATTTATTTATTTATTTATTTATTTATTTATTTATTTATGCTTGTGCATATAGACTCCTTTTTTGTCTACCGACAACTCAAAGCAGTTCACAACACAATTATATAAATACAAAGCAAATCATAAATACAACAACATACAAAAACAATAATCATAAATATAACCAAAAAGAGCAATTCAGTAATAGTTCTCCAATAAGATACAATAATAAATTCAAAACAGTATATCAATCAAAAACAAAATCATATTACTACACTACCATGGTCTCCCTGTTCCAGTTGCTACAAACCACAGAAAGAGTAGTAAGGAATCACCCTCAGCAACATAGTCCTTGGGCTCCAGTAGGGCGGGGTCAAAACTGGGGGTGGAGATAACTCCGGCATGCTCCGTCCCGCCACAGGTAACCCCAGACAGTAAACTAAAGCCCAGCCGTGGTCGCCCGTATTCTTATTTTTAATTTTTTTAAAATTAACTTTTCAATATAAGATACAAAACTAGAAATACAAGACAAAAAGAGATAAAAAATGAAAAAAACACTACAAATATAACAATAACAAGGAAAATTAAAGAAGAAATCCATATTAAATTTGAAAATAATAATTGGATACACAAAAATAAAGAATCGTCGCTAAAAAGAAAAATGCCTCGTCAAAATGAGTTATAATTACATAGCTATCTCGTTCTAAACTACATATCTCAACCTTATCAATTAATTCCAAAATATAGTCAAATCAAAATTTGATTCCGTGCAACAAACTCATGGTAAGTTTCTTTATCAGCGACTATTAAAAAAAGTAAAAGAATAAGAATAAAAATATAAGACGTAATACACCAAGTGATATATACAATGTGAAGAGGGAGACATGACTGTATCATGTTTTTTCAATGCTTCCAACAACCCATTTAATCTGGTACTGGTCTACTTCCTTCACTTTTCCTTAACGCATAATCCACAAAAGGTTTCCATATCAACCAAAATCTATTTTCTTTGATTAACCCTTTCTTTTCATCTCCAGCAATTATAACTCTTAGTTTTATCAATTAAATCAGTCTCACTGGAGTCATGTACCACCTCCACAACAGATTATAATTATGTTCCTTGACTCTTACCTTCATGTCTTCATGATCCTCCTTTTCAAAATATTCCTCCATTTTATTTCCGAGATTTTTATATTTAAATCTCTTTACCAAATTTCCTTTAAGGCCTGTTGTAAATTGCTCTCTGTATTTAAAATCTTATAAAATTTGCTTACCAGATCCTTTAACCCCAAATCTCCTTGTATTATCTTCCACAGCATCTCTTCAAAATCTTTCTTAGCCCTTTCTAAACTAACTTCCGATAAGTATATTATTCCATTTATTTAATCTTTTGTAGCCAATCCAACCCCATTTCTGTATGCAACCCTACTTTTTTAACTTCATCTTTACATGTTTGAATCCAGTCCTTCAACAAATATACATTATTACTTATGAGCACAGATCTAATCCTTTTATCAATTTTAATTGGGAAACTTCGGATGTCCTCAATCTCCACTATCGGGGACACATCAGGAGCTAATTTTTTCTTAGTTTTTCCCCAAACATCCCACAGTGTCTTTAACATATTATTCTTAATAGTAACTTTCCCTATATTTCTTCCTAAAAAGGCAGCTTTACCAATATGCAAAAATTCCTCTAACTCTAAATCTTCCCAAATTGCCTTGTCCATCAAAATCTTAACAATGTTTTTGATCTGGAAATCATTATAATATTTTTTGAGATTAGGCATTCCTAATCCACCTTCTTTTTGTGATTGATACCACAGGCTTTTAGAAATTCTGGGTTTATTTCCTCCATTACAGAAATTATTTAACAAATTTTGGTATTTCTTAATCTCATTACCCTTTAGTTGTATTGTGAGGGCATCAAATAAAAAATTCATTTTCGGTAACAACATCATCTTGCATTGGCTAATTTGATCTTTAATCAATTTCTCCTGTTTATCATAATTTAATTTCTTAAGGTTCTCCAAATTACTTGTTATATTGACACCCAAATTTTTTAAGCTGTCTTTAATCTGAATTTTAAATTTTTCCAATATCCTCATTTATTCCTCCCCATCTATATTACATGTAATAATTTCTGATTTCTCCCAATTTATTCTTAACCCCATCGAATCTTCAAAATCCCTTAAATGCTCCTGATTTTTTTCCATTGACTTCATGGGATGTTTCATGATTACCAAAGTATCATCCGCATATAAACTTACTTTATTTCGTACCAATCCTTCAATATTGACATCATTTCTAATAGCCATTGCCAATAGTAACATAGACACAATAAACAATATTGGAGATAGCGGACACCCCTATCTAGTTCCAGCTTCAAGTCTTATATCTTTTGTGTAGGCATTGTTAACTTTAACCTTTGCTGTACCCTGCTGATATAATTGCCCAATAATCTTTTTAAATTTTGGTCCAAATCCATAAAAATATATTATTCCATTGACTGTTACCCATTGAATCGAGGTGAATGCTTTAAAAATATTTAATGACAATAATCCCACCTTCTCCTTATTTTGGGCAGCAATATCTAGTAAGTCAATTATTCTTCTCGTTAAATCTGCCAGATGTCTCCCTTTTAAAAAACCAACTTGATCCATATTAATATATTTTCCCATAAAACTATTTAACCTGTTAGCTAGAACAGATGTAAATATCTTAGCATCCTGATTTATTAAAGATATAGGTCTATAGGACTCAATTTTTTCTGGATCTTTTCCAGGTTTGGGGATTAATACGATCTCTGACTTAAACCATGATGTGGGAATTGTTCCACCATCAAGTATATGATTTAACAATTTTTCTAATCTTTGAGTAACTAACTCTTTAAATTCCTTATAAAATTCTGGGGATAATCCATCCTGACCAGGAGATTTCCCTATTTTCAATTTTGTAATTACATCTTTGATTTCTCTTTCAGTAATTTTATCTTCCATTATATCCTTATGCTCCTGATTTATCTTTTGCCCTATGTTTTTCCCCAAATATTCTCTTAATCTTTCTATCTTTATTTCTTTTCAGGAGTATACCTCCTGTTAAAACTCCTTAACTATTTTGATTTCATCTTTTGTTTTATTATATGTAATTCCACCTTTGGATAGCAAAAATCCTAACTCTCTTTTTTCTTTAGCCATTCTTGCTAATGATCTCGAGTTTTTGTAAGTATATTCAAAATATTCTCTCTTTAAGTACATTAAATTTCTTTTTACCTTTTCAATATCTTGCCTTACCAATTCCTTTTCAGTTTCTGCAGAGTATCATATATCTTACAACTCTTTGTCTTCGCATGCTCTTCCTGTAACCTCTTTATTTCCTGTTCAATTTCATTCTGTTTTACCTTGGCCTGTCTATGTTTAATACTAAGTAACTTGATACTTTCTCCTCTAAAAATTGACTTCATAGTATCCCATACTATGTTATAACTTACTTCCCTGTTGTCATTCCATTTCCAATTTTTTTGCCACTTTTCTGTGATCTGTTTTCTATTTTTGGGGTGCCAAAATAAACTAGAATCATATCTCGAATTTTTCCTTTCATCCTTTTTGCCTTGTATTCTAGCATCATTTTAACATGATCCGATTCCTTAAATATCCCAATTTCAGTCTCTTCTAAATTTCTAACCAAATTCTCTGAAACAAATATATAATCAATCCTTGAATATGTATTATGTACCTGAGAGAAGAAAGTGTATATCCTTTCCAATCCACGAAGTTATCGCCATGTATCTTTCAAACCTAGGGTTAACATCCAGTTATCCAAAATCTGCATTTTTGACCCTTTACTACACTTATCCATGTTGGTACAGTCAATTGTTGATCTGATTAAGTTAAAATCTCCCAAGACAATCATTTTTGAACATCTTACTCCTTCCAAAATATCATACATTTTATCTTAATTTTTTTTGTTGATCATTAGGTACATATATATTTACCAATCTTATCTCTTCATCGTCTATAATTCCATTAATGATCAAATATATCCCCTCTGGATCAGAAATGGTTTTTGTTATTACAAAGTCCAATCTGGTCAAAATAAGGATTGCAACTCCTCTTAACTTTGATGATCCAAATGCTTTTTCATAAATCTTAGTCCAGCCTAAAAATAACCTATTAACATCCCCTGGCTTTTGATACATTTCCTGAAGGAAGATTATATTGGGTTTTTCTTTTCTAAGTGCAGCTTCTATTCTTCTTCTCTTGATCTGACAACCAGTACCCTTTCACATTCCATGATATTACCTTCACATTTTCCATTCTTTACCAATTACTCCTTTATCATTGTAACAGCCGCATTTCCCAAAAGGCGTGCCCAAAAGTCTACTTAAAATCTCTTCACCCACAGACATAATTCAAAAAATAAGAAAAAAACATACAATAAGGCTTATTTATCCTCCCCACTTTCTTTATAGAAAAAAGAGGCCTTCAATAACCAAAGAGGGGAGGGGGGAGCACATCAAATGGAAGTGAAACATTTGCGAGTTCCCTTAGCCACAATTTTATTAAATTCCTCTTTCAGCTCCCTCGGACACTGTATCATCCTCATCATTATTCTGCCCAAAGCATAATCCTCCTGACCTTATCAACTCTTCCTTTAAGGTTTCCCATTCCTTGGTGCCATTCTCCAATAACTTTGCCTCAACCAGTATATCAAGAACAAAGGTTCCCTCTCTCACTGCGTATCTTCTGCCTAGGTGCCTGAAAATTAGCTGTCTTGGAAATTTCTAGTTATATTTAATACCTTTATCGATCAGGTGCTTTATGACAGGTTTCATGGTTTGTCGCCAGATTCTTTCCTCAACCGCAATGTCGTTGTAAACCTTAACATCAGCTCCATCAATCTTAAGGGTTGAGGCACCTGTTTGTTTAATATGAGACATCAATCTCATTTTATCTACTGCACAAGCAAATTTTACCAGAACATTCCTAGGCTCAGTTCTTCCCCACTTCTGTCTGAGATGGTAAATGCTTACAATATCTTCTGAAGAATAACTATATTCCATCACCATATCGTTCAACCAATCTAAAATCCTATCACTCAACAAATCTGGGGTTTTCTCAGGTAAGTTACTAATCACAATATTTGGGCATCTCATTTGCTCCTCCATCGTTGCCACCTGCCTTTCCAATAAATCCACCTTAATATCTCTTGCCTTTTCTTTTTCCTTGATCTTGTTAACCTCCGTTTTAAGTTATTTCTGTTTTCTTGATATCTTCCTGATCTTTTTAAAAGACAGCCTGTCCTTTTTCTGTATCATCAAATCTTTTATCAAATTTATCTGACATATCCACCATCTGTTTATGTGATTCAGCCTGCCCATCTTTAATTACTGCCTCCATCTTTCGTAACATTTCATACATTAACTCAAATTCACTCTTAGGGGCCTTTGTATCTTTGGGTATTTTTTAAATGGCACCTTGTACTGCTACGCCTCCAGATACAGATGCTGGTAATGCCGTCATTACAGTTGATGCTGCTGCTGTTGTAGTAATTGCTGTTGCCACTGCTGTAGTCACTGATTTTGTTGTAATTGTTGTTGTTGGTGGTGCTGCTGTTGTAGTCATTATTGTTGCTGGGACCGTTGTTGGTATCGCCATTCCTGGAGATACTGTTAGTATAGTAGTTACTACCGTTGTCACTGGTGTTTTTGCCGGAGTTACTGTTGATGTTACAAGTGATCCTTGTACCAATTTTTGTTGCTGCCATTGTTGTAAAAATTTCCTCACTTTCTCCTGTTCTTCTGTTTCCTTAATCTCCTGTTGCATAGTCTTCTTCATATCATTGGGATCTTGTTCTAGCCGAATCAGCCTTCTATAACTCCTGTCGGATGATGTTTCTCTTGACCAACTCACTTTCTTCTCCTTATCTTTTCTTTGACCACGCCAGCTCATCCACTCACACTTCCAATCACAAATCATAAACAATATAAAACACTCTATAAATCATCAATATTATATATAAACTTAGTAAGATCTAATTGATGTATTCAACCTTATTAGTCAGCAAAGCTTATAAAAAGTTTTGAAAATAAGGAAAAAAAGGGGAAAAAGAAAAAGAGAAATAATGATATCAATACTGTCAAGCCTGGCTATGTTAATTCTCTATTTATAGTTGAGAAGAAGAAGAAATCTTATTTAATAAAATCTCCTAATTTGATTAATTGTTAAACTATTTGTTTAAGTGGGTGATCGGTTCTCCAGCACTAAGGCTGTCACATGAAAAATTGCCCAATTGAACTAATGTGTCCAAAATCAAATTTTATATAGTCTCCTAACAGATCAAATCTCAAGTACTAAGACTGCCATAGAGAAAAATAAATGCTTCAAAAGTTCAGTGATGAGTCTCCAGTAAGTTCAGAAAAAATTGTTATTCCCTATATTTTTGATTCAATTCAAATCAGTTAATAATAAATCAGAGTCCCACTCATCTTAATTCAGTTCAATTAATAATGAGTCAATGTCTCAATTTCTTCCTCCTAATCAAAATGCATTCTATGCACTCCTTTATATATTTCATAAACTCACTATATGACCTGATGTTGCCGATCTGTAATACCGCCTTAAGAGTAGAAATGAGCGTTGAAAAAAGTCAAGATCAGAAAAAGAAGACTAATTTTCTGCTGCATCACAAAAACCTCATTAAGAGATTCACTTCATTTCCATTAATGCATTTTGTCCAGAGCAAATGAATAATAGAAAGAAAAAAGCATCAGTTTCAAAATTCATCCACTTTTAAACTCCTTTCAAAAATGTCCAATTAATTTGGTGTCTAAAGTTCAAATCATATATTATCCAAATATTGATTTCTTCAATCCCAAATTTTAGTTCATATTGTTTCATAGAGTTCCAGATCATATATTGACCAGCCTTCAAATCATATTCTATTCCAAAAAAAAATGCACAGTTTTACTTTGTAAGACTCGATTTACAGAAGTCACAGTCTATGTCCATGGGCTCTGCCACCTTAAGGACGGGAGGGAGGAGAGGAAAAGCACACGTAGACAAAACAAAGTTTCTTCCCAACAACCTCCACTTCTCAGCCTCTCAATCCCTCAGTGCCATCTTTTATGTATGTTTTCAGTAACTGGGTATTTGATACTTGAAAGATTAGGAATGTATAAAAAAGAAAAACAGTGATCCCAAAGTGTCCTTTTCTTATAATCTCAGCACAGTCTCACATAGTCTCATGTAATCTTCGGCTCATGAGCCTTTCTTAATCCACAGTTTTAATTCCAAAACAGTCTCACACTGTCATGGGCAATCTTCAACTCATGAACATTTATTATTCCACAGATTTAATCCCAGTCACATTCACAGTCACACACATTCTTCAGATCACAGCCAGAGCGGGCAATTTATAAAGAAAGGGAACTCTCCTCTTTACAGGCTCTCTTGGCAATCGCTCTGGATTGGGGCTGCCCAGGACTGGCTGGGGTTAACCTCCACTTCCCCCCGACAGTCCCTCCCCAGCTCCAATCCCCACTTGACTCCGTTTGCCTGCTCACTTTACAAAATCCTCCACTAGAACCACTCCGTTGCTCTCGGTCTTCCCTTCCACTCAACTGCGCTCCGGTTCCACCAGACTCTCTCTCATCTCAGCCCCACTCACAATTCCCACAGTTTCTCCTTCAATTGTCTGCTCAGCTCCTTCCGATCCATTCCACTCCCAGCTCCAGTCTCCGATCTCCAGCTCCTGCCTCAGCCAAACTTTCAGCCAGGTCCAGCAACCCAACACTTTCGGCACTTTTGGCCCAAGTGAGGGCTCAGTCAGATAGGTATAGATATCTCACTTGCAAGCCTCCATTCACATGTCTCCAGACATCCAGCAGTCAGTAAACAAATTTATTTTACCAGTTTTCTTAATTTCGAGTAGTTTAAATCTCTTTATTCCACTTTACATGCCCCCCCTTTCAGTGGCATGGGAAAAAACTTCTGCTCACTTTGCCATCTTGGAACGCCCTGTCGCCCGTATTCTAAGTCCCGGTGGGGTGGTATAAATTGGAACTCTGAAGTCGGGACACTCCACCTAGCTGCAATGGACTCCGGGGCCGGGCAGTAACTGCAATATTGGGTGGAATCACATTGGCAGCAGCTCTCAAAGCCCTGGTTGCGGGGGCAACCACCATATTCGCCACCACTTCCCATGGCCGGCCAGTCCAAAGGGAGAGTCGCAAGGCCCCGCTATTGCCCCTCCCAACTGACTGGCGAGGCAATGAGAGAAGCACAGATCCTTTGTGGCGATGAAGGTGGTGGCACTTTTGTAGCCCTGGAGCCATGGATACCAGGTGTTGTCTCTCCCGACTGACCGGCAGGGCCATGGGAGGGACGCAGAGCCTTCGCAGTGACTTGGCCCCAGGTGCTCCTCTCCCCCCGTCTGGTGAGACCAGGGGAAGGAGCTCACAGCAGCGAGGGCAACACGGCATCTTGGCCCCAGGGGCTCCGGGGCAATGCCTCCAGCTGGAACGAAGAGCCTGGGCCAGTGAGGCTAGCTCTGGGGCAGCGGCAGTGGCACTTTTGAAAGGGCACTCTGGCTGCCCAAGCGCCGGTGGTAGGGCAGTCCATTCCCCGGGGAGGCAGGACGGGAGGTTCGGCTTGGAATGCTTAGGTGAAAAAGGTCCAGACACACTCCCTCCAGCCACAGGTGACTCCAGGGTGTGCTGCACCTCAAACATGCGTCTCTCTGATTAGCCATGTTCTGATGTGGTGGAACATGTTTTCCCTGAATCCACTGACTCTTCTGAGTCAGACTGTGATTGCATACTCCTTTGCCAAGAGAAGGCTTGATCCCTCACATATGCGCCTGTGCGCTTCACTGATTATTCTGCTAAGTCGTGACTCACATGACTTTCTTCATCATCAAGCTGTATGGCATCTTCTAATGTTTGGGCTTCAGCATCTATGGCGGCTGCTTCCTTTTCTAACTGGAGTATTTTTAGATCTAGATCTAATTCTGCCTTTTCTATTTGTTTTTTTCTGTTGCTCATTTAGCTTTAATTTCTTTTTTTCTAGGTCAGCCTCCTGTTGGCTGTACTGCATTTTTATTTTTAAACCTTCACCTTTGGCTCTCATCTTCAGAGCTGCAGAGCTGGTATGGGATTGACTAGAATGGCTACTACTGTATGAATTGCATGTTCTACCTGTTCTTTCCCTTCTCACAGAATGCCTAGAGCTCATATCAAGGGACTGCAATTTAACTGTTTCTATAGTTGCAGGTGTTGTGCTTTGGAGTGCCTTAGGCATTATATCCTTGTGCGATTGATTTACTTTCTTCTGTTCCTGGAGTTGTATTAGACTATCCATTGTATTCTTTCTCTCTAAATACATACAGAATTGTGCAGACATTTCCTCATATTTTTTATATGCTGTAACTAATTGTTCACTCTGGACTGTGGGCTCTCTGTTCATTTCTTGTAATACTTTGTTCCATCATTTCTCCATGGACAGAGAATTTCTGCACTTGATTGTTATAATTAATTTGAGCCTTTTATGTCAACACATGCATCCCCTTTGTATCAGAAGGTTGCTCAGTGGTTTCTCCTGCACTTGTGGTTTTTTGGGCCTCCATCTTGGATCGTAGTCCTTTTTACCTTTCTGACCTGCCTTTTGGTTTTGCAACACAAAGGGTTTAATCAGACAGCTAAACCATGGGCACTTCCTCCTTTGTCACTTAGCCCATGCATTCACAAACACTTTGTTCTGAATAATAACTTTTAATAACAGAAGATAACAAATAAAAACAACTTACAGTTTCCAGAAGGCAATTTGGGGTAGAAAGTACAGTGGATCTGAGTACTGTATAGCTTGATTATGATCTGAGTGAATGCCCTTTTAGGGAGAATAAGTGTCCTTTTAAGAGAGTGAACCTTTTTGAGGTGTCTTTCAATAGGAGGGTAAGTGCCCTTTGAGTAGAGTAAGTGTCTCTTTGAGGGTAAGTTTAGTGTCTTGCAAGGAAGACAATGGAAGGAGCCATAACAAGGCTAAACACAACTTTATTGCATGATGATCAGGGTGAACATGTGGTAATGGCGGACAAACAGCTCTATTTATATTACACTGTACATTTGAATATGCCGGTGTGGTAGCTCATTGGCTACTGTCCGCGTGACATCATTGGTCGTCATGCCCATCTTCTCCAGGTGTGGCATGGCGGGAAGGTTTCCCGCTCTTCAGGTATTCGGGGAATCTGTACCATGTGAGCTGGATGCTCGCTACTGCCACCTGTAGCCACTTAGCTCGCATCCTCATACAGCCTGTTACAATGTGTTCTTGATTAGATACAATTGGATACATTGACTGGTTACATTCCATTAAAGGGATCGTTACAACATTTCCTTGGCATTGCATTCAGTACATAACAGTAAGTGTCTTTTAAGCGAAAGAGTGCCCTTTTTAAGTTAAAAAGGACTAGTGCTTTTCCAGGCCCATGCTTCACAAAATGGAGAAGACAGTCTTTTTCAGAGCCTTCTTCCCTAGGGGGGAACAACAAAGGGTGGGGCTGGCCTCTGGCTCCACCCCCCCCAGTTCTCAAGTGCTAGGCATCTTGGTTTTTTTTTTAAAGGAACATATACATACTTAAGGTCTACCCTACCTGCTCTCTAAAAGAGAGAGCAGGACTGGGACAATGGTTGGGCTATTCATGAAAATATTTTTCTCTTGATGTTTTGTTTTTTGTTTCTTTTACCCATCGTTCTGCAGAGAGGAAACAACTGAATTTTGCACTGCTTATTTCACTTTCTTCTGCATGGGAATTATAGCGATTCTAAACAGACTGGCATTTATTCTCTCCTTTTCAGATGAATCTTGCACAACAATGATGGCATTCTGTGTAAGAACAGTATACAGCTTTGGTGTTTTTCCCCCCAGAGGAAAAACTACAACATTTCCCAGAAATCTAATGAGATTGCCTACAAGATCCCTTGGGGGAGGGCGAATTGTGTGGGGAAATCTTTCTGTGATGAGAAAAGAGATCCTCAGGGCCGTAGCCAGGATTCTGGATTGGGGGGGGGGGTTCAACAATGTCAAATTCACATATATTACATTAGCAACACGGGGTAGGTTACGGGGGTGGGCTGTTAGCTCAGGAGGGTTCCCCCCGGCCCGCCTCTGGCTACGGCCCTGGAGTTCCCCCCTGGATTTTCCCCCAAGAGTGAAAGGCCACAAGATCCATATCTCTTTCTTAGGATATGTGTGTACTTGTTTGTGTTGAGTGCTTTCACGGGTTTCATTAGTGTGTGAAGGGATCATATTAATTGCTGCATCAAATTTCAGCACATTGACAACCTGCCTGGAACACACACCTGATCAAGCTCTTAGTACATTCCAGGCACCCTATCTATTAGCCATAATAAACCACAACAAATCGTGTGATCCCTCTGCAAACAACTGACAGGATTTTGGCTAAGGAATTTTGTGGGACCTTCAAGACAACCAGGTTTTATTTTGCATAAACTTTAATGAGTCCACAGTTGATTACATTGGGTGAAAGCAATCAACATGTGTTCGCCAGCCTGTGTGTGTCTCAAATTGTTATGTTGTCCATGTTCTGTAGAAATCAAAAGGTTCTGATTCATGTAACATCAAGTTTGGTTTTTAAACTATTGGTAGATGTCACATCAGTAGTAATGAGTTTTGAGTGCTGTTTGCATTCTTGTCTGTGAAAAATAAGGTCAGTGTTATACCACCCTCATGTGTCCATTATAAACATTACACTCCTACAAGTTGTAGCATTTTCTCCTGTGTTCTATTTCATCTACTGGCTGATATTCAAAAGCTATTTAATGTTGGGGTTTCTATGGTCTTCTGGATGTCTTAACCCAAGAAGAAGAATCTAGTGGCCAACCTGAGGCTTATTCAAATGGGGACTGGGAATGTGATGCTACTGCACTGCAACATCCGTTGGCCCCTTCATCAATTTGAACAGTGGCAGCTAGGTTTTGTTGGTGATCAAGTAAGTAGATACTCTCTGCTTGGTTATCTGCTATGAACAGGTCCATAAGTGACTCCTGAATTTTATGCATCTGCAAGCAAGAAACTGTCCTGCAACCATTGGGAATTTAGGACTCCATCTCAACGGCCAGGATCCTGTACAACACCAATAGAGTCTAATACGGCATTTGCATTATTAAATGGGATCTCCTCCTTTTATGTAAGCATTGATCTCTTCTAGGAATACCTGATAGTTCTGAGTAACAGTAGAGACATTTAGACGTTGTACTGGACAGACAGACAGACAGACAGACAGACAGACAGACAGACAGACAGACAGACAGACAGACAGACAGACAGACAGATAGATAGATAGATAGATAGATAGATAGATAGATAGATAGATAGATAGATAGATAGATAGATAGATAGATAGATAGATAGATAGATAGGTGTGTGAGAGAGGTAACAGAGAGATCAGAAGAAAATGATTAGCTTGCCTCCTATGTTGATTCTATATTGGCCACAATAATCACTTTAGGAACAGAATAATGGGGGTGAAAATAGTAGAAATGGAAAGATGACAGTGGAGTCACTTGCAGAATTTCTGTTGATTTCTAGATTTCTGAAAGTTAAAACAGACACACTGTAAACTAGTGGAGAGGGTGTTTTTTAATTTTAAAAAGAACTCCAAGAGGTTCTGATATTGTCTGTTTTGAAATGCTGTTGTCTAGATTAAAGGCATGTTGTCAGTCATATCAAGGCATGATTGAAACCAGAATATGGAAAAGTTACTTCTTTGGATTATCACTCCTACTGTAAGTTTTGATGGAAACATGCAGAGAATTATTATATTTCCTTTTGTCTCTTAAAAACACATATTTAGAAAACCTTTTCAATTATGCATTTCCCATCTTGTGTCACTTGGGAAAAAGACTAATACTGTTTCAAGGCCTCTGTGCTGGCAAATAATGGATGAAATAAGGCAATGCAGCACGAAATGCTTCCACTTCCTGAACACCAACACCCTAAATCATGGGTGCCCAAACTTTTTTTTGGTCGAGCCAGTCTCACCCCGACACACAGCTGCAGGGACTGGAGGCGGGTTGCTCCCATTGATTACCATTTTGATGTCAGCTGTGGCAGCAGCGGCAGCATTCACACTTCTTCCCTGCTGGTCTGAGCAGGCTGCGCTTGTTCACAGCACAACAGAAGCCTTTGGCAAGAAGAACCGCCACGTTTTGGATGTTTCCCCCTGATGCTTCTTCACTTTGGAATCCGCAGCGTTAGGAGAGACCAATTGTCGTGCGACTATGACTACATTTCCAAGATGTAGTGCCACAAATCTAGGCTGACATCATTGCTATGGGCCAAGTTTACCCTCCCAGCACTGCAAATTCCAAAGCAAAGAAGCATCAAAAAAATTCCAAAACATGGTGGTCCCCCTTGGCAAAGGCTTCACCCAAGCAGATGGTTTGGAGGGGGGAGCGGGGAGAGAAGGTGTCTGTGTGTACATGTGCCTGCCCGTGTGTGTGTGTGTGTTTGTTGCCGGAATGACAGAGCAGCAGCCGGGTGGGTGGGAGAGAAGAGGTGGAGGAAGGAAGGGACACGTTACAAGTTCTTTTACTTCATCCTACCCCATACCTGTCAACTATCCTGTTTTTCCTGGGAAAACCCTTTATTTTGACCCCTCTTCCCCCGTTTTATTAATTTCCCCGTATTTTCCCTTATTTTTTTAAAAAATATCCTGACCGGAGCCCTCACAGGTGAAGCTGCAGTATTTTTTTCTGGCCACCAGAGGTCGCTGTGTGGCAGGCTTTTTGCTTGTGGAAGGAGAGAGAGAGAAGGTGTGTGTGTGGGGGTGTTCTGTAGTTTCTCTCTTTCCCTTTTCTGCCAGCCACATGATCCTGGAGGCTTCATTTTGGCTGCTGGGAGCAAGGAGTCTACTCTAGGTGAGCAATATATTTCATTTATGCAGGGGCAACCTCACCTCATGCTTTATTGAGCTGTTTCTGCCCTGCCTCCTGGCTGGACGATTTCGTTTCTAGAGTTAACTTGGGAGGGGGGGTTGCTTGATCACTATATGAGAGAGAGAGGGGGGGGAATTAATCCCTTGCTCCTGCACCCTAATTGGGGGGGGGCTGTTGCTTGATCACTATATGAGAGAGAGAGGGGGGGATTAATCCCTTGCTCCTGCACCCTAATTGGGAGGTGCTGCCTGATCACTATATGAGAGAGAGAGGGGGGGAATTAATCCCTTGCTCCTGCACCCTAATCGGGGGGGGGGGGTGTTGACTGATCACTATATGAGAGAGAGGGGGGAAATTAATCCCTTGCTTCTGTACCCTAATGGGGGGGGATATTGCCTGATCACTATATGAGAGAGAGGGGGAGGAATTAATCCCTTGCTCCTGCACCCTAATGGGGGGGGGTGTTGCCTGATCGCTATATGAGAGAGAGAGGGGGGGAATTCATCCCTTGCTCCTGCACCCTAATTGGGGGTGGGGTGGGGTTGCCTAATCACTATATGAGAGAGAGGGGGGAATTAATCCCTTGCTCCTGCACCCTAATTGGGTGTGGTAGTGTTGCCTGATCACTATATGAGAGAGAGAGAGGGGAGGAAATTAATCCCTTGCTCCTCCACCCTAATTGGGGGGGGGGTGTTGCTTGATCACTATATGAGAGAGAGAGGGGGGGAATTAATCCCTTGCTCCTGTACCCTAATTGGGGTGTGTGTTGCCTGATCACTATATGAGAGAGGGGGGTTCCCTTGCTCGAAAGTCAGTCGTATCCGACTTTAGGGTTCAGTGCTCATCTCTGTTTCAAAGCCAAAGAGCCAGCGTTGTCTGTGTCTGCAGACATTTCCGTGGTCATGTGCCAGGCATGACTAGACACCAGAGCGCACAGAACGCTGTTACCTTCCCACCAAAGTGGTCCCTATTTATCTACTTGCAATTTTTTGCTTTCGAACTGCTAGGATGGCAGGACCTGGGACAAAGACGGTAGCTCATTCCATCCTACAGTACTCGGGAATCGAACTGCTGACCTTCTGCCTCCCAGTCAGCATCTTAGTCACTTAAGCTACTGAGTAAACAAGAAAGAAAACAAAACAAAAGTCCCCCAAGAAGATGGGGAAAGGGTTATTTGGCCCACACAGCTTTGTGCCCATTGCATCTACAATACCATCTAGCCATCTTATTTTTGGCCACCCCCTTCTTTTGTCCTCCACCTTTCCCAGCATCAAGGCTTTCTCAAGTGAATCCTCTCTTCTCATTTGATGTCCAAGTATTTTAGCGTCATCTTTACTATTTGACCTTTAGTGACCAGTCGTGGTTGATTTCTTCTAGGATCGACCTATTTCTAACACCACATTTCAAAGGCATCTATTTTTCTGCGCTCAGTTTTCCTAATGGTCCAGCTCTCACACCCATACATTACCACCGGGAATACTTTGCTTTGACTATGCAATTTTTGGTTTGCAAGGTGATGCCTCTACTTTTAACTATGTTCCCCAGGTTTCTCATAGTTTGTTTCCCAAGCATCAGTCACCTTTTTATTTCATGGCTGCAATCACCATCTGCAGCGATCTTTGATCCTAAGAAAGTAAAATCTGCCAGTCGTATCCAACTCTAGGGTGCAGTGCTCATCTCCATTTACAGCCAAAGAGCCAGTGCTGCCTGTGTTTGCAGACATTTTCATGGCCATGTGGCAGGCATGACTAGAGCCCAGCAAGTCACATGGCTACATTTGGCCATGCCCACAGATTTGGCCACACCCACAGAGGGGTGTGGCCAAAATTTCCCTTATTTTCAAAACCAAAAGTTGACAGGTATGTCCTACCCCCCAGTGCTGGCTGGGGATTTGGGGAGGGAGAAGGGCAAGCCTTCCTTTCTCAGTTCCTCTCCTCAGGAGTTCACTCTCTCCCCACACCCCACTCCCAAACACACACTGCTGGTGGGAAAAAGAGAGACGGACAGAGAACGGCTCCCAAAATAAAATAGCACAACCTCCTGCCGCAGCAGCCATAGAGTGGGCAGTGAGGGAGGAGAGGGGAGAGACGGAAAGGAAGAGTAAGCTTGGCAGCAACTTCAGCTCCAGCGTCCCTTGCCAGGAAAAATAAAAGAAGGGGACTCACACGCAGAGGAAAGAGAAGGAGAGAGAGAGGTGCCTACCATTATGTGCTTGTGTGTGTGTGTGTGTGTGTGTGTGTGTGTGTGTGTGTGTGTGTGTGAGCCCTGTCCCCTGGCTTGGCCAATTTCCAAGGGACTCGGGTCAATTTTCAGAGGAGGCAAGCAGCAGAGGCTCAGGAGGAGAGGGCCTCATTGCAGCTTCGGCATCGGGTGGGCAGACAGAGGAACCAGAGGTAGCGGCAGTGGGTTTGGAGTTTCAGCCATGCTACAGCCATGCCTGTCTTGCCCCCCTGGTCGGGGGGGGGGAGAGGAAGATGATCATGTCTCTCTTTATTTTTCCTGGTCTCAGGAGGGGGAGGAAGAGGGAACCGCGACTGCTTGACGTGGCTGGAGGCCTGCCCGATGCCTCCACTCTGCTGCCGCCAGCCTCCATGCTCAAAGCAGGAAATGCTGGCTTGGCTTGGCATGTGTGCATGCACAAGTAGGGAAGTGGGCGTGGCCACCAGAAATTTTTACCACCCCCACCCCCACGTGGACCAGTGCGGACCGGTAGCTACCCACCACTGATTGTATATTATCACCCTGCTTATTTAACCTATATGAAGAGTACATCTTGTGCAATGCAGGGCTGGATTAATCACAAGCTGAGTTAAAATGGCTGGGAGAAACATCAACGACCTGAGATATGCTGATGATACTACCTGGATGGCAGAAAGTGAAGAAGACCTAAAGAGCCTCTTGATTATGTTGAAAGAAGAGAGTGCAAAAGCTGGCCTGAGACTCAATATAAAAAAAAAAACACACACAAGATCATGGCAACCAGCTCTATGACTCCCTGGCAAATAGAGGGGGAGGAAATGGAAGCAGTGACAGACTTTACCTTCTTAGGATCCAAGATCACTGCAGATGGTGACTGCAGCCATGAAATAAAAAGACAATTAATTCTTGGGAGGCAAGCTATGAGAAACCTAGGGAACATAATAAAAAGTAGAGACATCATCCTGTCAACAAAAGTCTGCATAGTCAAAGCAATGGTATTTCCAGTAGTAATGTATGATTGTGAGAGTGGGACCAGAAAAGAAAAAGACGGCAGAAAAGCTACCCAATGTGACCACTCAGAAAAAGGAGAGAGAGCGCCAAGAAAGAAGAAAAGAGAAAAAGCAGATTGGAATTAAAGCCAGTCTGCAGCCAGCAAACTAACAGATGTCCAGAGATGTGAGTAACAAATCTTCTACTCTTATCACTGCCCCGCCACCAGAAACAATCCTGAATGAGAAAGAAATCATACCAGGGGAATATATACCCAGCTCAGAGAAATCTCCTCAACACCAACAGCTGGAAACTATCACTAAACAACTGCAAGATGCATGCCTAATCTTTGCAGAATCACTCCTTGCTATATGTAATCGCCTCAACAAAATTCAGGAGCAGAAAACTACCTTGGCACTATCCCTGGACTTTTCCCAACTCCCAGCCAAGCTACAACAAGGAGTTAACAGCTCAGGAAAAGCAACCACCCACCTCCCCACAGCCACAGCCCCTGGGAGCTCACATCAGGAGCCCTCTGTGACCAACCAAAACAGGGTGCAGAAAATCCTACAACTGTACCAAATTGTGATAAATCTTCCTAGCAAAGACAGTTACCTTGTGGTCATATCAGCTTCTCAAATGTCCTATAAAAGAGAATGAGATAAGAAATTTTCACTTCCTGCCTTCCCTACAGAACCACAAGAAGATCTTCCTGACTTTCAGATCAAAATAGATACCTTCTAGACTTCTCCACAGGTTAGCAGATCTGCTTATCTATAACTTGGCCATAAATCATGTATTTAGGTAAAGGTAAAGGTAAAGGTAAAGGTTTCCCTTGCTCGAAAGCCAGTCGTATCCAACTCTAGGGTTCAGTGTTTGTTAACTGTTATGTATGCTAACTGTGTTTTCTGACAGGAGCAGAATGTATCTTTTCTCATGTATCTATTCTTATGCAAATAAGTGGATCGAAATTGTGCACATTCCTTTAGCCAATGGACTTGTTGTATTATTGTTACTGTTACTGTTTATAGTGTATATAAGTCAGAGTTTTGCCCCATCCAAACTGTGTTCAAACACAACTATTAAAGAGCTGAATTTAACTTCTTCACTCATCTGCTTCTTCATTTCCTGAACACGAAACTGGTGACGAAGGTGGGATGGCGTCCCCACACGGCAGCAACATTGGCCCATTCAACCCAGTGCGTCCAGAGAAATGGGCAATATATGAACACCGATTCCGCCACGCAATGGCCTCGCAGAAGATCACCGACGAAGACCAGAAGCGCTCCTGTTTCCTCGCTCAGTGCGGTTCTGAGATGCTTGAGCTGGCAACCCACCTCGTTCTCCCAAGGGACATGGATGTGGTGCCGTTCGCAGAAATCATGTCCACACTGAGGAAACACCTGCAGCCAGAGGTCTCGATCTTTCTGGCCAGGGTGGCCCTCCACAGAAGGGAGCAGCGACCTGAGGAATCCATTGCAGACTACATCACCGCTCTGTGCATTGCTGCCACCCTGTGCAAGTGGGACAACATCGAAGAAGCACTCCGGGACCATCTGCTGGCCAGCCTGAGGGACGAAGATGCTCAATGTCGCCTCATGATCAGGAAGATGCTAACTTTCAAGGCTGTCCTAGAAGAGGCGGTAGCGTCTGATGCTGCATGGTCCGGCATCATGCTTTTCTGGCATTGCCACTCCACCACCAGTGCCACCAACTAAGCTGTGCAAGCTCAGCAAAATTCATCTTCATCCTCCTCTGCATCGCCTGGTTCCACCTCTTCATCGGAGTCCAGCAACGCAGAGGGAGAAGTCAGAGCAGTCTGACGAAAGCACCGAGAGCACCGTAAAGATCGGGAGAAGAAATTCCTTTGCAAGTGTGATGGCTGCAGAGCCCGGCATGACCGCAGGAAGTGCCCCTTCTGTACCGCCGAATGCCACAACTGCAGGTAATGAGGGCACATTGCTAAAGTATGCCGACAGCGAAAGCAAAGAACTCCAGCTCCTGAGTCCAAGAAGAGTCATTACCACAAAACGTGGAGATACTGCCAAAGTGTCTCCAGAGCCTGAGCCATGCCAAGTGGGCATCGTCAGTGAGCATTTCTTCGCAGACCTGAGCCTGCAGGACGTCCCGTTCAAGATGGAGGTGGATTCAAGTACTACCTTTTCCATAATCCCACAGCAGGAGTTTTTGAGAATTCCCCCTGCCTCTCGGCCCAAGTTCAAATCTTTTCAAACTTCCCTGCGGGACGTGCAAGGTTGCCAGATTCCGGTCCTGGGGGTGGGAAATTTCTTGGTCAAATTCAAAAACATTTGCACCACCTTGCCATTGGTTGTAGTTAAGCAGGGCACCAACTGTCTTATTGGGACCCATTGGTTTAGGCCCCTGGGAATCCGGCTTTCTGGCATTCATGCAATAGACGCTGACCCAATCCAGGACATTTGTGCTGTAAATTCTGAGGTGTTCAAAAGGGTTTAGGGTTATACAAAGGACCCCCTCTGGACTTTGAGCTTCACCCAACCGTCCGGCCCATCCGGATGAAGCCACACCGGGTACCCTTTGCTTTAAAGGAGAAGATAGAAGCCGAGCTGGACAAACTGGTGGGGCAGGGCATCCTAGTGCCAGTGGACTCCACAGAGTGGGAGACACCAATAGTGACTGCTTTAAAAGGTAACGAGGAGATCAGGATATGCGCTGACTATAAGTTTACCATCAATAAAGCTATTCGTCCGAACACATATCCTGTGCCCGTGGTAAGCCACCTTCTTGCCTCCTTGCATGGAGGAAATTGCTTCGCAAAACGTGACCTTGCCCAGGCTTACCAACAATTGACTGTGTCTCCTGCTGCTGCCATAGCCCAGGCCATAGTTACGCATAGGGGGGCATTTAAGGTAACTCGACTACAATTCGGGGTGAATGCGGCCCCCGGAATATTTCAATCTCTTGTAGAACATATTTTAAAAGGTTTGCCCGGTGTCCTGCCATAATTTGACAATGTTCTGATCACCGCTAAGGACACCATCAAACTAGCAGCCGGGCTCGATCGAGTCCTCTCACATTTCGAGAGGGCCGGTCTATGTCTCAGAAGAGACAAATGTGTGTTTTTGGCACAGGAAGTGGAGTTCACTCATCTGCTTCTTCATTCCCTGAACACGAAAGTTCTCATCTCATGTCTTTAGAGATCGAGAAATTACAAAGTTGCAAATTAATGCCATGATAAGTTGCTCTTCTCTACTAGGTCTCCTTCCAACAAAGGAACAGATAACCTCACAGTATTTAAAGGGCAACTCACCCAACTTTTGAACAGCCTATCTCCCATGAGACAGCCAGCACCAAATCAGGACCACACAAGACTCTCACCGAGGCATCTCCTAAAAGTTAACCCAGCAGACTTCTATACAGAACCTGACAGTGACTCCGAATTTGACACGCAGATCAATTGAGACCCAGAGTACTGGACCCACAAGACGGATACAGAGAACACTAGACATGGAAAGGCAAGAAGACTTAGCCAGGGCCCCTACCTTCCTGGCTCCAGAGTTTTGGAGACACCAAGTCATCAGAGGGCATTTAAGCTAGCCTGCTGCCAGGCCTGCTGCAGTTCTCGGAGAAAAGTTCCAAAGGACACCAATGTCAGAGAGAGGATGCCCTTGTGATACTGGACAAATTGAAACCACAGAACACATTCTCTGCATCTGCCCTTTTTATAGAGACATCCGGAACAAGTTCTGCTCCACTACTCTGCAAGTATCCTGGCCGGACAAACAGCACATAAACCCACTGGCTGCTATCTGATGAAAGACCCACCTTCACCCACAACACTGCCAGGTTCTGCAGCATGTAAGATCAGAAGAACAATCCAGGCAGGACCTTCAGCCAAATGAACTACTAGCACCTCAGCATAGGCTTAGTAAAAGCTGTAACACTATTGATCTATGTACTAATTTTACTACTCCTTAACTCTGAGCAGAAATGCTCTTTTTTAAGCACTTTCGTCTCTTGATATATTTCAAGTATCCCCATTTTAACTTCTGTTTCCTTTGCTGTTCTATGCTGGCCTTGGACCATAATAAAGATGTGATTTGATTTGAATAATCTTGTATAATAATAATACTTTATCAATTTAAATGAAAAATTATCTTGTAGAGATAAGGCAGATGTTGCTTTGGCAGTTTAATGATTCTTGATATTGGAAGGTAAAATAGAAATGTCTTACAGATGGTTTGTTATCTGCCAATTCCTACACATAAATTACCAACTTAAATACATTTGCTAGTGTGAAAATCCCATTAAATACACAAGTAAACATGCACGGTATTGTATTGTTGGGAACTTTCTGTGCCACCCATTTCTTCTGCACAGTAAATACACATTTCCTCCCTAAACACACAAATATATTTGGAAATCAACATAGTTTCTTATAGTTATATGTCTGAAGAATCTGTAGCAAAATTATTTTCTGGAGGTAGGGGTATGAAGCATATAATGAAATTACATTTACATCACTTTATTGGACTAAATCCTCTTGAGTAGCTACACAAATGGCATACTCTTTGGAGGCAGATTGCCACAAATTAAGAAATGACTATAGGCATCAGTTGCATGGTGAGTCAAAAAATTCAGTATACAACAGATAATGACTACAATGGCTTCTTAACTTAAGGCAATTAACCTGGAAAAGTTGCATTGTTTTGACATTACCAAGCAATGTATTTATGTGGAGTTGTGTGTAACTTTTGCTGTTACCTTTCCAAGTTACCTTTTCAAAGCACTTTATAGACAGTTTGAATGACATTTGTGCCATTCTTTTACCAATCATAATTTCTTTAAAGTAAAAGAAAATTAGCAACATGACATGATATGCAGCAGGTTACTTTAAAAATGATCAATGAAAAACTCAAGTATTAGGAATTAATTACTTTAAGAAAATAACTTTCCAAGAAAATGACTCTGGAATGGAAGCCAATATTTTCTTCAGTGCTGTGAAGTGCAACAATTTAGGTCTGGGAAAACATAATGTTTTCATTAGAAAATTTTGTCTGCCTCCCTATGGGTTCTTGGGATACAGCTGGATAATTCTGAATGAATCTTTTGTAGCATGTTGGTTTTCATCCCTGTGTGTTTCTTGCATGCATAGTAGGGCACATTTATATCTATTGCAGAGTTCCTGAAGCAGGCTGTATTTAACTGAGGATATTTCTTCAATGTTGACCGATATCACTGTTCTGTTTATTAATAGAAGCATAAAGTAAAAATCATGATCCATAGAGCCAATGGAACATACAGAGAGGCTGACTCACCAATTCTGTACTAAATTCTGCATCCAACTAGAAAAACAAAACAAAAATGCTTCTCTTCCCATCTGTTTAGTTCGCTTCACCCACAGCCCCCTGGTTTGCTCATTCACTGTTGTCAACGTACATTTTCATAATGTTTCCGAGCAACATTAGGAGCTTAGTTTCCATTCTTTTCACTTGGATAATTGATAGGCCTTTTTATTTTTTCCACCTTGACATTGGTGTGTTGTTTCTGTCCCTGCTTTTCCATTTGTACATCAGCCAAGATCTCTCGTTACAAGCGGATTCACATTTCTTGGAAGTTCTGTGTATAATCAGGACAAAATTTACCCCTGGCGTAACTCTGTGTAGAGAAGTGGCTCTTTACACCACGGATGAATAATTGCAGAGTAACTTAGCCTAATTATATTAATATCAATTTCTTCTTCTTTGGGGGTAGCAATTGCAATGATATATTAATGATCCACATTTAAAGTAATGTAATTACAGTTAACGGCTGGAACGTTATGCTATGGGAAATCAGTTCTGGGCCGGAACAGTTCAGATTTTGGTAGCTAGGACTAATTTGTGCTGTCCAGATCTGGTGAAGAAAATGAGTGCCAGAGGATAGTCTAGACCAGTGTTTCTCAACCTTTGGCTTTTGGACTTCAATTCCCAGAAGCCTAAGTCAGTCCATCGGCTGATCAGTGCTTTGGGAAATTGACTTAGGCTTCTGGGAATTGAAGTCCAAAAACCAAAGGTTGGGAAACACTGGTCTAGTCTAACGGGTCAGAAGAGCTGGGAAGGACTCTAGTTAATGCCCCATTTGGCTATGAATACCACAAAGGGAACTTGTGACAAATTGGTCTAAGTTGCAGGACTGTTGACAAAATAGAATGCCTAGCATGTAAGACACTAAAAATGTGAGAAAATCATAAGGTTCAAGTTTATATCAGAGTTTGTCCAGAAGTCTAGGATGAAATTGTAACTAGAATAGGCCTATTAAAACAATGAAATCTACAGAGAGGCTGATTCACCAATTCTGTACTAAATCAGAGGGCCTACTCTGGCTTCTTATTGGATTTTAACCATAGTATTTTCAGCAAACTTAAAACATGGTGTTGATCCATGGGTGGTATGAGGGTGAGGGTGAGGGTGAAATTCCTTGTCTATAGTATGCAATAATACATGATGAAACAGAGAGCTTGTGAGGTACAGCAGTGATGTTCAACTACTATTCTAAGGAACAATGGGTTCATTTTTGCAAGTTGTACTGAGTTATTTGCTGAAACGTTTGAGTGTGGTGGCCAAGTGCCAGCTAAACCATCACAATAAAACAGGCAATGTGGTCCCAAAAAGGCAATGTGGTCCCAAATCAAAGTAGGGCCAGGCATATGAGAATTAGGAATAAACAGATGCCATTACCACTGGTAGACTGGCCTTATGTTGGCAGAATCTTTATGTTGGCTGATTTCAAAGATCTCCCAGCAGATGGACCTGCCACTAAAACTAGCAATGTTCATTGCACACCCTGTGAGCCTTCCCACTGTCCTCCCTCTTTCTAGTAAGGTGTGAACTTCAACAGGTTTGATCTCCAAACAAATCTTCATCTTTCACCACCATACCCCTTGTTATCAGCTTATTGGAGTCTCTAGAAACTTTCCCCTCAATAGGAAAGGCTCCTGCCCCCTCAGTATCCTCGACCCAGTTCTGTGTTCCCCAATGTACTGGGGAAATTGATGTTAGGAACTCCTGGCACAGGGGTATGGGGGGCAATGGGCCACTAGCTCTCTGGGGCTCCTCCTGACATGTCCCAAACAGCAGTACTAGCAAATATATTCTAGAGTCTATGTTGCTTCCACCTGTAACAACAAGACAAACTTTCTGGGATAGTATCTTGACAACCATGGCAAGGGCTTATCTTTCAAAGGAAGGACATGGTAGAGGTCGGTGGCTGCAACTTGTATTCGACAATGCATTTCTCCCTGAAGCAGGAAAAATGTCATTGGTGTGAATTTGTTTAAGGTGGATACCAGCTTCCCATGAAGTGAACCACGTACTATGATCACGGAGCCATCTCCTACAGCACATATGAAATGAGATATGCAGGATTTAACCATACCTGTCAACTTTTGGATTTGAAAATAAGGGAAATTTTGGCCACACCCCTCTGTGGCTGTGGCCAAATCTGTGGGCATGGCCAAATGTAGCCATGTGACTTGCTGGGCTCTAGTCATGCTTGCCACATGGCCATGAAAATGTCTGCAAACATAGACAGCACTGGCTCTTTGGCTGTAAATGGAGATGAGCACTGCACCCTAGAGTTGGATACGACTGGCAGATTTTACTTTCTTAGGATCAAAGATTGCTGCACATGGTGATTGCAGCCATGAAATAAAAAGGTGACTGATGCTTGGGAAACAAGCTATGAGAAACCTGAGGAACATAATTAAAAGTAGAGACATCACCTTGCAAACAAAAAAATGCATAGTCAAAGCAATGGTATTCCCGGTGGTATTGTATGGGTGTGAGAGCTGGACCATTAGGAAAGCTGAGCACAGAAAAATAAACGCCTTTGAAATGTGGTATTAGAAATAGGTTGATCCTAGAAGAAATCAACCATGACTGCTCATTAAAGGTCAAATAGCAAAGATGATGCTAAAGTACTTTGGACATCAAATGAGAAGGGAGGATTCACTTGAGAAAGCCTTGATGCTGGGAAAGGTGGAGGACAAAAGAAGGGGGTGGCCAAAAATAAGATGGCTAGATGGTATTGTAGATGCAATGGGCACAAAGCTGTGTGGACCAAAAAACTCTATTCCCATCTTCTTGGGGGACTTTTGTTTTGTTTTATTTCTTGTTTACTCAATTTTAATTATTATTTTTTCCTGGGAAGCAAAGTGCAGAATAGTAAACCACCCCCCTAGGGTTACCAACTGCTTGTAAGCAGCATGGCTTTAATGAACTAGCCCTGCACATGGCTAGACACCCCCAACCCCCCATTAGGGTGGCGGAGCAAGGGATTAATTTCCCCAAATTAACCAATCTATTTGTTCCTCACTGCAACCAATTGAAGCACCAACACCTGAGAATGTCGGATCCAGCTTAAGGAAGGGAATTAGTAAAGAAGTAAAAAGCAACCTCTATAGTTTCCAAGCCTCCCAGCAGCTGAGGAGTTAATCTCCCTCCAGGTGGTTTGTTAGAAGGTGGGGTGCCTGTTGGGCATGGCGGGGAAACCTTCGGCAGCAGCTTTTCCTACTGTAAAAGGGGTCGGCTGAGGACTTTGCTGACCATCTGGTGGAGAAAATCGATCGGATTTGCTTGGGGTTTAATCTTGGCGTGGATGGGGAGAGTCCGGAGGGAGCTGGAGCACAGTCTTGCCATACCATCTGGGAACAGTTTGATCCATTTGCCCCTGATGAAGTGGACAGGCTCCTTGCAGCTGTGTGCACCACTACCTGCCCATTGGACCCCTGTCCTACCTGGTTGGTGAAAGCCTCCAAGGTGGTGACAGGTGGCTGGGTCGGGGCTATGATTAATGCATCATTGTGGGAGGGGGTGTTTCCCACACCTTTAAAACATGCCTTGGTGTGCCCCCTCCTGAAGAAACCTTCCCTCGACCCAGCCGTCCTAACCAACTAAAGGCCTGTCTCCAACCTCCCCTTTTTAGGGAAGGTGTTGGAGAAGGCAGTGGCGCGTCAGCTGCAGGGGGTACTGGATGAAGTGGATTATCTGGACCCCTTTCAGTCAGAATTCAGGCCTGGCTATGGTATGGAGACGGCATTGGTTGTACTGATGGATGATCTCTGGCGGGAGCAGGACGGTGGTCACCGATCCGTCCTTGCTCTTCTTGACCTCTCAGTGGCCTTTCATACCATTGACCACAGTATCCTTCTGGAACAGCTCCAAGGATTGGGGATCCAGGGCACTGTGTGGTCCTGGTTTTCCTCATTTCTGAGGGGTCGGACCCATTCGGTGTGGTTGGAGAGTGAGAAGTTCAGTCCTAGGCCCCTCAAATGGGGCCTCAGGGCTCGGTGCTCTCTCCTCTCCTATTTAACATCTACATGAAGCCACTGGGTGAGATCATCCGTTCCCATGGGGTGCGGTACCATCAGTACACGGATGACACTCAGTTGTACATCTCGGCCAGTGGGTACCCCAGTGCCGTCAAAGTCCTTTCCATGTGTCTGGAAGCTGTTGGGGTCTGGATGGGGGCTAATGGGCTACAACTGAATCCTAGCAAGACTGAGTGGCTATGGTCCTGTGTTATCCTGGGAGCTACCATCTTTGGTTCTGGATGGGGCTATTTTGACCCAGACAGACCCAGTGCGCAACTTGGGGGTCCTCCTGGATTCGTGGCTACTGCTAGAATAACAGGTGGCCGCTGTGACCAGGAGGGCTTTCGCCCAGCTTCGGGTGATTCACCAGTTGCGCCCGCTCCTGGACCGGGACTCCTTGCTCATGGTCACTCACGCTCTGGTCACCTCCAGACTAGATTATTGCAATGCGCTTTACATGGGGCTGCCTTTGATGACCATTTGGAGGCTACAGCTGGTCCAGAATGCAGCAGCCCAAGTGGTGATGGGGTGTGGGCATTATGCCCGTGCTTCGCCACTGCTCCAGGAGCTGCACTGGTTGCCAGTTTGTCTCCGGGTGCAATTCAAGGTGCTGGTTTTGACATTTATAGCCCTATATGGTAGTGGGCCGGGTTACCTAAGAGACCGCATCACCCTGAGGACATCTGTCCGTCCATCCAGAGCAGACTGGAGGGGCTCTCTAATCATTTCATCAGCCAGAGGGGCTTGCCTCTCTGGCACAAGGAGGAAAGCCTTCTCCGTGTCTGCGCCAGCCTTCTGGAACCTCCTGCCAACAGAGCTATGTCTCCGGATGGAATTGCTGCCTTTCAGAAAAGAACTTAAAACCTGGCTGGTGGGTCAAGTGTGGGGTGCTGTTGGAAGGGTAACCTCCATTGGGTAGCTGGTGTAGAAGAACTCCTCCCCATGGTGCCTTTGGTGTGTAGTTTTAACTGTTTTTAACATGTTTTTAAATTGTGATTGTGAAC
This sequence comes from Bradypodion pumilum, assembly GCA_035047305.1. Taxonomy (NCBI): domain Eukaryota; kingdom Metazoa; phylum Chordata; class Lepidosauria; order Squamata; family Chamaeleonidae; genus Bradypodion; species Bradypodion pumilum. The sequence goes on along the minus strand of JAWDJD010000005.1, from coordinate 125,086,773 downwards.
CGCCCTGAGTCGGCTTTGGCCGAGTGGGCGGTATATAAATTTGACAATTAAATTAAATTAAATTAAATTAAATTAAATTAAATTAAATTAAATTAAATTAAATTAAATTAAATTAAATTAAATTAAATTAAATTAAATTAAATTAAATTAAATTAAATTAAAAAGGAACCCAGCCAGGCAACTGCAAGCAAAATAAACCTCAGCTCTCTCTCTCTCTCTTTCTCATATAGTGATCAAGCAACATCCCTCCCTCCCAAGTTAACTCTAGAACAGAAACGAAAGACTCCAGGAGGCAGGGCAGAAACAGCTCAATAAACCATGAGAGTGAGAGAGAAGTCTCTGCCCCAGACCAAGAGCTGATTTGCCCCTGCATATATGAAATATTGCTCACCTAGAGTAGACTTCTGTCCAATGGTGGCTCCGACCAGCAGCAGCAAAATCGAAGCCTCCATGACCATGTGGCAGGGAAATGAAAGGGAAGGCCCCCACCACCTTCTCTCTCCCTGGACCTTCCACAAGCGAAAAGCCACAGCGGCCTCTGGTGGCAGGAAAGACATAATGCAGCTTTGCCTGTGAGGGCTTCAGTCAAGATTTTTTTTTTAAAAAAAATAAGGGATATTACGGGGAAATTAATAAAACGAGAGGGGCTGGGAAGAGGGGTAAAAATAAGGGGTTTTGCTTTTAAAAATATTTTTATTAGAATTTTTAACATACAATAAACAAGAATACAACAATAATACATACATAAGAAAAAAGAAAAGAAAAAGAAAGAAAGAAAAAGGAAAAACCATACAAGTGCATTATTGCCTTGATACATTAATATACTAATACCTTATTAAGGCTATCTTTGTACATGGCAATTAAATCTTATATACTTTATTTGAAAATGGCTTGTTAATTAATTTCTTTAACTTCATAATGATAATCATACAAATACTAAATAATAATGTAAATAAAAATAATATTAATACACCCTGTGATATTTACAATGCCCTGGAGAAATCAGATTGTCTTAATACTTTCATTCCAAAGATTTTTTTGATCCAGTACAGGTCTATTCATTTCATCCCCTCTAAGTGAGTAGTCCACAAAAGCATGCCAGATTTTCCAAAATCTGTTCTCTTTAATAACACCCTTTTTTTCTTTATCTCCCAAGTTAATTTATCATTCAGTGCTAAATTCCACATTTCTTTATACCATTCTTCAATCTTTATATTTACATCACTTTTCCAATGCCTGGCAATACATTGTCTACCCATTGTGAGCATTATTTCTAATAACTCTTTTCATCCTTATTTAAATTGAAACATTCTACATCAGTTAGCATAGTGATACCTGATCCCAGTTTAATTTTCTTAGCCATAATTTCACCAATCTCTTTCTCAACCTTTCCCCAAAAGTCTTTAACCACTGTGCAACTCCACCACATATGTTCGTATGTTCCTATTGCGTCTTTACATCTCCAACACATTTTATCTTTTTTATTATCAATCTGATACAACCTTACTGGGGTCAGATACCACCACCACCACATTTTATAATTATGCTCCTGTATTCTGACTGACATGGTTCTCATTATCCTTTTTTCCCATTTATTCCTCCATGTATCATTTTCTATCTTTACATTCAAGTCTTGCTCCCAACTTATTTTCAACTCCTCTTGTGGATTACCCTCCTTATTCAATATTGTATATAATTTACTAACTAATCCCTTAATATTTCTATCTCCTTTTCTTATTTTTATAATCAGCTCTGCAAACTCCATCTTCTCTCTTTCTAACTCAGGTTCTCTCAAGTATTTACTGTTCCATTTATTCACCAACACTTCTGAAACCAATTCAAATTCATTTGACCAAACAAATCTGTTCTTTTATCGATATCCTTACAGGTCCATAGCCAGTCTTTTAGCAGGAAAACTTCATTTTTATCCAAAACTTCTTTTACCCTTTTATCTATCTTTATTGGAAAATTTGCCATGTCCTCCATTTCAATAGTCGGTGAGATATTCGGGGCCAAAACCTTCTTAACTTTTTTCCATGCACTCATCAGTCCCTTCATCATGGTATTTTTGGTTGCTACTTTTCCCATATTTGCACCCAAAAAGACCATATTGCCAATATGTTTATAATCCTTCATCTCAATTTCTTCCCAAATTACTTTTTCTCTTTGGACTTCTGCTTAATATAAGTTTCCCTGTTGGACTTGTGGAACCAGGGGTTGCAGTGTTATAGGCTTATTTGTTTGGCTAATTTTTACAACGATCTGCAACTTTGGGATTTTATACTATTATGGATAAAGGTACAAGAGGAAAAGCAAAGGAAGAAGATCCAGCTGTTAAGCCTAAGAAGAAGGAAAAAGTACCAATGGAGGAAGCCCCTCAGTCTTCATCCCCATCCACAGTGTCCTACAATCAAACCCAAATTATGGTGGAAATTGGCAAGCTGTTTCAGAAATTGGAGAAGAATGAGGATTCTAGGGTGAAAGACAGAAATGAAATGATGAAAAAGCAAGATAAGGTGGTATCATCTGTTGCAGATTTTTCAAAAAAGGTGGACTTAAGTTTGAAAAAAATTGAGGGAAATGTGCAATTGGTTCAAACCGAGGTAATTGCCATAAAAAAGGAAATAAAAGGGACTCAGGAGGTGGTACGGGAAAATAAGCTGAAATTGGAGGAACAAGAGAGAAGGATTGATGCTGTGGAAGATATGATGAGAAAGCAGAACATTGTGATCCGTCAGGTCGTGGAACGAACTCCGGACTTGTTAAGGGAAAGAGTGGTTCAGTGGTTAAATGGTTTGAATATGGGAAAAGAATTTGTCCAGGAAAATCTTGTAAGTGTATTCCGGGTGGGCTCAAGAAGAGGGAGGGTGGTTCAAAGAAATGTGTTGGTAAAATTTGCAAATTGGGCAGACAAGCTAAAAGTAATGGCACATTTGAAACGAGTTGGTCCTGATGCCTTGAAATTTGATGGCTCTGACGTAGAAGTTTATAATGATATTTCGTTGAAGGAAAGAACATGGAGGTATAAGATGAGGCCTGTAACCAAATTATTGATGAGTAAAAATATAAGGTACAACTGGAGATTTCCACAGCAACTGCGCTTTTTTATGATAAAAGAATGCAAGTAATTGATGAAGGGACCAATCCATTGGAGTATTTGAGCTTGTTGGAACTGGTAAAAGTAGATTCGGAAGAATGGATAAATCTTAAGAAGGAACTGATGGAATCGGGAGCATTGGGGAGGGAATGCGGGAGGGAGGAGACTGGTGGGGCAACAGGTGGAACACCGCAGCGAAGGGAGGAGGAGGAGGAGCTGTCGTTGATCATGGTGGAGGAGGAGACAAGTAAGGAGTAATGAGAATCAGGTTATAACAATTTAAAGCATTTAATCTTTATAGAAAGGTGAATAGCGCGTAACACTGGTAGGAAGGCACATCTTGCATGTCCCCCCTCTCCCCTCTTTGGTTGTCAAAGGCGGCTTTTTTTGTAAGAAAGTGGGGAGAGAGATAATGTGTGTCCTATGTAGTTTTGTATGTTATAGGGGTAAAGGGTGGTTGGTGGCACGCCCGATGGAGAGCTTAGAGCTTGGAAAAGAAGTAGGTTATGGGAAGTATTAAAATAATATCATGGAATGTGAAGGGTACAGGTTCTGTTCTTAAGAGACGGAGACTGGAATTGGTGCTGAAGAAAGATAGACCAGATATATTGTTTTTACAGGAAACCCATCAGAAGTCAAAAGACATGAATAGACTTTTTTTAGGATGGATGCAACATTATGAGATGGTGTTTGGAACATCAAAAGCAAGAGGGGTGGCAATCATGATTTCTAAAAAATTAGGATTTGAGATTACAAAAAGGGTTGTTGACCAAGAGGGTAGATATTTGATAGTAAGAGGAAAATTGGAGGATGAAGAAATCATGTTGGTAAATATTTATGCTCCAAACGATCATCAAGCGGAGTTTCTTGAAAAAATTCAGAAAATAGTGGAACTAGAGAACGTTGTAATAACTATTGTGGCTGGAGATTTTAATTTGATAAGGTCAGGGTTAGATTGTACAAATATATCAAGAAGTGGAATTGGCTTGAAAGGGAAGGTCTTGGATAAATGGATGGATGTTATGGGTTTGAAGGATTCTTGGAGAGAGTTTAAGGGCTCTGAAAGGGCATACTCCTTTTTTTCACATGTTCATGGGACATACTCAAGAATAGATTATGTTTTTCTTACCGAAAATTTGATCAAAGACATAGAAGGAATGGAAATTGGGATTATCAAGGAATCGGATCATGCTAAAGTATATCTGGAATTGAAAGTACAAAAAGATACTCGAAGAGTAAGAAATTGGAGGTACGATCCCAATTTGTTTAAAGATCAGAAATGTAAAGAGCAGATTATGGGAAGATGGAAAGAAAGCTGGCAGTGGAACGATAATAATGAGGTTAATTTTAACGTGGTATGGGATACCATGAAGTCGGTTTTTAGAGGGGAAAGTATAGAATTGGCGAGTTTTAAATATAAAAAATATAAAGCAGAACAGATAGAAAAAGAAAGAGAAATAAAACAATTACAGGAGGATCATGCGAAAAGTAAAGATAATTTTTTTTTACGAAATTACAAAGGCTTAAAGCAGAACTAATGGGTAAGGATATTGATAAAGTTAAACGAGATTTGATTTATTTAAATAGAGAATATTTTGAATTTAGTAATAGAAGTTCAAAATTATTAGCAAGAGCAGCTAAGTCTAAAAGGGAAAAAAGAGAAATAGGGGTATTAGTTGATAAGCAAGGTACAAGGTGTAATAAGAATGGAGATAAATGTAAAATTGTCAGGGAATTTTATCAGCTATTATATGCAAAAAAGGAAGTAGACCTGGAGAAGCTTAAAAAGATATTGGAGAGACAGTTAGAGAATGGAATAAAACAAGAACATAGGGAGAAAATGGAGGAAAGGATTAATGATAAAGAGGTTAAGGAGGTGATTAGTGGGTTGAAGACGGGGAAAGCTCCGGGGGATGATGGATTATCGACAGAGTTTTACAAAGAATTTAAGGAGGTAGTGGTTCCAAAATTGGTGAAGTTATATAATTATATTTTAGATGGAGGATCAATTCCGACTTCATGGTATAATACCACAATCGTTCTACTGCCAAAGCCTGGCAAGAATCTGGAAAGAGTGGAATCGTACAGCCCAATTTCACTTATAAATCAGGATGCTAAGATCTTCACAGCAATATTGGCTAACCGATTAAACAGTTTTATGGGGGCATATATAAATGTAGATCAAGTTGGGTTTCTAAAAGGTCGGCATATGGCGGATTTGACTAGAAGGGTATTATATTTAATTGATAACGTTAACCAAACTAAGGAAAAGGTGGGCTTATTATCATTAGACATTTTTAAGGCATTCGACTCATTACAGTGGTCTTCAATTAAAGAAATAGTTAAAAAATATGGGTTTGGGGATAGATTCAATAGGGTAATAGACTTATTATATCAAAAAGGGAATGCTAGGGTTAGAGTAAATGAGGAGCTTACTGATGTGGTAAATTTAGAGGCTGGTACTAGGCAGGGCTGTCCATTATCTCCTATTTTGTTTATTATGGCAATGGAGATTCTAGCAAAAAATATAAGGGATGATTTAAATATAGAAGGGATTATGGGTAACAAAGTGAGCATGTATGCGGATGATACATTGCTTATGGTGAAACACCCGGAGCTGGTAATGGATAGGATCAAAGATCATATACAGGTATTTGAAGCTACAACTGGATTAATGATAAATTGGGATAAATCAGAATTGATGTTGTGTAATGTGGGAGTAAGTGAGATGGGTAGGATAGTGGAGACACTTAATATACAAATTAAAGATAAGCTGATGTATTTGGGGATAATTATTTCAAATAAATTAGAAGAACTTAAACGATTGAACTATGACAGCTTGAGAGCGGAATTTAAGAATAAAATACAAGAGTTTCAGAAGTTGAAGCTGTCATGGTTTGGAAGGATCGCTATTTGTAAAATGATATTGTTGCCAAAGATTAATTTTTTATTTGATGCACTAGCGATCCATCTGAAGGAGAAGGAAATTAATGAGTTTCAAAAGATGTTTAATGGTTTCTGTAATGGGGGTAAAAAATCTAGACTTCCAAAGAAACTATGGTACTTGTCTCAGAAAAAAGGGGGTTTGGGTATGCCAAATTTGTTAGTATACTATCGAGCATTTCAAATTAAGAATGTTGTGAAGATCTTGGCAAGAGAAAAGACAATTTGGGAGCAACTGGAGATGAAAGAATATAGAGACATTGGTAGTATGATTTTTTTGGGAATAAAGGACAAGGTGAAAAGGTCAAATAATATTATGATGAGAGGTCTCATGGAAGTGTGGAAGAAAGTAAAGAAAGATATAGTCCCAAATCTCTCTCCAATTTTGGAATTGACGGATATGGGGTGTTTCCCAATAAAAATAGATAAGGAAAAAATGGAAATATTGGATAAAAATGGGGTGCTTTTATTGAAGGATTGGTTAAAAGTGTGTGATGATGATACTAAGAGGAAAAAAATATTTGAGAAGTTAAATTTGGATTGGTTTCAGAAATTGAAGGCAGATAATTGGAATAAAAAATATAAAAGAGAAGTAGGGTTAGATAGAAATAAGACGGAATTTGAGGATTTGGTAATAAAGATCAGAAAAGGGGAAAGAGGCATTAAGGGTCTTGTAAGCAAACTTTATATTATATTGAACAAGGGTAATGATCCACAGGAAGACTTGAAACGGAAGTGGGAACAAAATTTGAATATAAAAATTGGAGAGGTTGAATGGAGAAACAAATGGAAAAAGAGGATTATGAGAACAATGTCTGTAAGAATCAAAGAACATAATTTTAAAATGTTGTGGCAATGGTACTTGACACCACTAAGGCTTTATCAGATGGATAATAAAAGAGATAAGTTATGTTGGAGATGTAAAGAAACAGATGGAACATATGAACACATGTGGTGGAGTTGTAAAAAATAAGGGATTTTTGGGGAAGAATAGAAGGGGAGTTTGGTGAAATATTGGGTAAAAAGGTCAAGTTGGTGTCAGGTACCATTCTTTTAACAAATGTGGAAGGTTTGTGTTTGAATAAGGAGGAAAAAGAATTATTGGAAATTGTATTGACCACAGGTAGACAATGTATAGCTAGAAATTGGAAAAATGATGTAGATATACAGACCGGAGAATGGTACAAGGAAATGTGGAGCCTAGCATTGAATGATAAATTGACATGGGAGAGTAAAGTGAAACGAGATAATTTAAAAGAGAATAGGTTTTGGAATATATGGAAACCGTTTGTGGAGCATTCTCTTATGGTAAATGACAGTTCAGGACCTGCACCATCTCAAAGAGGTTTCTGGAGTTGAAATAGCAATTAAGCTCTCCGGGCATTGTATATATTCACAGGGTGATTTGTAATTATTAAAAAAAGTATAATAGAGGTGGCTTAGAAAGCTTTTATTGTTTGATTGAGTAATATTTTACATTGTGGTATCTAATATTGTGGTTAAATGGTAAACAATTAGTTTAAGTATTGTTATGTGCTAGCCTCTATGAATGTGAGTTAATATTGCATTGAGGTTATCTTTGAGGTATTATTGTATTGTAATGTTATTGTTTTCTTTTTTTCCCCTGTATGTCTGTTAAAAAAACTTAATAAAAATCAATTATATATATAAAAAAAGAATGCTAAATGATCCAGCGGGCTTGTGCAAAAGAGTCACACATACCTCAAGCCCGCTGACATAGCCAGGTCTTCAACATTTTTCTAAAGGGGAGAAGATCCGACTGGAGACGCAATTCTGGTGGTAAAAGGTTCCACAGGGCAGGGGCAGACACGGAGAAGGCTCTCTTCCTGGCCCCACTGAGGTGGACTTGCTTCACAGATGGGACCACCACTGAGCCCCTCCTGTCTGCCCTAATAGGATGGGCTGACCACCTAGGGGTAACGCGGTCTCTTAAGTACCCTGGCCCAATGCCATGTAGGGCTTTAAAGGTCAAAACCAGCACCTTGAATTGCACCCGGAGGCAAACCGGAAGCCAGTGCAACTCCCGAAGCAGCGGTGAGGCATGCACATAATGCCCACACCCCATCACCACCTGAGCAGCCACATTCTGGACCAACTGAAGCCTCCGGATGGTCGCCAAGGGCAGCCCCATGTAGAGCGCATTACAATAATCCAATCTGGAGGAGACCAGAGCGTGAATGACCATGATCAAGAAGTCCCGGTCCAAGAGCGGGTGTAATTGGTAGATAACACGAAGTTGTGCAAAGGCCCTCCTAGGCACGGCTGCCACCTGCTCCTCGAGCAGTAGCCGTTAGTCCAGGAGAACCCCCAAATCACGCACCGGATCTGACTTGGGTAAAGAAGCCCCAGCCAGGACCAAAGATGGTAGCTCTCGGGAAATCACGGGGCCCCTGATCCATAGCCACTCAGTCTTGCCAGGATTCAGTTGTAACCTGTTGTCCCCCATCCAGACCTGAACAGCCTCCAGATACCTGGTTAGGACTTTGACAGCATCACTCGGGTCCCCACAGGCTGAGATGCACAGCTGGGTATCATCTGCATACTGATGATACCTCACCCCATGGGAACGAATGATCTCACCCAGTGGTTTCATGTAGATGTTAAACAATAGAGGTGAGAGTACCGAACCCTGAGGTACCCCACAAGGGAGCAACCTAGGGCTGGACTGCCCACTCTCTAAAGACACCGACTGAGTCCGGCCCATCAGAAATGAGGAGAACCAGGACAACACAGTGCCCTGGGCCTCCAACCCTTGAAGCCAGCCCAGAAGGATACCGTGGTCGACAGTATCGAAAGCCACTGAGAGGTCAAGAAGAGCAAGGACAGAGGGGTTACCTCCATCCCGCTCCCGCCAAAGATCATCCATGAGAGCGACCAATGCTGTCTCGGTACCATAACTGGGCCTGAACCCTGACTGAAACGGGTCCAGATAATCCGTATCATCCAGAACCCTCTGGAGCTATCGAGCCACTGCTTTCTCCAACAGCTTCCCCACGAAGGGAAGGTTGGAGATCGGTCTAAAGTTTGAAATAACCGTAGGGTCGAGCGAAGGCTTTTTCAGGAGGGGCAGAACCAGTGCATGCTTAAAAGCTGCTGGAAACACTCCCTCCCGCAGAGAGGCATTCACCATCGTGCCCACCCAACTGCCCATTGTAGCCTTGGCAGCTCTAATCAGCCAGGCAGGGCAGTGATCAAGTAAGCAAGTGGTATCACGCACAGCTCCAAGGAGCCTGTCCACTTCATCAGGTGTAACAGGGTCAAACTGATCCCAGATAACATGGCCAGACAATGCTCCGGCCATCTCCAGGCAATCAATTTCCACGTCAGGATTAAACCCCGAACGAATGCGAGCAACTTTCTCTGCAAGATGGTCAGCAAAATCGTCAGCCAAGCCCTGCCACCCAGGACCAGGCCCTGCCCTAATCAGGAGGGACCTGGTGACGTGGAACAGGGCCGCTGGATGATTATCAGCCGAGGCAATGAGAGAGGTGAAGTACTGACGCTTCACCGCCCTCATCGCCACGAGATAGACTTTAACAGAGGCTCTAACTCGTGTTTGATCACACTCACCCCGGGTCTTCAACCAATGGTGCTCTAGGCATCTCCTAACCCACTTCAGCTCCCTCAGCTCAACCGTATACCAAGGAGCTGAGCGTAACCTGCAGGAACGGAAAGGCCGCATTGGCGCGATTGCATCCGAGGTCGATGTCACTTCCCTTTCCCAGAGAGTGACTAAGGCCTCAGGCGAATCGTGCAGCCTGTCCAGAGGAACAGGCCCCAGCTCTGTCTGGAATCTATCAGAATCCATAAGATGCCGAGGCCGGACCAATTTAATAGGTCCTACCACCCCGCAGCAAGGCATCACTCCCAGAAAATCCAGTCACCAGATAGTGATGAGGAAAAACTGTTTTCCCTATCGCACAACACTAGAACTAGGGGACACTCCATGAAACTTTTGGGTACTAGTTCTCAAACAAATAAGAGAAAGTACTTTTTCACCCAGAGGATTACTGGTCTATGGAACTCCCTGCCAGAAGAAGTGGTGACAGCTGTCAGTCTTGACAGCTTTAAGAAAGGATTAGACAAGTTCATGGAGGACAAGGCTATCAATGGCTATAATTATGGCTACCTAAGGATAACCTCCGGGTTGGAGAGATAGGCAGGATATCTCTCAATGCCATTTCCAGGGAATCCTAAGCAGGTGAAGGCATCTGCTTGGGAATACCCTGAAGGAAATGGTGAGCCACTGTGTGAGACAGAATGCTGGACTGGATGGGCTGTGGCCTGTTCCAGCAAGGCTGTTCTTATGTTCTTATGTTCTTATGACCATGACACAGGTGTTATCTCTATGTGCTGTTATTTCTAATCACTCAGCCACCGCTCTGACAGGAAAACTAAGTCAGGGGAGTGGCTGCTGTATCTAGTGGGGCCCCCAAGTACTTGAGTCAGGCCCATGGCTGTCATGGAAGCCATGAACTCCCGAGCCAGCTCTGAAGACGGTCTCAGCGATGGCAAGTTGAAGTCTCCAAGGACCATAAGCCCTGGGAACTCCACCGCCAGTGCCGCGACCGCCTCAAGCAGATCGGGCAGGGAATCAACTACCTTGCAGGGGGGCAGGTACAAGAGTAGGATTCCCAACTGACCCCTGAGGCCCAACCAAAGAAGCAACAACTCACAACCCTGCACCTGTGGTGCGGTAACCCTAGTAACTCCCAGCGATTCTCGGGCTACAATGGCGACACCGCCGCCCTTCCCCTGATCCCTAGGCTGATGCCACACCCTGTACCTGGCTGGACACAATTCTGAAAGGGGGACCCCATCCTCCGGTGTCAGCCAGGTCTTGGTGATGCAAGCCAGGTCAGCTCGCTCACCCAAGATCTCATCACTTAAGAGGGGAGCTTTATTACAAACCAACCTGGCATTTACCAAAAGCAGCCTAAGGGAGGGGTCACTCTGAACCGACTGACCAGGAACCAGAGAGTGAACAGGGGGGCTAGAACGAGGGACAGATAACAAACATCTGTCCCTCCTTCCCCATGTGCGGTCTGCCCCTTGGTTCCCACCATATTGCCCCATGCCCGTCACTACCGGAATGTAGGCCCCGGGAACCTCACACCAGACTCCAGTCGGACAGCCCCTCCCACCCAGGGCTATTCTCTCACTACCAATTCTATCTGAATTAACAACACACTGAATTCCCACACAATCCAAACCCCAAAGAAGGCCCCCACTAAAGCTGGCGAAGGAGGGGTGGTGGTGGCAATGAAAGCAGCAGAATTTAACCCACCATTAGAACCGCCCAGCTGGTCCAAAACTCCCTCCCCTCCGCCTCCTTTGTGCCGACAAGAGCTTCACCGGCGCCGCCAGCGGTGAAGTCAACGACCGGGGCCCATGGCAGTTCTTCTTGCCCCTCAGCCATCTGACTGGGGCAGGAGATGTGGGCGCTGGAGATGTCCACATCATTCACCCTTTTAAACAAAGGTGTCTTTTTTTAACCCAGCAGAATCTGCTGTTTTGCCACCATCATTGTCACAAGCAAGGACACTGGGAGATATTTTGCCACTGATGCCTGAGTCATGCATATCTTTTGTATGGAGATTTACAGCAGTTTGGCTTTGCCCTGGAGGGTTTTCCCTAGGCAGGCTTTGAGCAGCTTTTTAAAAGGCGAATCTGCACCAGGATTATGCTCCTGTTTTATGCCAGTATCTATTTGCCTCTCTAATCGTTTTTTAAGCTTCTCCACATCTATCTCTTTCTTTGCATATAATGTTTGATAAAATTCTTTCACAATTTTGCTTTTGTCCCTAATCTTATTACATCTCATCCCTTGTTTGTTTATCAAAACTCCAATTTCCCTTTTTTCTCTCTTTTCTTTAGCTGTTCTTGTCAATAATTTTGAACTTTTATTACTATACTCAAAATATTCTCTTTTTAAACAAACAAGGTCCCTTTTCACCTTTTCTATATCCTTTCCTACCAACTCAACTTTCAATCTTTGCAAATTACCAAATACCTTCTTATCCTTCATCCTTGCATTTTCCTCCTGTAATCACTTTATCTCACTCTCAATTTTATCCTGTGACCTCTTAAACTTTTTATATCTAATACTGGCTAACCGAATGCTTTCCCCTCTAAAAACCAACCATGGCATCCCAAACCATGTTAAAATTTACCTCATCATTGTCATTCAACTGCCAACTTTCATTCCAACTCTCCATGATTTGTACTTTGCACTTATGGTCTTTGAATAGTTTTTCATCATATCTCCAACTGCTTCTCGATTTTGTTTTACCCTCAATCCTCATTTCCATCACCACTTTAGCATGATCTGACTCTTTGAAAATTCCAACTTCTACTTCCTCCATATTTCTAACCATGTTATCTGTTACAAATATATAGTCTATTCTAGAGTATGAATTATGAACCTGTGAAAAATAAATATATACCCTTTCTGACCCCTTAATGTCTCTTCAAGTATCTTTCAAACTTAAGGATGCCATCCACTTGTCCAACATCTGTCCTTTAATGCCTTTTCTACATCTCAATATATTTGTGCAATCTAAGTTTGACCTTACTAAGTTAAAGTCACTGGCCACAATCATTTTTACTGTTTTCTCTTTTACCAATATTTTGTAACTTTTTCTAAGAATTCAGCTTGGTGATCATTTGGAGCATACATATTCACCAGAGTTACTTCCTCATCATCTATTTTCCCTCTAACTATCAAATATCTACCCTCCAGATTGGAAATGCTATTTATTATCTCAAACCCCAGTCTGGTCGAAATCAAAATTGCTACTCCTCTTGCCTTTGATGTGCCATATGCCCTTTCATAATGCTGCATCCACCCTAAAAAATATATTTGTATCCTGAGATTTTTGATGAGTTTCCTGCAAAAAGACTATTTCCGGCCTGTCCTTCCTTAGAGCTGATTCAATTCTTCTTCTCTTAACCGGAGACCCTGTACCTTTCACATTCCACGTTAACACTTTAATACTCCTCATAATTTAATTCGCCCCACTCTTCTTCCACTTCTAATTTCTCCGTTGGGCATCATACCTTCTACCCCACAATAATTAACACAATACTTACAGCAAAAAAACCCCTCGAAACACTCAATGCTAACCTCCCTGCTTTTTTCTTCAAAAAAGGCACTTTCGTCTTCCAAAGAGGAGAGGGAGGGGAGATGGAAAATATACGTGCCAACTAAAGCTCTAGCGCTATTTTGTTTTGTTAACAAAATCAGTCAATTTATAAAATCATCCTTTAAAATTCTTAAATTCATTCCTTTCGCCTATTTCCCTCCTTTCTGACCTTTACCTCCCCCTTCAGCCACTAGTACCAATGAATGTAGGTCGACCTCAGTGTCTCCTGTTTCCTCTCCTCCTACAGCTCCTTCCTCCTTGGCTCCTCCATAGTCCCTTCTTATAGCCCCAGACTCCAACAAAGCCCTCCTCAGTGCCAACCATTCTCTCGAGGATGCTTTGACCAATTCATTTAAACACAAATATTCCAATGCATCAGTCTCTGCATCAATCACATGCATTCTTCTTTCATGAAAAAAATCTTAACTGTTGAGGGAAACAGCAATTGTATTTTATCCCTTTTTCCATCAAAAATTTTGTTACCGGCTTCATCTTGTACCTCCAACCACATTCCTTCATTGAAATGTCATTATAGACTTCCACATCATTCCCATCAATTTTCAAAATGCCAGAACCAGCTTGTTTTAAAAAGGCCATCACCTTCAGCTTATCTCCCCAATTTGCAAACTTAACCAAAACATTTCTCTGTACAACTTTTTCCCTCTTTGGACCCACCCTATAAGCACTTACAATGTCCTCATTAACAAAATATTTCCCCATTTTCAAATTGTTTAACCAATCAATTATTTTATCCTTTAGCTGGTCTGGCATTTTTTCCATCATATTGCAAATCACTATATTCTGTTTTCTCATAATCTCTTCCATTACATCTATCCTTTTCCCCGCACATCCACTTTCATCTTAATTTCTTTCTCCTCCCCATGCAACCCTTTAATATCTCCTTGCATCAATTTCATATCCTTTTGCATTGACTTAACATTGGCATCCATCCTTTGCAGATTAAGATCAACTTATTTTAGAAAAATCAATAAACATTGTAGTCAATTTATCCTGTTTTCCCAGAATTTCATTTTTATCTTTCACTCTTGCCTCTTCCATCTTCTCAAATTTCTTAAACAATTTACCAAATTCAACCATAATTTGTGTTTGATCAAATATTGGTGGCTCAGGTGATGATGTTGGTGGGGACACCTCCTTCGTTGGTAATTTATCTTTCTTCTTAGGCTTCACCACCTCCTCTTCCTTTGCCTTTCCCCTTGTAATTTTATCCATTGTGATGTCAAACAATAATTTCAATGCCGCAACTTTTTTTATCTCCCACAGGTCTCTCTCCTTGAAACTGTTCCAGAGTTCAATCTAATCAAAACTCCAATCTTATATTTGTGGCAAAAAATAATATTTAATCCCAAAAATTTGATTGAAAAATTTTGGCAAACCTTATAACAAATCCAGTGAGATCAATCTTCCTTATTATACTCTCCAAACGACGATAGATCCAAAATAAAAAGGCTTATTCAATATTGTAATCCATCTGATGAGGTCCTGACTTTATTAAAAAATATATTATTTGCAACTGGAGTCTGCTTGTATTTTTACTGCTTTATCCCCACAAATAAAAATATATCTCCAAGACTATTTCACATTGAAGAAAGGGAAGACACTCTGTAGCTATATTCCAAAAAATAAATAAAAAGTACTCTGCGGAGGAGAGGTAACAAAAAATTCCAAGAATTCCAAGAATGCCCACTGGGCCGTTTAGTCTGTTAAATCCATCCAGGAGCAAAAATGTAGCTATTATTGATATTATGTCTCCCAAATAAAAAGCAAAAGCGAAGGGAAAGGCAGGGTAATGTAATTCAATAATCCAAATCCAGCATAGGCACCAATTTTAAAAGGAAAAATAGCAAAACCAAGAGGAACTGTTCTTCCAAGTAATCCAAAATCCAAGCGGTGGTGGCGGCTCCCAATCAGACCACACCTCTTCCCTCACAGCCCAAACAATCCAAAAACCTCCATTTTTTCCTTTTCTCTTTCTTTCATTCTCCTCCTTCCTCCACTTCTTCACACTTCCCACTCCAATTTTTCCTTCTATTGCTCCAATCCAGCACCCCCTCTCCAAACTTTCAGACAATACAACTTTCCGGGCAATCAGCACTTTTTAAGTTTCGTTCTTCGCCGCCATTACATCGTCTCCGTCTTTGGGACTGCAGTGGACTGCCACAGCCTTGAGGATATTATCAAGGTGCGCTTTCACAGCCAGTCTATCTGGCATAGCCTCTTCCTCCTCCATGATCATTGGGAATCAGAGTTCCTCTTCCATTCATTTTGCCGTTGGGCACAATATGATGGTATTCAGTGGTTTTTCCTCCACTGAGTGGACCATCACCCCACCTAAAAGAGCTCATCTGCACATAGCCATTGGCAGTGGTGGGCATCATAAAATTTCGCTACCACACCATGGGAGGAGCCTGCACTGTGGGCAGAGCCTACATTGTTGGTGGAGCCTATGTTGTGGACAGTCTAGTCATGCCTACCATATGGCCATGAAAATGTCTGCAAACACAGGCAGCATTGGCTCTTTGGCTGTAAATGAAGATGAGCACTGCAGTCCTAGAGTCAGATATGAATGGCTTTTGAGCAAGGGCGACCTTTAACTTTACTAATCACTTACAACTAACCATGGCCAAAACCTCACAGCAGATTTGAATACCAATCAGGGATCTTTTGTTATTAGGTAAAGGTAAAGGTTGCCCTTGCTTGAAAGCTAGTCATATCAAACTCTATATTTCAGTGCTCATCTCTGATTACAGCCAAAGAGCCAGTGGACTTGATCCACAAAAGCTCACATTAAAATACAGCAGTTAGTCTTTAAGGTGCCACAACGTTTTTGTCTTTTTGTTTTGTTTACTCTCTGACATGCTTGCACAGAATAAAACTTTTGAAATGGTAGCCGTGTTAGTCTGTGTTTCAAGCATACCAGGAAAAAACAAAAAGACAAAAACTTTGTGGCACCTTAAAGACTAACTGGCCCAGGGAACTCCACAGCCCTCATCCCCACCTTCCTGAAAAAAACCCATAGCCTGCCCCCCCAGACCCTGCCTGAGGTTCAACGCCTTCCACCCCACCCCGCCCCCACCCACGGAATGCTGTTTGCCTTCCCAATGAAGTGGAATCTTCCGTCCCCCCTCCACACACACCACTCTTTACCTTCCCAATGAAGTGGAATATCTCTCTCTCTCTCTCTCTCACACACACACACACACACCACCGTTTACCTTCCCAACAAAGTGGAATCTCCCCACCCACAACACCATTTACCTTCCCAATGAAGTGTAATCTCCCTCACCCCCTCGCCACCCTCACACATGGAATGCCATTTACCTTCCCAATGAAGTGGTCCCTATTGGTCCCCCTCCATCAGCAGGGGTGGTGGCATGGGTGGCTGGGGGAAGGGACAGGAGGAGCTTGCACTGCCCAGAGCAGCCTGTGGCCACTGCTCCCATTTCTAGAAGCAGCGGCAGCACATGCCAGCCCGGCCTGGATGGACTTCGCACTGAGCGGACAGTCAGTTGAGGGCTGCTGCTCTTCATGGTGGCAGTGCTGCACGGGCTGGTTCAAGCAGCGAGAGCTCCTTCCTCCCCTTCCCCCAGTGGAACGCATCACCGCCGCTTCTAGCACCAGCAGCACATACTGGGTGAAGTTCATGCCACGTGGCTGGGCGATGGCTGAGGCCAAGGCAGCACAGTGCGCAGGGGGAGTGGGACCCCAGAGGAGGCAGCCACACCAAGGCCAACCCCCTCCCAGGCCATCAACTCCATGCGCTCATGCAAGGCACGCCCAGACTTGGGAGGTTGAAGAGGTAGGTGGGGTGGGGAGGTGGGCGGGTTGGGTAGGGAGGTAGGTGTGGCCACCCAATTTTACTACCCCCCAGCCAAACCGGTGCAAACTGGTGGATGCCCGCCACTGGCCGTTGGCCCATTTAGGAAGTCAGGTTATTTACTACCGCCCAACATTCAGTGTTGAGTCACTGGCTGTACGTTTTACTCTATTACTGTAGCAGAATGTCCAGCCAGACATGTTCATGGCAGAGGTAGGGGTATGCATTCAGGAGCCCTCCAAGCAAAAACAACACACCAAAATAATAATCCATTGTTTTACAGGGGTGAGAAGGAGATTAACATATGGTGCAGTAAGGCAAACCAAATATTAGGTAGAAGGAGGAGGAGTCTGTCGGGGGAGATCTAGCCAAGGTGACAATGGGAACTACTGTCTTGCCCACCAACTAGCATGCCCAGTGGGAGAGTGTTCTCTCAGGCAGGAGATTTTGTCAGTCCACACTATTCACAACTGCATTTTGCATTATTGATATCCCTTTTCCCCATTGTTTTCTCACTCAGCACCGCCCTTCTGAGTTTCAGCCTTCTGATTTTTTAGCTGCAGTTTCTCTTTGGATTGATGATTAAACCAAGATATGTAAAATCTTTCACTATTTCAATTTCTTCATTACAATTGTATAGTTCTTATGTAGTCATGGTTTTTGTCATTTTCATGTTCAACTGCAATCCTGCTTTGGTACTTTCTTCTTTCACTTTCATCAGAAGTCATTTCAAGTCAATGCTGCTTTCTGCAGGAAAGATAGTGCCATCTGTGTATCTTAAAATATTGATGTTTTTCCCACCAGTTTTCACTTCTTCAGTTGAATCTAATCTGCCTTTCTGTATGCTATGTTCCATTTACAGATTGAACAGATAAGGATATAAAATGAAACCTCTGACACCTTTGCCTACAAGAAACCATTCTAATTTTACATATTTTGTCCTAACAGCAAATTCTTGTCCCCAATACATGTTACACATCAGGACTATTAAGTGCAAAGGCACTCTAATTTCTTTTGGAACAACTCAGAATTTCTATATTCCACACAGTCAAAGGTTTTGCTGCAATCAATTTCTTCTGAAATCTTTTGATGCATTTCAATATCCATTTGCAATATGACTGAGTGCCATTTATTTTATGGAATCCTGCTTGAACATCAGGTTTTTCTTATTTCATATAAATTAAACGCCTTTGTTGCAACACTTTGAGCATCACTTTGCTTGCACAGGAAATTAGAGCAATAGTTCTGTAATTACTGCACCCCTTGGCATTTCTGTTCTTCAGGATTGTAATGTATATTGAATGTTGCCAGTCTGTGGGCCATTGTTTTGTTTACAATATATCAGGATATTGTCAGGATATTGATAGATCCACTATGTGGCTTAAAAATATCTTGGTAACCAATATCTTGCTATAATAATTTCATGTCACAGATTACTCTGGGTTGAGAGGATTTTTACTGGAGAAACTCTGCTCAAGAGATGTCTGAATGAGGCTCCTTTCATGTCCGCGTGCAGCCCTCAGGTATCAAAACCTGATGTTCCAGTTTCCAAGCTCAGCATCTTAACTACTAAGCCACCGGAGGAGCTGCAATATCTTGCTAATTAGTTGCCATGCAGGGTCATAAATTATGTGATTTTATTTATTCTGGAGTAAAATCCCAGCAAGATTCTGTTTCTTGCCTATTTTTGGTCTTCCATCATTTTTCTTTGCCCCCAACAGATTGTAAAGGCCAGGCAATGTATCATCTTCAAAGAACAATTCCATACTACAACAGTAACCCTCAATTCCCAACAAATGTCAAAGAAAAATGTTCTTTGTCTTTTCAAAGGCTCATTGCAGCTATCCCCATTGCTTCAGTGGGGCAATGATGCTTCCAGTATCCTCTACGAAAGGGTTCCCCAACCTTTGGTTTTTGGAATTCGGTTCCCAGAAGCCTAAGTCAGTACATTGGCTGATAAGTACTTTGTCAGTACTAAGTCAGTACTTTGGGGAATTGACTCAGGCTTCTGGGAATTGAAGTCCAAAAACCTAAGTTTGGGGAACCCTGTTTTAGAGGGCAGAGTTCTTTTCTGAAACAAGGTGTATTGTCCACATCTTATTTTAGCAATGAAGACTTTTTTTAAAAAAAGCTCTCTGATGACATGCTGAAGATGCTAAGCCTTGTTTTATGACCATTCAACCTTTGAAACTGAGTTTTATAAATGTTATTTCTCCTTAGGAGATATATTCAGGAGATACATCTAGCTTCTGAAATTCTGAATGAGGGTGAGGAGTAAATGAAGTTTGCTTTCTCCATCTACACAACAGTTACCTGTATTGTAAAGTGGCTGAGAAGCTGTTTCATAGTACAGTACAGGCAAATGGAACACTTCCCTTGACAATCTTTGGATGGTCAGGAGAAGTGAATTTATTTTATTTTGATTTTAAAAATGTTTGGTAGATGATTGCTGTTTTGATGAATTGCTCAGATGTAAACAGCATGTTGGCACTTATTTCCATACTGGCAGGGGTACCTTGCATTGCCCAGGTGATGGACCCAACCTGGCCTGAGGAGAGAGCCAGGTCCGGTTCCCCCCGGCCCCCATCCCACCCTACTGCCGCTACCTAGGTGGGGTACCCAACCAGGCCCGAAGGGAGACACGGGCCAGGTGCCCCCTCTGCCCCCACCCCAACCCACTGTCCTTACCTTGGTGGGGCGGTTGCGCAAAGTGGCGGTGCTGTAGGGGTCCAGCTTGGGGGGCAGGACATGCCCCCTTTGAGGGTACCTTTTTTTGTGTGTGGGGAATTCCAAAGACTCACCCGCCTAGTCCGGGCTCATTACAGTAGAACGCGCCGGGCAGTGTAGCCTTTCAAGGGGACTACAATCCCCAGTGTGCATTGCGTGGCTCCGAAGGCTGGCCCTGCTAAGAACATTGCGCTCGGCCATTCCCCTCCTCGCACAGGAGCAGCCTTCTGAGCCACGGCAGCAAGTTTAATGATAACTATATATTGGAGGGTTAGTTTTGATACTCAACTTGAGGAATGGTATAAGGAAATTTGAAATATTGCAATTAACAATTTACAAGTAAAATATGGTTTTAAAAAGGTTTGTTAAGGAAAACAAACAGCTGGCATCCCAGGTGCTGCCACCACCAGGACCTTCATGACTGCTATTTTCCTTCTGCAAATTTGTCGTCGGGAGAGGGAGGGAGTCATGGGTTATTCTATTTTTCATTGTATTTTGTATCTACTGTACTGGATTTTGTATCTATTGTATTTTGCACCGTGTTTTCTATAGTGTATTTTTTGCTTTTGTGATATTGGAACTGTACTTGTATTGCATTGTATTTTCATATTGGATGTGCCCTTTTGGTATATTGATTTTTATTATTCTGACATGTGCTGAGATATTGTATCATTATTGTGGAATTTATTGTAAACGTATTGACTATTTATTTTCTGTATCATTATATTTGTATTAACTTGCTGTAAGCCGCTCTGAGTTGGCCTGTGCCGAGAAGAGCGGGGTATAAATCCAATAAACATAAACATAAACATAAAATTGATTATTTAAAGGTATCTTTAAGTGTTTTTGGATTATATGGTACTGAAATGGAAAGGTATAAAGACAACGCAGGAAATGATATCTTTTGGGAATGAATAGGAGTATGTGAAATATGGCAAAAAACAAAACTACTTAAATAATCTCCATCTAAGGACCCATGGAGTCTTCTTCTCATTTTGTACTGGAAGGTGAACCACAGTGATATTAAATGTGACAGTTCTAAACAATGAGATTGCATTATGTCCAAGCCATTCTCTAAAGTTCTTCAACAAAATCTTTGTTTTACCTTGAACTATCATTTGTAAGGATAGATACTTTTTAAAGTTTTAAGGTCTACACAAAGAATCTTCTGTTTTGGGGCACATCTTGGTGCATATGAATTGTGCCTGATGCTGCAACCAAGATATACCCTGGCACATGGTCAATTGGGTGCAAAAACATATGCTTACCTTATGTGAACACCAGTAGGAATTCAGCCCTTGTGATTAGCAATAGCAATTACACTTCTATACCACCCCATAGCGCTTAGTACACTCTCTGGGCAGTTCACAAAGCAATCCACATTTTGCCCCCATTTTACTGACCTCAGAAGGATGGAAGGCTGAATCTACCTTAAACCCCATTAGGATCGAACTCACAACATTAGAGGTTTTGGCTGATGTACAGCAGTTTAACCACAACAAAATATTCTAGCTTTCTACATGATATGGCTTTTATCATTATTAAATTTATTTATTCATCTCAGTATACCTTTGTTGACCAACTTCTTGATCTAAGACTACTGTAAGAGATGCCAGTTTGAAAATAAAAGTGGTTGCTGCTTGCTATTTCTTATGCAGTGGAAAGTAGCAGGTATATATCAAGCACTTTACATCTTTTAAAAAATCCTTGTAATCTGTTCTACAGTAGAAGTTGATACCCCCAACCTCAACCTGCCTCCTCATGAATCCTCCAGGTACATATTGAAGTGTTCACTGAAATGTAAGCAATTAGAAATGACTGCAAGTGCTCAAAACATATACCTGAGGTTATATGTTCTACCGTGCAAGATCTTTCTGATACCAAAGTTGCACTAAAAGGAAATGGAGTTGGATGGGCAAACTCTGCAGTGGCTAGATAAGTGAACCTTGAATTGTTAACCACTTGCATGCTTGCATGAAATATTGAGTCATGTGAAAGCAGACTTGCTATTTGCTATGGAATATCTATCACACCAAACAAATGTTTGTCTTACTTATTAATTGAAGAAAAAATAAAAGAATACATGATCAACTGGTTCCCCCTACCCTCAGATATTGTTTCAAGCATAAAATTTAGCTCTTCATTCTTTATGTAGGAATAATGAGTTAAATCCATGAATGGATTCACTCAGCCATTGGTGGAAATTTTCTAATCCAGTATTGCCTGCTCTAACTGACAGTGGATTTCCAAGGCATCAGGCAGAATGTATGTATGTATGTATGTATGTATGTATGTATGTATGTATGTATGTATGTATGTATGTATGTATGTATGTATGTATGTATGTATGTATGCCTAAACTGCCACTCTAGAGAACACATGTTCCCCACTCTGGGCAGTGTACAACATTACAATACAAATCAACATGCAAAAAAAACCCCCAAAAAAACACATAATAACAATAAACCTCCAAGCAATGATGACTGTAATAAATAAGTAGAAAGTTTGGGTCCAAAAGCCAAAACATTTATCTGGGCCATAGATGTCATTTAATGGCCTACATAAACTGGCTTTCAAGGATTTTATGAAGATATCTAGAGAGGGAGTTTGCTGCAACTCCACCAGTAAATAGTTCTAAAGTAGGGGTTCCCAAGCGAAGTTCTGTGGGCTAGATCGGCCACTGATGCCATTTCATGTGGGCCCCACCCCTCCAAGGGCATTTGAGAAACAAAATGGCCACGCCCATTGAAGCTGTTAGGACAAAATGACCACCCCATCATGTAGGAAGGGTAAAATGGCTGTTCGGCCCTCGAACATAAGAACATAAGAACAGCCTTGCTGGAACAGGCCACAGCCCATCCAGTCCAGCATTCTGTCTCACACAGTGGTTCACCATTTGCTACAGGGTATTCCCAAGCAGATGCCTTCACCTGCTTAGGATTCCCTGGAAATGGCATTGAGAGATATCCTGCCTATATCTCCAACCCGGAGGTTGTCCTTAGGTATCCGTAATTATAGCCATTGATACCCTTGTCCTCCATGAACAGCTGTCACCACTTCTTCTGGCAGGGAGTTCCATAGACCAGTGATCCTCTGGGTGAAAAAGTACTTTCTTATTTGTTTGAGAACTAGCACCCAAAGGTTTCATGGAGTGTCCCCTAGTTCTAGTGTTGTGCGATAGGGAAAACAGTTTTTCCTTATCTACTTTGTCCACACTGTGCATGATTTTATACACTTCAATCAGGTCACCTCTTAGACGCTGTCGTTCAAGAGTGAAGAGGCCCAACCGTTGCAGCCTCAGATGGTAAGGAAGGTGTTCCAGTCCCCTAATCATTCTGGTTGCCCTCCTCTGCACTTTTTCCAGCTCCATAATATCCTTCTGGAGATATGGCGACCAGAACTGTACACAGTATTCCAGATGGGGCCTCACCATAGATTGATAAAGAGGCAAAATGACACTTGCTGACTTATTTTCTATACCCTTCCTAATGATCCCTAGCATTGAGTTTGCTTTTTTCACTCCTGAGGCACATTGGGTTGACATCTTCATTGAGCTGTCCACCAAGACACCAAGGTCCCTTTCCTGGTTTGTCCCAGAGAGTTCAGAACCCATCAGTTTATAAATGTAATTGGTTTTTTTTACCCCAATGTGCATCACTCTGCACATACTAGTGTTGAAGCTGATTTGCCATATTTTGCCCACTCCCCCAGTGTCAAGAGATCCCTCTGGAGCTCCTCAATCTCTCACAGTTTTCACTACCCTGTATAATTTAGTGTCATCAGCAAATTTGGCTACCTTTCTATTTACTCATACTTCTAGATCATTTATGAAGAGGTTGAAAAGCAGGGGTCCCAGTACTGAACTTTGGGGGACCCCACTCTTTACTTTCCTCCACTTGGAGAAGTGTCCATTTAGTGCTACCCTCTGTTTCCTGCCCCTTCTGAAAGTCCAGATAAGCAATGTCAACTAGATCCCCCTTATCCACATGCTTTTTGACACTCTCAAAAAATTTCAACAGATTAGTGAGGCATGATTTGCCCTTGCAAAACCCAAGTTGGCTCTCCTTTAGCAGTGCCTTCTCTTCTATGTGCCTATTAATTCTATCTTTTAGGATGGTTTCCATCACTTCACCTGGGACACATGTCAAACTGCCCAGTCAGTAATTTCCTGGATCACCCCTGGATCCTTTTTTGAAAATTGGTGTTACATTCGCTACCTTCCAGTCATCAGGCACAAAGTCTGATTTGAGGGAAAGATTATATATTTCAGCAATTTCATCTTTAAGTTCCCTGAGAACTTGTGGATGGATGCCATCTGGTCCAGGTGATATGTTAGCATTTAGTTTAACAAGACATGCAAGGACCTCCTCCCTGGTTATTTCTATCTGGCTTAATTCTTCAGTTTCCCTTCCTACGAAGATAGGCTCTGTTTTGGGCATGTGGTCTCTATCTTCTTCAGTGAATACTGAAGCAAAGAATTCATTGAGTCTCTCTGCAATCCCTGTTTCCTCTTTAATAACCCCTTGCCTTCCATTGCTGTCTAATGGTCCAATGGCCTTCCTCATTGTGTTCTTACTTCTTCTTTTTTAATATTTTTTTATTAAATTTATATGAATATAAAATACAATACACAATACAAAACAAATAGATTATACAAGATAATACTTTAAAAAAAGAATGAAATACAAAAAACAACAAATAAGGAAAAAAATATACACACCTATCCTAATACATTTATATATTTATCTTTGTTAATTATATCTTAAAACCATCATTGTAAATACTATCTCTCGACTTATTACCTAAGTAGTTATTCTCTAGTCTTAACTGCCATCTCAGAACTCATTTTCCAATAAGTCATATAAGACCATTAAGGATAGGAGAAAAAACTAAGAAAAAGCTAAAAATAAAAGAAATAAAGAAAAATAACTGTAAATAATAATCACCCAGTGTCTATTTACATTGCCCTGGAGAGCTCAGAATATCAGACTAATTTAATTCCAAAATCCACTTTGCTTGGGTACAGGTCTATTTCTTTCATCCCCCTTAAGGGAGTGATCCACAAAAGGTTTCCAAATGTTCCAAAATCTATTTTCTTTCAAATTATCCCTTTTTTTCTTTATCTGTCAAGTCAATTTGTCATTCAATGATAAATTCCTCATTTCTTTATATCACCCTTCAGTTTGTATAATTACATCATTTTTCCAATGTCTAGCAATACAATGTCTAGCTGTTGTAATCATTATTTCTAATAACTCTTTCTTATCCTTATTTAAATTAATACCTTCCACATTTGTTAACAGAGTGGTACCTGATCCCAATTTTACCATCTTGCCCAAAATTGTGTTCTTACTTCTAATGTACTTAAATAAGTCTTTGTTATTTCTCTGAGTGTTTTAGCTATACGCTCCTCAAAGTCTCATACCCATAACTTCTCAAATCTCCTTCTCAATTTCCCCCCAAAAGTCCTTTATCACATTACAACCCCACCACATGTGTTCATATGTTCCCAGTGTATCCTTACATCTCCAACACATTTTATCTTTATTTTTATCTATTTGATGTAACCTCACTGGGGTCAAGTACCATTTCTACAACATTTTATAATTATGTTCTTTCACTCTAACAGACATTGTTTTCATAATCCTTTTCTTCCATTTATTTCTCCAAACCTCATCTACTATCTTTATTTTCAATTCTTGTTCCCAATTTATTTTCAAAGCTTCATGTGGATTACCATCTTTATTTAACATTATATATATTTTACTTACTAAGCCCTTAATAACCCTTTCTCTCTTTCTTATCTTTGATATCAGTTCTTCAAACTCAGTCATACCTCTTTCCAAACTGATTTCCATCAAATATTTACTATTCCATTTATTTACCAATGCAATCTGGAACCAGTTCAACCTCAATTGTGCAAACATATCTGCTTTTCTCTCTCCATCTTTACAAACCCGTATCCAGTCTTTCAGCAGGAAAACATCATTTCTCAATAAAACGTCTTTCACCTTTTTGTCAATTTGTATTGGAAAATTTTTAATATCCTCAATTTCTATTATAGGAGATGTATCTGGAGCCAATTCCATCTTCACCTTTTTCCATACTCCTAATATTGTCTTCATCATTTTATTTTTTGTAACTATTTTCCCCATTTTACTATCTAAAAAGACCATTTCCCCCATTTGATTTAAATCCCTCATCTCAATTTCTTCCCATATTACCCTTTCCCTCGCTAAGATTTTCACAATATTTTTAATTTGAAAGGCTCTGTAACAATTCCTCAAATTTGGCAATCCTAATCCTCCTTCTTTCTGAGATAAATACCACAGTTTTTTTTACAATTCTAGGTTTCTTTCCACCATTACAACAATTATTCAACAAATTTTGAAATTCCTTAATTTCCTTATCACTTAATTGGATTGGCAGGGCATCAAACAAAAAATTAATTCTCGGTAACAACATCATTTTGCACAGCGCAATTCTGCCGAACCAAGACAACTTCAACTTTTTTGTACTGCTGTATTTTATCTTTAATTTCCACTTTCTGTTTTCCATAATTCAATTTCTTAAGGTCCTCAAATTTATTTGAAATATTTATTCCCAAATACTTCAAATTATCTTTAACTTGTAGTTTAAATTTACCCTTTATTTTCTGCTGTTCTTCCTTATCAATATTACACAATATCATTTCTGACTTATCCCAATTTATTCTCAGACCTGTCATCTCTTCAAAATCTTCTAACTGCACTTGTATTTTTTCTAACGTCTTCCTAGGATGCTTCATTTTTATCAAAGTATCATCAGCATACAAACTTATCTTATTTCCTAGTATTCCTTCAATTTCCTTATCTTCTCTTATAGCCTTTGCCAACATCTCCATAGCCATAATAAACAAAATTGGAGATAACGGACAACGCTGCCTTGTTCCAGCTTCTAATTTTACTTCTTCTGTAATCTCATCATTTACCCTAACAATGGCAGTACCATGTTGATATAATTGTTCAATCGTCCTTCCAAATTTATCCCCAAATCCATAACTTTTAATTATCTCTTTAACTGTTGCCCACTGTAGTGAATCAAATGTCTTAAAAATATCTAATGACAATAATCCAACTTTCTCTTTTGTTTGTCCTACTATATCTATTAGGTCTAAAACTCTCCTTGTCAAATCTGCCATATAGCTTCCTTTCAAAAAAACTCATTTGATCTTCATTTATATAATTACTCATGAAGCTATTCAATCTATTTGCTAATATCTTAGCATCTTGATTTATCAATGAAATAGGCCTATATGATTCCACTTTTTCTAAGTCTTTTCCAGGTTTTGGTAATAAAACATTGTTCTATACCATGAAGTTGGAATTTGCCCTCCTTCCAGAATATAATTATATAATTTCACCAATTTTGGAACCACTATATCTTTAAAATCCTTATAAAATTCTGCTGATAACCCATCTTCTCCTGGAGCTTTATCTGATTTCAAGTTGGCTATTACATCTCTTATTTCCCTCTCAGTTATTCGCTATTCCACTCTATCCCTATGTTCCTGTTTAATCTTATTTTCAATTTGTTTACCCAATTGATCCTTTAACCTCCCCAGGTCTATATTCTTTTTAGCATATAAATCTTGATAAAAATCTTTAACAATCTGACATTTATCTCTAGTCCTATTATACATTATTCCCTCTTTATTAACCAATATTCCAATTTCCCTTGTATTTCTCTTTTCTTTAGCAGCTCTCGCTAATAATTTGAATTCTTATTACTATATTCAAAATATTCCCTTTTTAAATACACCAAATCCCGTTTCACCTTTTAATATCCTTTCCTACCAATTCAATCTTTAATCTTTGCATCCTGTCCAAAATCTTCTTGTCATTTGTCTTAGCATGCTCTTCTTGTAACCGCTTTATCTCTTTTTCAGCTTTGTCATATGTTTCCTTAAATTGTTTTTTTCTAATACTAGCCAACTTAATACTCTCCCCTCTAAAAACCGACTTCATGGCATCCCAAACCATATGATAACTCACCTCATCCGTTGGGGCAAAAAAACCCCAATTACATTTATAAACTGATGGGGTCTGAACTCTCTGCGATAAACCAGGAAAGGGACCTTGGTGTCCTGGTAGACAGCTCAATGAAGATGTCAACCTAGTGTGCCTCAGCAGTGAAAAAAATAAACTCAATGCTGGGGATCATTAGGAAGGGTATAGAAAATAAGTCAGCAAGTGTCATTTTGCCTCTTTATCAATCTATGGTGAGGCCCCATCTGGAATACTGTGTACAGTTCTGGTCGCCATATCTCCAGAAGGATATTATGGAGCTGGAAAAAGTGCAGAGGAGGGCAACTAGAATGATTCGGGGACTGGAACACCTTCCTTCCCATCTGAGGTTGCAACGGTTGGGCCTCTTCACTCTTGAACGACAGCATCTAAGAGGTGACCTGATTGATGTTAATAAAATCATGCATGGTGTGGACAAAGTAGATAAGGAAAAACTGTTTTCCCTATTGCACAACACTAGAACTAGGGGACACTCCATGAAACCTTTGGGTGCTAGTTCTCAAACAAATAAGAGAAAGTACTTTTTCACCCAGAGGATCACTGGTCTATGGAACTCCCTGTCAGAAGAAATGGTGACAGCTGTCTTTCTTGACAGCTTTAAGAAAGGATTCAACAAGTTCATGGAGGACAAGGGTATCAATGGCTATAATTACGGATACCTAAGGACAACCTCCGGGTTGGAGAGATAGGCAGGATTTATTTATTTTTATTTTATTTTATTGTCAAATTTCTATACCGCCCACTCAGCCAAAGCCGACTCCGGGCGGTTCACAACAATGGGTAAAAACATATAAAAACAAATAAAACAGATAAAAACCAGCAATAAGAACCCACCCCTAAAAAGAGAGGGGTGCAGGAACTGAAGAAACCGTGGGGCAGGCATCCTCCCCTATATTAACCACCCAACGGAAGCCACCCCTCCACCTGCACCCCAAACTTGGCCCGCCAGCCAGGTTTTTAGTTCTTTTCTAAAGGGCAACAACTCCGTCTGGAGACGCAGTTCCACAGGCAGGAGGTTCCAAAGGGCCGGTGCGGACACAGAGAAGGCTCTCCTCCTTGTGCCAGAGAGGCGAGCCCCCCTGGCCGATGGCACAATTAGAGAGCCCCTCCGGTCCGCTCTGGTTGGACGGACAGACGTCCTTAGGGCGATGCGGTCTCTAAGGTAACCTGGCCCACTACCATATAGGGCTTTAAAGGTCAAAACCAGCACCTTGAATTGCACCCGGAGACAAACTGGTAACCAGTGCAGCTCCCGCAGCAGTGGTGAGGCATGGGCATAACGTCCACACCCCATCACCACCCGGGCCGCCGCATTCTGGACCAGCTGCAGCCTCCAAATGGTCATCAAGGGCAGCCCCATGTAGAGCGCATTACAGTAGTCTAGTCTGGAGGTAACCAGAGCATGAGTGACCATGAGCAAAGAGTCCCGGTCCAGGAGCGGGCGCAACTGGCGAATCACCCGAAGTTGGGCAAAGGCCCTCCTGGCCACAGCCGCCACCTGTTCTTCTAGCAGCAGCCGCAAATCCAGGAGGACCCCCAAGTTGCGCACCGGGTCGGTCTGGGGCAAAATAGCCCCATCCAAAACCAAAGATGGTAGCTCCCGGGATAAGGCGGGACCCCCTATCCATAGCCACTCAGTCTTGCTAGGATTCAGCTGTAGCCCATTTGCCCCCATCCAGACCCCAACAGTCTCCAGACAGCTGGAAAGGACTTTGACTGCATCACTGGGGTCCCCACGGGCCGAGATGTACAACTGTGTATCATCCGCGTACTGATGGTACCGCACCCCGTGGGAACGGATGATCTCACCCAGCGGCTTCATGTAGATGTTAAAAAGGAGAGGAGAGAGTACCGAGCCCTGAGGCACCCCATATTTTAGGGACCTAGGACTGGACTTCTCGCTCTCCAACCACACCGACTGGGTCCGGCCCCTCAGAAATGAGGAAAACCAGGACCACACAGTGCCCTGGATTCCCAATCCTCGGAGCCGTTCCAGAAGGATACCGTGGTCGACGGTATCGAAGGCCGCTGAGAGGTCAAGAAGAGCAAGGACAGACGGATAACCGCCATCCCGCTCTCGCCAGAGATCATCCATCAGCGCGACCAATGCAGTCTCAGTACCATATCCAGGTCTGAATCCTGACTGGAAGGGGTCCAGATATTCCGCTTCATCCAGTACCCCCTGCAACTGACGCGCCACTGCCTTTTCCAATACTTTCCCCAAAAAGGGGAGGTTGGAAACAGGTCTGTAGTTGGTTATGACTGCTGGATCGAGGGATGGCTTCTTCAGGAGGGGGCGCACCAAAGCATGTTTCAATGGTGCAGGAAATATCCCTTCCCGAAAAGACGCATTAATTATAGCCCCGACCCAGCCACCTGTCACCATCTTTGAGGCTTTTACCAGCCAGGCGGGACAGGGATCCAATGGACAATTAGTGGCGCGGACCACTGCAAGGAGCCTGTCCACTTCATCTGGGGCAACAGGATCAAACTGATCCCAGATAACACAGCACGACTGTGCACTGGCTCCCCCCTGACCCTCCCCATCCACGCCAAGATTAAACCCTGAGCGAATCCGATCGATTTTCTCCACCAGATGGTCAGCAAAGTCCTCAGCCGATCCCTGCCAACCAGGCACAGCCCCCCCCCCCCTACCAAGGAGGGACCTGGTCACCCGAAACAGGGTGGCTGGGCGATTATCAGCGGAGGCAATAAGGGAGGTGAAGTATTGCCTCCTCACCACCCCCATCGCCACTAGGTAGGCCCTAATAGCGGCTCTAGCTAGTGTCCAATCGGAATCGTTCCTGGTCTTCACCCAGCGGCGCTCAAGGCGTCTCTTTGCCCGTTTGAGCTCCCGTAGTTCTTCTGTGAACCACGGGGATGACCTAGCTCCACGGGCTGTGAGAGGCCGTAGTGGAGCGATTACATCCAAGGCAGCTATCGTTGACCCACACCATAGGTCAACAAGTGCCTCGGGCGAATCGTGTTGCCGATCCAGGGGAAAAGCCCCCAGTTCCCTCTGGAATCCATCCGGATCCATCAGTTGCCGGGGGCGGGCCACTTTAATAGACCCTGCCTCCCTACGATGATGTGTTGCCCCCAGGAAGTCTAGAGCCACCAGATAGTGATCTGACCATGGCACAGGTGTTATGTCTAGCTTCTGTAAATTCAGATCACTCTGCCACCGCCCCGACAAAAAGACTAAATCTGGTGTGTGGCCACTGCCCCTGGTAGGACCCCGAATTACCTGAGCCAGGTCCATAGTTGCCATGGAAGCCATGAACTCCTGAGCCACCCCGGAACCGGACCCCAGCGAAGGCAAATTGAAGTCCCCCAGAACCATCAGCCTAGGGAACTCCAACGCCAATGCTGAGACAGCCTCGAGGAGCCCAGGCAGGGAGTCCCTTACCCTGCAAGGGGGCAGGTACAGGAGTAGGACCCCCAACTGACCCTTTGGGCCCAGCCGCAGGAGCAGGGACTCACAACCCAGGAATTGTGGAGCAGTGGCCCTGGTAACTCCTAGTGACTCCCTGGCTATAATGGCAACACCACCGCCCTTGCCCTCATCCCTAGGCTGGTGCCAAACACCGAACCCGGCTGGACACATCTCTGATAGAGGCACCCCATCCTCTGGTCTCAGCCAGGTCTCAGTGATGCATGCCAGGTCGGCCCTCTCTCCCAGAATAGAATCTTGTATTAGGGGCGCCTTACTACAGACCGACCTGGCATTCATCAGCAGCAGCCTAAGGGTGGGGTCACCCTGGATCAGCTGCTCAGGACCTAGAGGTGAAACCGGGGGGCCAGAACGTGGCACAGATACTAAGCATCGGTCCCGCCTTCCCCGAGTGCGGCCCGCCCCACGGTTCCCGCTATAACGCCCCATGCCCGTCACAACCTCTAAATGGGCCCCTGGAACCTCCACCATTAACCCAGACGGAGTGTCGCCCCATCTTCCTGGCTGGCAGGGCCATCTCTCCCTCCCTCCCTCCCTAACCCACTTAAAACATACCCTCTCAGTCTCTCTTCCCATATTGATGGTCCCGGCGAGTTCCGACTGGCCGCAAGAGTCTCCAGGGCGGCAGTGGAAATTCCGGTGCGACCGCCGGCCATTTAAGCCCCCCGCAGGGGGGTGGGAACACAGGACACCAATGGTGGAAGTGATCCCAGCAATCTCTGACTGGCCGCAGGTGTCTCCAGGGTGGTGGTGGCGGAAGCTCCGCCGCGGCCGCTGGCCTACCGAGCCCCCCACAGGGGGGCGGGAGCCTGGGATGCCAATGATGGGGGTGGTCCCAGCAATATCCAACTGGCCGCAGGTGTCTCCAGGGCGGCGGTGGGAGTTCCTCCGTGGCCGCCCGCCTTTTGAGCCCCCTGCAGGGAGGCAGGAGCCTGAGATGCCGATGGTGAGGTGGTCCCAGCGAGCTCCAACTGGCCATATGTGTCTCCAGGGCAGGGTGGAAATCCCGCCATGGCTGCTGGCCTTTTGAGACCCCGCAGGGAGGCGGGAGCCTGGGACGCCGATGGTGGGATGGTCCCGGTGAGCTCCAAATTGGCCGCAGGTGTCTCCAGGGCAGTGGTGGAAGTTCTTCCGCAGTTGCCAGCCTTTTGAGCCCCCCGCAGGGAGGCAGGAGCCCGGGACGCCGATGGCATGGTGGTCCCAGCGAGCTCCAGACTGGCCGCAGGTGTCTCCAGGGTGGCGGTGGAAATTCATCCACAGCCGCCAGCTGTTTGAGCCCCCCGCAGGGAGGCGGAAGCCTGGGACGCCGATGGTGAGGGTGGTCCCAACAACCTCCTGGCAAAGGGAGGAGGGGCAGAGGCTGTTGTTTCTGCCGGCCCCGATGGCCCTTTACCTCTCCTGGCAAAAGGGAGGAGGGGCGGGGCTCACCTCAGCTGGTCAGAGGCTTCTTGACTTCTGACGGCCCTTTACCTCTCCTGGCAAAAGGGAGGAGGGGCAGGGCTCACCTCAGCTGGTCAGAGGCTTTGGTCTTCTGCCGGCCGACGGCCCTTTACCTCTCCTGGCAAAAGGGAGGAGGGGCAGGGCTCACCTCAGCTGGTCAGAGGCTTCTTGTCTTCTGACAGCCCTTTACCTCTCCTGGCAAAAGGGAGGAGGGGCGGGGCTCACCTCAGCTGGTCAGAGGCTTTGGTCTTCTGCCGGCCGACGGCCCTTTACCTCTCAATGCCATTTCCAGGGAATCCTAAGCAGGTGAAGGCATCTGCTTGGGAATACCCTGTAGCAAATGGTGAACCACTGTGTGAGACAGAATGCTGGACTGGATGGGCTGTGGCCTGTTCCAGCAAGGCTGTTCTTATGTTCGAGGGCCGAACAGCCATTTTACCCTGCCTACATGATGGGGTGGTCACAAGGATCCAGGGCAACCAGGCAACAAGCCAAACAGTAGCCATTTAACAGTCCAAAGTCCAAGTCCAAAATCAAGCCCAAGGTTAGACAGGGGTACAATGTTGGTCTGGACAACAGGGTGTAATCCATGCAAGCCAAAAGTCAGGTGAGGCAGAATTCAGGATTGGAGCAGGAGAAGGAAGGGATTCAAGAAGTGAGGATTTGGGTGAGGCATGACAACACTCCACAGAAAGGTTTAGCATATACGAGCATAGGTGCCTGTCCGTTGGATGGGTTGGACCCAACCTGGACCTCTCTCTCTCTCTCCCTCCCTCCCTCTCTCTCACACACACACACAGAAAGAGAGAGAGAGAGGGAGAGAGAGGTGGCAGGGTGATGGGAAAGGTGGCCGGCATATGGAGTGCTGCTTCAGCCCTCACCTTCTGGGGAAGGGGCTCACTTTCCCCGGCAGGCAAGGCCCGAACAGAGCACCAGCTTGAGGGAAGCTGACAGGCTGTTATCCGTCCAGGGCTGAGTGTCCCCAGGCAGAAAGCAGGCTGCCTGTCACCTTCCTTCTCCGCCTTGCTGTTTCGAAGCTGGCCTTGAAACAGCGAGGCGGAGAGGGAAGCTGACAGGCTGCCAACTATCCGGGGATGCGTGTCCCTGTGGGCAAAGCAGCCTGCTTGTCAACTTACCTTTTTCTTTCCCCGGCAGGCAAGGACCGAATGGAGTGGCGCCTTCGGCCTCTGTCTGGCAGGGCAAGGAAGGGCGTCAGGTGTTTGTCCGCCAGGGAAGGCACCTTCCCTGTCAGACATCTGCCTGCTTCCTTTGGTTTTCCCCTGCGCTGGTTCGAGGCCAGCTTCGAACCAGCGTGGAGGAGGAGCATGGAAGGGCAACTGACATTTCTCTGCCAGGGAAGTCGCCTTCCCTGACGGACATGTGCCTGCCACTTTTGGTTCTCCTCCACGCTGGTTCGAAGCCAGCTTCGAACCTGCCTGGAGGAGGGGCAATGAAGGGAGACAGGCGGGTGTCCAGCAGGGAAGGCACCTTCCCTGTTGGACACCCACCTGTCACCTTGGTTTTTACCCCACGCTGGTTTGAGGTCAGTTTTGAATCATCGCGGAGGAGGGGGAAGGAAGGGCATCAGGTGTTTGTCCACCAGGGAAGGCGCCTTTCCTGTTGGCCACCCACCTGTCGCCTTGGTTTTCCCCCCATGCTGGTTCGAGGTCAGTTTCAAACTAGTGCGGAGGAGGGGCAAGGAAGGCCATCAGGTGTTTGTCTGCCAGGGAAGGCGCTTTCCTTGTCGGACATCCACCTGCCACCTTTGCTTCTCCTCTGCACTGGTTTGAGGCCAGCTTTGAACCAGCGTGGAGGAGGAGCAAGGAAGGGATACAGGCGGGTGCCTGGCAGGGAAGGTGCCTTCCCAGTGGGACATCTGCCTGTCACCTTGGTTCACCCCCTGTGTTGGTTCGAGGCCAGCTTTGAACCAGCATGGAGGAGGGACAAGGAAGGGCATCACGTGTTTGTCTGCCAGGGAAGACGCCTTCCCTGTTGGACACCAGCCTGCCGCTTTGGGATCTCCCCCGTGCTGGTTCGAGGCCAGTTTTGAACCAGTGCAGAGGAGGGGCAAGGAAGGGAGACAGTCGGGTGTCTGGCAGGGAAGGGCCCCTGGGGAGGCAAGGGCTGAATGGAGTGATGCCTTCAGCCCTTGCCTGGCAGGGAAGGGGCATCTTGTGTGGCCCGGTGGCAGGCCTCCTTGGCATTCTTTTCCATTGATTGGTCGTGTGCCTCAGCATGCGGCCAGTCTCGTGCCAGCACTGGGTTTGTTCGATTTGTGGTTTTCACAGATTGTGGGGCACAGGGACCCCCTGCCATTCTGAGTTTAAAGTTATGCAATCTGGGATGCGGATGGTAGGTGTGTGCAAGGTCGAATGGGGTCTATGTCCCGGGGCGTGGAAACGCATTTGGGACACACAGGCGCACACTCCTGCTTTATTTATACAGATAACAGTACAAAGTAAACCAGTAGAAGAATGATACTCACAAGCCAGAAGATGACAATATGCCTGCTCTCTACCATACATTGGGTTAGAGTTACATTTTGAGCAGTACAGTTCTTGTCAGGTCTAAAAGGTGTCTGTTATTACCATGGTGGTGGGCCCATACTGACAGCTGCATGAAATTGCCAGCCACAGACAGATTTTGGCATGAATCAAAATACATCACATGAAATGAATTAACAAGTAGTTGTCTTCTGAGCTATCACACACATACACCCCTAGCAATAGAAGGCAGGCATGTATTTTATATTCACAATATTTAAATGGCAATCAAGCTTGTTAAATTTACTTTGATTTCTCAGTTATGACATGTAACCGTTTGTGTGAATAACAAAATTGAATTTAAAAAAATCTTCTCTATTCTTTGTGTCCTCACATTGGCTTAGAAAAATCTACTTGCTATATTGTACTGATATTCCATTGTGAAGGGACATTTTATAAATTAAGAGTGCTCTGTGTGTATGTTTTAAAAGGCTTGGCATTTATTTTTTTAAAATTAACCTATTTTCTTCTGTCAGACATCCCATGAGACGTTACCCCTCTAGATGGCTGATTCTATCCATATTGCTTTCTCTAATGGAACTGATTCCATTTGCTATGAATTATCTGCCTGACACACAGCGAGTGAACAAAGGTGCACTTTGAGGAAAAATTTCCTGTCATAAAAATCTTTCATCAATCAAAGAACTAAAGTAAATGTATTCATCTTCTCAAAAGAAACATCAAGGGAATAGGCAAGACCTTAAGATGATGCTTCTAAGTGCACGCAGTGCTCAGCATCAGTTAGCATGCCTTTGTTAGGATTGGCTATGTTATAATGTTGCTTTCCGGTAACACAATTACAGAAGAGAATAGTGATCGAGGCAGAACTTCCTGCTTTTAAGAATATGTTGGAAGTGATCATTGTCAGCACCAGTGTGGGGCCTATGTCTTCTTTATCAACAGGAGCAAAGAAACCTCTGGCAGGGGAAAACATTTAGCTGACAAGGATAATCCAGATGTTAACTAAATGGATTGGGGTGTGTGTGTTTTCAGGAGCTGAATGTGTTTGATGACGGCAACCATGCTGCTGAGACTCAGTTTCTCTAGAATCTACTCCTCTTCTGTTTTTTCTCTCTCCATGTGGCTTAATTGTTTGTGACAAGCCATGTTTGAAACATCTTGGATGTTGCCCTTGATGTATGATTTTCCCAGTAAATGGTTGCTTATTTGAAGCAGAGATTGCAGCTTCTTGCAAGACATTCTGTCTGAAGGCACATCAAGGGACGCATTCTCAGTTTACTGTTTGGTCTCATAGTACCTTGCTACTCTACTGTTCCCTCAATAAAAAAGAACAAGCAGCATATATCAACACAAAGAAGGATGCATTGTTCACCCTCTGGGTAAAACTGGATGAGAAGCCTAGTAAAGATAAAGGTCACCCTTGCTTGAAATTCGGTCATGTTTGACTCTAGGAAGTGGTGCTCATCTCTGTTATCAGCCAAAGAGCCAGTGCTGTCTGCATATGGAGATGCTTCCATGGTCATGTGGCAGGCATGATTAGACACTGAATCACACAGAAAGCTGTTACCTTTCCTGCCAAAATGGTAACTATTCATCTACTTGTAATGTCTTGCTTTTAAACTGCTAAATTGGCATGAGCTAGGACAGATGATGGGCACTCACACAGCACTTGGATCTTAAACTGCTGACCTGTCGAATTTCCAGTCTTCAAGAAAACCTCAGAAAAAATGGAGTAGCCATAATTGTCAATAAAAGAGTGGGAAAAGCAGTAATGGGATATAATATCAAAAATGATAGAATGATGTCAGTCAGAATACAAGGCAAACCTTTCAAAATCAGTGTAATCCAAATATACGCACCAACCACTGGTGCAGATGAAGCCACAGTTGAACAGTTCTATGAGGACCCGCAAAACCTCATAGAACAGACACCAAGAAATGATGCCCATATCAGTGATGCACTGCAAAAAGTTTTACTACCTACTCTGTGGGCGTGGCCAACTGTGGACATGGGCATGGCCAACTGTGTGGACATGGCCTCATTTCCCCCACCCCCCCCCCCAAAAAAAAAGGAAAAGAAAGAAAAGAAACCCAGGGACTTCTCTATGCCCCTTTTTTACACTCCACAGCAATAGCCCGCTTTTGGCTCCTTGCTTCTCAGCACTGCCGAGGGCTGCTCAAAGCCGAGAGGAGGAAGGAAGGTGAGCAACAGCGGGGAAGACCCGGCTCTCCTTCCTTCCTCCTCTCAGGCAATCGCTGTGCAGTGAGTGAGCCTGACCCCTCCACTTGCAAGCAATATTCCTCACTTGGAGACGCAGGCCACAGTGGTGGGAGACATGTGAATGGAGGTGCCTGGCTGGGCTGCACGGAGGGCCCCCCAACATGCTGGCTAGTCAGCCCCCAGTGCCCCCCCCCATGGTGCTCGCCTTACCTGTGAGGCATCCTCCTCTGTGCAGCCTAGCCCGGGGTTTCCCCATGTCTGCCTTCCCCTCCACCACCACCCCACAGAGAGAGAGAGAGGAGACTCACTGGAAGGTGCAGGTCAGGCAGGCCACGAGGAGGAGCTGAAGTCACCACCGGCCTCTGTCCATCCTGCGCCAGGAGGAGGAGGAGGAGGAAGAGGAAGCACACACACACACACCCGTTGCCACCGCCGTTTGCCTGGAGCAGCATGGGTGGGGGGAACTCACCATGCCAGGCACACTTCCTTCTACATACTTCCTGCGCGCTTTCAGCAATGCTCCCATGCGCCTCGCCCAGGAGGTGCGCAGGAAGTACATAGAAGGAAGTGTGCTGGCATGGTGAGTTTCCCCCACCAACGCTACTCTGAGCAAGTGGTGGCGGCAGCGGGTGGGCGTGCGCTTCCAATCCTCCTCCTCCTCCTCCTGGCCCCTGGCCGTGCCTGGAGTGCGGGGGAAGGGGGAGGAGGAGGTGGGTGTGGTGTGGGAGGGAGGTGGGCATGGCCAGCCGGTTCTGCTACCGGTTCTATAGAACCGGGCAGAACCACCTGCAGTCCACGCTGGTCCACATCATCGTAGGAGATTGGAAGGCCAAAGTAGGAAATCAAAAAGTAAATGGAATAACAGGCAAGTTTGGTCTTGGAACACAGAATGAAGCAGGGCAAAGATTGACAGAGTTCTGCCAAGAGAACACACTAGTCATAGCATTCACCCTCTTCCAGCAAAACAAGAGGTGACTTTACACATGAACATCAGCAGACAGCCAACATCAAAACCAGATTGATTACATACCCTGCAGCCAAAGATGGAAAACCTCCATACAGTCAGCAAAAACGAGACCTGGAGCAGATTGAAGCTCAGATCACAACCTACTGATAGCAAAATTCAGGCTTAGACTAAAGAAAATAGGGAAAACAATTAGGCCAAACAGATATGACCTAGACAACATCCCTAAGGAATACATGGTGGAGGTGTGGAACAGATTTAATGGCTTGGACCTGATAGACAGAGTGCCAGAAAAATTATGGACAGAGATGCGGGACATCATGCAGCAGGCAGCAAGGGAAACCATACCAAAAGAAAACAAATGTAAGAAAGCAAAGTGGCTGTCTGATGAGGCTTTTAAAATAACAGAGGAAAGAAGGAATGCAAAAGGCAAAGGAGACAAGAAAAAATACAATCATTTGAAAACAGAATTTCAAAGAAAAGCAAGGAGAGATAAGGAAACCTACCTAAATGAACAGTGCAAAGAAATAGAGGAAAACCACACAAGAGGGAGGACTAGAGATCTTATCAAAAAAATTGGGGAAATCAAGGGAACATTTAAAGCAAAAATGACCATGATAAGGGATAAAGATGGCAAGGAGTTAGCTGATGCAGAAGAGATTAGGAAAAGATGGAAATAGTACACAGAGGAATTATACAAAAAGGACCTCAACACTCCTGATAATAACAATGGTGAGAAAATTGAACTTGAGCCAGACATCCCAGAGAGTGAAGTCAGAAAGGCCCTAAAAAGCACAGCAAACAATAAACCTAGTGGCGATGATGGTATCCCAGTTGAATTTTTCAAAGCCCTAAAAGATGATGGAATCAATGTACTGCAGTCGATATGCCATCAGATTTGGAAAACAAAACAGTGGCCACAGGATTGGAAAAGATCAGTATACGTTCCAATTCCAAAAAAGGGTAATGCCAAAGAATGTTCAAATTATTGAACTATTGCGCTCATCCCACACGCTAGCATGGTGATGCTCAAGATAATACAGGATAGACTGCAGCAGCATGTAGAGAGAGAACTACCAGAGGTGCAGGCTGAGTTACGCAGAGGCAGGGGAACTAGAGACCACATTGCCAACATACGTTGGATCATGGAGAAAACAAAGGAATATCAGAAACAAGTCTACTTCTGTTTCATTGACTACACCAAGGCCTTTGACTATGTGGACCACAACAAAATGTGGCAAGTAATTAAAGAGATGGGAATACCAGAACACCTTATATGCCTCATGAGAAATCTGTACAAGAGTCAAGAAGCAACAGTTAGAACAGAATAAGGAATGGCAGAGTGGTTTGGAATAGAAAAAGAAGTAAGATAAGGTTGCATTTTATCACCCTGCTTATTCAACTTATACACAGAGCACATAATGCGCAATGCAGGGATGGAGGAATCACAATATGGGATCAAAATTGCTGGGAGAAACATCAACAATCTGAGATATGCAGAATGGCAGAAAGTGAGGAAGACCTAAAGAATCTGCTGTTTAGGGTGAAAGAAGAGAGTGCAAAAGCTGGCCTGAGACTCAACATCAAGAAAGCCAAGATAATGGCAACAGGCCCTGGAAAATAGATGGGGAAGAAGTAGAAGCAGTGACAGATTTCATGTTCTTGGGATCTAAGATCACTGCAGATGGGGGTTGTAGCCATGAAATAAAAAGGAGATTGATTCATGGGAGACAATCTATGAGAAACTTGGGGAATATCGTGAAAAGTAGAGACATCACGCTGCAAACAAAAATTCGTATAGTCAAAGCAATGTTATTCCTGGTGGTGATGTATGGTTGTGAGAGCTGGACCATTGGGAAGGCTGAGCGCAGAAGAATAGATGCCTTTGAAATGTGGTGTTGGAGGAGAGTTTTGAGGGTCCCCTGGACAGCGAGGAGAACAAATAGGTCAATCTTAGAAGAAATCAACCCTGACTGCTCTTTAGAAGGTCAAATATTAAATATGAAGCTAAAGTACTTTGTACATCAAATGAGAAGAGAGGGTTCACTTGAGAAAGCCTTGATGCTGGAAAAGGTGGAGGGCAGTCAAAGAACAGGGCGGCCAAGGATGAGATGGCTAGATGGTATTGTAGACACAATGGGCACAGAGTTGGGTAGGCTGAGGAGGATGGTTGAGGACAGAGGACAGGAGCCTGCGTCCAGATGCAAATTGCCAAAGGATAAGGATTAGCCCCAGTCTCCTTTCTGACCCTGTGGAAGCCATGTCAGCTGATGGGGCATTCACTCCTCCCCTAAGGGGGCAATGTGAGGAATCTGGAGGATCTGGACTCTGGTGAGCTGTTAGCTGTCCAAGCCCTCCTTGAAGGAGGTAGGTTGGCTCAAGGTTGTGTTGAGGACCAGGCACCACCTAAAGACTGTAGATAGCCTGAAACCAGTCACTAAAATGTGAGTTTGGGCAAAAACAGGACTTGGTGGTGTGCCAGTGGTGCATTGTGAGTTTGATCCTGATGGGGATCAATGTTGACTCAGCATTCCAACCTATTGAGATGTTGGAAATAACCTTGTAACCTTATATTAGTTAGTAGAAAACTATTAGTTTTGCAGTAACAGCTTTAAGTTTTCTATACTCTTCTGAAAGGGAGCCTCTGGGCTAACAGGGTCCAGTCTATGGCTGCCTGGTGGAAAATGGTACCACATTCCTGTGTCTCTTTGAAGCCTTCTATCTAATCTCTTACTGAAGGCCTCCTGAAAGGGCCTGTTTATGCTTAACCAGAGGCCCCTAAAAGCATGGGTGACATGTAGTATGTAAAAGGTTAGGTCAAGCTGACTTCGCCACACTGGCACCAGAGGATAAAGTGTATTTCTTACTGCACATGTTTATGTTATGCTGTTCTTACCTATGCTCCAAATGATTAATTGCTATGCCTCTTTGCTATAGAATGCTCTCTAGTTTTGTGCAAACCACATGATTGCCTTATGTACATGATTTTAGGAATAAATATGAGCAGGAGGTCCTTGGTTGGACCAGTCTGCCTTTTGCACCCACATCTTTGTGTGTGTATCCATCACTACACATTGGCACCCCAGATGGGACGACCAGCAGACGCTGATCATCAGCAGACTCAGAAGACATCGAGTGCCTGTCTGCCTGCAGCTGACTGCCCGATCACCTTCCTGACATCATGCCAATCCCAAAAGGAGGACCTTCAGCTCTCATTTTGCCTGTCCAAGGGAGAAAGGACTATGGTACGCACCATCTTTTTCAGGTAATATGGGGGCCTCTCTTAGCACAGACCAGGCAAAGCATGTCCAGGAATTAAACTATTTCCTGACAAAAATGAATAGGAATGTGCCCAAAAGCCAGTTAAGGAATCTCGTGCACTACATAGGGGAGCATTGTTCTTTTTATCCTGCGAAAGGATCATTGGCTTTGAGGGACTGGATAAGGGTGGGGGTAACTTTATACGAGGAACCCCGAGCCCCGGTGGCGATATTAATGACCTGGCAGAATTGCAAACAATCTGTAGAAGAAGTGGGGGTTGAGTCAACTGAGGGGTAGCTGCCATGCCGGTGGAAACATCAAATCCACCCAGCTACAAAGCTACTAGTTATCCACAGTTAGTACAATTGGTTTCCCCCATGGCTCCAGAAACAGAGATAGATTTTTTTTGCCTCTCTTCCACCACCTCCACCTCCACCTCCTTTTCCTCCTTCTCCTACGTTCCCTCTCAGCCTAGAGCTGATTCCTTCTCTCTCTCTCTCTCTCCCTCCTGCCTCTGTTCCAGCTGACAGTTCCTTCCATGAGAAATCAGAGCTGGTAGGGGGTGTAGCAATTTCCCCCCTCTCGTTGCCTTCACCAGTTCTTCAGTGGGAAGCATCCAAGCAATGGGACAGGGGGTAGGGGAGGCCACAGAAGCCGAGAATGAGGCAAAGCCCCAGCCCCTTCCTGCTTCCATCAGCTTTTTAGCTGAGAGCACATTCCAAGCTGTGAAAGAGGGGGAGAATCAGGACGGAGGGAGGAAGAGGCTGGGCTGGGCTTCTGTTTAGATTCAGCTTCAGAGTATTTCCATTCCGTACTTTGAGCAGGCTGAAATCAGCCTCGCAGATCAGGTCAGGGCAATGAGATTGCTGGCAATTCCAAAGCAAGCGGAGGCAGGTTTTCCCCTTGTAGAGCCAGCTGCAATCTGGGATGATGCAGGCGGAGGGTGTGTGTGTGTGAAGGGCAAAGCTAGCATGACCTGGCCAGTTCCTTAAATGATTTTACAGCTTCCCCTGGCAAGGGCACCCCCCCAGCAGCGTTACCTTGGGGGGGGACAGCTCTGAAAGGGTCTGCTGAAGGCATCTTTATATGTGCATTGACATGTGATGTTGGATCTAATGGTTTCTGCTTATTTCGACAGCAGTTTTGTTTCAAGCTAATAGGTTTCATTTTTCATGATGCATTTTTAAAAATTTTTTCATAGCATTCCTTATACCTATAGCCACTAAAGGATTTTTTTTAGTTTCTTGGCATAAAGCCATTACAGTATCTAGGTTTTGTTGTGTCTATCTCAGATTGTTGATATCTCCTCCATCACTAGCCTCCTTTCCCCAGGCAATTCTGAGCTTGTTTTTTCCTCTTGTAAGACTAGAATTCTCCACCGCTTGTGGGTTACATAGATCCTTTACAGTTTCCAGCTCCTTCTCCAAAATCATTTCTTTCATCAATTAATGCCACTTCTTTGCAGGAATAG
Organism: Bradypodion pumilum; assembly: GCA_035047305.1. Classification (NCBI taxonomy): domain Eukaryota; kingdom Metazoa; phylum Chordata; class Lepidosauria; order Squamata; family Chamaeleonidae; genus Bradypodion; species Bradypodion pumilum. The sequence continues at coordinate 125,043,622 of JAWDJD010000005.1, read as the reverse complement.
TCCATCTCTGGATCTTTTGCACTCCATGGGGCATTCTCTATAATGCCACAGTGCCTCTCCCATAACAATTAAAGAAAGAGGATAGCAACTGGGTCCATTTCACATATTGCCCAACCTTTTCACCTTTCCACCTGTGTTTTGCTGGTGCACTCTTCCACTTGCAGCCCCACTTACAGGGGGTCTTTTCAACACCTTGGACAGCAGCCAACCGCACCTGCCCAGGATTTTGGTGTGGGGCTAACCTATAAACTGTATCCACACCTATGGACATGGCCAACAGCAGCTGCTCCTGCTTGCAGCCACACCCTGCCAAACCCCAGATGTCTTGGACTTCATTTCTACACACTTTAACATTAACATTGCCATGCCAGCCACTGCTGCCTGCAGCAGAGCAAGATGTGCACACCTTGCCATAACTCAGATGTCTTGGTTCTCATCTCTACAAGTCCAGCTATTAATTATAGTCTAGTATAATGCATAAGTTAGCCACAACATTTTAATTTTGCCAAAGTTGTCACCATGAATGCTTGCTCTGTACCAAGTGTTATGATATTTGCTTTGTGTATTACTCACATTCATTGTAATCAATTTTTGCTTTCTATGCTATGCACACCATTTCCCATTGGAGGCCTGCCATGTATATGATGCTATTTTCTGTGTATACCACTCATATTGCTTATTATAAGTATTTTCAGTTATGTTTACATAATTGTTTTAGCTTTCACAAAGGTCATCACCATCACCATCAACCTGAGGTAGAATTGTTCTACCTGCATCATGCCATTGGGCTCATATTCATTTATACTTTATTGTTTTTGCTTTTGCTTGGCACCCATAAGGAAAGGTACATGGAATTATATTCCTGCCAATGTAACTGAATCAGTATGTTGCCTAAGTAGGATGACTATAGCACTACCAGGTAAAGCCATGCTACTCAATAGTCATAATGCCACCCACAATGCCACACGGAGCAAGAGAGAAGCGCAACAGATGGATGAGACTTGTGATAGCGATGTGGTAACATTCAGTAAAGCAGAATATTTGTCATTGGGTATCAGCCTGCTCGGAGTTCCTGGGTTGGTGGTAGGCAATACCAAACAAATCAATAAACTGGCTTGTGCTCTAGCAAAGGCCATAAACCGAACCTCTGCAGCTATCTCTCTTCTCAACCAGGAACAAACACAACTTAGAGAAGCTATATTAGACAATAGGGCCACCATTGACTATAAAGGGCTGCACGATTTAGTTGCCAACATTAAGCAGGATGTTTTGCCTTCATTTTGGAACACCCTTTGGTCATGGCTCCCAGATGGTTCCTGGCTTAGGACCATCGTTCAATACCTGTTTATGCTTATAGCCATTGCAGGCGCACCCCCCAATAAAGGACTCAGACACTGGTAAAAGTGGATAACGGCATTGGGCCACATTTATTGATTCATGCCCTAGTCCGAATTATAAATTTCTATTGGTAATTGACCAATTATAATTCTTAAGGCAAGCAGGCCGAAGTAACACTGGTAAGGCACCACCCAAATTGCCGACGGCAATTGTTACAATGTATCTATTTGTATCCATTTGTTTGTTGACAACAAACAAATTGTTGGCCGTAGTCAATATCTAACTAATGACCCCACCCTCTGATGCGTATCCGTGAAATCACGGGGTGATGCATGCTGTCTAGCTGTAGCCATCACCCCGTCGCCTGGTTCGTCGTTGACCGGACAACGTTTAACCAACTTATACCTGTCTAGTGTTGTCCAGTCAATTGCGAACCTGCCGGATACCTGTGGGTCATAAATGTTTACCTTACCAGTGCTACCCGCCACACGGGGAGGCTTCTCAAAAAGGCTCACCGCCCCCCCCAAGACCGTCAGCTCGGTTGACAGGCCTGCTCGCCAGTCTGCTAACCAGAGGTCCATACCTCCCTGCGACAGATGGGCCCCATCCCCTGAGTAAAGCTCTTAATTTTGCAGACTGATGGTGGGGAGGCGAATGACGCGTCCCCCACCCTATTCAAAAAGGAACCGGGCAATAGCCCCGTTCACGGAGCGTCGGCTCAGTCAAGAGCCTCGAGGCCGAACGCTCCCCAGTAAGCGTACCGCGACATCACGTCCGACCACTTGAGGGTTGTGGCCGGCCACACATAATGTGAGTAAGGCAGGTCACTGCAAATTGCAAGCTTCCGCGATAGGCCAGTGACCCGCCCCAAGCCATCGCCCCCAAGGTACATAACCAGGACATCAGGCGAGTCAGCATCCCTGATGTAGAAAAGGAATGGCAACAGTTCCCGCCATAACATGCCGCGCTTACCACACCACCTGAGACGTGCGGGTGCACCCAGTCCCAGTCGGGGTCCCACTCTGTCGCCGCAGCGTAACGCGCTGCCCTGTGCAGCGTAACGCGCTGCCCCATGCAGCGTAACGCGCTGCCCTGTGCAGTATAACGCGCTGCCCTGTGCACGCGGCTATGGCCCACCAGCCATACTGTCACCGGTGTAATACGACACCCAGGGTCTGTCAAGGAAAAAAAAGGGGGGGGAACAGTGCAGTGACTAAACTGGTACTCAGGTTGAAGAGGGCGAACACAAATTGAAAACATTGTGAACCCCACCCTCCCATGCGGCATATTTCAGCCCCGGAGCACCCAAAACAGCTGCAGTAGAAGCCGCCCCCCTTCTGAACGAATGGGTGCCGCAACGAGCCCCTGAGAGGCCAACACTGTCTAGTGCCTTCGCGGCACCCTCCAAAATTGAAATTTAGTAAGGGAAGACCCATCTTGGTGACAGAAAAACGGGCCATGGTGCGTGCCACGCAGTGCAAGGAAATCCTGTAGGGCACCAACCGGACAGATGTCTGCCAAAGAACACCGTAGCAGTCTTACATCACTGCCTATGCCATGCTGATCTGTCTTAGAGGAGCGTATCCTCGACTGAGCCCAGTCTTTGGCAACATAGACATCCTCGAGTTCCAGTGCCCTACGACTTGCATCCGCCTTAGACAGCATCTCAAGCTCGCTGATGCGGAGCGCTCCAAAAAAGGCCACCGTTGTGGCTGCATGAAATGGGCTGCCTCATATCTATCAAACAGAGGCCAGGCCAGCCCCGGGCCAATTGGGTAAGAACCCCTGGGAAAATCGGGTGGCGGTCGTCCGGGCAACGCCCGCGCTCGCGCACCCACCCCTCCAAAACATGTCTCACACGGAAGTCAGAGGTGCTGTCCACATGACCTCCCACTTTGGCCATAAAAGCCAACGCTGAAAGCTTAGATGCTATGGTGCGAGGTGCAAGGCCCTGAGCATGCAGGTAAACCATGAACCGCAGAACATGGGTTACCGGGATCGGCCAGGTCCCTGGCAGTTGAAATTGGGTACAGAATGCCCTGAAAGAATTAATTGCGTGGTGATACGCCTTACGCGTGCGTGGCGCTATCGACAGGCCAATCGCCCGGTTCACCTCTCCTTGCCAATGGTCCATATCCCCTCCGGGAGTGGCGAGGGAAATTCCTCCGCATCCGGGGCCAAGGCACGGAACCGGGAGATCTGTAGGCGGGACAAAGCGTCAGCAATATCATTATTAACCCCTGGGACAAGCCTGGCCCTGAACAGGACGTTGAGGTGCAGGCTGCGCAACACAAACTGGCGCACTAGGTCCATAACCCTGGGCGATTTAGAAGTCTGTGCATTGACAATGTGGACCACAGCCGCGTTGTCACACCAGAAGTGCACGACCGAGTTGGCCCACTCCTCGCCCCATAGCATCAAAGCACCCAGGATAGGGAAAAAATTCCAGATATGTGAGATCACGCAGGCGACCCGTGCCTGCCCAGGCCGGTGGCCACCCACCATAGGCCCACTTCCCATTGAAGTACATCCCATAACCCAGGGATCCCGAGGCATCAGACTGAATCTGAAAATGAGGGGAAGCCAGGAGGTCATACCTCCAAAATGAGACCCCATTGAACTCCCTCAGGAACTGTAACCAGACAAGCATGTCTGCCCTGATACCCCGGGTAAGCCGAACCCTATGGTGAGGCCTGGATAATCCTGCCATGGCGTCGCACAAGCGCCGGGCAAAAGCCCTGCCCGGTGCGACCACCCTGCAAGCGAAATTAAGGTGACCATGTAGCACCTGCAGTTCTCTCAGTGATGCCTTGCGCTTGGCCAGCAAGTCCGAGATAAGGGCCACTATCCTTGACACCTTATCCCGCGGTAGCCTAGACGCCTGCGCTATCGTGTCAATCTCCACCCCCAGGAAGACTAGCTGGGTAGATGGGCCCTCGGTCTTTTCGGGCGCTAAAGGGACACCGAGTTTCTCCATTAGCGTCTGAAATGTGTTGAGGAGACGTGTACACGTGTCCCAGCCCCGTTCACCCCCGAATAAAAAGTCATCCAGGTAATGGGCTACAGACCGGGACCCTGACCTGCAGACGAAAGCCCACTCTAGGAAGGTACTGAAACGCTCGAAAGCCGAGCATGATATGGAACAGCCAAAAGGCATGGCCTTATCAAAGTAATATTTGCCCCGAAATTTGAAACCCAGCAATTCAAAGTCACCCGGGTGCACCGGCAAGAGGCGAAAAGCCGACTTAATGTCGCACTTAGCCAGCAGCGCACCCGGGCCACATGAGCGCACCATGCGCAGCGCGTGGTCAAAAGATGTATACCTGACTGAGCAAAGGTCATCAGGGATAGCATCATTGGCCGATCGGTAGGACAAGTGATGGATAAGGCGAAACTCGCCTGGAGACTTTTTGGGAACCAAGCCCAGGGGCGATACCTTAAGGTTGGGGAACGGGGGTGCAGGGAAAGGGCCAGCGACCCTGCCCGCATCGACCTCCTTATTAATGCTGGCAGCAGCCACCTCCTCCCTCCCCCTAAGGGACAAAAGGTTGGGGGCATCCTGAGGGGACCTATCACCCATGAAAGGGATACGGAACCCCTGCCTAAAGCCCTGAAGGAGATAATCCGCATCCTCCCCTTTCGGGTACAATGTGAGCCAACGCTCCAACATTTCCACATTAATTGGGGAGGGAGCCTTTCGGTGAACCAGCTCCATCTGCAGCAGTCTTGCCAGCCCACTGTCCGCCCCTCCCTCTGCCCCGCGTCCCTCCAGGCCTGGGACAGGCAGAGGCTGCGTGGGGGCCCGCACAGGTGGGACACCCATGTCTGTACTTGCAATTCTTCCTATTGCAGGAACCATAGGACGAGAAAGTCCAGCACAGCAGGCGGGCTGGAACCCCCTGCCCCGCCACCTGGCAGGGAACCTGTGCTGGAGCCGCTCGCTGGACCGCATGTCCACAATGGTATCTTTCCCCTGGCGCGGGGCGCGTGGGCGTCATGTACAGAAGCCAAAGCCTCCGGCATGGCTCATCCCACCTCATCTCAGGGTGCAGGGGAATCCGCATACGGAATTCCTCGTCATAAGCCAACCATGACGGGCCCGGAAAGTCAACCATCGCCCGATAGATGTTGTCCAAATACTGGACCATCGGAATTGCCAAATCCGGCCGGGCCCTCAGGTACACGGCCATGTAGATGAGGTAAGCCGGCAGCCAGTTGGCGACGACGTGCCTGCTCCTTATCCTTCTCATCCTGCCCCTCCCTCTCTTCCTTGGTGGGCTCCCTGTTTAGGAATGAGAAGATATCTACATACTCCCCCCGCCATATTTTCTCTTTGGTGGCCTGTGCCAAGTGGTCACCCAGTGGTAAGGAATACCCCACTGTCGGCAAGGCCGAGACAGGCACCGCAGAAACTGCGGGCATCTGGAAAGGGGCTTGGACTAGCTCAGCCACCCCCAAAACATTCCCCACAGGGTAGGAAACACCCCCCACCCTGGGGCCCTGGGTGGTAGTTGCCGTCGCCGGGTGGGACGTCAGCGGCTGTACCGCCGCACCACCCACGCGAGGCCAAGGCCATTGGAAAGCCCCCCCCAACGTGGCCACGTGTGTAGGTGCACTAGTTTGGACCACATACTCACATGCTGCACCCCCGCGGGCCGCCCCCACCAGGGGTTCCGGCCCACTGGGGGCGTTGGAGCTCACGACCGCCGTAGAGCTCGTCGCTGGGGCCTGACCCGCACTGGCCTGTTGGTTGGGGAGCTGCGAGGCAGTGGCCGAAGTCGCGCCACGCGCCTCAAGCAGCTCGACCCGTCCCGTCGCCTGCCGCTGCCCAGCAGACGACGCGTCAAAATGAACCCCAAAGGGAGCCCCAGCGTGGCTTGCCCGAGCCAGGGATGCCTCAAGGGCCGCAACGCGGGCCAGTAAGGCCTCCACACTGATGTGGGGCCAAGGGCCAGCCGGCCCGCCTGCTACAGGCGTGGGTACAGATCCTTGTACCCCGGGGCCCGAATAGGGCCATGACCCCACACCCAGGCCTGGTAGGGCCGATGTAGGCACCTGCCAGGGAAGGGGACCACACCACCCCCCAAGGCTGGAAGGCCCCGGAGTGAGCTGCGCCCCTATAGAGGAAGGCCCAGTAGAATGGGAAGCACCAGGAGCGGTGTCCACCGCTTGCGGGCCGCGGGCCGCAGCCCTTGCTGGACCCATGCTTGGGTCCCCAGCCTCCGGCCAAGGGGGAATAGACCCCATCCCACCGGTCCCGGTGGGTGCAGGGAAAGGCGGCTGCTGGGGAGGCACAGCCGCGGTCCTCCGACCCGGATTGCGCCTCCGAACCGCGCGAGCTGCGCTCGCGGCCGCCTTCTTCTTCGAAGGCATCTCAGTCCAACCTATGGGAAGCCGAAAGAAGAAAATCAGCAGCCAAAAGGCTTCCCAGTCAAGGCAAAAGCGACGGAGGTAAGAGGGAAAAACTTCTCCGCTCCGTCGCTTCGCAAAATGGCAGCTCGGCTGCCTCGTGGCCACCCCTTTTATAGAGGAGCTGGCCACGCCCCCTAACTACCCGGATGCCTTCGTCCGATGGGGGGGCCCGCAAAGAGCGCGGTGGCCATTTTGGCGCCGCGCTTGCATTCTTGTAGCTTGTTGCTGTTTCATCCAATGTATTCCTCCTCTGCTATCAAGATTTATGCCTAACCTTAAATCTACTTATTGTCATGCACCCAATAAGGCTCCACCTCCTCTGCCTTTACAAATAGCATTGCATCCCATTGACCATAAAAAATAAAAGAAAGAGGATATGTTGGAAATAACCTTATAACCTTATCTTAGTTAGTAGAAAATATTAGTTTTGTAGTAACAGCTTTAAGTTTTCTATACTCTTCTGAAAGGGAGCCTCTGGGCTAACAGGGTCCAGTATATGGCTGCCTGGTGGAAGATGGTACCGAATTCCTGTGTCTCTTTGAAGCCTTCTATCTAATCTCTTAGCCTACTGAAGGCCTCCTGAAAGGGCCTGTTTATGCTTAACCAGAGGCCCCTAAAAGCATGGGTGACATGTAGTATGTAAAAGGTTAGGTCAAGCTGACTTCGCCACACTGGCACCAGAGGATAAAGTGTATTCCTTACTGCACATGTTTATGTTATGCTTTCTTACCTATGCTCCAAATGATTAATCGCTATGTCTCTTTGCTATAGAATGCTCTCTAGTTTTGTGCAAACCACGTGATTGCCTTATGTACCTGTGGTTTTATGATTTTAGGAATAAATATGAGCAGGAGGTCCTTGGTTGGACCAGTCTGCCTTTTGCACCCACATCTTTGTGTGTGTGTGCATCACTACACCAAGATTGGTAAAATGAGTAGCCAGCATGTTGGGGACCAAATGATAATTAACTTCTGAACTGCGCAGAGATTGCTCTAAGCGTTTATAAGTGTAATTGCTTTTGCCTTTTGAGTCACCCATAGAGAGTTCAGCTTTTTTCGGTGCTCCCATATATGTTGTTCCCAATGCCGTTGGAAGCTGTGGACAGTATATATGGGAACCTTGCAGTTGTCAAAGACTATTGCTGGTGTAAACATCTGGTATGCTGGAGGGGGTAGTGAGCCCCTTCAATATATTGGATACTAAACACTTCCCTTGGTTGTTTTGCAAACTATTTTTAATGTCTTCTATATCATCTCTGAAATGATGCATCACTTGGTTTAATTTTTTTTAAATTTCTTTTTGCGTCTGTATGTACAGTATTGCCAATCAAAAACTTAGCTGATTTTTAAAGGGGAGAAGCCTTTTTTCCAACTCAGCCCACCATAGAGAGCTTTCCCCTAGTGTTCCTTCTCCACTCTATCTATACAGAGATCTTCAGTCTCCCTCTCTTCCTGTATTCTGTACAAACTGTTCACAGCCATTTACCAAATAAATAAGAGTCAATGTGTTTTAGTAATTAAAATTGCCGTCTTGAAACTCAGAGGCTATACTTGGGCCAAACACAACTCTTACTCTGACCTACCTGCCAGGCAGTTGTGAGGCTGGCATCAGGAGGAGATTCAGGTATGCAGGCTTGAGCTCACTGGAGGAAACATGGCATGAATTCCTATTATTGCTCACTTTCTATTTTCACATTGGGGAATGAATGCTACATGTTGTGGTATGTCATATCGTATTTTGCATTGAAGGCTTAAGTGTTTTCATTTTTCTAAACAAAAAGAGTACTTGAGTTTTATTTGAAAACGCCATTAAGTGTTTTCTTTAAAAGTATCAAGGACATATGTTTCTTGTCTATTAAAAAGCTAGTCAATACTGGAATTCAATTTTCTAGCCTGTCATTCATGGGTGCCTCAAAGGACAAATGTTGAGCACTTGGAGCAATGAGTCTGAGAACACATGTACCATCACTATCTTCCACTGCAGGCCTGTGACTTGTCAGGCTGTTTATAAAAGATGGATTCTAGTCAGGTTTTTTGTTTTTTTGAAGTGCATTTGAACAGTTTCTGTTCCTATGTATCTGTCAGGCCAGGAAGGTGGAAACATCTGAATACGTACTTCTAGAATGCCAGTTTTATGATAACCTTAGACATGACCTTATTGCTGCCTTCCCTCAAATCAAGCTGAATAATCATATGTTTAGAACCATGCTCTCAGATAAAATTACAGATCTGACCTCCACTGTTGCTAGGTTTGCTTGGAAGGCAACCAGGATACGGAGCATTAGAGAGAACCAGCTACATCTGGGACAGGTTAAATACTAGCCATAATTCATTTTACTTTGCACTTGTAATCCTATTTTATACTGATGTATCCTATATCTATTATGTGCATTTGTATGCAGACATTTTTATTCTCATGTTTATAACTCTAACTTTTAAACTTTTGAATTTATGTCAGACTTTAGAGATATCAGCTGTCCTAGCCATATAAATCTGTGTTGTTTTATTCTTTCTAATTAATATTCCATTGCCTAGGCCAAATGTAGCACCAATTTTAAGAACTGATTTCATTCTATTTTATTTCAACTCAAGTAGATACGTTTGTGGTGGTACATTTTGATTGTATCTCATGCACCTTAACCCTTTTTACCATGCTGGTCAATGACCATAATAAAGTGATTTGATTTGAAGTGCAAAGGAAAATATGCTGGAATGCAAAATAAAGAGGTGAAGAAAATCAGCTGCTGTTGCAAACAGATATACTGTATTTTACTCTCTTGAAGGAAGATTGCCCTCAGAAGGTATTTTGGTAACTCAGCTGTCCAATGCTTCTCAGAGCAAAACTTTTAACAATTTGGTTTTTTCCTGCTTCTGGAGATGTCTCATATCAAAACCCTAAAATTAAAACAAAAAGTGAAGCATCCAGGCACTACTGGATTTAGTCCCCCACCCCCTATTTTGAGGGATTTTTGGATACAAACTGGATACTGATTCATTTGAGGGACAAAGATTTATCTTCCCAGCTCATCAAAGTTGCTGACGTGATATATCCTGATATTTTAGAATCCCTCAGGTTTGCTCTCATTATGTTTGTTGCCAAATTTGGAAACCTTTCTTCAACATTAGTGTTACATAGTTAGTTAAGAGCTATTCACTGTTCAAACAGTTTTTTAAATCCTCTATTATGTACTAGCAGAGGTTGCTTGGCGTGGCCGGGCTGTTTTAAATGGTATTGGAAGGTTTTTGTTTTGTTAATGTTTGTACAAATGAGGTTAGTCTGTAATTGTGATTTTTAAAATGTTTATTTATACACACAGGCTGTTAGAAACTGTGATCAGCTTTTTTGAGTTTGTTTTTGTGGATTAAAAAAAGAGGGAAGGATAATATAATTTTTTTACAATTATTTTATTTAACCAAATAATGTTTTAGTATGTGAATTTTTTAAATAGTTGTACCTTGGATAATAATTTTAAAAATGTGAAAGTACATTTTTTTTACATTAAATGTTTTTAAACTGTGTTTAGATGTTTTTTTTGAGTTAAAACTCTACACAGGATTTTACAAATGTTTTTATTTTATTATTTTGTGATTTGTTTGTGATTTGTGTGAATGTGTGATGTAATGTTATGTTTTTGACTGTTTTATCTCTTGTGGCCTCTGGGTGGGGCTGTTGAGTATTTCTTTTACTTTGACTGTTTTTTCTCTACTGGCCTCTGGGTGGCGCTTCTTCCGGTAAGTAGTCTCTTTCTTTCCTCATTTCAGTTCCGGCCGTCATGGAGGTAGGACATGCTGGTAAGTTGGCTGGTTTAATTTCTTTTGTGGGTTTGTTTTGTTTTTCTTTTTTGGTGTTTTTCTGTGGTTTTTTTCTGTTTGTTATTTTTGGTTTTGGTTAATTTTGGATGTTTTTGTTTGTGTTTTTTTAAATTAATGGTTTATTTTTTTAAATTATTTTGGTGTTTGTTTTTTACTTTTGTTTCTCTTTCAAGGGGGGGGGGGAAGGCACTAGTGCCTTGGCCCCTGCTTGAAAGCGAAACACTTTTTCCGTAAGTAAAGTCAGTGGGTGGAACGCTGTCCGCTGGCTTTCCTTTCCTGGAAATGGGTTCACTTTCAAGGGGTGGCCAAGGCACCAGTGCCTTGGCCCCCACTTGTAAGCGAAAAACTTTGCTTCCCACGGTGTGGCCTCGCTGGCAGGACCACGGGAATCCCAGTGCCACTTCAGGCGGTGTTTGGGGGTGGGCTTTCCTTCCCGCGGCCCGGCCTCACTGGCCGGACCACAGGAATCCCAGCACCGCTTCAGGCAGCATGTGTGTGGGGGTGGGCTTTCATTCCCACATCCCAGCCTTGCTGGCCAGACCACGGAAATCCCAGCGCCGCTTCAGGCGGCGTGTGTGTGTGCTTTTATTCCCCCGGCCTGGCCTCGCTTGCCAGACCACAGGAATCCCAGCGCTGCTTCAGGCGGCATTTGGGGTGGGTGGGCCTTCCTTCCCATGGGCCGGCCTCACTGACCGGACCACGGGAATCCCAGCGCCGCTTTAGGTGGTGTTGGGGTGGGTGGGCTTTCCTTCCCGTGGCCCAGTCTCGCTGGGCAGACCGCGGGAACCCCTGTGGCGCTTAAAGCTGCTTGTTTGTTTTGTGTGGCTGTGAGGCACTGGGTTTTTAATTTTTATTTTTCACGCGGCGGGCTTCTCAGCGTTCTGCGCACTCATGGCACGCAGGACTCTGGGGCTTGTACTTATGGGTTTGCGGTTTGTGTTTGTGCTGCATTTTTCCCCCTGATTGGCCGTGGCGCATTTCTCAATGTTCTTTGTGCTCGCGGCTCTCAGCTTGATTGGCTGTGCCGCGGCGCAGTCCAAATAACATTGGGAAATGAAGTTATTTCCCTTTTTTCATGTTTGTGGGGCTCTTGCCCCACTGGCGCATTTCTCAAACTTTTGTTGACCTGCAGATCCAGTTCGGGCGTGTGCACGAATGGTCGGTGTGGGCTAGTAGGGCCTGGGCTTAGGATCCTATGTGAAGTTCCAATGGTTAACGCTTGATTTTATAAATAAAGATTTGCTTCTTCTTCATTTTAAGCACTCTCACTTCCATTGAATTAGTTTCATTTTAATATGATAAAGAACTATTGGGATTTTAAAATTAGAACCAAAGTATGATGCTCAGGGATTGCAGTGGCTCAAGTGGCTAAGATGCTAAGCTCGCATCAGGTCAGAGTTCCATTCCTGGGTACTGCATGATGGAGTGAGCTCCCATCTCTCTTCCAGGATCTGCACAGGATGCTGAGTTTTTAAAGGGATAACATTTCCACTTAATACTTGGCTATTTTCTGGCAAGAAAATGGCTTGGGTATTGGCCCAAAACCTATTGCATAGTTACTCCTGGACTGCAGTGGCTCAAGTGGTTAAGACACTGAACTTGCTGACTGGAAGGTTGGAATTCGATTCCTGAGTACTGCATGACAGAGTGAGCTCCCATCTCTGTCCCATCTCTTGCCAACCTAGCAGTTTGAAAGCAAGAAATTGCAAGTAGATAAATAGGGACAACTTTGGTGGGAAGGTAAACAGCATTCCATGCACTCCGGTGTTGAGGTATGCTTGCCACATTTCCACAGAAATGTCTGCAGACGCAGACAGCGTTGGCTTAATAATTTATCCTCAGCCCTAATTAAATTAGGGATTATAGATACAATAGTTTAACCTTTTCCCCTGCCGTGTCTAATTTTTAAAGCAGAATGAATATCATGTGTTCCAAAATTTAAGAAATATTGAAATCTATAGAAAATACTTAAGCTTTTATTTCTGTGGGGTCATCATTTTAGGATTGAGCTACTCCAGCAAACTTTTCAGTCAATCTGCCAGACATTTCCCTGTCTTGAAAGCCAGAGATGAAATGTGAAGCATCTAGGCTGGCATGAGACATATAACCCGCTGACAGGCTATGCATATATTTCATTTTAATCCACAAGGATGGTAACATATAAATTATCCTGGCCTTATGAAGAATTGCAGGAAATGTCAATGGCATAATGTCTATCTGTCTGTCTGTCTGTCTGTCTAAAATTCCAGAGAAATGTCTGCAGACACAGATAGCACTGCCTCTTTGGCTGTAAACATAGATGAGCACTCAACCCTAGAGTCGGATATGACTGGCTTTCGAGTAAGGGTGACCATTGCCTTTACCAATCTATGTACTGAGAGTGGGAGCCATTAATAACATACATTGCCTTTGAGAGCTGGTTTCTGATGTTTCTTTCACAAACTTGGCCTGTGACTATTTATTTCTCTCAAACCGTTCAGGGTGAATAAAACCTAAGAGGAAAATACTTTAAAAATTCATATGGTAGATGGCTCTCTCCTGTTTTCTGTGGATAATTATATAAAATATAATAGATCTATCTAATGCTGGTTAGTAACATGCAAGAAGGTCTGTGTGTTTGTTTAAGGACTGGCATTCACAATCATTCAGTTACTTACAGTGCAATGTAAGAGCAGGAGTGCATAGTTCAAATCATGCTGATGGCTATTTTTACTGAGCTATGTTTGTAACATTATCCTGTTAGCTTCAGGAAAGCATTTCAATTTTAGCTCAGTGTTTGATTTCTTAACCATCTTTTTTCATTCTTTTTTTCTCTGTCTGTAAAGATTTCTTTGTATCACTCTTATTTTTCATTTCTCTCTCTCTCTTATTGCAGGCCACTCCAGAGCACCATGCCTAAGTCATCCTCCCTTTTTCTTATGCCTTCATACTGTCATAGTTCTCTTTACAACAAACAGCATTTATTGTTTGCATATTGTTATAGATGGGTTTAAATTTTTTACTGTTTCAAGACATAAAAAGAAAGGAGCACTACCCATACAATTGGAGCATGGAATGTGAAAATGATGAATCAATGTAGGCTTTAAAATGTAATATAAGAAATCATTGTCGTCGTCGTTGATTGCACCTCATATCTGAGAATGCATTTTTTTCTTGAAGCAGGAAAAATATCACTGGTGTGAATCTGTTTAAAGTGGATCCCAGCTTGCGATGAAGTGACCCACACACTATGATCTTGGAGCCATGTACTGCAGCACACATGAAATGAGACAGGCAGGATTTAACACCGGAACTGCAATGGACTGCCACAGCCTTGAAGATATTAGCAAGGTGTGCCTTCACAGCCAGTCCATCTGGAATGGCCTCTTCTGCCTCCATGACCTTTGGGAATCACAGTTTTTCCTCCACTCATTTTGCTGTTGGGCCCAAATGATGGTTTCAGTGTCATTTCCTCTACCGAAAGGGACCCTCACCTAAAGGGGCTTATTCACACATAGCCGTTGGCCCCTTTAGGGAGCCAGGTTAGTTAACCACCACCTGACACTTGGCAATGAGTCACTGCCTGTATGGTCTACTCCATTACCGTAGCAGATGACCGGCCAGACAGACAATATAAGAAATAGAATACAAACATTGTAATAATTGAGATTAACAAACTAAAGTGGACTGGGATAGGATATTTTAAATCAGATAATTATCGTTTGTTTAAATTTGGAAGCAACAAACTCAGAAAAGCTACAAGAATCTAATAATGAGGCAAGACAAAGTGCATGCTATAGGGCAAATTCTGGCAATTTATATAACCATCATTTGAACCTATGCTTCAGCTACAGATGCTGAAGAAGACGGAGATATGTAAGGCTGTTATGAAATTGTTCAGGAGGAAAATGATCAAACAACAAAGAAGAGATGAATTGATAATCATAGGGATTACCATCATAAGTAGGAAATAAAACAGAGCTGAACAACATTGGAGCCACTGACTTAGAAATCAGAAATGAAGCAGGAAAGTAATTAATAGACATTCATTCATTCATTTACCACCCATCTATTGCTTCAGGCAATCAAAGAGGCAATTGTACCCATGAACATCCTTACATGCCCAATACAGATATCTAATAGATAGACTATTTGTACTCTTCTTCTTCTTCATTTGTGTTTAGGCCAGACTTGAAACTGCCAAAATGAAGGCACCTTTATATAATTATAATCATATTGTTTTTGAATATAATTTAAATAGCATTATTGAATAATTTAAAGACCATGTAAAGGACAGATTGACATTACTAAATAAAATAAGTGAAAGAAACAGGGAAATACAAATTTTCAGCAATTTGTATGGAAGAAGAATGGAATAAGAATTATTGCAAAGAAATAGAACACCACCAGCAACAAGAACAAAGAGAAAAACTAGAGATTTCTTCCATAAATTCCAAGCGATCAAAGATAAAGATAAATCAAGATTAGAGATGCTGAAACAATGTAGTTTGTGAGCAGGATAAAAAAAATTTTTAAAAGAAAAAAGGTAACACAGGGCAGAATTTATCATTGATTTATGCATGTGTATGAGGAATTAAATGTAGTGGCATATTGCCACTCATTATCAAGGTGCAACATCTACTCCATAAATGCACATGAATTTCCTTTTGCAAGTGTAAACTGCAATAAGATTCTGGCCAATATAATGATGAGATATACTGAAGCAAGGATGGTGCACACCTTCGAAGAAGAATCCTTTAATAAAGAACCTGCAGTTTTAAGGAAAAGTTTGGAAACTGTTCTCAGTGCACTTGAAATAAATTACCAGGAGAATATATGATATAAAAAGAGTTCTATGGAGACCAAAACTATTCAAATACCTCATGTCAGCAAATAGGAAAAACAAAACAATGGATCAGAAATATTCAATATATATTCCGGGGTAAATCGAAAGAGCCTCCTTGAAGATTGTTATATTTGTAACCACAATCTGGCATACCCCGGGCAATGACAACCTTGTTGTGCCAGCTAATCTTTCTTGCACTAGGTCAGGCAAATAGAACTATGGAATGAATTCACCAAATGTTAGCTTCGTTTTGGCAGTTTCATGTCTGACCTAGACATGAAAGAAGAATATATATTCCAACCCCCAAGAAAAGAGATTGCCAAGAAGGGCAGCAAATGAGGGCAGTTACATTAATTTTCCTTAAAATTAAAGTCATGCTCAGGAGGTTGCAAAAAAAGAGAATAAGATGATATTGCAAATATACTTTGGCTATAGGTACATATCAAAGGATTTCAGAAGAAGACTGGATTATGTTTTGTAGATAATAGGAAAGCTTTTGGCTGTGCAGATCATGAAAAATATAGATTGTTCTAAAAGAAATGGGTGTCTGAACTGTTCTCATCTGCTTGCTGGCTCAATGCATGTCTTTCCTTTTATCATCCACACTAGTTGTTCCACCCAGTTAAGGACACTGCAATCTTTTCATACTGAATGCTTATTTGACTTGAATGGGAGATGTAGATGAAAGAGATATGAAAGCAAGACTGGTGCTGTAATTAATAAAAGTCAATGGACATCTTAGTTTAATAACATATCGCTGAAGATCAGGGCCAAGATCATCCATATTAATGTATTCTCAGTTATTATGTACATATGTAAAACCTGGAACAAAAAAAGCATGCAGGAAAGAGATAAATGCCTTCAAAATATGGTGTCAGAACAGCACTATGTGGATTTCCAGAAAGACAAATAAGATGTGTAAAGTGATGGTATCACACTTTGGATGTATCATGTGAAGACGAAGCTTCATGGAAAAGGCAATAATGCTATGAAAAGTAGAAGATAGTATGAAAAAGGAAGACATAACAAAAGATGTATTAGCTCATTAAAGAAAGCTATTTCCTATAGTTTTTGTTGTGTATTGAATAAAATTTGTCCACCATTTTATGTTCCCCTCAGTTTCTAAGTAACATGAGATTCAGGTTTTCGCCATTTTACTCCGAGAAGTGCGATTGAGAACAAGTCTTCAATCACCCCACTCTCCTTCAACCAATCCTGTTAAAGCCTACCAAAATGTATCTTTGGGCACCTGTATATAAGTTGCTGTGGCGCAGTTAAAATTGTGTTCTTAACCCTGCAATAAGGTTATGTGTTTGGCCCGTATTTCTGGCTGCTGCTCATCATTTCTGAAACACTAAATTGGCAACGAGGATGGGATGGTGTCTCACAAGAATTCCATTGGCCCTTTCAACATTACAGCACCGGAGAAATGGCTCCTCTATGAAAAACAATTCAAACATGCCATGGCGGCTGACAGTATCATAGAGGAAAATCTGAAGAGATCATGTTTCCTCACAAGATGTGGTCTGGCTACCCTCGAGTTGGCCATTCACCTGCTATTGCCATGGAATATCAACAATGTTCCCCTCACCAATATCCTGATGGCCCTTCAAAATCACTTTCAACCAAGGGTCTCAATTTTCCCTGCCCGGGTCGCGTTTCACTGCCGTTACCAATACCCCGGAGAGTCTGTGGCCGATTATGCCACTGGCCTATGACTCGCAGTAGCTCCTTGCCAGTGGCCGAACATCGAGCACACCCTCCGTGACCGCCTGCTAGCTGGAGTTTGGGATGAAGAGGCTCAACGCACATACTGACCTTCAAGTCTGTATTGAAGGAGGCATCTGAGGCAGCCAGGTTGGGGGTGAAATCCTTCAAGCAGCAGTCGTCACCTTCGGGGCACCAGAATCTGCTGTACAGGCCCATGGCTGTTCATCGTTGTCACCCTCCTCCTCATCAGCATCGCCACCATCTTCATGCATGTCCGGATCCAGCGATGAGGACGGAGGGGGTTGGAAAGGTCCGGAAGAAGAAGAAAAAGCATGATCCGAGGGTCCTGAAGAAGTGTGACAGCGAAAGTGCCTATTCCGGAATGCAAACTGCCACCATTGCGGCAAGCGAGGGCACATTGCCAAAGTGTGCCGCCAGCAGAGCTGGCAAGCCCCAGCATCAGATGAGTGGCCAAGAAGACCAAGAGCGGACATCTCCAAGATTTCGTCGGGGGATCCAGTCAGCAGTGTGTTCACCATGACCAGCTGTTTCTTCGTGGAGCTGCAGCTGCAGGGTGTCCCAATGCATATGGAAGTGGACTCAGGTACGTCTTATTCCATCTTGCCCCAAAAAGACTTCCTAAAAATTCCCCCTGCCTCGTGCCCTAAGTTGCGGGCATTGAAGACGTCCCTTCGAGACGTGCAAGGATGCCACATTCCAACTTTGGGTGGGGGATGTTTCTTACATTTCAAAAACATTTGCACCAAATTGCCCTTTGTAGTGGTGAAACAAGGAACTAACTGTTTGCTGGGGATCCAGTGGTTCGAACCGCTGGGAATAAGACTATCTGGAATAAATGCTGTGAGTTCTGATCTGGTGCTGAACGTTTGCAACATGCACCTGGAGGTTTTCAAAAAAGGACTTGGAACTTATGTGGGCCCCCCGGTCTCATTTGAACTTGACCCGGATGTATGGCCTATCCCCCTTAAATCTCGATGTGTTCCCTTTGCTCTTAAGGACAAGATAGAGGCAGAAATTGATAAGCTTGTGGGTCAAGGTATTCTGGTTCCTGTTCATTCTGCCGAATGGGAAACTCCCATTGTGACCGCCATCAAGTCAATGGGGAGGTTAGGATCTGTGCAGACTACAAGTGCACGATCAACAAAGCTATTTGGCCCAATGCATATCCAGTCCCTGTTGTCATCCCCCTGCTGGCTACCTTACATGGGGAGGGGGGGGAAGTGTTTCACTAAATTGGATTTAGCACAAGCTTACCAGCAGCTAACGGTCACGCCTGCTGCTGCAGTCATGCAAACGATTGTCACTCATAGAGGGGCTTTCAAAGTCACCCATTTGTAGTTCTGTATAGAAATCTTCTGCGATTGTTAATTTAATTTCAGTTTTATATTGTCTTTTCCCTTTATTATCTATTAATGCCTCCATTTGTCCTTTACTTTTTTGTCTGACTTTTCTTGCTAAAATTTTCATATTATTATTGTTGAATTCAAAATCATTCCTTTTTAAATATGCCATATCTTTTCTTACCTCTTCCACTTCCATGGCAAATATTTCCTTTTTAATGCTTGTAATTTATTCCAAATTGCTTCAATCCCCGTGTCTGCATGTTTTTTTTCTAACTCTTTCATATCCTGGTCTCTTTTAATTGCCTGTCTATTTAACTCTCTTTCATAGATAGCTTTCTCTTGAATATAGTCCCCTCTAATAACGGCCTTCATCGCATCCCAAAGAGTATGAAATTTCACTTCCCTGTTATCATTGTTTTCCCAATTCATTGTCCATTTATTTATTAATATTTTTATCACATCATTGTTAAGCAATTTTGTATCCATTCTCCATACTCTATTTTGATATACTGTATTCTGTTTGTTAATTGGACTTACAACATAATCATCGTATGGTCTGATAGTTTAAAGTTTCCTATCTTGAAATCTTCTAAATTCTGTAACATATTTTCCGACACAAAAAAGTAATCTAACCGGGAATATGATCTATATTTTTTTTTTGGGGGGGGGGAGTATATGCTCTTTCTTTACCTTTATCTGTGCATCTCTGAGACCTAGCTTCCCAATCCACTTATCTATCAATTTGTATTTGGTTTTTCTATTATTATGTTCTGTTTCATCTAATTCTGATCTAATTAGATTGAACCCCCCCCCTACAATTAAATTTGAAGATCTTTCTTTTTTAATAATGGGCAAAATTTTATCTAAGAAAAGTCCCTGATTCTCGTTAGGTGCATATACATTCACGAATGTAAATTCTTCCTCCTCAATTTTACCTTTTATCAATTGAAATCTACAATCCTTATCCTTTATACTCTTGGACATTGTAAAATCTAATTTATTTGATATAAGGGTAGCCACTCCCCTTGAGTTGGACAATCCCAAACTCTTTTCATATATTTCCATCCCTTTTACATATATATTATTTTTATTTTCACTTTTTTGATGCTTTTCCTGGAGGAAAATAATATCTGCTTTCTCTCTTTTCAATGCCCCTTCCAATCTTTTCCTTTTAATTGGCTTCCCCAGACCCTTAATGTTCCACAAAATAATTTTTAACTTTTTAAGCATTCATGGTTAGTGCTCATTCTGTTATCGCTGCAAATTCCCCCACAATGTGAATACATAAACATTAACAGACAACCCATAACCACACTTTCCTCCTCCAAAAACATCAAGTCAGAGGGGGAAAAGAAAAAGGAGACAGAAAAGTCTACCCTCCCCACTTTCCTACCAAAAAGTAACCTTTGAAAACAAAGAGGGGAGGGGGGTTGTGGGCAGCGAATATAACTTATGGCTAGTATCTGTTTCTTATTCATTACATATTATTTTATTATCAGCAGTGATTTCAATTTTTATAACATGTTAATTCCTTGATCTATATCCTATTCACTTCCACCTTCTGCTCTTGCGGTTTCTTCCTCCTCTCCCTCCTCCCCTGCAGCTTCTTCCTCTTCTCTTTCCACTGTAGGAGTTACTCCTGCAGTGATCAGGGTTTCTTTAAGTTGTTTCCATTCATTCGATCCCTTTTCTATCACCTTAGCTTCTATCAACATATTTAAACCATAGGGATTGTCCCTAATCCCAAAAAATTTCCCGTGCTCAGCAAAAGTTAATTGTTTATATGGCCTCCATTTATATTGTATGTCTTTTTCCCTGCAGTTTTTTCATGATTGGTTTTATTTGCAATCGCCAAATTCGCTCTTCTAAAGCAATGTCCTTAAATATCTCCAACTTTGTGCCTTCCATTTCTAGAACTTCTGGTCCCAAGGAATTAACATGTTTCATTATTTTTAGTTTTCGACCCAAATTGGTAAATTTAATAGAACATTTCTAGGTCTTTCCCGATTCTTTTTTTGGCCTAGCCTATATACACTTTCTATATCTTCTAATCCCATCTCTTCTCCTAATTCCATACTATTAATCCAGTCCACCAATCTTTGCCTCTAATTATCTGGGCTCCTTTCTGGAATATTTCTAATAACCAAATTATTCCTTCTCTCTTGATTCTCCAGTCTTTCCATTCTTCTATCATATTGTTTCTGCCTTTCCTCTTTTATCTGTGCATGTTCTTTGACCTCTTTTAGTTCATGTTTCATTTTCCAGACCTCCTTCCCAATTGCATTAACTCCCTCTTTCAGTTCATCTATTTCCTTTAACAGATTGGTACATTCCTTTTTGGTGTTCTTAAATGCCTGGGCAATACTCTCTTTTACATCTTTTTGAATTTTTTGATTATCTTTTGATCGCTGATCTTCCAATGCTTGGAGCTTACTTTGAAGTTCATCTTCCAATTTATCAAACCTAGCTTCCATCTCCCCCTTTAAATCATTCCAATTTGGGCTTGAGCCCCTGGCACAAATTGGCTCTTCCTCTCCCCCTTAACTTTCCCTTTATCCACCCTTTTTTTGGTAGCCATCTGTATTTCTATCCCTTCTCCTCTAAACAGCTCTTGTCCACCCTCTTCTTCCTATTCTTCATGCCCCTCTTGTTGCTCGCTATCTTCTTGTTTAAAATTCTCAACTTTCTTTCCTCTACCTTTTTCCTCAATTGTTCCAATTCTAGAATCTCTTTAATCTCATCCTGCTGTGATCTACTCCTTTCTTCTTCCTGATCCCTTCTCTCTAATCTTCCTGTTCTAACCCGTCATGTCTTGTTTAGGAATGTCAATTTTCCTACTCATTAATACTAAAATCTTATATAATAATATTTCCAAAATCTTATGACTATAATCTATAATCTATAACTATAGTTAATATTTCCAAAATCTTATAACTATAATCAAAGATATATTACTTATTAGATAGAGGAGAATTATAAAGAAGAAACTGTTCAAAGTTTATATAACTGGCATCCCAAAGTTTCTTTTTGAAGACGGTTTCCAATCTTTCCCCTCCTTTATTTCCTCCTCCCTTCAAAATAAACCCAGGTGTTATAGTGCATAAGATAAGGGGAGCCTTGTACAACTATATCGCCAGCTGGCAGATTTCAGAGTCCTTGAAACCTTGTATCTTCTCTCAGCGATTACTGTCTCTGCTGTTCTGGTTTTCTCTTCCCAAGCCACTATTTTTGCTGGTATACTGCTCCGTTCCAATTCAGTTATTCAACTCAATTGTCCAACAGCACTTTTTTAAATCTGCGAATTTCCAAATATTTCCAGATATCTTACTTGATTACCTACTATTCAAAACCCTCAAAAGCTCAATGACTCCACAATTCACAAAATCCAGTCGATAGATTGGTAAATAGAGGTCTCTGTGCTCTGTTCCCTTTTTATTCCTCAAACTGTTTATTTTACTATAGTCTCTGTTGTTCCTGTTTTTTGACTTCACAACCCGTCTCCACTGCCGCTACTTGTCATCCAAAACCTCCCCTCTCCGGCCACCTCTTGTAAATCCAATTGCTCTCCCTTCTTGTCAATCTTCCTGTCACTCAATCATCCATGTCCTCTTTTCCTCTGTGATTCACTCCTGTCTCACCATCCTCCATGGCCCCAACAGAAAACAGTGTTATTCAGTGAATGGATATACGTTTTTCAAACCCTGTCTGGCCGTACAAGTCTTTCTTTAGTTTTGGCAGGTTTTTCCAATCCTCGCTGGCTTTACATTAAATGTTCAGCTTCAGTTCATATTCACTCTAGACAATCACTTGCCCCGCTCCCCGACGGAGTCAGCCCAGGCTCACCCCAGACTACTCTCAAATGTGGGAGTCTGCATAGCCAAGAAGAAAAGTCTAAAGGAGCTGAATCCAAAGCCCAAAAATTTCCAACTTTGTCCTACTTTATCCAGCACCAGAAGCAAGTAGGAATCTAATGAGAATGAAAGTTTTCTCTTTCTCAGCCAACTTATGCTCCAGAGCCAACCAGTCTTGCCGCCTTGCAAATCTCGCCAGGGAACCACTACCTTACTTGCGCCTTATAGCTTGCAGTCTTCTGGAATCTGCCTGATATCTCAGCAATCTCTGGACAATCTATCCTCCCAATGCTCAATGGGGATCAACCTCTAAGTTTTTCCCCATTAATTTAAGTCCATTTTGGGTCTTCGAAACCCCCTTTTTTCCGCTTCTCGCGGCTCACCCTTCAGAACTAATGGAAAAAGCTGCTGATCAATCTGCCATGATGCCACGCCCCCTGGACCCAGAAATTTATGTTGCCACCCATATAAGGTACAAAAAAGAAGACAAATTAGATTAGTGAAAAGTTGAAAAATAAAGCAATACCATTGAGAAAATAGTAGTTAAGTCTGCATCTGTGCATAGCCATTGTTCATCTCTGAACAATGTGGAGTTTGTCACCATACTTTAGTATGATCATCCAAATTTCACTGAACCTTATTTATTTCCTTGCAATTTAATATATAAATCAGGCTATGCTGTGTTATTGAGGTCCATATTGTTGGTTTGACTTTATATATCTATAAAGGGGTGGAAGAAATTTATTTGGAGGGTAATGTGATAATCACTTAAAATTAACTTTGTTTTATAAGGTTTTTGTGGTTCTCTGCATTGGCTAATACACCTAAGAGTGCATAAACCTACCCAGTCAAATTAAGTATACATACTACCTGGCTAGAACTTATAATGAGCCCCTTTAGGAAAAAAAACCTCTAATGTCTTCAAGAGTTTTCACAATCTGTGAGAACGTTGGTTGCAGCTGTTGATATGATTAATATTTTTAAAGCAGGGGAAAAACTTTTGTTATCATCATCATCATCATTGTTCTTGTTGTTGATATCATCAGAATAAAGATACAAGTGTGTATTTCAGCTAGCAAGTCTCAACTAGGAGAACCTATGAACTGGGCTGGTGTGTCCTTACAAAGCTGGTGAAAGTAATATTAAAATCGAAAGTAATTAAAAAAGATATTGAAAGAGTTAAAAAGAATTTAATATACCTGAAGAGAGATTATTTTGAATTTTCCAATAAAAAACTTGAAATTACTGGCAAGGGTGGCAGAGGGAAAAAAAGATAGAAGAAGTATGGGAATTCTAATAAATAAGGCTGGAAAGAGATGTAATAAGATAAAAGATAAATTAGAAATTGTAAAGAAAAATGGTTAAAGCTCAAAATAAAGCCTGAATATATAAATCAGATGGAGGAAAAAATAAAATTATTGAAGTTATTGACAAATTAAAAATAGCCAAGGCGTCTGGGGAGGATGGTCTATCCACAGATTTTAAAGAGATGCTGGTTCCAAAAATATTGAGGATATTTAATCATATATTGGAAGGGGATAAAATGCCACCATCTTGGTATAGAACAAACATTATTTTAACTCCTAAATCGGATAAAAATTTAGAAAAAATAGAATCATTTAGGCCAATATCATTTATGAGTGACAATGCAAAGTTATTTACTGCCATTCTTGCAAATAGACTAAATAAATTTATGGATAATTATATCAGATTTATGAAAAGAAGGCACATGTCTGATTTGATAAGAAGAGTAGTAGATTTGGCTGCAAAGGCATAATATAATAAAGAAAAAGATAGGCATATTATCCCTTGATATTTACAAAGCATTTGTTTCGCTTCAATTCAATCACAATTAAGAGAATTATACAGAACTTTGTTTTTTGGGGAAAATTTAAGGGGCTAATAGATCAATTGTACCGGCGTGGTACAGCAAAAATAATAGTAAATGACACAAATACAGAAGATATCATTTTAGGTGCAGGAACTAGACAAGGAGATCCGTTATCTTCACTGTTATTCATTATGGCTATGGAGTTACTTGCAAATGTGATTAGATCAGATGAGAATGTAGAAGGGATTGCAGGAACTAAAATAAATTTATATGCGGATGACACTCTAGTTATTTTAAATAATCCACAAGTCTCATTATCTAAAGTACAGATTCATCTTAAAAAAATTTCAGGAAGCAACAGGATTGGAGGTAAACTGGGATAAGTCAGAAGCTTTAATTTTTAATTTGAATAATGAGGATAAGGAAAAAATTAGCGATAAGATCAAGATTCAAATTAAGAACAACATAAAGTATTTAGGGATTAATATTTCAAGTAATTATGAAGATCTAAAGAAATTGAATTACGATAAATGTAAAAGAGAATACAAAGATACAAAAAAATTAAATTTATCCTGGTTTGGGAGAATTGCAATGTGCAAAATGAAGTTATTGCCTAAATTAAATTTTTTATTTGATGCATTACAAATACAAATTAATGAAAAATGTTTTAAAAATTTCCAAAGTATGATAAACAATTATTGCAATGGGGATAAGAGACCAAGAATAGAGAAATCTTTATGGTATTTATCACAGAAATTGGGCGGATTAGGAATTCCAAATGTTAAAAATTATTATAATGCATTTCAATTAAGAAACATATGTAAAATATTAATGAAAAAAGAACACATATGGGAAAAAGTAGAATTGCAAGATATTTCGGAAATTGGAAATGAGATCTTCTTGAATACAATTAAGGGGGGGAAAGGAATATCAAATACATTGATAGTACTAGTTGATACATGGAGGGTGTTAAAGAAAGTTTAGCCCTGGATAAGTCGATGATAATTGAGATAAGTGATATAAAAACATTTCCATTAAGATTAGATAATAACCTAGTAGGTGTAATTAATAGAAAAGATGTGTTGAGTTTAAAAAATTGGTTGAAGATTTGTAATGATGATGTCAAAAAAGCGGACTTATTTAGGCAAATGAACTTAAACTGGCTGCAAGTTGCTCAAGTGAATAAATGGAATAAAAAACAATTAGAAGAGGCAAGTATAGACAGAAATAGATCACCATTTGAAGAATTGGTACGCAGTTTAAGGACAAATCAAACACAAATTAAAGGAATAGTCAGTAAAATATATAAGATACTAAGAAATGATGAAAACCCACAGGATACATTAAAGTTAATTTGGGAGCAAGATTTGAATATTAAAATTAGTGATGTAGGTTGGAAAAGCAAATGGAAGAATAGAATTATGCACACCCTTTCGGTTAAAGTTAAAGAACACAACTACAAATTAATATGGAGATGGTATTAAACACCAATTAGATTACATCAGGTGGATAGCACAAAGTCAAAGTATTGTTGGAGATGTAATGATACTCCAGGGTTATACTTACATATGTGGTGGGAATGTAAAAAATTGTAGTCCTTTTGGACAAAAATTAACAGGGAAATTAATGCAATATTAGATATTGATTTCAAACTGGATGCAAGTATGGCCATTTTATCTGAGGTTGACAATTTGAATTTGGACAAATATAGAAAAGATTTATTATTAATAATGTTAACTGTAGCAAGACAATGCATTGCTAAAAATTGAAAAAGTGAAATAATAATTAACACAGAGGATTGGTATAAGGAAATGTGGATATTAGCAGTGAATGACAAGTTAACATGGGAATTAAACACAAGAAAAGGAGTAATAAACGAAAACAAATTCCATGAGATTTGGAAATATTTTATTGAGTATGTGTTAATTAAGAGACAAGGTTGTACTCCGGCGCCTGAATATCGTTCATTCTGGATGTAAAATAGTGATAAAAAGTAAAGTCATTCTCCGTAAGCGTTGTAAATATCACTGGGTGAATGTAATGTTTACATATACAGTAAAATACATTATACTTAAGTAATAAGGATAGTGATAAGAGTAGATATTATACATAGATTTAAAACAGAGATTAATTTAATAGGATGAATAGATTTCATTTTTCTGTATATTTCATTTAGTTGTATTTTGTAACAAGTTTATTATGCTTTGTATTGTTTTTGATTTTTGTTTGTTTGTTATGTGATATTCTGTTTCAAAATAGTTTTTATTTGTTTTATGTACACTGTTATTTGATAATAAAATTTAATAAAAAATAAAAATATTAAAAATATTAAAACTTAAAGGTCAAATTCAACATCAGGGAAGTTCTGGCAGTGGGTATGCACATGAGGCTAAAGGCAAAAGAGAGGAAACAAAGATATCAGCATAGTTAACTTAAAGCTCTTCTTTAAGTGCCATATTCGATTCAAAATATTGGTTATCAAAATGGCGATCTGCCACAAAGATTATCCTGGGAAGAATATAATACAGTAGTCTTCCATTTGCCTTCCACATCGCAGCTTGACACCTGTACCACTGAACGAGTTCCATGAGTCATTTTCTGGTTCTGAGCCCTTTTGGCACACAAAGTCCTCTTCAGCTGCAGGCCAGAATTGACGAAGCTGCTGCCCTCCATCAAGATGGATTCAAGGGGGATTTAATCCACTTGGAACCATAACTTTTTCCCTGTGGACTTTGCCACCCAAGGCCATTAGTCCTCAGGGTTTTCATGTTAGTTAACCATAGTCACTGGCAGTCTACTCTTCTACCATAGCAGGAGAACCTGGCCAGTAATTAAGCCACGAGAGAAGCATTTTAATCTTTTAATATGGGGATCAGGAAAAGGGAAAATGCCAAACAATCATATTATATGGAACTCCAGAGGGGACCCTGAAAGTGCTATACTAACCCCTTCACAGGAACTGAAGTTCCCCAATGAATGAAGGAAGACAGTATATGTGAAATGATACACAGATAGAGAGATAGAAAGAAATCAGGTCAGCCTCCAGTATAATTCAAATTTCAATTAACATTACAATTCAAGTTTCACTATAACCACCCCTGCTACCTCTGTTGAACAAACTGGATATTTAGAAGAGCAATAGATTTTAACAGAGTATATTACAACAATAGGACCTCGGAGAGTGATCTCATTCTAATTTTTTAAAAAATAAAATGGTATCACTGTCTATTATAATGCATAGCTGTCAACTACCCCATTTTGGCTGGGAAACCCCTGTATATTTACCCCTCTTCCCGCTGCTCTCCCATTTTATTAATTTCCCCATAATCTCATGTATTATTTTTTAAAAAATCCTGATCGGAGGTGAAGCTGCAGTTTTCCCTCCTGCTACCAAAGGCCGCTGGTGTGTGGCTTTTTGCTTGCAGAAAGGGAGGGAGACGGTGGGGGGCCTTCTTTCATCTCTCTGCTCTGCTTTCGCTCCTTTGACTCCTCCTTGGCCCAGGGCGAGGGGGAAATGGAAGAAAGAGCTGCCCGCGCTTGTCCCCTTTGGATAAGTCTATGTCTTTTGGTTTTGTTTACTTTCCTGTGGTGTGCGTAAGTCTCTCTGTCTTTGTTTATTTTGCGCTCTCCCTCTCCCTCTCTCTCTCCCTCTCTCTCCCTCTCTCTCTATCTGTGTGTGTTACTTGCCTTTGTATGTGTGGGTGTGGGTGGAGAGCAGTGGTGTGTGTGTTTGTGTGTGTTGTGGCTTTCAAACAAGGGATACCTTTATCTTTACCTTGCTTGAAAGTGAGTTGTATCTGACTCTAGGGTTCAGTGCTCATCTCTGTTTCAAAGCCGAAGTGCCAGCGCTGTCTGCTTCTTCAGTAACAGAAGTTTCCATGGTCATGTGGCAGGCATTACTAGACACCGGAGTGCATGGAATGCTGTTTACCTTCCCACCAAAGTGGTCTCTATACCTCTACTTGTAATTTCTTGCTTTCGAACTGTTAGGTTGGCAGGAGCAGAGACAAAGATGGGAGCTCATTCTGTTCTGCAGTACTTGGGAATAGAACTGCTGACCTCCTGCCTCCCAGTCAGCATCTAAGCAATAATGGTCTTTCTGCTGCAGATTGAATCACAAAACAAAACAAAACAAAAAAAACACACCCAACAACAAGTAATTGCTGTATTTTAATGTTGCTAATTGCTAAATACTGTATTGGCCTTTCTGTTGCAATTCAACTGTGTTTTAATATATATGGGCTTTCGTGGATCAAGTCCACTTTGGTTTTATTTAGCAATTAGTCTTTGTTTCTGCAAGATTGTGTGGAGGGCCAGTTTGTAAGCTCTCCCCACAATCTTCCAGCAACCAGGTCTAATTGCTAAATATTGGTCTTTCTGTTGCAATTCAACTGTGTTTTAATGTATATCAGCTTTTGTGGATCAAGTCCACTTCAGTTTTATTTAGCAACTAGCAGAGTTTGCCTGGCATTGCCGGGCTGTTTTAAATTGCATTGAAAGGTGTTTTTTTTCTTAATGTTTGTAAAGAAGAGGTTAGTCTGTAATTGTCATTTTTAAAATATTTATCTATACACACTTTTTTGTGGTCATTTGTTAAATAGATTTCATTGTTTTGATACTGTAAAGTAATAACATATTTGTAATTTTTCTAACGTATTTTTGAATATTTTTTAAACATATATTTTATTTTTTGTGACGATGCCGGGTTGTTATAAATTGTGATTATTATTTTTTGGGCGGTTGTTTTGTGGATTAAAAAAAGAACAAAGGATGATATAATGTTTTTCAAATTTTTCTATTTAACCAAATAATGTTTTAGTATGTGACTTTTTAAAATAGTTGTACCATAGGTAATAATTTTAACAATGTCAAAGTACATGTTTTTTACATTCAATGTTTTTAAACTGTGTTTAGATGTTTTTGGTTTTTATGTGAGTTGAAACTCAACACAGGATTTTAGAAATCTTTTTATTTTATTTTTGTGGCATATATTTGTGATTTGTGTAAAAGTATGATGTATAGTTATGTTTTTGACTTGTTTTTACTCTTGTGGCCTTTTGTTTGGGGCTGTTGTGTATTTTTGAGTTGTTTTCACTATTCTGTCCTGCAGGTGGGGCTGCTAGTGGTTCTCTTTTACTTTGACTGTTTTTTTCTCTTGGCCTCTGGGTGGAGCTTCTTCCGGTACGTAGTCTCTTTGTTTCTTCATTTTTGTTCCGGTGGTCATGGAGGGAGGATGTGCTGCTGTTGAGTTGTCTTGTTTTCTTTATTTTGGGAGTTTTCTTTCTTTTGCTTTTGTGGTGGTGGCCTGGGAGGTGTTTCTGTTTGTTATTTTTTGTTTGGTTTATTTTTCAGTTTGTTTAGTTTTAGGTGTGTACTTTGTGGTTTAGGTTTGTTTAGTTTTAGGTGTGTATTTTGTGGTTTATTTCTTTTTGTTTATTCATTGTTTTGTTAATTATTGATTTTTTTGTTTTATTATTTTTTAATATTTTTGGTGTTTTTGTTGGTTACTTTTGTTGGCTGTTTTGTTGTTGGTTAGGGGTAGTTACTTCCTCGAAAGGTAAAGGCAGTGACTGGAGGGCCGTTCGCTGCCTTTCCTTCCTGGGCAATTGGTTCACTTTCAAGGGGGGGCAAAGGAACCAGTACCTTCCTCCCCTTGAAAGCGAAACACTTCCTCGGAAAGTAAAGGCAGCGACTGGAGGGCCGTTCGCTGCCTTTGCTTTCTGGGCAATTGGTTCTCTTTCAAGGGGGTGAAGGCACCAGCACCTTGCCCCCTTGAAAGCGAAACACTTCCTCGGAAAGTAAAGGCAGCGACCGGAGGGCCGTTCTCTGCCTTTGCTTCCTGGGCAATTGGTTCTCTTTCAAGGGGGTGAAGGCACCAGTACCTTCCCCCCCCTTGAAAGCGAAACACTTCCTCGGAAAGTAAAGGCAGCGACTGGAGGGCCGTTCTCTGCCTTTGCTTCCTGGGCAATTGGTTCACTTTCAAGGGGGCAAAGGCACCAGTACCTTCCCCCCCTTGAAAGCAAAACACTTCCTCGGAAAGTAAAGGCAGCGACTGGAGGGCCATTCGCTGCCTTTCCTTCCTGGGCAATTGGTTCACTTTCAAGGGGGGGTGGGTGAAGGCACCAGTACCCTCCCCCCCTGAAAGCAAAACACTTCCTTGGAAAGTAAAGGCAGCGACTGGAGGGCCGTTTGCTGCCTTTCCTTCCTGGGCAATTGGTTCGCTTTCAAGGGGGGCAAAGGCACCTTACCCCCCTTGCTTTTGGTTTTTTTTGTGGCTTGTTTGTTTTGCGTGGCTGTGAGGTGCTGCGTTTTGTATTTTTATTTTTCACGTGGCGGCTTTCTCAGCATTGTGCATGCTCACGGCGCGTAAGATGCTGGGACGTGTGGTTTGCGTTTCTGCAGCTTTTTTTTCCTGCGGCTCAATTTTGATTGGCCGTGGTGCATTTTCCAACATTCTTTTTGCTTGTGCCATTCAGCCGGATTGGCTGTGGTGCGGTGTGGTGCAAGGAACGTTGGGAATCGAGGTTCTTTTCCTTTGTTCGAGTTTGTGGATCTCCTGCCCCACTGGCGCATTTCTAAAATCTTTGTTGACCTCCGGACCGATTTCGGGCAAGTGCACGAATGCTCGGTACGGGCTAGTATGGCCGGGTGTAGTATCCTTTATCAAGTTCCAATGGTTAACGCTCAGATTTATAGGTTAAGATTAGTCTTTGTTTCTGCAAGATTGTGTGGAAGGCCAGTTTGTAAGCTCTCCCCACAATCTTCCAGCAACCAGGTCTAATTGCTAAATATTGGTCTTTCTGTTGCAATTCAACTATGTTTAATGTATATGGGCTTTTGTGGATCAAGTCTACTTCGGTTTTATTTAGCAATTAGTCTTTGTTTCTGTAGGATAGTGTGGAGGGCCAGTTTGTAACTTCTGCAGATGTTTCCATGGTCATGTGGCAGGCATGACTAGACACCGGTGTACATGGAACACTGTTTACCTTCCCACCAAAGTGGTCCCTATGTATCTACTTGCAATGTCTTGCTTTAGAACTGCTAGGTTGGCAGGAGCTGGGACAGAGGCCGAAGCTCACTCCATCCTGCAGAACTTGGGTATCAAGCTGCTGACCTGCCACCTTCCAGTCATCACCGTAGCCACTTGAGCCACTGCAGCTCAGTAATTAAGAAGCTCGCCTTGTTAGCTGGAAGGCCGACATGACAGTTTGAGCTCCCGTCTCTGTTCCAGCTTCTGGCTACCTAGCAGTTCAAAAGCAAGAAATTTCAAGTAGATAAATAGGGACCACTTTGGTGGGAAAGGTAACAACATTCTAGTGTCTAGTCATGCCTGCCACATGTCCACAGAAACATCTACAAACAGACAGTGCTTGCTCTTTGGCTATAAACAGAGATGAGCACTGAGCCCTAGAGTCAGATATGACTGGCAGCATTGGAGCTAATAATCGGTAAAGTTTGCCCTTGCTCGAAAGCCAGTCATATCTGACTCTAGGGATTTACAGCCAAAGAGCCAGTGCTGTCTATGTTTGCAGACGTTTTCATGGACACGTGGCATGCATGACTAGAGCCCAGCAAGTCACATGGCCAGATTTGCCGCACCCACAGATTTGGTCACATCCAAAGAAGGGCATGGCCAAAATTTCCCTTATTTTCAAATCCCAAACTTGACAGGTATGTTGTAATGATAGTTAAAACCAAGAGAGAACTGTTATAAATCTATTATTGTGCATCTGGGATTGCGGTTAATGCTTAATGAGGGAGAAATATAAGAGAGGATTTAGCATTTCTGAAGGAATGTTTTGAGAATGCAGCTCTATAAATGTAGAGGCAGGAATATCCAGGCAGTTAATTCCCATATTGCATCACAAGATCAGAAAAATACTGACAAGACTAGGAACTGTAAAAAATGCATAATGTCTGCTGACAGCCTTAATAGATTGCTGGGCATTACAAATTCCATTCCCATTGCTGAAGCTGTTTCAATATTGTTATGTCCGACCCTTGCAAGCAATAGTCCAGACAACGATGAACAAAACAGCAACAAGTCTTTATTTAACAGTCTATTCAAGATGAGCTTACAAGGTGTTCCAGACATGGAGATGGCTATACAGTCCCATGGAATCAGTCCCTCTAGAATGTGCCAAGGAAGGAGGTAATACCTAACTAACTTTAGGATTGTAGCATAATGGAGGAGACCCAGGCTAGCATGTTGCTGGCTACCTGTACAGAGAGGGAAGTATAGATCCGGTCCGACCCCACCCTTGTTTACCCGTGGGGTTAATATAGTGTCTCCCCAGTGGTGGCTTCTTGATACAAAATAGTGACCCGCCGGACAACTGTAACTAATCAATCATAACAGGGAATATATGTATTTAACCAATGGAGAACAGGATCCAAAACTGGAGCCAATCACAGGACTTTGATTAGCATAATGAGCATGCCCTGTGCAGAGGTTTTCACACCACTTTCTGTTCCTAATTTGGATGGCGGGAAACCACCATTTTCCTCTTGCAAAGGCGCTGCCCACGCTACTTGCAAATGTGCCTGAATACACAACAAATATACATGTTAGCAAGTTGCTTATTCAATGATTTACAGGTCTGCTCATCTTTCCAAATTTTACCTGAACATCAATACATGAATTTATATGAATTTATACATGAATTTATATTTATATATGAATTTATACATGAAGGGCAAAAATACATTTTCTTCTAATCTGAATTTGTTAATCAAAATAAAATGAAAGTAGTAAATGAGGAAATGTAAGAACAATATCATGATTTATCACATGTACAGAGTAATCAGAAATGGATACAACAAGAGCTTGCAAAATGTAGATTGATATAATGTATGTTGTAAGAAAAACTCAAGACAAAGAGAAGATGATCCTCCCCTCCCCCACCATTTAGCCGCAGGCCTACTTATTTATTCCTAGATGCTGCAGCAAAACCAGTGAAGATTGCTGTATTAAAATACAGTACCACCAAAATCTACAGGGTTTTAGACTTCACACAATTCCAGTTCAGATAGATTTCTCAATTATTAAGGAATTGTAGCCAATTAATAATGAATTTTAAGCAATTTAAGGCCAGATTTTACATTAGGAATAACCTGCTATTAGACCTAACATCATACTAGTGTTCAAGAGACAGTGACTGGAATAAGTCTTATGCATCTGAGCAACAAGACCTACAAAAACAAGAATGTGCATAAGGCCTGAAGACCACTTGCAAAACAAAACAAGCCAATCTGCAAACTATAGCGGTGAAAATAACATAGGTGCTTAAAAATAATCTCTAGTAGTGGCAGATTATACAAATGTTCAGTCCATCCTAGGCCTCCCAAAATAACCCTTTTCTAAGCACTCTACATAGAAAATCCTGGAAATATTTGCCATAAATCAGAATTTACTTGATGGCACACAATTCACTGGGGAACAGCAATTTCGTTGTCTTAGATATGTGACCTGTTTTAGACTAACTTCTAGCCTCTGGATCCAAAAATAACTGCATTATTTGTCTATCATGTCATCATCATTTTTAATTTATATACCGCTTTTTCGGCCCAAAGGTGACTCAAAGCAGTTTCCCAACATATTAAACAATACAATAAGAAATATAAACAATATAAATGCTAATTATTACAATCTACAATACACATGTAAATTACAATACAAAGGTAAAGCAAAAAGCCATGTTACAGCAACAAAGCATCAATCCAAGTTACAGTATCAAATACAATATCAAAAAGAATTCAATAGTCATATCAGCCAATGCATAGACAAGACAAGTACCATACAACAATCCCGAAAATAGCAAAAATACTGCAATACCATAGTTAACTTTCAACGAACAAGGACAATAATTTCCAACCCCTGAGAGAGTAGAAGCCAAAGCTCGGAAGTGGGACAGCACTTTACACCCAGCTGAAGCGGCTGGGGCAGTCAAAGTCCTCTGCAGCCCAGCCGAACCCCT
This sequence comes from Bradypodion pumilum, assembly GCA_035047305.1. Lineage (NCBI taxonomy): Eukaryota > Metazoa > Chordata > Lepidosauria > Squamata > Chamaeleonidae > Bradypodion > Bradypodion pumilum. Next base: position 125,009,502 of record JAWDJD010000005.1, on the reverse strand, counting down.
CAGCAACACACAACGTCTTGTTCATACCTTTTAAGTTTTGGTTTTGAAAATAATGGAAAGTTTCTGGGTGTGGCCAAATTTGTGGGTGTAGTCCCTCTACTGGTGCTCTCAGCCAATAGGAGAGCAATAATGCTTCCTATGATCCACGCTCGATCCCATGGAGAGTGGTCACATTCACATTCACATAAGGTGTAGAGAAAAAACTTGACGTGGTAGAAGAAAACTGACTACAGTTCTGAAAACATCATGCCTATTTAACTCTGAAACAGCTCAAAAATCAAACTCAACAGAAATTGTGTTACAAATTGTTCCCCATATCATCACTGAGCCCAATATAAGTTTTTGGTGAGCTACAAAATCCACCAGTTTAAGATCAGAATTACGAAGATCTCACGTTGAATTACATACATTAGGATGGGAATACAAGTCTGATACCTCAATAGACATGTCTTGTGATAAGCAATGCAATATATCAACTCTTTTCCTTGGTATTTGAAACCCAATATATGAATGAGGAGGAGAGCATGCCTGGATCCTTGCCATTGCTGGCACTGTATTATTTTATGAAGAGCCATAAGATAATATCACGTTAATTTCAGATAATATTACATTATATTATCATATTAATTATTGTGCTGCTAGGTGGATTTTCATGTGTTGCCTCCTGCTTGTTGTTGAATTGCACAGAGAATGAGCCAAACTGTGTTTGGAAACATTTGAGAAACTTACTATTGAATATACAGGTATGTTGCCCAATATAATGAATGGATGTTGGGCAAGTGGCTAAATTATTGAAGTGTCTACTAAACTGTGGCCAAACTGTTTTAAGGAACTCTGTTAAGAAGTTCATTAGATGTACTTCACTTTGGAGGGCCAAGAAGAGTTATATAAAGCCACCCAGACTTAAGAAAGTATTACTGCTATTGGGCCTCATTTCATACTCCGTAGATATCAGATGAAGAACATTATTTGTCCACCAAGGTTATTTGAGGACAGATGGATGGCTTTGTTTTCCTCAGCAAAAAAGCTTAACAAAACTCTTTCCTGCTTTCACAGACATCAGATAAAAGCCCTTCAATCTTTCTGTCAATAGCTGCTCTTTAATAACATCTAGGCTGTCAGACAAAGCAAGTTGCTTCCCTTTCTCTTATTGTATTGTTTAATATGTTGGGAAACTGCTTTGAGTCACCTTTGGGCCGAAAAAGCGGTATATAAATTAAAAATGATGATGACATGATAGACAAAAAATGCAGTTATTTTTGGATCCAGAGGCTAGAAGTTAGTCTATGTGGGAGACACCCCCCCCACACACACACACACACTGAAGACAGCTCTGAACATATGTGCCTCATGCCAAAAATGAAATGCAGGAATTTCAGACTTCAAAGAACCAAGAAAAACATAATATCAATCTTAAAAGTTGTATCAGGTTTGTGAAACTACACAATTGAAAAATGGTGTCTTCTGTGCAAATACTCATTAGAATTTTTTGAATGCATCTAAGATATTGACACATAGCTCTTTGGACAGCGCATATACATCCCTGTTAAGCAATAATTACACGAATGAGCTGTTGGGTGGGGCCATGAGAAATGGGAGGAATGAAATTTGTCCCCTTTATTTTGTCTCTAGAAAAATATATATGACTAAACTCATTGTTTTATCTGCATGCCCTAGCAGTAGGTAGATGGGGAAGGAAGAAAAGGACTACACACACAATGGATATCCCCTTCCATTTATGGATGCCATGCTTATCTAGCTTGGAACTTGCATGCAGAAATGTGCTTTAGAATATATGTCGGTCAGTTGGGTTCAAGAGGGGGAAAGTCTACCATATTGGAAGAGTGCTACTTTAATTGCTGAGGAACCCCCAGCGTTTGAGTCACAGAGTTCTTCAGCAGTCCACAAAACTTAATTGAGGAAGGCAAACAAAGTACAGGAAGATTTCTTCGGTGGCAAGGGTCCACAATAAAGAAAACATGAGTGGCCATGCATATGGAACATTAGCTTTAAGTAACACTTTGATTCAGTTATAGAGATTCACTGCAACTTATGACAAGACATTTCCACCATAATTTCCCCCACTTTCCAATATTCCCAAAATGTATCATTTTCATACATAGTTGATAACTCCCTTATTTGGCACAGGATTAACATAATACATTTTCAATTCTTAAGACCCTGCCAATGCATAAGGTGTGCCTTTTCCTTCTCAGGTGGTAAGAGGTTCCACAGGACTGGGGCAGAAACGGAAAAGGCTCTTTTCCTGGTCCCAGTAAGATGTACCTCTTTCACTGATGGGACCACCAGTGAGCCCCTCCTGTCTGCCCTAGTAGGATTGGCTAATTTCCTTGTGGCGATGTAGTCTCTTAAGTAGCCTGGTCCAATGCCATATAGGGCTAGCCCCAATGGTTTTTTTCCTTTCTTACACAAGTGGATGGATTAAATGAAAAAATGACTGATTTTTGTTAAAATCTAAAAGCAATGTGCAGGGGAGAGGGTTGCAGAAGACTTCACAAAATTGTGGACAAGCCCTCCAGAGAGGACACAGGCAGTTTTTGAGTCATCGCCCACTTAAAAGTTGCATTTTGGTTTTGAGGGCTGGGGGAAATATTGTTTTATGCTCTTTTCAAATGTTTTAGCTTTTAATGCTGTGTTATTTCCCATCTTTATCATGTGAGGGAGTATCATAGCTTCCTTCTCAAGACTTGAGTAGTTTGGCCAAACAGCAGAATCCAAAGCGGAGCTCCTGCTCCTGCTCCTCCTTCCTCTTCCTCCTCCTCCTCCTCTACCACCTCCTCCTCATCATCATCCACCACCACAGCCACATCCTCCTCCTCCACCATCATCATACAGTGTGACACTTTTTGGTGAATTCATTCCATAGTTCCTTTTGCCTGACCTAGTATGAGAAAGATTAGCTGTTGCCACAGGTATGCCCAATTGTGGTTCAAAAATATCATAATCTTCGAGGAAGCTCTTTCTGTGTACCTCAGTTGTGCTATTAAATTAGAGACCCTGGGATCAAACTACATAATACATTGCATTTTTTGACTTCTGAAATTTTGATTATAAAAGTTTAAATTCAGATCAAGCCCAATTAGAAAGGTTTTATTGAATAAGCACTTATAAAAACCATTGACAAAGGTGGAATTTAAATGTATTACCATATTATGAAGCTTTCACTAAGTGAGAGTTTTAAAAATCAATCTACACAAAAAATGTGAGATGTCCTTAATAATAATAATAATGATAATGATAATAATAATGATAATAATAATAATGACAATGCCTTCTGGAGAGGATTCAAGGATATATCAGCCATTTAGTGACAGCTTGTCAGGGAAAAGCATCTCGACAATACAAGAACTAATACTTTGTAGGCTGTACCAAAGAAAGAACACAAAAAAGCCTCCGAGGATGTGCCATTTTCTGATGCAAGGAGCACAAGTCTTCTGTCCTTAAAGCTGATTTTAATATTTTTCATTAAATCGCCTATAATCTTTCTTTCTTCCCCCAGAGCCTTGTCTCTGTCATTATAAGCATTTCCATCAATGACGAACTCACAGAGCATTTTGAAGTCTTAAAAATGATAGAAAGGGGGAGATTACTACTGAAAGGGTGAAACCATTAGTATTTCAGAGTGTTTCCACATATTCATCACTACTCTGATACGAATCAGTATTAATAATGAGAATGGCAAGACATAATCCATTTGCTCAATGTCCTTTCTCTCTTTGCTCCTATTACCTTCTCTCCACCCTCCCCCCCCCCAACCTGTCCTCCCTCTCACTTCCTGCTCTGGTCTCTAGACAAAAAACCCAGACAGAGCCATTTATCAATGCAGCTACAATATGTCTGATTTTATTTGCTTTTGCATTTTATCACCAAAACTAACAGCAGGTGGGGGAGGGGAGGGGAGGAGACATGGTGGAATCAAATAAGCAGCATACAATCCTTCAGAAACCTAAGAGAAATGATAGGTGATTTATGTTTGATGTCCCATTTATGAGCTTCACCCTCGTTTATAATGTATACTACATAACTGAGCTGTTGTTAAAGAGTCATGTGCATTGCACAGTATGTGATTTTTAATTCCTTCTTGTCTTCAAACCTGGGCTTCTTCTAGAAGATCATTTAGCAAAAAAGGAAAACCAACCCTACACCTTTTTCTGGCCAATATTTCAGGATGAAGAATCATATCTCACTTTATTTGTTTTAACATGATAATCCTGTGCACATTTATTCAGAAATAAAACTCACAGTGTTCATTACTTCCTTTTAGGTGTTTTTAAGACTTGTGGCTTAAATTTCTTTTAAAGACACTTAGCACTTGTTTTCTGACCTGTACGTCTGAGGACTAAGAGTGCAATCCTATCTCCAAGATAAGCTGGTTGTGGTGGGTTTGGAATTGGTGTAAGTCACTTGTGTCATTTTAGGTGCATCACCACCCAATCCCCCCCATGAAGCAGACAACAACCATCTGTTGGTCTAAACATGGGCCACTTTATTAATAACATAACAATACAATATTAACATGACCTGCAATGGGGCATCCTAGTGGGTAAATGGTATTAACTTATGGGTGTATCTACCCATATCCAGATTATTGATTATGACCTTGTATGGAGTGATGACATCTCACTCCATACCTCTTAGATCACATTTTCCTTCAGGCCAACAAGCCTGCTCCCTGTAACTGAGGGTTCCTACCCACAACAGTAGACACCTCCAGCTCCTCTGTCCTTCTGTTGTGGTGAGGAACCCCCATTACATATGGTCAATTAACATAATTTTGATTACTATTTACCCCACTACCGTCACCAAGAATGTTCGTTTATGGACAGACACCCCCACCTCAGGCTGCTAATTCATTCTTGATGCTCCATCGCAGGTCATTGAGGAATGTTTCCAAACCTTCCTCTGATAAATGTAGTCCGTCCTGCCAGTAGAGGCCAGAAATTTGATTTTGATTTTGGGATGCTCAATAACTGTGCCGAATCCTTCGGCCATAAACTTTGTTCACGCTGCGATGTGCCTTGTCAATTCTGGTCAATTCTGCATCGGTCTCCGGTGCAGCACCAAGTAAAATGGGGCAAGATCTCCGAACACACCAAGCAAAGGCCGGGCCACCAACACTTCACAAGGGACAGGTCCATTTTCACCGCTGTGCTCAGTTTAATGCCCTTAATGAAGCCCAAATCATTGCCACCCAGATGGATGACCATAATATCTGGAGGCGTAGCTCCCCTTGCTGAGTTCACGAATGGCACCAGCTTTTCCCATCGCATGCCCTGCCTCCTGTGCAAATCCATGTAGGATCTACGGGGCAGACCAACGTCCTTGCCCCAGAGTAGTGGGTCACATGAGATTTGGCCCAGACAATACAATTGTGTCCAATGATCACAATCTGCCAAGGGCGGCGAAGAACATGATCTGGAAGGCAAGGAAAAAGCAGCAGTCCTTTGTTCAATACTTCATAGGTCTAATATAGATTCGGTGAGCCCCGGACTTCCACCGGCCCATCCTTTGAATGTCCTCATGGGAATAACCCACCACTGTCACAGTGGATGCGGCCCCGATCTGAAAAGAATGCATGCCGAAAAGCTGCATCCCAACTCCTAAAAAAGTCAACACTCTTTGTTACTGCCCAGAACTGGTCTGAATGGCAGAATAAAGGGCCAGTGTCAGTTCCTCGCAGTTTGAGTTGTGCCTCTGGGGTGGCACAAGAGCAAATGGGAACAGGGGCAATGCAAAGCAAAGTCACTCGGGCACCCTTGCCCAGTTGGTCAGTCTTGGACCAGTGGATTGTCAACTCCAGCTCCCTGTCACCCTCTCACATCAGTCAGCTACAAAACTTGGCCGGCCTCACCCATCTTTGATGGGGCCAAAAATTTGGCTGAATGGATGGCTCCAAAAAATGCCACCATCCATAAGTTTCCATGCATAGTTTATATTTTTTCTTTTATTGCCCAGGAAACAAATAATTTTTATTTATTGAACTTAGGTCAGCTCCTGTATTTTTCCAGGCACTGATAGGAAACCTTTCCCCATTTTCTGGGTTTACTATTTTCACCACTTCCTCTCTCTGTTGCCTGACCAAAGCAACCTCTTCTTGGGAGAAACCTACTCCTAGGTCCCCCAATCTTATTTTGTCTAAACTATTGGGTTGGGTAGGGATCTTCATGCTAAACTCCCCACAACTCCCTGTTTCAATCTCTAACCCTTCAACCTCAGGTTCCAAAGCCTTTGAGATTGTTGCTTCAAAGACAGGAGAGTCCCATTCATTAAAGTTTTCCCCATAACACAACCCATACATCACATGAGCTCTTGTATTTTGTTCAAGCCTTTGCTTCCCAGCATCTGTGTCAGACCTTCTGACAGCCTCTCTAGCGTTCAGTGCTGCTGGCTGAGCTAAGCATGGGGTGTCCTCTACTCTATAGGGAAACCAGTTCTTCTCTAATTCCCTGGGTGCCCCTTCCCCTTCAGCCTCCAGGGAAGCCTGTGTCCACTTTACTTTTGGGGTTGGCATTGGGCACTGTGCCAAGGGACCTTTAAGCTTTGAACAAAATATTTGTGTGTGGCCCTCCTGCTGGCAGTTAAAGCATTTCAGTCCTGCCCGCACAGGCGTAGCCACTTGACTGCTAGCAGGGTTTTTGGGGGGTAGAAGGGTGAAATGTCTTTTGAGTCCCTCGTGAACCAACCTGCAAGCCCTCTTGGTGAAAGCCAGCACGCTGCTCTGGAGAACTCCTTCTAGGGGGCCTTGTCTCCGTTCCCTTGATGTGAGCATTTTCTGCTACCTGTAGGTTGTCTGCCATTCTTGCCAGTTCAGTCATAGGCAGCTCCCCATACTGCAACAAGACCCTTCTAATAGGCACTGTGGTCTCAGCCATAAAGTGTTCTCTTAGGCAAAGCTGGCATAATTGTTCAAAGGTCCTCATGCTGGCTGTCTCCAGCCACAAAGCAAACTTCCTGGAAATGCTGCTCAGGAACTCTATATCTGACTCTGTTCTTGCCTTCTTACAAGCCCAAAACTGAGCCTGTGCTGCATCAGCTGTACAAGCATACTGGGTTCGAAGGTGAGCTTTCACCTCGTCCCAAGACAAGCCAGGATCTGAAGTAGCCAGAAAGGAAGCATAGGGTTCAGTGGTCTGGCTTACCAGCAGTCTTGGCCACATCCAAATCTCAATTTCATTGTCCCGGCAAACAGCCTCAAAGCGATTTAGGAAAGACCATAGTTCCTGTTTCTCCTGCTGCAATGGAAGTCTTGATCTGTCCACTTGGTGCAGGAATTCAGGGGGCCCACACTTTGCCTCCTGTACTTTCAAAAAGTCAATTTGGACCCGGATCAAGTGTTCCAACGCCTCCTCGATCTCCGAAGCCTCTTGAGTATCAGCTGGACTGGCACCTCATTCTTTCGTCTCCATTTTGGAATCGTCTGTTAAGCTAACAGTCCAACCAGCTTTCCTTCTAATCTCTTCTGTCACTGGAAGGGCTGATTCTGACAGAAGATCCCCTGCACACCTCCTCCTTCTGTCGACTGGGATACTCTCTGCCACTTCTTGCAGATCATCTGGGAATTCCATTCGCTACTCATGCCCTCCTTTGCTTAGAAAAACAACTTTAACTCACTGTTTACTGCAAATCAACAGACTGCTTTTGAAGATAGACTCGACAACCTCCGCTCTCAGGACAGCAGGCGATTTATGATTCCCTCGGGACATGGACGTGGCCACCACCTAAAAGCTATTGGAACTAGGCTGGTAGCTTTTCCACGTGGCCTCTTCACCCATTACTCAGCTTTTACTTCTCCCACTTCAAGGAGGACACTTACACAGTCTTTGTTACAGTCTTAATGCTTTTATTGCAGTGCTCACAAACAAAACCTAAGGCCAACTGGGCCTCTTTCCCTCAACTCTCCCTCCACCTTCTCCTCTGTGACAATAATATATGCTTCACCATTTTATATCAGTTCCATCACCTCTTTGTGTCAATCAAAATTCTACCCAATCCTGGCCTTCACAGCAATGGCCTGATGTCTTCCCTTGTGTTGCCCTCTCTGGGGTAAATTTCGGCCATTATTCTTTTTCTTTTTTTTTACTCCTCATTGTTAAGGGCATTCCCCCCTCCCATCTGGCAACTGCTTCAGATAAGCTGGCTGGCTGGAGAGAAAAATCACTCCCTTGTCCAGCCACCTGTGTTCTTCTCTCCTCCCCCAGTTCTATCCTGCTCCTTTCCAAATGGGAGGGGTTCCTCACTCCTCTCATCTTACACCCACGTGGGGCGTGGAGAAGATAACTTCTCCATGCCCACACCTGAAGCATAAGAAGTGCAATGCTTAGGTGCCATCATTCCAAGGCTCTCTCTTCATAGAGATTTATTCCATGTGCATCACACAAGGAAGCTCAGATGCACGTGCTTTTTCCAGATTATGAAGAATGAGAGAGAGGGCGAGGCGGGAAGGAGACATGGTGTTATAGAGCATAGGCTCCTCCCTGAAACACCAAGGCCTCTGGGTGGTTGCCGCCTTGGGGTGGATGGGCAGCATAATGTGTGCACATGTTAATTCACGTAATGCAGCCATTTGTGCCGTAGAAATGTCCTGGATGATTACTCTGGATTTGCTACCAGCAACAAACAAGGCTTGAGCTTCCCTCTGAGCACTGTCTTAGACTCACAAGCAGAATGCAAAGAGCAGTGCTAGACAACAGACACCCATTTCCACTTGCGCCTTTCAGGATCTTCTAAGTAGAGACCAGGGGAATGGAAAAGTCCATGGGCCAGGTCCCCTGGCTCCACCTCCACCTCCCTCCCCACAGCAGCAATATTTCAAAAGAAGCAAAGGCCTCCTATTTTCTCCTTCTCATTCTCTGATTGTGCTTTGACTGTTCGATCCTATCTTTCTGTCTTTTTTCTACAGGCAGCTGTGCAGCTTCCAAAGCACTGAGATGTATGTGACCATAGCCACCAAATTGCTTAAAGGCATACAAAATGCTTCTATAATTAATTTCCTAATTCTAAATAATAGGATATGTATAACACTGGTACAATTTTAAGCAGGGAAGGCTGACATTCCCTCTCTCCCAAACACCCAATAAATGAATCAGAAAGAATTTTCTATAAGTATTCAGCTAGCTCTACCTACAAATAATTATTAGAAACATAGTTTTGACAGTGCCAATAGCACATTCTACTTCAAGTTGCCAAGCTTCCAATTCTCCTGTGGCAACACCTCCGGCACGTCAGCCACGTCTAGGGTGAGCACCCAGAATCTGTGCATCTGCCGCTGGGATAAATAAAGCATTGACAATTTGGTTATCAACACTGCCGGGGATGTGGTGCGCTCGGAACAAAATATTACACTCTAAGCATTTCAACATCAGTTTGCACACCAAACAACTGACCCTTGGGAGCATGAAATCATTGTATTGACGGCGTGCATGACCAAAAGGTTGTTGGTCCAAAATTTGACTGAGGAATTGCTCCAGTGCCCTCCCCAAGGTACACCACACCCACCACAGGAAACAGTTTGAGGAAGATGAGGTCCCTGATTCTGACCTCACTCCATAGGCTGGGCCATTGGCAGCAGCACCAGTGGCCTCGGTGAATTATTCCATACCTGTTAGAGCCTGATGTATACAGTTTAGCAATGCCTCGGGCTCCAATGGGTACATCCTCCATTCTTCTTTCTAAGTTGCCACAGGAGAATTGGAACCTTGGCAACTTGAAGTAGAATGTGCTATTGGCACTGTCAAAACTATGTTTCTAATAATTATGCATTGCTAAACCAATACATGCTAAACTGGGCATTATCTATTACTTTATTGCACCAAAAAAGATGCCCCATTATTTTGTTAATAATTTGGTAACCCAGGTACAGTGAAACAGCTTTATCAGCCCCTTCATAGAGTCACATAACCAGTGGGCAAAAGCCCACCCAGGAATTACCACTTTGCAGATGAAATTTAAATGGCTGTGCCATTCCTGTAGTTCCTTCAACGTGACCTTCTTTTTGGCAAGTGTAGCTCCAATTCGCTCTTGCAATGCTAACAATTCATCTTGGGGAAGACAAGACAACTGGCACATGGTGTCAAGAACCACACCCAGGAACTGAAGGGAAGTGGTTGGATCGTCCATCTTGTCATCTGCCAAGGGGACACCCAAATTTGCTGTGAGACAATTAAAGGCCTCAAGAAGGTCTACACATGCCATTGACTGGGCAGGGACACAAAAAAGGAAATTGTCCAACTAATGGACCATGTGACCAAGTCCAGTAAAGTGTCTCACTGACCACTCCAGGAATGAACTAAAGAACTCAAAAGCTGAGTGAGAAATAGAGCAGCCGAAAGGCATTGCCCTGTCCACAAAATACTGTCCCTCAAAAGAAAAAACCAAGCAGTTCAAAATCATCAGGGTGGACAGGCAAGAGCTGGAACACCGACTTAATGTCGCACTTGGCCAACAGGGCCACATGCCCTGGCCATTTTAACTGCCTGGTCAAAAGAGGAATAATGAACTGTGCAAAGTTTGTGGGGGGGGGATAGCATCAATAAAGGAACTGCCCTCTGGGTAAGACAAATGGTGGATTAAAAGAAATTCACCTGGGGCCTTCTTGGGCACTAGCCCTAGCGGGGATACTCTCAAGTTGGGGTAAGGTGGTCAGTCAAAAGGTCCGGCCACCCTACCTGCAGCTAACTCCTTCAAAATATGTTGGCAAAGCACAGATTCCATCCCCACAATCAAACTTAGATTGGGTGCCATTTGGGGAAAACACGCCCCTAGGGCTGGGATCCTGAAACCAAAAGTGAAACCATCTTTCAAATACCGGGCCTCCTCCAGAAAGGGGTAATCAACAAGCAAACTATACAATGTATCACATTTGATGGGGATGGGCCCCTTTTGCAACCTGAGGCTGATGTGGGTGAGAACACCTTGCACCTCCAGCCTCCGTTCCTTTACCTGTACATCTTTGCAATCTTGGTTTACTGCAACTGGAGGCCGGATGGGCTCCTCCACAAGTGTTGCATTCATGGCAATATTTACACTGCTTGTGGGAACAATGCCCCTGGCCAGCAAACTCCCAACAACCAAGTGAGGTTGAACCACCTGCCCCGCCGATTGGCAGGGGGAACTGCAGGCATGGGGCACTGAACCAAATGTCCACAGTCATGCTGGTCGCCCAAGACAGGGCACAAAGGAGTCATAAATTGCAACCATAAAGGTGCATGCGGCTCATCCCAATGCATATTCGGGCAAATTATTGCATGCATTCAGAAAGTCTCATCATAAAGAATCCATACCTGTCCAGGAAAATCTACATAGGCCCTGTAAATGATATCTAATTATTGAATCAGCGGCAGGGCCAAATGGGGGCAGGCACAGACTGAAACCCCCACATGTATCAAGAATGCTGGGAGCCAGTTGGCCCAAGTCCGGGGTGGGGTGGGGTTCTTATGACGTGCCAGTTCCTTATCTTTCTCATCCTCCATTCACCCCACAAGATCTTGTCCCTACTAACTGCCAGCAGGTGGTCTCCCAAGGGGAGGGACTGATTACCAAAGGGCAAAGCCACAGCAGGCACAGTAGCCAAAGAAGGCATTAGGGAACCATGGCAGGCCCCCCCAGCCCCCGGAGTCTGTAACTGAGTGGGTGAAAAAAAACCAGACAGAGAATAAGATGCCAACCAAGCTGTTGCTGCAGGTGACTGTGGAGGCGCAAGTGATGAAGATCATTATTAATAGGCCAGGGCCATAACTGCTGTAGCTGCAGTGACACCGTAGGTGTGTACCCCACTGGACCTGGCATAGCATTATTTTTGGGCAAATACTCACCTGCAGTAGGCATGCCATGATGAATACTAGGCGTTGCCATTACAACACTGCTGTTGAACTCCACAGGTCCAGGGACCACCACGTCAAATGAAACTTCATTTGGCTCCCGCTCCTGCTGTCCCTCAGCCACAGGGGACGCAACTGCCTGGGGTCCGATTGCCCCGCAGAAGCAGCCTTGAGGGCATCAATGCAATTCTAGAGAGACTGAGCAACCTCCTTCCATATCAACGCATCATCTGCAGGGTTCCCCCTGTCCCGTGAGGCCGGTAATGGTGGGGCTCATGCTGAATGCAATGCTGCTGCCCGCTCCAAGGCTACAATCCTGGCCAACAATTCAGCCAGTTTCCACATCGTAATGTTCATTGCAACCGGCAAGTCATGGGTGGAGCATGGGGAGGGTTTCTTCTCCACACCATCCCCTGGCTGGGATGATCATCAATGTTTAGGTGCCATTCCACTAGTTCTCTCTCTCTCTCTCTCATTCGCTCCATGTGCGCCACACAGGACTAAACACGTGGTGCCAATAGGCTTGATACTTTTCAAGCAGGCTGTGGGATAGAAAGAATAGCGAGGGAGAGGTGGAGAAGAGCCACACTTTTATAGTGTGCTTGGCTCCTCCCCACGATACCAAAGGCCCCTGGGATGGCTGCCTGCCTTGGGCAGATGGGCAGCAAAACATGTGCCCATTTTATGTCATAAACCATGACAATTATCACCAAATAGACTTTCTAGGATCATTATTTTGTATTTTCATTCTGCTTTGTGTTGCTGATGAGATTCCTTATCTCCAGGTGACAGTGAGAAAAGAACCACTATTTTATCATCTCACCAAGATCTCTGGCACTTGCACACACTCACCCTGCACAAAACTTTCTCCTCTAGAAAGAAAGCATACACATCCAAGCTCAGTAAATCCATTTCATTATTCAGAGAGATGCAAACCCCTCCAGTGCTTCTAATTCTTTCAAGCCACTGTGCCAAAGCAGCAGTTGCCCTTATTGTGATGGACCCATTGCTCCTGAGTAGACCCTTGGGCCTATAAGTAAGTGGGACTGCACCTGAATTGACACCCTGTGGCTAAGCAATCCAGGATTTAGGCAAGCCTTTACACAAATCCTGACCTGAATCAGGCTGTTATATAGGTAGCACATAGGAAATTAAACAACTCCAGTCATCTTCATGTCTTTTAAAAGTATATTGTAACAAAAGTAGGTTACAGGTTTCCTTGGTTTTAGGAAGCAAAACAATTCTAGGTGAATGAAGCAAATTTAGTTCAGAAAGCACATTGAAAACAATGAAAACCTGACTAAGTGTGGAAGCCCAGAGGGCACGCTCTTAACTTTAAAGTGACTACATGATGGCAGAGTTCACAGCACACCCATAGACTTACACAGCATGGAAAGAGAGAAAAGCATAAAGGGCCATCCTCACTTCTCCTTTCCTTTTTCTCTCCTCTCACAAGTTCCACCCTCTGGCCACTCCTCTGAAGGGTCCCAGTCAATGACTGTTGTGTTCTAATGGTTTTACCTTCCACATGGATTACAATGTATCCGAGCCAATGTAACCTTGCCTATAGCAACAATGTAACCTTCAGCTGTATCATATAAACCCTGTAATAGGACGCGAGCTAATGACCACCAGCTGGCAGCAGCGAGCGTCCAAGCTCTCTTGGTCCGAACTCATCAAAGGCAACAGCGCGGGAAGCTTTCCCGCCACCACCTACACCTGGACAAGAAGGGCGTGACCCGCAATGACGTCACGCAGACAGTAGCCAATGGGCTACCATGGCACCACGTTCAAATGTATTACTACTGTATATAAAGAGCTATCGATCCGCCATTACCTCATGTTCCCTCTGTCCACGATGCAATAAACCTGAGTTAACCCAGCCCGAGGCTGTGTCCTGTGTCTTGGTTTCATACACTAAATTGGCGACGAAGGTGGGATAATGGATCCCCAAGGAGCAGCCAGGGCACAGAGCGGGTTCAACATCACCAAACCGCAAGACTGGGAGTTGTTTGAGATGGACTTCCATGCGGCGCTGGTGGAACTCAAAGTCAAGGAAGACGATGAGGAGAGGAAGAGGGCCATCCTCACCCGCATGCTTGGGATGGAAACCAAGCGGACGCTGGTGGGCATCATCGCTCCGAAGAAGGTGAGCGAATTTAAGGCGGACGACATCATGAAGCTGCTGCGGGAGCGCTTCCGACCCTCGAGGGCGATGTTTCCCGCTCGGAGCGCGTTTTGGAGGCGAGTCCAAGCGCCGGACGAGTCGGTCGAGGCATTCGTGGCCGCCATGAGGGTAGCCGCCCCCCCCTGCAAATGGGACAACATCCTAGAAATGGCCCTCAGGGACGGCGTGCTGTGTGGCCTGAAAGACAAGGAGGTGCAGCGCAGCTTGATGAATAAGGAGCCGCCACCCACGCTGGCAGAGGTCGTCGAGGCCGCGGAAGCTGCAGAGTCCACGAATGCTGGAGTGGACGAGATGCACCAGTGGCGTGAGTGGCGTCCCAGAGCCGGCAAAGTGGAAAAATCGGTGCACGCAACTCAACGGGCCTCAAAGTCGTCCTCGGATGGCAGCGACGGCGAGGAGGTCCAGAAGGTCCGAAAAGGGGGGCGCCGCTGCGATGGTTGCGGAGCGGCCCATGAGCGTGCGAGGTGCCCGTTTAGAAAGGCCGAATGCTACACCTGCGGCCGTCGGGGGCACATCGCCAAGGCATGCAGAAAACGGAAGGAGGGCCGGAGGCAGTCACCAGACCGTTCGACCAGGCCGGACCGTTCAGCGAGGCCCAAAGATGGCGTCCAGACCACGAGGAAGCAGGACGGCGTGGGCCGCGTCTCGGACAGCAGCGAGGACGACGTCCCAGTGTTCAGCGTGTCCGCGGAACAGTCCCATTATTTCGTTGAGGTACTAGTACAAGGGGCCCCCATCAGGATGGAAATTGACTCGGGGTCCTCCTATTCTATAATTCCCCAGAAAGAGTTCTTGAAAATCGACCCCCACGTGCGGCCCAAACTTAAAACATTGAGGTCCACGCTACGAGATGTACAGGGAAACAGCATTCCGGTGTTGGGGGTCGGAAAATTTCGGGTTGAGTTTAAGAGACACTCTGCGGAACTGCCCCTAGTTGTCCTCAAGGGGGGAAGTTGTAGCCTCCTAGGGACACAGTGGTTCCAGCCTTTAGGCCTGTTCATAGGGGGAGTACATTCAGTGGGGGTGGATCCAATACAAGCGGTGTGCGATGCGCATCCCGCCGTTTTTAAAAAAGGACTGGGAAAATTCAAGGGACCCCCTGTAGCCTTCGACCTAGACCCGGAGGTCCGCCCGATAAGACTCAAACCGCGCAGGGTGCCCTTCGCACTAAAGGACAAAATAGAGGCGGAACTGGACAAATTGGTGGGCCAGGGGATTCTTATTCCTGTTGATTCCGCGGAGTGGGAAACTCCAATTGTAACAGCTCTGAAGGCTAACGGGGAGGTGCGCATTTGCGCTGATTATAAGTGTACAATTAACAAGGCGATCCGCCCTAATGCATACCCGGTGCCGGTGGTCAGCCACCTTTTGGCCAGGCTAAATGGGGGAAAGTGTTTCGCTAAGCTCGATCTGGCACAAGCCTATCAGCAGCTCCCCGTAACTCCCGCCACGGCCGCGGCACAAACGATAGTCACACATAAAGGAGCGTTCCAGGTGTCGCGGTTACAGTTCGGCGTGAACTCGGCACCCGGCCTTTTTCAGTCGCTTGTGGAACGCCTCCTGAAGGGGCTGGAGGGGGTGTTGCCTTATTTTGATGACGTATTGATAACAGGGGGGAGTGAGGCCGAACTGGCAAAGAGATTGGACCAAGTACTAACTGTGTTCGAGAAAGCGGGGCTGAGACTGAGGAAGGACAAATGTGTTTTTTTCGAAACCGAGGTCGAGTTCTTAGGGTTCCGGATCACACCCGAGGGTATCAAGCCATCCAAATCCAAAGTAGCAGCCATCAAAAAGGCCCCTCGCCCCACATCCAAAACCGAGCTACAGTCATTCCTGGGGCTCCTCAATTTTTACCATACATTCCTTCCGCGGAAGGCGTCCGTGGCCGAACCGCTTCATCGGTTGCTTAAAAAGGAGGAGACTTGGATGTGGGGCGACGAGCACGAGAGGGCGTTCAAAGAACTAAAGCAACTCTTGACCTCTGACGCAATTCTAACGCATTTCGACCCCAAACGGCCGGTGGTCCTAGTCTGTGATGCATCACCGGTGGGGGTGGGGGCGGTGCTTTGCCACGTGTTGGATGACGGAAGGGAGGCCCCGGTTGCGTTTTATTCAAGGTCCCTGTCCCAGGCAGAGCGAAATTACGCACAAACCGACAGGGAGGCATTAGCCATAGTAGCGGGGACCAAAAAGTTTCACGATTTTCTGTATGGCCGCCCGTTCAAAATCGTGACGGATCACAAGCCCCTGTTAGGGATTTTCACGGCAAGCAAGCCCACTCCGCAGATCCTATCCCCGAGAATGCTGCGGTGGGCTATTTTTCTCAACGCATACCAACACGAGTTGGAGTACCGGCCCGGAAAAGAGATCAGCCATGCTGATGCACTGTCGAGATCCCCTTTGCCCTTGTCGGACGACCAAAAGGCCAGAGTAGAAAGAGACCGACAGGTGTTGCTAATTGAGGTCTTAGACGCACCCCCAATAGTACCAGCCGATATTGCTAGGGCGACAGGCAAGGACAGAACGCTGGAGAAAGTCAGCTCATGGGTACAGAAGGGGTGGCCGGCATCGTCCCCAAGCATGGAATTCGACCCATTCTTTCGGAAAAAACTAGAGTTGTCCCTAGAAAGGGGATGCCTGTTGTGGGGCCAACGGGTGGTGGTTCCTACATCCATGCGGCCGAGGGTGCTCAAACTGCTGCACGTCAGCCACCCGGGCATCGTTCGTTCGAAAGCGCTGGCCCGCAGTTACTTTTGGTGGCCACAGCTGGACGCGGACATTGAGCACATGGTCGGCACTTGTGAGGCATGCCAGGGGTCCCGACCAGAGGCGGCCCGCCTCCCGCATAGGGAATGGGACACAGCAAGGGGGCCGTGGTCCAGAGTGCACGTAGACTTCGCTGGCCCATTCCGAGGAACCATGTTTCTCCTGGTGGTGGATGCGTTCTCCAAGTGGCTGGAGGTTATCCCAGTAAAGAGCACGTCCTCCGCCACGACAATTAGCCAGCTACGGAGGGTCTTTTCCATGTTCGGTTTACCCGACACTTTAGTCAGCGATAACGCGAGTTGCTTCACCTCCTCGGAATTCGGGGCATTCATGGAGGCAAACGCCATTCGGCATGTCACATCCGCGCCGTTTCACCCGGCCACGAATGGCCAAGTGGAACGGTTGGTGCGTACAACAAAGGATGCGCTTCGGCGCATGGGCCCGGGGGACCTAAATCACCAAGTATGTCAGTTCTTATTAGCGTATAGGGTGACCCCCTTAGCGTCAGGTTACTCGCCGGCAGAGCTCTTGATGCGGCGAAAACTGACACGATTCTGTCCAGGCTAGACCCGACGAGAGTCGAGGATAAAGGAAAAAACATAGGGTTGGCAGTCTCGAAAGGGTTCGCCGCCGGCGACCCTGTTCACTGCAGGAACTATGCCAGCGCGGGGCCAGCCTGGGTGCCAGGAACGATAATAGAACAGACGGGGCCAGTGTCATATCGGGTGGAAACGAGCACCGGTCTCCTCTGGAGGAGACACGCTGATCAACTGAGGCGCCGAGTGAGTGAAGGGCCGGTCAGTGGGGCTCAGCAACAGGATTCAGCGATAGGGTTCTCCCCCACCCGTTTAGCCCAAGGGGGAGACAATGAGGGACATCAGTCCGAAACCGGGGGGGAAAGCAGTGATCCCGACTCATATCCTTTTGATACCCCAGTTCTATCAGAGCCCGGGGGGAGGGAAAAGGAATGTGCGGCCGCCGCCGCATCCCCCGAATGTAATTTTGATTTAGATTTTGCGAGCCGGGGGGGTTTTCAGGAGTGTTCCCCCACCCATCCAAGCGAGAAGAGGGGTTTTTCGTTAGCCCCCAGTGCCCCCGGTTCTTCCCTAAGAAAAAGCACACCTCCCAACAACGCCGCGGAGCCGCGGCAAGTCACTAACGAGTCTCCCTCTCCAATTACAGGGCAGGAAACCAGGGGACAAAGAGAAGGTAGCAAACCCGGGGAAAGGCAGCCCGCATCGAGACCCCAGCGTGTTCGAAATAAGCCATCTTGGCTGAGAGACTTTGTCTCCTAGGGGGGGGAGTGTATTTGAATGTGGGCTCGAGACGTTGTCTCATCCTAGGGGGGAGGGGTGTTGTGTTCTAATGGTTTTACCTTCCACATGGATTACAATGTATCCGAGCCAATGTAACCTTGCCTATAGCAACAATGTAACCTTCAGCTGTATCATATAAACCCTGTAATAGGACGCGAGCTAATGACCACCAGCTGGCAGCAGCGAGCGTCCAAGCTCTCTTGGTCCGAACTCATCAAAGGCAACAGCGCGGGAAGCTTTCCCGCCACCACCTACACCTGGACAAGAAGGGCGTGACCTGCAATGACGTCACGCAGACAGTAGCCAATGGGCTACCATGGCACCACGTTCAAATGTATTACTACTGTATATAAAGAGCTATCGATCCGCCATTACCTCATGTTCCCTCTGTCCACGATGCAATAAACCTGAGTTAACCCAGCCCGAGGCTGTGTCCTGTGTCTTGGTTTCATACACTAAAATGACCATCCACAGTAACATGTCTATCACAAATTAAGTTTCATTTCTCCAAGAACAGGAGGGTTATAATGTTTACTCTAGCAAGCAGTTCCTGCCCACTGACAACACATAATGCAACACTGCCACCTCCCTCCAGTGAACAGCAAAAAGAAATCTGCATTACTATTGTTATTTTTACTTTTCTTTCTAACCGCAGCATGCGGCCGCGGCACCACCAGTAGCCTCGCACCAGAATCAGAAAGAGGGGGTGGGGCAATCGATTGCAGTGAGTCAGCACTGATGTTTGAAGGGGAGGCCTGGGGGCATGACCAAGATGGCGATGGAGGCCCAGGAAGGAATGGCCGGGCCCCTTCATAGGGGCAGAAGTGGCGCTGGTGCTAAAGCCACTCCTCAGCCATCCGTGTGGCTGCTGAACCTTCAGGGGCAACACATGGTGGGCAGCATGCAAGGGCGGTGATGCCTGGCACTGCCCCCGTGAGCCCACCTCTGCCTCCCCTTCCTCAACGCCCATCTGAGGAGGCGCTTTCATTTTCATTCAGCCCTAAGGGACATGGGCCGGTTGCTCCGTGTTTAAACGGAAACCTAAATGGCAAGGGGAAAGGTGATTCCCTTGGGGATTCCCTCGGGTCGGTCCCCACATGGCAGAGTGGATAGCCAATGGACGGGACAAGGAAGGGGGCCAATTGGACGTCCCACCCACCCCACCCTCCCTCCCTCCTCGGCTGGAAAAGATGGCACTGCCATCTTTAGGTAGCACATAGGAAATTAAACAACTCCAGTCATCTTCATGTCTTTTAAAAGTATATTGTAACAAAAGTAGGTTACAGGTTTCCTTGGTTTTAGGAAGCAAAACAATTCTAGGTGAATGAAGCAAATTTAGTTCAGAAAGCACATTGAAAACAATGAAAACCTGACTAAGTGTGGAAGCCCAGAGGGCACGCTCTTAACTTTAAAGTGACTACATGATGGCAGAGTTCACAGCACACCCATAGACTTACACAGCATGGAAAGAGAGAAAAGCATAAAGGGCCATCCTCACTTCACCTTTCCTTTTTCTCTCCTCTCACAAGTTCCACCCTCTGGCCACTCCTCTGAAGGGTCCCAGTCAATGACCATCCACAGTAACATGTCTATCACAAATTAAGTTTCATTTCTCCAAGAACAGGAGGGTTATAATGTTTACTCTAGCAAGCAGTTCCTGCCCACTGACAACACATAATGCAACACTGCCACCTCCCTCCAGTGAACAGCAAAAAGAAATCTGCATTACTATTGTTATTTTTACTTTTCTTTTTAACCGCAGCATGCGGCCACGGCACCACCAGTAGCCTCGCACCAGAATCAGAAAGAGGGGGTGGGGCAATCGATTGCAGTGAGTCAGCACTGATGTTTGAAGGGGAGGCCTGGGGGCATGACCAAGATGGCGATGGAGGCCCAGGAAGGAATGGCCGGGCCCCTTCATAGGGGCAGAAGTGGCGCTGGTGCTAAAGCCACTCCTCAGCCATCCGTGTGGCTGCTGAACCTTCAGGGGCAACACATGGTGGGCAGCATGCAAGGGCGGTGATGCCTGGCACTGCCCCCGTGAGCCCACCTCTGCCTCCCCTTCCTCAACGCCCATCTGAGGAGGCGCTTTCATTTTCATTCAGCCCTAAGGGACATGGGCCGGTTGCTCCGTGTTTAAACGGAAACCTAAATGGCAAGGGGAAAGGTGATTCCCTTGGGGATTCCCTCGGGTCAGTCCCCACATGGCAGAGTGGATAGCCAATGGACGGGACAAGGAAGGGGGCCAATTGGACGTCCCACCCACCCCACCCTCCCTCCCTCCTTGGCTGGAAAAGATGGCACTGCCGCTGGGGCTCTTGCTGGCTGAAATGGCCCTGAGTGTGGCCGTCTTCCTCTGCGGTATTGTATGCGCCTCCGCCCTCATTGTCACCCAACCCTCCTGTTTCAAATAGTCCCTGGGGGGCCTTCCTCCTCCTCCTCCACCTCATCTGAGGTGACTGGCAAGCTGTGTGTCCTTGAAGGGGGGAGAAGAGGGAGGTGGGCCAGGAGGAGGAAGGAAGGAGGAAAGGAACGAAGGGGGTGGGTGGGGGATAGAGAGGTCCATTCTATGTGAGCACGAGCAAGCGGCAGGAGCTATGTTCCTTTCTTTTTTTGTTCTTCTCTTTCCCCACCTCCACCCCGCCAGGCGCGTGGGTGCACGTCGCTTTTGCTCCTGAGTCACTGGTGCTGGTGGGGACCTGGCTTTGGCACAGGTAGAGAGGGAAGCAGGGGAGCTGGTTGGTGGGGACATGCTTGGGCATGGACAGGTCTTAACCCGTGTCCCCTTCTTCTATCTGGAGAGGATTCGATAAAAAACGCCAGTGAATCAGTTTTGGGAAGACTTTTAAGGCTGTGTTTTGTGTTGTGAAAAGCTCCTTCCATCGCAGTGGTAGCAAGGAGGAGAAAGGGGGCTGACCCTTCGGCAGCCCCGGGGGAAAGGCGGGCTAGCTGAGCAAGAGGCGAACGGGCTTCCCCCAGTCGGCAGGAGAAGTGCTTGGAAGCACTTCCCTCACTGCCTGCGGCCCTGCTCCTTCCCTTTCCTTCTTTTTCCCCTTCCTTCTTTCTTCTCCTTCTCTTCCCTTCTTTCTTTCTTTCTTCCTTTCCTTTCCTTCTTTCTTCCCTTCCTCTCTACCATTTCCTCCTTCTTTCTCTGCCCTGCCACTTCCCTTTTCTTGGGTCCCTCCCCCTGCCCCCTCTTTCTGAGTGCCCATCCTCTGTCCCAGCTCCTGCCCCTGACCTAGCAGTTCAAAAGCAAGAAATTGCAAGTGGATAAATAGGGACCACTTTGGTAGGAAGGTAAACCGTGTTCCATGCACTCCAGTGTCTAGTCATGCCTTCCACATTACCATGGAAACGTCTGCAGACACAAACAGCACTGGCTTTTTGGCTGTAAATGGAAATGAACACTGCAGCTTAGAGTCAGATACGACTGGATTTTGAGCAAGGGAGACCTTTACCTAGCTGTGTTAATCTGTGCAAGCCTATCAGAGAGTAAACGGATTGAAACAAAAAGACGTAGCTGTGGCACCTTAATGACTAATTGCTGGGGTTCATACCATCTTTGGTACTGGATGGGGCTGTTTTGCCCCAGACAGACCCAGTGCGCAATTTGGGGGTCCTTCTGGACTCACGGCTGCCGCTAGAAGAACAGGTAGCGGCTGTGGCCAGGAGGTCTTTTGCCCAACTTCGGGTGATTCGCCAGTTGCACACGCTCCTGGACCGGGGCTCCTTGCTTATGGTCACCCACACTCTGGTCACTTCCCGACTAGATTATTGTAATGCGTGCTACATGGGGCTGCCCTTGACGACCATTCGGAGGCTGCAGCTGGTCCAGAATGCGGCAGCCCAGGTGGTGATGGGATGCGGACGATATGCCCATGCCTCACCGCTACTTCGGGAGCTGCACTGGTTACCAGTTTGTCTCCGGGTGCAATTCAAGGTGCTGGTTTTGACCTTTAAAGCCCTATATGGCAGTGGGCCAGAATACCTTAGAGACTGCATCATCCCAAGAGTGTCTGCCCGTCCAACCAGAGCGGACTGGAGAGGCTCTCTAATAGTGCCATCAACTAAGGGAGCACATCTATCCAGCACCCGTAGGAGGGCCTTCTCCGTGTCCGCATCAACCCTCTGGAACCTCCTGCCAACAGATCTAAGACTTCAAAGTCTGCTGGCTTATGTAAACAATTAAGAACTCTCTCTTCTTTTTATAGTGGGTGGGTGGGTGGGTGGGATACGGGTCTTTTAAAGTGGGTGGGATATGGGACTTTTAAAGTGTTTTTATGTGTTTGTAGAACTTGTTGTAATGCCGCCCTGAGACGGGTTCTGCCTGAGTGGGCGGCATATATAAATATGACTATTAAATTAAATTAAATTAAATTAAATTGCTGTGAAGTTTGGTTCTGTTGAGCTGTAAATGGTTAAAATGAGTTAATTGAGGGTGGTGTGAGTCTTTTCTGTGTCTAGGCCAGATGTAAAACTCCCAAAATGAAGCCACTTTTTGGTGAGTTGATTCTGCAATTCCTTTTGCCTGACATAGTGTGAGAAAGATTAGCTGGTAACACAAGGTTTCCGTTACAGGGTGCAACCAATTGTGGTTCAAAAATACCACCGTTTTCGATGAGGCTCTTTCTGTGTGCCCCATAGTGTGTGCATGCGCGTGTGGATGGAATGAGCTCCCATCTCAGCCCCAACTCTTGCCAACCTAGCAGTTCGAAAGCAAGAAATTGCAAGTAGATACAGGTGAAACTCAGAAAATTAGAATATCGTACAAATGTTCATTCAGTTCAGTAATGCAACTTAAAAAGTGAACAAATATATGAGATAGACTCATGACATGCAAAGCAAGATAGTTCAAGCCTTACTTTGTTATAATATTGTTGCCTATGGTTTACAGTTTATGAAAACCCCAACATCTCAATCTCATGTACTCCATAATTATCACATAATCTCATGTACGCTGTATGGCATGATCATCACAATTATAACGAATTAAGGTGTGGCATATCTCGCTTTGCATGTAGTGAGTCTATCTCACACACTACAGAGGGGCGTGGCCAAAATAGGATTGCTCAGTATGGGGCCCAGAAATTTCTGTTGGCGGCCCTGACACTGTGTGTGTGTGTGTGTGTGTGAGAGAGAGAGATAATATTTCTATTCTAGTACTGTGCCATAAGATACCTTACCTTGGTCTGAGGTATTTCTTCATCTCTGGCTTTGGGCCTTCTCACTACTGTCTCCAGTTCCATCCATAACTGGCATATAGTTCCTTGTAATAAGAAGGGGGCTGATGGAAGGGAACATTTTTTTTCTTAGCTCCTGGATTAAGAAATCTTAAGAATTCATCCAATACATTTTTTTTGGCACTTTCCTTTCCTTGTGACTGACAGATTTGTCATTCCTTTCTACAACTCTGCAAGATCTACACATTATCTTTTTGAGTTATGCTGTTTGGCTTCTGAATGAAAAACTTTCACAGATAAAATAAATTCCTCCAAAAGTACAGGAATCAGATCACACCGTTGACCAATTGTAGTATCCCGCCCTTGGAAAGAATAGTCCAGGCAACGATGAGCAGAACAACAACAAGGGTTTATTGTAAAGTCCTTCTGGTTACTCTTACAAGACAATCCAGACATAAGATGGCTACACAAGTCCCATGTAATCGTTCTCTCTGAATTCCACCGTAGAAAGCAATGCACTGAGCTACACCCTGTGGATGTGCATACAGAGAAGACCCCAGGTTAGCCCTCCATGGCTTAACCTGCAGCAGTTATGGGAAGCATAGATCCGGCCCGACCCCACCCTTGTTTTCCCATGGGGCTTATATAGTGTCTCCCAGGTGGTGACCTTTTGCTACAATGTAGTAACCCACCGGACAATCATAACCAACCAATCATATCATGATATACGAGTATTAACCAATCAGGAACAGGATCGAAAGTTGTAACTAGAGAACTCCAATTATCATAATGAGCACACCCTGAAGGGGAGATTGCGCGCCAAATCTAGCTCCTAATTCTGATGGCAGGAAATCACCATTTTGTCTTTGCAAGGCATTGCTTGAGCAACCTGCAATTCTGCCTGAATACACAACATTCCTCACCCCTTAGATTTCTTGTATGGATCCCCATGTTGAAACTACGATCTTGAATCCTCATCTGATGAACTAGCTAACTCAGAAACGTTAAGGTAACGCAGCCGCTCGCTACCCGACACGAGGGGAAGACTCGTGTAGATGTTATTGTAGTGAACCTCATAATTGCTAATGCCCCACACTGGAACATTGCACCCACGCGAATCTAACAGCTTGCCTGATAGGCCCTTCAGCTTTGGCCACAGAGGAGGTGGAATGTGTTGATACTCGTCCTCAGTCACGATGGACAGGAAGGATCTGGTATCCATCTCAAGGTGAAAGGGAACTCCCTTGATGTGAACGTCCACGAAAAAGCCATCTTTTAGGTCTCGCCTCTCATCGTCAACTCCATGGCTGATGAAAACCTTGGCGATGCAGAACCATAGTTTCAATGAACCCTCAGTGCGTTGCTTGCACACCTTGGTGATGTGGCCCTTCTTACCACACCAGTGGCACTGTGTGCTCTTGTAGGGACATTCGGTGTGGAGGTGTCATGTCACGCAACCCATGCATGGCAAAACAGACCCTGGTGTTGGCACCCGTGTTTCCTGGAGAGAGCTGGTGAGTACCTGGAGGACTTGGCCGGTGACTTGCGATGAAACAGCCGTGGTCGTGGCTGGACCCAGCGGTTCTTTACCTTTGAAAGCTGTTTTGTGTTGGAACACGTCAGGTGGCAACAACCTTGAGACAACGTTGAGAGTCTCCAACCTGCAGTGGGTCAAGAAGGTTGCCATCCACAAGGAAGGGTTGAGTTTTCTTACATTGAAGTAGCTCTCCAGCTGCACTTCATAGTAAGGCCATAATTGTGGCTTGCACATGTCAAATGGTTGCAACCACAATGGGATCTGGTCAGCCATCTCATCTTTCTCCAATCCCATCCTTGTCATCAATTGTCGTGTCCAGCCTTTGGAAAGAATAGTCCAGGCAACGATGAACAGAACAACAACAAGGGTTTACTGTAAAGTCCTTCTGGTTACTCTTACAAGACTATCCAGACATAAGATGGCTACACAAATCCCATGTAATCGGTCTCTCTGAATTCCACGGTAGAAGGCAATGCACTGAGCTACACCCTGTGGGTGTGCGTAAAGAGAAGACCCCAAGCTAGCCCTACGTCACTTAACCTGCAGCAGTTATGGGAAGCATAGATCCAGTCCGGCCCCACCCTTGTTTTCCCATGGGGTTTATATAGTATCTCCCCGGCGGTGACTCCTTGCTACAATGTAGTAACCTGCCGGACAATCATAACCAACCAATCATAACATGATATACAAGCATTAACCAATCAGGAACAGGATCCAAAATTGTAACCAATCAGGAACAGGATCCAAAATTGTAACCAATCAGAGAACTCTAATTATCATAATGATGCGCCCTGAAGGGGAGATTGCATGCCAAATCTAGCTCCTAATTCTGATGGCAGGAAATCGCCATTTTGACTTTGCAAGGCATTGCTTGAGCAACCTGCAATTCTGCCTAAATATACAACACCAATCTTGCTACACTTAGAAAGAAGAATGGAGGGTGGACTTATAGAATGGAGGCTGTACTTATATTCAGTACATTTCCACTGAGTCATGATGTATGTTTCCATTTTATCATGAATAACTTCCAATTGCATAATTTAGATAAAGCCTAATTTGTCTTCCAAAATGCAGGGAAGGAAACCATAAATTTGAAGCACTGCAATGTGATTTATATTGCTGCATTATTATTGTAACTTGCTCAGAATCATTTGAAAGTGCATCCTAAAGGGAACATTGATTGCTTGCTACTGGTGCTTTGCTTGCAGTAGTCAATAGTAGAACACAGACTTGTCCTAGGGTATGTATAATCATGCTACAATTGCATGATGAACTTTTTTATCTTCTACTAGCAAGGGTTGCCCGGCGTTGCCGGGCTTTTTCACC
This sequence comes from Bradypodion pumilum, assembly GCA_035047305.1. NCBI lineage: Eukaryota > Metazoa > Chordata > Lepidosauria > Squamata > Chamaeleonidae > Bradypodion > Bradypodion pumilum. The sequence goes on along the minus strand of JAWDJD010000005.1, from coordinate 124,983,352 downwards.
TGTGTGTTTTATTAAAGGAGAGGCTTTGAAATTTTTGCCAGAAAACTTTTAATGTATAAACTTTTTTGTTTTGCAATAGTAATTTTCTTTGTCTGTTGAGAAAACATATTTAACATTTTAAACTTTGTTTATAAACTGTTTTGGACTTTACTGCAAGTTGCATAATAAAGCATTTTAAGTGTTTTTGTTTTAAAACATATGAAACATTTAACTCTTTGTAATGTTTTTTTTAAATATATTTTTCTCCAGCGATGTGTCTGCAGCATCTGTAAAACATAACACACAGGGAGAGATATTTTTATTTCTCTATTGTTATGTGACATTTCATTAATGATGTTTTTTGTTTTTAATGGATTATTATTGTAAATATTTTGGGTTTAGTTTTTTGTTTAACTGTTAATATTTTTGTTAGTAAGCATTTTTTTAACATTTTACTAAATAAGTTTATATTTACCTTCATTAACAGTTGTTTTTGTTTTTTGTGGTTCAGTTTGTTGACTGTTGCTTTGTTGGGGTATCTGTTTAATGAGAAGAATGACAAAGTTATATATGAGTGTATTTCTCCAAAATTTGGAATGAAATTGTTTGGTTTATTTACCTGTTGATTTCTGGGTCTGTTGACTTTTTATATTCAGAAAATGGTGCAGCATTATTTCTGCTAATGGCTGGTTGAATTTAGGTGGTGGATGAGTCATCATGAGGAGATGTCTTTGTATTATTGAGTCTATATCTACCTCAGGGTGTTTTGGTATTGGAGGTTTGTTTTTTTGTTTTTATTTGGTGTTTTCATGTTGATTTTCATTGTTTGTGTTTTTCATTTCCTGTTGCTGTATTTGTTTGTTGTTTATTTGCTGTATTATTTCTTGTAAGGTATTATTCTTTTGGTGTTGTTTAAATTGTGTGTCCTTTTCTTCTAATTCTGAATTTTCTGTTGTTTGTTGTTTCCAGTGCAATATTGACTGTTGGTTGGATGTTGTTTGTTTATCTTTTTTTCTGACAATTTGCATTTCTGGTTGTTTATTCTCTGCGTGTTGTTGTTTGTCAATTTGTTTGTTTGTGTTTGTCATTTCTTTTTCCTCTGTTGTCATGTTTCTGTAGGTTTTGGTGTCATTGTCTGTTATTTCTGTGGTTTGTTGTTTCCATGGCAATATTAATTTTTGTTTGGATGTGGTTTGAATTTCTTTCTTCCTGACAATTAGTATTTCTTGGTGTTTATTTTCTGGCTCTTCTTTTTTGTACATTTGTTTGTTTGTGCTTGTTTTGTCCTGTTCCTCTGTTGTGTGGTTTTTGTACGTTTTGTAGTTATTGTCTGTTGTTTCTGTGTTTTGCTGTTTCCATGGTAATATCAATTTTGTTTGTGATGTGGGTTGCATTTGTTTATTCTTGACACTTAGGTTTTGTTGTTGTTTATTTTCTGGATCTTCTTTTTTGTTCATTAGTTTGTTTGTGTTTGTAGTTTCTTGTTCCTCTGCTGTGTTATTTTTGTACGTTTGATTGTCATTGTTGCTTATTTTTGTGCTTTGGTGTGTTTCTGTCAATAATAATTGTTGTTTGGCTGTCCTTTGAATTTCTTCATTGCTTAACATTTGCTTTTCTGGTTGTTTATTTTCCTCCTCTGTTTTTTTGTTTATTTGTTTTGTTGTTGTTGTTGTTTCTTGTTGTTCATTGGTGTGGTTGTTGAAAGTTTTTGAAGTGTTATGTATTTTTCCTTTTTGATTAATGAGATGAATGATTTCCAGTGTTTCCTTTTTTAGACCAATTTTAGTTTCCTCATTGTGAGATTTTTCAAATTCTGATTTTTGAAATTGTTTATTTATGGATTTTGTTTCATCTTGTGTTGTTGTGTATTTTGGGTATTTTGTGGATGCTGACTGTTTCTGATTAATTTTTTCTACAATTTCAGCAATTGTTATTTGGGTCTCCTTTGATAAGCATGCACTGCTTTCTGTTGTTTTGAACTTTGGTAGCTGTTCTCCTTCTTTCTGATCTTGTTCCTCTTTTTCTGGTTCTCCCTCTTCGCTATCTGACTCATAATCTTGCATGCATATTATTTTGCAGTCATCCATGTAAAATTCTACATGTGTTATAATTTTGGAGCATTTCGTACCTTTCGAGTGATGCAGAGTCATTTTTTCCGCGCTCAATGGTCCGGTGGGGTATTGCTTTGTGTTACGCTTTTGTTCCTCCCGATCTTTGGTGTCTGGTGATTGTGGTTTTTGCACTTTGTTGGTGTGTGCCTCCATCGCTCCTTATTATTTTGGGTAGCGTTTCTTATTTACGTCTTTTTGATGTGACCTACAGCTTTTGCAAGTCTCCGTTCAAGGATCAATTTCGTTTGTAAGCTGTTTGCAGACTGTGTCTTATCAAACTCTCGTCATCGCGTTGTTTTCCCTCGCTATTTTCGGAGTTCTGGAGAGCTAGTTTAGCGAAGTGGATTTGCAAGTTTTGGAGGTGTGTCTCTTTTCCGCATTGCTGTTTGGCTGCTTAGATGGCATGGCTGTAAGTGAGTGAATATTTTCCTGTAAAGTTTTCCGTGCTTTGCTTCCTATTGCACCGTCTGTGAGTGTGCCTCCGCGCGTATTTCGAGTGTTTTAAATGTGAACCTCAGTTATTTATCTCCGCTGCCTATGGAGTTAGCAAGAGTTTGGTGAGCTAAGTGGTTAAGCATTATTAGAGGTGTGTTTGTTTTGTCTGTTGCTTTTTGGCTGTCGCTATTGTTTCCCCTCGGAAACTTTGCACTCACGACTTTGGCAACTCTCTTTTAGCGGATTAGTTTCGTTTTTAAGCTGTGTGTTTGCCGTATGTGTGTTTAATCTTGTTATCGCGTTATTTTCCCTCGCTGTTTTTGGAGTTTGGGAGAGCTAGGTGAGCTAAGTGGATTTGCATGTTTGTAGGTGTGTCTGTGTTCCGCGTTGCTGTATCGCTGTGCAGAAGGCATGGCTGTAAGGGAGTGCGTATTTTCCTTTTAAAGTTTTCGTGTCTTGCTTCTTTTCGAAGCGTCTGTGAGTGTTTCTTGGCTGTCTTTGGGAAAGTTTAGGGAAATTCGATGTGTACTGTCGTTGACTTCGGGTGCTTCCTTTACTCGTATTTTGGTAAGTTAAACTGTTTTGATGTTATCTTTTGTAAAGGTGTTTAGGTGGTGGGGCTTTGTTTTGTTATGGTGCTTTGTTTGTGTGGAGTCGTGAAAGTAGATCGGTGTTTCCCCTTTAATATCAGTAGGCAGAGTGGATCGATCCCCCACCCCCCATCCTTAAAACAACTCCGGTTTTAAAGAGAAGAAAAGACGGAGTTTTTTTAAGGAGGGGTGCTGGGGGATCGATCCTCTTTGCCTCATCTTCTGTTTCCAGCCGCGTTTCCAGCCACTGATGTTAAAGGGGAAAATCCTTTCGGGAGCTTCAGGCGCCGCGGGAGAGTAAAAGAAAGCCGGCTGCTGTTTGATTGCCTGTGAGCTGTTTTTCCTTTTAATTTTCCGGGCACCGTTTTCCTCAGCGTTCTGCGAAGGCGCGCAGGACGCTGGGGCTTGTAGTAATGTGTTGGTGCTTTGTGTTTGTGCTGCGTTTTTTAAAATTCCTTTTCTTTTGATTGGCTGCGGCGCGTGTTCAAACGCTGCTCCGTGCGAGAGCCTCTCAGCCTGATTGGCTCTGGCGCGGCGCGGCGCAAGGACTTTCGGGAAGTGATGTTCTTTACGTTTCTTGCCGTTAGTGGGGCTGAGGCCCCCGTGCCGGATTTTTAAATCCTTCGTTGACCTGCGTAGGCAATTTGGCCGTGCTCTCGAAGGGAGGGTGCGGGTCAGTAGGGCAACGCACAGCAACGTATAGCCAATTCCAACGGTGAACACTTGGTTTTATAGGTTAAGATTTAAAATGCTAGAAAATTGCCTGATATTGCTGCACAATATTTGCTGGCAATATATGCATGATATTGTGCAACAATATTAGGCCATTTCCTGACATTTTAAACACATTTCCTGGAGTTTAATTTGTGAATGCCACAAGACTGCCAAACCCTTCCAGAAACCAAACTCTTGCTAACTCCATAGGCAGCGGAGATAGATAACTGAGGTTTACATTTAAAACACTCGAAATACGCGCGGAGGCACACTCACAGATGGTGCAATAGGAAGCAAAGCACGGAAAACTTTACAGGAAAATATTCACTCACTTACAGCCATGCCATCTAAGCAGCCAAACAGCAACGCGGAAAAGAGACACACCTCCAAAACTTGCAAATCCACTTCGCTAAACTAGCTCTCCAGAACTCTGAAAATAGCGAGGGAAAACAACGCGATAACGAGAGTTTGATAAGACACAGTCTGCAAACAGCTTACAAACGAAATTGATCCTTGAACGGAGACTTGCAAAAGCTGTAGGTCACATCAAAAAGACGTAAATAAGAAACGCTACCCAAAATAATAAGGAGCGATGGAGGCACACACCAACAAAGTGCAAAAACCACAATCACCAGACACCAAAGATCGGGAGGAACAAAAGCGTAACACAAAGCAATACCCCACCGGACCATTGAGCGCGGAAAAAATGACTCTGCATCACTCGAAAGGTACGAAATGCTCCAAAATTATAACACATGTAGAATTTTACATGGATGACTGCAAAATAATATGCATGCAAGATTATGAGTCAGATAGCGAAGAGGGAGAACCAGAAAAAGAGGAACAAGATCAGAAAGAAGGAGAACAGCTACCAAAGTTCAAGACAACAGAAAGCAGTGCATGCTTATCAAAGGAGACCCAAATAACAATTGCTGAAATTGTAGAAAAAATTAATCAGAAACAGTCAGCATCCACAAAATACCCAAAATACACAACAACACAAGATGAAACAAAATCCATAAATAAACAATTTCAAAAATCAGAATTTGAAAAATCTCACAATGAGGAAACTAAAATTGGTCTAAAAAAGGAAACACTGGAAATCATTCATCTCATTAATCAAAAAGGAAAAATACATAACACTTCAAAAACTTTCAACAACCACACCAATGAACAACAAGAAACAACAACAACAACAAAACAAATAAACAAAAAAACAGAGGAGGAAAATAAACAACCAGAAAAGCAAATGTTAAGCAATGAAGAAATTCAAAGGACAGCCAAACAACAATTATTATTGACAGAAACACACCAAACCACAAAAATAAGCAACAATGACAATCAAACGTACAAAAATAACACAACAGAGGAACAAGAAACTACAAACACAAACAAACTAATGAACAAAAAAGAAGATCCAGAAAATAAACAACAACAAAACCTAAGTGTCAAGAATAAACAAATGCAACCCACATCACAAACAAAATTGATATTACCATGGAAACAGCAAAACACAGAAACAACAGACAATAACTACAAAACGTACAAAAACCACACAACAGAGGAACAGGACAAAACAAGCACAAACAAACAAATGTACAAAAAAGAAGAGCCAGAAAATAAACACCAAGAAATACTAATTGTCAGGAAGAAAGAAATTCAAACCACATCCAAACAAAAATTAATATTGCCATGGAAACAACAAACCACAGAAATAACAGACAATGACACCAAAACCTACAGAAACATGACAACAGAGGAAAAAGAAACGACAAACACAAACAAACAAATTGACAAACAACAACACACAGAGAATAAAAAGATAAACAAACAACATCCAACCAACAGTCAATATTGCACTGGAAACAACAAACAACAGAAAATTCAGAATTAGAAGAAAAGGACACACAATTTAAACAACACCAAAAGAATAATACCTTACAAGAAATAATACAGCAAATAAACAACAAACAAATACAGCAACAGGAAATGAAAAACACAAACAATGAAAATCAACATGAAAACACCAAATAAAAACAAAAAAAACAAACCTCCAATACCAAAACACCCTGAGGTAGATATAGACTCAATAATACAAAGACATCTCCTCATGATGACTCATCCACCACCTAAATTCAACCAGCCATTAGCAGAAATAATGCTGCACCATTTTCTGAATATAAAAAGTCAACAGACCCAGAAATCAACAGGTAAATAAACCAAACAATTTCATTCCAAATTTTGGAGAAATACACTCATATATAACTTTGTCATTCTTCTCATTAAACAGATACCCCAACAAAGCAACAGTCAACAAACTGAACCACAAAAAACAAAAACAACTGTTAATGAAGGTAAATATAAACTTATTTAGTAAAATGTTAAAAAATGCTTACTAACAAAAATATTAACAGTTAAACAAAAAACTAAACCCAAAATATTTACAATAATAATCCATTAAAAACAAAAAACATCATTAATGAAATGTCACATAACAATAGAGAAATAAAAATATCTCTCCCTGTGTGTTATGTTTTACAGATGCTGCAGACACATCGCTGGAGAAAAATATATTTAAAAAAAAACATTACAAAGAGTTAAATGTTTCATATGTTTTAAAACAAAAACACTTAAAATGCTTTATTATGCAACTTGCAGTAAAGTCCAAAACAGTTTATAAACAAAGTTTAAAATGTTAAATATGTTTTCTCAACAGACAAAGAAAATTACTATTGCAAAACAAAAAAGTTTATACATTAAAAGTTTTCTGGCAAAAATTTCAAAGCCTCTCCTTTAATAAAACACACAGGTGAAAAAGCCCGGCAACGCCGGGCAACCCTTGCTAGTTGTGAATATAGAAGCACTGGAGGCTCCCCAGGGGAGGATGGATTACCAGCAGAGTTTTATAAAGAATTTAAAGATTTTGTAGTTCCAAGATTACTAAAATTGTTCAATTACATTTTGGAGGCGGGATTAATCCCGACCTCTTGGAACCAGACAATAATTGTTTTAATACCTAAACCGGGTAAGGATCTTGAGAAAGTAGAATCGTATAGGCCCATTTCCTTAATAAATCAAGATGCAAAAATATTTACAACAATATTGGCTAATAGACTCAATGATGTCATGAATGAATATATAAATAAGGATCAGGCAGGTTTTTTAAAAGGAAGGTATATGGCAGATCTGACAAGGAGGGTTTTGGACTTAATTGACATTGTGATAAAAGATAAAGAAAAGGTAGGAATGGTACCTTTGGATATATTTAAGGCATTTGACTCTCTTCAATGGGTAACAATAAAGGAAATAATTAATTCATATGGATTTGGAGATAAATTTAAGAGTGTTATAGATCAATTATATCAGCAAGGTTCTGCCAATATCAAAGTTAATGAAGCCAATACGGATGAGATTAATTTAGAAGCAGGAACACGGCAGGGATGTCTGCTATCTCCAATATTATTTATTATGGCAATGGAGATGTTAGCAAATGTTATAAGACAGGATAAAAAAATTGAAGGCATTGTAGAAAATAAGATAAGTTTGTATGCGGACGACACCTTAGTAATTTTAAAACGTCCTTTGAAGGCATTAGATAGGATTCAGAAACACCTAAAAGATTTTGAGGAAATAACTAGATTGAGGATAAATTGGGACAAGTCTGAAATGATTGTGTGTAATATAGACAAGGAAGAACAAAAGAAAATTAAGGATAAATATAAAATAGAGGTTAGAAATAGTTTGAAATATTTGGGTATAAATATATCCTACAAATGGGAGGATATGAAGAGGCTTAACTATGGAACACAAAAAAAAGAAAAGAAATAAAAGATAAAATCTTGCAATATAATAAATTAAAGTTGTTGTGGTTTGGCAGAGTTGCGTTGTGCAAGATGATGTTACTTCCAAAGTTGAACTTCCTATTTGATACTTTGCCAATTTAATTAAAAGAAAAAGAAATTAAAGAATTCAAAAAATATGTTTAATGTTTATTGTAATGGTGGAATCAGAGCCAGAATCAATAAAATTTTGTGGTATTCATTTCAAAAAGAAGGTGGGTTGGGTATACCACATCTCAAGAACTACTATAGATCATTCCAGATTAAAAACATTGTTAAGATTTTGAGGAAGGAAAAATTAATATGGGAGGATCTTGAGATGAAGGAATTAAATCATATAGGTAAGGTGGCTTTTTTGGGCAGAGAAGGGACTAAATTAGATGTTAAAAACAAAATGATGAAGGTAATATTGGGCATATGGAAAAAGGTTAAAAAAGACTTGGTCCCTGATATTTCTCCAATTGTAGAATTAGAGGATTTTAAAAAAATTCCGATAAAAATAGACAGCAAAGTGAAGGAAATTCTGGATAAAAATAATATTATCCTGCTGAAGGACTGGTTAAATGTTTGTAAGGACAATCAGGAAAAAATGATATCTTCTCACAGCTGAAATTGAATTGGTTTCAAATAATATTACTAAATAAGTGAAATAGTAACTACCTGGGAAGTATAAGCATGGAAAGAGATAAGACAGATTTTGAGGTAATATTACTTAGAATTAGAAAAGGAGAAATGGATATTAAGGGATTGGTAAGTAAAATTTATAAAATTTTAAATAAAGAGACTAATTCACAAGAAACTTTGAGGAAAATATGGGAGCAAGACCTTAATGTCAGTATCACAGAATCGGATTGGAAAAATAAGTGGGGGAAAAGGATTATGAGAACAATGCCAGTCAGAGTAAAAGAACATAATTTTAAAATGCTTTGGAGATGGTATCTGACCCCAGTTCGATTACATCAGATAGATAAAAACAAAAGCCCAATGTGTTGGAGGTGCCAAAATAATTTGGGAATATATGAACATATGTGGTGAAGTTGCGAGGTGGTAAATGAATTTTGGGCAAAAATAGAAAATGAGATTTCTAGAATTTTTGTGGAAAATATAAAACTGGGGCCAGCTATAGCTTTGCTGACTGACACAGAACATATGAGTCTAGGAAAGGATAAAAAAGAATTGCTTTCAATATGTTTGACAACAGCAAGACAATGTATAGCGAGAAAGTGGAAGAGTGATCAGACATTAAGGACAGAAGATTGGTACAGGGAAATGTGGGAGTTAGCTTTGAATGACAAACTAACATGGGAGCTGAACATAAAAAAAGGGTATAGTAAAAGAGAATAGATTTTGGCAAATTTGGCATTTATTTGTGGAGTCCGCTGGTCAGGGGGGTGACTGAAGCAAGCCAGTACAGGAACATCATAGTTTTTGGAAATAGTGATGAATAAAGGACACCGCATTCTCTAGGGCAATGTATAGTCACATATGGTGTAATGGTAATTTCTGTTTTGAATATTTTGAGATGGTCTAGAAAGGAGAGTTAATATAAAGATAAATAAGATAAGGTAGATTGAAATTAGTTGGTTTATTCAAACTCATTATTCTATTGATAATTATTATTGGGCTAAGAGGACATGAATTGTGGAATATGGTAATTTAAAGCTTTCTACCTTTATCCTTATACTTTCAGTATATATGGCTACCCTATATTCATATTTTTCTATGCTCTTATTACATTTCCATATTGTATGTGATTTTTTCCTTTCTTCATTTATAAGCATTTTGTATTACTTTTAAAATTTAATAATAATAAAAAAGAAGCACTGGAGGCTTTTTGAAGAATTGAATACAGTGAAACCTCTTATAAAGAAAATAATTCGTTCTACGAGGCTTTTCACTATGAGATTTTTTTTCGTTATTTGATTTCCTCCTATATAATGAACATCCCTATTGAAAAAATTGTATAACAAAAATCTCTATGGAAATAATTGTGTAACAAATTTTTTTTTGCTAAGTGGTTTCTCACATAGAAATTTTCATTATACGATCCCCCCCCCCAAAGGGACACTGTACCATATAGCAAAAATTTTTGTTGTATGAATTTTCCCTATAGGGTGCACTATTTTTGCGTAGCAAAAAATTTCGTTATACAAGGTGCCATTTTCCCAATTCTTTTCGTTATTCTTGTTTTCCCGCTATGGGGACATTCATTATATGAGGTTTCACTGTACTTTACTTATCTAATAAAGGATTGCAGTTTAAATGGAAACAAAAAAGGGATGTGTAGATTTGATCTAATTTTTCTTTATTGGGATAGTACAGATGACTACCATCCCACACCCAAAAAAGAGAGAAAGAAGGATTTGCAAAAATATTAGTAATGTAATAAAAAGATGTGTTTTTAAATTGTTCTTTAATTAAGGTGTGAATGTTATACTTTATTTACCTGTGGTTAATTTAACTGAAATCCGCTGCATGTATCTGCTCATTTTTATCTGTATTGGATTCATTTTGTCATGAGCTGTCTTGTATTCTGTTTCTGGGAAGAAGGTAGGATACAAATCAAATAATTAAGACTGCCAAAACACTTTTAGACAGACTGGAATATGAGTGCAAAGTATACTCATTAAATTTCTTTTTTTGGGGAAAAAATCCCTTTTAGCTGAGAGAGAGAGAGAGAGAGCATGCATTTTTGCCACAATACTTCAAGAATGGATTTACCCCTAAGTCAATTTGCTATGTTAACATCTTGCTTGCCCTACAAGACCCAACAGGCATATATTTTTACAATTTAACAAGCTTTCTTAATAGGCTTTGGAAAATGGATCAGTTTACTGGCTTGCATGCAACACAGTCACTTAGTCTTGATTTTGTGTATTTGATTTAAAGGTTTTTGATTATTTACTCCATGTTTTGAACTGACAATTTAGAAATAGAATGAAAATAACCTGTCAAGATGGATTAAAGAGCTGATTTTGTCTGCTAGTTTATGATTTATACAAACCTCACCACAATATACTTTACACTGCAGTAATCTTTGGCTCAATCCCAATTCAAGATACATATAATTATATTTTGTAATTTTATTTTTAAAATAAATAATTAGGAAATAATATTTAGAGAAGAAGTATTCAAACAAAAATACACAAAATATAGATTTAGTTTGCATGTGTGTTAAAGTCACGGCTTTTTAAATGAAAGAGCCAGCCTTGCCTTCCTGAGGGGAGGCAAGAGAAGACTGGGAGCAGCCCCGTCATTGCTGCTTCTGCTGCTGTTGCTTCTGACGCCAGAGCCAGGCTCAGCCATGCCTCCCAGGATGGAGGTGGGAGGTGGGCAGCCCGAGACAACTGCCCACAGCTGTGTGGCCCAGGGCACCCTCAAAAGCGCCGGCAGCACCAACACCACAGCCAGCCTTGCCTTCCTGAGGGGAGGCGAGAGAAGACCTGGAGCAGCCCCGTCATTGTTTCTGTTGCTGCTAGCGCCGGAGTCAGGTCTAGTCTTGCTGACACCAGAGGATGGTGTGCCTATTTCTGAGATGTGTCCAGCCGGGTTTGGTATTTGGCACCTAGCCTGGTGAGGGGAGGGGTGGTGGTGTTGCCATTTCAACCAGAGAGTCACTGGGAGTTGCCAGGGCCACTGCACCACAAGTGTCTGGTTGTGAGGCCCTGCTCCAGTGGTTGGGCCCTAAGGGTTGGTTGGGGATCTTACTCCTGTACCTTCCCCCTTGCAGAGTAAGGGATTCCCTCCCTGAGCTCCTTGAAGCCACCTCAATTTTGCATTGGAGTTCCTGAGGCTTATGTTTCTGGGGGACTTCAATTTGCCTTCGTTGGGGATGGATTCCGAGGTGGCAAGGGAGTTCATGGCTTCCATGGCAGCCATGGGCCTGACTCAGGTAATTTGGGGTCCGACCAGGAGCCATGGTCACGCGCCAGACTTAGTTTTCTTGTCGGAGCAGTGGCAGAGTGATTTGAGATTACAGGAATTAGCCATCTCTCCTGTGCCATGGTCGGATCACTATCTGGTGACTCTTGACTTTCTGAGGGTGACGCTTCATCATAGGGAGGCAGGGCCTATTAAAATGGTCTGCCCACGGTGACTAATGGATCCGGATGGATTCCAGAAGGAACTGGGGGATGTTCCTCTGGACCAGCTACACGAATCACCCGAGGTACTTGTCAACCTGTGGAACAGGATGGCAACAGCAGCCTTGGATGAAATTGCACCACTGCGGCCTCTCCGAGTCTGTGGGACATAGTCATCCCCATGGTTCAGGGAAGAACTGTGGGAGCTCAAATGGGCAAAGAGATGCCTAGAGCGCCACTGGGTGAAAACCCGGAGTGACTCTGATTGGACACTAGCTAGAGCCGCTACCTAGTGGCGATGGGGGTGGAGAGGCGGCAATACTTCACCACCCTTATTGCCTCCGCTGATAATTGCCCAGCCACCCTGTTCCGGGTAACCAGATCCCTCCTTGGTAGGGGGGGATCAGTGCCCAGTTGGCAGGGTTCAGCTGAGGACTTTGCTGACCATCTGGTGGAGAAAATCGATCGGATTTGTTCAGGGCTTAATCCTGGCATGGATGGTGAGGGTCAGGGGGGGACTGAAGCACAGTCTTGCCACATGATCTGGGATCGGTTTGTCCCTGTTGACCATGATGAAGTGGACAGGCTCCTTGTAGCAGTACATGCCACTACATGTCCTTTGGATCCCTGTCCCACCTGGTTGGTGAAAGCCTCCAAGATGGTGACAGGAGGCTGGGTCGGGGCAATAATAAATGCATCTTTGCGGGAGGGGGGTGTTTCCTGCACCTCTAAAACATGCTTTGGTGTGCCCCCTGTTGAAGAAAACATCTTGACCCAGCTGTCCTTACCTACTACAGGCCGGTTTCCAACCTTCCCTTTTTGGGGAATGTATTGGAGAAGGCGGTTGGCATGCCAGCTGGAGTGTCCTGGAGGAAGCAGATTATCTGGACCCCTTTCAATCAGGATTCAGGCCCGGACATGGTACGGAGACGGCATTGGTAGCACTGATGGATGATCTCTGGAGGGAGCGGGACAGAGGTCATCCATCCATCCTTGTTCTCCTTGACCTCTCAGTGGCCTTCGATACCGTCGATCCTTCTAGAATGGCTCAAAGGATTTGGGATCCAGGGCACTGTGTTGTCCTGGTTTTCCTCTTTTCTGGAGGGCCATACTCAGTTGGTGTGGTTGGAGAGTGCGAAGTCCAGCCCTAGGCTCCTCAAATATGGGGTGCCTCAGGGTTTGGTGCTCTCTCCTCTCCTATTTAATATCTACATGAAGCCACTGGGTGAGATCATTCGTTCCCACGGGGTGCGGTACCATCAGTATGCGGATGACACTCAGTTGTACATCTCGGCCTGTGGGAACCCCAAGTGATGCTGTCTAAGTCCTATCCAGGCGCCTAGGAGGCCATTGTGGTCTGGATGGGGGCCAATGGGCTCCAGCTGAATCCCAGCAAGACAGAATGGCTATAGATAAGAGGCCCTGCACTATCCCAGGAGCTACCATCTATGGTTCTGGAGGGGGCTATTCTGTTCCAGACATACCCGGTGTGCAACCTGGGGGTCCTTCTGGTCTCGCAGCTGCTTCTAGAAGATCAGGTAGCGGCTGTGGCCAGGAGGGCTTTTGCCCAACTTCGGGTGATTCGCCAGTTGTGCCCGCTCCTGGACTGGGACTCCTTGCTCATGGTCACTCACGCTCTGGTCACCTCCCGACTAGACGACTGTAATGCGCTCTACATGAGGCTGCCCTTGACAACCATTCGGAGGTTGCAGCTGGTCCAGAATACGGTGGCCCGGGTGGTGATGGAGTGTGGACGATATGCCCATGCCTCGCCACTACTTCGGGAGCTGCACTGGCTACCAGTTTGCCTCCTGGTGCAATTCAAGGTGCTGGTTTTGACCTTTAAAGCCCTATATGGTAGTGGACTAGGATACCTTAGAGACCGCATCGCTCCAAGAGTGTCTGCCCATCCAACTAGAGCAGATCGGAGGGGCTCTCTACTTGCGCCATCAACTAGAGAGGCACATCTATCTAGTACCAGAAAGAGGGCCTTCTCCGAGTCCACACCTTCCCTCTGGAACCTCCTACCAACAGATCTAAGACTACAAACAGAATTGCTGCCCTTCAGGAAAGTTGTGAAGACCTGGCTGGCAGGGCAGGTGTGGGGCCCTAATGGGAATATGGTCCCTGCCTGTTGGCTTACCACAAGATAGCAACCAGGAGCCCCCCTCTGTCTCTTTTTTTTTACAATGGGTGGGGTGGTTGGTTGGGCTAACTAGGGGTTTTATGTGTTTTTATATGTTTTTAAAAGTTGTTGTAATGCCACCCTGAGTCGGGTTCACCTGAGTGGGCGGCGTATAAATGTGAATATTAAATTAAATTAAATTAGGAATGACTTTGCCAATATTTAAATTAGTATAAAAATCAAATAATTATAAGCTTTCACATTCATATTTATGTAGCATTGAATCTCATCTATATCATGGTTAATTTATGGCTGGTAAAGGTAAAGGTTTCCCTTGCTCAAAAGCCAGTCGTATCCGACTCTAGGGTGCAGTGCTCATCTCTGTTTCTAAGCCGAAGAGCCAGCGCTGTCTGCTTCTGCAGACGTTTCCGTGGTCATGTGGCAGGCATGACTAGACACCGGAGCGCACGGAACACTGTTACCTTCCCACCGAAGTGGTCCCTATTTATCTACTTGCAATTTCTTGCTTTCAAACTGCTAGGTTGGCAGGAATATGGCTATTCCAGCCATATTAAAGGCAGTTAAAAAGAAACTGATTTACTCAGACAAATCTTAGACATGATGCAAATTAATGTTTCATTAATGTTTCATATATATGTGTTCCAAATTTGACCCGTGCTTGTCTTTAGGATGGCCACTTCAACAGTGTTCCAAAAGAACCAAAGAAATCATTAACTTGTACAAAATATACACATAATTCTTTTATAGAAAAACATACAAAATTAATAACAATCCTATAGTACACTTGCTACTGGGATAATTAAAGACACAATCTGTTCCATTTTAACATTAACATTTTTAGGATGACTTTTATGTTTTCCAAATAGGCATTACGTCTTTTGTGGGCATTTGGCTTACCCCTTTCACCAATGCAAACTCAATAAAATATCCCCATATATCATTAAAATGGTTCTTCTTTAACTCTCCCTTTTTATTTTGCTTATACATGTATGCTTATCAATAATGGCTATATCTCAAACTTCATTAAACTGTTTGCCCAATTGAAATTTATATTTAAACTTCCAATTTATTTTAATTAACAATCTCTCTGCTGTCACTAAATTAGTAAATAGTTCTTTACTTGCTAATCCTCATTGATTATTTTTATAAAATGACGAAAGTGGTGATTTTTAGGCTTTTTACCATATTATTTTCTATAATAATTAATTTCCAAATGTGTTTATCAATTCATACTATCACCACATAAAAATAAGTGCACACCATAAGATCACATCTTCAGCACATAATGGAGTAGCTAGAGTCCAAAATATTCAATTTAACTGGTATAAAATACCATCTTCATATTATATTTATAAATAAATTCATTTATTCTTACATTGTCTTTAAAATTATTTTATTCTATAGGTTCTTCTATGATGCAGCACTTATTTCCCCTTCAAAATCTGCTTCCCATATTCTTTTTATTTTAAAAAATATTTTTATTGCGCAACCTTAACAAAAAAGAGAAAAATATGACAATACCTGTAGTACAATAACAAAAACAAACTAACAATATGGCTTCCCATATTGTTTTAAGAGTCTTAAAATTATTTTCTATATCAACTAATAACTTATAAATTTTACTTATTCTTGCTTTTAATATCTTATTTTCTTTTCGGCTTATCTGTCTGCATTATTATCCTTCAGATATCAATTTTCTCATCCTTTCTTTTCTTCCATACACTAGTCCATTGGTCATTAATCCAGGTTAACCTTTCCCCTTCTAAATTTACTCTGATATTTTCTTTAGAATTCATTATCCATAACCAATCCTTTAAATTAAATACCTGGACCTATTTTCTTTTTTAAAGAAATGAATAAATTTCTGCAAATGTCTTTTTAGATTATCTGGAAATTTCCCCAGTTGCACTATTAGGCTTAAAGGGAAAATTAATGGACTAACCATCTTCCTATACTTTTGCTCCATATTTGCAATAATTTTATTAACAAGGGGTTTTCTATTCCTTCCAACACTGTTTTAGTATACTTTCCAAAAAAGGAATTACAGTATTATTATAAACCAGGGTCTGGAGACTTGCTTCTGAGTAGAAATGTGTATCTTGGGACTGCAGTGTCTCAAGTGCCTAAGACGCTGACTGGGAGGCGGAAGGTCAGTGGTTCGATGCCCGAGTACTGCAGGACGGAATGAGCTCCCGTCTTTGTCCCAGCTCCTGCCAACCTAGCAGATCAAAAGCAAGAAATTGCAAGTAGATAAATAGGGACCACTTCGGTGGGAAGGTAACAGCATTCCGTGCGCTTTGGTGTCTAGTCATGACCATGGAAAGGCCTGCAGCAGCAGACAGCGCTGGCTCTTCGGTTTTGAAACAGAGATGAGCACTGCACCCTAGAGTCGGATACGACTCTATAGTTTCCCTTCCCTCTTTCTCCTCAATTAATACACACACTGTCAGGCAATGCACTGCGCTTTGCCTTAATCACACAACGGCCTCATGAGATAGTAAATGCCAAATTACTTCTCTGTTCTGTATCTAGGGTGATTTGAAGCTAAGAAGAAAAGCCCATGTTTCTATTTAATAGAGATATAGATGGAAATATTTGGCAGGTGTAGCTTTACACACATCTGCATGGCATTAGCTGCAAAATTATTAAAAGCAGAATATAGAAACGTTATCCTTCATTGTCTTTGTTCAATCAGTGACTCAGTTTAAAAGGAAGAAACCATTTCATAGTTATAAATGGCCTCTTCTTCCAATAGAATCCATGACAGTGTACAATACAAAGAGGAAATTAAATATAAATATAAATACAAAAACTCCCACCAAACTCATCAAAAAAGTAGCAAATGATTATAAAAACCGCAAGTTGAAAATTATTGATAGAATATTTTGAAATGTCTGTATGTGAATGGGTTGACCAAAGTATTTCTACTGTCCTTAGAGATCCATGCCATCTGTGCCAGTTATTTTTTTTTAAAAAAATCTCTGTTTATACATAATTTCTTGGATATTTTATTGAGGAAAAGTGGAATATAAATTTGAAAAAGCAACAAACCTAATTTTTTCCTGATTCAATTGGTAATCTCATCTAGAGTTGCTCCAATGGCTCAAGACTGAGATCCTTTTGCTAGTTACTCTGGAATAATACATATGGCATAGTGTTTTAAGGTAAATTGCTTTAAGCTAAGAAATCACCATAAACTTTATCTGAAGTATATTATGTTTATATATATTAACATATATATTTCACAACTGATTTGGTGAATTCGGAGTAGGAATTAGACCAAAGCCATTGCTATTGTTACTTTTGAAATATTTGGTTCTGTATCTATAAACATAATGGCTCAAATCCAGTAAAATTAAGCAAAACACCAAGCCCCAATTTATCAAACTATTCAGGCTAGAGTCTGAAGAGGTCAGGTTTCTTCTTTCATGTAGAGTAGACCTTACATGACAGCAAGATGGGTCTTGGTTATTTGTAGAGCCTATAAATGAGCAAGAATCTTTCCTTTCCAGTCTTCTCTTTCTTCTCAAAGAGAAAATAACAATGAAGTGGTCAGGGCTTGGCACATGTTAACAAGTTGAAATTTATAGTGTAGAGCTCTTGTGGAATTAGATAATATTATTATTGTACCTAGATTTTTAAAGTGAAGAGTTTTGCTGACATTTCCCTATGTATATACATTTCATTCGGTAGATAAGCCCCATTGGGTGGGATGATGGTTCCCCTCAGTGGGGGAAATTCCACTGGAAACCATCATATTGGGCCCAAAGGCAAAATGAGCAGGGGAGGAACTCTGATTCCCAATCGTCACGGAGGCAGAAGAGGTGATGCCAGATGGACTGGCTGTGAAGGTGCACCTTTTTAATATCTTCAAGGCTGTGGCAGTCCTGGTGTTAAATCCTGCATGTCTCCTTGCCGGACCCACTCCCCAATGATGACACGGACACTTTATTTGGATGAAAAATTGGGCCACTTTATTAACTTTAATTTAACTTTGCTTAGCTACTGCCAAGAACCAAATGGGCTGTAATAGCACTGGTAAGTAGTACTCTAATTATGAACCCAACTTAAATGCACATCACAATTTGCTACCACTGCAACAAACTGTGTGACCCTGTCCACAACCTGTTTCCACTGAAACACATTGTGGACCCTATTCAGGCTGCTACTATTTAGCACCTGATATTGGAATGCCTCCTGTAAATATTGGAGGAGTTGCCTGCTGGTTAAGCATGGCCATTCGCACATCTTGTTTGTTTCATGTCCTC
The DNA here is from genome assembly GCA_035047305.1 of Bradypodion pumilum. Classification (NCBI taxonomy): domain Eukaryota; kingdom Metazoa; phylum Chordata; class Lepidosauria; order Squamata; family Chamaeleonidae; genus Bradypodion; species Bradypodion pumilum. Next base: position 124,965,188 of record JAWDJD010000005.1, on the reverse strand, counting down.
CCTATGGCCAACCAACTGTGTATACCAGATTAAATGGGTCATGCATTTCTTTCCTTACCAGTGCTATCCGGCACATGGGGAGGAGTTCACCAACTCCCCGCCCCCCCTTTGACCACATACGCGGTCAAACCGGCCCGTTTGGATAACCGCCAGGACAAATTGGCTGTTTGTATCTGGATCAGGTGATGTGGGACCACTGTCCCCAAAATGATGTTATCCATACATCGGGCCACTGCCCTATCCTGAGACCGTCATTCCCGGGCCAAAACACGAGGAACACCCAAAACATCCGGTGTATCCTGGTGCAACCATGTAGCCAGGAGCTGAAAGAAAAGAAAGACAAATAAGCAGGGTGCTACTGCAACAAAAGACGTACATAAGAGCGGAAGCACCTGGATCCCCACCTACCCATTGTCCTAATTGCAGCGTCCAAGTAGCCGTCGACGCAGCGCTGATGCGAAAAGAATGAGTCCTAAAACCCACCCCCTCTAGACCCAGATTGGCTAAGGCCAGCCATAATAACCCTCCAGAACTGGTACCTGCCCTGTAACAAAGTAAGGGACCAGGTGCCAAACCACGCATGGGTAGGAAGGTACACAGAGCAAGAACCGGGCAAATATTGGTATTGCCACACCTATTCAGCGTCAGAGTGGTGCCCTTTCCCCACTGGTCAGTTTTAGAAAAACGCACAATTAAGTGAATACAGTTGTGAGTAAGGGAGACATCAGAGAGCTCCAACACACTGCGGGACGTATCCTTGCAAGAAGCTGCAACTAATTCACTAATTCTGAGAGCTCTGAAAAACGCTATCGAAGTAGCATACTAGGGCCATTACTCTTGGGGAGCGGAACGTCTGGGCATTGACTATATGGACAACAGCTGCATTGTCACACCAAAAGTGTACTACAGAGTTCGCCCATTTCTCCCCCCACAGCAGCAATGCACCCAAAATTGGAAAGAATTCTGGGAAAGTTAGGTCACAAAGCAATGCCGTGGACTGCCAAGTCTCCATCCACTTGCCATATGACCAGTGCCCATTGAAATAAATGCCATAGCCAAACGCTCCGGACGCATCCGACTGCACCTGAAACATGAGCTGATCCGAATTCTCTGCCCGCCAAAAGGACACACCATTGAAATTTGAGAGAAAGTCCAGCCACACTTGCAGGTCATTTTTGATACCCTTAGTAAGTTGCACCCTGTGATATTTGCATGATAAACCAATCATGGCATCACACAATTGCCTTGCAAAGGCCCTGCCAAGTGTCACAACCCTGCATGCAAAATTGAGGTACCCATGGAGATCTTGTAGTTCGTGAAGTGAAGCCTTGCGCTTAACCAGAAGGGCCTTAATAGCATTCAAAATGTGGGCTATCTTGTCCATGGGCAACCTAGACGTTTGGGCCACTGTATCAATCTCAATCCCCAGGAAAACTAAATTAGTAGCAGGCCCCTCAGTCTTCTTGGGTGCTAAGGGCACCCCCAATTCAGTCATAAGTTCTTGAAATGTGGCAAGCAGTTGTCCACACGCCCCAGAACCCCCGGAGTTCAAAGCCCAAGAGTTCAAAGTCTTCTGGGTGTACTGGTAGAAGGCGAAATGCAGACTTAATGTCACATTTTGCCATAAGTGCCCTATGACCACAGGCACAAACCATACGAATTGCCTGATCAAACGATGCATACTTGACAGAACAAAGTTCGTCCGGTATTGCATCGTTGACCTTGCAGGGTAGGACAAATGGTGAATCAAACGATAGTCACCTGGGACCTTCTTGGGTACCAGTCCCAGGGGCAATACCTTCTAATTAGCATAAGGGGGATTGGCAAAAGGTCCTGCGACCCATCCCTCCTTTATTTCCTTAAATATTTTCTCTTTTGCCAAATTCTCCTTCCCTCTTAATGACATCAAATTGGGAGCATCCTGCGGGGCCCGCACACCAACAAAGGGTATGCGAAACCCCACAAGAAATCCCTGCAAAAGATATTCCGCATCCTCCCTTTTGGGGTAGACACGTAGCCACTGCTCAAGTACCCCAGTTTTAATTGGGGTGGGTACCTTTCGAAGATGACACTGAATCCGTGTTTGCGTGGCCTGCACCCTGCTGAGCTCACCCCTTCCATCTCACTGCCCCTGTCCTTGGACAGTGGGTGGCCAAATGCGGCCCCAAACAAATAGTACATTCGCCTTTGTACTTACACTGTTTACAGGAACATCCGGCTGCAGACGAAAAATTCCAACACAACAGGTGGGCTGGAACCCCCTGCCCTGCCGTCTGGCGAGGTGATTGTGCAGTGCCGAGCCGTTGTACGTCGTGACCACAATGATATCTGTCCCCCGCAGCCGGGCGTGATGGGGTCATATATAATAACCAAAATAGCTTGTTGGGCTCATCCCAACGCATCTCCGGGTGAAGCGCGGCCCGCATACGACATTCTTCATCGTACGCTAGCCACACCTGACCCGGAAAATCTATGTAAGCCCGATAAATTATGTCAAGATACTGTATAAGGTGAAGTGCCAAATTGAGACAGGCCCTAATCGACACCGCCGCGTATATTAAATAGGCTGGCAACAGATGATCACCTAGGGGCAGGGAAACACTTGCAGTAGGCAAGGCACAGTGTGGTAGGCAGTGTTGACAGTAGTGCCACAAGGCCATACAGGATAGGGCAACACCAGATTAACAGTAGGAACCCTGTGCGGCACTGGTATATATTGCACACTCCTAACCCCTGGCTGAGTGGCAGCCTGTACTGGAGGCTGTATCGAAGGAGCAGGCACTGGCTGCATAGGCCAGGGCCAAACAGGGGCTGGTGGTTGGTTGACATTGGGCAACATGGGTGTGCTGACTTGCCCATCATACTCACCTGCTGTTGACCCACCGGCTGCACCCCCCAATGATTCTAGGTGGCCTGGAGCGTCGGAGTTCGTGGCTGCAATCAAGTTTGCCTGCTCCACCCTTGGCAATCCCTGATGGACCGCACCTGCACCAGGTGCTTGAGCTGGCAGGATGGCAAGCAGGGCCGCCTCAAGGCGTGCCAGCCTCCAGTCATGCAAAGCCGAGGGCTGGGACACATGGGTCCCTTCAAATACATTGGCTACTGACCCCAAGAGCACAGCGCCTGGTGTCAGACCTAAGTACCATTCAATGGCTGCAAAGCGTATCTCGTGGGCCGCCGGGCCAATATGGTATACCCCAGGCAATGGTGGCTGTTCTTGAAAGTCCTGGGGGTATTGCAAAGGGGCCTTTGCAGCCGTTGCCATCCCCTGGACAGAGCAGTGCTCCCGAGCACCCAAAGCTGAGGCTGCGGCAGGCTGCGGCAGGCTGCTGTGGCTGCGGTGCCCATGACCTGCCTTGAGCCCTCCTGCTTGGTGGTGGGCCATGGTCTGGACTTGTAGTTGGCCGTAAATGTGGCCTAGTAGCCGCCTGTGATTGTGGTCTAGAGCATCGGGCTTTCATGGGAACAGCATTAGTAACCTTCCTTTTCGGTGCCATTAGCAGCAAAAGACAATCTGCTTAGGTAGCAGTCACAATGTGCTTCAGAACACCGACAAAGAGAATCACCCTAAGTGGGTTTTTTTAAATTGGTGTGTTAGTTAGACCTTTCCCTGGCCAACCGTCATCGTCCACAAGGCTCACAACATCAAGCTTGCTAAGACTCTGCTGGCCATGCAAACATGTGACAGCTAGCCCACCCACCCCTGGCCAACTGCTACCCTCCTCAAGTCCTGAGCAGACTTGGTTGGTCAGGCAACCTGTGATGAAAAGCAAAGCGGCGGTAGGGCAGCACAAGCTGTGCCAGTCAGCCTGCTCCCAGGCAAACTGTCCCAGACAGACGCAGTGCAATTGTGCCAGCCGAGCGCAGGGCAGTTCCCGCTACAACAGTCCTCCAGGTCCCTGATTATCCAGCCGGCAAAGAGGCTCGAAATAGCGAGCCTCTCAAAAATAGAAAGGCAATTCCACCCTGCCTTTCCCCTGATAGTGGCTCCTTAATCCGGTGGCTGCAAAGAGCCACCGAAACCGCCGCACAATCCTCAGATCGGCTGGGCAAGAGGATCGCTGAAACACGCCCTGGCCCAGCCGGATCTTGGGGAAATGCCGGGGAGCGCAGCCATTGCCACCCCTTTTATAGGAGTTGGCTAGCCACGCCCCCGGCTTCCTCGAGGCAGTGTCTGTGCCTCGGCATGGGGCCAGCAAAGCGCGCGGCAGCTAAACGGCTGCCGCGCGTACCTTTCATATGTGCCGCAGGAGATGGCTCCGTGATCATAGTGTGTGGGTCACTTAATGGCAAACTGGGATCCACCTTAAACAAATTCACACCAATGCATGTCTCATTTCGACCAGTAGTTGGAAAAGGAGAAGCTGCATGCATATGATAAGTAATTGATCTATAATACTGCAGTTGACTTAATATAGTACAGTAACTGATATAGTTACTTTACAAGTAACTGATTTACATAGTAACTTGATATAGTGAACTTACAGTAGAGACTTGATATACTGGACTCTCCTTTTCATACCAAAGTTTTTCCTTTCATACCAAGGACTGATGAGATACTTAACAACTCCTGAGTACATATATAACGTCTTACTTTATATATAACTTCTAGCTCAACTTTTAGTGTGATACTGTGTTTTAAACTGTGATAATATGCATGATAATACTTTGTTTAAACTGTGATAACATGTATGATGGGAGGATACTGACGAAGAAACTGGCAAACCACGTCAGGACAGGAAGTTTGCCAAGAGAACCCTATTGACCAAAACAAAAGGCAAAACAAAGAGGCAATTTAGAGGAAACAGGATGCTTAGCACATCAGATCGGAAGAAGGGGAGGGACAGGAAAGGGGAAGGAGAAATACAGTGTTGAAAGGAACAATACTGTATAGGGACATGGAATGTGAGAGCGGTGAACCAAGGAAAACTGGAAGTGGTAAAAAAGGAAATGGAACGAATAAGCATTGACATCTTGGGAATTGGCAAGTTAAAATGGACAGGGATGGGCGAGTTCAGCTCTGGAAACCATCATATCTACTACTGTGGACAAGAAAACCTCAGAAAAAATGAAGTAGCCATAATTGTCAATAAAAGAGTGAGAAAAGCAGTAATGGGATATAATCTCAAAAATGATAGAATAATGTCAGTCAGAATACAAGGTAAACCTTTCAATATCACTGTAATCCAAATATACACACCAACCACTGGTGTAGATGAAGCCACAGTTGACCAGTTGTATGAGGATCTCCAACACCTCATAGAACAGACACCAAGAATGATTTACACTTTATCATAGGAGACTGGAATGCCAAAGTAGGAAATCAAAAAGTAAATGGAATAACAGGCAAGTTTGGTCTTGGAACACAGAATGAAGCAGGGCAAAGACTGTTAGAGTTCTAGCAAACACCCTCTTCCAGCAACAGAAGAGGTGACTTTACACATGGACAACACCAGATGGCCAACATCGAAACCAGATTGATTACATACTCTGCAGTCAAAGATGGAGAACCTTCATACAGTCAGCAAAGATGAGACCTGGAGCAGATTGTGGCTCAGATCACAACCTACTGATCAAAAAATTCAGACTTAGACTAAAGAAAATAGGGAGAACAAGTAGGCCAGACAGGTATGACCTAGACAACATCCCTAAGGAATACACAGAGGAGGTGTGGAACAGATTTAATGGCTTAGACCTGATAGACAGAGTGCCAGAATAATTATGGACAGAGATCCCCGGCAGGAGACAGCAAGAAAAACATACCAAAAGAAAAGAAGAGTAAGAAAGCAAAGTGGTTGTCTGATGAGTATCTTAAAATAGCAGAGGAAAGAAAGAATGCAAAAGACAAAGGAGAAAGGGAAAAATACAATCACTTGAATACAGAATTTCAAAGAAAAGCAAGATGAGACAAGGAAACCTACCTAAATGAACAGTGCAAAGAAATAGAGAAAAAACAACACAAGAGGCAGAACTATAGATCTTTTCCAAAAAAATTGGGGAAATCAAGGGAATATTTAAAGCAAAAATGACCATGATAAGGGACAAAGACAGCAAGGAGTTAGCTAATGCAGAAGAGATTAAGAAAAGATGGAAAGAGTACACAGAGGAACTGTACAAAAAGGACTTCAACACCCCTGATAATCACAATGATGAGGAAATTGAATTTGAGCCAGACACCCTAGATAGCAAAGTCAGAAAGGCCCTAAAAAGCACTGCAAACAACAAAGCTAGTGGAGATGAAGGTATCCCAGTTGAATTTTTCAAAGCCCTAAACATGATGGAATCAAATTATTACATTCTATATGCCAGCAGATCTGGAAAACAAAACAGTGGCCACAGGATTGGAAAACTTTCCAATCCCAAAAAAGGATAATGCCAAAGAATGTTCAAATTATTGAACAATTGCGCTCATCCCACACGCTAGCAAGGTGATGCTCAAGATAATAAATGATAGACTGCAGCAGCATGTGGAGAGCGAATTACCAGAAGTGCAGGCAGGGTTCAGAAGAGGCAGGGGGACTAGAGACCACATTGGACCATGGGAAAAACAAAGGAATATCAGAAACAAGTCTACTTCTGATTTATTGACTACACCAAGGTCTTTGAATGTCTGGACCACAACAAAATGTGGCAAGTAATTAATGAGATGGGAATACCAGAACATCTTATATGCCTCATGAGAAATCTGTACATGAGTCAAGAAGCAACAGTTAGGACAGCATACGGGATGACAGAGTGGTTTGGAATAGGAAAAGGAGTAAGACAAGGCTGCATTTTATCACCCTGCTTATTCAACTTATACACAGAACACATAATGCGCAATGCAATGCAATATGGGATCAAAATTGCTGGGAGAAACATCAACAATCTGAAATATGCAGATGATACCACCCTAATGGCAGAAAGTGAGGAAGACCTAAAGAAGCTCCTGATTAGGTCGAAAGAAGAGAGTGCAAAAGCTGGCTTGAGACTCAATATCAAGAAAACCAAGATAATGGCAACAGGCCCTATCAGTCTCTGGAAAATAGATGGGGAAGAAGTAGAAGCAGTGGCAGATTTTACTTTCTTAGGGTCAAAGATAACTGCAAATGGTGATTTCAGCCATGAAATAAAAATTTGACTGATTCTTGGGATACAAGATATGAGAAACCTGGGGAACATAGTGAAAAGCAGAGACATCACATTACAAACGAATATTCGTATAGTCAAAGCAATGGTATTTCCGGTGGTAATGTATGGTTGTGAGAGCTGGACCATTAGGAAAGCTGAACGCAGAAGAATAGATGCCTTTGAAATGTGGTGTTGGAGGAGAGTTTTGAGATTCCCCTGGACAGCGAAGAGAACAAACAGGTCAATCCTAGAAGAAATCAACCATGACTGCTCCTTAGAAGGTCAAGTAGTAAAGATGAGGCAGAAGTAATTTGGATATCAAATGAGAAGAGAGGATTCATGTGAGAAAGCTTTGATGCTGGGAAAGGTAGAGGGCAAAAGAAGAAGAGGGTGGCCAAAGATGAGATGGCTAGATGGTTTGTAGACACAATGGGCACAGAGCTGGGTGGGTTGAGGAGGATGGTGGAGGACAGAGATGCATGGGGGTGCAATGGTCTTCAGGGTCACAAAGGATCGGAATCGACTGTGTGACTGAACAACAACAAGACCTGACATGACAGCAAGATGGAGCTTGCTTATATGTAGAGCCTATAAATGAGCAAGAATCTTTCCTTTCCAGTCTTCTCTTTCTTCTCACAGAGAAAATAACAATGAAGTAGGCAGGGCTTGGCACATGTTAACAAAGTTGACATTTATAGTGAATAGAGCTCTTGTGGAATTAGATATTATTATTGTACCTAGATTTTTAAAGTGAAGAGTTTTGATGACATTTCTCTATGTATATACATTTCATTCGGCGGATCAGCCCCATTAGGTGATGTCATGGTTCCCACATGCGACCTTGTCTTAATTTTAAGGTGACATTTGATCCATGTAGTGATAAGACACATTTTATAGTTTTCTTAGGCTTAGAAAGGCAGATTTCTTTTTAAAACACATTGGCTGGCACATACCAGTCAACTATCCCGTTTTCCCCAGGAAAACCCCTTATTTTTATCCCTCTTTCCGCCCCTCCCATTTTATTAATTTCCCCATATTTTCCCTTATTTTTTTAAAAAAATATCCTGACTGGAGCCCTCACAGGCGAAGCTGCAGTATTTTTTCTGGCCACCAGAGGTCACTGTGTGGCAGGCTTTTCACTTGTGGAAGGAGAGAGAGAGAAGGTGTGTGTGTGTGGGGGTCTTCTGTAGTTTCTCTTTTCCTTCCCTGCCACATGGTCGTCATGGAGGCTGCTTCGTTTTTGCTGCTGGGAGTAGGAGTCTACTCTAGGTGAGCGATATATTTCATATATGCAGGGGCAAATCAGTGGGGGAGTGGTGGTTGCCTGATCACTATATGAGAGAGAGAGGCGGGGAATCAATCCCTTGCTCCTGCACACTAATTAAGGGGGGGGGGTGTTGCCTGATCACTATATGAGAGAGAGAGGGGGGAATTAATCCCTTGCTCCTCCACACTAATTGGGGGGGAGGTGCTGCTTGATCACTATATGAGAGAGAAAGAGGGGGGGAATTAATCCCTTGCTCCTCCACACTAATTGTGGTGTGTGTGTTGCCTGATCACTATATGAGAGAGAGAGGGGGGAATAAATCCCTTGCTCCTCCACACTAATTGGGGTGTGTGTGTTGCCCGATCATTATATGAGAGAGAGGGGGGGGAATTAATCCCTTGCTCCTCCACACTAATGGGGGGGGGTTTTGCCTGATCACTATATGAGAGAGAGAGAGGGGGGAATAAATCCCTTGCTCCTCCACACTAATTGGGGGGTGGGGTGTTGCCTGATCACTATATGAGAGAGAGAGGGGGGAATTAATCCCTTGGTCCCAGTCAGCATCTTAGTCACTTAAGCCACTGAGTAAACAAGAAAGAAAACAAAACAAAACAAAAGTCCCCCAAGAAGATGGGGAAAGGGTTCTTTGGCCCACACAGCTTTGTCCCCATTGCATCTACAATACCATCTAGCCATCTTATTTTTGGCCACCCCCTTCTTTTGTCCTCCACCTTTCCCAGCATCAAGGCCTTCTCAAGTGAATCCTCTCTTCTCATTTGATGTCCAAAGAACTTTAGCGTCATTCTTACTATTTCACCTTTAATGAGCAGTCATGGTTGATTTCTTCTAGGATTGACCTATTTCTAACACCACATTTCAAAGGCATCTGTTTTTCTGCGCTCAGCTTTCCTAATGGTCCAGCTCTCACACCCATACATTACCATCAGGAGTACCATTGCTTTGACTATGCAATTTTTTGTTTGCAAGGTGATGCCTCTACTTTTAACTATGTTCTCCAGGTTTCTCATAGCTTGTTTCTCAAGCATCAGTCACCTTTTTATTTCATGGCTGCAATCACCATGTGCAGCGATCTTTAATCCTAAAAAAGTAAAATCTGCCAGTCGTATCCAATTCTAGGGTGCAGTGCTCATCTCCATTTATAGCCAAAGAGCCAGTGCTGTCTGTGTTTGCAGACATTTTCATGGCCATGTGGCAGGCAAGTCACATGGCTATATTTGGCTATGCCCACAGATTTGGCCACACCCACAGAGGAGTGTGGCCAAAATTTCCCTTATTTTCAAATCCATACTTGACAGGTATGGGCTGTTAGTCTGACATGACAATGATGTATAGTTAGAATAGATGCCTCCCCCAAAGGGAGGAGGGAAAAGTGAGTGTCCAGGACTGGACACATTCCAATGAAACACCTGCAGTCCCCATGAGGGTACTGACTGACAGCCAGGTCAGCTGACTACAACACGAGGGAGATGACGTCTCCATTTCCTGTCAATCAAACTAATTGCCAGGACACCTGCAAGAACAGAACTTTCCCAGAGAAAGCAAAGGTGGGGGCCACATGCTAAGCAGATGGCACCTGCACCTGCAAAGGTCCTTGGAGACATCACTCTTTCTCATGGGAACCAAAGGTTTTTCTCATTAGATCACCACATTCCAGAGCCCCTTTTCTCAATAAAAGGAGGCCAATTTGGGCATTCAGAAGCCATTCCTGGGGACAAGGGGGAACCCTTGTCTCTTATCACCATGATCTTGATTGCAGTGGGAGCCCTTGTCCAAGGGCTGCACAAAATGACTCTTTGGGGCTAAAGCAAAGCCATGAGGGGCAGAACCGCCCCAAACTCAAGAAGCTGAACCTGCTAGGGAGCTAGAAAGATTTTATTTCATTTATTTGTTTTATTAGATTGTGTTTTATAGTGTAGATTATTTTAAGATCTGTATCCAGAATTGTGTTTCCTTCAATAAATCTTCAAAAGCCATTCGTAGGTTGCCTGCCTTTGTAAGGAAGAAGAAGGAAACCCAGCAGAGCAGAAGTGGCTCTGATTTGTCCTCATCGCTTCAACACCCGGAAGGAGGTGAGAGGAAATGCTCTGTCTGCAAAGGGAGGGGAGGAGTAGCAGCACTAAGAAACTTAGCTTCTGCCAAGTGATTAATATTACCTGCCATATGCAGAAGGCTACTCTGTCCCTGACCCCCAGCGAATCGGGCTAGGGAGAGGAGTGCTCATTAAGGCAGCAGGACGCTGGATCTTAAAGTTCGCCATGCCGGGTGTTCCCAATAAAAATTCTGGGTGCCCAATGTAGCCTTTGAGAGGCATGTTCCTCCCCCTACATCCCTGATAGGTGGGATGATGGTCCCTCTCTGTGGAGGAAATGCCACTGGAAACCATCAAATTGGGCCCAAAGGCAAAATGAGCAGGGAACTCTGATTCCCAATGGTCACAGAGGTGGAAGAGGTGATGCCAGATGGACTGGCTGTGAAGGTGCTATCCTCAAGGCTGCAGCAGTACTGGTGTTAAATCCTGCATGTCTCATTTCATATGTTCCGCAGGAGATGGCTCTGTAATCATAGTGTGTGGGTCACTTAATGGCAAGCTGGGATCCACCTTAAACAAATTCATACCAATGGCATTTTTCCTGCTTCAGGAAAAAATGCATTCTTGGATATGAGTTGCAGTTGACGACAATCTCCTGGACTTGCTTAGTGGTATCCTGCTGAATACTTTGATGAGCAATTCTACAATTTAAAAGCATAGATCTGTGATTTGGGAGGGCGGGGGATCTCTACCAGACGGTGGCATTCTAGCATTGCAGCAGTTTTCTCATGCATGCACCTGTCATTCAAGACAGCTAGCTGTGTTTTGGCAGAAACAGACTGTGTTTTGCATCTAGAATATTTAGGGAATTTAAAACACCTGTGCTGTTGCTATTATGTTGCTAACATCATTTATCCGTCTTTAAGCACATGCTTGATAAAAGTCCTGGGGACATGTTCATGTGATGGAGTGGGGGAGTTATCTTATTTTTTCAGCTTCTTGTTTTTAAAAAAAGACATACACTAATTTCAAAACTATAGTCTTTATTTATATCTCCTGTAAAATAGTAACTGAGTGGCAATGTTGCAGACTAGGTACTGCAGTACCTCAAGTGGCTAAGATGCTGACTAGAAGGTGGCAGGTCAGCAGTTTGATACATGAATACTGTAGGATGGAATGAGCTGCCAACTTTGTCCCAGCTCCTGCCAACTTAGCAGTTCAGAAGCAGAAACATCTGCAGAAGCACACAGCGCTGGCTCTTCGGCTATGAAACTGAGATGAGCACTGAACCCAAGAGTCGGATATGACTGGCTTTCGAGCAAGGGTGACCTTTACCTTTATATTTAATTAAATATTTTCCCTAGTAATAATGACCTGTTGTTATGTACCTTCAAGTCAGAACTAACTTATAGTGACCCTAATGAAGTTTTCAACGTAGGGGAGATATTTAAGATTTTACCATTTCCACATTCCCAGTGAGTTTCCATGGCTGAGAGAGGATTTGAACCCAAGCCTCCCGAATCCTAGTACGTCACTCTACCCACTATATCACACCACACAGGTATCTATTATAATGACACAACATGGTATGTAGGTTTAACAAGTTTTATCTGTGCAAGGTAAGAATATAAATTGTTTTGTGCACTTTAAGACTTTTTTGTGAAAAAATTCACAATTTTGTTTGCAGAAAAACTTGTCTTTTGCCCAACATGCAGGGTTCTACGTAAAATACAGTATTTCTAGTTTTATCTCCACCTGCTGTTGAAAATAGCCCTGATCTTTTCAATCTCATACTGGACTTTTTTTTTTTTTACTAAGGATGAAAAAAATTGTAATCATTACAGACTTACATTACACCTTGCTTGTAACTTTTAGAGGAATAATATCATTCCTTTTGTGACATAACTGTAACTTTAAAGTTTTTATTTAGTTGTTTCACACCAAGAAGACTATTTGAAATCAAACACACACAAAATGTCCATTGCTACAAATGTCACCTATAAAATGATGATCGGTGGGGTGTATCAAAGGAAACATTTCTGTTCAAACACATGTTTTTAACAAGATAAATGTAAACAGGGGGGATTTGTTTTGAAATGACAGTATAAAACACATGGTAACTCACACATGTCAGTATGTAGATAATATTGCAATATTACACATACAGCAAACAGCCATGGTCAGGATATTGGAAGTGTTTAGGCCAGGGGTGGCCAACTTTCGTGCTCCAGCTGTTCCTGGACTTCTATTAATAGAATCCCAAGTCAGCACACCTGCTGATCAGGGTTTCTGGGAATTGAAGTCCAAAAACAGCTGGAGCACCAAGGTTGGCCAGGGGTGGAAAATTTGCTTATAATTTCGCTTATAAAGCAGGGGTGCTTTAGGCTCTGCTTGTCAGCAGTTTGATTCCCAAGTACTGCAGGATGGAATGAGCTCCCGTCTTTGTCCCAGCTCCTGCCAACCTAGCAGTTTGAAAGCAAGAAATTGCAAGTAGATAAATAGGGTCCACTTTGGTGGGAAGGTAACAGAGCTCCGTGTGCTCCGGTGTCTAGTCATGCCTGCCAAATGACCACAGAAAGGTCTGCAGAAGCAGATAGCTCTGGCTCTTTGTCTTTGAAACAGAGATGAGCACTGAACCCTAGAGTAGGATACGACTGGCTTTCGAGCAAGGGAAACCTTTACCTTCTGTGGTGACTGATTTTTTTTTTTACCATTTCAGTTTCTCCACCACCTCTGCCACCTCTGGGAGTCTCAAAGGACCCTATCCATGTTGTTTCCGACACCTCGCTACACCTCCGGGCAGTGCTGCAACGAAAAACCTCCAGCTGACGAAGGAGGTTTCCCCGCTGTTTTGGCTTCTAGCACAGCCTGGAGGGGTAGCGGGGTGTCGGAAACAACATGGAGCCTCCCAGAGGGGGCTGAGGTGGTGGAGAAGCCGAAATGGACCAAAAAAAGTCACCATGGAACTTTTCCCACCCATTTTGGATTTTCCGCCAGCCCGGGTGCCTCTGTTAGGCTCCAGGAAGGCAATCCACACTGTTTCTGACACCCTGCGACCCCCCTCCGGCCGCTGCTGCAAGAAAAAATCTCCAGCTGATGAAGGAGGTTTCCCCGCTGTTTTGGCTTGGAGCAGTAGCTGGGGGGTTGCAGGGGGTTGGAAACAATGTGGATCGCCTCCCTGGAGCCTAACAGAGGCACCTATGCTGGCAGAGAAGCTGAAATGGGTGGGGAAAAATTCCATGGTGACGCACTAGGTCGGTTTCCCCTCCTGAGGGTGAGCATTTTTCTGCCTCCTGGACAATGACGTTTCCCGGTTAACGACGCGACGTTGGGAACCAAGAAACATCGTTAACCGGGGGTTTACTGTATCTAACTTTGGTTAATGCTCTTGGGATTCCCGTTATAACCAGGATTCCAAGCAGCACTTGAAGTTATACATAGACAGAAATGGGTCCCACATCACCTCTTTGGTGAGGAACATAGTCCAGATGACACCAGAAACACCTGGATAATGTTACAGCCTGACTAAACAAAAGGTATTCCATTAGCGCAGGAAACTGATGAGAGAAGGCTTTCCTCTTTCCAGGCTTCCATGTTTTCATGTCAGCCTGCAAATTTATTGTTGCCATTAGCCTTCTTGATAAAATATTCTTTCTCCAGTTTTGATTTTATGATAAATCTGGGAAAGTATATTGCTAACACATGAAAGGATGTATTAAAAGTTGTTTATATCAAGAAAGAAAATAGCTACAGGCCGTACAATAGAAAGTTATGATATATTTGTTGTCACTGAGGGAATTGTTGAATCATAGGCACTACAGATAAAAATCTTTTCCATATCAGAAATGCTATTGCATCCTTGCAACAGGCAGCTCCCCTGGTGGCTTAGTAGTTAAGACGCTGAGTTGAAGACTGGAAGGTCGGGTTTTGATACCTGAGAGCTGCAATTGGGGACATGAAAGGAGCCTCATTCGCATGTCCCCTGAGTAGAGTTTCTCCAGCAAAAATCCTTTCAACTCAGAGTAGTATTAGTAGTGGTAGTAGTAATAATAATTATTCTTATTCTTATTCTTTTATTCTTATTATTACTCTGAGTTGAAAGGATTTTTAAAAATAATTTTTATTAATTTTCCACAAAAACAAAAAATAAACAAAAATAACAATAAACATAGTAATAACAACAACAATGAATAGAAATAAACATAATAAAAAACACAATTATGCTAAAACTGTCAAACATTACATACTCAATGTTAGGATACATGGTTATGTAGTTCCCACAGTGTATTGTATTGGATCACAGTCTGTCCCTTTAAGAGTCTCTCTGTGCTCTGCCCCAGCTGAATCGAACCAGAGAGTGACTCAACAGTTTGCTACTATAAAGGAAATGCACTCTGAGCATGCTCTTGGGTAAGATGGTAAAAGGGTAATGGAGGTAAAAAGCTATGGAGCCTTCATGGGTTTATTCTCCAAGGACTACGTGATACTGCAAAAGGCTTCCTAAGGACTGAACTGTTTACCTCATGCTTGCTACTGAACTGCTAGCCTGCTTACTGCACTGGAAGGAAACTACTGTTTGCATCTGCTCAGAGGTAAATCTCTGCTAAGACTGTTTACTTGGACTTATGCCTATCTCTTATGGACTGCTGCCAACTGAACTGACAGCTGCTTATCTCAGGCTGGTGTTTTTGCTTCTCCTGTGTTTGCTGAAAGTAAAGCTGTTTTCTTTTACCTTTTGACCTGCTTGTCTGTGTGGAAATTTCTCCCAGCTCTCGCTGCATACACAGCTAGCTGCTTTTGCTCTGCTAAACACAGCCAAGCCTCATTGGGTGTACCCCTGTACCCCAACACCCTATCACTCAACATTGTTAATGCTCCCCTTCATTTTTCCTTTAACATTATGTGTTGTCAATTTCATCTTCTTTCAATAAACCACGTTTATAGTACTTAGCACGTAAATATAAAATTATATTTCTATTATTTCCTTCTAAATGTCTATAACCTTGACGTTATATAAGGGAGTGCTAACCCATCCAACAATACAAAATAATAATAATAATAATAATAAAAACACCCAATGATATATACAAGCCTTGAGGATCGCAGTCTTACAGTTCTAATTTTTCCAAAAAACCATATGATATTGTACTAGTTTGTTTCCTTTATCCTCTAGTAATACAAATTCCACAAATGGTCTCCATATTTCTCAAAACTTATTCACTTTAATTATATCTTTTTTATGTTCAATTCCCATGTCAATTTATCATTTAATGCAATTTCCCACATTTCTTTGTACCAGTCCTCCAATTTTATAACTAAATCATTTTTCCAATTTTTCGCTATACACTGTCTTGCCACAGTTAACATCATGGAAAACAATTCTTTTTTGTTTGTACATATATTCATATTATCTATTTCTGTCAACAAGGCAGCACCTGATTCCAACTTTATATCCACTTTCAAAATTCCCACTATCTCTTTTTCTATTTGTTTCCAAAAAGCACTTGTCATTTTGCAACTCCACCACATATGTTCATATGTCCCAAGTTCGCTTTTACATCTCCAACAATTCTTTGCTTTGGTACTATCCATTTGATGCAGTTTAATCGGGGTCAGGTACCACCTCCATAACATTTTATAATTATGTTCTTTTACCTTAAGTGATAAACTCCTCATAATTCTTCTCTTCCATTTATTTTTCCAATTTGTTTCAGGAATCCTTATATTCAAATCTTGTTCCCATATTATTCTCAATGTATTTTGTAAATTTTCATCCTTGTTTCACATTTTGGCAAAGGATAAGTAGCTGATATGCAAATGTAGAAGACTTAATATAGCAACTGGCATAGAGACTTTATACTGACTAAACATAGAAACTGACATAGAGACTGTGTTTTAAAGTGTGATAATATGCATGATAATATGTTGTCTTAAATGTTTAAAACTTTTAAAAACTGTGATAAAATGTATGAGGAGAAAAAAATGGCGTAGACACCGGCAAACCACGCCACAAAGCTTGCCAAGAGAACCCTATTGACCAAACCAAAAGGCAAAACAAAGGAGCAGGCTAGGTGATACAGGATGCTTAACACCACAGAGGGGAGGAAGGGGAGGGACAGGAAAGGGGGAGGGGAAATGCAATGTTGTAAGGAGCAATACTGCATAGGGACATGGAATGTGAGATCAATGAATCAAGGTAAACTGGAAGTGGTAAAAAATGAGATGGAAAGAATAAGCATTGACATCTTAGGCATCAGTGAGCTCAAATGGACAGGGATGGGGGAATTCAGCTCTGGAAACCATCATATCTACTACTGTGGGCAAGAAAACCTTAGAAGAAATGGAGTAGCCATAATTGTCAATAAAAGAGTGAGAAAAGCAGTAATGGGATACAACCTTAAAAATGACAGAATGATGTCAGCCAGAATTCAAGGCAAACCTTTCAATGTCACTGTGATCCAAATATACGCACCAACCACTGGTGCAGATGAAGCCACAATGGACCAGTTCTATGAGGACCTAGAACACCTCATAGAACAGACACCAAGAAATGATGTCCAAATTATATTAGGAGACTGGAATGCCAAAGTAGGAAATCAAAAAGTGGAGGGAATAACAGGCAAATTTGGTCTTGGAACACAGAATGAAGCAGGGCAAAGATTGATAGAGTTCTGCCAAGAGAACGCATTGGTCATAGCAAACACTCTCTTCCAGCAACACAAGAGGCGACTTTACACATGGACATCACCAGATGGACAACACCGAAACCAGATTGAGTACATACTCTGCAGCCAAAGATGGAGAACCTCCATACAGTCAGCAAAAACAAAACCTGGAGCAGACTGTGGCTCAGATCACAACCTATTGATCACAAAATTCAAGCTTAGACTAAAGAAAATAGGGAAAACACGGAGACCAGAAAAATATCACCTAGACAGCATCCCTAAAGAATACACGGTGGAGGTGATGAACAGATTTAATGGCTTAGACTCGGTAGACAGAGTACCAGAAGAATTATGGACGGAGATGAGGGACATCATGCAGGAAGCAGCAAAGAAAACCATACCAAAAGAAAAGAAGCGTAAGAAAGCAAAGTGGTTGTCTGACGAGGCTCTTAAAATAGCAGAGGAAAGAAGGAACGCAAAAGCCAAAGGAGAAAGGAAAAACTACAATCATTTGAACACAGAATTTCAAAGAAAAGCAAGGAGAGATAAGGAAAACTACCTAAAAGAACAGTGCAGAGAAATGGAGGAAAACAACAAAAGAGGCAGAACCAGAGATCTTTTCAAAAAAATCGGAGAAATTAAGGGAACATTTCAAGCAAAAATGACCATGATAAGGGACAAAGACAGAAAGGAGCTAGCTGATGCAGAAGAGATTAAGAAAAGATGGAAAGAGTACACAGAGGAACTCTACAAAAAGGACCTCAACACTCCTGACAATCACAATGATGAAGAAGTAGAACTTGAGCCAGACATCCTGGAGAGCGAAGTCATAAAGGCCCTAAAGAGCACTGCAAACAACAAAGCTAGTGGAGATGATGGTATCCCAGTTGAATTTTTCAAAGCGCTAAATGATGACGGCATCAAATTACTGCATTCAATATGCCAGCAGATTTGGAAAACAAAACAGTGGCCACAGGATTGGAAAAGATCAGTATATGTCCCAATCCCAAAAAAGGGCAATGCCAAAGAATGTTCAAATTATGGAACAATCGCGCTCATCCCACACGCCAGCAAGGTGATGCTCAAGATAATACAGGATAGACTTCAGCAGCATGTGGAAAGAGAATTACCAGAGGTGCAGGCCGGTTTCAGAAGAGGCAGAGGGACAAGAGACCACATTGCCAACATACGCTGGATCATGGAGAAAACAAAGGAATACCAGGATCAAGTTTACTTTTGTTTTATTGACTACACTAAGACATTTGACTGTGTGGACCACAACAAGATGTGGCAAGTAATTAAAGAGATGGGAATACCAGAGCACCCCATATGTCTCCTGAGAAATCTGTACATGAACCAAGAAGCAACAGTTAGGACAGAACAGGGAATGACAGAGTGGTTTGCAATAGGAAAAGGAGTAAGACAAGGCTGCATTTTGTCACCATGCCTATTCAACCTATACATAGAGCACATAATGCACAGTGCAGGGATGGAGGAATCACAATATGGGATTAAAATCGCTGGGAGAAACATCAACAATCTGAGATATGCAGATGATACCACCCTAATGGCAGAAAGTGAGGAAGACCTAAAGAATCTCTTGATTGGGCTGAAGGAGGAGAGTGCAAAAGCTGGCTTGAGACTAAATATCAAGAAAACCAAGATAATGGCAACAGGCCCGATCAGTTCCTGGAAAATAGATGGGGAAGAAGTAGAAGCAGTGACAGATTTTACTTTCTTAGGATCAAAGATAACTGCAGATGGGGATTGTAGCCATGAAATAAAAAGGTGACTGATTCTTGGGAGACAAGCAATGAGAAACCTGGGGAACATAGTGAAAAGCAGAGACATCACATTGCAAACAAAAATCAGAATAGTCAAAGCAATGGTTTTCCCAGTAGTAATGTATGGATGTGAGAGCTGGACAATTAGGAAGGCTGAACGCAGAAGAATAGATCCCTTTGAAATGTGGTGTTGGAGGAGGGTTTTGAGAGTCCCCTGGACAGCGAGGAGAACAAATAGGTCAATCTTAGAAGAAATTAACCCTGACTGCTCATTGGAAGGTCAAATAGTAAAGATGAAGCTAAAATACTTTGGACATCAAATGAGAAGGGAGGATTCACTTGAGAAGGCATTGATGTTGGGAAAGGTGGAGGGCAAAAGAAGAAGGGGGAGGCCAAGGATGAGATGGCTAGATGGTATTGTAGACACATTGGGCACAGAGCTGGGAGGGCTGAGGGGGATGGTGGAGGACAGAGGCGCCTGGAGAACAATGGTCCATAGGGTCGCAAAGGGTCGGAACCGACTGTGCGACTGAACAACAACAACAATTCCTTTATCAACATTTCTTCTTTCCTCATTTTACAAATTATCTCTTTAAATTCTGTTTTGCTTCTTTCTAAGCTAACTTCCTTTCCATATTTCTCATTCCATTTGTTTACCAAAATTGTCCGTAACAAATTTAACCTCATCTGTTTAAACATTTCTACTCTGTGTTCCTTTTTATCACACATTCTTATCCAATCTTTCAGCAGGAACACATCATTTCTAAGAAGTATATTTCTTATTCTTCCATCTATTTTACAGGAAACGTCTTAACATCTTCCATATCCATAATCGGAGATACATCTGGTGCCAAATTTTTAAAATATTTTTCCACACATCTAACATTGCTTTTGTCATTCTATTTTTGGGCACAGAACTGGGAGGACTGAGGGGGATGGTGGAGGACAGGGGTGCCTGGAGGACGATGGTCCATAGGGTCGCAAAGGGTCGGAATCGACTGTGCGACTGAACAACAACAACTTTATCCAAGAAAATTGTATTAACAAATTGTTTTAATTCTTTTATCTCAACCTCCTCCCATATTACTTCATTCTTAGTTATAATTTTTAAAATGTTTTTAACTGAAACACTCTGTAATAATATTTAAAAGACCCAATCTACTTTCCTTTTGTGATAAATACCATAAACTCTTCAAAATTCTTGGTCTCCCCCCCCATTACAATAAGTATTTAACATGTTTTGAAAAATACTTATATCTTTTTCCTTAAGTTGGATTGGAAGAACATCAAATAAAAAAATATTTTTGATAGTAATTTCATCTTACATAAGGCAATTCTACCAAACCAAGATAGGTTTAACTTATTATATTGCTTTCCCCCCTTTAATTTCCATTCTTTGCTTATCATAATTCAAGCTTTTAAGATCTTCAATTTTGTTTGAAATATTTATTCCCAAATATCTGACACTGTTTTTAACCTTTATATTATACTTTTCCTTTATCCTTTTTTATTCATCTTCACTAACATTACTAAATATTGCCTCTGTCTTATCCCAATTTACTCTTAACCCTGTCATTTCCTCAAATTCACCAAGATGTATCTGAATCCGTTCCATTACTCTTCTAGGATTTTTCATTATAATCATCATATCATCTGCGTATAAACTTATTTTTATACCTTCTATTCCCTCAATTTTTTTATTCTCCCTTATAGACATAGCTAATAATTCCATGGCCATTACAAATAATATTTGTGACAATGGACACCTTTGTCTAGTTCCTACTTCAAGTCTTATATCCTCAGTAAATACCTCGTTCATTCTTACTCTAGTTAAACCTTTTTGATATAATTGTTTGATTAATTTTATACACTTTATACCCAAACCATAATTTCTTATAATTTCTTTAATTGTAACCCATTGAAGAGAATCGATAGCTTTAAAAATGTCCAAAGATAATAATCAATTTTTTCCTTCTTTTGATCTGCTATCTCCATTAAGTCCACTACTCTCCTTGGAGGATCAGACATGTATCTACCCATTAAAAATCCAGCTTGATCTTTGACTATATAATCCTTCATAAATTCATTTAGTCTGTTTGCCAATATTGTGGTGAAATTTTTAGCATCTTGATTTATCAATGATATTAGTCTATAGGTATCTATCTTCTCTGGATCTTTTCCAGGTTTAGGAATGAAAACAATTACTGATCTATACCATGAAGTCAGTATTGATCCCCCTTCTAATATATAATTGAACAACTTCAAGAGTCTTGGAATTACCAGTTCCTTAAATTCTTTATACAATTCTGCAGGAAAACCATCCTCTCCTGGGGCTTTATTCACTTTCAATTTCTGTATAACCTCTTTAATTTCCTTCTCTGTTATTGAAACTTCCATTCTATCCCTGTGCTCCTGACTTATTTTAACCCTTTCTTCCTTTACAAATATTCTTTTAGTTTTCCTAATTTTATTTCCATCTCTGAATATATCTTCTGATAAAACTCCTTTACAATTTCAATCTTTTCTTTGGTTTTATTACATCTCATTCCTTGTTTGTTTATCAAAACACCAATTTCCCTTTTGCTTCTTTTTTCTTTTGCCGCTCTTGCTAACAATTTTGAATTTTTATTACTATATTCAAAATACTCTCTCTTTAAATATATCAAATCCCTTTTAACTTTTTCTATATCCTTCCCTATCAATTCTTTCTTTAATTTTTGTATATTATCTAAAAATTTCTTCCCCCCTGTTATATGTTCTTCCTGAAGCTGCTTAATTTCTTTCCCCCTATTTTCTTGTTTATTTCTTATTTGTTTATTTCTTATACTCATCAACTAAATACACTCACCCCTGAACACTGACTTCATGGCATCCCATACAATATTATAATTTACTTCCTTGGTATCATTCCATTGCCAGTATTGATCCCAAAATTTCCCATTTTTCTTAATTTCTAGGATCAGTAAAGAGTTTCGGTTCATATCTCCAGCTATTCTCCTTTCTGCTTGTAAATCCCATTCTTAGTTCTAATAACACCTTTGCATGGTCCGACTCTTAAAAAATTCCAAGTTCCATCTCCACTATATTTTTAACTATATTATCTGTGACAAAAATATAATCTATTCTGGAGTATGATTTGTAAACTTGTGAAAAATAAGTATAAACTCTTTCTGATCCTTTAAACTCTCTCCAAGCATCATTTAAACCTAGTAATTTGATCCAGTTATTTATTATTTTCATTTTAGATCCACTTTTATCTCTTGCCAAGTTAGTACAGTCCATACCAGACATTATTAAATTGAAATCACTTGCAACTATCATTTTCACCATTTTTCCTTTATCAATATTTGATACACTTTGTCTAAAAAAAAAATCTTGATACTCATTTGGTGCATAAATATTCACAAAGGTAATTTCTTCATCATCAACTACACCCTTTATAATTAAATATCTACCTTCCAGGTTGCTAATACTTTTAGTCATAGTAAAACCCAATCTACTAGATATTAAGATAGTGACCCCTCTTGCTTTTGAAGTACCATATGCTTTCTCATAAATCTGTGTCCAACCTAAAAATAATTTATTTGTATCTTCCGATTTCTGATGTGTCTCCTGCAGAAAGATTACATCTGGGTGATCTTTCCTAAGGGCTGATTATAATCTTTTACGCTAAATTTGCGAGCCAGTACCTTTCACATTCCATGTTAATACCTTAATAATCTTCATATCTAATTTTTAAACCCCTTTTATCAAACCTGCTGCAATCTTCAATGGCAGTGCACAGAATTAAATACATTATCCCCATTAAACCAAAATTAAACTCTTTACAAAACATATAAAGTGCTAAGAATTTTTTTGTCTCAACCCCCCTACTTTTCATCTCAAAAAGTTGCCTCTGCATTACCAAAGAGAAGGGGGAGCATGGAAGATGTGCCAAGCAAACCAACTAAATGCTCTAGCACATTGCCTTTTATAATGAATCTACTTTAACCCTTTCTTCTAAACATTAACACCCCTGCTCCACTGTAATATCTCATCCTTCATCAGATTCTGACACTACCACTACACTCGTATCTGCAAGTGTCAGACCTCCAACTGCACCTCTTTCTTCTTCTCCACCCTCCTCTTTCTCCTCTCTCTCAATAATCCCCGAATCCATCAGTTCTTGTCTCAGTGTTGCCCATTCTTGTGTATCTCCTCTAATTAACCCTATCAATCTAAAATACTCCAATGGGTCCATACTTGAGTCAATTGTATGCATCTTTTTTGAGAAAAATAACCTCACTTGCAGCGGAAATCTCCAATAATATTTAATTCCCGGATCCCTAGATTAATAAAGTACCCATCCAGATCTGTCGGTTGCCGACTGGGCCGCCTGCTTTTGGTGCCCCCCACCCACCCGGCGAAGGCCTTGGCACCGGCAGGGACGGAGGACAGGCTGCGCCACAGAGGCACGGAAGGTGAGCGGCCTAGCCTGCAAGGCTGCACCGGGAAGGCGCAGAGAGCAAATGGCCCAGCCGGCAACAGGTAAGTGGGGTGGAAGACAGGGACTGAAGGGGGGAAACAGGCCCGGGGAACACACCGCCTGCCCAAGTCTGGGAGGAGAAAGAGGGAACATGAACCCACCCACCCCACCTGTTCCCCCCTCAGTCCCTGTCCCCCGCCCCACTTACCTGTTGCTGGCTGGGCCGTTTGCACTCTGTGCCTCCCCAGTGTGGCCTTCTGAGCTGGGCTGCTCACCTTCCACACCACCACAGCCCAGCCTGAGGTACATAGAGCGAGTGGAACAGCGGCTTCAGTGGTGTTGCGGGAAGGAGGGGGGCTTGCTTGACAGAGGAAGGGAGCCCCCTTCCCCTCCAGGTGAGGGCCGTACATGTGTGTGTGTGTGTGGTTGTGTTGTGTGTGTATTTTGTGTGTGTATGTGGTTGTGTTGTGTGTGTATTTTTGTGTGTATATTGTGTTGTGTGTGTGGTTGCGTTGTGTGTGTATTGCGTGTTTATGTGGTTGTTGTTGAGTGTGGGGGGTTGTGTTGTGTGTGTGGTTGTTTTGTGTGTGTATTGTGTGTGTGTGTGGTTATGTTGTGTGTGTGTATTGTATGTGTGTGCATGTGTGTGTGGTTGTGGTTGTGTGTGTGTGGGGGGTTGTGTTGTTTGTTTGGGGTTGTGTTGTGTGTGTGTGTTTGTTGTGTGTGTGGTTGTGCTGTGTGTGCTTGTGTTATGTGTGTGTGTACCCCCCAAAACCACCCCAACCACTAACACACACAAAATACCTGCCTGGCAAGGCCGGGCAAAAAATACTAGTCATATATAGGATGATACATTCCATTCCAGACCAAATCCATGCCACCCAACACCATATCTCTCTTATCTGGATCTTATCTCATGTTACTCTTCCTCATTCCTTGTACTATGACATTCAAACACCTAAGCCATTCACAAATGGAAATAGACTTCTGTATATGTCTCATCAGCTGGATGAAAAGTCATGCTCATCAATTGATGTTTCATGTATAACCTTGGAAAGGCCACTGTAGTCATATTGATGTTAATGGTCCAGCTGTATATTTAGAATGTGTAAACAGGAGTGGAAAGGTTAAGTAGATCTTCACCTCCCATCTGCTAGTGGCAATGCTGTGTCTAGCAGTGTGACTGCATGGTTCAATTTCCTCTGTTGGACATTTCAGCTCAAGTAAAACCACATATGCACCATCTATTTGGTGTCAGGACAGTAGCCCGCATCACTCACTCCTCAATGTCAGCACAGCTTCAGGTGCTGACCCTGAAATTGGCTAGAAAGGCTGTGACAAGGGGAACACCATTCTAGCTGAGTTAAAAACAACTAAAACACTGTTCATTGAGGAGGCCTTTGGGAATGTGCTGCCTATTTCTGGCCATTAGATATGCTGCCCAGCTCTTTTTCATTCTAAATAGGTTGCATTTTAAGGGTCCTGAATTGCGTTATTATAATGTGTGGTGACGATTTTATTGGGAGTTTTATTGTGTGTAATTTTTAACTTTATGACTGGTCTTAATTTAATTTAATTTTCAAATTTTTATGCTGCCCACTCAGGCAAGCCCGATTCAGGGCGGCTCACATAAAATTTTATAAAACAGATAAAAACCCATACTAAAAAACACACATTAAAAACCTACCCACCCCTTCATAAAAAGAAAGAGAGGAAGGGAAGATTTGAATTATTGTATAAGGCAGCGGGCAGGGGCCACATTTCCACCAGGGCCCCACACCTGCCCTGCCAGCCAGGTTTTAAGACCCTTCCTAAAGGGCAGCAACTCCATCTGTAGTCATAGCTCTATTGGCAGGAGGTTCCAAAAGGCTAACAGAACTCTACCATAAGCCTGACGCGAATGAAATAAAGAAATAAAGAATAACAATAATATTGTTTTTTGAAATTATACCTTGAGAAAACCAGTGGAAGGTTCTCGAAAAGCTGTAAACCGGAGAGCTTCGTTTTTTCTCAGCCAGTGAGGCATTTATTTTCCTGAAGTAAAGGATTTACTACAGCGCGGGAAGATTCCCGCCACTACCTCACCTGGACAAGAACGAGGAGGAGAGCCAGCCAGCCGGGCGAACGGCGGAAGGGCCGGCCGCGGCCGCTGGTGGGCAATCATCCCCAGCCAGGGGGTTGAGGAAGAGGAGGAGAGCCAGCCAGCCGGGCGAGCGGCGGAAGGGCCAGCTGCGGCCGCCGGCGGGCAATCATCACCAGCCGGGGGGTGAGGAAGAGGAGGAGAGCCAGCCAGCCGGGCGAGCGGCGGAAGGGACAGCCGCGGCCGCCGCCGGGCAACCACCCCCAGCCGGGGGGTGAGGAAGAGGAGGAGAGCCAGCCAGCCGGGCGAACGGCGGAAGGGCCAGCCCCGGCCGCCGTCGGGCAATCATCCCCAGCCGGGGGGGTGAGGAAGAGGAGGAGAGCCAGCCAGCCGGGCGAGAGGCAGAAGGGCCAGCCGCGGCCGCCGGCAGGCAATCATCCCCAGCCGGGGGGGTGAGGAAGAGGAGGAGAGCCAGCCAGCCGGGCGAGCGGCAGAAGGGACAGCCGCGGCTGCTGCCGGGCAACCACCCCAGTCGGGGGGTGAGGAAGAGGAGGAGAGCCAGCCAGCCGGGTGAACGGCGGAAGGGCCAGCCGCGGCCGCCGGCGGGCAATCATCCCCAGCCGGGGGGGTGAGGAAGAGGAGGAGAACCAGCCAGCTGGGCGAATGGCGGAAGGGCAAGCCGCGGCCGCCGGCCTGCAATCATCCCCAGCCAGGGGGTGAGGAAGAGGAGGAGAGCCAGCCAGCCGAGCGAGCAGCGGAAGGGACAGCCGCGGCCGCCGCCGGGCAACCACCCCCAGCCGGGGGGTGAGGAAGAGGAGGAGAGCCAGCCAGCCGGGCGAGAGGCAGAAGGGCCAGCCGCGGCCGCCGGCAGGCAATCATCCCCAGCCGGGGGGGTGAGGAAGAGGAGGAGAGCCAGCCAGCCGGGCGAGCGGCAGAAGGGACAGCCGCGGCCGCCGCCGGGCAACCACCCCAGCCGGGGGGGTGAGGAAGAGGAGGAGAGCCAGCCAGCCGGGTGAACAGCGGAAGGGCCAGCCGCGGCCGCCGGTGGGCAATCATCCCCAGCCGGGGGGGTGAGGAAGAGGAGGAGAGCCAGCCAGCCGGGCGAATGGTGGAAGGGCAAGCCGCGGCCGCCGGCCTGCAATCATCCCCAGCCAGGGGGTGAGGAAGAGGAGGAGAGCCAGCCAGCCGAGCGAGCAGCGGAAGGGACAGCCGCGGCTGCCGCCGGGCAACCACCCCCAGCCGGGGGGTGAGGAAGAGGAGGCGAGCCAGCCAGCCGGGCAAGCGGCAGAAGGGCCAGCCGCGGCCGCCGCCGGGCAACCACCCCCAGCCGGTGGGTGAGGAAGAGGAGGAGAGCCAGCCAGCCGGGCGAGCGGCGGAAGGGCCAGCCGCGGCCGCCGGCGGGCAATCATCCCCAGCCGGGGGGTGAGGAAGAGGAGGAGGAGGAGGAGAGCTGGTTGAGCGGCAGAAAGGCCAGGAGAAGACCAATTGAAAGAAGGGAAGAGGGCATAGGAGGAAAAGCAGGGGGCGAGACTCAGAGTCCCAGGCAAAGGATAAGTACCTGATATGCAAATGTAGAAGACTTATTATAGAAACTGACATAGAGACTTTATACTGACTAAATACAGAAACTGACATAGAGACTGTGTATAAAGTGTGATAATATGCATGATAATATGTTGTCTAAAATGTTTTAAACTTTTAAAAACTGTGATAAAATGTATGAGGAGGGAAAAATGGCGTAGACACCGGCAAACCACGCCACAAAGCTTGCCAAGAGAACCCTATGGACCAAAACAAAAGGCAAAACAAAGGAGCAGGCTAGGTGATACAGGATGCTTAACACCACAGAGGGGAGGAAGGGGAGGGACAGGAAAGGGGGAGGGGAAATGCAATGTTGTAAGGAGCAATACTGCATAGGGACATGGAATGTGAGATCAATGAACCAAGGTAAACTGGAAGTGGTAAAAAATGAGATGGAAAGAATAAGCATTGACATCTTAGGCATCAGTGAGCTCAAATGGACAGGGATGGGGGAATTCAGCTCTGGAAACCATCATATATACTACTGTGGGCAAGAAAACCTTAGAAGAAATGGAGTAGCCATAATTGTCAATAAAAGAGTGAGAAAAGCAGTAATGGGATACAACCTTAAAAATGACAGAATGATGTCAGTCAGAATTCAAGGCAAACCTTTCAATGTCACTGTGATCCAAATATATGCACCAACCACTGGTGCAGATGAAGCCACAATGGACCAGTTCTATGAGGACTTACAACACCTCATAGAACAGACACCAAGAAATGATGTCCAAATTATATTAGGAGACTGGAATGCCAAAGTAGGAAATCAAAAAGTGGAGGGAATAACAGGCAAATTTGGTCTTGGAGTACAGAATGAAGCAGGGCAAAGATTGATAGAGTTCTGCCAAGATAACGCACTGGTCATAGCAAACACTCTTTTCCAGCAACACAAGAGGCGACTTTACACATGGACATCACCAGATGGACAACACCGAAACCAAATTGACTACATACTCTGCAGCCAAAGATGGAGAACCTCCATACAGTCAGCAAAAACAAGACCTGGAGCAGACTGTGGCTCAGATCACAACCTACTGATCGCAAAATTCAGGCTTAGACTAAAGAAAATAGGGAAAACACGGAGACCAGAAAGATATCACCTAGACAGCATCCCTAAAGAATACGCGGTGGAGGTGATGAACAGGTTTAATGGCTTAGACTCGGTAGACAGAGTACCAGAAGAAATATGGACGGAGATGAGGGACATCATGCAGGAAGCAGCAAAGAAAACCATACCAAAAGAAAAGAAGAGTAAGAAAGCAAAGTGGTTGTCTGATGAGGCTCTTAAAATAGCAGAGAAAGAAGGAACACCAAAATCAAAGGAGAAAGGAAAAAATACAATCATTTGAACACAGAATTTCAAAGAAAAGCAAGGAGAGATAAGGAAAACTACCTAAAAGAACATTGCAGAAATGGAGGAAAACAACAAAAGAGGCAGAACCAGAGATCTTTTCAAAAAAATCGGCGAAATCAAGGGAACATTTAAAGCAAAAATGACCATGATAAGGGACAAAGACGGAAAGGAGCTAGCTGATGCAGAAGAGATTAAGAAAAGATGGAAAGAGTACACAGAGGAACTCTACAAAAAGGACCTCAACACTCCTGTTAATCACAATGACGAAGAATTTGAACTTGAGCCAGACATCCTGGAGAGCGAAGTCATAAAGGCCCTAAAGAGCACTGCAAACAACAAAGCTAGTGGAGATGATGGTATCCCAGTTGAATTTTTCAAAGCGCTAAAAGATGATGGTGTCAAATTACTGCATTCAATATGCCAGCAGATTTGGAAAACAAAACAGTGGCCACAGGATTGGAAAAGATCAGTATACGTCCCAATCCCAAAAAAGGGCAATGCCAAAGTATGTTCAAATTATCGAACAATCGCGCTCATCCCACATGCCAGCAAGGTGATGCTCAAGATAATACAGGATAGACTTCAGCAACATGTGGAGAGAGAATTACCAGAGGTGCAGGCTGGTTTCAGAAGAGGCAGGGGGACTAGAGACCACATTGCCAACATACGCTGGATCATGGAGAAAACAAAGGAATACCAGAAACAAGTGTACTTTTGTTTTATTGACTACACCAAGGCATTTGACTGTGTGGACCACAACAAGATGTGGCAAGTAATTAAAGAGATGGGAATACCAGAACACCTCATATGCCTCCTGAGAAATCTGTACATGAACCAAGAAGCAACAGTTAGGACAGAACATGGAATGACAGAGTGGTTTGGAATAGGAAAAGGAGTAAGACAAGGCTGCATTTTGTCACCATGCTTATTCAACCTATACACAGAGCACATAATGCGCAGTGCAGGGATGGAGGAATCACAATATGGGATTAAAATCGCTGGGAGAAACATCAATAATCTGAGATATGCAGACGATACCACCCTAATGGCAGAAAGTGAGGAAGACCTAAAGAATCTCTTGATTGGGCTGAAGGAGGAGAGTGCAAAAGCTGGCTTGAGACTCAATATCAAGAAAACCAAGATAATGGCAACAGGTCCGATCAGTTCCTGGAAAATAGACGGGGAAGAAGTAGAAGCAGTGACAGATTTTACTTTCTTAGGATCAAAGATCACTGCAGATGGGGATTGTAGCCATGAAATAAAAAGGCGACTGATTCTTGGGAGACAAGCAATGAGAAAACTGGGGAACATAGTGAAAAGTAGAGACATGACGCTGCAAACAAAAATTAGAATAGTCAAAGCAATGGTTTTCCCAGTAGTAATGTATGGATGTGAGAGCTGGACAATTAGGAAGGCTGAACGCAGAAGAATAGATGCCTTTGAAATGTGGTGTTGGAGGAGGGTTTTAAGAGTCCCCTGGACAGCGAGGAGAACAAATAGGTCAATCTTAGAAGAAATTAACCCTGACTGCTCATTGGAAGGTCAAATAGTAAAGATGAAGCTAAAGTACTTTGGACATCAAATGAGAAGGGAGGATTCACTTGAGAAGCCATTGATGTTGGGAAAGGTGGAGGGCAAAAGAAGAAGGGGAAGGCCAAGGATGAGATGGCTAGATGGCATTATAGACACAATGGGCACAGAGCTGGGAGGGCTGAGGGGGATGGTGGAGGACAGAGGCGCCTGGAGGAAAATGGTCCATGGGGTTGCAAAGGGTTGGAGTCGACTGTGCGACTGAACAACAACAAAAGGTTTTTTTTGGATGGAATTTCGTCTTCGTCTTCTTGAGTCACAGCTCTACTGGCAGGAGGTTCCAAAGGGCTGGTGCTGACACGGTGCTAGATGTTATGATGTTAGTCGCCCTGAGTAGAGAAGATTTTTTCCCTAGAGGGGCGGGATATAAGTGTAAATAATAAATAAATAAAATCTATTTGCAAGGACATTATTGCCTTGTTCATCACAGAAATAATAGTGTGATTCACATTAAGTACTGATGTACATTACTAAAAATGGCTATTGAGGAGAGGTGGCTGCAAAGACCTTCCACCCAGCCCCTTTTCCAAAGGCCTCCTTTGCTGGACCAGGAAGGAGAAGAGAGAGTGCCGGCAGCTGTATTAAGGCAGGGAGAGGTGGCTGCAAAGACCTTCCACCCAGCCCCTTTTCCAAAGGCCTCCTTCGCTGGACCAGGAAGGAGAAGAGAGGGCCGGCAGCTGTGTCAAGGCAGGGAGAGGTGGCTGCAAAGACCTTCCATCCAGCCCCTTTCCCAAAGGCCTCCTTCGCTGGACCAGGCAGACGGCTTCAAAGATTGCAACCCAACTCCAGCCATGGAGAACGAACACTGCCTTTCCTCCCAGCTGCCCCAACGCTGACTCCGCGGCTCGCCAATGCTCCCTGCTCGTTCCAGGAGCCCATGCCACCGGCTCCCGGGATTTGGGGCAGGTGGGAGCCATTGCTTCTGCCTCCGCCCTCCCCACCTGGGGGGAAGAAAAGGAGACGCCGACGCCACGGCTCGCCAGCACTCCCTGCTCGTTCTGGGAGCCCATGCCACCGGCTCCTGGGATTTGGGGCAGGTGGGAGCCATCGCTTCTGCCTCCGCCCTCCCTACCTGGGGGGAAGAAAAAGGAGACGCCGATGCCGCGGCTCGCCAACGCTCCCTGCTCGTTCCAGGAGCCCATGCCACCGGCTCCCGGGATTTCAGGCAAGTGGGAGCCATCGCTTCTGCCTCCGCCCTCCCCACCTGGGGGGAAGAAAAAGGATACGCCAACGCCGTGGCTCGCCAACACTCCCTGCTTGTTCCAGGAGCCCATGCCACCGGCTCCCGGGATTTGAGGCAGGTGGGAGCCATCGCTTCTGCCTCCACCCTCCCCACCTGGGGGGAAGAAAAAGGAGATGCCGACACCGGGACTCGCCAGCGCTCCCTGCTCGTTCCGGGAGCCCATGCTTGTTGCTGGAACCAGGTGGGATTGTGGATGGGGTGGGAAGAGAGAGAGTTGGTCCTGCCAGCCAGGAAGGAGGGGCAGCATTCCATCTAGGGAGGTTCCAGGGATCCATATAGGTGTTGTGACGGGCATGGGGCGGTATGGCGGGTACCGTGGGGCGGGCCGCACTCGGGGAATGCAGGTCCAATTTTTAAGTGCGGTCCCTCATTCCAGCCCTGCAGGTACATCTCTGGGCCCTGAGCAGCAGATCCAGAGTGACCCCGCCCTTAGGCTGCTGCTGGTGAATGCCAGATCGGTCTGTAATAAGGCCCCCCTGATCCAAGATGCTATCCAGGAGGGGCGGGCCGACCTGGCATGCATCACTGAAACCTGGCTGACACCTGAGGATGGAGTACCTCTTTCGGACATGTGTCCAGCTGGGTTCGGTATTTGGCACCAGCCTAGAGGTGAGGGGAGGGGCAGTGGTGTCGCCATTGTTGCCAGGGAGTCTTTGGGAATTGCTAGGGCCACTGCTCCACAAGTGTCTGGTTGTGAGGCCCTGCTTCTACGGTTGGGCCCCAAGGGTCAGTTGGGGATCTTACTCCTGTACCTGCCCCCTTGCAGGGTAAGGGATGCCCTGCCTGAGCTCCTCGAAGCCGCCTCGATGCTGGCGTTGGAGTTCCCAAGGCTTATGGTTCTGGGGGACTTCAATTTGCCATCATTGGGGATGGCTTCTGAGATGGCAAGGAGGTTCATGGCTTCCATGGCAGCCATGGGCCAGACTCAGGTAGTTCGGGGTCCGACCAGGTGCAGTGGTCACATGCCAGACTTAGTTTTCTTGTCGGAGCAGTGGCAGAGTGATCTGAGATTACAGGATTTAGTCATCTCACCTGTGCCATGGTCAGATCACTATCTGGTGACTCTTGACTTTCTGGGGGCGACGCTTCATCGTAGGGAGGCTGGGCCTATTAAAATGGCCCGCCCTCGGCGACTAATGGATCCAGATGGATTCCAGAGGGAACTGGGGGATGTTCCTCTGGATCGGCTACACGATTCACCCGAGGCACTTGTCGACCTGTGGAACAGGACGGCAACAGCAGCCTTGGATGAAATCGCGCCACTGCGGCCTCTCCGCGCCCGTGGGGTTAGGTCATCCCCGTGGTTCATGGATGAACTGCGGGAACTCAAACAGGCAAAGAGACGCCTAGAGTGCTGCTGGGTGAAGACCCAGGATGACTCCGATTGGACACTAGCTAGAGCTGCTATTAGGGCCTACCTATTGGCGATGGGGGTGGTGAGGTGGCAATACTTCACCACCCTTATTGCCTCCGCTGATAATCGCCCAGCCGCCCTGTTCCGGGTAACCAGGTCCCTCCTCGGTAGGGGGAGATCGGTGCCCGGTTGGCAGGGTTCGGCTGAGGACTTTGCTGACCATCTGGTGGAGGAAATCGATCGGATTCATTCAGGACTGAATGCTGGCGTGGATGGGGAGGGTCGGGGGGGGGGGGGGACCAGAGCACAGTCTTGCTGTACGATCTGGGATCAGTTTGATCCTGTTGTCCCTGATGAAGTGGACAGGCTCCTTGCAGCTGTGCATGCCACTACATGTCCTTTGGACCCCTGTCCCACCTAGTTGGTGAAAGCCTCCAAGGTGGTGACAGGTGGCTGGGTTGGGACGATAATAAATGCATCATTACGGGAGAGGGTATTTCCTGCACCGCTAAAACATGCTTTGGTGCGCCCCCTCCTGAAGAAAATATCCCTTGACCCAGCTGTCCTTAACAACTACAGGCCGGTTTCCAACCTGCCCTTTCTGGGTAAGGTTTTGGAGAAGGTGGTGGCGCACCAGCTGCAGAGTGTCCTGGAGGAAGCAGATTATCTAGACCCCTTTCAATCAGGATTCAGGCCCGGGTATGGTACCGAGATGGCATTGGTCGCACTGATGGATGATCTCTGGCGGGAGCGGGACGTGGGTTATCCATCCGTCCTTGCTCTTCTTGACCTCTCAGCGGCCTTCGATACCGTCAACCACGGTATCCTTCTGGAACGGCTCAAAGGATTGGGGATCCAGGGCACTGTGTTGTCCTGGTTTTCCTCTTTTCTGGAAGGCCGTACCCAGTCGGTGTGGTTAGAGAGTGAGAGATCCAGCCCTAGGCTCCTCAAGTATGGGGTGCTTCAGGGCTCGGTGCTCTCTCCTCTCCTATTTAACATCTACATGAAGCCACTGGGTGAGATCATTCGTTCCCACGGGGTGCGGTACCATCAGTACGCGGATGACACTCAGTTGTACATCTCGGCCCGTGTGGACCCCAGTGATGCTGTTGAAATCCTATCCCGATGCCTGGAGGCCATTGGGGTCTGGATGGGGGCCAATGGGCTTCGGCTGAATCCCAGCAAGACAGAGTGGCTGTGGATAGGGGGCCCCGTGTTATCCAGGGAGTTACCATCTTTGGTACTGGATGGGGCTGTTTTGCCCCAGACAGACCCAGTGCGCAACTTGGGGGTCCTTCTGGACTCGCGGCTGCTGCTAGAAGAACAAGTAGCGGCTGTGGCCAGGAGGGCTTTTGCCCAACTTCAGGTGATTCGCCAGTTGCGCACGCTCCTGGACCTTGCTTATGGTCACCCATGCTCTGGTCACTTCCCGACTAGATTATTGTTATTGGGGCTGCCCTTGACGACCATTCGGAGGCTGCAGCTGGTCCAGAATGCAGCAGCCCAGGTGGTGATGGGATGTGGGCGATATGCCCATGCCTCACCGCTACTTCGGGAGCTGCACTGGTTACCAGTTTGTCTCCGGGTGCAATTCAAGGTGCTGGTTTTGACCTTTAAAGCCCTATATGGCAGTGGGCCAGGATACCTTAGAGACCGCATCGTCCCAAGAGTGTCTGCCCGTCCAACCAGAGTGGACCGGAGGGGCTTTCTAATGGTGCCATCAGTTAGGGGTGCACATCTGTCCAGCACCAACTCTCTTGAACCTCCTGCCAACAGATCTAAGACTTCAAAGAGAATTGCTGTCCTTCAGGAAAGGATTGAAGACCTGGCTGGCAGGGCAGGTGTGGGGCCCAAATGGGAACACGGTCCCCGCCTGCTGGCTTATGTAAAGAATTAAGAACTCTCTCTTCTTCTTTTTATAGTGGGTGGGATGGGTGGGTGGGATATGGGTTTTTTTAAAGTGGGTGGGATATGGGGCTTTTAAAGTGTTTTTATGTGTTTTTAGAACTTGTTGTAATGCCGCCCTGAGTCGGATTCTGCCTGAGTGGGCGGCATATATAAATATGACTATTAAATTAAATTAAATTAAATTGAAAGGATGGCATGGAGTGTTTCATAGCTAAGATCTTGCAGATGAAGTGGTACAATAAAGTTTGGAGTGTACTACTCCAAGTTCAGCCTCAGTGAGTATGTGTTCTATGACATAATGTACCTTTATATTAAAAATTGTTTGCCAGTTAAGCTAGAGTCCCTTTCTTAATGACCTAATTTTTTAATGTCTGGAAATTACGATGATGACGATGACGGCGATAGCAACAGTGATGACGACGACGACAACGATATTTCTCCTCCTTCTGGAATGGTATACTTTCATGTGAATTCACCACTTGGACAATGATAGAGTGTTTTCCTGGAACAGGTTTACTGAATCACTTGCCATTGTTGAGAAATGAGCTTGAAGGCCACTTCCTATATGAATGCAATTTGCTTATTGCCATCAAGTAATAATTTCTATGCAAGAGTTAGCCATCACAGATGTAACATCATACAGTAATACTATCATAGAGTATTATAGCCATTAATAAATAAATGTATTGGATTGAATGCAGTGGAAAGGCAGATATCTGCTTATAGGACACCTCTGCTAACAGGAAAGTAGGTGAGGAAACACAATTTTCAGAAATAGCACTTTTCCAAGGCTTGAAAAACTACTCCCAAAGCCTGAATTCTGAAAGATGCAGTCCTAAAAATGCAAATTTTCTATGTTCTGATCATTCCTCCTGAAGTCCTGCCCTCCTCTGAAAAGCTTTTGTGCTCATTGGGGGTGCAGATGGGTAATAATTTCATCCCAATCATGTTTTACAAAATCTGAATGTGAGAGAAAGCAAAGCTGACAGATTTCCCCAGACTGCCTTGTGAGACCCTCCTATTATTTCCCTTAATTTGAAAATCAGATTAGTTTGTTTTGTGTTCGGCCTTCAGGTAATAAAGATGGGCTTCGCATGTGTGATTTCTTAGGTACTACATTCAGCTTGAATCACATCTTTGAAACAGCTTCTAATGACATGCCATCTTTTAATATATAGTTTGCTCTCTGTCCTGCCTGTGAACAGACGGAGCCCTTCTTGTTTCAAAAGGGACACTCTAAATCTAAGCCACAAGTGGAATCCATTCAAACATTCAGCTCCAAGTCAGACCACTCAAGCAACATACATGTGAAGCCAAGTTTGGTGCTCGTAAGCAAATGTTTGCCACCCTCCACTCTAGGTGTCATTGTCAGTTTAGGCTTTGAAAAGCATGCCAAGCATTCATTAACCTGGTTTAATGAAAACTGCCAACTGAGGTTGCCACTTGTGCAACAAATGCTCCCCCTCCCCATCGTTGATACTAACCCAGCATTCTGAAAAGAAGCTATAATTATTAAGTGATTATGTTTTATGTTTCGAAATGTGCAAAATGACAACATATGTTTTCATGCTGGCTTTGTTTGTTATGTCTTTGTGCTTTTATAGTAATCAAATGGTTTATAGTTTTCCTTTTTTCATGAGGAATTACTGTGATTGCATTATCTCTCTCTCTCTCTTTCTTAAATAGCACTTTATTCTGTCTGAGCAAACTGATAGTAGTGCAGCCTCAGCTTTTTACACAAAAACTGGACAAATATAATAATCTTAAGTGAAAGAAGCAATAAACTAATGCCGAGACATTCTGAGTAGCTTGGCTTAAGCTGTTATAATTGAGAATGCTAATTTTGTGCCATAATTTTATGTTAATGCATTGACTAAAAGGCTCAAGCATTTTTAATTTAAAATTATTGAACTATAAAATTGAAGAATTAGATGACCCCCCTAGGCTTAGGTGGACAAAAGGAAATACAATGTCAAAAGTGCACCTACGTTCAAATCAAAGTCTTCCAATGTGGTGCTTTGTGGCTTTCAGGCAAAATTATACCCCCAAATGATCTAACAAGTGATGCCAATGAGTTATTAATACAAAACTTGTGCTGATCCAAACCATACCTGTCAACTATCCCATTTCCCCCAGGAAAATCCCTTATTTTTACCCCTCTTCCCGCCCCCTCCAGTTTTATTAGTTTCCCCGTATTTTCCCTTATTTTAAAAAACATATCCTGACCAGAGTCCTCACAGGCGTAGCTGCAGTAGTTTTTCCCCAGCCACCAGAGGTCGCTGTGTGGCAGGCTTTTTCGCTTATGGAAGGAGAAAGAGAGAGAAGGTGGTGGGAGGGGTGTTCTGTAGTTTTCCCTTTCTCTTTCCCTTTCCTGCCAGTGACATGGTCCTGGAGGCTTCATTTTGGCTGCTGGGAGCAAGGAGTCTACTCTAGGTGAGCAATATATTTCATATATGCAGGGGCAACCTCACCTCATGCTTTATTGAACTGTTTCTGCCCTGCCTCCTGGCTGGAGGATTTCGTTTCTAGAGTTAACTTGGGAGGGGGGGGTTGCTTGATCACTATATGAGAGAGAGAGAGGGGAAATTAATCCCTTGCTCCTCCACCCTAATGGGGGGTGTTGCCTGATCACTATATGAGAGGGGGGTTCCCTTGCTTGAAAGCCAGTCGTATCCGACTATAGGGTTCAGTACTCATCTCTGCTTCAAAGCCGAAGAGCCAGCGTTGTCTGCATCTGCAGACATTTCGGTGGTCATGTGGCAGGCATGACTAGACATCAGAGCACACAGAACGCTGTTACCTTCTCACCAAAGTGGTCCCTATTTATCTACTTGCAATTTCTTGCTTTCGAACTGCTAGGATGGCAGGAGCTGGGACAAGACGGGAGCTCATTCCGTCCTGCAGTACTCGGGAATCGAACTGCTGACCTTCTGCCTCCCAGTCAGCATCTTAGTCACTTAAGCCACTGAGTAAACAAGAAAGAAAACAAAACAACAGTCCCCCAAGAAGATGGGGAAAGGGTTCTTTGGCCCACACAGCTTTGTGCCCATTGCATCTACAATACCATCTGTTGTTGTTGTTGTTCAGTCGCACAGTCGGTTCCGACCCTTTGCGACCCTATGGACCATTGCTCTCCATGCGCCTCTGTCCTCCACCATCCCCCTCAGCCCTCCCAGCTCTGTGCCCATTGTGTCTACAATGCCATCTAGCCATCTCATCCTTGGCCTCCCCCTTCTTCTTTTGCCCTCCACCTTTCCCAACATCAATGCCTTCTCAAGTGAATCCTCCCTTCTCATTTGATGTCCAAAGTATTTCAGCTTCATCTTTACTATTTGACCTTCCAGTGAGCATTCAGGGTTAATTTCTTCTAAGATTGACCTATTTGTTCTCCTCGCTGTCCAGGGTACCATCTAGCCATCTTATTTTTGGCCACCCCCTTCTTTTGTCCTCCACCTTTCCCAGCATCAAGGCCTTCTCAAGCGAATCCTCTCTTCTCATTTGATGTCCAAAGTACTTTAGCGTCATCTTTACTATTTGACCTTTAGTGAGCAGTCGTGGTTGATTTCTTCTAGGATTGACCTATTTCTAACACCACATTTCAAAGGCATCTATTTTTCTGCGCTCAGCTTTCCTAATGGTCCAGCTCTCACACCCATACATTACCACCGGGAATATCATTGCTTTGACTATGCAATTTTTGGTTTGCAAGGTGATGCCTCTACTTTTAACTATGTTCCCCAGGTTTCTCATAGCTTGTTTCCCAAGCATCAGTCGCCTTTTTATTTCATGGCTGCAATCACCATGTGCAGCGATCTTTGATCCTAAGAAAGTAAAATCTGCCAGTCGTATCCAACTCTAGGGTGCAGTGCTCATCTCCATTTACAGCCAAAGAGCCAGTGCTGTCTGTGTTTGCAGACATTTTCATGTCCATGTGGCAGGCATGACTCTGCATGTGCTCTTAAGCAGAGCTGCTGCTGAGGAGAGCCAAACAAAGGAAGTGAGCACTGGTAAGTTTTGCAGTTGGAGTAGAGCTGCTTTAGAGGCCTCTACTAATTTAAAT
The DNA here is from genome assembly GCA_035047305.1 of Bradypodion pumilum. NCBI lineage: Eukaryota > Metazoa > Chordata > Lepidosauria > Squamata > Chamaeleonidae > Bradypodion > Bradypodion pumilum. The sequence goes on along the minus strand of JAWDJD010000005.1, from coordinate 124,926,677 downwards.
TGATAATTGAAACTGCTGAGAGCCACCTCTGTTCAAACAGAGGAAGCAGTTTGAAGCTTCCAGAAGCAGGGGGGCAGGGCCACACCAGGCCCTTCCCTGAACTGTGACTCATAGGGGCGGAGCCACACTAGCCTTTAAAAGCTCTGAGCTCTTTCAGAGTCAGCCATTTTGACTCTGCATGTGCTCTTAAGCAGAGCTGCTGCTGAGGAGAGCCAAACAAAGGAAGTGAGCACTGGTAAGTTTTGCAGTTGGAGTAGAGCTGCTTTAGAGGCCCACGCGCCTAACGGCGCGCGAGATTGCAAACTAGTAACAAAGGAAGAATATAGTCTTACTAGGTAGAAAGGTAGTAAACGTGTACATTTTTGAGGCCCAGAATACTGCACTTGTTAAAATGGATTCTGAGGGAACAGCTGTAGTTACCTGCAATTCTTGTGCCATGTTTGTGTTCTTGCCAAAGCACATGGAGAACTACACTTGCAGCAAGTGCAAGCTGGTTGCACTACTAGAAGAGAAGGTCCAGCAGCTAGAGGCCCGCATATCTAACCACCAACAAATTAAGGAGCTTGAGCTGTTCTTGGACAGAGCGGAGCAGACTATGCTGGACAAAGAAGAGACAGGGCACAGTTCTGAGGGAGAAGGCCCTTCACTAACTCAGGAGGGAGATGGTTGGAGGAATGTGACTCAAAGGAGGAGAAGAGTAGGGGATCACTCTGAGAGTCTGGAATTACAGAATAAATTTGAGGCTCTTTCCCTTATCACACCTGACGAGGAACACACAGAGGAACAACTGGTTCCACCTGATGATCTCTCCTTCATCACACTTGATGAGATCCAGGAAGATGAACATCAGGAACAAACTGAGGTTCTCTCCCTTAATATGGTTGATGAGGTGCATGTAGATGAACAGATTGCAGGAGAGAGGCTCCTTGTACTAGGCGATTCAATAATTAGAAATACAGAGAAATGGATTTGTGATGCACATGATAACCGTATGGTGACTTGCCTGCCAGGTGCAAAAGTTGCAGACATCACAAGAAATCTAGATAGATTGCTAGAGAGAACTGGGAACGAGCCAGTTGTCATGGTACACGTTGGTACTAATGATGTTGGGAAGGCCAAGCGGTCTGTCCTGGAAGCCAAATTTAGGTTGTTAGGAAGAAGATTGAAGTCCCGGACTTCCAAGGTAGCATTTTCAGAAGTGCTGCCTGTCCCTCGCGCAGGACCTACCAGGCAGGCAGAGCTCAGAAGCCTCAATGCGTGGTTGAGGCGGTGGTGTCGAGAGGAGGGCTTCAGATTTGTCAGGAACTGGAGAACATTTTGGGACAAGCCAAATCTGTTCAGGAGGGATGGGTTGCATTTAAACCATGATGGGACCAGATTGCTGGCACTAAACATCAAAAAGGCTGCAGAGCAGCTTTTAAACTGATAACTGGGGGAAAGCCGACAGGAGCTGGGCAGCATCCGGTTCGGGAAAGTGTGTACTTGAGTAGTGAGGAGGATGCAAAAATTACTGAGCAGAGCAAGGAGCTAGTCACTAGCATTCTAGCAGAAGGATGCAAGAGGCAGTCTAACAACTAACTGGACACAAAAGACTGTGTCAGAAATGCATATATAAATGCTTGTATACAAATGCCAGAAGCCTCCGGAACAAAATAGGGGAGCTGGAATACTTAGCAATAGATAAAAATATTGATATTATTGGTATCACTGAAACCTGGTGGACGGATGATAACCAATGGGATACAGTTATCCCAGGCTACAAATTGTACAGGAAGGATAGGAAGGGGCAAACAGGAGGTGGTGTAGCCTTGTATGTCAAAGAAGTGATAAAATCTTATGAATTGGAATATCTAGGTGATTTAGAGTCACCATTAGAAGCTCTGTGGGTAAGAGTACCAGGCCACAAGGATGGTCTAACAGTAGGCATATACTATCGGCCTCCGACCCAAACTCTTGAGGGAGACTGGCAGTTGGAGAATGTTGTAAAGGAGGCATCCAGGAAGGGAAGCCTGGTTATAATGGGGGACTTCAATTACCCTCACATAGACTGGGTGAACTGTTGTTCAGCACATGATAAAGAGATAAAGTTCCTAGATATGCTCAATGATTGTTCCCTGGGACAGATGGTTGAAGACCCAACTAGAGGTACAAGAATCCTTGACTTGATCCTGAGTAATACTCAGGATCTGGTGCAAGATGTTAATGTGACTGATCCAATAGGGAACAGTGACCACAACTCAATTATGTTTAACTTGATCATAGACCGCAAGTCACTGATAAAATCTAACACAGAGACCTTAAATTTTCAAAAAGGAAATTTCCCAAAGATGAGGAAATTAGTAAAAAAGAAACTGAAAGGGAAAATTGAGAGAGTCCAAACACTCCAAGTGGCATGGAGGCTGTTTACAAAAACAATAACAGAGGCCCAATTGGAATGCATACCCAAAAGGAAAAAGGGCACTGCCAGGTCCAAGAGGACTCCAATGTGGCTTACAGGAGCTGTTCGGGAAGTGATCAAGAGCAAGAAAAGCTCATTTAGAAGATGGAAGGCTTGTCCAAATGAGGACAGCAGGCAGAAACATAAATTCTGGCAGAACAAATGCAAGGCAACAATCAGGAAAGCAAAGCAAGACTTTGAGGAGCGTATAGCTAAAAATACTCAGAGGAATAACAAAGACTTCTTTAAGTACATTAGAAGTAAGAACCCAACTAGGAAGGCCATTGGACCATTAGATGACAATGGAAGGCAAGGGGTTATTAAAGAGGAAACAGAGATTGCAGAGAGACTCAATGAATTCTTTGCTTCAGTATTCACTGAAGAAGATAGAGATCACATGCCCAAAACAGAACCTATCTTCGTAGGGAGGGAAACCGAAGAATTAAGCAAGATAGAAATAACCAGGGAGGAGGTCCTTGCATGTCTTGTTAAGCTAAACACTAACAAATCCCCAGGACCAGATGGCATCCATCCACGAGTTCTCAGGGAACTTAAAGATGAAATTGCTGATATCCTAGCCAAAATATATAATCTTTCCCTCAAATCAGGCTTTGTGCCTGATGACTGGAAGGTAGCGAATGTAACACCAATTTTCAAAAAAGGATCCAGGGGTGATCCAGGAAATTACCGGCCTGTCAGTTTGACATGTGTCCCAGGTAAAGTGATGGAAACCATCCTAAAAGATAGAATTAATAGGTACATAGAAGAGGAGGCGCTGCTAAAGGAGAGCCAACATGGCTTTTGCAAGGGCAAATCATGCCTCACTAATCTGTTGGAATTTTTTGAGAGTGTCAACAAGCATGTGGATAAGGGGGATCCAGTTGACATTGTTTATCTGGACTTTCAGAAGGCTTTTGACAAGGTCCCACACCAAAGGCTCTTGAATAAACTTACCAGTCATGGAATAAAGGGACAGGTCTTGTCCTGGATCAGCAACTGGCTAAGGGACAGGAAACAGAGGGTAGCACTAAATGGACACGTCTCCAAGTGGAGGGAAGTAAAGAGTGGGGTCCCCCAAGGTTCAGTACTGGGACCCCTGCTTTTCAACCTCTTCATAAATGATCTAGAGGTAGGAGTAAAAAGCAAGGTAGCCAAATTTGCTGACGACACTAAATTATACAGGGTAGTGAAAACTGTGAGAGATTGTGAAGAGCTCCAGAGGGATCTCTTGACACTGGGGGAGTGGGCAAAACAGTGGCAAATGAGCTTCAACATCAGTAAGTGCAGAGTGATGCATGTTGGGGCAAAAAACCCCAATTACATTTATAAACTGATGGGGTCTGAACTCTCTGCGACAAACCAGGAAAGGGACCTTGGTGTCCTGGTGGACAGCTCAATGAAGGTGTCAACCCAGTGTGCCTTAGCAGTGAAAAAAGCAAACTCAATGTTAGGGATCATTAGGAAGGGTATAGAAAATAAGTCAGCAAGTGTCATTTTGCCTCTTTATAAATCTATGGTGAGGCCCCATCTGGAATACTGTGTACAGTTCTGGTCGCCATACCTCCAGAAGGATATTATGGAGTTGGAGAAAGTACAGAGGAGGGCAACCAGAATGATTAGGGGACTGGAACACCTTCCTTACCATCTGAGGCTGCAACGGTTGGGCCTTTTCACTCTTGAACGACGGCGTCTAAGAGGTGACCTGATTGAAGTTTATAAAATCATGCACGGTGTGGACAAAGTGGATAAGGAAAAACTGTTTTCCCTATCGCACAACACTAGAACTAGGGGACACTCCATGAAACTTTTGGGTACTAGTTCTCAAACAAATAAGAGAAAGTACTTTTTCACCCAGAGGATTACTGGTCTATGGAACTCCCTGCCAGAAGAAGTGGTGACAGCTGTCAGTCTTGACAGCTTTAAGAAAGGATTAGACAAGTTCATGGAGGACAAGGCTATCAATGGCTATAATTATGGCTACCTAAGGACAACCTCCGGGTTGGAGAGATAGGCAGGATATCTCTCAATGCCATTTCCAGGGAATCCTAAGCAGGTGAAGGCATCTCCTTGGGAATACCCTGAAGGAAATGGTGAGCCACTGTGTGAGACAGAATGCTGGACTGGATGGGCTGTGGCCTGTTCCAGCAAGGCTGTTCTTATGTTCTTATGTTCTTATGACTAGAGCCCAGCAAGTCACATGGCTATATTTGGCCACACCCACAGATTTGGCCACACCCACAGAGAGGTGTGCCCAAAATTTCCCTTATTTTCAAATCCAAAGTGTACAGGTATGATCTAAACTATGATCTGTTTACAGTGAACCCTGGAGTAGCACTGTCAGAATCATCATAAACACTTTATATATACTAGTGGTTCTCCACCTTAATATTCCTGGTGTTTTGAACACCAACACTCAGAATACCTAACCATTACTTGTACTGGTTGGGGCTTCAGGGAGTTGAAATCTGAAACATCTGGAGAGCCATAGGATGAGCAGCACTTGCATATATCTATACATGCTATACAATATAAATAATGTACTTACAGTCTAGGGGTTAGGAATGTTATCAAGTTGCTTTGCTCTGTTGTCATAAAGAGGCTCCTGTAAGCTATTTATTCATGTCCTCTGACAGAGGGATGTACATTTTCACTTATGTATTTCATTTTCACATAAAAGACTAGTTTCACAAGAGAGAAAGGTAAAAACAAATTTGCCTTTGCTGGGTGAGTTTATGAGAGTGTTTACATATTTTTCATATTTTGTGTCAAAATATATGTTCTGTGCAAAAACCATGAGATTTTGTTCAAAAGTCAAGCTACTGCTACCAAAAGAGTGCTGGGCTAGTAACCTGTTCCCTAAATACAGAACAGAAAATATATCATGTAAGCATATCCCATCTTAGGCAGGCAAGAGCACGAGAACACAATGTCTCAGACTCAGCATCTTTGCAGGCGCACCCCCCAATAAAGGACTCAGACACCGATGAAAGTGGATAACGGCATTGGGCCACATTTATTGATTCATGCCCTAGTCCGAATTATAAATTTCTATTGGTAATTGACCCATTATAATTCTTAAGGCAAGCAGGCCGAAGTAACACTGGTAAGGTACCACCCAAAATTGCCGACGGATTTTGTTACAATGTATCTATTTGTATCAATTTGTTTGTTGACAACAAACAAATTGTTGACCGTAGTCAATATCTAACTAATGACCCCACCCTCTGACGCGTATCCGTAAAATCACGGGGTGATGCATGCTGTCTAGCTGTAGCCATCACCCTGTCGCCTGGTTCGTCATTGACCGGACAACGTTTAACCAACTTATACCTGTCTAGTGTTGTCCAGTCAATTGCGAACCTGCCGGATACCTGTGGGTCATAAATGTTTACCTTACCAGTGCTACCCGCCCATGTGACCAAAGTCAACAGCAGCAACAGAAAAAACCCCTATATCAAACCATAGCAACAGTGTGGGATGGGCGAAAAAACCAGGACCCAAGAGCCAATTGTGAGTCCCAGCCAAAAATTCCCACCCGGCCCCGAAGCGACCAAAATATCACACTGTTAACTAGGGAGGGGGTAGAGGGGAAAAACTTCTCCGCTCCGTCGCTTCGCAAAATGGCAGCTCGGCTGCCTCGTGGCCGCCCCTTATATAAGGGTGCTGGCCACGCCCCCTAACTACCCGGATGCCTTCGTCCGGTGGGGGGGGCCCGCAAAGAGCGCGGCGGCCATTTTGGCACCGCGCTTGCATTGCAGGCGCACCCCCCAATAAAGGACTCAGACACCGATGAAAGTGGATAACGGCATTGGGCCACATTTATTGATTCATGCCCTAGTCCGAATTATAAATTTCTATTGGTAATTGACCAATTATAATTCTTAAGGCAAGAAGGCCGAAGTAACACTGGTAAGGTACCACCCAAAATTGCCAACGGCAATTGTTACAATGTATCTATTTGTATCAATTTGTTTGTTGACAACAAATAAATTGTTGACCGTAATCAATATCTAACTAATGACCCCACCCTCTGACGCGTATCCGTAAAATCACGGGGTGATGCATGCTGTCTAGCTGTAGCCATCACCCCGTTGCCTGGTTCGTCGTTGACCGGACAACGTTTAACCAACTTATACCTGTCTAGTGTTGTCCAGTCAATTGCGAACCTGCCGGATACCTGTGGGTCATAAATGTTTACCTTACCAGTGCTACCCGCCACACGGAGTGGCTTCAAAGAAGGCTTGACGCCCCCCCCCAGACCGTCAGCTCGGTCAACAGGCCTGCTCACCAATCACCCAACAGGAGGTCCATACCTCCTCGCGACAGATGGACCCCATCCCCTGCGTACAGGCCATAATTTTGCAGACTAATGGCGGGGTGACGACTGACCCGCCCCCAACCCCTGCTGACAATGAACCGGGCAACAGCCCTGTTTACCATGCATCTAGCCCGGTCAAGGGCCTGGAGGTCGAACCCTCCCCTATACGCGTGCCGCGGCACCATGTCTGACCAAACGAGGGTTGTGGCGGGCCACACATAATGCAGGTAGGCGAGGTCGCCGCAAATCGCATGCTTCAGCGATAGGCCGGTGACCTGACCTAAATCATTGCCCCCAAGGTGTATGATCAGGATGTCAGGCAGGTCAGCACTCCGGCCCAAGAAAAGGAATGGCAACAGCTCCCGCCACAACATCCCGGGCTTACCATACCATGTGAGACTTGCGTATGCACCCAGTCCCAGTCGGGGTCCCCACTCTGTCGCCGCAGCGTAACGCGCTGCCCTGTGCACGTAGCTATGGCCCACCAGCCATACTGTCACCGGCGTAATACGACACCCAGGGTCTGTCAAGGAAAAAACGAGGAAGAGAAAAGGTGCGGTGACTCGACTGGTACTCACGGTGAAAGAGGACGGACATAAAATTGAAAACATTGCAATCCCCACCTCCCCATACGGCGTATCTCAGCCCCGGAGTACCCAAAAGCAGCCGCCGTGGAAGCCGCCCCTATTCTGAATGAATGGGTGCCGTAACGGGCCCCTGGGAGGCCAACACCGGCCAGCGCTTTGCCGGTCACCTTCCAAAATTGAAATTTAGTAAGGGGAGACCCATCTTGGTGACAGAAAAACGGGCCATGGTGTGTGCCACGCAGTGCAAGGAACTCCTGTAGGGCACCAACCGGACAGATGTCTGCCAAAGAACACCGTAGCAGTCTTACTCCACTGCCTACGCCATGCTGATCCGTCTTAGAGGAGGGTATCCTCAACTGAGCCCAGTCTTTGGCCACATAGACATCTTCGAGTTCCAGTGCCCTACGACTAGCATCTGCCTTAGACAGCATCACAAGCTCGCTGATGCGGAGTGCTCCAAAAAAGGCCACCGTTGTAGCCGCATGAAACAGGGCTGCCTCATACCTATCAAAACATAGGTCCTGCCAGCCCCGTGCCAGTTGGGTAAGAACCCCTGGGGAAATTGGGTGGCGGTCGTCCGGGCTACGCCCACGCTCCGGCACCCACCCCTCCAAAACATGTATCACACGGAAGTCAGCGGTACTGTCCGCATGTCCACCTACTTTGGCCATAAAAGCCTGCGCTGACAGCCTGGATGCTATGGTTCGAGGTGCAAGGCCCTGGGAATGCAGGTCAACCATGAATTGAAGTATATGGGCCACCGGGATCGGCCAGGTATCTGGCAGCTGGAATTGGGCACAGAATGCCCTGAAAGAATTGAATGCGTGTTGATACGCCTTACGCGTGTGTGGCGCTAGCGACATGCCGATCGCCCGGTTCACCTCTCCTTGCCAAAGGTCCATATCTCGTCCGGGAGTGGCGAGGGAAATTCCTCCGCATCCGGGGCCAAGGCGCGGAACCGGGAGATCTGCAGGCGGGACAAAGCGTCAGCGATATCATTATTGACCCCCGGGACATGCCTGGCCCGGAACAGCACATTAAGGCGCAGGCTGTGCAATACAAACTGGCGCACCAGGTCCATTACCCTAGGTGATTTGGAAGTCTGTGAGTTGACAACGTGGACAAGGGCCGCATTGTCACACCAGAAATGAACGACCGAGTTGGCCCACTCCTCACCCCATAGCATCAAGGCCCCCAGGATGGGAAAAAATTCCAGATACGTAAGATCCCGTAAGACCTGACCAGGCTGGTGGCCACCCACCATAGGCCCACTTCCCATTGAAGTACATCCCATAACCCAGGGACCCAGAGGCATCGGACTGTATCTGGAAACGAGGGGAAGCCAGAAGGTCAGACCTCCAAAATGACACCCCATTGAACTCCCTCAGGAACTGGAGCCAGATAAGCATATCTGCCTTAATGCCCTGGGTTAGTCTCACCCTATGGTGGGGCCTGGATAAGCCTGTCATGGCGTCGCACAAGCGCCGAGCAAATGCCCTGCCCGGTGCGACCACCCTGCAAGCGAAATTGAGGTGACCATGCAGCACCTGCAGTTCCCGCAGTGATGCCTTGCATTTACAAGCAAGTCCGAGATAAGAGCCACTATCCTTGACACCTTATCCCCTGGTAACCTAGAAGCCTGCGCTACCGTGTCAATCTCCACCCCCAGGAAGACTAGCTGTGTAGATGGGCCCTCGGTCTTTTCGGGCGCTAAAGGGACACCAAGTTCCTCCATTAGCGTCTGAAATGTGTTGAGGAGACGTGTGCACGTGTCCCAGCCCCGTTCACCCCCGAACAAAAAATCATCCAGGTAATGGGCTACAGACCGGGACCCAGACCTGCGGACAAAAGCCCACTGTAGGAAGGTGCTAAAACGCTCGGAGGCCGAGCACGATATGGAACAGCCAAAAGGCATGGCCTTATCGAAATAATATTCACCCCGGAACTTAAAACCCAGCAACTCAAAGTCACCCGGGTGAACCGGCAGGAGGCGAAAGGCCGACTTAATGTCACACTTAGCCAACAGCGCACCCGGGCCACATGAGCGCACCATGTGCAGCGCTTGGTCAAAAGCTGTATACCTGACCGAGCAAAGGTCATCAGGGATAGCATCATTGACCGATCGGCCGGCAGGGTAGGACAAGTGATGGATCAGGCGGAACTCGCCCGGTGACTTCTTGGGCACCAAGCCCAAGGGTGACACTTTAAGGTTGGGGAACGGGGGTGCAGGGAAAGGGCCAGCGACCCTGCCCGCATCAACCTCCTTAGAAATGCTGACGGCAGCCACCTCCTCCCTCCCCTTAAGGGACAAAAGGTTGGGGGCATCTTGGGGGGACCTATCACCCTGGAAAGGAATACGGAACCCCAGTCAAAAACCCTGAAGCAGGTAAACCGCATCTGCCCCCTTCGGGTACGATGCGAGCCAACGCTCCAACATGACCACATTAATTGGGGAGGGGGCCTTTCGGTGGACCAGCTCCCTCTGCGGCAGTCTTGCCAGCCCCTTGTCCGCCCCTTCCTTTGCCCCGCACCCCTCCAGGCCTGGGGCAGGCGGAGGCCGCATGGGGGCCAGCGCAAGAGGGACACTCATGCCTGTACCGGCAATTCTTCCTACTGCAGGAACCATTGGACGAGAAAGTCCAGCACAGCAGGCGGGCTGGAACCCCCTGCCCCGCCACCTGGCGGGGTGTCTGTGCTGGGGCCGCTCGCTGGACCGCATGTCCACAATGGTATCTTTCCCCAGGTGCAGGGCGCGTGGTAGTCATGTACAGAAGCCACAGCTTCTGGCAGGGCTCGTCCCACCTCATCTCAGGGTGCAGGGGAATCCGCATACGGAAGTCCTCGTCGTAATCCAACCACGACGGGCCCGGGAAGTCGACCATTGCCCGGTAAATGCTGTCCAAATACTGGACTATCGGAATTGCCAAATCCGGCCGGGCCCTGAGGTAGACCGCCATGTATATGAGGTACGCCGGCAACCAATTGGCCCACGTACGTGGCGGCTTACGACGACGTGCCTGTTCGTTATCCTTCTCATCCTGCCCCTCCCTCTCCTCTTTGGTGGGCTCTCTGTTAAGAAGGGAGAAGATGTCCACATACTCCCCACGCCAGATCTTCTCTTTGGTGGCCTGGGCCAAATGGTCCCCCAGGGGCAAGGAATACTCCGCTGTCGGCAATGCCGACACCGGCACGGTGGGAACCACGGGGATCTGGAAAGGAGCCTGGACCAACCCGGCCACCCCTAACACATTCCCAACTGAATAAGAGGTACCACCCAAAAAAGGGGCCCTGGGTGAGAGGTGCAGTCACCGGGTGGGACGTCGGTGACTGAACCGTCGCACCACCCATGCGAGGCCACGGCCACTGGAATGCCCCCCAACGTGGGTAGGTGTGTGCGTGCACTAGATTGAACCGCATACTCCCATGCAGCACCCCCACGGGGGTTCCGGCCCGCTGGGGGCGTCGGAGCTCACGACCACAATTGAGCTCGTCGACGGGGCCTGACCAGCATCAGCCTGTTGAGTGGGGAGCTGCGAGGCAGTGGCCGAAGCCGGTCCACGCGCCTCAGGCAGCTCGACCCGTCCTGCCGCCTGCCGCTGACCGGCAGACAAAGGATCAACCTGCACGCCAAAAGGCACCCCCGGGTGGTTAACCCTCGCGAGGGATGCCTCGAGGGCCACAACGCGGGCCAGAAGGGCCTCATCACTAACGTAGCCCCCTAAGCCAAGTGGGGGCAAAGGGCCAGCCGGCCCACTGGCTGCAGGCGCCGGTCCAGGTCCCTGGACCCCGGGGCCCATATACGGCCACGACCCCAGGCCCGTCCCCTGCAGGGCCGGGGGGTACCCTGCCAGGGGAGGGAACCCAGCCACCCCCCATGGCTGAAACCCCCCGCAGGAAGCTGCGCACCAATGGAAGAAGGCCCCGCAGAATGGGCCATGCCAGAGGCAGTGGCCACTGCTTGCGGGCTGGGGGCCGCGGCCCCAGCTGGGCCGGTACGCGGACACCCCGCCTCGGGCCAAGGGGCAATTAACCCCATCCCACCGGTCCCGGTGGGCTCAGGCAAAGGAGGCTGCTGGGAAGGCGCAGCCGCGGTCCTCCGACCCGGCTGGCGCCTCCGTGCAGAACGAGCTGCATTCGCAGTCGCCTTCTTCTTAGAGGTCATAGCAGCTAAACGATGGGAAGCCGGAAAAGTCAAGAAAATTAGCAGCCAGAGGCTTCCCTATGAAAGGCAAGAGCGACGGAGGTAAGAGGAAAAAACTTCTCCGCTCCGTCGCTTCGCAAAATGGCAGCTCGGCTGCCTCGTGGCCGCCCCTTATATAAGGGTGCTGGCCATGCCCCCTAACTACCCGGATGCCTTCGTCCGGTGGGGGGGCCCCGCAAAGAGCGCGGTGGCCATTTTGGCGCCGCGCTTGCATTCCCACTTGAATCTTTGCTGTGTGCGTGAAAGAACAGAGCTAACCATGTGTTGAGTCAAAAGTCCTTTTTAAAATTAAAATTACATTTTAAAATTAATAATCCTTTCGAATTTCCCCCTCTCTCCTTGTGCCCTTGTAAACAAAAGGACTTCCAAAATGAGTACTCTAGTTGCATCCAGGAGTTCATGTTTGATGCAGAGGTTTAGACATTTAATTATTTAAATTATTGTTGACTATCAATGTATAAAAAGCTTGAGGCATTTTTAAAATTTGAATTAAACATATACAACATATTCAGAATACATATTCTTGTTCATCTAGATCAGGGATTCTCAACCTGAGGCCCGTGGGCCAGATGCGGCCCACAGCACCATTTCATGTAGCCCCCACCACCTCCACCACACTAGGAAGTGCCATGTGGTGGAGGAAGGGCAAAATGGCTGTCTGGCCCCTGAAGGTGTCTGAGGGAGCGTGACCTGGCCCCCAGCTAAAAAAGGTTGAGAACTCCTAAACTGGACAAAGAGTGAATTGGTGTCAGCCCTTGAAATCCAGCTTAGCTTCCTCAACTGAAGCAAGTCTTAGCTCTAGGTGGGCAGTGTATGAGTCACCAGCTGAACTTCTCAGTAAGTTCTCTGAGGGCAGTTTCATAAACAGCCTGCTTTCCTAAATATGAGCTTAGCATCTATTCTCTAGGAAAAGATGCCACAGCAAGAGATAGTGAACTCTGGCTCTCATGTCACCTAGAACAAAGTCCCCCCATGTCCTTTTTCCTGCCTAAGATGCAACAGCAAATGATTCTTCCAAGGATCTAAATGGCGAGATCTACCCACACTGTAAAATTATATCAGTACTAGCAGATTTTTGCCCGGTGGTGCCGGGCTGTTTTAAATTGTGTTGGAAGTTTTTTTTGTTAATGTTTGTACAAATGAGGTTAGTTTGTAATTGTGATTTTCAAAATGTTTATTGATACACATGGGCTGTTAGAAACTGTGATCAGCTTTTTTGGGTTTGTTTTTGTGGATTAAAAAAAGAGGAAAGAATGATAAAAATTTTACAATTATTTTATGTAACCAAATAATGTTTTAGTATGTGAATTTTTTAAATAGTTGTACCTTGGATAATAATTGTAAAAATGTGAAAGCACATGCTTTTTTTACATTCAATGTTTTAAAACTGTGTTTAGATGTTTTGGTTTTTTTTTGAGTGAAAACTACACAGGATTTTAGAAATGTTTTTATTTTATTATTTTGTGATTTGTGTGAATGTGTGATGTAATGTTATGTTTTTGACTGTTTTATCTCTTGTGGCCTCTGGGTGGGGCTGCTGAGTATTTCTTTTACTTTGACTGTTTTTTTCTACTGGCCTCTGGGTGGCGCTTCTTCCGGTAAGTAGTCTCTTTCTTTCCTCATTTCAGTTCCGGCTGTCGTGTAGGGAGGACATGCGGGTTAGTTGGCTGGTTTAATTTCTTTTGTGGGTTTGTTTTGTTTTTTTTGGTGTTTTTCTGTTTGTTTTTTGGTGTTTGTTTGTGTTTTTTAGTTTTGTTTCTCTTTCAAGGGGGGTCCAAGGCAGCAGTGCCTTGGCCCCCGCTTGAAAGCGAAACACTTACTCGGAAAGTAAAGTCAGCGGGCAGAGCGCCGTCCGCTGGCTTTGCTTCCCTGGAAATGGGTTCACTTCCCTGGGGGGACCAAGGCAGCAGTGCCTTGGCCCCCACTTGAAAGTGAAACACTTACTCGGAAAGTAAAGGCAGCGGGCGGAGCGCCGTTCGCTGCCTTTGCTTTGCAGAGGAATTGTTTCACTTTCAAGGGGGGGTCAAAGGCATCAGTACCTTTCCCCCCTTGAACCCCCCTGTTTTTGTGGTTTTTTTCCACTCCGGCTCAATTTTTCTTGAGGCCGGTGGTGGTCTCGCCATGTCTTCAGCGGGGTAGCATGGAGGAGAGGGAGTCCCTCTCCTCCCCATTGCTCCGGGAACAAAGGCCGGCATGTGTCTGGCGGTGGAGTTTTGTTTATTTTTTGTTTTGGCGTGTCTGTGAGGCGCTGTGTCCGGCTGCAGTGGACTTGTGCTCCCGGTGTGTTTTTATTTTTATTTTTTGCGCGCAGGCTTCCTCAGCATTCTGCGTGCTCATGGCGCACAGGATGCTGGGGCTTGTAGTTTGGCATTTGTGTTTACTGTTTCTGCAGCGGTTTTTTTTCTGTGCCTTGTTTTTGATTGGCCGCACTGCATTTCTGAACATTCCTTTTGCTCGCGTTGCTCAGCCTGATTGGCTGAGACACTATGCAAGGAACGTTGGGACTTGAAGTTCATTTTCTTTGACTGCGTTCGTGGGTCTCCTGCCCCACTCTCGCATTTCTTAACCCGACAGTTACCTGTGAACCCTGGTCGGGCAAGTGCACAAATGCTCAGTCGGGGCTAGAGGGGCCTGGTGCATGATCCTTTGTCACATTCCAACAGTTAACGCACAGATTTATAGGTATAGATGATCAAACTTTCAATGTCATGACTTTACTTCAGGTGTTCTCAATGTTTTCCTGCTCAGACAGCTGAACGGGCTGGACATGTGGTTCCTTCCACCATAAACACTGCAATAAAATGCATCCGTGGCTGTCATAAATGCGTTTATGACAGCCATGGGTGAATTTACTGCACATTTTTGGCTGTTTTGCCGCTTCCACCACTTTTGGCAGTAATGGTGGGGGTCGCATGTTTTCCCACTGTTTCTGCTATTTCTGACACTTCCGCCAGCAGCAGGAGTGAGGGTAGCGGGCCACATGAAATGTTGCCACAGGCCAGGTCTAGCCCACAGGCTGTAGCTTGCAAACCCCTGCTCTACACTAAGAAATCTTTGCAATATGCAGTATTTACAATTTGGTGTGGTGCTTAGACTTCTCTAATATTGTGAAAGTAGTGAACATGACAAGACTGTGATGCCCATATAGACAATGAGATATTGTTAACCCAATCTGGTCAGTTCTATCAGGGTTTGGAATACATATAATACTTATTTGAGGTTGGCTATACTGGCTGGAGATCTACTTCAGAAAGTGTAAGTTTCTCAGGCTTTCTGTATCCCATTCAATGAATAGCTAATGAAGTTGTAGTGTATTTCCCTCCTACTCATGGTGTATCAACACACACCAGTATAGCTACACACAGCACACCTGTTTACAAAGGGTTTGTGTCTCCATGTACAACTGTACTTGAACAGACCTATCTCTTACAGACAACCACATTGTACACATAGGTGAAAGGAAGGGAAAGATAATTTATATACCATGATTTTAGGAGGAGAAGCAATAGGATATGATTCTTCTATTTCTTCATATGTTCTAAGAACTGCATTCAAAAGAAACTGCAAGAGGGCAAGCAAAACCCATTGAGCAGGAAAGCAAAATAAATAAATAAATAAATAAATAAAAGCCACATAAGCAAATTAACAAATAGTTTTGCACACATTGCAGAAAACAGTTCAGTCGTTATTAAAAATAGGAATTTTTTTGGGTGGGGTTGGAATCATTGATGCAAAAAACATTCTTTATTCTGCCCTAGTTTGGGTAGTTCTAATTTTCAAATTTATTTCTTCTCATGCTATTTGCTTAAATGAAGTTGTGCAGCCATTCAAGGTTTAAATAAAAATCTTTTTGAACTGCAGGTATTAATAAAGTAAACAGCTGAGAAGGCAGTTGGCTGGATTTCTAATTGTGCAATTTTTGTTCAACTTGCACAAAAAGCATCTGATAGGTTATTTGTGCACTTTTACTAATAACCCACTCCTTCCATTATTATTATTATTATTATTATTATTATTATTATTATTATTATTATTATTATTATTATTATTATTATTATTATTATTATTATTATTATTATTATTATTATTATTATTATTATTATTATTATTATTATTATTATTATTATTATTATTATTATTGTTTAGACTTCTATACTGCTTTCCTTCCCATAAAGGGAACTCGAAGCAGTTTACAACAATAATGTCAAACAATATAAAATATGATACAAATAATACGTCAGAATACAATACAATAATAAAGAAGCATGAAAAGTAAATTCAGTACAATAATCAATAGTCAATAATAAACATAATGTTAGAAAACAAAATCAGTATAATACAATAATAAACATCATAATGCAATATACAAATTTCAAAGCAATAAACAATACCCAATTCAAGATTAAACAGTACATATTTCAAAGCAGTACACAACACTATACAATAAATACATTACGAAGACTCAGTCCACTTCCCTTCATGCTAAAACAGCTGAGGGGGAGAAAGTCTGACAACAGTTCCTGATGCGAAGGCATCAACGGAGCTAGCGGAGAGTCCTTTGCCCCAGGTGTTTCTCGGCCCCTCTAGCCCGGCTGGCCAGAGGGTGGGCGGTGAAGGCATCAGCGGAGCTAGCAGCGAGAGTCCTTTTAAACTCACTGTGCCTCGCCCCAGGTGTTTCTCGGCCCCTCTAGCCTGGCTGGCCAGAGGGTGGGCGGTGAAGGCATCCATGCTTGCCCCCTCTTCAAGAAAGAGTAGCTTTTCAAGAAATTGTCATATTGCTAGAACTCACCTTTTGAAATGTTACAGTTCTCTTATCTAAGATATTATCTATATGCATTTTTCTATACTAAGAGAAACTAAAGGGATAAACACATCATTTAAAAAGAAACCTTAAAATGCACAAAACCTCCTGAATTTACCCCATTGCAACTTGGCAAAACTGATCCCCTCAGAAGGGGTATGTGCCATGCAAAATTTAATCTAATCCTCCCCATTAAAAATAGAAACAGTTTTTAAAATATAAAATCAAAATGTGAAGGTGAGTAGCACAACCTCTTTTGCATCTATTCACCTGGAATTTGACTGGCTTAATCTCTGATATACGTGCACATTTCATTCAGGTATGAGAAACAATTAAAAGACACATAGTTCAGTGATAGTTAGTTGGAGGTACAAGATATGAATTACCAATGGATGTGGACCCAAACTCAGCTGTGTGACTTTTAAGCCAATCCAAGTCAAACTTGGTCCATTTTCTAAATCACTGAATCATGTTTCAAAGCAAACTCTGTGATCAGCATTTCTACTCTAAGAGTGAAATCCAGGTAATAGGTTACAGGTACAGAGGAGTCAACTTATCAAATCCCACTGATTCAATGGGTGTACCATATTATGACTTACTACTGAATTTCAGCCTTAGTGTATAGCAATGTTTCCCAACCTTTGGTTCTTGGACTCCAATTCCCAGAAGCCGAAGTCCATTCTCCAAAGTATTGGGAATTGAAGTCCCCCTGTGGTGCATGTGCCCTATGTTGGGAACCACTGGTGTATAGCCTTACATTTTTCCTTCTCTTTCCTCTATGTAAATGATCAATCCTATGCTGTGTCAATTTAATTTTAATTTAATTTAATTGTCATATTTATATATGCCGCCCACTCAGGCAGAACCCGACTCAGGGCGTCAATTTCCTTGCTCCATCTTAATCTTTATCTCTAGAGCAAGTTAAGAAGATGCTGAGT
The DNA here is from genome assembly GCA_035047305.1 of Bradypodion pumilum. NCBI lineage: Eukaryota > Metazoa > Chordata > Lepidosauria > Squamata > Chamaeleonidae > Bradypodion > Bradypodion pumilum. The sequence continues at coordinate 124,909,395 of JAWDJD010000005.1, read as the reverse complement.
ACAAAAAGGAAGTGGATTATCAATGTCCAATACAAAAACGATGTGCATGTTAAAATGGGCAGCAAAACATGACCATCTGTCAAATACTGATCTTTATAAAGTAGACCTTTCCCGTGTCTCCTGTAGCCCTGTAAAACTATTTCCAATTCTATTCCCATCCTTTGAACATCAGCATGATTTGGAAACATAATAAAGTAAGTCATAAAACATGTCCCCAGCTCTTGGGGACATGAAAGGAGCCTCATTTGGGCTTTCCCTGAGTTGAGTTTCTTCCGCAAAAATCCTTGCAACCCAGAATAATTTCTCACATGAAATTAATATTATTATCACACATCAAGTCATGTGTTACTAGACTGCAGGGAACCCAAGTAATATTATCCTTTAACTATATGTCTTATAAATCTTCATTTATTGCCACAAAATCAATATGATTTTTAAAAAAGTAGATAACTTCCACTAAACAAGAAATATTGTCGATAAAACAGAATAGCTATATTGTGCTGAGTGGGTTTATTGAGGGGAAAATATTTTCAGTTCACCATAAGGATTATTTGATACTAGCTAATTACCCGGCCTTGCCGGGGGTGGTTTTTGTCCTTTAAAGCAAGGATGACGTGGCTGAACTGCAATTTTGTTTTTTTGCCCGGCCGCCTCCCCGGCCCGTAAACGTTAAGTTCTGTCAAGCCATGGCCTCCTTTGGTCAGTGAAAGTTCTGTCAAGCCATGGCCTCCTTTGGTCACATCCCATTCTTATAGGTAAAGATCCATTTAGGATTCCCCCTCTGGATCCAGGCCCCTTCCCCTGTTCAGCAGGGCAAGGATGGCCTGGTGGAGACACCTCTGGAGCCATGGAAAGGCTACATAGAAGCCTTTCCCCCGGGGCCAGGACCTGAATTCACTGGGGCTGCCAACAAACCCAGGCCATGGGGGCCTGGCTCCCAATCCTTGCTGCCCCCCCCCTCGGCTGTGCCCTGCTCTTGTTCCCCTCTTTCCTGGTGCTTGCAGGCCATGGCCTCTCTCCTGGGATGAAGGCCTGGACTTGCATCGTCCTTGGGAGGGAAAGAGACCCGGGAGCTGAATGGGGCAAGGAGCCTGGCTCCCACTGCCTTGGCTGCTCCTTCAGGACCTACTCTTGGGCCAGCCCTCATGAAAAGTGGCAAGGGGGAACCCTCTGAAGCTCCGGACCTTCTTCCCTACATAGAAGTCCTGACCAGGGCCAGGGGCTAGCAGGAGAGGCAAGCATCAGCAGCCCACCCCCTCCTCCCTTCACCACCTCTCTCTTCCCAGAGTTGCTCCACCTTCTTCATCCCCGAGGCCCGGAGCTCAAGGGGAATGGGTGGTTCCTGCAGCCACATTGGCTGAGTTGGGAGGCAGTGGTGCTCCTGTGCTGCTGTCACTACTGCGATCTCCTCTGCCATCGGAGTGCAAAATGGAGGCTGCGCTGCGTGTGCACAGTAATGGAGGCTGTGCTGCACATGTACAGTACTGGTATTTTGTCGTTTTTTTCTCTCATCGTGGGATGCCCTGTTTGCAACCCAATTTGGGGGGCATAAACCCCCAAATGGGTTTTGATACCTTCACAGTGCTGATCTTGCAAACCCAAGGTAGGTGTGTGCCAATTTTCAGTGAGATTGGTCCAGGGGTGTGGGTTCCTATAAAGCACATACAAGACTACACCTCTGTTTTATAGATATAGACTAGCAGGGGTGCCCGGCGTTGCCTGGGGCCAAATTTTCACTGAGACACATCACACACCCAAACAACCACAGAATGCACACCCACACCCACAATACACCCACACCCACAATACACCCACACCCACACCCACCCCCACACCCACACCCCCCCACACACACATGACACAAAACAAACTCACCTGACACACAACCCAAACTCATCCACACACATAACAATGGCACAACACACTCGCACAACACACACACCCCAACACACAACAGACACACCTGACACACAACACCCCGACACACAACACCCACCCACAATACCCAGACACATCAAACATGACACAACACACCCACAGAAAACAGACCCCCACAACACAGACCCCCACACTATCCCCACACACAATACATAATACACCCACACAATAAACATCTACACATGACACACCCACACAAAACACCCACCCACACACACACAATACACACACATGTCACAAAACCATGCACCCGGCATACAACACACACACCACAGCCACGCACATCACTCATGACACAACATACTTGCACAACACACACACACACTGCCGGTTACCCGGCCTTGTTGCTGCCGCACAGTCTGCAGGCCTCGTGGCTGTGGCTCCCCAAAAGAGCCCCCTGTATGCCTGCCCAGGAGGGTGGAGGATGCCGGCTGCCCTAAGAGAGGCTCCGTGGGTGGGGCATGTGGAGGCCTCTGGCAGCCCACATGTGACTACCCACCACACTGCCCATGGCAGCCCACAGGAAGCAGGGTGTGATGGTGGTTCCCCCAAAATGGACCCCGGGCCACGCCCACAATACCCCCACAGGGAGGGTCTCAATCCTCCACCATCCAGGCTCCCACTCAGGTGCACCAGCTCCAGCCCAGGGCCTGCTCCGCTGCTCCCACCAGCTGGGGGTGTGTCTTGCCCTCTCCGGAAGGCATCTGGCATACGGGCGTGCAGTTTGGATCAGGTGTTCCAAAGAAGGGCCGCCTGCCCTGCCTTCCCCAGAGCACAGTGGTCCATCGGAGGCCGGAGGGTGCTGTCGCTTCCCACTGGCTTGGTGGCTGGGTCCTCTGGGCAAAATGGCAGGCCACCAACCCCTGAAACGGGCTGCCGCTTCCTCTTGCCGGCACACCTGCTCATCCAAGGTTGGCATTCCCGGTTCCCTACGTTCTACTGGAGCTGGTGCTGCGGCCTCCTCGTCCTCCTGGCCGCAGTGCTATCAAGAGGATGGGGAGGGTGGTCGTGAATCCTTCACGCTCCCCACCACCCCTAACCCAGCAGCTGAGGCTTGGCCAGCCTTGCAAAACTTTCCGCTTCTGGGAATTTATATTTCTGTGAGAGGAAATGTGGCCCCGGTGCATCCCGGGTGGTGTAGGTCTTTGGGTGGGCGTCCCCCATTGGGAAGAATGAGAAGCAGAATTACAGCTCCCAACGGTCTCTCCTTAAACTCCATTGTGGAACCACCTCCTCAGAGAGGCGTGCTGTCCCTGAGTGCAAAGGCCACTTGGAGCTATAGTCCCGCTCTTCATTCGTCTCAAAGGGGGCCAGCCACCCAAGGAACTATGATCCCCAGGATGCACCAGGGCCGCTCTTCCATTGCTGTTTGGTTTCTGCTGGCCAGTGGGAGAGGGTGGCTTTGCAGCCCATTTTCGGGGTGACAAACCCCAAAATGGGCTGCCGCTCCCCCGCACCAGCCACCCCAGGTGCCCAAGGTAGGCGGGTGCGAGGTTCTGGGGCAGTGGGTGCTAAGGTGTCATGGTGTGTGAGTAACAAGGGCCATGCAACCTTGGTTTTAGTTATATAGGTTTACTGATGTATCCTTTGCCGACCCACTCCCCAATAAGAGATGGACACCTGTGTTGGATTTAAAATTGGGCCACTTTATTTAACGTATAACTTTACTTAAATGTTGTTAAGGCAAACGGGCTGAAATAGCACTGGTAAGGACTAGTTGTTATTTCCGATCTTAATTAGATACAATGTATCAATTTGTTCACTTAATTAAACAAATTGTTGTTGACCCCAACCAGAAGCGCAAATGATCAAACCTCTGCTTCTGACGTACATCCGGTAAACTATAAGGTTTTGCAAGCTGTGTCTAGCATAGCTAGATCCTGGTCCACATTTGATCGGCCATCCAACTTTCCCTCTACCTTGTCCTTCTGATGGCCAACCCACTGCGTACCTGCAGGATTCGTAGGGGTCCTCCAGTTTCTCCTTACCAGTGCTAGCCGCCACATGGGGAGGAGTCTTCAATGACTCACCGCCCCCCCCCCTGATCGACCACTTGGTCACCAGGCCTGCTTGCCATAAAGCCAAAATCAGCACCATGCCCCATGCGAAAAGAGCACTCCAGGGCTGCGGTACAACTGCCATCCTCAAAATGGATCGTGTGGAGCTCCACCACGGTCCCCAAAATTCGGACCTGGGGCCAGCATAGGCTACCTCCATGCCCGTGACCTGGCCCCCTCCAATAGTCCAAAACTGGGGCCAGCGCTGGCTAAAACCACGCCAGTGCCCTGGCCCCCTCCATAGTTCAGACCCAGGGCGAGCGTTGGCTAAAACCACACCAGTGACCTGACCCCATCCATAGTTTGGACCTGGGGGCCATGTCGGCCAAAACCACACCAGTGACCTGGCCCCCACCCTAGTTCGGACCTGCGGCCAGCGTTGGCCCAATCCATGCCAGTGACCTGGCCGAGGTCACAAGCACCGAGATGGATCGCCAAAATATTAGGTGGACTGGAATTGCCAGTAGATAGAACAAAAGGGGGTAAACATGCCATCTCATTCCACGTAACCAGCGCCACATCAGATGCACTACAGCGAAGCCCCAGGTGTGTGCCCACATCGGCGAAATAGCGTGACCGGCATGCCCAACTTGCAGCTATGGCCAAGGAGCCATGCCCGTGTCATAGCGTCCAGAGCCTCAGGAGCTGAAATAGATAACAGAAAAACAAGTGCCAGCGAGGTGCCATTGCAACATGGGGCAAACATATAAACGAAGGCAAGCAGATCTCCACCAGCCCATGCGACAGATGTCCTTACCCAAACACCCCAAAGACCGCCGCCGTCGATGCAGCACCCATATGGAACAAATATGCACCGTGCCGAAGCCCCGGGAGGCCGAATTGCCAATGAGGGGGCACCAGTAACCCCCCAGAACGGTAGCATATCAAAGGTAACCCATCCTGGTGGCTAAAGATGGGCCCTTGGGTGGTACCCTGGACAGCCAAAAGAGTATCAAAGCTAGCGCCAGGTGAAGCACTCATGATGTCCCGTTAACCCCAAACCTGGCTTCCAAAGCTAGGCATACAGGCACCCGCCAATGGTACAGGCAGCCAATCAACTATTGTGTAAGTGTACCATGTATTGAAGAACATGGTCAATCAGGCAGAGGTACAACCTATCAGAATGTAAGGAAAGCCGGAGATGCTCGTTGCCACACCCTAAGGGTGCGGCCAGGAAGGGACGTTCCCGTGGCCCTTTTGCTTTTGCCTCCCGATGTCACAATCTGGCCCGAAAGTGGGAAGGCAAGGTCCTAGGCCCCCGGCGCTAGTGCCCGAAGCTGGGCAATCTGCAGGCGGGATAAGGCATCAGCAATACCATCATCGATGCCTGGAATATGACTAGCCTTAAACAAAAATTAGCATGGTGCGGGGAGCACAATACAAACTGGTGGGCAAGGAACGTAACCCTGGGCAAATGAGACATGTGGGGTACAATGCGCACTACTGCCACATTAGCGCACCAAAATGGTACCACTGAATTCTCCCAGATAGTCCCTCAACAGGAACAGGGTACCCAGAATGGGAAGAAGACGAAGTCAAGACCCTGAGTAATCCTGTGCCCTGCCATGTTCCATGCCAATGCCTACAGCATTGTCGATGGAATCAATGCCGTAACCCAGTGACCCTATATCATCAAACTGGACTAAAAATTTAGGCATGATGTAAAGTTCAGAACACCAATAAAGGACATTCCTGTACGCTAGAGAGGCAAGGACAACTCATGCATGTACCACAGAGCCGTGCCCCAGTAAATATGCAGAAAGGTATAGTAAGCTAAGCCATTGTGTGTGATTTATAACTGCAATGGGGATATCATTAGCCTCACCCGTCCCCTAGCAAAATGACTCCATTGCAGTACCATGCAGATAATGTGGACTCTAACAAATAATGCAAGACTGCTCATAAGCAAAGTCCTAGCCAAACCCAAGACATTCGTCATTAATGACAAACAATATACGCTGGACGACTAACCGCACATACCTGTACATAGGATGGAGACAGAAAGCGACAGTAACAGTCTATCAGCCACTCCCCCCAGCACCAAACCAACTGGAGACGTCCAACATAACCCGACGAAAGGACAACCATTGTTTTCCCCAAATTGGGGGGGGGGACTGCACTGGGCAACATGAGGGCCAGAAATGTCCAAGCACAGGATCATAGGATTGCTAGGCCCAGGTGAGCTCTGAGGATACTGTGGCATAAATTAGATAGGCCAGCAGCCAGTTGGGCCAGGTGCGTGGGGGGTTAGTGACAATGAGCCAATTCCAATCCCAGATGTCTCCCCTCTCCTTATCCTCCCCGGTCATCCTAGTGAGTAATAGACTGACAAATTAACACTCTCGCAGTGCCAGATGCTATCGCCATTGGCCATAAGGGGGAGGGGGGATCCCCGCCTAACAGAAATACCAGCCATAGGGATGGGCGGCCATGGGAAATAATGGGTGCACCCCTGGCCATTGAGCCACAGGGGCCATGAGCCAGTAAGATGTGTGTCATGCACTCAGTTAACCGTCATACTCACCAGATGCACTTGCCGCAGCTTCCCCCACCGGCAGTTCCAGCTGTCGACAAGCGTCGGGGCTCACGACCGGAGTAGAGCCCATTGGACCGGAGAATGGGGCGACGGCCTATCTGGGTCAGAAGGCAACAAAGCAGCTCCAAGTAGTTCAACACCCTCACAAGAAAAAGCCCCCCCCTCCCGTCGGGCCGGCAGCCAGGCTGGTGGTGCCCCCTTTTCTTATCATATCATCCCTTCTTCCTTTTTTTAAAAATTGAAAGTTGGAAGGCCGCCCCAGGCCTAAGCCCCCTAATTTTTTTTAAGTTAATGATTTTTTTAAAAAAATTCCTAGCTCAAAAGCCAGTGGCAGCACCACCCTACAATGGAGTGCCGACCTGAGTCAAAGCCGAACCATCGGCTGCAGCCGGCGTGAGGAACAAACTCACAACCTTTGGGGTGCAGGACAGCAGTGGGCCACTACGCCACTAGGCCTCTGTATTAAGGGCCACGTTGGTTGGCAACCAGCCACCAGCTCGAACGAACGCTGCCACCCTACCCACTAATTGGACCATGTTATCCAGCACAATGTCCTGCTTTCAAACCAGTAGGTTGGCAGGAACCAGGACAAAGACAGGAGCTCACCCCGTCCGGCAGTACCCGGGAATCGAACTGCCGACCTCCCACCCCCCAGCCAGCGTCTCAGTTGCCTGAGCCACCGCAGTCCCCAAAATGGCGCCTAAATGGGGAACTGGTAAATTGGGGTGTGGAACTTATATGTCTGGGTGTGGAACTTATATGTCTCACCTTAAAATCCCTATTACAGTTGTTATTAGTCAGTCCTGACTTAATGGCACATAACAAACCAGAGAATAAGTTGCCCCAGGCTGTGCATGGATCTTGGTGTTTTTAAATGCTTTTGTTGTGATATCCAAGATGAATATATTAGCCATCACAGCACAAGGAGATATTTCTAATAGCTAACTACTTCAGAACTATAAGTTCAGTTAGCCCTGAACTCCAGAAGGAGAAGGAGAATAAGAACTGGAACGCAGGAAGTTTTTCTATCAAGGTAGGCTCAGTATTTTCTCTGGTCCTAAAAGATGTAAACAGTTTCAATGACAAGTTACTGTGGCTTGTGTTACAGCCCCATAGTGCAACAACAAATAATGGGGCTATCTTATATGCCTTCATTTTTTCAAAATGTGATAATCAGAGTGAAGCAGCTACCTCAGGCAGCAGATTTTGTGTGTTGGGAGATGGTATCAAATTGTTGTGCATTTTCCTTTTTCTATTACTGTGCTTTTACACCTGAGGTGGGTAAAAGTACGTGAGGGATTTTCTGCCAAATAACTTGGGCAGCTTTGGGTACTCTGTGCATTTATTTGAGAGATTGGTGGTCATTGTTGGCAATTATGCCTGGTGTGATGGAGCCAGGGCTGTCAGAGTTGAGGCTTGGACCTTTCACCATTGCAGGTCTATCATTCAGATTCTTCTGCTGCCTCTGACCTTAGTTTTAATTGTTATATTAGCTGTTACATTAGCTGGAGCTTTGCCAGGAGCAGTATAGTATTCCAAACTGTCCATGCTGTAATCCATAGTGTTTGAAGGTACAGTAAAAGCCAGATTTACAAATGCCTCGAGTTACATAAAATTCGACTTACATAATGATTTTATGCTAAAACCATGTCCCGATTTGCACAATTTCCTATGGCGTTGCTTTGAGTTACATAAATATTCTTTTTCCTATGGGTTTGCCTCGAGTTACATAAAAAATCATTTCCCTATGGGTTTGCTTCAATTTACATAAAAATTTCATTTTTCCTATGGGTTTGTTTTGAGTTACAAAAAAAAATTCAATTTAAGCAAAAGCCTACGGAATGGACTTTTTTTTTGTAAGTAGGGTTTTTACTGTAGTTTGATCTCTAAAGAGCAATAATGCAAGCGCGGCGCCAAAATGGCAGCCGCGCTCTTTGCGCCCCCCCCATCGGGCGAAGGCATCTGGGTAGTTAGGGGGCGTGGCCAGCTCCCTTATAAAAGGGGTGGCCATGAGGCAGCCGAGCTGCCATTTTGCGAAGCGACGGAGCGGAGAAGTTTTTCCCTCTTACCTCCGTCGCTTTTGGCTTTTACCGGGAAGCCTTTTGGCTGCTGAATTCTCTCGTTTCGGCTTCCCATCGATTGGCTGAGAGGCCCGCGAAGAAGAAGGCGGCTGCGAGCGCGGCTCGTGCGGTTCGGAGGCGCAATCTGGGTCGGAAGACCGCGGCTGCGCCTCCCCAGCAGCCGCATTTGCTTGCACCCACCGGGACCGGTGGAATGGGGTATATTTCCCCTGGCTAGAGGATGGTGGCCCACGCACGGGGCCAGTAGGGGCTGCGGCCCTCGGCCCGCAAGCGGTGGACACCTCTCCTGGTGTCGCCCATTCCGCTGGGCCTCCCTTTATAGGAGCGTAGCTCGCTCCGAGGCCTTCCAGCCTTGGGGGGTGGTCCGGTCCCCTTCCCTGGCAGGTTGCTACATCGGCCCTAATGGGCCCGGGTGTGGGGTTGTTGCCCTATTCGGGCCCCGGGGTGCAGGGACCTGTACCCATGCCTGCAGTAGGCGGGCCGGCTGGTCCTTTGCCCCATGTCAGCGTGGAAGCCTTATTGGCCCGCGTTGCGGCCCTCGAGACATCCCTGGCCCGGGCTGGCCACTCTTGGTCTCCCTTTGGGGTTCGTTTCGACGCGTCGTCTGCTGGGCAGCGGCAGGCGACGGGACGGGTCGAGCTGCTTGAGGCGCGTGGCACGACATGGGCCACTGCCTCGCAGCTCCCCATTCAACAGACTGGTGCGGGTCAGGCCCCATCGACGAGCTCGACGGCGGTTGTGAGCTCCGACGCCCCCAGTGGGCCGGAACCCCCGGTGGGGGCGGCCTACAGGGGTGCAGCACGTGAGTATGCGGTCCAAGCTAGTGCACCTACACACGTGGCCACGTTGGGGGGGTTTCCAATGGCCTGGCCTCGCGCGGGTAGGGTGGCGGTCCAGCCGCTGACGCCCCACCTGGCGACGACAACTACCACTTAGGGCCCCGTGGTGGGGGGTGTTTTCTACCCTGTGGGGAATGTTTTGGGGGTGGCTGGGTTAGTACAGGCCCCCTTTCAGATGCCAGCAGTTCCTGTTGTGCCCGGGTTGGCCTTGCTGACGGCGGGGTATTCCTTACCGCTGGGTGTCCATTTGGCACAGACCACCAAAGAGAAGATCTGGCGGGGGGATTACGTGGATATCTTCTCACTCCTCAACAGAGGGCCCACCAAGGAGTAGGGGGGGCAGGATGAGAAGGATAAGGAGCAGGCACGTCGTAGCAAGCCACCACGTACGTGGGCCGACTGGTTGCTGGCCTACCTCATATACATGGCGGTGTACCTTAGGGCCCGGCCGGATTTTGTAATTCCAATGGTCCAGTATGGACAACATCTACCGGGCGATGGTTGACTTTCCGGGCCCATCGTGGTTGGCTTATGACGTCTAATTCCATATGCGGATTCCCCGGCACCCCGACATTAGGTGGGTTGAGCCATGCCAGAGGCTGTGGCTTTTGTACATGATGCCCACGCGCCCCGCGTCCGGGGAGAGATACCATTGTGGACATGCGATCCAGCGGGCGGCCCTAGCACAGGTCCACTGCCAGGGGGCGGGGCAGGGGGTTTCCAGCCCGCCTGCTGTGCTGGACTTTCTCGTCCAATGGTTCCTGCAATAGGAAGAATGGCAAATACAGACATTAGTGTCCCCCCTGTGCTGGCCCCCATGCGGCCTCTGCCTGTCCCAGGCCTGGAGGGATGCGGGGCAGAGGGAGGGGTGGACAGGGGGCTGGCAAGACTGCCGCAGATGGATCTAGTTCACCAAAGGGCTCCCTCCCCAATTAATGTGGACATGTTGGAGCGCTGGCTCACATTGTACCCGAAGGGAGAGGATGTGGATATCTCCTTCAGGGTTTTAGGCAGGGGTTACGTATCCCTTTCATGGGTGATAGGTCCCCTCAGGATGCCCCCAATCTTTATCCCTTAGGGGGAGGGAGGAGGTGGCTCCTGCCAGCAATGATAAGGAGGTCTATGCGGGCAGGGTCGTTGGCCCTGTCCCTGCGCCCCCGTTCCGGGGAGCATATTATTGCAATGATGCCATGCCTTTTGGCTGTTCCAATTCGGGCTCGGCATTCAAGCGTTCCTCCATCTTCCTAGAGTGGGCTTTTGTTCGCAGATCAGGGTCCCGGTCTGTAGCCCATTCCCTGGATGATTTTATTCGGGGCTGAACGGGGCTGGGACACGTCCACACGTCTCCTCAACACATTTCAGACGCTAATGGAGGAACTTGGTGTCCCTTTAGCGCCCGAAAAGACCGAGGGCCCGCCTACACAGCTAGTATTCCTGGGGGTGGAGATTGACACGGTAGCACAGGCTTCTAGGTCGCAGCGGGATAAGGTGTCAAAGCTAGTGGCCCTTATCTCGGACTTGCTGGCTAAGCGCATGGCATCACCAAGGGACCTGCTGGTGCTACATGGTCACCTCAATTTCGCTGGCAGGGTCGTCGCACCGGGCAGGGTATTTGCTCGGCGCTTGCGCGACGCCATGGCAGGACTATCCAGGCCCCACCATAGGGTTAGACTTACCCGGGGTATCAGGGCAGACGTGCTTGTCTGGCTACAGATCCTGAGGGATTTCAATGGGGTGTCATTTTGGAGGTCTGAGCTCCTGGCTTCCCCTCGCTTTAAGATACAGCCCGATGCCTCGGGATCCCTGAGTTATGGGATGTACTTCAATTGGAAGTGGGCCTATGGTGGGTGGCCACCATCCTGGGCAGGCACGGGTCGCCTGCGTGGTCTCACGTATCTGGAATTTTCCCTATACTGGGTGCTTTGATGCTATGGGGCGAGGAGGGGGCCAACTCGGTTGTCCACTTTGGTGTGACAATGCGGCTGTTGTCCACATTGTCAATGCACAGACCTCTAAATCGCCCAGGGTTATGGACCCAGTGCGCCAGTTTGCGTTGCGCAGCCTGCGCCTCAACGTTCTTTTCAGGGCCAGGCTTGTCCCAGGGGTTACTAATGATATTGCTGATGCTTTGTCCCGCCTGCAGATCTCCCGGTTCCGTGCCTTGGCCCCGGATGCGGAGGAATTTCCCTCGCCACTCCCGGAGGGGATATGGAACATTGGCAAGGAGAGGTGAACCGGGCGATTGGCCTGTCACTAGCGCCACGCACGCGTAAGGTGTATCACCATGCATTTAATTCTTTCAGAGCATTCTGTACCCAATTTCAAATGCCAGGAGCCTGGCCGATCCCGGTAACCCATGTTCTGCGGTTCATGGTTTACCTGCATGCCCAGGGCTTTGCACCTCGCACCATAGCATCTAAGCTGTCAGCGTTGGCTTTTATGGCCAAAGTGGGAGGTCATGTGGACAGCACCACTGACTTCCGTGTGAGACATGTTTTGGAGGGGTGGGTGCGCGCGCGTGGGCGTTGCCCGGATGACCGCCACCCGATGTCCCCAGGGGTTTTTACCCAATTGGCCCGGGGCTGGCCTGGCCTCTGTTTTGATAAGATGAGGCAGCCCATTTTATGCGGCTACAACGGTCGCCTTTTTTGGAGCGCTCCGCATCGGCGAGCTTGAGATGCTGTATAAGGCAGATGCAAGTCGTGGACAGCACCACTCACTTCCATGTGAGACATGTTTTGGAGGGGTGGGTGCGCGCGCGTGGGCGTTGCCCGGACGACCGCCACCCGATTTCCCCAGGGGTTTTTACCCAATTGGCCCGGGGCTGGCCTGGCCTCTGTTTTGATAAGATGAGGCAGCCCATTTCATGCGGCTACAACGGTGGCCTTTTTTGGAGTGCTCCGCATCGGCGAGCTTGAGATGCTGTATAAGGCGGATGCAAGTCGTAGGGCACTGGAACTCGAAGATGTCTGAGTGAACAATATTGGGCTCAGTTGGGGATACGCTCCTCTAAAACGTATCAGCACGGCGTAGGCAGTGGAGTAGACTGCTACGATGTTCCTCGGTAGACATCTGTCCGGTTGGTGCCCTACAGGATTTCCTTGCACTGTGTGGCACGCACCATGGCCCGTTTTTCTGTCACCAAGGTGGGTCTTCTCTTACTAAATTTCAATTTGAAGGGTGCCGGGAAGGCACTAGATAGTGTTGGCCCCTCTGGGGCTCGTTGCGGCACCCATTCGTTCAGGATAGGGGCGGCTCCTACTGCAGTTGTTTTTGGGTACTCCGGGGCTGAAATACGCCGCACGGGAGGGTGGGGATCACAATGTTTTCAGTTTTGTGTTCGCCCTCTTCAACCGTGAGTACCGGTTTAGTCACTGCACTGTTTCTCCCCCCTCCTTTTTTCCTTGACAGACCCTGGGTGTCGTTTTACACCGGTGACAGTATGGCTGGTGGGCCGTTGCCACGTGCACAAGGCAGCGCGTGACGCTGCGGCGACAGAGTGGGGACCCCGACTGGGACTGGGTGCAGCCGCACGTCTCAGGTAGTATGGTAAGCGCGGCATGTTATGGCGGGAACTGTTGCCATTCCTTTTCTACATCAGGGATGCTGACTCGCCCGATGTCCTGGTTATGTACCTTGGGGGCGATGGCTTGGGGCGGGTCACTGGCCTATCGCAGAAGCTTGCGGTTTGCAGTGACCTGCCCTACTCACATCATGTGTGGCCTGCCACATCCCTCAATTGGTCGGACACGATACCACGGTACGCTTACAGGGGGGCGTTCGGCCTCGAGGCTCTTGACTGAGCCGACGCTCCGTGAACGGGGCTATTGCCCGGTTCCTTTTCGACAAGGGCGGGGGACGCGTCATTAGCCTCCCCAGCGTCAGTCTGCAAAATTACGAGCTTTACTCAGGGGATGGGGCCCATCTGTCGCAGGGAGGTATGGACCTCTGGTTAGTGGAATGGCGAGCAGGCCTGTCGACCGAGCTGACGGTCTTGGGGGTGGTGGTGAGCCTTTTGGGAAGCCTCCCCGTGTGGCGGGTATCACTGGTAAGGTAAACATTTATGACCCACAGGTATCCGGCAGGTTCGCAATTGACTGGACAACACTAGACAGGCATAAGTTGGTTAAACGTTGTCCGGTCAACGACGAACCAGGCGACGGGGTGATGGCTACAGCTAGACAGCATGCATCACCCCGTGATTTCACGGATACGCGTCAGAGGGTGGGGTCATTAGTTAGATATTGACTACGGTCAACAATTTGTTTGTTGTCAACAAACAAATTGATACAAATAGATACATTGTAACAATTGCCGTTGGCAATTTTGGGTGGTACCTTACCAGTGTTACTTCGGCCTGCTTGCCTTAAAGAATTATGATTGGTCAATTACCAATAGAAATTTATAATTCGGACTAGGGCATGAATCAATAAATGTGGCCCAATGCCGTTATCCACTTTTACCAGTGTCTGAGTCCTTTATTGGGGGGTGCGCCTGCAAAGAGCCATTAACTTTATAGAGGTTCTATAGTTGCTAATATCGACTGACATCCTACAATGATAAAACTAACCCAGTAACATGCATTGAATTTAGGTACTGGACTGAAATTTTATAGGCCAAGGTTTGACTTTCCACAAAACAATAAAACTCACTGAGTCATCTTCAGCTAGTCATGCCGTCTCAGATCCATCTCATACTATTGCTGTAAGGAGATAAAGATAATGTGGGATTTTTGTTGACCAGATGTAAACATGAGCAGAAAGCTGACAGTTTATATAAAAATAATAATAATGTGCCATGAAGTCAATTCTGACTTATGGTGGCCCTTTTCAGGTTCTTTAGGTAAAGAAAACTCAGAAGTAGTTCACTATTTCCTTTTTCTGACTGTGTAGTTTGCTGAAGACCACAAAGGCTGTTTCTACTCACAGGAGGCACAGTGGGGAATCAAACTCCCACCCTCTGGCCACTGTAGTCAGCATTGAAATTGCCTCATAGACTTTCTGTGCATTGAACATATATGAAATTTGAACTGATTTTGCCACTTCAAAATGAGCAACTGCTGGTAATGCATGAATTACCAAGCAAGGACAATATTAATATTAGGGGTTTCCAGTGATTAATCCCTATGGAGTAATACAACTTTTAAAAGAAGAATGCATGACTCATAACAGAGATCTTCCAGCTGGGATGCTGTGGCATGATCTGACCTTCCAGCTGCATCTTCTCTACTAAAATAAGGGAGCTCTTTTATACTCGCCAGTCAGACAACTGTGAAATCTTGCTATTCCAAAGTTGCACATTTGATACAATAGATGCAAACAACTCCAATATACTCTTTGTGGTTTACTAATCAGAACAATGGTTTTATCAAGGGAATAACATGAGCAAGGTGGCTGACATGAAGAAACATTTGGCTGAATTCATGAAATTCTTGGAGAAAGTATCTGTGCATACAGAAATGAACATTTTAAAAAATAAATTGAAAAACCCAGCAAAAACCGGGGGAGGGGGGACAGTATTGCAAAATGGCATTAAGTGGACTGAATGTTGAAGAATTCAGGCAGGGCCTTGAGAAACATTTCAGGATTGATACCAAGGTATCTCCACATCCCTAATATTATATGTCATGCTCATAACAGTATGGAAAGAGTGGCTGCTAAGAAGCGTAGTAATGGATGACAACATTTCCTACATTATTTTGCAATTTCATGTATTAATAGACAGTTGTAAGTATAACACATACAGAACTGGCAGCCATACTTTGTGCTAGATTATGGTCAAGATACCATTAGACATTTTTGACTTTATTGATTTCTACTTACCTTTATCTTTACTTTTAGTTTGCCCTTCTTTTGCTCTTTCAAAATATCCATTATTCAATTTGGTCACATTTCTGCTTTAAAAAAATTCTCCATTTACTCACACAAGACTCAAGCAAATCTGTTGTATACCTAATTTTGTATATAACCCTTAAGCTGAGCAGTGTTATTAGGATATTTAACATTAGGGAATCAAAACATTGATTGGAATTTTGTTATGGAACTCTTTGCATAACAAAAGTTATCATAAATTGACTTTATTTTTAATTTTCCTGTCCCCTTTCTCAGGTTCTGAGATTTTCTAGGGATCCCTTTCTACCTGGGAAGCTTTTGTAAGCCTCAGGATAGAAGGGGCTTTAGTATCCAAACAACACCATTGCCAGCCCGGATCCAAGCAGCTCCCCCAGTGGCTTAGTGGTTAAATGCTGAGCTGGAGACTGGAAGGTCTGGTTTTGATATTTTAAGGTTTTAGGTTTTGTTTAAGGTTTGGGTTTTGATATTTTAATGAAGTTATCAAGTGCAAAGAAACACAATTTAAATCTTCATCACTTCCTGAATTTATTACTTCGTTATATCATTTTTAATTGATTATGCTCCTCATTGTGAATATCTTTAAGTAAAAATGTTTAATTTGTGAAACATCTTTGGAGGAGATAATCTCACAAACCAATTGTTGAAGTAAATTTTGTTGTTGTTCAGCTGCACAGTTGATTCCAATCCTTTGCGGCCCTATGGATCATGTAAGAATCTGCTTACTCCCAGGAAGAACCCGGTAGTCCTCCGGCCTCCTGGTGATGGGATCATGCCTGATCCTGCTTCCCTGGCCCAGGTTTGGACCCAGCAGTTAAGAGCTTTTCCTATCGGTTTGCCCAGTCACTCCTGACCAAAATCTAGGTAGTGAACAAAGGGTGCACATGCAACTAGTGTAGATTCAGGTAACGTGTCTCTTCAGGCATTCTAGAAATATATAGGATAGGAAGAATAGGAACTTTATTTGTACCCAGCCCTCCTGGTGCTGCTGACTTGTAGGTTCAGAGACATAAAAAGTGTCTTAAAACTCAATGCTATCAATGGGACTAAATCGGCTGACATTCAAGTGGTCAAGCTTAAGTAGGTTGTGGATCATTCTGTAATCTTCCTTGTCCTTTTAGTAACCTGGATTAAATGTATAAATCCTTTGAAAGCTGGGAGAAAACAGACTACTGTTACAACAAACCCAGCAAAGAGGTCAGGTCATGTGTCTAGGTCTCTACTAGCAAGCCTCCTGAAGAGCATGTGGGAAAATACCTCCTTTTCCTTTGCTGTGTGCACATATGCACACAGACACATCTGCAAAAATTCTGGCTAGATGATCCAATGTATTTGGCTGACCTTTACATTTGAATGTTTGTTAGCTAGCCATTTGAGACATTGAGAGGATTACATAAAGGCAACACAATCCCCTGCAGCTCTGTGAGCAAGGTTGAATTTTATAGCTTGGAACAAAAAAGGGATAACCACAACTAGATAATACAGAGGCCTTTGATTTACTAGAGGTTGTTGTTTATTAAAGCTGGAGTAACTTCTTGAACCCAACTTTTTGTTGTGTGCTAATTGAGCAAATTTGAGCAAACACAGGTCAAACATGGATTAACTTTTTAACAATGAACAGACGGAAAGGTCTACATTTGAACTTGATTGCTATGGCTTTAGACCTCACTGCTGAGGCTGTTTTGATTTTAAGAGCAGTCACCAGATTAGAGGAAGAGAACAAACTCTATAATTTTTGGCAGTCAGGTGCAGCCACATGCAAATAACTCTTGCTGACTATTGTGTTAACATCAGAAACACAGGGGTCTCTTTACAAGCGTATTCCCCTAGCAATACTGTAAGCTCTGCCTTAACAAGGGAGGGGGTATTTTTGCTGGTCCCATGCATCCCATCTTCTCCATCTAGGTTTGGGCTTGAACAACAAGGAGAAGTGTGAGTGCATGGATAATAAACTGTATTGCTTGTCATTAGATGTCTGATTCGTTTTCTCAGTATGATTTATTTTAAGAAAATATGATACCCTATAAAATACTGCGTCTACCCATATGTGTTGAAAGTATATGTTGTTTGGAGCAAATCACATACATTGAACATCTAATTCATCTTATGTTACTGCATACTAAGGAAAGCAGTAATTGAACTTTCATCATACCTCATCATTAGTTAATTTATATTTAATTTACAGTCTCAGCAGTTATACGTTGCCATTGCAGGCGCACCCCCCCAATAACGGACACAGACAACATTGAAAGTGGATAACAGCAAAGGGCCACATTTATTGATTCAATGCCCTAGTCCGAATTATAAATTTGTATTGGTAAAACGACCAATCATAATTCCTAAGGCAAGCAGGCCGAAGTAACACTGGTAAGGTACCACCCCAAAATTGCCAACGGCAATTGGTTACAATGTATCAATTTGTATCAATTTGTTTGTTAACAACAAACAAATTGTTGACCGTAGTCAATAACTAACTCATGACCCCACCCTCTGACGCGTATCCGTGAAATCACAGGGGTGATGCATGCTGGTTAGCAATCATCATCACCCCATCGCCTGGTTCGTCGTTGACCGGACAACGTTTAACTACTTTATTCCTGTCTAGTGTTGTCCAGTCAGTTGCGAACCTGCCGGATACTTGTGGGTCATACTGTTTACCTTACCAGTGCTACCCGCCCATGTGACCAAAGTCAAGTAGGAACGAAGAAAGACCCCTATATCAAACCATAGCAACAGTGTGGGATGGGCAAAAAAGCCAGGACCCGAAGCCAATATGGGTCCCAACCAAAAATTCCCACCCGGCCCCGAAGCGACCATAATCACACTGTTAACTAGGGAGGGGGTGGAGGGGAAAAAACTTCTCCGCTCCGTCGCTGAGGCAAAATGGCAGCTCGGCTGCCTCGTGGCCACCCCTTTTATAAGGGAGCTGGCCACGCCCCTAACTACCCGGATTCTCTGTCCTGTGGGGGGGGGCCCGCAAAGGGCGCGGCGGCCATTTTGGCGCCGCGCTTGCATTGCAGGCGCACCCCCCCAATAACGGACACAGACAACATTGAAAGTGGATAACAGCAAAGGGCCACATTTATTGATTCAATGCCCTAGTCCGAATTATAAATTTGTATTGGTAAAACGACCAATCATAATTCCTAAGGCAAGCAGGCCGAAGTAACACTGGTAAGGTACCACCCCAAAATTGCCAACGGCAATTGGTTACAATGTATCAATTTGTATCAATTTGTTTGTTAACAACAAACAAATTGTTGACCGTAGTCAATAACTAACTCATGACCCCACCCTCTGACGCGTATCCGTGAAATCACAGGGGTGATGCATGCTGGTTAGCAATCATCATCACCCCATCGCCTGGTTCGTCGTTGACCGGACAACGTTTAACTACTTTATTCCTGTCTAGTGTTGTCCAGTCAGTTGCGAACCTGCCGGATACTTGTGGGTCATACTGTTTACCTTACCAGTGCTACCCGCCACACGGAGGGGCTTCACAGAAGACCTGACGCCCCCCCCCCAGACCGTCAGCTCGGTCAACAGGCCTGCTCGCCAGTCACCCAACAGGAGGTCCATACCTCCTCGCGACAGATGGACCCCATCCCCTGCATACAAGTCATAATTTTGTAGACTAATATCGGGGCGATGACTAACCCGTCCCCAAGCCCTGGTGGTAAGAAACCGCGCCACTGCCTTATTGACCGCGCGCCTAGCTCGGTCAAGAGCCAGGAGGTTAACGCCCCCTCTGTAAGAGTGGCGCGGAACAATGTCCGACCAAACCAGGGCTGTGGCAGGCCAGACATAATGCAAGTAGGCGAGTTCCTCGCAAATCGCATGCTTGAGCGATAAGCCGGTGACCTGGCCCAAATCATTGCCCCCCAGGTGGATGATTAGAATGTCAGGCGGGTCAGCCCCCAGGCCAGAAAAAAGGAAAGGCCGCAGCTCCCGCCATAACATCCCAGGCTTACCATGCCATGCGAGACTGGCGTGGTCACCCAGTCCCAGTCGGGGTCCACTCTGTCGCCGCAGCGTAACGCGCTGCCCTGAGCACATAGCCGTGGCCCACCAGCCATACTGTCACCGGTGTAATACGACACCCAGGGTCTGTAAGAAAATTGAGAAAAAGGGAGGTAAGGTGACTGGATTGGTACTCATGGCGGGAGTGGGCGCACATAAAACTGAAAACATTGTGAGCCCCACCTCCCCATGCTGCGTATGTCAGCCCCAGAGTACCCAAAAGCAGCTGCTGTAGAGGCTGCACCAATACGGAACGAATGTGTGCCATAACGGGCACCTGGTAGGCCCACCCTGGTGAGGGCTCCGGCTGTCACCTTCCAAAACTGAAATTTAGCAAGGGGAGACCCATCTTGGTGACAGAAAAACGGGCCGTGGTGCATGCCTCGCAGTGCCAGGTATTCCTGTAGGGCACCAACCGGACAGATGTCTGCCAAAGAACACCGTAGCAGTCTTACTCCACTGCCTACGCCATGCTGATCTGTTTTAGAGGAGCGAATCCTCAACTGGGCCCAGTCTTTGGCAACATAGACATCTCCGCGTTCCAGTGCCCTACCACTTGCATCCGCCTTAGACAGCATCACGAGTTCGCTGACGCGGAGCGCTCCAAAAAATGCCACCGTTGTGGCTGCATGAAAATGGGCTGCCTCATAATGATCAAAACAGAGGCCTGGCCAGCCCCGGGCCAACTGGGTAAGAACCCCTGGGGAAATAGGGTGCCAGTCATCCGGGCAACGCCCGCGCTCGCGCACCCACCCCTCCAAAACGTGTCTCACACGGAAGTCAGAGGTGGTATCCACATGACCCCCTACTTTGGCCATAAAAGCCAACACCGAGAGCTTGGATGCTATGGTGCGAGGTGCAAGGCCCTGTGCATGCAGGTGAACCATGAACCGCAGAACATGGTCCACCGGGATAGGCCAGGTCTCTGGCAAGTGAAATTGAGTAGCAAAAGCCCTATACGAAGTGAATGCTTGTTGATACGCCTTACGCGTGCGTGGCGCTAGTGACAGGCCAATCGCCCGGTTCACCTCTCCTTGCCAATAGTCCACATCTCGTCCGGGAGTGGCGAGGGAAATTCCCCCGCATCCGGGGCCAAGGCGCGGAACCGGGAGATCTGCAGGCGGGACAAAGCGGCAGCAATATCATTATTAACCCCTGGGACATGCCTGGCCCTGAACAAGACGTTGAGGCACAGGCAGCGCAGCACAAAATGGCGCACTAGATCCATGACTCTGGGCGATTTAGAAGTCTGTGCATTGACAATGTGTACAACGGCAGCATTGTCGCACCAGAAATGCACCACCGAATTAGCCCACTGTTCGCCCCATAGCATCAAAGCCCCCAGAATGGGAAAAAATTCCAGGTATGTGAGATCCCGCAGGCGACCTGTGCCTGCCCATGCCGGTGGCCACCCACCACAGGCCCACTTCCCATTGAAGTACATCCCATAACCCAGGGATCCTGAGGCATCAGACTGGATCTGGAAATTGGGGGATGCCAGGAGGTCAGACCTCAAAATGAGACCCCATTAAACTCCCTCAGGAATTGCAACCAGACGAACATGTCTGCCCTGATACCCCGGGTAAGCCTGACTCTGTGGTGGGGCCTGGATAACCCTGCCATGGCGTCGCATAAGCGCCGGGCGAAAGCCCTGCCCGGTGCGACCACCCTGCAAGCAAAATTGAGGTGCCCATGTAGCACCTGCAGTTCCCTCAGGGATGCCTTACGCTTGGCCAGCAATTCCGAGATAAGGGTCACTATCCTGGACACCTTATCACCCGGTAACCTAGAAGCCTGCACTACTGTATCAATCTCAACCCCCAGGAATACTAGTTCGGTCAACGGGCCCTCGGTCTTTTCGGGCGCTAAAGGGACACCAAGTTCCTGCATTAGCGTCTGAAATGTAGTGAGGAGACGTGCACACGTGTCCCAGCCCCGTTCACCCCCGAATAAAAAGTCATCCAGGTAATGGGCTACAGACCGGGACCCTGACCTGCGGACGAAAGCCCACTCCAGTAAGGTACTAAAACGCTCGAAAGCCGAGCATGATATGGAGCAGCCAAAAGGCGTGGCCTTATCAAAATCATACTCCCCTTTAAATTTAAAACCCAGCAATTCAAAGTCGCCCGGGTGCACCGGCAAGAGGCGAAAAGCTGACTTAATGTCGCACTTGGCCAGCAAGGCACCCGGGCCACACGAGCGCGCCATGCGCAGCGCATGGTCGAACGATGTATACCTGACCGAACAAAGGACATCAGGTATCGCATCGTTGACCGATCGGCCGGCTGGGTGGGACAAATGATGAATAAGGCGAAACTCACCTAGGGACTTTTTGGTAACCAAACCCAATGGCGAAACCGTAAGGTTGGGAAAAGGGGGTGCGGGGAAAGGTCCAGCGACCCTGCCCGCGTCTAATTCCTTTTTAATGCTGGCCGCGGCCCTCTCCTCCCTTCCTCTGAGGGATAAAAGGTTGGGAGCATCCTGAGGGGATCTATCACCCATAAAAGGGATACGAAATCCCTGCTTAAAACCTTGAATGAGATACTCTCTGTCTTCTCCCCTTGGGTACGATGCGAGCCAGCGCTCCAGCATGTCCACCTTAATTGGGGAGGGGGCCTTTCGGAGAACTAGTTCCATCCGTGGCAGGCTTGCCAGCCCACTGTCCACTCCTCCCTCTGCCTCGCGCCCCCCCAGGCTTGGGACAAGCAGAGGCTGCATGGGGACCAGAACATGTGGGACACTCATGCTTATACCTGCAGTTCTTACGACTGCAGGAACCATTGGACGAGAAAGTCCAGCACAGCAGGCGGGCTGGAACCCCCTGCCCCGCCGGTTGGCGGGTAACCTGCGCTGGAGCTGCTCGCTGGACCGCATGTCCACAATGGTATCTATCCCCCGGGGCAGGACGTGTGGGTGTCATATACAAGAGCCACAGTCTCTGGCACGGCTCATCCCATCTCATCTCGGGGTGGAGGGGAATCCTCATACGGAATTCCTCATCATATGCTAGCCATGAGGGGCCCGGGAAATCTACCATCGCCCTATATATGTTGTCCAAATATTGGACCATGGGAATAGCTAGATCCGGCCGCGCCCTCAAATATACCGCCATGTATATTAAATAAGCGGGGAGCCAGTTGGCCCAGGTACGCGGCGGCTTACGGCGGCGTGCCTGCTCCTTGTCCTTCTCATCCTGACCCTCCCTTTCTTCCTTAGTGGGCTCTCTGTTCAGGAGTGAGAAGATATCTACGTACTCCCCTCGCCATATCTTTTCTCTGGTAGCCTGTGCCAAGTGATCACCCAGTGGCAAGGAGTACCCTGCCGTCGGCAAAGCCGAAAAGGGGATAGCTGGCCTAGCAAAAGGGGCCTGAGTTAACCCTGCCACCCCAAGTACGTTCCCAGCAGTGTAAGACCGAGGCCCACCCCAGTGGGCATGGTGGCAGTAGTTGTCGCCGGGTGGGTCGCCAGCGGCGTAGCCCCTGCACCACCCGCGCGAGGCCAAGGCCACTGAAAGGTCCCCCCTATATTGGGAATGTGTGTGGATGTACTCGTTTGCACCATATACTCACATGCTGCACCCCCGCGGGCCGCCCCCACCGGGGGTTCTGGCCCACTGGGGGCGTCGGAGCTCACGACCGATGTAGAGCTCATCACCGGGGCTTGACCCGCACCAGGTTGCTGGCTGGGGAGCTGCGAGGCAGTGGCCGGAGCCGCGCCACCCGCCTGCAGCAGCTCAACCCTCGCCGCCGGCCGTTGTCCTGCTGCCGATAGCGCCTCAAAAGGTACCCCAAAAGGGGCGCCTGCCTGACTGGCCCGGGCCAAAGACGCCTCCAAGGCCGCAATACGGGCCAGTAAGGTGTCTACATTGACCACGGGCAAAGAGCCGGCCGGCCCGCCTGACCCTTGCATGGGGGCAGGTCCCTGCACCCCATGACCCATATATGGCCATTGGCCAGGACCGAAGCCCGGTAGGGCTGGTGAGGAAACCTGCCAAGGCAGGGCGCCGGGCCACCCCCCAAGGCTAGAGGGCCCCGGGAGAGGCTGCGGCCCGAAAGTAATAGGCCCAACGGATTGGGCAGGAGGAGGAGCGGTGTCCACCGCTCGCGGGCCGCGGGCCGGAGCGGCCTCCGATCGGGCCAAGGGGCGATAGACCCCAAGCCACCAGCCCCGGCCGGGGATGGCAAAGGTGGCTGTTGAGGAGGCGGCACCACGGTCCTCCGACCTGGGTTGCGCCTCCTCACAGCCCGGGCTGAATTCGCAGCAGCCTTCTTTTTGGAAGGCATCTCACCGCAGCAAAAAAGGGAAGCTAGCTAGGCAAAATCGACCCAAAAGGCTTCCCGGTAATACCAACGAGCGACGGAGGCACAGGGAAAAAACTTCTCCGCTCCGTCGCTGAGGCAAAATGGCAGCTCGGCTGCCTCGTGGTCACCCCTTTTATAAGGGAGCTGGCCACGCCCCTAACTACCCGGATTCTCTGTCCTGTGGGGGGGGGCCCGCAAAGGGCGCGGCGGCCATTTTGGCGCCGCGCTTGCATTATATCTGGTGATCAGTTCAATTTAACCAGTCTTCTTCTTCCATGTCTAAGCCAGACATTAAACTGCCAAAATGAAGGAACCTTTTGTTGAGTTCATTCTGCTGTTCCTTTCACCTGATTTAGTTTGGGAAATATTAGCTGGCAACACAAAGTTGCCGTTACCGGATTGAACCCAATGGTGGTTCAAAAATACCACAATCATTGAGGAGGCACTTTCTGTGTACATGAAGTGTTTCCTCAACAGAAATACAAGTACAGTACTGTACTCATGGCACCTCTAGGATTTGCTTGTTGGGAAAAAAGCCACAACCATACTTTCCTCTACTTTAATACTGAGTGTCAATGAGGATCCTGTCCTGATTGTTTGTGGTTTCCAGATAACATAAGACTAATCTAACTACAGGGTTCTTTCCCCATGCCTCAGAGTTCTTGAGACTGTCTCTTTTTTGTTATCCATCTTTCCTCTCTCCTCTACTATCCAAATATACTATCCAAAGATAAATGTAAGTAGATAAATGTAAGTGCCATGCTATATAAAAGGAAAGAACAAAAATATATATGGCAAGTAAAAGTTTTATTTTCTCTTTTAACCAACAAGCATCTAGAGTCTAAACTAGTGGTTCCCAACATGGGGCCCATACTCCACTGGAATATAGATACTTTAATTCCCAGAAGCCTCTCTCCCTTGACAATTTTAGCCATCGTAGCTTGTAAAAGATGTGCACCTCTGGTGGCAAAGATGAAATGGGAACCATTTCTGAACAGTTGGCCTGTCCGCTTGAAGTGAATTCTACAATAGCATTACCCCTATGTTGTGTATTGAGATAATATGTATAAAGCATTATTATTATGGTTTAACATTGGTGTTAAAATGGCGATACGCGCCATTCTAGCATTGGAGCCTACAAGCCCTGAGTTTTGGGACAGTCTAGCAATTACCACATTTAAGTTGGGCATGGACTTTGCATCTGCTACTTGTGGGGATCCTCTGTTGTCACAAATTGTAATATGGATATGAATGGGATGGCCACCACCGCCTTTTCCTGCAGAGTTTAAGGTTTTTCACAAGGACTGGGATAAGCTAACATTCTTGGAAGGTTGTTTATACTGGCTAAGCAAAACGGTAACTCCGTCCCGGGTCAAGGATAAGGTTCTGCATACTATACTGTTTGGTTCTAAAGACCTCGTTCGCTCTCTAGAAATCGTGAGAAATTACTTTTGGTGGCCAGGACTTGAGGAGTCCATCATGGCCTGCATTCAGAAACATAATGCTACACTCATTCCCATGGAGGAAGGGAGGGATTCAGGTCCCTGAGGGAGAAAAGGAGGGGGAGCAGAATTTCCAAGGGTAAAGGGAACTGAGCCACATTCCCTGAGGTTGGAGGGGGATTTGCCAGCTTGCACAGGTTTAAAGGGAACTGAGCCACATTCCATGAGGTTGGAGGGGGTTTGTCAGGATGCCTGGGTCTTGAGAGAGTGGTGTTCACCAAAGGAAAAGTGGGGAATACTATTAGCCACCACGGTGCTATATTATTGGGTGCTACTTCACAAACACCCCGAGTAGTCGCTCCAGGTTCAGTCTCTACTGGTTTTGCTACTAGTGAGCCAATAGGTCAGTCCGACTGCACCGAAGGTGTGGGTTGTCTTTCAGAGTAGGTTCTTGGGGAAATCAGGTTCTGCTGTATGCGGAAGGCAGAAGTGCCCGAGACATCAGGTTTGCATCCACGATGGGTTGTATGTTCCAGTTCCCATTTTCCAAAAGGGTTCTCCAAGTTTTCAACGACCAGCATCTTGCAGTACAAGCATAACTCAAGACAAGAAGCAGGTTTGTGCGGAGAGACTACATGACCAACCAAGTTTTGTCAAGACAACTTGGCTCGTTTGCTTGGATATTAATCGGGTATCTTGTCGCCCCAAAGTCTTAGCATAAATGACACGCGAGGCTCTAGGGATAGCCTGATTCTAGCAGGAACATATAAAAAACTGGGGGGGGGGAGGAATGTTGTGTATTGAGATAATATATAGCACTATTATTATGGTTTAACATTGGTGTTAAAATGACGATTCGCGCTATTCTAGTTAAAGGTAAAATTGGTGCGCCTTTCCCCAGTTTCTTACGCAAATGTGCAATACCTGATTGGTTACTATTTTGGATTCTAGCGTGGATTCATCATTGCTCAACTATAGCCTTGCTGATTGGTTAGTTAAGGTTGTCCAAAAAGGTTGCTAACTTGTATCATTGGGTAATGGCTGCTCGAACACTATATAAAGCACCACTTGCAAAAGGGCGTAGGCTCTTGGTTCGCACGCTCACATGGCACACACACGTGTGGACTACTTCCTGTATGGTGCAGGTGCAGAACCGATCCCGGGCAGCAGAAGAGAGGGAACGAGCGCAGCCAGCTCATGTCTGGTTAAACTGTATTATTGTTTTCCAAGAGTAGTGAATAAACTGTTGCATCATTGTTTGAGTCACCACTTGTTGGTCTCTTTATTGGAAGCTCTGGACACAACACCCTACCTGCACCACTCATGATTAACTGGCATAAATCCATCGCCACCAACGAAGGTACCTGTCCAGTCACTCCCATTCCCGGTGCTTGATCTACCAAGTCCACCAGAAAAGGGGCTGCTAAAGCTCCGGATGGAAGCGAAGGTTTGGCTGAGTGGTGTCAAAAAGCCACAAGAAAACAAAACCACTCAAAAATAGTTATCAGTAGTCAAAAATAGTCAAAAATGATAATCTTGTATTATTTAATATAGTTCCAAAACTGCAGACAAAAATTAAATAGGTTGTCATCACCAAGAACAGTATATTAGTCCAAAAATTGGGTACAATCCAAGATAAATATTCCAAAATAAGGAGTTCTTTCAAAAGTTGATGCTTTTAGTATGTAAAGTAAGTAAGTGTGCACATGCCATTAGATCCACTTATTTGAGATGGAAAGTCTACACTATCAGACATTTATGGGGAGGTCTGCTCATTGAATTAGGTGACATTAATGCTGTTACAAGCCCTCATGTGAGGCTTGCCTGTTGGAAAGCATGGTGGCTTCATGAGAAATGTACTGGCCTTTTCCCACATGGACTAGGCCCCTAGTGAATATCATGATAATTCCCTTCTGGGTGCTGGAACAACAGTAGATAGATATTCACAAGGAGGACAAACTTCAGTTTCCCACCCCAATGA
Organism: Bradypodion pumilum; assembly: GCA_035047305.1. Taxonomy (NCBI): domain Eukaryota; kingdom Metazoa; phylum Chordata; class Lepidosauria; order Squamata; family Chamaeleonidae; genus Bradypodion; species Bradypodion pumilum. The sequence continues at coordinate 124,882,351 of JAWDJD010000005.1, read as the reverse complement.
AATCCCTAACAAATTACCTTAACAAACCTATCAAACATCATGCAACATAATACATCATTCAACATAATACATATGCATTACAATACAATATCAAAGCATTGAAATCATAGCATAATGACAAAACAGTTTACAGAACCAAAAAGGTTACAGAATAACATGTACAGAAAAGAAATCTTCTTCCATCTCAACTGGAAAGCTTGCACTTTGTCGAAGGCAGGAAAGAAAATAGACAGCTGTCTCTATTCCTCTTCTCCTTCCAGCTGAGGTTACATTTCATTCACAATTCAAACCCATCCCTTCAGATGTTCCCTCTCTCATGCTGCTGAGAGTTACAATCTTCTGTGAGGACAGACAAAACTTTCCCCACACATGTAGGCTTGTTGTCAAAGCCAGTTTTTCATTTTCATACCACATTTTTTACCACATTTCTTCATTGCGTTTCACTTTCCCAAATAATTGGCCACATTAGTTGAGGTTGAAACCAAAGGCAAGGTGTAATTTGATCCTTCCCAGTATAACCCATATGCTCCTTGCATATTAACAACAATGCTATTTCTTACAGATGATAACACAGCTTTGAAATTTATCGTGGCAGGGTTTCAGGGTATACAGATTTCTTGAGCCTCAGTACCAACACTTACCATCAAGAAATCTTCAGACCCTTGTGACTTACTACCTTCAACTGAGGGAGTTCAAACCCTCCTTTTCCCACTAATTAACACTCAGGAAAACTTGTCTCCAACTAATTTAGCTTCCCTTCAGAAAACCATTCCTCCTGGTTCATTTCTAAACAGAATTGACATTTCAGTTGTTCACATTCTAACAGAATACCCCTTTCTGTCTCACTACCTAAGTGATGACGTTCTGGGTTCCAATAATTCTAGCAGAGTTTCATACCTGTCAAGTTTTGGACATGAAAATAAGGGAAAATTTAGGCTACACCCTTCTCTCCCATGCCACACCCCCTTCTCCCCAAAATCTAGGGCCTAGGCACATCCAAGAGCCTAAAAGATGAGGAGCCATAGAGGAATGTTGAGTTTTCCTGGTGGAGGAAGAACTACCCCATAGGCACAACTTTTCCCCTCATAGGGAAAAAAGCAGCCAGCAAGCCAAGCTTACTTCAATAATTCTGCTCTATATTCCCTCCTATTCTCCCCCCTATTTGACTGCATTTCATATTATGGTGATTTTTCATGGAACTGTTTTTCACATTTTAATCAGTTAATTGTCTCCTGTCTTAGTGTTTTGTGCCTCAATTTCATTTTTAAAAACTCTGTATTTAAGAGAAAACCATGGAAGTATGCTGTTTATATTGTATGCAAATATGCTTGAAGCCCTCTCTCTCCTGGGAAAGAGGGTGTTAAAGGGAAGTCAATGAGCCAATCGGCTTCAAGTACTCTCCTAAACACAGAGTTTTGAAAAATAAAATTGAGGCAAAAAACACTAAGACAGGAGACAATTAACTGATCAAAGTGTAAAAAACAGTTCCATGAAAAATCACCATAATATGAATGGGGGGCGGGGGGAGTAGGGGGAAATATAGAATAGAATTATTAGTAAGCTTGGCTTGCTAACTGCATTTTTTCTTGTGAAGGGAAGCAGTTGTGCTTATGGGGTGGTTCTTCCTCTACCAGGGGGAACCTAACACTCCTCTTCTATGGTATGAGCTGCACACCTCATAAAAATATAACACAATAATATATGGGAGGTTTACATGCCCCTGCATTTTTTTTTAATATGGGAAATTACAAAAATACAAAAAACGTGATGGTGGGAATAGGGGCTCTAAATTACGGGGTTTTCCCAGGCAAAATGGGATACTTGACGGGTATGGAGTTTCTGGCTAAATTGGATTGGGAATACACTCTGGGATATGTGAGCCAATACCCTCCTTTGACCCACTGTTGGAAAGAGCCCCTGTCAGCTGCCTAAGTCGGTGCATCTGTTTCCAGGCCTGACTCCCCCTCCTTGATCAGACATCCTCACATTCCCACCCAATGCTGATAAGGTCCCCATCCTTGTGGTTCCAACACAGACTAGGCCCCTAGTGAATATCATGACAGACCTAGCCACCCCGCTCAGTCCACTTGACTCCAAGCCCACCTGGGGAGTGGATGTAGCAAGTTGCTTGCTCTATAACCCCCAATCTATCCCCTATATACAGAAGACCATGATAAGTCTCATAGTCTGAGGAAGATGCCATAGGACCAGGGAAAACACTGGTTGGTTGTTTCAACGGCCTCTTACCAACACCTTGACCATCCTTCTTCTTTGGAGCCATATTGGGCTACACCCAAACACCCCATATTAACCTGATAGGTCCTCACTGGTCATCCAATGCTCTTTCTCTCTCATGATTGGCAAATGGCATTCTGCTGGCACAAGTGCACGGGCAAATGTCTGCCTTAGATGGCTGCAGTTGAAAGTGAAATGCTGAAAGATAGAGACAAATTTGTTTTTCAGACTGCACCATAGCTATCAAGTATCCTGTTTTTGCTGGTAAATTACTGTATTTTACCCCTCTTTCTTGTCACCCATATTTTCCTATAATTCTCCCGTATTATAATCATATTACTTATATATTTTTATTTTTATTTTTTATATAAAACCAAGGTGTCATGGGGTATGTTCCTCATAACAGAGCCAGGGAGGAGGAGTGTTGGGCTCCCCTGGGTGGGAGGAAGCACCCCTAGATACTCCCCTTAGCACCACTGCTGCCTCTCATGGGGAACAATACAGCAAGCCACCCCCATAGGCAGGCCTCAGCTGCAGTGGAAGAGATAAATACTGTAATTTTAGGTCCCTTTCCCCACTCACTCCCTCATCATTTAATAATATGGTGATTTTTTATGGAACTGTTTTTTACACTTATATCAGTTAATTGTCTACTGTCTTAGTGTTGTGTACCTCAATTAATTTTTTTAAAAATCTGTGTTTAAGACAGGACCATGGAAATATCCTCTTTATGTTGTATGCAAATATACTTGAAGCCGTTTGGCTCATTGTCTCTACTCTCTCCTGGGAAAGAGGGTGTTAAAGGGAAGAGACAATGAGCCAATCAGCTTCAAGTATATTCAATCATTTAAAAAGATTATGAGAATACTTAGTTTTCATATATCTCATTAGATTTCACCAAAATTCATCACAGTAGTGTATGTTTCTTATCATTTTGAACAATTTCATCTAAAATTATATATAATATATATATTATATATATATTATATATATATTATATATATATTATATATATATATATATATATATATGTACTGTGTACTGTACATTGCCCTGGAGGATGCGGTGGTTCACGATGTTCATTCACTTTTTCCAAAAACTCATTTCTTCCGGTGCTAGCCTGCCCCATCTCCTCTAATCAATACAGAGTCCACAAATGGTTGTCAAATTTGCCAAAATCTATTTTCTTTGATTATACCTTTTTTATTCAACTCCCATGTTTATTTTTATTTATTTATTTATTTATAGCTCAAATTTTTATGCCGCCCAATCAGGCGAACCCGACTCAGGGCGACTCACAACAGGATTAAAACATACATATTAAAAACAATTAAAACCCCAACATACCCACCCTCCTATTAAAAACTAACCACATTAAAACTGCCCGTATTAAAAAAGATGGGGAGGCTTCATTTTATAAGCCAACAGGAGGGGGCCACTCTTCCATCTGAGCCCCACACCTGCCGCACCAACCAGGTTTTTAATTCTTTTCTGAAAGGCAGAAGCTCCGTCTGCTCCTGCAACTCTACTGGCAGGAGGTTCCACAAGGCCGGTGTGGACACAGAAAAGGCCCTCCTTCGTGTGCCAGAGAGGTGAGCCCCTCTGGCAGGTGGAACAATTAGAGAGCCCCTCTGGTCCACTCTGGTTGGACTGACAGACACTCTTGGGACAATGTGGTCTCTTAGGTATCCTGGCCCACTACCATGTCGGGCTTTAAAGGTCCAAACCAGCACCTTGAATTGCACCCAGAGACAAACTGGTAACCAGTGCAGCTCCTGAAGCAATGTTGAGGTGCGAGCATAATGCCCGCACCCCATCATCACCCGGGCTGCTGCATTCTGCACCAGCTGTAGCCTCCGAATGGTCATCAAGGGCAGTCCCATGTAGAGTGCATGTTAATTTATCATTCAAGGCAACTTCCCACATTTCCCTGTAACAATCTTCAATTTTTAAAATCACATCATTTCCCCAATTTCTTGCAATACATTGTCTACCCATTGTCAAAATCATGGATAATAACTTTTTTAAAATCTTCATCCAAACTCATTTTATCTGTCAACAAAACAGTACCCGGCCCCAGCCTGAGTCCCACCCCCAGTATTCTGGAGGTTTCTTTCTAATTCCCCTTCCCCCAACACCTTGCAACTCCACCACATATGCTCATAAGTTCCCACCATGTTTTTACATCTCCAACACATTTTATTTTTATTGTTATCCATTTGATGTAACCGAGCTGGGGTCAGGTACCATTTCCACAATATTTTAAAATTATGTTCTTTTACTCTAACCCCACAAAAACAATGAAATTGGAAATCAGGTGGAATGGAATGGAATGTAGTAGTAGAAGAAGAAATCCGTTCGTGGCCAATAGGCAGAGTTAATAAAATTATATATCCACAATTGACAACAATAAACAATCAAGTCCAACGCTTGTGTGTATAGAGTGGTATATTAGTGAACAATTCGATTCTGTGAATAAATTTCCAAAGCTTTCCAAAGAAATTCTTGCATCCTTGCCTCAATGCGAAGTCTGCTATGTGCCAGTGGACGTCATTGATACATTTGATATGCATACTATTTATACTGAGATTCCCTGATGAAAGGGTATTATCTCTGAAAAGCTTATTGGCTACCAGAAAAGCTTTGGAAATTTATTCTCAGAATTGAATTGTTCACTAATATACCACTCTATACATACAAGCGTTGGACTTGATTGTTTATTGTTGTCAATTGTGGATATATAATTTTATTAACTCTGCCTATTGGCCACGAACGGATTTCTTCTTCTTCTACTTTTACTCTAACCAACATAGTTCTCGTAATCCTTTTTTCCTCTCATTTATATTTCCATTCAGCTTCCGTGATTCTGACATTCAGGTCTTGTTCCCAAATCATTCTCAATGTTTCTTGTGGACTACCTTCTTTATTTAATATCTTGTATATCTTGCTCATAAACCCTTTATTTATTTATTTATTTATTTATTTATTTATTTTTTAAATTTATATACCGCAATTCTCAGCCCAAGGACCGACTCAGTGCGGTTTACAAGATAGGAATACAACACAGTAATACAGCATAACAATCCCACAAAAAAATACAATATATCACAATACATTACAATATATTCAATACAGTTCATTAAACAGTTACACCAATGCAAAGTGCAAAAGCAAATACAAATATAAATTATACAAAATATCATTAAATACAGTACTGAATCCCCAGAACAATAGCCCAAACCCTCAGTTCCCTCCCGTCCATGAAAAACCCCTGGCTTCGAAACATTCTCACCGAAGCCCTAAAGTCCCCACTACTGGGAAAAACTGTTCCAGCTGGGCGGGCCAGGGAAGGGAGCCGAAGATGAAGCGTGGCTCTCGGGGCTCGGTGGCGGCGGCTATTCATAGCCCCGCGCCCGGCAAACTGTTCCAGCTGGGCTCCCACCTTCCCTGACCGGGCGGGCCAGGGAAGGGAGCCGAAGATGAAGCGTGGCTCCCATCCTGGGCCGGTGGAATGAGCCCAGGAGAGACACGGCATTGCTCCGGCAACCCTCCTGGTAGGCGGGGCAGGGGAAAGAGAAAGTTCGGCATTTTGAAGCCACTCCAGCCACCCCCAGGTTTTCCGTGGCTCCCTCAAGCCCCGGCTGGGCTGGGACGCGAACCGGCAGATGGAAGAGCAGTCCGGTGGGGGGGGGGTTTGGCGCTGGCATTTTGAAGCCACACCAGCCACCCCCAGGTGTTCCTTGGCTCCCTCAAGCCCCGGCTGGGCTGGGACGTGAACCGGCAGGTGGAAGAGCAGTCCGGTGGGGGGGGGGTTGGCGCTGGCGTTTTGAAGCCACACCAGCCACCCCCAGGTGTTCCTTGGCTCCCTCAAGCCTTGGCTGGGCTGGGACGCGAACCGGCAGGTGGAAGAGCAGTCCGGTGGGGGGGGGTTGGCGCTGGCGTTTTGAAGCCACACCAGCCACCCCCAGGTGTTCCTTGGCTCCCTCAAGCCTTGGCTGGGCTGGGACGCGAACCAGCAGGTGGAAGAGCAGTCCGGTGGGGGGGGGGTTTGGCGCTGGCGTTTTGAAGCCACACCAGCCACCCCCAGGTGTTCCTTGGCTCCCTCAAGCCCCGGCTGGGCTGGGACGTGAACCGGCAGGTGGAAGAGCAGTCCGGTGGGGGGGGGGGTTGGCGCTGGCGTTTTGAAGCCACACCAGCCACCCCCAGGTGTTCCTTGGCTCCCTCAAGCCTTGGCTGGGCTGGGACGCGAACCGGCAGGTGGAAGAGCAGTCCGGTGGGGGGGGGGGGTTTGGCGCTGGCATTTTGAAGCCACACCAGCCACCCCCAGGTGTTCCTTGGCTCCCTCAAGCCCCGGCTGGGCTGGGACGTGAACCGGCAGGTGGAAGAGCAGTCCGGTGGGGGGGGTTGGCGCTGGCGTTTTGAAGCCACACCAGCCACCCCCAGGTGTTCCTTGGCTCCCTCAAGCCCCGGCTGGGCTGGGACGTGAACCGGCAGGTGGAAGAGCAGTCCCTGCCCAATTCCTCAAATTCCATCTTATCTCTTTCCAAACTAGCTTCCCCCAGATATTTACTATTCCATTTATTTAACAATACAATCTGAAACCAGTTCAGACTCAACTGTTATAAATCTCTGATATTTTCTCGCTATCCCTGCAGGCCGATACCCAGTCTCTCAGCAGGAAAACATCATTTTCCCTTAAAATTTTCTTAACCTTGCTATTTAAATTTATTGGAAATTCTTACCAAGGATGATTACTAATGAAATATTTAACAACTCCTGACTACATATATAGCTGCTTACTTCACATATAACTTTTAACTTCATATATCCAGCACTAATTAGCACAACTTTTAGTCTGATACTGTGTTTTAAACTGTGATAATATGCATGATAATACTTTGTTTTAAACTGTGATAACATGTATGATGGGAGGATACTGGGGTAGAAACCGGCAAGCCACGTCAGGAAATTTGCCAAGAGAACCCTATTGACCAAAACAAAAGGCAAAACAAAGGGGCATTTTAGATGATGCAGGATGCTTAGCACAACAGATCAGAAGAAGGGGAGGGACAGGAAAGGGTGAGGAGAAATACAGTGTTGTAAGGAACAATACTGTATAGGGACATGGAATGTGAGATCAATGAACCAAAGAAAACTGGAAGTGGTAAAAAATGAAATGGAAAGAATAAGCATTGACATTTTGGGAATCAGCGAGTTAAAATGGACAGAGATGGGTGCATTCAGCTCTGGAAACCATCATATCTACTACTGTGGACAAGAAAACCTCAGAAAAAAACAGAGTACCCATAATTGTCAATAAAAAGAGTGAGAAAAGCAGTAATGGGATAAAATCTCAAAAATGATAGAATGCAAGCGCGGCGCCAAAATGGCCGCCGCGCACTTTGCGGGCCCCCCCCACAGGACAGAGAATCCGGGTAGTTAGGGGCGTGGCCAGCTCCCTTATAAAAGGGGTGGCCACGAGGCAGCCGTGCTGCCATTTTGCCTCAGCGACGGAGCGGAGAAGTTTTTTCCCCTGCGCCTCCGTCGCTCGTTGGTATCAACGGGAAGCCTTTTTTTGGGTCGCTTTTGCTTAGCTAGCTTCCCTTTTTGCTCGAGATGCCTTCCAAAAAGAAGGCTGCTGCGAATTCAGCCCGGGCTGTTAGGAGGCGCAACCCAGGTCGGAGGACCGCGGTGCCGCCTCCTCAACAGCCTCCTTTGCCATCCCCGGCCGGGGCTAGTGGCTTGGGGTCTATCGCCCCTTGGCCCGATCAGAGTGCGGGCGCGGAGGGCGCTCCGGCCCGCGGCCCGCGAGCGGTGGACACCGCTCCTTCTTCCGCCCAATCCGTTGGGCCGATTACTTTTGGGCCGCAGCCTCTCCCGGGGCCCTCTAGCCTTGGGGGGTGGCCCGGTGCCCTGCCTTGGCAGGTTTCCTCATCAGCCCTACCGGGCTTCGGCCCTGGCCAATGGCCATATATGGGCCACGGGGTCCAGGGAACTGTCCCCGTGCAAGGGTCAGGTGGGCCGGCCGGCTCTTTACCCATGGTTAATGTAGACACCTTACTGGCCCGTATTGCGGCCTTGGAGGAGTCTTTGGCCCGGGCCAGTCAGGCGGGTGCCCCTTTCGGGGTACCTTTTGAGGCGCTATCGGCAGCAGGACAACGGCCGGCGGGGAGGGTTGAGCTGCTGCAGGCGGGTGGCGCGGCTCCGGCCACTGCCTCGCAGCTCCCCAGCCAGCAACCTGGTGCGGGTCAAGCCCCGGTGATGAGCTCTACATCGGTCGTGAGCTCCGACGCCCCCAGTGGGCCGGAACCCCCGTTGGGGGTGGCCCGCGGGGGTGCAGCATGTGAGTATATGGTGCAAACGAGTACATCCACACACATTCCCAATATAGGGGGGACCTTTCAATGGCCTTGGCCTCGCGCGGGTGGTGCAGGGGCTACGCCGCTGGCGACCCACCCGGCGACAACTACTGCCACCATGCCCGCTGGGGTGGGCCTGGGTTCTTACACTGCTGGGAACGTACTTGGGGTGGCAGGGTTAACTCAGGCCCCCTTTGGTAGGCCAGCTGTCCCCTTTTCGGCTTTGCCGACGGCAGGGTATTCCTTGCCATTGGGTGATCACTTGGCTCAGGCTACCAGAGAAAAGATATGGCGGGGGGAGTACGTAGATATCTTCTCACTCCTGAACAGAGAGCCCACTAAGGAAGAAAGGGAGGGTCAGGATGAGAAGGACAAGGAGCAGGCACGCCGCCGTAAGCCGCCGCGTACCTGGGCTAACTGGCTCCCCGCTTATTTGATATACATGGCGGTATATTTGAGGGCGCGGCCGGATCTAGCTATTCCCATGGTCCAATATTTGGACAACATATATAGGGCGATGGTAGATTTCCCGGGCCCCTCATGGCTAGCATATGATGAGGAATTCCGTATGAGGATTCCCCTGCACCCCGAGATGAGATGGGATGAGCCGTGCCAGAGACTGTGGCTCTTGTATATGACACCCACACGTCCTGCCCCGGGGGATAGATACCATTGTGGACATGCGGTCCAGCGAGCAGCTCCAGCGCAGGCTACCCGCCAATTGGCGGGGCAGGGGGTTCCAGCCCGCCTGCTGTGCTGGACTTTCTCGTCCAATGGTTCCTGCAGTCGGAAGAACTGCAGGTATAAGCACGAGTGTCCCACATGTTCTGGCCCCCATGCAGCCTCGGCTTGTCCCAAGCCTGGGGGGGCGCGAGGCAGAGGGAGGGGTGGACAGTGGGCTGGCAAGCCTGCCACGGATGGAACTAGTTCTCCGAAAGGCCCCCTCCCCAATTAAGGTGGACATGCTGGAGCGCTGGCTCGCATCGTACCCAAGGGGAGAGGACAGGGAGTATCTCATCCAAGGTTTTAAGCAGGGATTTCGTATCCCTTTTATGGGTAATAGATCCCCTCAGGATGCTCCCAACCTTTTATCCCTCAGGGGAAGGGAGGAGGTAGCCGAGGCCAGCATTAAAAAGGAATTAGACGCGGGCAGGGTCGCCGGACCTTTTCCCGCACCCCCTTTTCCCAACCTTAAGGTTTCGCCATTGGGTTTGGTTCCTAAAAAGTCCCTAGGTGAGTTTCGCCTTATTCACCATTTGTCCTACCCAGCCGGCCGATCGGTCAACGATGCGATACCTGATGACCTTTGTTCGGTCAGGTATACATCGTTCGACCATGCGCTGCGCATGGTGCGCTCGTGTGGCCCGGGTGCTTTGCTGGCCAAGTGCGACATTAAGTCAGCTTTTCGCCTCTTGCCGGTGCACCCGGGCGACTTTGAATTGCTGGGTTTTAAGTTTAGAGGGGAGTATTATTTCGATAAGGCCATGCCTTTTGGCTGCTCCATATCATGCTCGGCTTTCGAGCGTTTTAGTACCTTCCTAGAGTGGGCTTTCGTCCGCAGGTCAGGGTCCCGGTCTGTAGCCCATTACCTGGATGACTTTTTATTCGGGGGTGAACGGGGCTGGGACACGTGTGCACGTCTCCTCAATACATTTCAGACGCTAATGCAGGAACTTGGTGTCCCTTTAGCGCCCGAAAAGACCGAGGGCCCGTCGACCAAACTAGTATTCCTGGGGGTTGAGATTGATACAGTAGTACAGGCTTCTAGGTTACCGGGTGATAAGGTGTCTAGGATAGTGACCCTTATCTCAGAATTGCTGGCCAAGCGTAAGGCATCCCTGAGGGAACTGCAGGTGCTACATGGGCACCTCAATTTTGCCTGCAGAGTGGTCGCACCGGGCAGGGCTTTTGCCCGGCGCTTATGCGACGCCATGGCAGGGTTATCCAGGCCCCACCACAGAGTCAGGCTCACCCGGGGTATCAGGGCAGACATGTTAGTCTGGTTGCAATTCCTGCGGGAGTTCAACGGGGTCTCATTTTGGAGGTCTGACCTCCTGGCATCCCCCGATTTCCAGATCCAGTCTGATGCCTCAGGATCCCTGGGTTATGGGATGTACTTCAATGGGAAGTGGGCCTATGGTGGGTGGCCACCGGCATGGGCAGGCACAGGTCGCCTGCGGGATCTCACATACCTGGAATTTTTTCCCATTCTCGGGGCTTTGATGCTATGGGGCGAACAGTGGGCCAATTCGGTGGTGCATTTCTGGTGCGACAATGCTGCTGTTGTTCACATTGTCAATGCACAGACTTCTAAATCGCCCAGGGTCATGGATCTAGTGCGCCATTTTGTGCTGCGCTGCCTGCGCCTCAACGTCTTGTTCAGGGCCAGGCATGTCCCAGGGGTTAATAATGATATTGCTGACGCTTTGTCCCGCCTGCAGATCTCCCGGTTCCGCGCCTTGGCCCCGGAAGCGGAGGAATTTCCCTCGCCACTCCCGGACGAGATGTGGACTATTGGCAAGGAGAGGTGAACCGGGCGATTGGCCTGTCACTAGCGCCACGCACGCGTAAGGCGTATCAACAAGCATTCAATTTGTATAGGGCTTTTGCTAATCAATTTCACTTGCCAGAGACCTGGCCTATCCCGGTGGACCATGTTCTGCGGTTCATGGTTCACCTGCATGCACAGGGCCTTGCACCTCGCACCATAGCATCCAAGCTCTCGGCGTTGGCTTTTATGGCCAAAGTAGGGGGTCATGTGGATACCACCTCTGACTTCCGTGTGAGACACGTTTTGGAGGGGTGGGTGCGCGAGCGCGGGCGTTGCCCGGACGACCGGCACCCTATTTCCCCAGGGGTTCTTACCCAGTTGGCCCGGGGCTGGCCAGGCCTCTGTTTTGATCATTATGAGGCAGCCCTTTTTCATGCAGCCACAACGGTGGCATTTTTTGGAGCGCTCCGCATCAGCGAACTCGTGATGCTGTCTAAGGCGGATGCAAGTGGTAGGGCACTGGAACTCGGAGATGTATATGTTGCCAAAGACTGGGCCCAGTTGAGGATTCGCTCCTCCAAAACAGATCAGCATGGCGTAGGCAGTGGAGTAAGACTGCTACGGTGTTCTTTGGCAGACATCTGTCCGGTTGGTGCCCTACAGGAATACCTGGCACTGCGTGGCATGCACCACGGCCCGTTTTTCTGTCACCAAGATGGGTCTCCCCTTACTAAATTTCAGTTTTGGAAGGTGACAGCCAGAGCCCTCACCAGGGTGGGCCTACCAGGTGCCCGTTATGGCACACATTCGTTCCGGATTGGCGCAGCCTCTACAGCAGCTGCTTTTGGGTACTCTGGGGCTGACATACGTAGCATGGGAAGGTGGGGCTCACAATGTTTTCAGTTTTACGTGCGCCCACTCCCGCCATGAGTACCAATCCTAGTCACCTTACCTTCCTTTTTCTCAATTTTCTTACAGACCCTGGGTGTCGTATTACACCGGTGACAGTATGGCTGGTGGGCCACAGCTATGTGCTCAGGGCAGCGCGTTACGCTGCGGCGACAGAGTGGGGACCCCGACTGGGACTGGGTGACCACGCCAGTCTCTCATGGCACGGTAAGCCTGGGATGTTATGGCGGGAGCTGCGGCCTTTCCTTTTTTCTGGCCTGGGGGCTGACCCGCCTGACATTCTAATCATTCACCTGGGGGGCAACGATTTGGGCCAGGTCACCGGCTTATCGCTCAAGCATGCGATTTGCGAGGACCTCGCCTACTTGCACTATGTCTGGCCTGCCACAGCCCTGGTTTGGTCGGACATTGTTCCGCGCCACTCTTACAGAGGGGGCGTTAACCTCCTGGCCCTTGACCGAGCTAGGCGCTCGGTCAATAAGGCAGTGGCGCGGTTTCTCACCACCAGGGCTTGGGGACGGGTTAGTCATCACCCCGATATTAGTCTACAAAATTGTGACTTGTACGCAGGGGATGGGGTCCATCTGTCGCGAGGAGGTATGGACCTCCTGTTGGGTGACTGGCGAGCAGGCCTGTTGACCGAGCTGACGGTCTGGGGGGGGGGGCGTCAGGTCTTCTGTGAAGCCCCTCCGTGTGGCGGGTAGCACTGGTAAGGTAAACAGTATGACCCACAAGTATCCGGCAGGTTCGCAATTGACTGGACAACACTAGACAGGAATAAAGTAGTTAAACGTTGTCCGGTCAACGACGAACCAGGCGATGGGGTGATGATGATTGCTAACCAGCATGCATCACCCCTGTGATTTCACGGATACGCGTCAGAGGGTGGGGTCATGAGTTAGTTATTGACTACGGTCAACAATTTGTTTGTTGTTGACAAACAAATTGATACAAATTGATACATTGTAACCAATTGCCGTTGGCAATTTTGGGGTGGTACCTTACCAGTGTTACTTCGGCCTGCTTGCCTTAGGAATTATGATTGGTCGTTTTACCAATACAAATTTATAATTCGGACTAGGGCATTGAATCAATAAATGTGGCCCTTTGCTGTTATCCACTTTCAATGTTGTCTGTGTCCGTTATTGGGGGGGTGCGCCTGCAATGCAAGCGCGGCGCCAAAATGGCCGCCGCGCACTTTGCGGGCCCCCCCCCACAGGACAGAGAATCCGGGTAGTTAGGGGCGTGGCCAGCTCCCTTATAAAAGGGGTGGCCACGAGGCAGCCGTGCTGCCATTTTGCCTCAGCGACGGAGCGGAGAAGTTTTTTCCCCTCCACCCCCTCCCTAGTTAACAGTGTGATTATGGTCGCTTCGGGGCCGGGTGGGAATTTTTGGTTGGGACCCATATTGGCTTCGGGTCCTGGCTTTTTTGCCCATCCCACACTGTTGCTATGGTTTGATATAGGGGTCTTTCTTCGTTCCTACTGTTGACTTTGGTCACATGGGCGGGTAGCACTGGTAAGGTAAACAGTATGACCCACAAGTATCCGGCAGGTTCGCAATTGACTGGACAACACTAGACAGGAATAAAGTAGTTAAACGTTGTCCGGTCAACGACGAACCAGGCGATGGGGTGATGATGATTGCTAACCAGCATGCATCACCCCTGTGATTTCACGGATACGCGTCAGAGGGTGGGGTCATGAGTTAGTTATTGACTACGGTCAACAATTTGTTTGTTGTTGACAAACAAATTGATACAAATTGATACATTGTAACCAATTGCCGTTGGCAATTTTGGGGTGGTACCTTACCAGTGTTACTTCGGCCTGCTTGCCTTAGGAATTATGATTGGTCGTTTTACCAATACAAATTTATAATTCGGACTAGGGCATTGAATCAATAAATGTGGCCCTTTGCTGTTATCCACTTTCAATGTTGTCTGTGTCCGTTATTGGGGGGGTGCGCCTGCAATGATGTCAGTCAGAATACAAGGCAAACCCTTTAATATCACTGTAATCCAAATATACGCACCAACCACTGGGGCAGATGAAGCCACAGTTGACCAGTTCTGTGAGGACCTACAACACCTCATAGAACAGACACCAAGAAATGATGTCCAAATTATCATAGGAGACTGGAATGCCAAAGTAGGAAATCAAAAAGTAAATGGAATTACAGGCAAGTTTGGTCTTGGAACACAGAATGAAGCAGGGCAAAGATTGATAGAGTTCTGCCAAGAGAACACACTAGTCATAGCAAAAACCCTCTTTCAGCAACACAAGAGGCAACTTTACACATGGACATCAGCAGATGGCCAACATCGAAACCAGATTGATTACATACTCTGCAGCCAAAGATGGAGAACCTCCATACAGTCAGCAAAAACAAGACCTGGAGCAGACTGTGGCTTAGATCACAACCTACTAATAGCAAAATTCAGACTTAGACTAAAGAAAATAGGGAAAAGAATCAGGCCAGACAGATATGGCCTAGACAACATCCCTAAGGAATACACGATGGAGGTGAGGAACTATCAGTTCCTCACCTTGGTTTGGAATTGATAGACAGAGTACCAGAAGAATTATGGACAGATGTGAGGGACATCATGCAGGAGGCAGCAAGGAAAACCATACCAAAAGAAAAGAAGCGTAAGAAAGCAAAGTGATTGTCTGATGAGGTTCTTAAAATAGCAGAGGAAAGAAGCAACACAAAAGGCATAGGAGAAAGAAAAAAATACAATAACGTGATACAGAATTTCAAAAAAAAGCAAGGAGAGATAAGGAAACCTACCTAAATGAAAAATGCAAAGAAATAGAAGAAAACAACACAAGAGGCAGGACTAGATATCTTTTCAAAAAAATGGGAAAATCAAGGGAACATTTAAAGCAAAAATGACCATGATAAGGGACAAAGACGGCAAGGAGTTAGCTGATGCAGAAGAGATTGAGAAAAGATGGAAAGAGTACACAGAGGAACTCTTAAAAAAAGGACCACAACACTCCTAATAATAACAATGGTGAGGAAATTGAACAGGAGCCAGACATCCTAGATAGTGAAGTCAGAAAGGCCCTAAAAAGCACTGCAAACAACAAAGCTAGTAGAGATGATGGTATCCCAGTTGAATTTTTCAAAGCCCTAAAAAATGATGGAATCAAATTATTACATTCTATATGCCAGCAGATCTGGAAAACAAAACAGTGGCCACAGGATTGGAAAATGTTCCAATCCCAAAAAAGGATAATGCCAAAAAATGTTCAAATTATCGAACAATTGCACTCATCCCATACGCTAGCAAGGTGATGCTCAAGATAATATAGGATAGACTGCAGCAGCATGTGGAGAGAGAATTACCAGAAGTGCAGGCAGGGTTCAGAAGAGGCAGGGGGACTAGAGACCACATTGCCAACATACTTGGATCATGGAAAAAACAAAGGAATATCAGAAACAAGTCTACTTCTGTTTTATTGACTTCACCAAGGCCTTTGACTGTGTGGACCACAACAAAATGTGGCAAGTAATTAAAGAGATCGGAATACCAGAATACCTTATGAGAAATCTGTACATGATTCTAGAAGCAACAGTTAGGACAGAATATGGAATGACCGAGTGGTTTGGAATAGGAAAAGGAGTAAGAGAAGGCTGCATTTTATCACCCTGCTTATTAAATTTATACATAGAGCACATAATGCACAATGCAGGGATGGAAGAATCCCAATATGGGATCAAAATTGCTGAGAGAAACATCGACAATGTGAGATATGCAGACAATACCACCCTAATGGCAGAGAGTGATGAAGACCTAAAGAAGCTCCTGATTAGGTTAAAAGAAGAGCGTGCAAAAGCTGGCTAGAGACTCAATATCAAGAAAACCAAGATAATGGCAACAGGCCCTATCAGTCCCTGGGAAATAAATGGGGAAGAAGTAGAAGCAGTGACAGATTTTACTTTCTTAGAATCTAAGATCACTGCAGATGGGGATTGCAGCCATGAAATAAAAAGGCGACTGATGCTTGGGAGGCAAGCTATGAGAAACCTGGGGAATATAGTGAAAAGTAGAGACATGACGCTGCAAACAAAAATTCGTATAGTCAAAGCAATGGTATTCCCAGGGGTAATGTATGGTTGTGATAGCTGGACCATTAGGAAAGCTGTGCGCAGAAGAATAGATTCATTTAAAATGTGGTGTTGGAGGAGAGATTTGAGAGTTCCCTGGACAGCAAGGAGAACAAATAGGTCAATCTTAGAAGAAATTAACCCTGACTTCTGGTGGTATACAAACTTAAATAAAATTCAAGTTAAATATGTAGTGCAGAATGAGTAGTTGCTCGGTTCGCTCTGATTGCTGCACCCCGCCTCCTTTATTTTTCAGGGGTAGTTCTTTTTTAATATTAAAAAATGTGGGGACTGGTGATGATTTGTTTTTTTGTTGAATTGTGTTCAAGTAATGTATTATTTGTGGGATGGGTTATGTTTAGTATGTAAAGTAAGTAAGTGTGCACATGTCATTTGGCAATGGAGTTTGATTCATTGGAAGGTGAAATAAATGATAATGAAGACAATCAAGGTTATATCATGGAATGTTAAAGGCACAGGAAATATAATAAAAAGGAAACGTATAGAAGCTGCCATTAGAAAAGACAAATCTGATGTGATTTTTCTGCAAGAAACCCACCAGAAGAATGACAATGTAAACTATTTGTATCTAGGGTGGATAGAGCATTATGAGAAATCATTTGGCACCTCCAAAGCAAGAGGGGTTGATATAATAATCTCAAAAAAATTAGGTTTTGTAAAATTAAAGACGATTGCTGACCCAGAAGGAAGATTTCTTATAGTCAGAGGAATAGTGAATAATGAGGAAATAACTTTTGTTAATGTTTATGTGCCAAATGAAAAACAGGAGGAATTTTTAGACAGAGATGTTCTAAAAGAGTACATCAAAGATAGAAAAAGAGAAAGCATTTAATTTAATTGTAGCCGGAGATTTCAATCTAACCAGATCGAATTGAGATATGACAAATGTGTTAAAGCACGCACAGACCAACAAAAATATTATGGATAGGTGGTTAAAAACAATGGGCTTGCGTGACGTCTGGAGGGAGATTAGAGGTACAGAAAAAGGATACACTTTTTATTCGCAAGTACATAACTCCTATTCGAGGATTGATTATGTACTGACATCTCAAAATGTGATTAGTAAAATTCAAAATATTGAAATTGGTATGATAAAAGAATCGGATCATGCTAAAATAGTGTCAGAATTAAAATTAGAAAATGTTAAACAAGAAAGAGGATTATGGAAATACAACTCAAAATTGTTCAATGAGCAAAAGCATAGAGAAGCAATTAATAAAAATTGGGTAGAATATTGGGAGATGCATGACACACATGAAGTAAACGATGGTCTTTTATGGGATACTATGAAGGCTATATTTAGGGGGAAAGTATAAATTTATCATGCAATATAAATAGACACATGAAGGAAAAACAAAGAAAAGTAGAAGAAGAAAATTAAACAATTGCATGATAGTCATGCTAGAACAGGAGATAAAAATATATTCAACAAAATACAAAGATTGAAATCAGAAATAATTGGAAGCGATATTGAGAAAGTTAAGAAAAACTTAATCTATTTTAAAAGGGATTATTTTGAACACAGTACAGTGATACCTCATACAACATCCAAACTTTGTTCCACAAGTTTGGACTTTATATGGATTTGGACTTTGTATGAGGCATGCAAAATCCTAGCTGTGATACCTCAGACAACATCAAAATCCTTGCCGCAATGCCTCGTACAACGTCATTTCCATAGAGTACGTAGCACTGTAACAGCACGGACTTCAGTGCAAAGTCCAGGAAACAGACAGGAAACTGACAGAACTTTAAGATATCATTGTCTAAAGGCTAAATACATTACAAAAACATGTCAAACAACCCTGATTTTAGGGGACAAACTATACAACAAGTTTTTAACTTTTGAAAACTTTATGAAGTGCAGGTTTAAAAGTTACCATGTCCCATCATGCAGCACAGTGTTAATCTGCAGCAATGTAGCCGATCATCCATTTTGTACAAGCTACTGTAAACAATTACTGGATGGAAGCAAGGACAAAATGGATGCCAACATGTCCCATCATGCAGCACAGTGTTAATCATCCAAACAGCAGCAAACACCAAACAATTGCCCACCCCACCAAAGTGTTCCCCCCCAAAAAGACCAACATAAGGAAAATTATGGAGCATGCAATCTGTTTTTAAAAACCACAGCAGCAAACACCAAACAATTGCCCACCCCACCAAAAAAATTGCCCTCCCCATCCACCTCCCCACCCCAATCCAATCAGAAACAGAAAACCCCATTTACCTACCTTTCCACTGTGCCAAAGAATGGTCCAAAAACCTGAAAAATGCTGCAAAAATCACAGGAATGCTTCCCATTTGGAGAAACAATGGACTTATGTGAGACAGTTATTTGTAGATTTTAGTTCTGCTTTTAATATTATTCTTCCACATAGACTGGTGCCAAATTATTAGATCTGGGGCTTCTGCCATGCTTATGCAGGTGGATACTAGATTTTCTATCAGATCATTCCCAATGGGTCAGGATGGGCTCTCATGTCTCTGCCGATCTCAGTATAAGTACGGGGACGCCGCAGGGGTGTGTGCTGAGCCCGCTTCTGTACACGCTTTACACATATGATTGTGTTCCCAGTTAACCCAGCAATAAGATCATCAAGTTTGCAGACGATATAATGGTGGTGGGTCTGATTACTGCTGGGGAGGGGGAGTCGGCTTACAGGAAGGAGGTTGAGATGCTGATGGAGTGGTGTGGGGAAAACAATTTATTCCTCAATGTAAAAAAAGACAAAATAGATCATTGTGGACTGTAGAAAATGCAAATTGAACATCCAGCCACTTATTATTGAAGGGAATTGTGTGGAACAGGTCTCGGTGTTTCGATTTCTGGGAATGGAGCTGAGGGATGATCTAACATAGGGAGCAAACACCAAAGATCTGATCAAGAGAGCACAGCAAAGGTTATACTTCTTGAGAATCCTCAGGAAGAACAATCTTTCAGAGGACCTGCTGTTGGCATTCTACCACTGTACCATAGAGAGTGTGTTAACCTATGGTCTGTGTGTATGGTTTGGGAGTTGTACAGCTAGGGAAAGAACAATGCTGTCCAGGGTCATAAAGACTGTGGAGCGGATAATCGGGCATACTCTTCCCACTCTAGATCAAATCTACGCCACCAGGTGTTATAAGAAAGCTGTAGAGATTGTGCAAGATAATATGCACCCCAGAAATGATCTCTTTCAGCTTCTGCCTTCTATAAGAAGGTATAGGGTCATAAAGATCAGGACCAGCCACTTGAGAAATAGTTTCTACCCAAAAGCGGTTCTGGCTTTGAATGCAGTGCAATGCAGTCTATGAGGGAGCTTCTGTATATAGTTTTTAGAGTTTTTAGAGTTTTTAGAGTTTTAGAGTTTTAGAGTTTTTAGAGTTTTAGAGTTTTAGAGTTTTAGAGTTTTAGAGCTTTTTAGGGGTTAAATGTGTATATTTGGGGTGGGAGTATGTTGATAATTTTGTATAGTTGTATTTTGTTTAGGTTTTGTTGGGTTGTTAAGTTTTTTTTCTCCCAATCTCGTTGTTCTGTGCAGGACAATGACAATAAAGATTTATCTATCAATCTATCAAAACCTGACAAAAAAAACCAAAATTGCACTCAAAACCACTCCTAAACACTCGTTGCCTCATGCAAAACCCACAAGAGCAATGCATGCATGCGTTCTGCCTTTTATACTGCCCAGGCACAATGCAACCTGGGAAAAACCCCAATGCCTCATACCAAGTCGCAGCGACTTTGTATGAGGCAACTTTTTTCAAGGACTTAGGCGATGTTGTATGAATTCGATGTTGTACGGAGCAGACTTTGTATGAGGTATTACTGTAATAAGAATTCAAGATTATTGGCTAGGGCAGCAGACGAAAAGAACAATAAAAGAGAAATTAGAGTCCTGACAAACAATTCTGGGGAAAGGTGTAATATGCTGCCCAGAGTCTTTGTGAGTTGGGTGGCTATATAAATATGAATATAAATAAATAAATAAATAAAATTAGAGGATACATTAAAGTTGTTAGTGAATTTTATCAGGAGCTTTACTCAAAAAAGAGGTAAGTAATGAAGATTTAGAGCGATATTTAAAGAAATGGTCTAGAATAAAATTAAGTTCAGTGCATAGGAGTCATATGGATGATAATATAACAAGGAAGGAAATTATGGATGTTATAGAAAATTGAAGGTAGGTAAGGCTTCTGGCTAGGATGGATTAATGGTGGATTTTTATAAGGATTTTAAAGAAATGTTAGTCACTTAAATGGAAAGGATTTTTAATTACATAATGGGGGGGTAGACCCTGCATCATGGTATAAAACAACTATTATCCTAATACCTAAAACAGGAAAAGATGTAGAGAGAATCGAATCATATAGGCCAATCTCCTTGATGTATCAGGATGCAAAAAAAATTCACTGCTGTCCTAACCAATAGATTGAATAAATTTATAAGCAATTATATTAATGAAGATCAGGTGGGATTTTTTGAGAGGCCGGCATATGTCAGATTTGACGAGATGGATTGCAGATTTAACGGTTTGTGCACGACAACAGAAGGATCAAATAGTTTTTTCCCATTATATATATTTAAAGCATTCGACTCAATCCAATGGAATACCATAAAGCAAATTATAGAGAATTATGGATTTGGTAAAAAAAACTGCAGAGTAATTAATCAGTTAATCAGCGAGTATTGGCCAGAGTTAAATTAAAATAAAGAGTTGACAAAGGAAATTAAGTTGGAAGCTGGCACAAGGCAAGGGGACCCTTCGTCATCTTCATTGTTTATCATGGTGATGGAGTTGCTCACTAATGCAATAAGAGAGGATAAGGAATTGATAGGAATAGAAGGAATAAAAATTAGTCAATATGCAGATGACACTTTAGTAACATTAAAAAACTCTCAAAGATCATTAGGAAAGAAATATATTCACCTAAAGGAATTTAAAACAGTAACTGGGCTCAAAGTGAACTGGGAGAAGTCAGAGGCAATTTTATTCAACAAAGATGAGTAAGCACAAAAAAGTATAAAAGCGAAATTTAAAATACAAATTAGGGACAATATCAAATACTTAGGGATAAATATTTCAAATAAATATAACGAATTAAAGAAATTGAATTATGATAAGTTGGAGACAGAATTAAAGGAAAAGATATTAAGATATAAGAAGTTAAACTTACTGTGGTTTGGACATGTAGCACTAAGTAAAATAAAATTGTTACCTAAAATAATTTTTTTATTTGATACCCTACAAATTAGCATTAAAGAAAAAGAGTTAAATGCATTCCAAAGCTGTTATCTATGTTAACTGTGTTTTCTGATAGGAGCGGAATGTATCTTTTCTCATGTATCTATTCTTATGCAAATAAGTGGATTGAAAATGTGCACACTCTGTTAGCCAATGGGCTTGTTGTATTATTGTTACTGTTACTGTTTATAGTGTATATAAGTCCGAGTTTTGCCCCATCCAAACGATGTTCAAACCCCACTATTAAAGAGCTGAATTTCACTACTTCACTCATCTGCTTCTTCTTTCCCTGAACACAAAACTGGCAACAAAGATGAGGTGGCGTCCCCACACAGCAGCAACATCGGCCCATTTGACCCAGCGCGTCCAGAGAAATTGGCAACATACGAACGCTGATTCCGCCATGCAATGGCCTCACAGAAGATCACCAACGAAGACCAGAAGTGCTCCTGTTTCCTTGCTCAGTGCGGTTCTGAGACACTTGAGCTGGCAGCCCACCTCATTCTCCCAAGGGATGTGGTGCCACTCGCAGAAATCATGTCTGCACTGAGGAAACACCTGCAGCCAGAGGTCTCAATCTTCCCGGCCAGGGTGGCCTTCCACAGAAGGGAGCAGCGACCTAGGGAGTCCATTGCAGTCTACACCGCTGCTCTGCACATTGCTGCCGCCCCATGCAAGTGGGACAACATCGAAGAAGCACTCCAGGACTGTCTGCTGGCCAGCATGAGGGACAAAGATGCTCAATGTTGCCTCATGATCAGGAAGACGCTAACATTCAAGCCTGTCCTAGAAGAGGTGGTAGCCTCTGAGGCCGCACGGTCCAGCATCAAGCTTTTCCGGCATCACCTCTACACCACCAGTGCCACCGACTCAGCTGTGCAAGCTCAGCAAAATTCATCTTCATCCTCCTCAGCTTCGCCTGGTTCCACCTCTTCATCGGACTCCAGTGACGGGAGAAGTCCGAGCGGTCCAATGAAAGCACCGAGAGCACCGTGACGATCGAGAGAAGAAATTCCTTTGCAAGTGTGATGGCTGTGGAGCCCGAATGCCACAACTGCGGGCAACGAGGGCACATTGCGAAAGTATGCCAACAGCGAAAGCAAAGGACTCCAGCACCTGAGTCCATGAAGAGTCATTGCCACAAAACGTCCACCGCCAAAGTGTCACCAAAGCCTGAGCCATGCCAAGTGGGCATCGTCAGCTAGCATTTCTTTGCAGACCTGAGCCTGCAGGACGTCCCCTTCAAGATGGAGGTGGATTCAGGTACTACCTTTTCCATAATCCCACAGTGGGAGTTTTGGAGAATTCCCTCTGCCTCTCGGCCCAAGCTTAAACCCTTTAAAACTTCCCTCCGGGATGTGCAAGGTTGCCAGATTCCGGTCCTGGGAGTGGGTAATTTCTTGGTTAAATTCAAAAACATTTGCACCTCCTTGCCATTGGTTGTAGTTAAGCAGGGCACTAACTGTCTTATTGGGACCCAGTGGTTTAGACCCCCTGGGAATCCGGCTTTCTGGCATTCACACAACAGACACTGACTCAATCCGGGATGTTTGTGCTGCACATCCTGAGGTGTTCAAAAAGGGTTTAGGGTTATACAAAGGACCGCCTGTGGACTTTGAGTTTGACCCAACCATCTGGCCCATCCGGATGAAGCTATGCCGTGTACCCTTTGCATTGAAGGAGAAGATAGAAGCTGAGCTGGACAAACTGGTGGGGCAGGGCATCCTAGTGCCAGTGGACTCCACAGAGTGGGAGACACCAATAGTGACTGCTTTGAAAAGTAATGGGGAGGTAAGAATATGCGCTGACTACAAGTGTACCATCAATAAAGCTAGTCGCCTGAACGCATATCCTGTGCCCGTGGTAAGCCACCTTCTGCCTCCTTGCATGGAGGAAATTGCTTTGCAAAATTTGACCTTGCCCAGGCTTACCAACAATTGACTGTGTCTCCTGCTGCTGCCATAGCCCAGACCATAGATAAGATAGATAGATAAATCTTCATTGTCATTGTCCTGCACAGAACAATGAGATTGGGGGGGAAAACACTTAACAACCCAACAAAACCTAAACAAAATACAACTATACAAAATTATCAACAAACTCCCACCCCACATATACACATTTAATCCCTAAAAGCTCTAAAACTCTAAAAACTCTAAAACTCTAAAAACTCTAAAACCCTAAAAACTCTAAAAACTATATACAGAAGCTCCCTCATAGACTGCATTGCACTGTATTCAAAACCAGATCCACTTTTGGGTAGAAACTATTTCTCAAGCGGCTGGTCCTGCTCTTTATGACCCTATACCTTCTTCTAGAAGGCAGAAGCTGAAATAGATCATTCCCAGGGTGCGTACTATCTTGTGCAATCTCTACAGCTTTCTTATAACACCTGGTGGCATAGATTTGATCTAGAGTGGGAAGAGTACGCCCGATTATCCGCTCCGCAGTCTTTATGACCTTGGACAACATTGTTCTTTCCCTAGCTGTACAACTCCCAAACCATACAGACAGACCATAGGTTAACACACTCTCTATGGTACAGTGGTAGAATGCCAACAGCAGATCCTTTGAAAGATTGTTCTTCCTGAGGATTCTCAAGAAGTATAACCTCTGCTGTGCTCTTTTCATCAGAGAGTTGGTGTTTGCTCCCCATGTTAGATCATCCCTCAGCTCCATTACCAGAAATCGAAACACCGAGACCTGTTCCACACAATTCCCTTCAATAATAAGTGGCTGGATGTTCAATTTGCATTTTCTAAAGTCCACAATGATCTATTTTGTCTTTTTTACATTGAGGAATAAATTGTTTTCCCCACACCACTCCATCAGCATCTCAACCTCCTTCCTGTAAGCCGACTCCCCCTCCCCAGCAGTAATCAGACCCACCACCGTTGTGTCGTCTGCAAACCTGATGATCTTATTGCTGGGTTAACTGGGAACACAATCGTATGTGTAAACCGTCTACAGAAGCAGGCTCAGCACACACCCCTGCGGTGTCCCCGTACTTATACTGAGATCGGCAGAGACATGAGAGCCCATCCTGACCCTTTGGGAACGATCTGATAGGTGCAGAATCAGGACATCAGGCGGTCCAGCATCCCTGATGGACATCAGGAATGGCAACAGTTCCTGCCATCTCATGCCGTGCTTACCATACCATCGCATACATGCGGCTGCACGTAGCCCGAGATGGGGTCCCCAGTCTGTCGCCGCAGCATACTGCGCTGCCCAGTGCACAAAACTGTGGCCCACCAGCCATACTGCCACCGGTGTGCGGGGACACACGGGGTCTGTAAAAGAAGGAAAAGGAATTAAGGACATAACTGGCACTCATGCAGTGAGGGGGCGTACATATAAAGAAAAATGCATGGACCCCCACCTGCCCATGCAACGTATATCAGCATCAGAGTACCCAAACGCAGCCGCAGTTGAAGCGGCGCCTATCCTGAATGAATGGGTGCCGTAACAAGCCCCAGGGAGGCCGACACTGTGAGGTGCCATACCGGTCACCTTCCAAAACTGGAATTTGGTCAGGGGAGACCCATCCTGGTGGCAGAAAAATGGGCCAGGGTGCGTGCCACACACTGCCAAAAACGCATGTAGGGCACCAACCGGACAGATGTCAGCAATCGTACACCGTAGCAGTCTGAAACCACTGCCTACTCCATGCTGATCGGCCTTTGAGGAGCGAATCCTCAACTGGGCCCACTCCTGGTTGATAAAGACATCATCGAGTTCCAGTGCCCTACGAGACATGTCCCCTTTTGACAATGGGACCAGCTCACTGATACAGAGCGCTCCAAAGAAAGCTACTGTGGTAGCTGCATGAAAGAGAGCCTCCTCATACCTATTGTAACATAAGCTATGCCAACCTTGTGCAAGGTGCGTCAGAACCTCTGGTGAAACGGGGTGACGTGTGTCCGGGCAGCGGCCACATTCACATGTCCATCCTTCTAATACATGGCGTATGCGGAAATCATTCATGCAGTCAGTGAAGCCCCTCGCCTTAGCCATAAACGCCAATGCTGAAAGTCTAGTGACAATGGTGCGAGGGGCTAACCCTAGATCGTGAAGGTAAACCATGAACTGTAAAATCTGGTCGACCGGAATCGGCCACACTTCGGGCAACTGCCTTTGCCCACAAAAGTTCCTAAACTGTAGGAGTGCATGTAGATATGCCTTACGCATGCGAGGTGCCAAAGACATGCCGATCGCCCAGTTCACCTCTCCTCGCCAAATGTCCAGATCTCGGCCGGGAGTGGAAAGGGAAGTTCCTCTGCTTCTGGAGCCAAGGCACGGAACCGGGGGATCTGCAGGCGGGATAAAGCATCAGCAATATCATTGTCAATGCCTGGCACATGTCTGGCCCTGAAAAGCACATTAAGGCGTAAGGACCTCAAGACAAATTGGCGAACTAAGGCCATAACTCTGGGGGATTTGGATGTCTGGGCATTGACAATGTGCACCACTGCAGCATTGTCACACCAAAAGTGAACTACTGAATAAGCCCACCTATCCCCCCCAGAGCATTAGGGCCCCCAAGATGGGGAAAAACTCCAGGAAAGTAAGATCGCATAAACGATCTGTGCCTTGCCATGTCTGAGGCCATTGACCATAGGACCACCTTCCTTCAAAGTAAATCCCATAACCCAGGGAGCTGGAGGCATCCGACTGTACTTGGAAATGCGGGCTGAGCATAAGCTCCGTTCTTCAGAAGGAGATGCCATTAAAATCCTGTAGGAATGTGAGCCAGACAGTAAGGTCTGCCCGTAAACCTCTGGTCAGCCGTACCCTGTGGTGGCATTTTAAAAGTCCCGCCATGGCGTCACACAGACACCTGGCAAAGGCTCTGCCCGGTGTTACTACCCTACAGGCGAAGTTGAGGTGGCTGTGAAGCACCTGCAACTCTTGGAGAGACACCTTATGCCTGGCAAGCATTGCCAGAATCGCATTAGAGATCCGAGTCACCTTTTCCATGGGCAACCTGGATGTCTGGGCAACGGTGTCAATATCAATACCTAAAAAGGTGAGAGTGGTGGCTGGTCCCTCAGTCTTTTCAGGTGCTAGGGGAACACCCAGTTCCCACATAAGCACCTGAAAAGTGGTGAGGAGACGAGCACACGTGTCCGTGCCGTGTTCCCCTCTGAACAAAAAATGGTAGTGGCTGAACCAACCCTACCACCTGGTTGCGGGGGTGCCGCCCGAGCCCTCCGGCCCGGAGGCAGCCCCCTAGATGTGGAGGGGGTGGGCAGAGCCCTCCCCCTCATCCGCGGCTTAGCAGTCATTGCCTTGCCCTTGGGAGCCATCCCTCCCAAGCAGAAGAAGCAGCAGCAAAGGGAAAAAATTCCCTTTAAAAAGAGAGCAGGGCAAAAGCCGGGGAGAAAGCGGCAGAGTAAACTTCTCCACTCCATCGCTTCCAAAATGGCAGCACAGCTGCCTCGTGGCCACCCCTTTAAAAGGAGTGGCCACGCCCCCTAACTCACCCGAATGTCTGAGTCCGGGTGGGGTGGGGGCCGCAAAGAGCGCGGTGGCCATTTTGGCGCTGTGCTTGCATTATGCTTATATCATTTTTCCAATTCCTAGCAATACATTGTCTACCAGTTGTAAGCATTATTTCTAATAATTCTTTTTCATCCTTATTTAAATTAAGGCATTCCACATCTGTTAACATGGTGATACTTGACCCCATCTTAATTCTCTTACTCATAATTTTGCCAATCTCTTTCTCGACTTTTTTTCCAGAAGTCTTTAACCATGGTACAATTCCACCACATATGTTCATATGTTCCAATTTCCTCTTTGCATCTCCAGCACATTTTATCTTTTTTATTATCAATCTGGTGCAACCTCACTGGGGTCAAGTACCACTTCCATAACATTTTATAATTATGTTCCCTTATTCTAACTGACAAGGATCTCATTATCCTCTTTTTTCATTTATGCCTCCATGTATCGTTTTCTATCTTTATATTCAAATCCTGCTCCCAACTTGTTTTTAAATCCTCCTGTGGATTACCGTCCTTATTCAAAATTGTATACAATTTACTAACTAAACCCTTGATATTTCCATCTCCCTTTCTTAATTTCAAAATCAACTTCTCAAATTCCATCTTTTCTCTATCCAGCTCAAATTCTCTCAAAGATTTACTATTCCATTTATTTACCAGCGCAGTATGAAACCAGTTCAAATTCATTTGCCCAAACAAATTTGTTCTTTTATCAATATCTATACAGGTCTGTAACCAGTCTTTCAGCAGGAAAACTTCATTTTTATCCAATGCTTCTTTTAACCTTTTATCTATCTTTATTGGAAAATTTGCCATATCCTCCATTTCAATAATCGGTGAGATATTCGGGGCCAGAACCTTCTTTACTTTTTTCCATGAGCTCATCAGTCCCTTCATCATTGTATTTTGGTTACATCTTTTCCCATATTGGCTCCTAAAAAAACCATTTTACCTGTATGCTTATAATCCTTCATTTCAATTTCTTCCCATATTGCTTTTTCCCTAGCCAAGATCTTCACAACATTCTTAATTTGAAAAGCTCGATAATATACCAACAAATTCGACATCCCTAATCCACCTTCTTTCTGGGATAAATACCATTTTTTTAATAATCTAGACCTCTTTCCACCATTACAAAATTCATTAAACAATTTTTGAAATTCCTTAATTTCCTTCTCTTTCATTTGAATTGCTAAAGCATCAAATAAAAAATTAAGTCTAGGTAAAAGCATCATTTTACTAAGTGCAATTCTTCCAAACCATGACAGTTTCAACTTTTGAAAATTTTTGATTTTTGCTTTAATTTCATTTTTCAAACTGTCATAGTTCAGTCTCTTAAGCTCTTCAAAACTACTTGAAATATTTATCCCCAAGTATTTCAGTTTGTCTTTAATTTGAATATTACCCATTCCTTTTATCTTCTTCTGATCTTTTTTCCTATATTACATAACATCATTTCCGATTTATCCCAATTTATCTTCAATCCTGTAATATCCTCAAAAACCTTTAAATGCGCTTGAATCCTAACTGCCTTCTCAGGGTGCTTAGCAATTATCAGGGTATCATCAGTATATAAACTTATCTTAGTTCTCATAACCCCCTCTATTTCCCCATCTTCTCTTATAGCTTTTGCTAATAACTCCATTGCCATAATAAACAAAATTGGAGATAATGGACAGCCCTGTCTCGTGCCTGCTTCTAAATTTATCTCATCAGTAACCTCATCATTTACTCTAACCTTGTTGTACCTTGTTGATATAATTGATCAATTATCCTTCTAAATTTATCGCCAAATCCATAACATTTAATTATTTCCTTAATTGAAGCCCATTGTAATGAATCAAATGCCTTGAAAATATCTAACAATATTAATCCCACTTTTTCCTTCGTCTCACAGTGTCTAATAAATCTACCGCTCTTCTTGTCTAGTCTGCCATATGTCTCCTTTTCAAAAAACCCACCTGGTCTACATTTATATAATTGCCCATAAAATTGTTTAACCTATTTGCCAATATTGCTGTGAAAATCTTGGGGTCTTGATTAATCAACGAAATAGGTCTATAAGATTCCACTTTTTCCAAGTCCTTTCCAAGTTTTGGCAACAATACAATCGTGGTCTTATACCATGAAGTCAGAATTTGTCCACCTTCTAATATATAGTTATACAATTTCACCAATTTTGGAACGACTATATCTTTAAATTCCTTATAAAAATCAGCAGGTAGCCCATCTTCTCCAGGTGCTTTCCCCATTTTCAAACTAGCTATTACCTCTTTTACCTCTTTTTCTGTTAGTCGTTCCTCCATGTTATCCTTGTGTTCGTGTTTTATACCACTATCTTTTTGCTTTTCTAATTGTTTTTTAATCTTATCCACATCTATCTCTTTTTTGCATATAACTCTTGGTAAAAATCTCTCACAATTTTACATTTATCTCTAATCTTATTACATCTGAATCCTTGTTCATTTATCAAAACTCCAATTTCTCTTTTTTCCTCTTTTTTTTAGCTGCTCTTGCTAATATTTTTGAATTTTTATTGCTGTATTCAAAATATTCTCTTTTTAAATAAACAAAGTCCCTTTTCACTTTTTCTTTATCCTTTCCTATCAACTCGGTCTTCAATCTTTGCAAATTATCAAAAACCTTCCTATCCTTTGTCCTTGCATGTTCCTCCTGCAACCTCTTTATCATGCTCTTGATTTTGTTCTGTGACATCTTATTTTTTATATCTAATACTAGCTAGCCTGATACTTTCCCCTCTAAAAACCGACTTCATAGCATCCCAGACCATGTTAAAGTTTACCTCATCATTGTCATTCCAATGCCAATTTTCATTCCAGCTCTCCATGATTTGTTCTTTACATTTATGGTCCTTAAATAATTTGTCATCATATCTCCAGATCCTTCTCAACCTCAATCCTCATTTCCATCACCACTTTAGTATGATCTGACTCTTTAAAAATTCTAACTTCTATTTCCTCTATGTTTCTAACCATATTCTCCGTTACAAATATATAGTCAATTCTGGAATGTGAATTATGGACCTGTGAAAAATAAGTATATACCCTTTCTGACCCCTTGAACTCTCTCCAAGTATCTTTCAAACCTAAGGATACCATCCAATTATCCAATATCTGTCCCTTAATACCTTTTCCACATCTTAGTAGGTTTGTGCAGTCTAAATTTGACATTACTAAATTGAAATCACCGGCCACAATCATCTTTGCTGTTTTCTCTTTTACCAATATTTTGCGAATTTTTTCTAGAAATTCAGCTTGATGGTCATTTGGAGCATATATATTCACCAGAGTTAATTCCTCATCATCTATTTCCCCCTTTACTATCAAATATCTACCCTTCGGTTCCGAAAAGTTATTTGTTATCTCAAACCCCAGCCTATTCGAGATCAAAATTGCTACTCCTCTTGCCTTTGATGTGCCATATGACCTCTCATAATGCTGCATCCACCCCAGAAAAAATTTATTCATATCCTGAGATTTTTGATGAGTTTCCTGCAAAAAGACTATATCCGGCCTGTTCTGATTCAATTCTCCTTCTCTTAACCGGAGAGCCTGTACCTTTCACATTCCACGTTAACATTTTAACACTCCTCATAATATAGTTTGTCACACTCTTCTTCCACCCCTGATTTCTCCATTAGGCATGATACCTTCTAACCCACAATAATTAAGACAATACTTACAACTAAAAATACACAAAACACTCAATTCTGTCCTCTCCACTTCTTTATCCAAAAAAGTTGCCTGTACATTGCTGCAATTATGCAGCTGGTGGTCCTACGTGGGTGCCTGGGTTTGTGATCGATCAAACTGGTCCTGTTTCTTACAGAATCGAAACAGCCACTGGTCTGATCTGGTGGAGGCATGCGGATCAATTGAGACCCAGAGTACTGGACCCACAAGATGAATACAGACACTCAATGTAGGATTGGCCCCCACCCGTTTAAACCCAGGGGGCAGAGGTAATAGTCAGCAGCCAGCCAACATTGACCCAGAAGTGTCTTCTAGGAACCGATTTCAAGCGGAATTTGTGGAATACTCCCCTCTTCCGGCCATGTGTACCCCTACACTGTCCCAGGCTAGCACTCTGGATTCCTTTATTGACCAATTTTGTTCAGAGTCGCCCTCCACTCAGTACACACAGGAGGGACCCTGAGTTGTCTTATTCATCCACAGAATTAGATTTTGGTTTTGAGCGATCCCCTGCTCCTCCATCTGACAAACGGGGCTTTAATTTGGGTTTACAATCCTCCCCCTCTAGTCAATTACTCACTCCAGCTGGGTCACCCATCCTATGAGCCCCTGAGCCAGTTCAGCCAAGCGTCTGACCCAGAAGGGAAACTAGACCGCCATCCTGGTTAAAGGATTTTGTTTTTACCTAAGGGAAAGAATGTTATGTATGTGAACTGTGTTTTCTGACAGGAACAGAATGTATCTTTTCTCATGAATCTATTCTTATGCAAATAAGTGGATTGAAAATGTGCACACTCTGTTAGCCAATCGGCTTGTTGTAGGAGCGGAATGTATCTTTTCTCATGTATCTATTCTTATGCAAATAAGTAGATTGAAAATGTGCACATTCTGTTAGCCAATGGGCTTGTTGTATTATTGTTACTGTTACTGTTTATAGTGTATATAAGTCCGAGTTTTGCCTCATCTAAACTGTGTTAAAACCCCACTATTAAAGAGCTGAATTTCACTACTTCACTCATCTGCTTCTTCATTCCCTGAACACGAAAAAAGCATAATAAACAACTATTGTAATGGAGGTAAAAGAGCCAGAATTTCAAAGCTGTTATGGTATTTGTCCCAGAAAAAGGGTGGGTTAGGAATTCCCAACATTAAACATTACTATTGGGCATTTCAATTGAAGATCATTTGCAAAATCTTAATGAGAGAAGAAGCAATTTGGGAAAGTATTGAATTGCGGGAAATATTAGGAGATGATTTTTTTTTGGTTTTGGGTAAAGGAAAAGTGAGGATCAATTCAGTGAATAAAATGTTAAAAGACTTGCTCAAAACATGGACAGTGTTAAAAAAGAAATTGTCTCCGGTCTTGTCCCCAATTATAGAGCTGAGAGATTTAAAGACATTTCCTCGGATAATTGATCATAGAGTGGAAGAGGTATTGACTAAAAACAAAGTAATTTTATTAAGAGATTGGCTATCAGCTTGTAAAGATTGAGAAAGAATCTTAGAGATATACAATCAGTTGAGACTGAACTGGCTCCTAATTGCTTCTGTTAATAATTGGAATAAAAATATATATTGGGCAGGGTAGTTTAGACAGAGTGTGGACAAAATTCAAGGAGCTGGTATATAGTTTAAGAAATGGTCAAATAAAAATTAAGGGTTTAGTAAGTAAAATATATAAGATATTAAATGACTTGGATAAACCTCAGGCAGCGTTAAAAGTATTGTGGGAACAGGATCTAAATATTAAAATTACTGATGAATGTTGGAAAGGCAAATGTAAAAAGAGAATAATGAGGACTCTGTCAGTAAGAATTAAAGAACACAATTACAAACTATTGTGGAAGTAGTATTTGACCCACATGAAGCTACATCAATTGGACAATACAAAGGAAAGAGCTTGTTGGAGATGTGAAGATGATATGGCCAGAATTAAATTATATGTGGTGGGGGTGTAAGAAGATGAAATAGTTTTAGACAAATGTGGAAAAAGAAATTGGAGGCATATTGAATATAGACATTAAATTGGATGCAGCCATGGCCTTGTTGTCTGAGTCAGGCAATGTAAATTTGGATGGTTACAAAAGTGAATTGTTAGAAATTATGCTATCAAGTGCTAGACAATGCATAGCACAATATTGGAAATGTGAGGGCTCTCCAAATATTGAGGAATTGTACAGGGAATTGTGGAGTACTGCTTTAAATGATAAACTTACTTGGGAAATAAATTTAAGAAAAGGGGTAATCAAAGAAAGTAAATTTCAGGAAATTTGGAATTTTTTTTGGAATATACATTGAATAAGGGGGAGGGATGTAAACCTGTGCCAGACCAATTTGTATTTTGGAAGTAAGAATAGACGAAATGTGGTAACTCTGTCTCCATGGCTTTGTAAATAACATGGGGTGAAAATGAGTTGTAATCGTAATGTAGTGTATTATATTGTATCTGTATTATGTACTTACGTGTTGTATAAGTTTTATAAGTGTTTCTTGTTGTATATTGTTAAAAGCAGTCAATAAAATTTAAAAAACCTTTTTTAAAAAGAAATTAACCCTGACTGCTCATTGGAAGGTCAAATAGTAAAGATGAAGCTAAAGTACTTTGGACATCAAATAAGAAGAGAGGACTCCCTTGAGAAGGCCTTGATGTTGGGGAAGGTGGAGGGCAAAAGAAGAAGGGGGCAGCCAAAGATGAGATGGCTAGATGGTATTGTAGATGCAGTCGGCACAGAGCTGGACAGGGTGAGGAGAATGGTGAAGGATAAGGGTGCCTGGAGGTCAATGGTCCATAGGGTCGCAAAGGGACGGTATCGACTCTGCGACTGAACAACAACCATTTTGCCACCACGCACTTTGCTGGCCCCGCCCAAGAGTTGCGGGCACAACGACGGGGAAGAGGGGGCGTGGCTGGCTTCTCCTTTATAAGGGGTGGTAGGCCCAACACCTTCCTCTTTTGAATTCTTCTGGGCCCTGGGTGCGTTTGCCGACTCCAGCCAATATTTTTCTCCCTGTCACCTGCCCGGGGCTCTGGCGGCCTTTTTGCTGCACTCCTCTCACCCCCGCAGCTATTGGCTGGGAACGGGCCAGGGCCACGGGCCACGGGCCAAGGAGGCAGGCACCCCCCGCCTGGCTGCTCGCGGCTGCGAGTGCGCCCTCCTTGGTGGGCTCACATGTCGCTGCTTGCCCCCCGGGAACAGGTCTGGCCGTGGCCCACAGCCCGCCTCTCAGCTTGCTAGGCGAGCCTTTGCCATGGGCCTCTATCGCACCACCGGCTTGCCTTATCGGGGGCGATAAGTTTGCCTCCCCCCAGCCTTACTAGGCACACATGGCACCCAAGAAGAAGGCTGCCTCAGGCGGCACCCTTACGGCCTGTTGCTCTCGCGCTGCACCGTGCAGGCCCATGGTGGCCACGATGCTGGCTCCTCAGCCTGCACCCCCTCTGTGCCAGGGCTCCAACCGCGCAACCCTCTGGTGGGGAACATGGCCACTTGGCTGGACCCCTGGCTGGGGAGTTCCAAGCCCATTCTGCCCCTCCGCTGGTCCAGCCGGTGCCTGCCGGGCCCTCAACAAATTTCCCGCCTCCGGCGTCTGTCGGTCCTGTCTGCTCCACTTTTGAGGCTCGCTTTGTGGCATTGGAGTGGGCCGCCAGCCTACTGCTGTGGGTGGGAGCTGCTGGCTCTGCTGCACAGCTAGGCCCACATCATGAGTCTGGCCTCCTGCTGCGGTCGACTCCCCGCTGGCCCGCCTGGAGGTGGCCCTGCTTGCCCAGCCTGCAGCCGGCACACATCCCAGCGCTGTTAGTGTGCTGCTGCGGCATCCCGAGTCTGGCAATGAACACCCTGGCCTCGGACCACACAGCGGGCAGAGCTCAACTCCGTCCCTGAGCTCCGGCGCCCCTACCCTGCCGGAACCCCCAGTGGGGGTGACGGGGTGGCAGCGACTGGTGAGTATGGCGGTCAAGTTAGACCCACTGCCACACAAACTTGTCCCCAGCCTGTGCCTACCACTTGGCCATGGCCCTCTGGTCAGGTGCCCACGTCCACTATACCAGCCATGCCGCTCATTATGGCCGGCCAGGCACAGGCTGGGGGATGGAGGGCACCTTATCCCCCACCCTCACCGGCCTCGGCAGCTGCCGGCATGCAACTCCCCTACCCGGTTTGGCCTTACGGCCCGCCTACCAATACCGGGTACCACACAGTGTCTATGTCGGTGTTACCCACTGCCGGGGTTGTTCTCTCCCTGGGTGATCACTTATTTCCTGCCACCAGAGACAAGATCTGGTGCAGGGAATATGTTGACCTGTTCAGCCTTTTGAACAGGGAGCCCATGTGGGATGAGAAGGAGAAGGAAGACGACAGGGACAAGGAGTTGGCCCGTCATCGGAAACCTCCTCGCACCTGGGCTAACTGCTTGCCTGAATACCTCATCTATGTGGTTGTTTCTATACGGGCTCATCCTGATCTGGCTATTCCCCTGTTCCAATATCTCGATATTATCTATCGAGCATATGTGGACTACCCGGGTCAATCATGGCTGGCGTACGATGAGGAATTTTGTATGCGGGCCGTGCGGGCCGGAGATGCGCTGGGACAAGCCCAACCAGCTTTTGTGGCTGTATTATATGACTCCGTCCTGCCCGGCCATGGGCAACTGGTTCCATTCGGGCCATGCCGTGCAGCGCCCTGGCCCTGCACAACCACCCCACCCGGCGGCAGGGCGGGGGGTTCCAGCCCGCTTGTTGTGCTGGAGCTACTCATCCGCGGCCGGATGTTCCCACAAGAAATGCAGGTACAGGCATGAATGCTCTATCTGCTCAGGGCCCCATTCGGCCATTGCCTGTACCAGATCTGGGGGGTCCCGTGGAAGGGGCAGAGGACAGCAGGGACCCGGCCGGGTCAACACTGATCCTGTGGTGGCTAGCAAAGGCCCCCTCCCCGATTAGGCTGGACGTTTTAGTGCATTGGCTTCATGTCTACCCTAAGCGGGTGGATGCTGATTATATTTGGGCAGTTTTTTCCGAGGGTTTTTGCATCCCTTTTGTGGGGGTGCGTTCCTCCCAAGACGCCCCTAATCTGCGTTCTTTAAGAGGGATGAAACAGGTTGCCAAGGGTAAAATATTTAAGGAGGTGCATGAGGGTCGGGTTGCTGGACCCTTTGATGCACCTCCTTTTCCTAATCTGAAGGTATCGCCACTGGGTTTGGTCCCAAAAAAGGTTTCGGGTGAATTTTGTCTGATTCACCATTTGTCATACCCCGCTGGTAGCTCAGTGAACAATGCTATACTGGACGAGCTATGTTCAGTCCCGTACGCATCTTTCAACCAGGCGCTCGGCATGGTCAGGGCGTGTGGCCCGGGAGCGCTGATGGCCAAATATGACATAAAGATGGCCTTTTGCCTCCTGCCTGTTCACCTGCATGATTTTGAGTTACTGGGTTTCCGTTTTCAGGGGCAGTATTTTGTAGACAAGGCCATGCCCTTCGGATGCTCTGTCTCTTGCTCTGCGTTTGAGCGTTTCAGTTCATTCTTGCATTGGGCCTTCTGCTGCTCCGGGGTCAGTTCAGTGTCACACTACCTAGATGATTTTTTGTTCGGGGCGGCTGCCGATACAGGTGAGTGTGCGCACCTGCTGGTCGCTTTCCAGGAGCTCATGGCCGAATTGGGTGTGCCACTAGCTCCTGAAAAGACGGAGGGTCCCACAACCAAATTAGTTTTTCTGGGAATTGAGATTGAAACCATCGCCCAGACCTCCAGGTTGCCCATTGACAAAGTAGCTCGCATTTCTGAAGCGATTCGGGCTTTGCTAGCCAAACGCAAGGCATCCCTCCACAATCTCCAGGTGCTACACAGGTACCTTAACTTGACTTGTAGGGTCATAGCCCTCGGCCGGGCTTTTGCCAGGCGTCTGTGTGATGCTACGGTTGGGTTGTCCAAGAAACACCACCGGGTTCAATTGACTAGAGGTACCAGGGATGACCTGCAGGTGTGGTTGGGATTCCTCTCGGGCTTTAACGGGGTTTCATTCTGGTGTGATGAACACATTGCCACCCCCAGGTTCCAGGTCCAGTCGGATGCATCCGGATTGTTTGGCTACAGGCTGTACTTCGACGGTCACTGGTCTTATGGCACTTGGCCAGAGTCATGGCATGGCACTGCCGTACTCAGGGACCTTACTTTCCTGTTCTTTCCTATTTTAGGGGCCCTCCTGCTGTGGGGTGAGGCCTGGGCTAATTCAGTCGTCCATTTTTGGTGCGACTACGCGGCTGTTGTCCACATCATTAATTCCCAAACCTCCAGCTCCCCTAGGGTGATGGCCATGGTCCGTTATTTTGTGTTGTGTGCATTGCGCCTCAACATACTTTTTAAGGCTAGGCACGTTCCGGGTATCAATAATGATATTGCTGATGCTTTGTCTCGCCTACAGATAGATCGGTTCCGGACCCTGGCGCCAGAGGCCGACGACCTGCCTTTACCAATCCCGGCCGAGATGTGGAGGTTTGGTGTGGGGAAGTGAACTAGGCCATCAGTCTGTCGCTGGCTAGCAGCACCCGTAAGGCGTACGCTACCACGCACAGGGCTTTTGAGGCGTTTCGCCACGATGCCTCCCTCCCTTCAATTTGGCCTATCCCTATTGATCATGTATTGCGGTTCATGGTCCACCTACATGCTGGTGGCTTGGCACCACAGACCATCACAGGCCGCCTCTCAGCATTGGCCTTTTATGCAAAGGTAAATGGCATGGCGGATGTCACGTCGGATTTTAGAGTCCGGCGTGTTTTGGAAGGGTGGGCTCGCGAACGTGGCCCTCACACTGATGCCCGATTTCCCCTGATGTGCTGCTGCAAATGGTCGGAGCCTGTCCGGTGGTCTGCAGGGATTATTACGAGGCCTGCTTATTCCACGCAGCCACCACATTGGCTTTCTTGGCTGCACTCTGCGTTAGTAAGCTGGTGGTGCGGTCTTGCAGCAATACCTCCTGTAGGGCATTGGAGCTGGCTGATGTTGCCACTACTCAGGAACGGTTGCGGCTTTTCATCCTTTATTCCAAAACTGATCAGCTTGGCAGGGGCAGCACACTTACGCTTTACAAATGCAGCAACCCAGTTATCTGCCTGGTCAGAGCCCTCGGTGCCTTCTTGGCCATGCGCAGTGGTGGGCAGGGCCCCCTTTTCTGCCATGTGGATGCCCAGCCTTTGACCAGGTACCAGTTTGGGCGGGTGACCTGTGCGGCATTGACAAGGTTGGGCTTAAAAGGGGTTTGTTTTGGGACACATTCTTCAGGATTAGCACGGCGTCCATTGCAGCTGCATGTGGTTACAGCGATGATGCTATTAGGGCCATGGGCAGGTGGGATTTGGGTCACTTCCGCTCGTATATCCAACCTCTGTCCCAATAGCACTTTGCTCATGCATTTTTCGTTCTCTTTTCTTGCAGCCGCGGCACGTGCCAGGATGCCTGTGAGGGTGTAGATTGTCGGACACAGCTACGTCTACTGGGCGGCCCGCCATGCCGCATCCACTGCATGGGGGTCACACCTGGGCATTGGCATGGTGGCGCTGCTTCGATGGTTCGGCTTCCGTGGCATGCGTTGCCATGCATTGATCCCATTCCTCAGGTCACTGAGTCATCAAGGTCCACCGGATGTCCTGGTCATGCACCTGGGAGGCAACAACCTGGCCCAGGTCACAGGTTTGGACTTAGCATGTGCCATCCACAGAGATCTTGCCCTGTTGGGTCAGTCCTGGCCACAGGTGCAGATCGTTTGGTTCCAGATGGTACCACAAGTGTTTTATTGGGGTGGCCTTGACCCCCGTGGCATTGACCGGGCCCGCAGGTCAGTCAACAGGGCAGTGGCCCGTTACCTGTATGCTAATGCTTTGGGGACCATTGTCCCACACCCTTTGTTGAGGATACAAGACCGCAGTCTGTATCGTGTGGACGGGGTGCATTTATCGGAAAGGGGCATGGACCTCTTTTTATCCTCCTTGCAAACGGGCCTGTTGACCATTTGCGGTCATGGTGAGGCGGTGAGTCGGTGAACTCCTCCCCATGTGGCGGATAGCACTGGTTAGGGGCAGCTGCATTACGACTTAATGGGGCAAATCCATTTGGTTGGCCATAGTGAGGACAAGGTTAGCCAAACTTGTATGGCCAGCCAAATGACGTATATAGTTTAACACCCATAGTGGGTCAACAACACGTTTCTGCTGAAGCCGGTTGTTGATGGAGCCTCTCAACTGTTACCGCAGTAACAAGTGGTGAGAAGCAGTTTATTAGGGTTCTAATTGGATTTGCCACTTACCAGTGCTATTTCGGCCCGTTTGATCCTTAACCGTTGCTAAGGTAGGACCATTCTGAATTTAAATAAATGTGGCCCAATTTTCAATCCAATATTTGTGTCCGTGTCGTTATTGGGGTGTGGGTACAGCAAAGGATGCGCGGCGGCCATTTTGCCACTGTGCGCTTTGCTGGCCCTGCCCCTGAGGCGCGGGCACAATGATGGGGAAGAGAGGGCGTGGCCGGCTTCCCCTTTATAAGGGGTGGCCAGCCCAACGCCTTCCTCTTTTGAATTCGGCTGGGCCCCGGGCACGTTTGCCCACCACCCCCTCCCTTAGGTCACAGTGTGATTCTTGGTCGCTTCGGGGCCGAGTGGGAATTTTTGCTTGAACCTGATTGGCACCTTGGTTCTTGGCTTTTTTCCCCACTCCACACTGTTGCCAATGGGTGACTTACGGGGTATTTCATATTGCCAGATTTGGCCACTTCTGGCAGATAGCACTGGTTAGGGGCAACTGCATTATGACTTAATGGGGCAAATCCATTTGGTTGGCCATAGTGACGACAAGGTTAGCCAAACTTGTATGGCCAGCCAAATAACGTATATAGTTTAACACCCATAGTGGGTCAACAACATGTTTCCGTTGAAGCCGGTTGTTGACAGAGCCTCTCAACTTTTACCGCAGTAACAAGTGGTGAGAGGCAGTTAATTAGGGTTCTAATTGGATTTGCCTCTTACCAGTGCTATTTCGGCCCGTTTGATCCTTAACCGTTGTTAAGGTAGGACCATTCTGAATTTAAATAAATGTTGCCCAATTTTCAATCCAATATTTGTGTCCGTGTCATTATTGGGATGTGGGTACAGCAAAGGAAACACAACCCAGAGAGTTAAAAAGTAGTGGATGTTTCTAAAACAACAACAACTGCTTAATCATGTTGCACCTTGAGAGAGAGAAAAGCCCTGGGTCTCTGTGACCCATGGAAATGATTCGCTTTCCTTATTTGATAAATAAGATTTATTCTTTGGGCAGAAATGATGAAAATAAATCTTACATTAAAACATAAAGGGAAGTTTATTTCATTAAAAATGCCATTGATTCAAATTTCAGGGAAGCTGCAGAAGAGGGAACCTAAGGCTTCACATCTGTAATTTTTTTCCTGTGCAGGAGCCTTTCAAAATGATTCAACCTGAGGCAAAAACCTCTGCAGTAA
Source organism: Bradypodion pumilum (assembly GCA_035047305.1). Lineage (NCBI taxonomy): Eukaryota > Metazoa > Chordata > Lepidosauria > Squamata > Chamaeleonidae > Bradypodion > Bradypodion pumilum. The sequence goes on along the minus strand of JAWDJD010000005.1, from coordinate 124,842,273 downwards.
GTGCAAATGTTCGTACATAACCTTTTATGAGTTGCCTAATAAAACATTCTGGGTGATTTAATAACGTGAAGCTAAACAGCTGGGGCTCTTTGGAATTCATACATGGAAGCTACAAAGGTACTTCCAAACCAGACATTTCCATGTGCATTTATCTCAAATTCAAATTCACGCCAGTGGTATCTTTCCTGTTTGTCATTTTTCTTTCAAAGTCCAGTGGTGATGGGTTAAGGACAGTGGTGGCAGGTTTCGCATGGAACTGAAGCCTCTAGTTTTCACCTGCACATTGGCAGCAGATCTGTGATGGTCATCTTTATGAGAATTGTGTGTCTACTTAGAATTCGGTCCCACATCTGTGTTTGGGCAGGCCTATTTAGGAGCACTGCATGGGGAAGGCCCTAGAAAATGTGGGCTAAACATTGGAAATCACACATTTTGTTCAGCAGGGAGGCCACACCCTGCAGGTCACCCCTTATATGTGGTCAAAAAAGGAAGCAGCAGCAAATGATAATGACGATTGACACCTGGAACATTAGGACATTACTCTATCTTGACAACAGTGACAGACATGAGAGAAGAAGAACTCTTGTGACCCATGTTGTTGCCTTGAGTGAAACCAGATTGTCTGCTGAGGGAAAAATCATTGAGTCTGGTTCAGGATATACCATCTTTTGGAAAGGGAAAATGGAAAGAGAGCGTTGCATACATGGTGTAGGTTTTGCTGTGAGGACAAAGTTAGTAAATGACCATCAACTCACTCCTAGTGCAATTAGTGAAAGGCTTATGACTCTGTATACCTCTCTCAGGAAATATCTCCATCACACTCATCTCTGTCTACACCCCCACTTTAGATGCTGATGAAGATGTTAAAAAACAGTTCTACAATCAGCTGAGCTCTACTGTCAGTAAGGTACCAGCTAGGAACAAACTTTTACTGCTTGGGGACGTCAATGCCAGAATTGGAAGGGATTATCAACCCTGGGAAAAGGAGATGGGTAAGCAAGGACTTGGTAACTGCAACTTTTTGGTCTATGTGCAGAACATCAACTTCATCACCAACACTCAGTTCCGGCTACCCTGCCATTTTAAGATCACGTAGATGCATCCCCACTCCAAGCACTGGCACATCCTTGACTACTGCATCACCTGGCAGTGTGATAAGAAAGATGTCCTCATCACCAGAACTGCCGAGTTTTGTGAAAAAGAAGAGGTAAGACTGGTTTGATGACAAGAATGATGAAATCTCATGTCTCATCAATGCCAATGCTTATCTGTCCCTTCTTCAAGATCCATCCTCCAACATGAAGAAAGCTCATTTCCAAGACTAAAGCATAAATGCCAGGCACAAATAAGAGAAATGAAGAACATCTGGTGGCAACAAAAAGCTCAGGAACTCCAAAGGCTGGCTGACGCTTGTGACCTAAGGAACTTTCATGATGGCATAAAAGAACTATAGGGATCATTTTTCTTTTCATCAGGCACTCTGAAAGCAGCTGACAATGCTACAATACTTACAGATGGCCAGAAAATCCTGGAGCACTGGAACAAACACTTTTGCATGCTTTTAAACTGAAACTCTACCGCTGCTGAGGAGTTTCTTCAAGAAGTGCCACAACATCCCCACCAGCCATGGATGGAAATTCCACTGATGTACCTGGAATTCTGTGAGCCTCTGAATAAGCTGAAATCCTGAAAGGCTCCCAGGCCAGATAACATCCCTCTGGAGTTAATTCAGAAGGGAGGGGTGGGTCTAAACACAAGGCTCTTCACACACATTCTCTTGATTTGGGAAACTGGTAAAGTGCCTCATAACCTTAAGAATGCCACCATTATCACCATCTTTAAGAAAAGTGATCATACTATTTGTGGTAACTATCGTGGCATATCATTGCTATCCATCGCTGGAAAGATTTTTGCAAGAAACCTGCTCAGTGGCTTGCAAATTATCTCTGAAAGGGTCCTCCCAGAATCTCAATGTGGTTTCCTGAGGCACAATGGACATGATTTTTTGTGCAAGACAACTTTAGGAACAACAGAAAAGCAGAGAACAACAGAATCTGCTATTTTAAGTATTTTATGCTCTGGAAAAGGCTTTTGATTCTGTCCCGAGACCTGCCATGTGAGCTGTGCTGAGATGCTTTGATTGTCCTGAGTGTTTTGTAGATCTGGTTCAGGCACTTCATGATGGCATGTCTGGGAGGGTTCTCCATCAAAACATCATATCAGATGCCTTCCCAATCACCCACGGATTTAAGCAGGGCTGTGTGCTTGCTCCAATCTTTTTTGCCCTTTATTTGGCTGCCGTGCGGTATGAAATATCTAATAACTACACAGGCAAAGAGGTTATATACCATTTTGAAAGAGCTCTCTTTAATTTGGCTAGCCTATGCTCCCGAAGATTAACCAGAAAATAGGATAATGGAAATGCAGTATTTATTCTGATGATACTGCATTGCCTGCTCTCACACCTGAGGAGCTGCAACAGTCAGTCAACTGTTTCAAGAATGCATGTGATCATTTTGGCCTCACCATAAATGCTCAGAAAACCAAGGTACTTGCACAACCTACTGAGAGGACAGCCCTTCCAGTGTTCAATATTACCATCTCAGGTTCTACACTGGAACAGATAGACCATTTTTCTTACCTTGGTAGTATCCTGTCTAAAAACTGCACCTGTGAATAGGATGTGGTGAAGAGAATTGGTGATGCCCATTCTGCCTTTGGTCGTCTATATTGGGTCTTAATGAACAAAGATTTAACAGTTCATACAAAGCTCATGCTTTACCAAGCTGTTGTTACCTCAATGTTATTGTATGCCAAGACATCAAAAAGCCTGAGCGCTTTCACCAACAAAAGATAAGTGGGATGACTATGTCACCAACATTGCAGTTTTTGAGAAGGCAAATGAAAATATCATTGCAGCTTCCATCATAGGCCATTGTCTTAGATGAATAGGGCATGTCCACCAGGTTTCCTCATCAAATTCTTTATGGAGAATTTAGCTCTGGTACAAGAGCTCATGAAGTTCCTTTGAAGTATTATAAGGACCAGCTGAAACAGTCAATGAAGGTGTCAGGTATTGTGTCCAAATGCTTTATTGCTTTAATTCTGCAATCGCCATTAAGTCTTTGCTGTAAGTCTTTCTGTAAGGTGCAACATTCGTATAGTTGTCAATGTAATCTGATTGGTTCTAACACAGGTTTCCTGCGTTATCAAAAGCCTGGGCAAATGTATCACTGTAACTGCCGTTAGGTGTGTAAATAAGTAGCTACCTCGTCCCTTGTTTTCCCAGTCCAAACAAGTCCAAACACGCCGTAACTGAGCTGATAATAAATCACTGATGTTTAAACCCGAAATTGCTGTCACGTTGCTAATTACTCTTGGACTCAACAGGTATAAACCCACAAACCTGGGAGGCTGTAGACATGAAGAGGCTAAGCGACAAGCACAGAAGCTTTGTCAAACTCGGGACAGTTAGATCAAAGTAAAATATGGTGTATATCATAGGATTCTCAAACAAAAATTTGATTTTTATCATTTTATCATTCCATATGTGACGCCAAAATGGTTGTGCTATCTGGTGCACTTTGCCTGGTCTTTGGCTGTAACAATAAAGATTTGATTTGATTTGTCAAACTCAACTACACCCTCAGTGTAATGTGTGTGGTTGCATGTGCAGGATCGATTTATTGAGTGAACAGACACATATCCATCAACTGTGAAAGTGACTTTGAGGAAAAATGTATACTTAGATACAAACAGCAGGCAATGCTGATGATCTCAATTAATTTCATTCTTTGTGATCACCTAAACTGGTAGTGAATTCTGGCTTAAACGTGGGGTTTTTTTTACAAATTTTTCAGAGAAAAGAGATACCTTGATGAAAGTGAAGTTTACTTTCTTTCTTTCTTTCTACAGTGGGATTGAAGAAACAGAGGGAACATATTTAAGAATAATCACTCTGGTGGTAAAGGTAAAGGTCATCCTTGCTCAAAAGGGTCCCTTGCTTGAAAGGTATCCGACACTAGGGTTCACTGCTCATCTCTGTTTCATAGCCAAAGAGCCAGTGTTGTCTGCTTCTGTAGACATTTCAGTGGTCATGTAGCCGGCATTACTAGACATCAAAATGCACGGAACGCTGTTTACCTTCCCACCAAAGGTCACTATTTATCTACTTGCAATTGCTTTCTTTCAAACTGCTAGCTTGGTAGGAGTTGGGACAAAGAGAGGAGTTCATTCCGTCCTGCTGACCAGCCATCTTCCAGTCAGCATCTGTTATGTATCAAATGCAATGCCTTGAAACTCTGTAATACACCCTTAACGGAATGTAACCAATTGTATCCAATTGTATCTCATCAAGAACTCATTGTAACAGGCTGCATGAGGATGCGAGCTAAGTGGCCACAGGTGGCAGTAGCGAGCATCCAGCTCACATGGTACAGATTCCCCAAATACCTGAAGCGCGGGAAACCTTCCCGCCACACCAGCTCCTGGAGAAGATGGGTGTGACAGGCAATGATGTCACGCGGGTGGTAGCCAATGAGCTACGATACCTGTAAGTTCAAATGTATAGTGCAATATAAATAGAGCTGTTTGTCCGCCATTACCACATGTTCACCCTGACTACCATGCAATAAAGTTGTGTTCAGCCTTGCTGCGGCTGTGTCCAGTATCTTCATTGCAAGACACTAAATTGGTGACGAAGGTGGGATGGCGTCCCGCAAAGTGAACATTGCTCCTTTCGACACCTCGAACCCAGAGAGATGGGAACTCTACGAGCAGCAGTTCCTCTACGCAATGGACGCTGAGGGCATCGAGGATGAAGCCCAGCGGCAAGCGTACCTAATGGCCCAGTGCGGCCTGGAGACTCTGGAACTAGCCACGAACCTCCTGACTCCGAGGCCACTCAGAGAGGTTCCCCTAGACGACATCCTCACCGAGCTGAGGAAGCATTTCTGCCCAAAAGTGTCCATCTTCCCGGCGAGGTTAGCATTCCAACAGCGAAACCAGCAGGCCGGTGAGTCTGTGGCAGAGTTCATTGCAGCCCTACGGATGCCTGCAGTGCCCTGCCGGTGGGGAATGCACCTGAGTGAGGCGCTGCTAGGCCTGCGAGACGAGGGTGCCTTGAAAAAGTTACTGGCCAAAGATGAGGGCATCTCCTTCGAGCAAATTCTGCGAATCGCCCAAGTCGGTGCAACAAGGAGAGCGGGTGTGCCGGGCAAGGACCGCAGCGGTTGGGGGGCCCCTGTCTGCGGTCCCAGTCCACAATTGCTCATACCACAGAGAGCAGGGAGCCTCCAAGCCCACTGCGTCCACCTCCGAATGCAGCGAGGACGATGATGTGCAATGAGTACAGAAGAGGTCCAAGGTTCGAGACTGCACCAGGGGAGACCGCCGCTGCGACGGATGCAGAGCATCTCATGACCGGAGCAGGTGTCATTCCGGAAGGTGGAGTGCCACAACTGCGGGCAGCACGATCACATCACCAAGGTCTGCAGGCGGCAAAGGGACGAAGGCAAGGGCCCGGCGGAATGGCCACAACGGAAAGCAGATGGAGTCAGCAGGATCTTCGACAACGACGAGCCAGAGGGACGCCGCGTGGCTCGAAGAGTTCCTGACAACCAGGACCAGGTTGTACACAGCGTGCCTTTGAGGCACCCCCGCTTCTTCATGGAGGTACAGTTACAAGGGGTCCCAGTTAGGATGGAGATAGACTCGGGGTCATTGTATTCCATCATCTCCCAGCGGGAATTTTTGCGTATTCCCCCAAATTCGCGCTCCAAACTGAGAACCCTAAGGACAAACTTACGGGACGTTCAAGGGAAGAGTATCCCAGTGTTGGGGGTGGGAGAGTTCAAGGTTCAATTCAAGTGGCACACTGCACAGTTGCCCCTAGTAGTTTTAAGGGACGGGGCCTGTTGCCTCCTTGGAACACAGTGGTTTGGCCCCCTGGGGGTTTTCATTGGGGGGGATACATGCTGTGCAGGCAAGCCCAATCACAGAAGTGTGTAACGCACACCCTGCAGTCTTCGAGAAGGGACTCGGGAAGTTCAAGGGTCCCCCAGTTTCTTTCGACATGGATCCCAACATCCGGCCCATCAGACTCAAGCCACGAAGAGTGCCATTCGCATTGAAGGACAAAATTGAGGCAGAACTGGACAAATTGGTGGGCCAGGGGATTTTGGTACCAGTAGATTCTCCCGAGTGGGAAACCCCTATTGTTATGACGCTTAAGGCTAACGGGGAGGTTAGAATTTGCACTGACTACAAGTGCACCATTAATAAGGCAATCTGCTCAAATACATACCCAGTGCCGGTAGTCAGCCACCTATTAGCAACATTGCATGGGGGGAGGTGTTTCGCCAAGCTGGATTTGGCACAGGCATACCAGCAATTAACGGTGACGCCAGCTGCAGCCACCGCACAAACTATAGTTACACATAAGGGAGCCTTTAAGGTGACACGCCTTCAGTTTGGTTTGAACTCGGCTCCCAGGATTTTCCAGTTCCTCGTGGAGCGGCTTTTGAAAGGACTTCCGGGTGTTTTACCCTACTTCGATGATGTTTTGATAACAGCGGGGGGGGGGGGGGAACAAGAATTGGCCAAGAGATTAGACCAAGTGTTAACCGTGATCGAGAAAGTGTGTTTTTTGCAGAGGAAGTTGAATTTCTAGGTTTTCGCATAACCCCTGAAGGTATTAAGCCAGCCGAGTCAAAGGTAGCAGCAGTACAGAATGCCCCACGCCCCACCACCAAACCCGAGCTACAGTCCTTCCTAGGGCTTTTGAATTTTTACCACTCCTTCCTGCCCGGGAAGGCATCAGTGGCAGAACTGCTGCATAAGATGCTGCAGAAAGACGCGGTTTGGCGGTGGGGAGAAAGTCAGGAACGGGTGTTCAGAGGGCTTAAGCAGTTTTTGTCTTCCGAGGCTATCTTAACCCATTTTGACCCTAAGAAACCCATTGTATTAGTTTGCGACGCCTCACCGGTGGGGGTGGGGGCGGTCCTATGCCACGTGCTAGAGAGCAGGTGGGAAGCCCCAGTAGCATTCTACTCAATATCCCTGTCTAAGGCGGAGCGCAACTACACACAGACAGACAGGGAAGCCCTGGCAATAGTCACAGGAACCAAAAATTTCCACGATTTCCTGTACGGTTGACTGTTCACAGTCGTGACTGACCACAAGCCCCTGCTAGGAATTTTTACCACAAACAAGCCCACCCCACAGATTTTATCCCCGAGGATGCTGAGGTGGGCAATCTTCCTCAACACTTACCAGTATGCCTTGGTCTACTGTCCGGGCAAGGAAATCAGCCACGTGGACACTCTTTCCAGGTCACCCCTCCCACAGCTAGGAGACTCGGAGTGTGAGGTAGAGCAGGACCACCAGGTGATACTAATCGAGGCCCTAAAAATTCCCCCAATACTGCCAGTGGACATCGCTAAAGCTACAGCTAAGGACAGGTCACTAGCCTTAGTTAAGTTCTGGGTACAAAAGGGCTGGCCAGTGACCTCCCCCACAGAGGAATTCATGGTATATGGTAGGAGGAGAGACGAACTGTTCTTAGAGAGGGGCTGCCTCCTGTGGGGGCAGCGAGTAGTAGTCTCTGAAGCGTTAAGATCACAGGTGCTAAAGATGCTACACATTAGCCACCCAGGAATCGTGCGCTCTAAGGCGCTAGCCAGAAGCTACTTCTGGTGGCCCAAGTTGGATGCTGACATAGAAAACTTGGTTGGCGCTTGTGAAAACTGCCAGAGCACCCGACCTGAGGAGTCCCAACTTCCCCATCGAGAACGGGACACCTCGCAGGCCGTGGTCGCACCTACACATAGATTTTTTTTGGGCGTTTCAGAGCCACCCTGTTCCTAGTAATAGTCGACGCTTACTCCAAGTGGTTGGAGGTTATCCCGATATCTAGCACATCGTCAGCCGCAACTGTGAGACAATTGTGAAAGGTATTCAGCTGTTTCGGATTACCAGACGTGATTGTGAGCGATAACACCTCAACTTTCATGTCAGCTGAGTTCAAAGCATTCATAGACATCAATGGAATTTGCCACATTACCTCTGCCCCGTTTCACCCCGTGACAAATGGCCAGGCGGAATGCCTAGTACAAACAACGAAGGATGCCTTGCGTCGGATGGGCCCCGGGGACCTGAACTTACAGTTGTGCCAATTCCTACTAGGGTACAGAGTAACACCCCTAGTGTCAGGGTTATCGCCTGCTGAACTCCTCATGCGGAGGAGACCCGCCACAATCCTCACACGCCTAGATCCAAACAGGGTGGAGGACATGGGAAGGAATATAGCGTTAGGAAGTACCAAGAGTTTTGGGGTTGGCGAGGCCATGCACTGCCGGAATTATGCGGCCACAGGGCTGACCTGGGTCCCTGGAGTAGTAGTCGGGCAAACGGGGCCAGTATCGTATAATGTCAAGACCAGCACAGGTCTCCTCTGGAGGAGGCACGCTGATCAACTCAGGAGTAGGGTGGTAAACAGGCAGGACACGGGAGCCCAAGTGGGGAATTCAGCGATAGGGTCCTCCCCCACCTGCTTATCCCAAGGGGGAGACACAGACTACTGGGGGAAAGGGGATGACACAAATCCATATCCTTTGGACCCCCAGGGCTACAGGAACGATTCGGAAGAGGAGGATTCGGAAGAGTTAGATTTTGAGTTCAGAAACTGGGGGGGGTTGGAGTGGTCCCATCTGAGCGAAGAGTGGGGTTTTTCTTTAGTCCCTAGAACCCCCGGTTTCACGTCCCTGGAGTTTACTCCTACTCCTCGACCTCCCCAATCCCAGACTCAGAGTCAGAAGCCGATCGCTAACGAGTCACCCTCTCCCGTTGCAGGACGAGAACTGAACGAACAGGGACATGCAGCCACCCCAGGGCCAAGCACAGCTGCCACTTGCCCCAAGCGCTCTTGCGGAAAGCCACATTGGCTGAAGGACTTTGTCCTTACCTAGGGGGGAGGGATGTTATGTACCAAATGCAATGCCATGAAACTCTGTAATACACCCTTAATGGAATGTAACCAATCACATCCAATTGTATCTCATCAAGAACTCATTGTAACAGGCTGCATGAGGATGTGAGCTAAGTGACCATAGGTGGCAGTAGCGAGCATCCAGCTCACATGGTACAGATTCTCCAAATACCTGAAGTGCGGGAAACCTTCCCACCACACCAGCACCTGGAGAAGATGGGTGTGACAGGCAATGATGTCACGCGGGTGGTAGCCAATGAGCTACGATACCTGTATGTTCAAATGTATAGTGCAATATAAATAGAGCTGTTTGTCCGCCATTACCACATGTTCACCCTGACTACCATGCAATAAAGTTGTGTTCAGCCTTGCTGCAGCTGTGTCCAGTGTCTTCATTGCAAGACACTAAAGCATCTTAGCCACTTGAACCCTGGACTCCGGTGCCTTAGTGGTTAAAATGCTGAAGTTGACAACTGGAAGGTCAGCAGATTAGCACTTTGAGACCCAAGTGCTGCATGACAGAATGAGCTCCTGTACATATACAGCTTTCTAGCCTTAAAAAGAGGTTAATTCATCTTAATTTGTTCTTAAAGTAGAGCTCCAGTGGAGTACATTTTACAAACCTCTTATCTTCTATTGGATTAGAATGTGGAAATAAACAGATTACTGTAACTATTTTTTTTTGTCAAAACTGGATTTAAATCACAGTAGCCTGCTTTTGGACTGCTTTTGAAGAGCATTGTACTACTTCAGAGGCAGTCTCAGTTTCTATGGAAGCTGCTTCACATTGGGATTCAGCATTTATCAGAAATGAATACACAGTTCAAATATCTGTAAAAGGAAAGTGTCTTTTATGGTTTTAAAGGTTAGATTAAAAGCAACAGGCTATGTTCTGCCATTTCCTCTTTGCTGTTCTTACATGACTCGGATCTAAGTACAATATCTTACAAGGAGTCAATTGCCTTCTATTAGAGAAAAATGATTTTGTGTGTATGTTTGAGTAGTGTGAGAGGCAATTAATGCACTCATCAATAAAACCTGAGATGAACTTATTCTCTGCACAAAGGGAGGCCTATACTCTGCTGATCTTCACAAGTCAATAATCATCTAAAATACTCATTTCTTCTTTCAAGTTGGGTATCATAAAATGTGAATGGGGCATGCATTTTTAATGCCATGACAGGAATCATAAATAGCATTTGTCTTGATTACCAGAATCTTAATACAATAAAGATTCTTCATGTCCAAGATGGAATAAAAAAAGAAGAGGAAAACTGAAACACTGAGAACACTAATAATTTGGGCAACATTTGTTGTAATTTGTTGAAACCTATTCCACCCTTCTTTTAAATAATGTAGGAGCAGGTGCTTGCATTTGATTTCAACTAATTAGCCTCTAATTTACTGTAAATATATCTTAGAATTATTTGAACAAGTCTCAGTGGAATCTTAGAGGAAACAATCTATGGGTTCAATATATCATCCAGAAGTACTGTTGGGACATTGCTAAATACATGAAGAGCTGCAGTAGTTAATAAAATCTACACATGCATTGTTAAATATGTGAAAGATAACCAAAGAAAAATGCAAACAATATGCTTCTGCTGTCTTTTAAATGTTGTCTCTTGAAAACTGAAGCACTGAGTTTGAAAAAGATGCATAATTATTTTATGTGAAGTTATATGCAATTTATGGTTCCATGTAGCTTATAGCAGATGATTATCTGTAATACATGTGAAAAGAATGCTACCATTACTATATCAAGTGTAATGGCATAGATCAGTGTAGGCAAACCTATGGTGGCAGCAGAGTCTTCTCTGTGGGCATGCGCAATGCCACGGGCAAGCCCCACACCACACCACTGGCGTCAATGGCAGCATTGCTTCCCCACACATCCCTCTCTTTCCGCCAATGGGGAGGTGAGAGGGGAGGCTGAAATCCCATCCAGAAGGCAGTGGCAGCAGAGATAAGGTCAGGTGACCAGACACTCCCCACCCACCCCTCCTAGGAATGATGTATGATGGAACATACAGTACACCCTTGGCTTTAGGTAAATCCAAGATGGGGAATTCTTGTGCCCTGAATCTTGCTATATGCTTTCAATATATTTCTAAAATACCTGAAGAGTTTTGGAGTGATTATTTGGCTCTACACTACCTGAATCTACACTAGTTTCATGTGCACCGTTTGTCACCACCTAGATTTTGGTAGGAGAAGCCTGAACTGCTGGGTCCAATCTGGGCCACGGAAGACTACTGAGTCCTACCTGGGAGTAAGCAGATTATCATACATGGCATGTACAATTGTCTGTCCAAAGCAAAAGGGGATATTTGATTAGAGGTCAGAAGAACCAGGCCCTATCTCAAAAATTCAACAATCTGGGGCAGGCCATAAGGATGCAGATGCTGAAGGTAACAATCTTTTGAGAAAATATCTGAGATTATTCTTTCTCAGAAAAGAGCCTCTTCCCTTAACTTTGCCCAATGTTCTTCAACTTTCTACCAGTTTTTCCTTCTTGTGGCCTCTGTTTCTGACCTATAAGAACTGCTGCTCTGGGACATTGTGAAAGATACAAAATGGTGACCAGATTGTTACATACAGTATCAGCCAAGAAAAGAAATTTAAAAGGGAAAAGAAATTGTCTTGCTGCCTCTGTGGCCAACAAGTTATATGCTCTACATATAAAGGGGAAAGAGTGGTGGAAAAAATTATGCTCTACCTGCAGAAATTCAGTGAAATTTTCTCTTCAGTTTCTGCCCAGAAATAAGGAAGAGAATTTTGAGACACGGGTTTCAATACAGCTCTTGTGGAGGTAGATGGCAAACAGCTAGACCAACCTGGCAATCTCTCTGAAGGAATGCAAAAATACAGTATTACAAAATGTGTGACTTAACCTTTCACCCACTATTCTGAATTTCTGTATCATATAATATTTCATACTGTGTGTGCACTACCTAATGGCAAGTGAAAGTAATGTTTTCTGGTAAAAGTAAAGGTATCCCTTGCTCAAAAGCCAGTTATATCGGACTCTAGGGTTCTTCTAGAGATATGCTAGTGCTTTGCCCTATCCCCCCTTGCACTACCGCTCTAATGTAAAGTACGCATTGTTATGATTTTTATGTGCTAATTTGTACGATTCTATCATAAATGTATAGTATTATAAAAGGAAAAACCCTCTTTCAAGCTAAATAGAAAACAGAGAGCTGAATAGAATGAGAAAAGTGCTACTTCTTAATGATTCATAGCCAATACATGAGTGAATGTGAGTGAGAGGTAAAAATATATATATGTGTGGTGATGAAAGAATGGACACCGTGCATATGGAGGGACTCTGCAGTGACTAAAACATTTTTCCATTCTTGGTTCTCTGACAAAACAGATGAGGACATGGGATGGATAGAGCAGTCCATTACCATTCCATGCCAGTTTTATATATGTTCATTCAAAGTCCATTCCATCCTATTAACTTGTTAATTTTGAATTCCATCCCAACATCTATATATTTCTATGCATTTTATACCCAACGATGCTTTTTATGGACATTTCGCTACATTTCTATGAAGATGTTGCAAAATGTAGTCTACTGTGAGAAACCAGAGGATAACTATCATCCAAAGAATGGATGAGATTGATTCACTTTAATCAAAACATGTGCACACCCACAATTGTGATTTGATCCATTGTAGCTTAGCTTACTTTCTTAGCAGTCCTATCTGCACATGCTTTGAATTTTCTAGCTTTTACCAATGGTCTTGGGTTAAATTTCACCTTCACTAAAACTGGCACAAAATTCTTATTTCATGACTCAGTGGGAGCTGGAACCTGGTTCTCTGAAGTCCACTACTTTACAGGACCATCACTTCTGTCCATTGTGCTTCTCTTTGGTTATCTGAGCAGGTGGGCTGGAATGAGGAGAATCACTCCAGCCATTCCAGTATGTCTTCTTGGTGTTGCCAGCTTTAAGTGTGATTTCCACTTCCCTCACCCTCATTACCTTCATCCTTCCCTTCTTCAAATGCTGTCACTATCCCTACCCAGGCATGGGTCCATAAGTGACAATTTTCAGACAGTAAAAGCTATTCACCTCCATCTAACTGTATCCAAAGACTTATTAGTTCCAAAGGGATCTTAAGGGAGCCTAGGATACATTTGGAGTCAGTAGGAAGCTTGTAATCACCAAATACAGCTAGGGCTGACAACGTCAGCAGAATTATGCAACATAGCTTTTAAATTGCTGGAATTAAATCAATAATAATAATGGGAAAAGATAAGGATTGGAGTGGTTTTGAAGAATGTATATTTTAAAAAATAGCTAACAACACAATTCTATATTGGTATACTTGGAAAGAATTATTTTGTGGAAGCCAGGTAATTGTTATAGGAAAACCAGGCCACACAGATAAAATACAGTAGATAGTCACTCAGACAATTCGACTGTAAGATCGGTAGTCGGTGAAACAGCAAATAGAAAGTTCATTCTAAGTTCAATATGAAATATTCAAAAATGACCACTCAAGAATGATTAGGCAGTGTTGCCATAAAGGAAACCTGCAAGGACTGCATCATGTCATCTCTACTACTTTTAAAGAGTGAATCTGTTTTTAAATGGATTTTTACAAATTTTCCTTTTGTTGTTATTTTATCCTTTTAAAATATAGTATGATAATGTAATGGAGGGTAGTCACCCTTGAGTGGCTACAGGGAGTGTAAAGGACCTAAAAGAGACATCTCTGTAGAATGCAGTAGTTTGATCAATATTCTACACAGAAATGGACAGGAAATCTCCTGAATTTGCCTTTCTCAACATTGTGGTCTTTGGATATGTTGAACTGTCATGCCGATCATCCCTCTGTATATGAATATGCCAGGGCCGCCATCAGAAATTTCTGGGCTCCGTACTGAGCAATCCTATTGCCCCACCACCACATACACACGTTTTGGCCACGCCCCTCTGCAGTGTGTGAGATAGACTCGCTACATGCAAAGCAAGATATGCCACACCTTAATTCATTATAATTGTGATGATCATGGCATACAGCATACATGAGATTATGTGATAATTATGGGGTACATGAGATTGAGAGGTTGGGGTTTTCATAAACTGTAAACCATAGGCATCAATATTATATACCATAGGCAATAATATTATAACAAAGTAAGGCTTGAACTATCTTGCTTTGCATGTCATGAGTCTATCTCACATATTTGTTTCACCTTTTAAGTTGCGTTACTGAACTGAATGAACATTTGTACAATATTCTAGTTTTCCGAGTTTCACCTGTATCTACTTGCAATTTGTTGCTTTCGAACTGCTAGGTTGGCAAGAGCTGAGACTGAGATGGGAGCTCATTCCATCCACATGCGCACAAACACACTATGGGGTGCTGTTTGTGTCTGCAGATGTTTCCGTGGTAATGTGGCAGGCATGACTAGACACTGGAGTGCATGGAACACGTTTTACCTTCCTACCGAAGTGGTCCCTTCCCTATTTATCCACTTGCAATTTCTTGCTTTTGAACTGCTAGGTCAGGGGCAGGAGCTGGGACAGAGGATGGGCGCTCAGAAAGAGGGGGCAGGGGGAGGGACCCAAGAAAAGGGAAGTGGCAGGGCAGAGAAAGAAGGAGGAAGAGGTAGAGAGGAAGGGAAGAAAAAAGGAAAAGAAATGAAAAGAAAGGAGGAAAGAAAGAAGGGAAGAGAAAGAGGAGAAGAATGAAGGAAGGGGAATAAGAAGGAAAGGGAAGGAGCCTGCGGCAAGTGCTTCCAAGCGCTTCTCCTGCCAACTGGTGAAGCCCATTCGCCTCTTGCTCAGCCAGCCTGCCTTTCCCCCCAGGGCTGCCGAAGTGTCAGCCCCCTTTCTCCCCCTTGCTACCACTGTGATGGGAGGAGCTTTTCACAACACAAAACACAGCCTTAAAAATCTTCCCAAAACCAATTCACTGTTTTTTTTTAAATTGAATCCGCTCCAGATGGAAGAAGGGGACAGGGGTTAAGACCTGCCCATGCCCAAGCATGTCCCCACCAACCAGCTCCCCTGCTCCCCTACCTGTGCCAAGACCAGGTCCCGGCCAGCGCCAGTGACTCAGGAGCAAAAGCAATGTGCACCCACACGCCTGGCGAGGTGGAGGTGGGGAAAAAGAGAAGAACAAAAAAAAGAAAGGAACGTAGCTCCTGCTGCTCACTCGTGCTCACATAGAATGGACCTCTCTATCCCCCACCCACCCTCTTCATTCCTTTCCTCCTTCCTTCCTCCTCCTGGCCCACCTCCCTCACGTGCCCTCTTCTCCCCCCTTCAAGGACACACAGCTTGTCAGTCGCCTCGGAGGAGGTGGAGGGGGAACGCCCCCCCCAGGGACTATTTGAAACAGGAGGGTTGGGTGACAACAAGGGTGAAGGCACAGAAAATGTCGCAGAGGAAGACGGCTATGCTCAGGGCCATTTCGGCCAGCAAGAGCCCCGGCGGCAGTGCCATCTTTTCCAGCCAGGGAGGGCGGGAGGGCGGGGTGGGTGGGACATCCAACCTGCCCCCTTCTCCATCCCATCCATTGGCTACCCACCCTGACACATAGGGACCGACCCGAGGGAGTCCCCAAGGGACCACTTTTCCCCTTGCCATTTTGGTTTCTGTTTAAACACGAAGCAACCGGCCCAGGTCCCTTAGGGCTGAATGAAAATGAAGGCGTCTCTTCAGATGGCTGCTGAGGAAGGGGAGGCGGAGGCGGGCTCATGGGGGCAGTGCCAGGCATCACCGCCCTTGCATGCTTCCCGCCATGTGTTGCCCCTGAAGGTTCAGCAGCTGCATGGATGGATGAGGGGTGGCTTTAGTGCCAGTGCCACTTCTGCCCTTATGAAGGGCCCCGGCCATTCCTTCCTGGGCCTCCATCGCATGTTGGTCACGCCCCTGGGCCTCCCCTTCAAACGTCGGTGCTGACTCACTGCAATTGATTGCCCCGCCCCCTGCTTTCTGATTCTGGTGCAAGGCTACTGGTGGTGCAGCGGCCGCATGCTGTGGTTAAAAAGAAAAGTAAAAATAGCAATTTAATTTTTTTTTAAAAAAATAAAATAACACAATGCCGTCAGGCCCCTGCCAGCACCGGGCCCAGGACGGCAGTCCCCCTTGTCCCCCCCCCCGATGGCAGACCTGGAATATGCCATGGGGATAATGCAGTGGCAGTCCAAAACCTTTGTAGGTCATTAAGAAAGCAATGCTCATCTAGGCATTGCTTACTTTCAGAAAATGAAAAGCTCAGCACAAATGAGAAGGAAAAGCTGGCATTGTTCAATGTTCAACATACCATTGACCAGATTATATACATTTTAGACAACTCATTAAAAGCTGAAATCCCATTAGTATTCTAGTGATATGATTCAACAGACCTCCATGATTGAGCAATCACACCTGGAAGCAAAGTCTGCACTCAATTTCCACTAGCAAATCACAGAATAAAGAAAATTGATTGAATAATACATGAAGTGTGAAATGTTCTTGCAATGATGCATCAGACTTTCCCACCACTTAAAAAATCCCTCCTTCCAATGATAGAATATTTGTAACTTATAATTTAGTCTTCAACTAGATGAATCAAAGATCCGCCTCTAAGTTACACCTCTGAAAAAGTAATCAAATACTGTTTAAATGTGTGTTGAAAGCCAAGATTTGCTCGTTAGAAGAAAAAAGTAACTGCAATTATTATTTTATCTTGCTTTTGAAATATGACCCATATTACCACAAACTCATGTTGAATGTGAACTAGTATGTCACTTGAATAAGG
The DNA here is from genome assembly GCA_035047305.1 of Bradypodion pumilum. Lineage (NCBI taxonomy): Eukaryota > Metazoa > Chordata > Lepidosauria > Squamata > Chamaeleonidae > Bradypodion > Bradypodion pumilum. Next base: position 124,825,518 of record JAWDJD010000005.1, on the reverse strand, counting down.
CCTATGTGTCTTTCTGTCTTATACTCACTTTTTATCTGCAATGCACACACACACACACACACACACAACTTTTATTATTCAAAAAAAATATTACCTATGCCTCTCCAATAGGCCATCATTGAATTGGCAAGACATTCCAAAGGTCCAGATATACTTTGGTTTGAATTCCTACATTGACCAGGGATTTGGACTCAGTGGCTTTATATGCTCTTTCCAACTCAGATATTCTTTGATTCTAAGTAGCTCAAATGGTTAAGATGGTGACCAGGGGTGAAAGGTCAGTGGTTCAAAACCCAAATGATGCATGATGGAGTGAGCTCCCATCTCTGTCCCAGCTCCTGCCAACCTAGCAGTTCTAAAGCAAGAAATTGCAAGTAGATAAATAGGGACCACTTCAGTGGGAAGGTAAACAGCATTCTGTGCACTTCAGTATCTAGGCATGCCTGCCACCCGTCCATGGAAATGTTTGCAGATGCAGACAGTGCTGGCTCTTCAGCTATAAACAGAGATGAGCACTGAACCCTAGAGTCGGATTTAATGGAAATTCAAAGGATGCCATTAATTTTCATTTATTTCTGTGTGAAGTAGAAGAATGTTTAGCCAATTAATGTTTATGAGGTAATGCCAATTATAAAATTGTTGCATGCCCAGGTGTCAGTTAGAACCCCACACTCCCATGTTCTCATCGACACCAGTCCCAAGGACACTTAGTCTGGGAATCTAACAGTTTGATCTATCACATGAAGATACCAAGATGGAATCTAAGATAACCATCTCACGTAATATGCAGGTGCATAACACACAGCTGGATGTCCAGGTGTCCAGCCAATTTGTCTCCTCATGTCATATTTAGGGAATTTTCACATATTTCAGATGGGGAGGTGTGAGTGGGGAAAATGTATAAAAACTGGGAAAATTAGCTTCTCAGCAGCAGACATCCAACGGCATGGGGTGACTCTGCCCATTTTCTTTTTCAATATGCTTAAATGTTAGACGACCAGTCTAATGTTTAATGGGGGCTCATCGGGGCCCAACTTTTTACCTATTTAGCTAGCTTAGCCATTTCTACTATTTTATGTTTTATGTTTCTATTTGAACTGACTTTATCCGTATGCTATTTTACTTTGTTTTTGTACCTATAAAAAGCTGCTATATTTGAACAATTGTAGTAGCGTATTTTTATTCTCCTCAAACCTTAAAGAGGAGAAGCCTTAGAATCCAGCATACAAAAACCAGAAGGGAGAGGGAGGCCATAAATTAGGTCTTTGTCAGGAGGAGTGAATTCCAGAGAAGAAGAAGAAGACTTCATTAAAAGTTCCATTCTTTGCAAAAGGAGCTTTATCAGGTTTTGCCGGAGTCTCTTCCTGTTGAGGTAATTTTTATCTAAACCCCTGGTTAACTGGACTCTGAAAGTGTCATAAAAAGGGAGGAGACATAAAATAGATGTTTGGGAATACTGGACATTCCAATAAGTCCCGCATCGCCATTTTAATTGCCAGAAATCTCTGGACAAAGAGGGGTCAGCGCAGCTCAAAACACTGTCTGCAAAGAAAAAGCAGAGAAACCTCTAGATAAGGATTTATGCCTGCCTTGACACCATAATAAATGACTCTCTGTTCAGCAGTACAGAAGAAGAGTCAATTTTACACCTTTTGACATCGGATAAGACTGACTTTTGAGCAAGTGTGACCTTAAGCTTCTTCCTTTATATATATATAATTTATATATATATAATTTTATTGAATATTCAAAAGAATAAAAACAAAACAACTATCAACAAAAGAAAAACTACAATTACAAATACAAATACAACAAAAAAGAAGAAAAAGAAGGAACAAAGAAAAACAATAAAACCAAATACTGTTTTAGCATTATGATACTTCCGCACCCTTCATTATAACTCAGCAAATACTCTGATACATTTTAGTGAATTATAAAACCCATTACTATTATATATATTTCTTATTCAGTTCAACAATCCAATTCTATACTCATTTATATATACATATGTATTACCTTATTTTTTTGGACAGAAGCTTACTAGACTATTACAGTTCCTTCATAAACCACTAAAGCAAAACAAAAATACAATAATAAAAACACAATAACAAAAAATAGAGTCATAAAACACACCCAGTGTATTATACAATGCCTTGGAGGATGTGGGATATCATAGTACTCATTCACTGTTTCCAGTAACTCATTTGGTCTGGTTCTGGCCTACTCCCTTCTCCTCCAGTCAATGTGCAATCCACAAATAATTGCCATATTTTCCAAAATCTATTTTCTTTAATTATACCCGTCAACTCCCATGTTTACTTTTCATTCAGGGCGAGATCCCACATTTCCTTATACCACTCTTTGATTTTCAAAATTACGTTGTTTTTCCAATTTCTAGCAATACATTGTCTACTTGTTGTCAACATTATAGACAGTAACTCATTTTTATCCACATCTAAATTCAAATTATCCATGTCCATCAACAAGACAGTACTCGGCCGCAATTGAAGTCTCATCTCCATAATCATACAAATTTCTTTCTTTTTTAAAATAAAAAATATATTAAATTGTTCAATAATAACAACCAAACAACAACTACAAAATTAAATACAAATATTAATACAATACAGGTACTAAAACGCTACATATACTCATACCTAAAATACAATACAATACAAATACAAGCAGGAAAGAGAAACAACAAAACAAAACAAATAAAAAATAAGTAAAATAAAACAAGAATACATCAAAATACTAACTTGGCAATGCAACACTTCAATAGCTATTTTTCATTATCTTTCAAAATATTATCATAATCATATTCTATACTCTTTTATTCCTTTACAATATTTAATAAAAACTGCTTAAACTATTACATTGCTTTTTTACAACTGCCAAATCTAAACAAAAGTACAATTTTAAAATACAATAACCAATATCCACATTACACCCCCTGTATATTAAACAATGCCCTGGAAAGTGCAGCTTATCATGGTGGTTTTTCACTACTTCCAAAAACTCATTTGATCTGGTACTGGCCTACTCCCTCCAACTCCCATCAATGAGTAATCCACAAATAGTTGCCATATTTTCCAAAATCTTTCTTTGATTATACCTTTTTTCACATTCAATTCCCATGTTAGTTTATCATTCAATGCAAGATCTTGCAATACATTGTCTTTCCGTTGTCAATAACTCTTTTTTATCCTCATTCAAATTCATATTGTCTACATCCATCAATAAAACATTACTTGGCCCCAGCTTAAGTCACATCCCCATAATACCACAAATCTCTTTCTAAATTTCGCCCAGAAATCTTTTACCACGTTGCAACTCCACCACATATGTTCATACTTTCCCATTGTATTCTTACTTCTCCAACACATTTTATTTTTATCGTTATCCATCTAATGCAACCTCACTGGGGTCAGGTACCATTTCCATAACATTTTAAAATTATGTTCTTTTACCCTGACAGACATAGTTCTCATGATCCTTTTCTTCCATTTATTTTTCCAAACCTTTTCTGTGATTTTTATATTCAAATCTTGTTCCCAATTTTTTCCCAATGTTTCTTGTGGATTACCTTCTTTTTTTAAAATCATATATTTTACTAACCATGCCCTTAATTCAAATTTCTCCCTTTCTTACTTTCCATATCAATTCCTCTAATAATTCCTCTAATTCAGTCCTACCTCTTTCCAGAATGGCTTCCATTTATTTAGCAATGCTATCTGAAACCAGTTCAGCCTAATAATAATAATAATAATAATAATAATAATAATAATAATAATAATAATAATAATAATAATAATAATAATAATAATAATAATAATAATAATAATAATAATAATAATAACAACAACAACAACAACAACAACAACAACAACAACAACAACAACAACAACAACAACAACAACAACAACAACAACAAACACAAACAACAACAATGTTTTATTTATATACCGCTTAATCTCAGCCCGAAGGCGACTCAAAGCGGTTCACAAATGAGGCATGCTGCCTCATCTGAGTATACAATTCTAATTTCTTCTCCCTATTTCTGCAAACTAGGATCCAGTCTCTCAACAGAAAAACATCATTTCTAAAAAGAACTTCCTTCACCCTTTTATCTTTTTTTTAATTTTTTTAAAATTTTTATTTAAATCTACACATTACATAATAACAAAAACAAACACATCAACTTAATACAGGACATTCACCATGTGCTATTTACATTGCCATATGGGACAGAGTTACTTAATTCTTATATGATTCCTTTCCAAAAGGAATGCTGATCCGGCGTTGGCTTCTGACCTTGATCCTTATGCAGTATATAGTCTATAAAACATCTCCACGTGTCTTGAAATTTATTTTCTTTTATTAGTCCTTTTCTTAAATTTAGTTCCCAGGTAAGCTTATTGTTTAAAGCAATAGTCCATAACTCATTGTACCATTCGTCAATTTTTGGAATAACATCATTCTTCCATTGCCGCGCTATACAGTGCCTGGCACCTGATAACATGACTGCCATTAATTCCCTTTTACTATAATCCACCTTATCAACATCCGTTAGTAGTACTATAACTGCGTCCAATTTAACCTTTACATTCAAAATTTTCCCAATTTCATACTCTACACTCATCCAGAATGGCTTCAACTTCTTACACCCCCACCACATATGCTCGTACGTTCCTATATCCTCCTTACACCTCCAACATATATTTAATTTTGTCTTGTCTATTAAATGCAATCTCACAGGGGTCATATACCATTTCCATAATAACTTGTGGTTATGCTCCTTAATGCTTACTTATAACATTTTCATGATTCTTCTTTTCCACTTTCTATTCCAACATTCATCTGTGATTTTAACATTTAGATCTTGTTCCCATATTCCTCTTAATGCTTTTTGGTATTCATTAGAATCATCCAATACTTTATATAATTTACTAACTAATCCTTTAACTTCTATTTGACCATTTCTTAATTTATATACTAGCTCCTCAAATTTTGTCATGTCCCTGTGTAAGCCTATTTCTTCCCTGTATTTTTTATTCCAACTATTCAGTGTGGCAACTTGAAGCCAATTTAGTTTCAACTGTTTACAAATTTCTGACATTTTCTCCTCATCCTCACAAACATCTAACCATTCCTTTAATAAAGTTACTTTATATCTTTTCATTATTTCATTGGTCTAAAAGTAGTGGGAATGATTTTAAATCCCTTAACTCCAAAATTGGTGATAACCCTGCGGATAATTTGTTTTTCAATAGTGTCCATGTTCTAAAGAGTGTCTTTAGCATTTTATTCGCGATATTAATTTTAACTGTTTCTTTGCCTAGAAATATTAGTGATTCGTCGCCCAATTTTTCACGTAATTCAATCTCCCCCCATATCAATTTTTTCCTTATTAAAATTTTACAAATATTTTTCAGATGAAATGCCCAATAATAATTTGTGATGTTCGGGATTCCTAAACCACCCTTTTATTGTGAAAGATACCACAACGTTTTCGATATTCTAGCTTTTTTCCCATTATCGCAATAATTATTTATTAAATTTTGAAATACATTTAGTTCCTTCCTTTTAATATTAATTTGTAGAGTATCAAATAAAAAATTTATTTTAGGTAACAATTTCATTTTACACAACAATACTCGACCAAACCAGGATAAATTTAGTTTTTTGTATCTTATAATCTTTTCCTTTAACTCCTTTTCCAATTTGTCATAATTCAATATCTTTAAATCATCATACTTGTTTGAAATGTTTATTCCTAAATACTTAATACTAGACCTGATCTGTAATTTAATTCTGGATTTTATAACTTCTTGTGCTTCAACATTCCCATTAAAAAATTGCCTCTGATTTATCCCAGTTAACTTTAAGCCCCGTCACCCTATAAAATTCTTCTACGTGTGCATATACTTTTTCCAATGACTTTTCAGGATGTTTTAACATTAATAATGTGTCGTCTGCATACTGGCTAATTTTTATCCCATTTAGACCTATCATGTCTGTATCTTCTCTTACCACATTAGCAATTAATTCCATGACCATTATAAACAGTGAAGATGACAGTGGATCCCCTTGTCTTGTGCCAGCTTCCAACTTAAATTCCTCTGTTAATTCATCATTTATTTTTACTCTTGCTGATCCCCTTTGATATAACTGCCCAATTACTCCACAAAATTTCGAACCGAATCCATACTTTTCTATAATTTGTTTTATGGTAATCCACTGGATAGAATCGAAAGCTTTGAATATATCTAATGAAATAAAACCCGTGTGATCTCTTTGCTGCTGTGCAATGATTGACATGTCAAGTATCCTCCTTGTCAGGTCCGACATGAACCGACCTCGCAAAAACCCTGCTTGATCTTTTTGAATATAGTTACCTAAAAATTTATTCAACCTATTGGCCAGAACCGCAGTAAAAATCTTTGCATCCTGATTCATCAGCGAGATCGGTCTATATGATTCGATGTTTTCCACGTTTTTTCCTACTTTTGGTATTAAAATAATAACTGAGTTATACCATGATGCCGGTACTATACCTCCATCCATTACATGATTAAATACCCTTTCAATCCTTGGTATCAAAACTTCCTTGAAATCCTTATAAAATCCCACAGACAAATCGTCTTCACCAGGGTTTTTACCCACCCTTAACTTATCTATAACATCAGTAATTTCTTTAGAGGTTATTCTTTCATCCATGTAATTCCTAGGTTCTTGATCTAATTTTATCCTTGACCATTTATTTAAATAACTTTTTAACTCAACATCATTTATATCCTTTTTAGAATAAAGCTCCCTATAAAAATTACTAGCAATGTATATCTTATCTTTCATTTTGTTACATCTTTCCCCATTACTGTTTATCAAAATCTGAATGTTTCTACTATTTTTCTTTTCCTCTGCAACTTTAGCCAGTAGTTTAGAATTTTTATTACCATACTCAAAATAGTTTCTTTTAAGATAAATCAAATTCTTTTTAACTTCTTCAATATCCTTTTCAATAATTTTCATTTTCAAACCCTGTAATTTATTAAACACATTTCTATCACCTGATCTTACATGTTCTTCTTGCAACTTCCTTGCTTCGTCCTCTATTAATTTTAAATTTTTATTTTCCTGTCTATTATTCCTACATGAAAGTTGTATACTTTCCCCCTGAAAATTGCCTTCATGGTGTCCCATAAAACTCCATCATTAACATCATTAGGGTCATTTATCTCCCAGCATTCATTCCACTTTTTAATTATTATTTCCTTACTCTTTTGATCCCTAAACAATTTTGTATCATATCTCCATGCCCCAATACATTTTTTCTTACCATCAATTCTAATTTCTAAACACATTTCAGCATGGTCCGATTCCTTAAATAATCCAATTTTAATATCTTCAACTTTACTTATCAAGTTTTCTGAAGTCAAAAAGTAATCAATCCTTGAATAGGAGTTGTGAGCTTGTGAGAAAAATGTAAAGCCCCTTTCTGAACCCCTGATATCTCTCCTTACATCACGTAATCCCATTATTTTTAGCCACCTATCTATAACAGAGTTATGCCTGTGTCTCAACACCTTTGTGGTGTCTAGACCCGATCTAATTAGATTAAAGTCTCCGGCAATGATTACATTTTCATTTCTTATCTTTTGAGATACACCATCTAAGAATTCCTCTTGGTTCTCATTTGGTGCATAGATATTAGCAATTAATATTTCCTCCTCATTAACCGTTCCTCTAATTATGACATATCTCTCTTCAGGGTCAATAACAGACTTTAGTTTTGTAAAACCCAATCTTTTAGAAATTAATATTGCGACCCCTCTCGATTTTGAATTACCAAATGCTTTCTCATAATGCTCTATTCCCTTTAGATACAAGTTGTTTACATTATTGTTTTTCTGATGGGTCTCTTGTAAACAAATCACATCAGGATTATTTCTCCTAATAGCTGCTTCCACATGTTTCCTCTTAATTATATTGCCAAAGCCTTTGACATTCCATGATACAATTTTAATTTTCTTCATACTTATTTATGTTACATCCTATTAACCCAATCCCTGTCTCACATTGGCAAGTGCTCAACATACTACATAACCCATCCCACAAATAATACAATAACTGAACACAAAACATATAACAAAACTTCTTCACCCTCCCCACCTTTCCTAGAAAGAACACCCTTGAAAATCAAGGAGGGGAGGGGGGGAGTGTGCAATTGTGTGAGCCTAGCTCATAATCATCCTGCATAACATCAACATAATTCTTAAATCAACTTTATATGCCACATCCATATACTTTATCCTCCCTTCTTAATGTGTGCTTTACATGTCTCAAATATATTGTGCCTAGACAATTTACTCATATTAGCAATTCTTATCATGAGTCATATACATTCCTGATAATATCAACTCATCTTTAAGGTCTTCCCATTCCTTGGTGTTACTTTCAATTATTTTCGCATCCACTAAAACATCTAAAACATATAATCCTTCTTTTATCATATATGACTTTCCAGAATTTACAAATTTTTTTTGATGAGAGCCAAAAATATGAAATCCCTTTTTCTCTTAGTTTTTTTGTAATTGGTTTTAACTGCATTCGCCAAGGCCATTATTCAACAGAGATATCATTGTAAACCTCTCTGTTATTTCCCTCTAACTTCAATGCCTCCGAACCGGAATTCCTGATATGCTGCATTAAGGTCAACTTCAAACCTTCACTCACAAATCTCACCAACACATTTCTATTTCCATTGTTATGCTTCTTTGCACCTAACCTATGTACAATTATTATATCCTCAGCCACAAAGCTCCTCCCCATCTTTAAATCATCTAACCATCCCAATAATCTGATCTTTAACTGATCCGGTCTGCACTCAGGAAGATTTCGAATTATCACATTACATTTTCTATGTTGATTTTCCAAAAATTCTATTCTTGCCTGATGGTCGTCTACCTTCACTTCCTCTTCCTTCACTTTTTCTCGCACTCCCTGTACTTCTTTGGTCAATACTTCAACCTCTTTTGTGCTCATGCACATCCCTTCCTTTAATTCAGATACTTCTTTCATAATACTTGCTACTTCAGCTTTGGTAGATTCCATCAACCCTGACATCATCATCAACATTTTTTGTTGGAATGCGTTAAAACTTTCTTGTTGTAGCTTAATATATTCTTGATTGTCTCGAACTCGCTGCTCTTCTAATGTTTCAAATTTTGTTTGGAGAAACTTCTCCAACCCTGCAAGCTTTACTTCAATGGAACTCCTAGAGTCATTCATATCTGTTTCCTGAGTCTTATCCCTTTCCCTAATTTCAAGCACCTTCTCTACCGTTACTTTCTTTTTTATAGCCCCCTGAGTTCTGTCTTCTTCATCAGTAGTCACCTGCTCAGTCTGTTCTACTTCTAATTGTTGTTTAAATTGTTGCTTTTCTTGACACTTCTTCCTTGCTTCCATATCTGCTCTAAGAATTCTCAGTTCTTCAGCCTCTCTGATCTCGTCCTGTAAAGATCTCCTCCTACCTTCACTTTCAGCTCTTACTAGCCTACCTGTCCTTAACCAAACTGGATCTAATTCTATCTCTTGCCTTAACAATTTGCCCTTCTCTCTACGATTCATCCGAATTTAATAGCAAATAATTCTATAATACTACAATACTTTATCACCAAACAGTATACAATGCTCTAATTTCACTAATCTAACCCTTATACACACTTAACAATTTTATTCTCTGTACACCTATCTAATCAGATGACGCGGTCAACCATTTACTTTGCTTAGTATTGTAATATTATATGACTTTCTATTTTCTGTTTCCAAAATGATTCTAGGACTGCTCAGCTTTCTATTTAAGTTAACACTCTCAAAATAACTTTGTAACACAGCTGCGTTTCAAGATAAGATAAAATAGAGAGCTGTCCTTGACTCTGGTAAAACCCTGAAGATACCAGCTGAAATGTGCTTCAGTGATTAACTGCTGTTATCTTAAGAACAGTACTTCAGTTTCTTCTTTCTTCTTAATGATGAAACACTATAACCGTCTCTAGTTCAAAACTTTATTCCTCGTTCTCAGCACCCCTTTATTCCAAAGAAAGATGTTCAGGACTCTCAGTATTTTCCCACTTTCTCTCAGTATTATGATTACATTAACCACTTAAGCAAAAATGCCTATATACTTTGTCCATTTGTCCATTCAAATCAAAAAAGCACCAAAAAGCACCAATGGAACCGCAGAATCTTCCTTCTTTACAGTCAAACAGGGTGGTATGTGAGTCAAATTTAATAGTACTCTGTAAATTCCAAAACCACACTGCACTCCCTCACCGCTCTTCAAAACTCGCAGAATAAAAGTTCAGGTGACAGTGTGCTTTGTTCCTCGGGCCACCCAAAACGACTGCTCAGGAATAACAATAATAACAACAGGGGAGGGGGGAGCAAATCACGCTCAGCCCACAGCACCAACAGTTCTTGTTCCAGCAACCCGGGACCATTTTTTTTACTCTTTGTCAACTGTTTTCCACCTCCTCCTCAGTACCGATTTCACCTTTGTTCCGGTTCTCGTTCTGCCTTTAATCCTCACTCGCCGCATCTCTACTTTCAAGTTCGTCCACCTCGCCTCACCTCCCCAACAGCGGGATCCAACACAGCCTTACAGCCTTACAGCCTCCAATTTTTTTTTAAATTTTTTTCTTTGTTTTCACCCACTTATTGGAGTACACTGTCAATATCCCTTGGAAAAAAAACAACTCACGATACTGGTAAACTGCCACTGCGATTTCTGGAACTGCAAGCCTCTGAGTCTCTGAGCCTCCAAGGCTCCCGACTTGCTGTTTGAGCGCTTGGGCACTTGGACGCACCAACTCCGTCCCTGGGCTCCACAGCTCTGCAGGTTCTACAATACAAGTTTTTAACCAGGAAACTAGGATTTTCAGACCACTAACATCTTTAGACACTTCTTCCAATTATTCATTCAAAAATTTCTTGAGTTTTGCACACATATATCCACATTTGTGGCTCCCCTTTTCCAAGCAGAGACTAAAAAACGCTGCTGCTCAGGTCGTCTCCATGCCACGCCCCCCTGGAGGGTGCTTGTTATTGGAAAGTTTTTTATATCCTCTATTTCTGTTATCGGGGATATATCTGGTACTAATTCCTTATTCACATTCTTCTATATTTCCACCATTATTTTCATCATATTATTCTTGGTAACTATTTTTCCTATATCCCTGCCTAAAAAATTTTTTTATCCACTTGAGCTAGTTCCTTCATTTTGATTTCTTCCCAAATCGCTGTCTCCCTCATTAAAACTTTCACTATATTTTTAACTTGAAAAGCTCTATAATAGTTCACATTTGGCAATTCTAATCCCCCCTCTTTCTGGGATAAGTACCAAAGGTTCTTTGCTATTCTGGGTTTACTTCCACCATTACAATAATTATTTATTAAATTTTGATATTCCTTGATTTCTTTATCATTGAGTCGAATTGGCAGGGTATCAAACAGGAAATTAATTCTTGACAATAGCCTCATTTTACACAGTGCCACCCTGCCAAACCAAGACAACTTCACTTTTTTATATTGCTGTATTTTATCTTTGATTTCTTTTTTCTGTTTTTCATAATTCAATCTTTTAAAGTCATCACATCTGTTTGAAACATTTATTTCCAGATATTTCAAACTATCCCTCACCTGTAATTTAAATTTACCTTTTAATTTCTCTTGCTCTTCTTCATCAATATTGCATATTATCAACTCTGATTTATCCCAATTTATTCTTAACCCTGTCATCTGCTTGAATTCCTTTAAATGTCCTTGTATTTTTTCCTTCCCAGGATGTTTCATAAACATGCCTTCCCAGGATGTTTCATAATTAACAAGGTGTCATCTGCATACAAGCTTATCTTATTTTCTAATACTCCTTCAATACATTTATTGTCTCTTATGACATTCACTAATACTTCCATTGCCATAATAAATAATATTGGTGATAACGGACAACCCTGCCTTCTAATTTTACTTCTTCCGTAAAAACATCATTTACTTTGACATTGGCAGAACCATATTGATATAATTGCTCAATCATTTTTCTATCCCCAAATCCATAGCATTTAATTATCTCATTAATTGTTACCCATTGCAATGAATCAAATGCCTTAAAAATATCTTATGATAATAATCCTACTTTCTCTTTAGTATGTCCCACCGTATCTATTACATCTAGGACTCTCCTTATCAGTAGAGAGGAAAACAGCTTTCCGTGTCTAGTCATGCCTGCCACATGTTCACAGAAATATCTGCAGACACAGACAGCATTGGCTCTTTGGCTGTAAATGGAGAAGAGCACTGAACCCTACAGGTATAACTACCTTTTATTAAGATGAAAGCTCTATAATAGTTCACATTTGGCAATTGCTCAACTACTAAAATTTGTCAGAAGGATAGACTCAAATTTCAGAATGACAGAAGAATTGTGTGTACTGCAGAGTCTGAAAGGCACTACAACTGCAGAACACATTCTTTAAGGTGTGGGAATCAGTAGAAAATCTTGGTATAAGTTGGGATAAATTGAACGGTATTACAACTGATGGTGCAAGAAATATGATGGGAAGTAAAATTGGTGTAGTTGAAAGACTCAATGAAGATATACTGAAATTAAATGGTACACTTGCCAAGCAATTTCACTGCATTATCCATCTGCAATACTTCTGTAGTATTGTTCTTCAGCTGGAAAGTGTGATGCATATTGTTACATTAATTAAATCAGGAAGACAGGCCTTACTCATTGTCATTTTTTTAAAAAAGATTCTTTTTATTTAAATACTTTATTTTCCAACAAAACAGAAGAAAAAGCCAAATAGTAAAAGATAAACATTATCAATTCCCACACACAGACCTACCCCCTCTCTCCCCCATGTTGACTTCCAGCATCCCAGTCACCATCCCCTTAACATATAATTCCCTTATAATTGTTTAACCAAATATCTAAACACTTCTAATACATCAGAAACCAATATTAGATTCAATAAATATTATATCCAATCATTAGGCCTTCAGATCAGGATCTTTCTCAAAGTGTTTGATTAATTTTCTCCAGTCAGTCCAGAAACCATACGGGTCTTCATCTCTTAATTTCCTAGTAAGTGTATCCATGTCCATATAGTGTAACATTGTCCATTTCCAGTCTTCAACACTAGGAAGTTTTTCTTATTTCCAATACTGAGCAAATAACATTATTGCAGCAATCAACATATACCATATTTAAAAGAACTATGAGTTTTGTACTTTTCATACCACATATAAGCATGCCACCTAAACATGTTATCATATCCTTCTAAGGCTAATAATTTCCTATTTTGTAATAAGATCCATTCTCTTAGCCTTGCTATAGAAACAGCTTCATGATATAATCTAAGATTTGGGAGATTAAGGCCTCCCCTTTCATTCGAGTCACACAACACTTTCATTTTTATCCTGGTTTTTTTCCCTGCCCACACAAAATCAGATAATTTCTTTTGCCATTTATCAAGGTTTTTCTCATCTTTTCCAATTGTTATCGTCTGAAACAGAAACATGATTCTAGGTAGAACATTCATTTTAATTACAGCAATTCTACCCATCAGAGAAAAATGCAATTTGTTCCATTTCAGCATATATCTATCAATTTCCTTCCAAAGTTTTTCATAATTATTCTTAAATAGATCAATGTTCTTAGTTGTTAAATACACACCCAGGTATTTCACTTTATTTGCTACCTCACATTCTGTTTGAGTTTATAATTCAAGTTGTTTCTTCTTGGTCATGTTTTTACATAAAATTTTGGATTTTTGTTTATTTAGATAGAATTCTGCTACTTCTTCAAATTGATTAATTTTTGATAGAAGGTGATGCATATTTTTTAAAGGTTCTTCCACACAAAAAAACCAATATCATCAGCAAAGGCTCTTCATTTATAAAAAAAAACTTTCAACTTTAATCCTTTTATCAAATATTCTTCCCTCACTTCTGTCAACAGAACTTCTAAAACCATAATGAAAAGCAAGGGAGAAAGAGGACATCCTTGTCTGGTACCTCTTTGAACATCAAATCTTTCTGTGAGGTCATTATTAATTAATACATTTGCCTTTTGAGAGCTATAAATTGCTTTCACAGAATTAATCATTCCTTCTCCCAAGTTATATCTTTCCATCAATGAAAACATAAAGTCCCAGTTTACATTGTCAAAAGCTTTTTTTAGCATCTACAAAGATTAGACCAATTTCTTTATCTGGGTTCTTATAAAATTCAATTATGTCCAACACAATTCTAACATTGTCTTTAATCTGTCGATTCGGCAAGAAACCTGCTTGTTCTTCCTTAACATGATTAATCAAAAAGGATTACATTCTCTCAGCTATAATTTGGCAAAGATTTTATAATCATTATTCAAAAGTGAAATGGATCTATAGTTCTTAACATTAGTCAAATCTTGCCCTTCTTTGAGAATCAGCGAAATTGTAGTTTCATTCCAGCTCTTCAGAATTTTTAAAAAGTTATTACATCATTCATCAACTCTTCAAATACTGGAATCAATTGATCATTGAATACTTTATAGAGCTGCGCTGTTATCCCATCAGGGCCTGGAGCTTTTCCAGAATTTGTCTCTTTTATAGCTTTCTTGATTTCTTCTTGTGTTATTAAGCCACTCAGTTTCTTTTTCATATTCTCTGATATTTTAGTGATTTTTACTTTATCCAAATAATTTTCTATTATTTCCTTGCCTATTAGATGCTTTTGAAACTGTCTGGCATAGTATTTTTAAAAAGCTCTTTCAGTGTCTTTTTGCATAGTCAGTTCTTTACTTTCAGAGACAATTTTGGAAATTATTTTTGCTTCTCTTCTTTTTTTAATTGCCAGGCTAAATACTTGCCAGGTTTATTAGCCCATTCAAAATTCTTTTGCTTGAATTTTTTAAAGTTCTATTCTACCTCTTTTGTTAAAATTGTATCCAGTTGTTGTAAAACCTTAATTTGTGTCAAAATTATCTTTTCACCAGGTTTTTCCTTCAATTCTCTTTATTTTTCTTTTCTTTTATTCTGAATCTCATTGATTCTAACTTCTTTTTCCAGTTTTCTTTGTTTGTTTAGTGAGATCAGTTTACCTCGAATTACTGCTTTATAGGCATCCCAGACCACATCCAGATTAATGTCTTTATTCCAGTTAATCTTGAAATAATATTCCATTTCTTTTTGGATTATTTCAATATTTTGTTTTTCTTTTAGTAAATTTTCATTTAATCTCCATTTAAAAGTTCTTCTTGATCTACCTTCAATCAATACTGGATTGTGGTCAGAGCACACTTTTGGCATGATTGTAGCTTTCTTAAATTGTGATCTCAATTCCTTATCATATCAATTCCAAATCATATCAATTCTGGAAAAGGAAATGTCTCGATCAGAAAAATGTATATTCTTTGCACTGTCCATTGATTTCTCTCCAGATGTCAATTAGGCTTTCTTGTTTTATCAGTTCAAAAAAGACCCTAGGTAATTTCCCATCTGTTGCATATTTTTCTTTGAAGTTTTCCTGTCTAATAGGTAATTTACAGTTCCATTATAATCACCCATCACAATAAGATTGTCACTATCAAGTTCGTCAAGTTTTCCAATCAAGTCCTTAAAGAATTCATTTTTTGGTTCCATTCAGTGCATAGATCCCAACTAAAAGGAGTTTCCTTGAGTTTACAGTTATTCCAACAAGGAGTTGCCTCCCTCAAGAATCGCTGCAAATCAGCTTTGGTTGTAAAGCCGGTTTTATATATATTACAACTCCTATTTTCTTTGTCTAATGATGCAAATTTTAATCCAAGCTGTTAATTAATAATTTTTCATCTTCTTTTTAAATATGAGTTTCCTGTAATCAGATAATATTACAAGTTTGTTTTTTCAACCAATGTATAACATTTCTCCTCTTCTAAGGAGAATTAAATCCATTTACATTCCAAGAGATTAATTTGTATTCCATAATTCTAGGGTTTTGTAATTAAAGTCCTTATGGTGTTGTCCTAAAAATTGGGTCATTTCATACTGTGATCTTATCTTCTTTCGTACACCATTGTAAGTAAAGGAAAGTCCCTCTGGAAATTCCCATCTGAATCTGATATTCTTCTTTTTCAGCTCATCTATCATAAATTTATAAATTTTCCTTTTATCTCTTACAGATTTTGGTATTTCTTTAGGCAGTGTAATCCGTTTGTCTTTTATGTCAAGTGGATGTTTATAATTTTTGAGGAAAATTTCTACTTTTATGCATTTCTTAGTAAATTGTACTATGATATCTCTTCGGAGCTTTTTCCTTCTTGCATACTCTGAGTTCACTCGGTAAATTTTATCACAGTCTGATCCCAGAGATTCATCATCTTTCATTTCCATGTATTTATTCAGCTCTCCAATGATGAGATCATTGGTATTTTTTGTTTCAGAGTCAGGCACACCTAGCAGATGCAACCAATTTTCTGTTGCTTTAACTTCCAACATGACAATACGATTGTCTTTGATTCCTTCACTGATTACAATATTGTCCATTCTTTGGCTTAGTTCCTTTACCTCGGACTTTAAATCTGCAGTCGTTTCTTTCAAAGTTCTAATCTCTGTTTGAATTCCCTTCATTTGCTCTGTTAATCTATTGTTCATTTTTCCATCTGCTCAATTATTCTTTTTTCCCAAGCTTCCATTCTTTTCTCAAAAGCTTCTGTGGATTTTTTTACCATTTCATGGATTGCTTTAATCTCTTTTGACAGTTTGTCCATTGTGACAAGTATAGTCATGGCTTTAAGAATGTCGGATCTTGTCCTTGGACTCACCACGATGGTGAGAGAGAAAAGTTAGTCTTCCAACTCCAGGTGGCAGCCACAATGTCTTGTTGGTATTTATTTGCAGAGTAGGTCAGTTACTTCCTTCAGGATGACTTTCTTCCCTTTCTTTTCCACTTCCGGTCTTTACCTTCTAGTCACACCGTCTCACTCCCCAATCATCCAGTCTGCTCTTTGTAATCACTGATATAGCTGTAGTCTCACGAGATTTGTCTCTGGAAATCTCAGTCTATTAGCTCTCGCGAGACTTCACTACCTGTTTGACCACGAATACTTAAAGCTGAATCTGTTTCCTTTTAAAATACAAGCACTTTAAAAGTAACAGTTCTCTGCCGGGGTCAAACTGATCTCTTCTCTGGAAGCCCAGCTACACACCCGTATGCTCTCTTCAGATCTTATATTGTAAGTTGCTTCAAATTAATGTATCTTTCTTGTCTTGTTTTCTTCCTTATCTTTCTTATTAATATAAAGTAGTTCGTACCTTTCAGTAGGCTTCTGTAACCGGGCTGCTCCCTTGGTAAAATAGATGATAGTTTCAGCTACAAAAATGAGCATCTTGGTTCTGAATTATGTCGTATACACGACTCAGAGACAATCTGTGGAGCTGGAGGCTACTTTACAGCGAGTGCCCTTCAAAACGAAATGGCGGCCCCTACTCAGGGTAGCCGCTCCGTTGAGGTAACAACTATCAGAAGTATACTAATGCTTTCCTAGAGGTTCCTCTGCCTGGTGAACCTTATGGAGAGGGCCAAAGTTGCCTCTCTCCTTATCTTCAAGATTGCTCCATTTGCTCTCAGTGTGGGAGCAAACCTCATTCGGCCATATCCCCACAGGAAGTCTCTCAGAGATAGAGCCAGAATATGGAGCTATATTACACAGCGTGGAAACAGTGAAGAGCACTTTTCCTCCCTTCCTTTTTATCTCCTTCAACACATTCCACCCTCTGACCCCTCCCAGCCAATGACCATACCACATGTCTGTCACAAGTTTAAGTTTCATTTTCCCCAGAACACGAGGTTAAGATTGTTATGACTAGCAAGCAGTTTCTTCCCAGTGACAACCCATAATGCAACACTACCACCTTCCTCCAATGAACAGCACACTGAATTCACATTACTATTCTAAAAAACCCACAGACCCCATTTCTATCCCATGGCAATCTTCAGTAACCTTCCAAGTGGATGATTTTTGTACTCTTTCTCTTTTTCTGGCTGCAATGACTAGCCAGAATCCCAGAAGGCTGGCATTTTTATATTGTAATGTTTGGATTCCAGCCATGTTGTCTGGACTTTGCTTCTAAACTAAGCAGCACTGTGTCTTTTTTTCCTTTACCTGTGAAAAATGTCAGGCTAAGAATGCTGGCACAATTGATTGTAATGTGTTAGTGCCTATGTCTGTTTCAAACCTAAACATTTTGGTTTAAAATGCTTAAAGCCATGGGCCTGGATTGATTTACCTGTCATTTTCACATTTTCCCCACATTCAGAATTTTAAATTTTGAGTTTCTTTTCAACCTAAACATGAAAGAAATGTGAAAATCTGGGAAATATTTTATTTACCTCTTGGTAGGACTGTCTACTTCTCTGGATATTCTATTAATTCTAGGTTGGGCAAAGGTGGTCCTCTAGATGCTCTTGGCCTACAACTCCCAATAATCTTAGCCTTCAATTTATTGATGAGCAGTGGGGGTAAAGACTGCTAACATGCTCTCCAACAGAACAGAGGAGGCTGCCATTTTTTTTGACATCTGTTCCTCTATGCAATCAGTGACCAATAAGGCATTTGAAAAATGTGAGAAATGAACCAGCACCAGAGATTCTTCTGTTCATGTTGAGGAAGAAGAGAAATGCTTGGCTGTCTTCCAGGGTGCAGTTTGGTCTAAGAACAATAAATATTCATGAGTAAAATGTGCCTATAGTTCAGGATGTTGACAGATTTAATATTCAATCTTCACACCTTTGCTGCTTTGCCATCAGTTGGCCGCCATTTTAGAAGGAGCAGATACTGTTCAAAAGGGCACCCCTGGAATTAATAAGTACCCAATGAAAGTGCGGCGCCAAAATGGCCGCCACGCTCTTTGCAGGCCCCCCCACCCGGACTCAGACATCCGGGTGAGTTAGGGGGCGTGGCCACTCCTTTATAAAAGGGGTGGCCACAAGGCAGCCGAGCTGCCATTTTAGAATGCGACGGAGCGGAGAAGTTTTCTCCGTCGCTTTTTTTGCTTAGAGCTTTGCCCTTTGTACCTTGGCTTAGAGCGGAGTTTCTTTGCTCTTCGCTACTGCGGTACTCAGGGCTCAGGATCCGATCCCTGGCCAGGGATCCTTCAGGAGGCAGTTTCTTCGGGAGCCTTGGCTCCCAAGCGCAGGGCTCCGGCGGCCAAGCCGCGGCCAAGGGGAAGGGCTTTCCCTACCCCTTCATCGAATGGGGGGCAGCCATTGGGTCAGAGGACTCGGGCTGCACCCCCGCAGCCGGGCAGCTGTATGGATTTGCCCACCGCTGCCAGTGGGGCTGATCAGGCTCCTGCCTGTCAGCCTGGCACAAGCCTCCAGGCTGGGCTGGCACAGGCTGGCCCCTCGGGGATCCCTGCCCATGGAGGGCCTTTCCCCGGCTCAGGACAGGGTGGCTCATGTGGATCTGGCATGGGTTTCCGCCCCACCATGCCTCTGGCCCCCCATGGGCCGGAGTTTTGGGCATGGCCCTATTCGGGCCCTGGATCCCCATTCGGGTTTCCATTCCAGCAATTGACCAGTTGCCCGTCCGGCCCATCTGGCCCACCTTATACCGGGTGCTCAGAGACTGTGGATGCGCTTATCGCACACATTGCGGTGCTAGAGGCATCACTGGCATTGCCCAACCGCCTTCCGATGGGGGTTTAGCCACAGCTTCCATTCCGGCCCCTTCATCGATCCCGGCGGACACGTCGGCCGCCACTTTCCAGCGGGCCATCAACAGGGTTGAGCTGCTCGAGGCCATCAGGCCAGCCCAGGCTGGCGCCTCGCAGCTCCCCGCATGCCTGGATTTGCCGGTGGGGAGCAGTCAGGTGTGGCCCCAGAGCTCGATGCCTGTCGCAGGCTCCGACGCCCACTGTGGGCCAGAACGCCCGGTGGGGGCGGCTCACATGGGTGCAACTAGTGAGTATCCGGTTCAATTTAGTGCACCACCGACACTGTCCAGTCACACTGGGGGGGGGGTGCAGTGGCCATGGCCACGGCAGGTTACCATGGGTGGGCAGTTGCTTCCTCACTGCCCTGTTAACTCCTGGTTGCCAAATGGCCCCTCGGTTAGGGCAGGGGTATCCGCCCCTGGGGGTATGCCAAGCATTGCAGGGGCTGTTCAAGGCCCGCTGTGCATACCCTTCATCCAAAATGTGCCAATGGTCGCTCTGCCGACGGCTGGTTATTCCTTGCCCCTGGGTGATCATTTATCACAAGCCACGAGGGATAAGATTTGGCGAGGGGAGTATGTGGGAAGGCATCTGGTTTCTGTCTCCTGTCGCCTTCACATTTTGTAAACAAAGGCCTCTTTGTCTGCATGAGAGACAACGCTGGATTTTGGGCATGCGTAGAATAGTGAGAAGATTTCTCCTTATTTCTCCTTATTTGGTTCTGGCTTTCTGATTGGCTGTATGTGCCTTAAGTTTTGTTTCTGATATACTCTGTTGGAATAAAGAGACGCCATTATGATTCCTTTGTTCAGCCAAAACTGCAGTCGCGTGTATATGTTTCCCCTCTATTTCTCTATCTCTGTTTCTTCCTCACACTTGCCTAATGAAGCTGGACTTCGTTAGCTTTTAACTCTTCCTGTGTTTATCTGGGGCTATAAACTGTTGCTAATGAGGCTGATTAGAGATCTTTACATGAATCGGACTCCTACAAGTGGTGCCCCGTGTGAGGCTTTGAACTACAATGAGAGCCTTCTTTGAACTCTGCTTCAGCAATTAACACCTCATAATTGGCGACCGGGGAGGTCTATTGTCATTCACCCACGACCAGAGGAAAGGTCAGTCGAGCACTCGAAATTCATCCAAATTGGATTCCACAGGGTGAGTGAAAAACAATAATTATGGGGTGCGTACTGGCTTCGCCTGAGCAGGAGTTTTGTAAAGATATCTCATATCTTCTGCATAAAAATGGGAAACGGGCTGATAAGAAGGAAGTACAACAGCTAGTCCAAGTTGTAGGAAAACTCTGTCCTTGGTTTAAATATGATTGTTTGGACTTAAAAGATTGGAATAAAATTGGGAATGAATTGCAGAAGCAGGAGGGAGTTTCTGTTTCAGTGCAATTTATGTGGAGTGAAGTCAGAAACTGTCTTCAAAGACTTACTCCAAGAAATATGTTGTTCTCCCAGAGGCTTGCTGGTCCCCTTCCACAGCTTTTGCCTCCAGCCAAGGGAGGGACTCTGGCAACAGCCCCTCCATCATATGAGAAACAACAGCATGAGCCCCCTGATGGAGATGGGGTGGAAAAGGAGATGGGACATTATATCCTGCCTTGCAGCAATCAAGCACTCTTAGCCCTACAAAAGACCTGTTCTCTGCTGCTTTAACTGCAGCTGTGTGGGATATGGAAACTGTTGCTGTATATCCAGTGAACAGAGAGGCTCTTGCAAATGGGACTGCTGCAATACTGCCTGCCAAGTCTGAAAAACAACTAGTGCCAGCTGATTGGGAACAAATGGTGGGGACCTCATCACAGATTGAAGCTATTAATGCATGCAAAGTGGCAGGAAGCAAGGAGTGTGATTCCAAGAGCAGCACAGGAGACCTCAGCTCATCCCTGAAACAACCCTCATCAGAAAAGCAGGAGAAGCTGAGTAGTAAACTTGATTCCTCACATGTGGCCAGGAAACCCAAGCCCAGAAAGGGGTCTTCTCGCAAATACAACCTAACAGATGCAGTTTGTCATAAAGTTGAGATTCAGATGCTGCAGATGAAAGAGGTCCAGAGGAAGAGGGGCGTGGATCCTTCCTCTATGGACAGCAGGCTTTTGCAAAAATACAAGGAGGGAGAAGAAATAGTCCAGTTCATGGCTGATTTTGAATTGCCCAACCCTCAAACAAAGAGATCCAGAGTGGGTAGTGCCAAGTTTCAAGCATCAGGATTGCAGGGAAAGCAAATGGGAATTCCCTGTACTGTTCTTCTGTGTGAAAGTTACTTGCAACTTCTGGAGAAGTTCTTTGTTCTCATACCTCATCTGCCTGCCTTAATACAGATGGGTGTGGCTGGAGCATGAAGGAATGTGTGTTTGCCCGAAAAGCTGAAAAGGGGGGTTGTCTTGTGAATTCAGTGAGAATTTATGGCCTAATTTCAACCTTGCCATGCCAAGAACTGTGCTGGAGAGAAGAAGAAAGCTTCAATCAACATTTGGACTTTTAATTTGGACATTTTAATTGGACTAAAAAGTTTGTGTTGGACTCTAAAGTGAATTGGCTTTGTTTGCATTATAAAACCTGAAAGCTTTTTAAAAATTGTCTACCTGCTCATGCTATGAGTGTGAAATGCTCTAATGATATTTGTACTGTATTTGATTTACCATGCTATGCTGGTTTTAAGTTATTGAATGCCTCTTTCACCTACACCAGTGAGAGAAGAAGAAATTTAATGCCTTACTCATGTAATTGGGGAGTGAGAAATGCTTTCTAGAATGCAACAGAAACCTCCTTCATGTAAGGAAGAAGAGAAATGTTCATGTTTTGTTCATGCTTAAATGTTTTGCTTATTCTCTTGGGGAAAGACCTGTCTTTGCTTATGTTATATTTTTTGCCTTATGTAACTGCATATCTCAAGGTACCTCCAGAAGTACATGGAAGAGTTTTCAGTACCCTACACATGTAAATGGGTTTGTGATATTGCATTTGTGTTAAATGTCAGGCATGTTTCATGTTTAGTTACATGGTGCTAGTAATAACATAGCACTGGTCATCAGACAGGGCATGCTCCTGTTTCTTAGGGGAGTGTCTTCCTAAGCCATTGGTCATTTATTGGCAACAAGGGAATCCTGAGTGGAAGGGTTCCTGCTCGAGCGATCCGCCCATGGAGAGAGAAGAAGGTTACTCAGCTCCAGGACGGTGGTTCACCAGTAGACTAAATTTGCTGACATTTGTTCTTTTCTTTCTTACTGTGCTTCCAGCTGTAAAAACAATGACTCATGGGGGCAACCCCAACTTTTGGCTTCATCATGCTAACTATATGTTTGAGGTTCATGGTAAGAATGCAACGTTATACTATGAGCATCCACTGGCAGTGTCTCAAATGGCCTTTCTTCTGGCATTGTTCAACACGCCTGAGTTGGTTATTGGACACTTGCAACATCTTGATAGGGCTACACTCTTCTCTAATCCTCCAGAACAATTTAACAACACCCGTTGGCGAAGCATGACATTCAAGAAATACACTAAAGGACTTTGTTTCTGCTGTCATAGTTCTGGAGTCTGGAATAGTAAATGGAAGCACTGGACTCAAGCAAAATGGGTTTTGCAGAATGTAGGCAATTATACAGGATGTGACGATTATTTTTGGTTATGGGGTAGTTATAACAGTTCTTATAAGCTTAATTATACCTTGTTTAACACTACTATTGAAGATATATATGATGTGTTTCCTATGTTTACTCCTGATTATTCTGCTATAGATAGTGGTTCAATTTGCAATGGATGGCAAATCAAGGATCCCAACATGTGGTTCTTTTTTAATGGAGTTGCCACGAATTTCCATCCAGGACAATATCAATGTGCAGCATTGGGTTATTTTACCTTACCCGTACAAGTGCAAATGCCGCTTCAGGCAGATGCACGGCGCCGGAGAGCTGCTGCTGGCCCGATGGGTTCTGGTTGCAATGATGAAGTGATAATCGATGTTCAGCTTTCTGATGGTAGCTCCTGGGGGAGAGCTATAGGGAGTGTTATCACTGGAGCACTCACCTTGGGATCATACCCAGGTGTCATTTCCCAGGAGAATAGAAGGTCCATTTTGGGACTCACCTGTAGGCTGGAGAAATCAATCAATGCCACAGGGAGGGTCATACGGGATCTTCAAATGGAAATCACTGAGCTTCATCAAGACCAAATGCAGGACAGACTGGCCATAGATTACCTGTTAGCAAAATCCGGAGGATTTTGTAAACTGGTCGGGAACCAGGGATGTCGGGTAAAATTCCAGGATCTGAATAATACTATTGAGAAAGAACTTCACAATTTACAGGAGAGCATTACTAACAATGTACGCACTGATGTTAATCTCTTTGATTGGATGACTTCTTGGTTGCCTGATTTGTCTGTCCTTAGACAAGTTTTCTTTTATGGATTATTATTATTATTTGCCTTATATCTTTGTGTTTTTGCATTAATTGTATTCCTAACCTTATTTCTAAGTGTAACACATGTCCACTGCGTAGAAGGGAGACATCGGGTTTTGCACGACGGCAATTGTACTCAATGAGGTATCATCCTCCGGAACAAGGTACCAGGAGTCAGGAGGGGTACGATGTCCAGGAGGACAGTGATGCTGTATATGGAGGAGTAGTTATGGAGTATGATGACATGCAGGGGTATGATTAGCCGTCCCTCTCTCAAATTTAAATGAAAAAGGAGGACATGTGGGAAGGCATCTGGTTTCTGTCTCCTGTCGCCTTCACATTTTGTAAACAAAGGCCTCTTTGTCTGCATGAGAGACAACGCTGGATTTTGGGCATGCGTAGAATAGTGAGAAGATTTCTCCTTATTTCTCCTTATTTAGTTCTGGCTTTCTGATTGGCTATATGTGCCTTAAGTTTTGTTTCTGATAAAGAGACGCCATTATGATTCCTTTGTTCAGCCAAAACTGCAGTCGCGTGTATATGTTTCCCCTCTATTTCTCTATCTCTGTTTCTTCCTCACACTTGCCTAATGAAGCTGGACTTCGTTAGCTTTTAACTCTTCCTGTGTTTATCTGGGGCTATAAACTGTTGCTAATGAGGCTGATTAGAGATCTTTACATGAATCGGACTCCTACAGGAGTACATTGATATTTTCTCCCTCTTGAATCATGAGCCCACCAAGGAGGAGAGGGAGGGACAGGATGACAGGGACAAGGAGTTGTCCCGTCGTCGTAAGCCACCGCGTACCTGGGCCAATTGGTTGCCGGCATACCTGATATATATGGCGGTGTACCTTAGGGCACGGCCCGTTTTGGCCATTCCGATGGTGCAATACCTCAACAATATTTACAGGACGATGGTGGATTTTCCTGGCCCGTCGTGGTTGGCTTACGGCGAGGAATTTAGGATGAGGGTGGCCCTACATCCTGAGATGAGATGGGATGAGCCCTGCCAGCAATTGTGGCTTTTGTATATGACTCCCACGCGTCCGGCGCCTGGTGATAGGTACCATTGCGGCCATGCAGTGCAGCGGGCGGCTGCGACACAGGTTCCCCACCAGCCGGCAGGGCAGGGGGTTCCAGCCTGCCTGCTGTGTTGGAGCTTCTCAGCTAGCGGCATGTGCAACAAGCGTCAGTGTCGTTTCCAACACGAGTGTCCCTCTTGCTCTGGCCCTCACGCCGCCTCTGCGTGCCCGCAGGCTGGTGGGTCACGAGGCAGAGGTAGGGGTGGGCAGGGGGCGGTCAGAGCTCCCTCTGACGGGGCTAGCCATGCAAAAGGTCCCCTCCCCAATTAATATCCCTATGTTGGAACGATGGCTTTCCGCTTATCCTTGACGGGATGATGCGAGGTACCTGCTAGAAGGTTTCCAGTTTGGCTTTTGTATCCCATTTAGGGGTGTCCGGGGATTGCAGGATGCCCCGAACTTACTTTCTTTGCAGGGTAATGAGGAGGTCGCTGCACAAAGCATAGCTAAGGAGGTTAAGGCTATGAGAGTTGCGGGGCCCTTTACTGAACCACCATTCCCTAACTTGAAGGTCTCCCCTCTGGGGCTAGTGCCCAAAAGACCCCAGGTGAATTTCGCTTAATTCACCATCTATCTTACCCTGCGGGTTCCTCGGTCAATGATGCTATTCCTGATGACCTTTGCTCAGTCAGGTACACATCATTTGATCAGGCCTTACAGATGGTCGCTCCTGTGGTCCCGGGGCCCTCCTGGCAAAGTGTGATATCAAATCGGCATTCCGATTACTGCCGGTGCACCCCGAGGACTTTGAGCTGTTGGGTTTTTGTTTCCGAGGAAAGTTCTACGTAGATAAGGCCATGCCTTTTGGCTGTTCTATTTCATGTTCGGCATTCGAACTATTTCACACTTTCCTCCAATGGGCCTTTGTTCGTAGGTCAGGGTCCCAGTCTGTAGCCCATTACCTCGATGACCTTTTGTTCGGGGGTGAACGGGGCTCGGATACGTGTACGCGTCTCCTTACTACATTTCAGGCGCTTATGCGGGAACTGGGTGTCCCCTTAGCGCCTGAAAAGACTGAGGGCCCAGCCACCAAGCTCACCTTTTTGGGCATCAAAATTGACACTGTCGCACAGGCATCCAGGTTACCCATGGACAAGGTGACTCAGATCTCCGCGGCGATTCTGGCACTGATTGCCAAGCGTAAAGTGTCCCTTCGTGAGCTACAGGTCCTTCATGGCCACCTCAACTTTGCCTGCAGGGTGGTGACACCGGGCAGAGCTTTTGCCAGGCGTCTGTGTGATGCCATGGCTGGCCTATTAAAATGCCACCACAGGGTCTGACTGACCAGGGGCATATGGGCAGACCTTTCGGTTTGGCTCACATTCCTCCAGGATTTTAACGGGGTCTCTTTTTGGAGATCAGACCTTATGGTCTGCCCTAAATTTCAAGTCCAGTCGGATGCCTCCGGCTCTCTGGGTTATGGGATTTATTTTGAGGGGCGGTGGGCATATGGCCGATGGCCTCACACATGGCAGGGCACGGATCGCCTCCGCGATCTTACTTTTCTGGAATTTTTTCCCATTTTGGGGGCACTAATGCTCTGGGGTGACAAGTGGGCCAACTCAGTGGTCCATTTTTGGTGTGACAATGCTGCAGTGGTGCACATTGTTAACGCCCAGACGTCCAAATCCCCTAGGGTCATAGCATTGGTTTGTCAATTTGTTTTGAGAAGCCTACACCTCAATGTGCTGTTCAGGGCCAGACATGTACCAGGTATTAATAATGATATTGCTGATGCTTTATCCCGCCTGCAGATCTCCCGGTTCTGTGCCTTGGCTCCCGAAGCAGAGGAATTCCCCTTGCCACTCCCGGCCGAGATTTGGACATTTGGCGAGAAGAGGTGAACCGGGCAATCGGCATCTCATTGGCACCTCGCATGCGTAAGGCGTATCAGCATGCTTTCATACAATTTAGAACCTTTTGTGGGCAACTACGGTTGCCTGAAGTGTGGCCAATACCAGTAGACCAGGTTTTACAATACATGGTTTATCTTCACGGTCAGGGGTTGGCCCCCCGTACTATAGCCTCTAGGCTTTCGGCACTGGCATTTATGGCCAAGGTGCGGGGCTTCGCTGACTGCGTGAATGACTTCCGCATACGCCATGTTTTGGAGGGGTGGACATGTGAACGTGGCCACCACCCGGACACACGTCACCCGATTTCACCAGAGGTTCTTACCCACCTTGCACGAGGCTGGCATAACTTATGTTATGATAGGTATGAGGTGGCTCTTTTTCACGCAGCTACCACTGAAGCCTTCTTTGGAGCGCTCCGCATCAGTGAGTTGGTACCACTGTCTAAGGCGGATGCGTCTCGTAGGGCACTGGAGCTCGACGATGTCTATGTTACATATGAGTGGGCTCAGTTGAGGATACGGTCCTCAAAGGTTGATCAGCACGGCGTAGGCAGTGGAGTCAGACTGCTACGATGTTCCATTGAAGACATCTGTCCGGTTGGTGCCCTACATGAGTTTTTGGCAGTGCGTGGTACGCACCCTGGCCCGTTTTTCTGCCACCAGGATGGGTCTCCCCTCACTAAATTCCAGTTTTGGAAGGTGACCGGTATGGCACTTCACAGTGTGGGCCTCCCCGGGGCTCGTTACGGCACCCATTCCTTTAGGATAGGCACTGCGTCCACTGCGGCTGCATTTGGGTACTCTGAGGCTGATATACGCCAGATGGGCAGATGGGGATCCATGCGCTTTGCGTTATACGTACGCCCCCTCCATTCATGAGTACCAGTTATGTAATTGTCCCTCTTTCTTCTTTTACAGACCCTGTGTGTCCCCACACACCGGTGGCAGTATGGCTGGTGGGCCACAGTTATGTGCACTGGGCAGCACAGTATGCTGTGGCGACAGAGTGGGGACCCCATCTCGGGCTATGTGCAGCCGCATGTATGCGATGGTACGGTAAGTGCGGTATGAGATGGTGGGAACTGTTGCCATTCCTGTTTTCCATCAGGGATGCGGGACTGCCTGATGTCCTTGTCCTGCACCTTGGTGGCAATGACCTCGCCCAGGTCACTGGCCTTTCTTTAAAATTCACGATTTGCAGTGACCTAGCCTATTTACATTATGTATGGCTGTCCATGCGGCTGCTATAGTCGGACATTGTGCCGCAACATACTTACATGGGAGGCATTGACCTTCGCGCCCTTGACTGTGCTTGCCGGTTGGTAAACAGGGCTGTTGGCCGGTTCCTAGCAGACAAGGGCTTAGGGACAGCCATCCGGCACCCTAGGATAGGCTTGCAGGATTATGATCTCTATGCAGGAGATGGGATCCACTTGTCGGCCAGAGGTATGAACCTCTTTCTTGAGGATATGCAAGCAGGCCTGGTGACCGAGCTGACAGTCTGGGGTGGGTGGTGAGTCATCATGGACGCCTCCCCGTGTGGCGGGTAGCACTGGTAAGGTAAAGATTTATGACCCATAGGTATCCGGCAGGTTCGCTATTGACTGGCCAACACGTAGACAGGTACAGGGGAAATAGGTTTGGCCTGTCAAGGGCGAACCAGGCAAGGGGTGATGGCAGGAGCTTCACAGCCTGCATCACCTTGATAATTAACGGATACACGTCATAGGGTGGGGTCAGTGGATAGTTTATTGACTCCGGTCAACAATTTGTTTGTGTCAACAAACAAATTGATACAAATAGTTACATGTAGCCAATTGAGTCTTTCTTTGGGGGGTGCGCATGCAATGTACATGGTGTTGAATTCCATCCTGAGGTGGAATCCTTTCTCTTTTTACTTACAGTGGCTGTTTGGCTTGAGGTGCTGCTGCTAGTGCTGATCTGGCATAGCTTCTTGTGCACATTTGAAAGTACTTTCCCATAAACCAGTAAAATTCATCTCTATCTTTCAGGGTTTTTTTTCTCTGTGATGTCTTGCTTTTCCAGAGGAGGCACCTGCACAGCAAATTGTCTCCCTTCCACGAATGTAAAGCAAATCCTGTTAGATAATTGTTTCCAGATGGCAGCTGACATTTAGCTATGGCATGTGTGATCCCTTCGCTCTCCCATTTTGGGGCATCCCAAGTTAATTTAACACTTCAGTGACCTTGAGTTACTGCTAGCAAAATTTGTGTTCTGAGAACCAAGGATAGTGGGTGATCCCCCTCTCTCCCCTCCCTCCTTTCTCTCTCACCCTTCACTCTCTTTTTCTCCAAAGCCTTTTCTCTGTCTTGTAAGAATTCTTTTTTGCAGTATTGTTGTTTCACTGAGCTCTGGGGCCAGAAAAGACAGAAAAGAGTGCTCAACCAAGAACATATTGAATTGTAATAAATCTGTCTCATCTGGAGACAGTGATGAGCTGGCACATTTTGTCAAGTGGCAATCTCATAAAATGGCTTGCACGCACTGGATACATATGACTGCATTAGCAGGAGGCAAGGGAGAGAAGAGGGCACCAGCAGCAGGGAAGTTCTGAAACAGAAAGGTTGATCATTAGTATTCCAGAGCTCAGCAAGTGCTCAATTCACAGATCCAAGCCAAACAAGGCACTGTTTCTATAACATCTTTGATATACAGCCAAGCAGTTCAAAGGAATTGAAACTGTATCATACTAGAAAGAGCCCATGAGCTGTCATGGTTGGAACTGACTATCAGCACTTTTCTTGGCATGATAGGTGTGCTCTTATGCACAGACATGAACAGGGAGGGGTAAATGTATGATATGACACACTGTGCCCCCTCACTTTTATCCTTCCACAGATAACTGAAGACCCATCTCTTCAGGCAGGATTTTAATAATCATAACTGAGTCCCTGGATGCTGATTTTTAGCTAATTTTATTACCTGTTGTTTTCTAAAAGATGTTAAAGTTTTAATCATGTTTTTACGCATTTGTTGCATTGCAACTATTATTATGTTTGATTGTTTTTTTAAGTATTATAATTTATTATGTTTTATTATGTTTTAATTTCATATTTTAAATATTTGGAATGACTTGAGTACCCCCATCAGGAGAAAGGCAGTCTATAAAATACAACAAACAGTGGGGCAACTGCTACATTTACAACATTTACATTTTCTCTCTGTCCAGCTGAAGTAGTTACAGATTTTACTTTATTAGGATCATAGATCACTGCAGATGGTGATTGCAGTCATGAAATAAAAAGGCGACTTATTCTTGGGAGACAAGCTATGAGAAACCTGGGGAACATAGTTAAAAGTAGAGACATCACCTTGCAAACAAATATTCGCATAGTCAAAGCAATGGATTCTCAGTGGTAATGTATGTTTGTGAGAGCTGGACCATTAGGAAAGCTGAGTGCAGAAGAATAGATGCCTTTGAGATGTGGTGTTGGAAGAGAGCTTTGAGAGTACCCTGGACAGCAAGGAGAACAAATAGGTAGATCTTAGAAGAAATCAACCCTGACTGCTCCTTAGAAGGTTAAAGATGAAGCTAAAGTACTTTGGACATCAAATGAGAAGAGAGGATTCACTTAAGAAAGCCTTGATGCTGGGGAAGGTGGAGGGCAAAAGAAGAAGGGGTGGCCAAAGATGACATGGCTAGATGGTATTGTTGACACAATGGGCACAGAGCTTTGCGGGTTGAGGAGGATGGTTGAGGACAGAGGTGCCTGGAGGACAATGGTCCATAGGGTCGCAAAGGGTCGGAATCGACTGTGCAACTGAACAACAACATAACCCGCTGACCTACTTTCCTAAACTCAAGGTGGGTAACAATACTGAAGTCAATTGGCTGCAATTTGCAACCCAAATTTATACCAGTTGTGTTAGGTCAACAAAAAATGTCAATAGGATTTTGGTCTCCGTATCTTACAAAAGGCATAAATGAAAATTGTGCAGGTTATGGTCCACGATCAACTCACAGCTAAGACATATTTTTAAAATAGTTATAATCCCAAAATCAGTTGGTCTGAAATTTGTTCCTGTCTGCCAGGCACCATCTTCTTTCCTAATTTTTTTTTAAAAAAAATCGTTTCAGAAATATACAAAGGTGCTTTCTGGGTTGAAAGGATTTTTGTTGCAAGAACTCTGTTTAGGGGACATCTGAATGAGTCTCATTTCATGTCCCCAAGATCTTTTCCCACCAAAGTGGTCTCTATTTATCTACTTGCAATTTCTTGCTTTTGAACAGCTAGGTTGGCAGGAGCACATTCGTTTGGGCCGAACAGCTGCTTGGCTTCGCTCTGAGGAGCTCAGCAGATTGGGTTCTGAAGGCTCATATTCCACAGGGAGACAGTGAGTAGCCTTATTTGCATTTCAGGAGACTGGCCCGATCCTGGAAAGGGACCCGTGGAAGGGCAAACCAAATCATAACCCCGTTTAGATGCAGATGGAGCAGGGGATCGCTCTAAATCAAAACCTGGAAGAAATGTGGAATAACTTAACGAAAATTCCTGCCTGTTACTCTGAGTAGGAGGCGACTCAACAAAAGCTTTCCTCATTTGCTGGGGAGTAGAGGTAGACTCAAACACAGAAGGCTGGGGGGTTACCTGGGAGAAATCAAAACCCCGCTTCTCTCTTGGACAAGTGGGGGAATACTCTGCAAACTCCCCCCATCCTGGAACTCAAAATCAAAACTTTCCGAGTCAGGGCATTTGGACTCCGGAGACAGGCTCGAATGGATGAGATGGAAATTCGATTGCCCCGGGGAGCCATCTACCATGTCTCCCCCTTGGAATAAGCGGGTGGGGGAGTGCCCTAACATGGAGCTGCCGTGACTGTCACCCCCCGTGCCTTTTGGAGTTCCGTGACCCGACGCCTGAGCTGGTTGGCATGTCGCCACCACAAAAGACCCATACCAGTCTTAACTTGGTAGGACACTGGTCCTGTTTGCTCGACCACAACCCCTGGGACCCATGCTGGTCCGGCAGCCATGTAATTTCTGCAATACACCGGGTCCCCAGCTGCAAACACCTTCTTATACTTGATCTCAACATTGTTCCCCCTATCCTCCACCCTGGTCAGATCCAACCGGTCAAATAGTGAGACCGGTGTTCTGCACATCAGAAGCTCCACAGGGGACATTCCAGATGCCAGGGGGGTTAGTCTGTAGCAAAGGAGGAATTCACAAAGCTGCAATTCAATGTCCCCTTTTCCCATGTGCCAGAGTTTGTCTTTCGTTTTTGTACCTGGCACTCTACCTGACCGTTTGTGACAGGATGAAAGGGGGCGGACCTGACATGTCGAATGGTGTTCCGTTTGAGGAACACATGGAATTTGACTGATGCGAATGTACACATGTTGTAGGACACCAGCACATCGGGCAGTCTGAAGCAAGCAAACAGCCTTCTCAACTGCTTAATGGTGGCTGCAGAGGAGGTGCTGGGCATTGGAAAAACCTCCAACCATTTTGAATAAAAGTCGACCACTAGCAAGAAAAGTGCGCCCATGAACGGGCCAGCAAAATCAATGTGTATTCGCAACCAAGGTCCACAGGCTGTATCCCATTCTCTGGAGGGAAGTCGGGACTCCTTGGGTCGAGAACTCTGGCAGCTCTTGCAAGTGCCTACCAACTGCTCACTATCTTTGTCAATCTGGGGCAACCAGTTATTACTCCTGGCCAATGCCTTTGAGTGCACGATGCCAGGATGGCTGATGTATTAGCAACCTGAGCACCTTGGAGCACAACCCCTCAGGAATGACCACCCTCTGGCCCCACAGGAGGCAACCTCTCTCAAGTGAAAGCTCAAACCTTTTTCGAAAGAATGCTTTGAACTCCTCAGCCGGAGGAGTTGCGGGCCACCCCTTCTTTACCCATGAAACAACCTGGGACAGAACCTTGTCCTTCACTGTATCCTTGGCGAAATCAGTGGGCACAATCGGAGGCGAGTTGAGGGATTCAATCATCAAAACCTGGTGGTCCTGCGCATCAGCATGGCTGATCTCTTTGCCTGGGCGGTGAACCAGTGTGAAATGGTAAGTGTTTAGGAAGATTGCCCACTGTAGCATTCGAGGGGACAATATTTGGTGGGTGGGCTTGGACATAATGAAGATCCCCAGCAGCAGCTTGGGGTCCGTTACAATGGTGAAGTCCCTGCCATAGAGGAAATTGTGGAAAGTTTGAGCATAATTTCTCTCTGCCTTTGATAGTGACCCCGAGTAGAATGCAATCAGAGCCTCCCGCCCATTCTCCAGGACATGACACAGCACAGCCCCCACCCCCACTGGTGAAGCAACACTCACAAGTACCACGGGCTTCTTTGGGTCGAAATGGGTTAAGATCGCTTCTGAAGAAAGAAGCTGTTTTACCCATTCAGAAACACATTCCTGGCTCTCTCCCCATCACCAAACCTTGTCTTTCTTTAAAAACCAATGCAGTGGCTTGGCCACGGAAGGTTTCCATGGCAGGAATGGTAGAAATTGAGCAGTCCCAGGAAACTCTGGCTTCGTGGTTGGGCGAGGGGCGTTAACTCATTTGGGGGTGATCTTGTACCCAAGGAACTCAACTTCCCTTGCAAGGAACACACATTTGTCTTTCTGCAGACGTAACCCCACATTCTCGAATACTGATAAAACCCAGTCCAACCTCCTAGCTAGCAGGGACTCATTCTCAGCAGTTATCAGGACATCATCAAAGTAGGTGAGGACCCTGGGGAGCCCCTTTAAGAGCCACTCAACCAGTGACTGAAATAACCCAGGGGCCGAATTCACCCCGAACCGGAGGCGTGTCACCTTAAACACTTCCTTGTGGGTAACAATAGTTTGGGTGGCTGCTGCAGCAGGTGTGATCATTAGCTGCTGATAAGCCTGTGCTAAATCCAACTTAGCGAAGCATTTACCCCCATGTAAAGTGGCTAGTAAGTGGCTAACTACCGGCACCGGGTAGGCATTGGGCCGAATGGCCTTATTGATCATACACTTGTATTCTGCGCAAATCCTAACCTCCCCATTAGATTTCATAGCAGTAACAATCAGTGTCTCCCACTCCGCAGAGTCCACCAGAACCAAAATACCCTGAACCACCAGTTTGTCCAGTGAGCCTCAATCTTGTGTTTGAGGGTGAAGGGTACTCATTGTGGCTTGAGCCAGATGGGTCTAATCGCTGGATCCAGGTCAAACGAAACTGGTGGCCCCCTGTACTTCCCGAGCCCCTTCTCGAAAACCTCAGGGTGTACATCACAGACGTCTCGCACTGGGTCAGTTTCGATGGCGTTGATGCTGGACAGTTCAATCCCTAATGGGGCAAACAACCAGACCCCCAAAAGGCAGTTCGAACCTTGCTTGAGGAGCACGAGGGGTAGTTTTTTGGTCAAGTTCTTGAAGTCTACTCTATTGGACATTTGTCTTCCATCCCATGGCTGGTTTCGGAGAGGGGATATTTTCCCCAGCTGTGCGGGTCCGGAGCAGCAGCTACAAGGAGGACCTTGTGCTGCCAGGACCGGGGGTGGGGAGGAGAACATCGGCTGCACCTGGGGTCGCTTGTGGCCCCAAAGATGGTGCCCCCCGCCATCTATGCAGCCACGAGCCTTGCGCTGCCAGGACTGGGGTGGTGAGGAGAGCGTTGATTGTACCTGGGGTCGCTTGCGGCCACAAAAGTGGTGCCCTCTGCCATCCTGGCAGCCACGAGCCTTGCGCTGCCAGAACTGAGGTGGGGAGGAGAACATTGGCCGTACCTGGGGTTGCTTGCGGCCTCAGAAGTGGCACCCCTTGCCATCCCTGCAGCATTGTGCCTCATGCCATGTGGACCGGGGTGGGGAGGAGAACTATGGCTGCACCTGGGGTTGCTTGGTGGCCTCAGGGGCAGCGCCCACCCTCCTCATCACCCCCGCGGCCTTACAGCGCTTGGACCAGGGCCGGGAGGAGGAGACTCCCGTCATTGGAATTCTGTTAGGGGGGTGGAGGGAGTGAGAGGGTATGTTTTAATTGGGTTAGGGAGGGATGGAGGGGGAGATGGCCTTGCCAGCCGGGAAGAGAGGGCGACACTCTGTCTGGGTTAATGGTGGAGGTTCCAGGGGCTCATTTAGAGGTTGTGACGGGCATGGGGCATTATAGCGGGAACCGTGGGGCGGGCCGCACTCGGGGAACGCAGGACCGATGCTTAGTATCTGTCCCACGTTCTGCCCCCCGGTTTCACCTCTAGGTCCTGAGCAGCTGATCCAGGGTGACCCCGCCCTTAGGCTGCTGCTGATGAATGCCAGGTCGGTCTGTAATAAGGCTCCCCTAATATAAGACTCTATTTTGGGGGAGCGGGCCGACTTGGCATGCATCACTGAGACCTGGCTGAGACCTGAGGATGGGGTGCCTCTATCAGAGATGTGTCCGGCCGGGTTCGGTGTTTGGCACCAGCCTAGGGATGTGGGTAAGGGCGGTGGTGTTGCCATTATAGCCAGGGAGTCATTGGGAGTCGCCAGGGCCACTGCTCCACAAATTTCGGGTTGTGAGGCCCTGCTCCTGCGGTTGGGCCCTAACGGTCAGTTGGGGGTCCTACTCCTGTACCTGCCTCCTTGCAAGGTAAGGGACTCCCTGCCTGGGCTCCTTGAAGCCATCTCGGCATTGGCTTTGGAGTTCCCTAGACTGATGGTTTTGGGGGACTTCAATTTGCCTTCGCTGGGTTCTGGTTCCGAGGTGGCACAGGAGTTCATGGCTTCCATGGCAGCTATGGACCTGGCTCAGGTAATTCAGGGCCTGACCAGGGGCAGTGGCCACATGCCAGATTTAGTCTTTTGTCGGGGCGGTGGCAGAGTGATCTGAGTTTACAGAAGCTAGACATAACACCTGTGCCATGGTCAGATCACTATCTGGTGGCTCTAGACTTTCTGGGGGCGACACTTCATAGTAAGGAGGCAGGGTCGATTAAAGTGGCCCACCACCGGCAACTGATGGATCCGGATGGATTCCAGAGAGAACTGGGGGAATTTCCTCTGGATCAGCGACACGATTCACCTGAGGCACTTGTTGACCTGTGGTATGGGTCGACGATATCTGCTTTGGAT
Organism: Bradypodion pumilum; assembly: GCA_035047305.1. NCBI lineage: Eukaryota > Metazoa > Chordata > Lepidosauria > Squamata > Chamaeleonidae > Bradypodion > Bradypodion pumilum. The sequence continues at coordinate 124,789,373 of JAWDJD010000005.1, read as the reverse complement.
GTAATCGCTCCACTACAGCGTCTCAGAGCCCATGGAGCTAGGTCATCCCCGTGGTTCACTGAAGAACTATGGGAGCTCAAATGGGCAAAGAGACGCCTTGAGCGCCGCTGGGTGAAGACCCAGAGCGATTCCGATTGGACACTAGCTAGAGCCGCTATTAGGGCCTACCTAGTGGTGATGGGGGTGGTGAGGAGGCAGTACTTCACCTCCCTTATTGCCTCCACTGATAATTGCCCAGCCACCCTGTTTCGGGTGACCAGGTCCCTCCTGGGTAGGGCGGGGCCTGTGCCTGGTTGGCAGGGATTGGCTGAGGACTTTGCTGACCATCTGGTGGAGAAAATCAATCGGATTTGCTCGGGGTTCAAACTTGGTGTGGGCAGGGAGGGTCCGGGGAGAGCCAGTGCGCAGTCTTGCGGTGTTACCTGGGATCAGTTTGATCCAGTTGCCCCGGATGAAGTGGACAGGCTCCTTGTGGCGGTCCGTGCCACTAATTGTCCATTGGATCCCTGTCCCGCCTAGCTGGTAAAAGCCTCTAAGACGGTGACAGGTGGCTGGGTCGGGGCTATAATTAAAGCGTCTTTTCGGGAGGGGATGTTTCCTGCACTGCTGAAACATGCTCTTGTGAGCCCCCTCCTGAAGAAGCCATCCCTCGATCCAGCAATCCTAACCAACTACAGACCTGTCTCCAACCTTCCTTTTTTGGGGAAGGTTCTGGAGAAGGCAGTGGCACATCAGCTGCAGGGGGTACTGGATGAAGCGGAATATCTGGACCCATTCCAGTCAGGATTCAGACCTGGATATGGTACTGAGACTGCATTGGTCGCGCTGATGGATGGTCATCTGGCAAGAGCGGGATGGCGGTCATCCGTCTGTCCTTGCTCTTCTTGACCTCTCAGCGGCCTTCGATACCGTTGACCACGGTATCCTTCTGGAACGGCTCCGAGGATTGGGGATCCAGGGCACGGTGTGGTCCTGGTTTTCCTCATTTCTGAGGGGACGGACCCAGTCGGTGTGGTTGGAGAGTGAGAGGTCGAGTCCTAGGCCCCTAAAATATGGGGTGCCTCAGGGTTCGTTACTCTCTCCTCTCCTATTTAACATCTACATGAAACCGCTGGGTGAGATCATCCGTTCCCACGGGGTGCGGCACCACCAGTACGCGGATGACACACAGTTGTACATCTCGGCCTGTGGGGACCCCAGTGATGCAGTTGAAGTCCTTTCCAGCTGTCTGGAGGATGCTGGGGTCTGGATGGGGGCAAATGGGCTACCTCTGAATCCTAGCAAGACTGAGTGGCTATGGATAGGGGGTCCTGCGTTATCCCAGGAGCTACCATCTTTGGTTTTGTATGGGGCTGTTTTGCCCCAGACCAACCCGGTGCACAACTTGGGGGTCCTCCTGGATTCGCGGCTGCTGCTAGAAGAACAGGTGGCGGCTGTCGCCAGGAGGGCCTTCGCCCAACTTCGGGTGATTCGCCAGTTGCGCCCCCTCCTGGACCGGGTCTCTTTGCTCATGGTCACTCACGCTCTGGTGACCTCCAGACTAGACTACTGTAATGCGCTCTACATGGGGCTGCCCTTGATGACCATTCGGAGGCTGCAGCTGGTCCAGAATGCCATGGCCCGGGTGGTGATGGGGTGTGGACATTATGCCCATGCCTTACCACTGCTTCGGGGGCTGCACTGGTTACCAGTTTGTCTCCGGGTGCAATTCAAGGTGCTGGTTTTGACCTTTAAAGCCCTACATGGTAGTGGGCCAGGGTATCTTAGAGACCGCATCGCCCTAAGGTCGTCTGTCCGTCCAACCAGAGCAGACCAGAGGGGCTCTCTAATTGTATGGTAGTCTCTGGCCATTAACCTCCACTGGGCTTCCTCGTCCCTCATTCCAGACAGCAGGTGGTCTCTCAGAGCTTCCTCCAGGTTGTCCCACTTGCAAGGAGCAGAGGCCAACCTGAGGGCAGCAGCGTAGTTGACTATGGATTCCCCGGGGTGCTGGTCCTGCCTGTGAAAGGCTACTCTTGCTGGGTATATGGCTACCTTAGGCTATAGGTGATTCTGCAGCGCAGCCAGAATTTCTCCAACTGGGACAGTATTGATGTCCCACAGAAGCAGGAGGTGTGTTGCAAGTTCAAGCATGGCGAGGCCGCATTGTGCGAGAAGGCAAGAGCACATTTGCTCCTCTTTGTCTATCTTCTCGGCCGCCATGGCATGCTTGAACTGGCGCTCGTACAGCGTCCATATCTCTGGAGCCTTGAGGTCGAACGGAGGGAGTGTGATGCTGTGGGAAGCCATATCCCATCCTCGTCGCCAATTTGATGTTTACAGATTGATATGCAGTAGCCAGCAGTCAGGGGGCCAAACACATCTTTATTGGACAGTAGTCAATCTGAACATGAGGTCAATGGTGGAGCAATGCTCCTTATATACAATAGGCAAGGATTCAAACCTGGCATGGAGCCAAGTGATTGGACAATATGGTAAACAACAGGGCAACAACACATTGTTTGGTTACAAGGCAATTAACACTACAGCTACGGCGGGAAACAAGTCCCGCGATATTTACACAAGAGAAGAAGAAGGAAAGATGGAGGATCATTAGATCCAATTACAATCATGTTACATCTGAGTTACATACACAACATCTGCACACCAATAAACAATAACAACAGCTTTGTCCCTGTGATACTCCACAGCAGAAAATGCTAGTGACATGTGATATAAATAATGCCAAAATTATTAATGCACACACACACACACACACACACACACACACACACACACACACACACACACACACAGTCCCTCATCCCTATTTATCTACTTGCAATTTCTTGCTTTTAAACTGCTAGGTTGGCAGGAGCTGGGACAGATGACAGGAGCTCTTGTGCCGTGCCTGGTGCCTCGGTGTGGAGCTTGCAGCGCGATGTCACTGGAAAGCCCCATCCTGGGTCCCTCCATGGGTTTCCTCTGTACCCCCTTGGCCCCCTAGCTACAGCTCTGCATGCAGGATACTTAGCAATAACAATTACACTTATATACTGTCCCATATATACTGCTTAGTGCACTCTGTGGGCAGTTCACAAGTTAATTAGCATTTTGTCCCCACCATGCTAGGTGCTCATTTTACTGTCCTTGGAAGGAGGGAAGACTGAGTCAACCTTGATCCCTGGTCAGGATTGAACTAAACAGTCTGGCTATAGTACAGCAGTTTAACAACTGTGCCACCAGGGCTCATATTACTAGCTGCCGGAAAACTACTCCCACAGAAAAAGTCTATGATTTCATTAGCATTACCCCTCTGGAAGTATGTCAAGAAGTTTTAGTAGATAAAAAACAAAAAGAGGTAGTGCAGCACTAAACCCATCTACTTCATGGACAACCCCCCCCCCCCCATGATGACTAAAATCAAAGAAAAAATACTGCAACCAAAAGGTTGTGGGTTCAATCCAGTGATGGGCACCAAAAATTTTTACTATCACGCCGTGGGGTGTGGCCTAACTGGTGGGCATGGCCTAATCAGTGGGTGTGGCCTAATCAGTGGGCATGGCCTAATCAGTCTTTAAGGTGCCACAACATTTTTTTTGTTTACTCTCTGATATGCTTGCACAGAATAAAATGGCACCAATTCTAGAGTTTAATTCTGTGCAAGCAGATCAGGAGGTAAACAAAACAAAAACACAAAAATGTTGTGGCACCTTAAAGACTCCCTGCCACCCAACCCCCACCCCTCCCTTGGGAAATCCCTTTAGCCTGTGCTCCCCTCTACACACACACACACACACACACACACACACACACACACACACACATGGGGGGGAGAGAAACAATATATTTTTAAAAGATGGAACATTTATTAAAATAATATGTCTATAATTTAAACCAATACAATGACCTTCTATCTTCTTGCTTATGGTACAATACATATTTCGGCATTTATTTCTTCCAGCAGTTGTTAAATATGCTAATGGAAAAGTAAGCCTGTATAAATTCATAATTAAATCCATTGCTCTAAGACAGGGGTGGGCAAACTTTTTGACTCAAGGGCCATGTAATAGATGAAGTTGAAGAATTGAAGTGCTGGAGGTGTGTGTGTTTGTGTGTTTGTGTGTTTGTGTGTTTGTGTGTTTGTGTGTGTGTGTGTGTGACACACACACACACACACACACACACACACACACACACACACACACACGCCGGGGGGAGGGGGAGGGAAGGAAACCAAAAGACACGTTTACCCAGAAAGCGACACGTCTGGGTGTTCCTTCCTCCCATGGGGGGGGGGGGGCATTTCCCTCCTCCTTTAGTCCTCCAGGACCAGCGAGTCCAGCCATGCTGCTGCTTGCAGAGCAGCTGCTGCTGGTGGAGGTGGCTGCGAGTGCGTGCCTGGCCCTAGCAGAAGAGAAGGGGGAGCTGACGTCACACGCCACCCAGGAGAGCTCGCTTGCGTGCCCCTCCGCCACTCTTTGCTGCCTCCTTCTAGCAGCAGCAGCAGCAGTTTTCACAATGCCTGGACTAAGTTATTCCTGCAGGAAAGAGAACTTCCTGCAGGATGTTTGTCTGGGCATTGCAAGAGGTGTCCAGGCAGGGCAACTCTCGCAATGCCCAGAGTCAGACAGGCATCCTGCAGGAAGTTCTCTTCCTGCAGTAGTAAGTCCAGGCATTGCAAAAGCTGCTGCTGCTGCTAGAATGAGGCAGCAAAGAGTGGCGGAGGGGCACTGGGGTGCACAAGCGAGCTCTCCTGGGTGGCGCATGATGTCAGCTCCCCCTCATCTTCCCCCAGGGCCAGGCGCACACACGCCACCACCTTCACCACCACCCGAGCGGCACCCGCAGCTGCTCCGAAGAAGAATGAAGTGCCGCCCAAAGCCGTTGGGTCACCTGCTCTCCCGAGAAGAGGTGGGTGGGGTGGGGAGGGGAGGGGCATGGTCAGCCAGGTTTCTTACCGGTCCGCCCGGACCGGGGCGGACCAGGTGATGCCCGACACTGGTTCAATCCAGTCCAGGGATCAAGGTTGACTCAGCCTTCCATCTTTCTTAAAAGTATCTTGCTTCAGTTGCTTCCTGATCAATGTTTATCATAATGTTCAACAAATAAGAACCAAATCAAACATGGCTTGCCCAGTACCAAAGGGGGATGAAACAAGTATTTTCTGCACCCACTAGCCAATCTATTTATAGCTGAGAATCTATTCTTTTGAACTTCTGATTGAAGGCCTTGAATGTTCTCACAAGCCACTGAGATATAGCATTTGCTGCATTAGGCAGAGGAAAGATACCGCAATGTCGCGATGTTATGTGAACACCACCCTTAGTGCTTGAACATTAATGGCTGTGTGCTTCACACATGAAAGGCTTTCTAAAAGAAGAGGATAAATTACCATATATACTTGAGTATAAGCTGACCCGAATATAAGCCGAATTACCTAATTTTGACCTGAAAACCCAGGAAAATAGATTGACCAGAATATAAGCTGAGGGCGGGAAATGCAGCAGCTGCTAGTGAGTTTCAATAATCAAAATACAGTGATACCTCATACAATGTCCAATCTTGGTTCCACAAGTTAGGACGTTGTATGAATTCCGACTTTGTATGAGGCATGCAAAATCCTAGCTGCGATGCCTCATACAATGTCCAAATTATTGCCACTGATGCTTTGTATAACGTTGTTCCCTTGGTTGTGAGTGGGGAGGCGGGGCCTAGAGGCTGGCCCCAGCTGTAAGGTGGCCGGCGTGGCCCATAAGAAGACCTGCCATGCCGGAGTCTGGCCCACGCCTCCCCGCTCTCACCAGGGGAAGCGACCCTTGGGAGTGAGAATGGCCCCAGCTGTGAGGCGGCCGGCGTGAGCAAGAGAAGCGACTGTGGGGGAATCCCCCAAAATATCCAGCGCCGACCACCGACTCACCTGCACCCCTTGGTCTGCTGCTTGTTCTTGCCTCCCATGGCTGCCACGGACAGAGCCAAGCGGCCCTGAGCACCCTCACCTGGTGGCGCACAGGACAGGAGGAATGGGGCGAGGAGGAGGATGAATGGGGTGGAAGGAAGTTCGTGAATTATGGGGCGGCAGCAGGAGACCCGACCAGACTCCTCCTCTTTGGGCACGATGGCAGCAGCGCCGCCCCGCTTGAGAGGAGCGGTCCTTGGGAACAGCCCCAAGGAAAGGCCGTGGCTGGCCGGCCTGCTAAGCAGCGCTTGCTTTCTCTCTCTCTCTCCCTTGGTGAGAGCGGGGACCACTTCAGTGGGAAGGCAACAGCGTTCTGTGCGCTCCAGTGTCTAGTCATGCCTGCCACATGACCACGGAAACATATGCAAAAGCCTCCCTGTTCTCACTGGATGATTCCCTTGGTGAGAGCGGGGAGGCTTTTGCAGATGTTTCCATGGTCATGGATATTTTAGGGGATTCCCCCACGGTCGCTTCTCTTGCTCATGCCGGCTGCCTCACAGCTGGGGCCAGTCTCGCTCCCAAGGGTCGCTTCTCCTGGTGAGAGCGGGAAGGTGGGGGCCAGACTCCGGCATGGCAGGTCTTCTTATGGGCCATGCCAGCTGCCTTACAGCTGGGGCCATCCTCTAGCCCCCGCCTCTGTTGCGGCTTCTTTCTTATGTAAAAACCCTAATGCGTCATACAACGTCTGGCGACGGTGTATGAGGCATCTTTTTCCCAGGCATTGGGCGATGCTGTATGGATCCAACATTCTATGAAGCGGACATTGTATGAGGTATTACTGTACATGAAAATATGGTAAAATTAATTAAATTTTTGGTACATCTCAATCCACCACGTTCTTGGGACCCTCGTGGTTGTTGACCCAAGTATAAGCCCTGTCCCCTTTTTGGGGCTCATTTTTGGGGCAAAAAACCTCGGCTTATACTCGATGTCTATTAATCAACTCCTGGAAAATTTGCAGTAAGCTAGCAAGAACTTCTCACTTTCAGCTATTGAGCAATGTAGCGTCTCATTAGTCTAAAATTATTGTACTGAAATAAGGAAAATCTGGGATCATCAGGAGTAGAATTTTGGGTGCAAGAACTGTGAGCTTCACCTCCCAGCCCTACTATTTAGTCACAGTGGGGCAAATAATCCCAGTTAGCAAATATTGGCAGGTGGCAATGGTTAACCCCTAAATGTTTCTGCTAAGCCTTTCCTCTCTGTCCCTGGCAGCTGAAGAAAAAAGGGTGGCATGATATGGCCCATCTTGATATCTTATAATGGCCTCCTTCCCTCAGGTGTAATGAAGGAAGCAACTTCATTATTAGAGTTGAAGTAACATTTCATTAGCACTCTAGTCAGTCTCTGCATTTGAAATGAAGAAATGAGGGATTAAAAAACACATGCTTTTGTATTATACGGTATACACACAAGGTAACAACAAGCTTGAGACAGCCCAATAAATGCAGCTAGTACCCAGAGTATCTAGGGTAGTGGTTCCCAAAGTGGGGCCCACACCACAAAGGGGGGCTTAAATTCCCAGAAACCTAAGTCAGTACATTGGCTTCTCAGTTATTTGGGGAATTGACAGGGTGGCTGGGCGATTATCAGTGGAGGCAATAAAGGTGGTGAAGTATTGCCTCCTCACTATATGGGGTGTTTCGGTGTGGTTTCATTATTGATTGCTCCTCGCCATGTTGGTTCATCACAACTTTCTCCTAGCCCTGTGCCTTCCTCCTCTGAGGAGGATGATAGACACGGGTTTCAAGTGGTTCTGGCTCAGTTCAGAGATTTGGAATGGGCTAAGGGGTTGATGGTTGCTGCATCTACACACACACACACTGTCTAATTAAGTACCCGTGAGTCAGGTGGGATTGGAGAAACTGCCATGGTAAGTGATCATCTGGTGGAGATCCAATCTAGAATGACGGTGTTGGAGGCCATGAGATCCTCCGGGACTCCCTCGGTGGGCAACACCATGAGTAGAGAGGGTGACTGGGCAAGTAACCCAGGGGAGACGGTCATCACTTCTGGTACTAGATATGGGACTACAGGTGAGGTGGCTGAAGAGTCATCTGAACCTGCGGCTTTGAGTTCAGTGGATATGGGTGAGTCGCACTCGTTAACCTTGAGTGCTAGTGTCATGGGATTTTTCGCTGGGACCAATTCACGTTCTCCTGATTAGCCATGGCAAGAGGGGATTCTGGAGTGGTTTCCTCTCTGAACTTTCACTGTTCCTCCTTCAAACCTGGTAGGCCATCACTGGAGTTCTGATGTTCTTTCTTTTATGTGATTGGCAAATGTCATTCTGCTGGTGCAATTGCATGGGTGAATTCCTGCATTTTATATGCACCTGTTTCTAAATGAATTCACAAGCTGCCATAGTTTCCTGTCTTGGGTCCCATGAGAAAAAGGTGCAGTGTAAATGAAATGAATAAAAATATCTATGGCTTGTAAGGGACACATTCAAAACATATGGGAGAAACCTTTAAATTGCTTTCATTTTCATTTTCACTGGTGTCTGCACAGGGCCATAGCCAGGGGGTGGCCAGGGTGGACATAGCCCACCCTGAGTTAGCAGTTTGCCCACCCTCAAACTCCCTGCTGCTTATTTATATGACATATATATGTGACATTGTTGCTCATCCTGAAAAATATTCACCTATCCACACCTGGAATCCTGGCCATGGCCCTGTGTCTGCACAGTCTTAAAGAAACATGGTAGGAAAGTCTTTCTTTCACTATGCTAAAGTAAGTCATAGAGCACACTCACATGAAGCAATGAAACTTACAGAGATTTTTCACATCATGCAGACAGGTGTGCTTTATCATTCTTGGATTTATGGGTGTTTATAGATAAAGAACATAGAATCAATACGAGACTATATAATAAACCTACTCATCATAATGCCTACTTAGAGTATAGATCTTTTCATCCATGGCACCTTAGGAAGAGTATCCCCTTTAGCCTATGAGCCAGGGCCAAAAGAAATTCAACACCAGAAGAAGATTATAGATCAGCGACGGCTGACATAGAGAACAAATTGGTATCTAGGGGCTACCCAGTTGAGATAGTCACCCAAGCACAGCACAAGGTCCATTCTACTCCTAGAAGTCAATTCTTCAAAAGGAAACAATCTAAAGAGGGCAGGAAAATCTTTTGGTCATTGGAATACACCCCATTGGCCAATCAAATCAAAAAAGTCATAATTAAGCATTGGCATTTGGTCGCAGATATTCCAGGATGTGATCAATATCCTATGATAGGTTTTAGGAGAGCATGCACGATAGGCAACATGGTGACATGTAGCGATAGCCTTATTAAGACTCCATCCATGAATTTGTTAGTGGGACATTACAAGTGTCAAAACTGTAATTACTGCAGATACTCTTTGGAGACCAAAGAAATTGATATCCCCCATTTAGGATTTGTGCACAAATTACAGACATTCTCTAATTGTAAAACCTCATTCTGTGTTTATCTATGGATTTGTGGGTGTGGCCTCTTTTATGTGGGGAAGACATCACGAACAATCAGGGTCTGGCTAGCAGAACATAGAAGTAGAATACGTAATCAGAACATGCTGGCCCCCCTGGTTCAGCATTATCTAGAAAAAAATCATTCCGATCATGGCTTTAGATTTGTTATTATTGAAATGGTAAGACCAGAGGAATATAACAGGGTAGATTTGGATAAGCTACTTTTAAAAAGAGAGTCATATTATATCCATCGATTCCAGACGCTAGCCCCCAAGGGCCTCAATCAAAAAATTGAATACAAATGTTTCTTCTAGGGGGACAAGCTTCATCGGTAATTGCAGCTTATGGAGTGAATGAGAAGGGTAGAATGCGAGGGTTGTCAGATCACATACGCTCTAGTTTTCGAGGGTTAAAATTTGCACGCAGCGATAGGACTTTCATGAGAGTAGCATGAGATTCGGGACAGGTGAGAGTATGGGGTGATTAGCAACAGTATTTCAGACGATAACACACTTAGCTAGTAACGTCTCTTGGCACTAAAAGAGCAAGGAGTTGAGACCAGTAGGATGCAAATATAGGTGTGCTCCAGTATTCAAAGGACACATTTCACTAAGTTAATATTACAATAGTTACTGTATCTTTTATGTTTTTTTGGTTAATAAGCATTATATACTTTATGTTTTTTACAGAAACATATATATTTTCCTGAAGAAGAAATTCTCGAAAAATCTTTTTTACCAGATAAGATTCGAATTGTATTATAAGATTTGAAGCATTGGATTTGAATTGCTTTATAAGAATTGGAAAATTGGATTATTGGATCATTACATTGAATTACAAAGAATTGGATTACACTAGGATTTGATGAAATATTTGAACTGAATTGAAGGATCATTGTTTACTTTATGGTGTGGTTTTGAAGAAATTTACTTTGTCTGTGCTGTTAACAAGACTTATTGAATTATAAAGAAAAAAATATATATTGAGAAATAAGAAACAACTTACAAGAAAATTTATAAATGGACATTTTTATTAAACAAGACATTGATTTTGAACACAGCTTAAAGACTAACTGCTGTATTTTAACGTGAGCTTTTGTGGATCAAGTCCACTGGCTCTTTGGCTGTAATCAGAGATGAGCACTGAACTCTAAAGTTGGATACAACTGGCTTTCAAGCAAGGCTTAATAAAAATTAAATTTCACTTGTTTCCTACTTGCTTTTTCCTTTCTGATGCTATTTTCACACCTTCATATGCTCTTTTAGCAAAATTCTACTCTACCCCCCCCCATCCACAAAAAAATTGCAGGCCCTTTTCTTAGGAGCCAGGCCCTTTTCAAGGTTGCCCCCCCAAATATATATATATATATATATAAATATATATATAAATATATATATAAATATATATATATATATATATATATATATATATATATATATATATATATATATATATATATATATATATATATATATATATATATATATATATATATATATATATATATATATATATATATATATATATATATATATATATTTCTCTCCCCCCCCCCAAGCCCCATAAATAGCACAGGCATGACATTCCCCATCACTGAAGGGCTGCAGTGTTGTCTATGGGGCTGGAGGGGTGAATTCCCCCCCCCCAGAACTCCAGCCCCAAAGGCAACATCACGGGTCTGCAGGTGCCGCTTGTTGGCTTGCGGAGGTTTGGGAAAAATCCCCGGTCTCCTCGCAAGCCAACCGGCTGGGTTGCAAAAGGGTGGCGGACCCTGGCAGATGGCTTGTGTGGAGACCAGGGATCTTTCCCAGACCTCCACATGCCAACCTGGTGTTGCCTTTAAGGTCGGGGTTGTGTGTGTGGGGGTGAGAATTCCCCCTCAACTCTGGCCACAAAGGCAACATCACAGTCACAAAGGCCCCCACCCCAACTTGAAGATCACAGCATCTGTCAGTGCAGAGAAACATGGCTACATTTTGCAGCACTGAGGTCTGCTTGCCACCAGACTTTTTCTATTGCAGCGAAGCTTCAGGGCTTTGCAGGGTGGTGGGGGATGCCCCTGCCTACCACCTTCCCTCCTTCCCAAGAGAGCCAGGGCCCTCCTGCTCTCTTGGGAAGGAGGGAATGGAGCAGGTGGGTGCGGCCCCCTCCCTGCCCCCCATTTTGGCAGAGGGATGAGCAAGAACCTTGCGCTATCAGTGCTGGGCTGCTTTCCCCCTGGGAACGCACTTCCCAGGAGGAAAGCAACCCAGTGCTGCCAGTTCACAAAGGGGCTTACCACAGGTAAAGCGCTTCTCCGGCCTCTGGCCAAAGGCTCACCTGCGCTGATAGCGCAAGGGAATCTTGTTCATCCCTGCTGGCCCACCTTCCTTTCCAAGCAAGTGTGTGGTTCGTAGCTTCAAGCCCTGGGATTGCTTGGGCAGGAGGGAGGCCAGTGGGTGGCCCCGCCTTCCCTCCCTTGCCTGCCTGCAGTTCCTAGCTTCATAAGTCCTTTAGTCCACGATTTTCTCCCAAGCTCAGATGCTTTGCAGTGATCGAAAAAAGGGGGCATTTTCAGCCATAGCAAAGGCTCTGTGCTTGGGAAAAAGTAGTGGACCAAAGTAATCTCCTCCCTTCCTTACCCTGCAGCACCAGCGGATTCACTCGGGACAGCGGGAGAAAGAGCCATGAGGACATTTTTTACGATGTCCTCGTGGCTCTTTCTGCTGCTTTCCCTGGGCTGCTTGCCGGTTCTGCAGACTAAGGAAGGGGGGAATATCCCATCGGTCGCTGTCCATCTCCCAAGTCCCGGGGCTTGGTTGCAGCCTAAAATGTCCCCACTTTTTTAGGCAAAAGCCAAGCCCCAGGATTTTGGAGAGTGGCGGCGATGGATGGGATCTTTCCCCCTGACTGATGGGAAAAGACCCCATTTGTCGCTGTCCATCTCCCAAGTCCTGGGGCTTGGCTGCAGCCTTAAAAATGGAAGGGGGGGACATTTTAAGCCACAGTCAAGCCCCAGGACTTTGGAGACAGAGGCAACCGATGGGATCTTTTCCCATCAGTCGGGGGAAATGATCCCATCCATTGCAGCCACTCTTCTAAGTCCCAGGGCTTGGCTGCAGCCTAAAATGTCCCCTCCACTTCTTAGGCTGCAGTGGGTAGCCCTCGTCTCCCCTTCCTCCCTCCCATGCCTGTCTGGGGTTCGTGGCTTCTCTCGCTAATAGCCAGGGTTGCCTTTGGCCAGTTAAGTGCTTCTCTGGCCAAAGGCAACCCTGCACTGTTAGCGAAATGTATTCTCGCTGGTCCCCTTGCGGAAACAGCAGGGCCCCCAGCGAGAATCGCTTTCACTAACAGCACAGGGTTGCTATTGCCCTGGGAAGTGCTTTACCTCTGGGAAAGCGCTTCTCAGGGCAAAAGCAACCCTGTGCTGTAGCATTTCCATGGTGAAAATCGTTGTACAAATCATCCCATAGGGAAAATTGCTATATGATACATTTTAGGCAACAGCCAAGCCCCAGGACTTGGGAGATGGATGGCAACCTATGGGATCTTTCCCCATCCGTAGGGGGAAATGATCCCGATTGTACGATACAATACGTACAGCAATTTTATCGTACAACGATGGACCCATTGGAACAAATTAATATCGTTATACGGGTTTTACTGTACATTATTTGGATGAGTTTTTTATTTGCTCGGGTGCTGGAATGGAGGCATGTTAGGATTTAATGGCATGTTTAGAAAGTGTATTTTCAGAAATAGGTGTGCCGTTCACCAGAAAAGTCAGAAGGTCCATCGACCTATATTTCCTTTTTGAGAATCGAACTCCATTCTGAGGCTCAGTTATCCAGACTCCTGATGGAAAACTTAATGGATTGGAAAAATAGGATCTGACTAGTAATGAGGAAGAAGAAAGTGACTTTGTGGGAATTACAGGAAATAGTGGGACATCTTAATTTTGGCTGTAGGGTGGATTCTCTGGGGAGAGGTTCTTTGCAATGCCATGGCAGGGCTTACTTGCCTTTTTCACAGATGATGGGTTTAAGCTGCTATGAAACCCGACTTGGCCATGTAGGAGAAGTTCTTACATGGTTTTAATGGTGTTTCATTCTGGAGAGCTAGTAGATTTCTGGGCTCCTCTTTGCAAGTGCACATGGATGAATCTGGTTTTGGCATCTATTTTCAAGGCAGAAGGTCTTGCAGAATGTGGCCAGCAGCATGGCACCTGAATGGGATTATTTATTTATTTATTATACTTCTACCCCGCCCATCCAGGAGATTTCCATAGAGATCACAAGAGACTTGACATTTCTGGAATTTTTTATGATAGTGGGGGCACTATGGTTATAGGCAACAGAGTGGACCAATTCCACTGTCTTCTTTTGGTGTGACAACTTGTCTGTGGTGCAGGTTATTAACAGCATGTCCTCTAAGTCAAAACAGGTTAAGGAGTTAGTACACCTTGCATTGTGGACAAGGGTATCAATGGCTATATTTATGGATACCTAAGGACAACCTCCGGGTTGGAGAGATAGGCAGGATATCTCTCAATGCCATTTCCAGGGAATCCTAAGCAGGTGAAGGCATCTGCTTGGGAATACCATGAAGCAAATGGTGAGCCACTGTGTGAGACAGAATGCTGGAGTGGATGGGCTGTGGCCTATTCCAGCAAGGCTGTTCTTATGTTCTTATGTTTGCATTATAATATTATGTTTCTTGCAAAACATGTTCTGGAGTTGCAAAACGAGATTACTGATTCTTTATCTTCCACAGGAGGTATGGCAATTGATTAATATTACTTAAGGTTACATCAATGGTAACAACAAAGTGCATGCATATGTCACCTTGCTAGCTCACAGAGACGCTAGATTATTACGATGACATGGGTTTTTTGAATTCATTACATTTCCTGTTTAATAAAAAAGAGAGGAGAAATAAATATACAGAAGAAAATACCAAGGGGTCTGCCCTAGGGAATAGAATTTTCATTGGGTACCACACTATATACCACACTACTATATTGAAGTATGAATGGCATGGGTGCACACCTTGCTGATTGTCTCTTTATTACAGGTGTCCAGCCTGGGCTGCCAGTTACGGCTGTGATTCTGGGAGACAACTGGATACCTGCGGCAGCGCGCAGGGCAGAAGAAACCATGCATAGCCTACAGATGGGCCTGCCTTGTTTTTGGACCCAGTGGATAGGCATCCCTGGTTTGAGGTGGAAAGATGTATTCACATGGGTGGCAATGTTGGCACCACATGCTTCACGTGGGAAGAGAGGATATGGGGGTAGCATCTGAGGCGGCTACTTATGAAACCATGGGGCATGCCATCAAGGCAGTGGCAGGTATATAGCCAGGAACAGTCCTGGCATATTCTGACATACTACCCGTTTAGCATGATTCAGGGTGTAGTTTTTTTCGGTAGCCTGGAACAGTCTTGCTTGTTTCTTAACAGGCAGATAAGAACATAACATAAGAACAGCCTTGCTGGAACAGGCCATAGCTCATCCAGTCCAGCATTCTGTCTCACACAGTGGCTCAACATTTGCTTCAGGGTATTCCTAAGCAGATGCCTGCACCTGCTTAGGATTCCCTGGAAATGGCATTGAGAGATATCCTCACGAGAAAAGAGGCGCAAACGGTGTAGAGCTCAACAGGTAAAAAGAACCGTAGCTAAGGTAACAGGGTCCAAGAAGACTGAAGTCGTGATAAATTTACAAAGTCTTTATAAGATAGAATATTTCCAAAACCATAATAACAGAAAGAATTCCTCTATGGGTACACTGTTTCTTTTCACAGGAGAATAAAGCTGATTTACAAATAAATGGAGTTGTCTTGAAAATGCTGTTTGTTTCACAGATGAATATGATTCACAGATATAGCGATTTTGTGTTTCTCTCAAAGTCGATACTAGTTAATACGACTTTTCGAATAATAATATCTTCTTCAGGAAGATCTGTACATGAGGATTACATACAAGGATAATAATTAGCATATCTGGAAATAGTAACTGCTAGCACATATAAGTTCTCATAACATGTAACAATACAAAAGTCAAATTGCACAAGCTTACCAATATATAAAACGTTTCTTGAAACTGCGTCCTGGCCTCCGCTCAAACTATTAGGTGCTTATGGACGTTAGAAGGTGTATGTAAGGCAGCTGCCTTTATGCTGACTAAGAACTAACACACGTGAAACCATTAACAACGGACCCCATCGCCAGCTGCTAGAGACCTTGAAGTTGTTATCCATTGGAAACTAGAGAAATGCTGCCAAGTCTTGTTCCTGATTTAACCCTTTCGGATACATGGTATCAAGGAAATGGATGAAAAACGCTTCTCGTTGTCTTAATTTTTTGTTAATATCACATCTTTCAAAGAGTTTCGGTCGAACCGTTTCTAATACCACAAAACGGAAATTCCTGTCTGTGTGACTCTTTTCAATATAGTGAGAGACCAATGGAGCTTCTGTAACCTGATGTCTTATTTTAGACCTGTGTTCCGAAATCCGCTGTTTGAGTGGTCGACTGGTAAGTCCCACATAGCGCATCTTACAGGGGCATTCCCACATATAAATTATGCATTTGGTAGCGTAACTAGAAAGGGATTTTAAGGTATATGTTAGGCGTTTGTGCGGGACATCTATATCTGTGGTTTCCCAGCAGAATTGGCAAACACTGCACGAGTGACATTTATAATGTCCAGTGGGAAAAGATTTGTCCTCAAAGTTAGTTCTGGCAGTATGGTCGGATCGTACTAAAATATTACTAATAGACCTCAACCATCTAAAGCCAATCATTGGTTTTATATTGCAACCAGGAAGGTCCTGAACCAAATGCCAGTGTTTATATATTATATTCTTAATTAGGTTAGCTGCTGGTGAATACTCAAAGGAGCACCTAATCAAATTGCTCCCTCCTCGCTGTTTCCTCTCAAACAACTGTTTTCTGGGTGTGTCCCTAACTCTCTGGAGTGCTGAATTGGTTACATGGGTGGGATAACCCCTATTATGAAGTTTTGTTAGAAAATGGGATGGACGTAGTATGAACATGAGGGGTGAATCGAAGATTGTGATCGATGGAATTAATCCATTGTACAAATTCATTAGCAATATCCTGAGAATCAAGTATGAAAAATAAATCGTCTATAAATCTAGCATAATATATTACATGAAGCAAAAATGGATTGGAGGGCTGGTACATGTGTTGGCTTTCAAAATGATTCAAATACATGTTGGCCACCGAGTGGGCCAGTGGGCTCCCCATGGCCATGCCCTTTACCTGAATGTAAAATAATTTGTCGAATCTGAAATAATTGTGTTCAAAAATGATATCTAACAAGTCCATTAAGAAATGTGTTGGTGGAAGTGGAGACGCTCTAGTGTCTAACTTATCCTGAACAATGGTTCTAGCCTCCTCAAGGGGTATGTTGGTATAGAGCGCTTCCACATCAAGTGTGAGAAGTACCCCTGCCCGGGGAACCTCCAAACCCTCTACCTGAGAAATAAAATGTGTTGTGTCTTTAATAAATGAAGGAGTTTGTCTGGCATATGCGTTAATGAAAGAATCTAAATACTTAGCGATGGGCTCGAAGGCGGAGTTTACTCCGGAGACAATAGGTCTCGCGGGAGTGGGGGTACCTTGGATTCTGGGCTTGTGAATTTTGGGAATGAGATGGAAAATGGGGGTTCTCGGATATTCATTATACAGGAACCTAGCGGTATTTTGCGTGATGTATCCCAAAGTGATGCCCTCAAATATGATAGTTTTGATAATATTCATGACGTGATGGGTGGGATCATGTGCAATAGCTAAATATGATGACTCATCTCCCAATTGTCTGGCGGCCTCCGCTATGTAATCTGAGGTGTCTAGTACCACAATACCGCCACCCTTATCAGCCTGTTTTATAATAATGGAGGAATCCTGAGCTAAATCTTTCAAAGTGGCATGATCCTGTTTAGACAAATTATGCCAGCATTTGATTTGATTATTCTCCATATAGCCTAAATCCCGCAGTACCTGTTTATGGAAGACTTCAATGGATGGGTCGTCGACCACCGGGTTAAATTGAGATTTGGGCTTGAACATCTACATCCCTGAAAAAAACTTTCAATTTGAGCATCCTGATAAGTTTAAACACATCCACCCGGGTGTTAAAAGAATGATAACTAGGGGTGGGAACAAACGTAAGACCCAGTGAGAGAAGATGTACCTCATCAGTAGATAAAGGTCTGGAAGATAGATTAAACATTATGTTTTCCTGCCCCCCCTCAGAGTCCTTCTTTTTCCTAAAAAAGAATTGGAGCGTTGCGGCAAGCCTTGTCGATTCCTAGTTCTAAAGTCATAAGTCTTCTGTTGGTGAGCTTCGTCACAGGAGGTCGATGGGGCATCGGAGTCCGAAGTCTCAAAGTCTGACGAAAAAGTTTGGTCCTTCCAGGTGACACATTTTGGCCGCATGGGACCTTGCTGGAAGCTCCATCTATATACCCTGTCAGAAGAGTAATCCTGGGTGTCCCTTGAGAACTTTTTCTTCTTGAATTGAACAAGGGATTCCCGAAACTGAAAAATTTTGTTATTGACCTCCTCTAGTGATTTATCATATGTGAGGTTATCTACTTCTGTTTTAAGAGATGTGGAAAGCTTCTGAATGTCCTCCTGTATCACCTCCAATTCCTTGTGTGATTGTTCAATGATAAGCAGAATAAGATCGAAGGAACAATGATCTAAAATGGCAGCCAACTTGTCAGTGAATTCCTTATTTTGTCTGAAAAGGGTGGGACCCTTGTTGATTCTTAATCCTCGAGGTATCCTGGAAAGGCGATGGTAATCCGCAAGAAATGAAGCATGCATTTGGAATCTGACTTGTTTCTTTTTCAAAGTCTCTAATGTAGCAAAGTCACTATTCTGTGAATCCATGTCAATGTTTAATGAGGAGGTTTTTTCTAAAATTTGTTCTCTCTGTAAATCCGTATAGGCAAAGCCCCTGTCATAAGTCGCCATAATGTAGACACGAGAAAAGAGGCACAAACGGTGTAGAGCTCAACAGGTAAAAAGAACGGTAGCTAAGGTAACAGGGTCCAAGAAGACTGAAGTCGTGATAAATTTACAAAGTCTTTATAAGATAGAATATTTCCAAAACCATAATAACAGAAAGAATTCCTCTATGGGTACACTGTTTCTTTTCACAGGAGAATAAAGATGATTTACAAATAAATGGAGTTGTCTTGAAAATGCTGTTTGTTTCACAGATGAATATGATTCACAGATATAGCGATTTTGTGTTTCTCTCAAAGTCGATACTAGTTAATACGACTTTTCGAATAATAATATCTTCTTCAGGAAGATCTGTACATGAGGATTACATACAAGGATAATAATTAGCATATCTGGAAATAGTAACTGCTAGCACATATAAGTTCTCATAACATGTAACAATACAAAAGTCAAATTGCACAAGCTTACCAATATATAAAACGTTTCTTGAAACTGCGTCCTGGCCTCCGCTCAAACTATTAGGTGCTTATGGACGTTAGAAGGTGTATGTAAGGCAGCTGCCTTTATGCTGACTAAGAACTAACACACGTGAAACCATTAACAACGGACCCCATCGCCAGCTGCTAGAGACCTTGAAGTTGTTATCCATTGGAAACTAGAGAAACGCTGCCAAGCCTTGTTCCTGATTTAACCCTTTCGGATACATGGTATCAAGGAAATGGATGAAAAACGCTTCTCGTTGTCTTAATTTTTTGTTAATATCACATCTTTCAAAGAGTTTCGGTCGAACCGTTTCTAATACCACAAAACGGAAATTCCTGTCTGTGTGACTCTTTTCAATATAGTGAGAGACCAATGGAGCTTCTGTAACCTGATGTCTTATTTTAGACCTGTGTTCCGAAATCCGCTGTTTGAGTGGTCGACTGGTAAGTCCCACATAGCGCATCTTACAGGGGCATTCCCACATATAAATTACGCATTTGGTAGCGTAACTAGAAAGGGATTTTAAGGTATATGTTAGGCGTTTGTGCGGGACATCTATATCTTTGGTTTCCCAGCAGAATTGGCAAACACTGCACGAGTGACATTTATAATGTCCAGTGGGAAAAGGTTTGTCCTCAAAGTTAGTTCTGGCAGTATGGTCGGATCGGAAAACAGTTTTTCCTTATCTACTTTGTCCACACCGTGCATGATTTTATAAACTTCAATCAGGTCACCTCTTAGACGTCGTCGTTCAAGAGTGAAGAGGCCCAACCGTTGCAGCCTCAGATGGTAAGGAATGCGTTCCAGTCCCCTAATCATTCTGGTTGCCCTCCTCTGCACTTTTTCCAGCTCCATAATATCCTTCTGGAGGTATGGCGACCAGAACTGTACACAGTATTCCAGATGGGGCCTCACCATAGATTTATAAAGAGGCAAAATGACACTTGCTGACTTATTTTCTATACCCTTCCTAATAATCCCTAGCATTGAGTTTGCTTTTTTCACTGCTGTGGCACACTGGGTTGACACCTTCATTGAGTTGTCCACCAGGACACCAAGGTCCCTTTCCTGGTTTGTCGCAGAGAGTTCAGACCCCATCAGTTTATAAATGTAATTGGGGTTCTTTGCCCCAACATGCATCACTCTGCACTTACTAATGTTGAAACTCATTTGCCACTGTTTTGCCCACTCCCCCAGTGTTGAGAGATCCCTCTGGAGCTCCTCACAATCTCTCACAGTTTTCACTACCCTGTATAATTTAGTGTCGTCAGCAAATTTGGCTACCTTCCTGTTGTGTTCTGTAAAGCTGTGCCTTTAACAATGTACCTTTGCCATGTGTTAACAATGTAACCTTTCTGTGTGCAACATTATAACCATCAGCTGTATCAATGTAAACCTGATAAGGGGACGCGAGCTAGCAACCACTAGATGGCAGTAGCGAGCGTCCAGCTCTCATGGCTCAGATTCACCTGGTTCAGCAGCGCGGGAAGATTCCCCGCGACCTCTTCACCTGGTCAAGAATGGCATGACCTTCTACGACGTCACGCAGGCAGCAACCAATAGTCTGTCGACGAGCCACATTCAAATGTATAGCCAGCTGTATATATTGAGCTACTCATCCGCCATTACCACATGTTCCTCTGGATCATCATGCAATAAACCTGTGTTAAGCCAACCCTTCGGCTGTTTCATTGTCTTTGGTCCCTTACACTAAATTGGTGACGAGGGTGGGATCATGGCAGCCCACGGGACCAAGACATGCGCCGGTTTCGAAATCAGGAAACCGGGCGACTGGGAGATCTTCGAGATGGACTTCCAGGCAGCACTGATCGAGTCCGAAGTCACGGAAGAGGCAAAGAAAAGGGCCATCTTCACCAGGATGCTTGGACAAGAAAACAAAAGGACCTTGGTGGACCTGATTGCACCGAGGAGGGTGAGCGAATTCAAGGCCAAGGAACTCATGCAGATGCTGCGTGAGCACGTCCGGCCCGCCACGGCGATGTTTCCCGCTCGGAGTGCGTTCTGGAGGCGAGTCCAAGCGCCCGGGGAGACGGTCGCCGCATTCGTGGCGGCCCTGCGGCTGGCGGCCGGCCCGTGCAAATGGGAGAATGCCGAAATCACCCTATTTTGTTGAGGTACTAGTCCAAGGGGTTCCCATTAGGATGGAAATTGACTCGGGGTCCTCATATTCAATCATTTCCCAGAGGGAGTTTTTGGGAATTGCCCCCCACAAGCGACCCAAGCTCAAAGCATTGAGGTCCACACTACAGGACGTGCAAGGGAACAGCATTCCAGTGTTGGGGGTTGGAGAATTTCAGGTTAAATTCAAGAAGCACGCCGCGTCCCTTCCCCTAGTCGTGCTCAAAGGGGGAGATTGCAGCCTCCTCGGGACTCAATGGTTCCAGCCCCTGGGTTTGTTTATTGGGGGGGTGCACGCCGTTGGGATGCACGCCGTTGGGACTGATCCAATTCTGGAGGTGTGCGAGGCGCACCCCAAAGTTTTCAAAAAAGGACTTGGGAAATTCAAGGGGCCCCCAGTGACATTCGACCTGGACCCGGAGGTCCGCCCAATTCGTCTTAAACCATGCCGGGTGCCGTTCGCACTTAAGGACAAGATAGAGGCGGAACTGGACAAATTGGTGGGCCAGGGAATCCTTGTGCCTGTTGATTCCGCGGAGTGGGAAACTCCAATTGTAACCGCACTAAAGGCCAATGGGGAGGTCCGCATATGCGCCGACTACAAGTGCACCATCAACAAGGCGATCCGCCCGAATGCATATCCGGTGCCGGTAGTCAGCCATCTGCTGGCCAGGTTACACGGGGGAAAGTGTTTCGCTAAGCTCGACTTAGCACAGGCCTACCAGCAGCTTACCGTGTCCCCTGCCGCAGCTGCTGCGCAGACCATAGTCACCCATAAGGGGGCGTTCCAGGTGACGCGCCTTCAGTTCGGCGTGAATTCGGCGCCTGGAATTTTCCAGTCACTCGTGGAACGCCTCCTGAAGGGACTGGAGGGGGTGTTGCCTTATTTTGATGACGTGTTAATAACGGGGGGGAGTTTGGTTGAATTGGCCAAGAGGTTGGGAAAGGTCCTGACAATATTCGAAAAAGCGGGGCTGAGACTGCGAAAGGACAAATGCGTCTTCTTTGCAACCAAGGTTGAGTTCCTAGGGTTTTGTGTGACTCCCGAGGGAATAAAACCATCCAAGTCCAAGGTGGCAGCCATTAAGAAAGCCCCCCGCCCCACCTCCAAGCCCGAGCTGCAGTCGTTCCTAGGGCTGCTCAACTTTTACCACTCCTTCCTCCCCCGGAAGGCAGCGGTGGCTGAACCGCTACACAAACTGCTAAAGAAAGACCAGGCATGGAAGTGGGGCGATGACCAAGAAAGGGCATTTAGCGAGCTGAAAAGCCTCCTAGCGTCCGATGCCATACTGACCCACTTCAACCCCAAACGCCCAGTAGTTCTGACCTGTGATGCATCCCCAGTGGGGGTGGGGGCGGTGCTGTGCCACGTGTTGGAAAACGGAAGGGAGGCCCCGATAGCATTTTACTCCAGGTCCCTGTCCCAAGCGGAGAGAAACTACGCACAGACAGACAGGGAGGCACTAGCAATAGTTGCGGGGACAAAAAAATTTCACGATTTTCTGTACGGCCGCCCCTTCACCATTGTAATGGACCACAAGCCCCTGCTAGGCATCTTTACCGCAGATAAGCCCACCTCACAGATCCTGTCCCCGAGGATGCTCAGGTGGGCCATTTTTCTCAACGCGTATCAGCACGCGTTGGTCTACCGGCCCGGGAAAGAGATCAGCCATGCGGACGCTCTATCTAGGTCTCCCCTTCCCCTAATGCCCAGCCAGGTGAGCAAGGGGGAGCGGGACCATCAGGTTCTCATGATAGAGGTGCTGGATTCGCCCCCCGTAGTGCCCGCCGACATTGCCAAAGCAACAGAGAAGGACAAGACGTTAGCGGCAGTTAGCTCCTGGGTGCAGAAAGGGTGGCCGGCGTCCTCCCCAGCGGAGGAGTTCGCTCCATTTTTCAGAAAAAAGCTAGAACTGTCCCTAGAGAGGGGGTGCCTCTTGTGGGGGCAGCGGGTGGTGATTCCCACTTCCCTTCGGCCGCGGGTGCTCAAACTGCTGCACGTCAGCCACCCCGGCATCGTGCGATCCAAGGCGCTGGCCCGGAGTTACTTCTGGTGGCCCCAGCTGGACGCCGACATCGAGCACATGGTCGGCACTTGTGAAAGTTGCCAATGCTCCAGACCAGAGGAGGCCCGCCTTCCCCACAGGGAATGGGACGCGGCTAAGGGGCCGTGGTCCCGGGTGCACGTTGATTTCGCGGGCCCGTTCAGAGGCACCCTGTTCCTTCTCGTAGTGGACGCCTTCTCCAAGTGGTTGGAGGTTATCCCAGTCACGAGCACCTCCTCGGCCCAGACCATTAGGCATTTGCGGAGGCTCTTTTCCACGTTCGGCATACCCGACACATTAATTAGCGACAACGCTAGTTGTTTCACGTCCTCCAAGTTTAGGGTATTCATGGAGATCAACGCCGTTCGGCACATCACCTCCGCCCCGTTTCACCCGGCCACCAATGGCCAAGTAGAGTGCCTCATCCGCACCACGAAGGACGCGTTGCGGCGCATGGGCCCCGGAGATCAGAACCTGCAAGTGTGCCAGTTTCTGCTAGGGTACAGGGTGACCCCGTTGGCGTCTGGATACTCCCCCGCAGAACTCTTAATGCGTAGGAAACTGACCACCATCCTTACTAGGCTAGACCCCACGAGGGTAGAGGACAAAGGAAGGAACATCGGGCTAGAGGCTATAAAGAGTTTCAGTGTAGGCGCCCCCGTGCATTGCAGGAACTACGCCAGCACGGGCCCAGCCTGGGTACCGGGCGTAGTTGTGGAGCAAACCGGCCCCGTGTCGTACCGCGTGGAAACCAGCACAGGGCTCCTTTGGAGGCGGCACGCGGATCAGCTCCGACGCAGGGTCTCCGATGAGCAGGGCACATTCCAAATAGAGGAAAACTCAGCGTTAGGGTTCTCCCCCACCCGTTCAGCCCAAGGGGGAGGGAAAGGGAGCCGCGGGTCCCCACCAAGGGGGGAGGGGGATATTCTCGTAGATATCCTAGGGGATCTTTCTGAGGAGGAGGAGGAACCCGACCCCATACATATCTCGCGGAATTCCCCCACAAATGCGGATACCCCTACTAAGTTAGATTTTGATTTTCAGAACCGGGGGGGGGGTTTGGAGTGGTCCCCCACCCATCCAAGCGAGAAGAGGGGTTTTTCGTTAGCCCCGACTGCCCCCGGTCTGCCCACAATGGAGTTTTTCCCTTCCCCTAAGGCCGCCAGACAGCGGCAAGCCACTAACAAGTCTCCCTCTCCCATTTCAGGACAAGGGACCAGGGAACAAAGAAGCAGTAGCGCCCCCGGGGGGGGGTCAGCCCTCTTCACGGCCCAAACGCACATGCAACAAGCCATCTTGGCTGAGAGACTTCATCTCATCCTAGGGGGGAGGGATGTTGTGTTCTGTAAAGCTGTGCCTTTAACAATGTACCTTTGCCATGTGTTAACAATGTAACCTTTCTGTGTGCAACATTATAACCATCAGCTGTATCAATGTAAACCTGATAAGGGGACGCGAGCTAGCGACCACTAGATGGCAGTAGCGAGCGTCCAGCTCTCATGGCTCAGATTCACCTGGTTCAGCAGCGCGGGAAGATTCCCCGCAACCTCTTCACCTGGTCAAGAAGGGCGTGACCTTCTACGACGTCACGCAGGCAGCAACCAATAGTCTGTCGACGAGCCACATTCAAATGTATAGCCAGCTGTATATATTGAGCTACTCATCCGCCATTACCACATGTTCCTCCGGATCATCATGCAATAAACCTGTGTTAAGCCAACCCTTCGGCTGTTTCATTGTCTTTGGTCCCTTACACTAAACTTCCTATTTACTCTTACTTCTAGATCGTTTATGAAGAAGTTGAAAAGCAGAGGTCCCAGTACTGAAACTTGGGGACCCCACTCTTTACTTCCCTCTACTTGGAGAAGTGTCCATTTAGTGCTACCCTCTGTTTCCTGTCCCTTAGCCAGTTGCTGATCCAGGACAAGACCTGTCCTTTTATTTCATGACTGGCAAGTTTATTCAAGAGCCTTTGGTGCGGGACCTTGTCAAAAGTCTTCTGAAAGTCCAAATAAACAATGTCAACTGGATCCCTCTTATCCACATGATTGTTGACACTCTCAAAAAATTCCAATAGATTAGTGAGGCATGATTTGCCCTTGCAAAAGCCATGTTGGCTCTCCTTTAGTAGTGCTTTCTCTTCTATGTGCCTGTTAATTCTATCTTTTAGGATGGTTTCCATCACTTTACCTGGGACAAATGTCAAACTGACCGGTCGGTAATTTCCTGGATCACCCCTGGATCCTTTTTTGAAAATTGTTATTACATTCGCTACTTTCCAGTCATCAGGCACAAAGCCTGACTTGAGGGAAATATTCAAGTGCAATCCATCCCTTCTGAACAGATTTTGCTTGTCCCAAAAAGTTTTCCAGTTCCTGACAAATCTGAAGCTCTCCTCTCGACACCACTGCCTTATCCATGCATTGAGGCTTCTGAGCTCTGCCTGCCTGGTAGGTCCTGTGCGAGGAACAGGCAGCACTTCTGAAAATGCTACCTTGGAAGTCCAGGACTTCAATCTTCTTCCTAACAACCTGAATTTGGCTTCCAGGACTGACCGCTTGGCCTTCCCAACATCGTTGGTACCAATGTGTACCATGACCACTGGCTCCTTCACATTTTTCTCTAACAAGCTATCTAGATTTCTCATGATGTCTGCAACTTTTGCACCTGACAGGCAAGTCACCATACAGTTATCATGTGCATTACAAATCCATCTCTCTGTATTTCTAATTATTGATTTACCTAGTACAAGGAGCCTCTCTCCTGCAATCTATTCATCTACATGCACCTCATCAACTATATTAAGGGAGAGGACTTCAGTTTGTTCCTGTTGTTTGTCTTCCTGTATCTCATCAAGTGTGATGAAGGAGAGATACTCAGGTTGAACCAGTTGTTCCTCTGTGTGTTCCTCATCAGGTGTGATGAGGGAAAATGCCTCAAATTTATTCTGTAATTTCAGACTCTCAGAGTGATCCCTTGCTCTTCTACTTCTTTGAGTCACATTCCTCCATGCATCTACCTCCTGAGTTAGCGAAATGACTTCTTCCTCAGAACTGTGCCCTGTCTCTTCTTTGTCCAGGATAGTCTGCTCCACTCTGTCCAAGAACAGCTCAAGCTCCTTAATTTGTTGATGGTTAAATATGCGGGTCTCTAGCTGCTGGACCCTCTCTTCTAGTAGTGCAACCAGTTTGCACTTGCTGCAAGTGTAGTTCTCCATGTGCTTTGGCAAGATCACAAACATGGCACAAGTGTTGCAGGTAACTACAGCTGCTCCCTCAGAATCTATTTTAACAAGTGCAGCATTCTGGGCCTCAAAAACTTACATGTTTACTACCTTTCTATCTAGTAAGAATATATTCTTTCTTTGTTTTCTGTTTGAAATCTCATGAATGGGCCTTGAAAGCAGATCTACTCCAACTGGAAGCACGCCCAAAACTTACCGATGCTCACGTCCTTTGTTTGGCTCTCCTCAGCAGCAGCTCTGCTTAAGAGCACATGCAGATTCAAAAAGGCTGTCATAGCTATGGGAGGATATGTCATTTCACACCCACACATTTCCAAAGATAAGCCTGAAATGTTCAGGGAGGAGGATGAGGAATTGTCCATTGTTGGATGTGATTATTTCTTGGATGATCTTCGGAGGGGTCTTCAGACCATTGCTCTGTAGTGGTGGGGGGCTTGCAGGACATTTAAGTGTTCTTTGGCCTATGGCAGGTAGTGTGGTTATTAGGGTAGCCTATGGGCCCAAGGTTAAACACAGGACTTCAGAAGAAACTGTTCCCAGGTGGAGTTTAACACCTGGGGGATGAGGCTATCTTTTCTAGGCCGTGTGTCAGCTGGATAGTTGATCAAAATTGGGAAGTGAGTCAAGTGAGTCAAGCCCAAGGGAAAGATGTATGGAAACATTATGATGACCGCACTGCAATGACTCCTTTGAAGATGATTTAAGTGGAACAGATTATTTGATTCCATAGTTATAATTAAATAAAGATGGCCCTAATTTTCAACCAACACAGGTGTCCGAGTCTTTCTTGAAGTTGAGTGGCAAAGCACAGTGAATGGCAGTACTATAAGAATAATCATATATCAGATTCATCATCGTTGTTGACTGAAACTCATATCCGAGAATGCATTTTTTCTGAAGCAGGAAAAATGTCATTGGCATGAATTTGTTTAAGGTAGATTTATTTATTTATTGGATTTCTATAACTCTCATCTGGGTGTTATCTCACTCTGGGCAGTGAAGAAACAGAAAATGAATAACAACAATAGCCATAAAAAATCAAAACCCACCACCAACAAATACATCATAGACTAAAATAAAATAAAAATAATTAACATCCGAGGACTAAACCTAACTGGCTAACAACACCCTGAAAGTCTTCCTTGAAGGAGAGCATTTTAATTGTTTTTTAAAGGTAGCCTGGCACAGCTCCACCGATAGTGTATTTCACAGTGTTGCTGCCACCACCAAAAAGTCTCTATTTTTGGTCAAAGACTTTTGAGCCATCCTTGATGTTGCCACTTGGAGCTGTGCCAACTGTGATGACCTGGTGATATGGGGAGTTGCTCTGATGGAGAGATGTTCCAACAGGTAGTAAGGTCCCTAACTGTATAGGGCCTTGTATGATAACACTAACACCTTGTATCTGACATGGTAGGGAACAGGTAACCAGTGCAGGCCTGCCAAGCCTAGGGAAATATGATCAGATTTCTTTAAACCTGTCACCAGCCTGGCTGCTGTATTCTGGACCCACTTTAATCTCCGAATCAGACACAAGGGCAGCCCCACGTAGAGAGCATTACAGTAGTCAATCAGTGAGATTACCAATGAATGGGTCAATATTATGAAAGACTGCCTGTCCAAGTAGGGATGTAACTGCATAATCTGTTGAAGCTGGAAAAAAGCGGCTGTGGACAGCACCTCTATCTGTTGTTCCAATGAGAACAGTGGGTTGACAATGACCTGGTCCTAGGGGTAAGAGTAGTTCCATCCAGAGTAGGGACCAGGCCTCCCAGTTGGGCAGATGGTCTCTCAAACACATAAACCTCTGTCTTGTCAGTGTTCATCTTCAGCCTATTATCTTTGGTCCATATCAATATCAAGTCCAGGCATCCGGCAAGACAGCGGACCGCATCCACTGCAGATGATGAAAAGGAGAGATAGAGTTGGGTGTCATCTTGCCATGAAGTGACCAGCACACTATGATCATGGAGCCATCTCCTGCAGCACACATGAAATGAGGATATGGACAAGGTGTGCCTTCACAGCCAGTCCATTTGGCATGGCCTCGTCTACCACCATGACCATTGGAATTAGAGTTCCTCCTCTGTTCATTTTGCCGTTCTGTCCAATATGATGGTTTCCAATGACATAATTAATGCAGTGGCATAATTAATGTAGTTTAAAGCCATTTAAAAATGGCCTATGTCATTTAAAAACAGCAGCAGCAGCAAACTAATACCCTTCATTAACAGGTCAATAGCCAAAAGCTTGTTTAAATAAAAATATTTTTGCTTGGTGATAGAAGGACATTTTCATTCCCCTGAAAAGAAGTTCCAAAGACTGGGACAGCCACTGAGAAGGCCCTCATGGTATACTGAACAGCTACCAAGAAGTTTTTGGTGCATACAAGTGGTTTTATACATACAATTTAAATGTCCAGAGGCATTATGCAAAATAGTTGATCAGTGCAGGGCATCACAGGCAGAGCAGAGGCCATCCCCACTCACTCATTAATTAATATAATAATTGTGTGTCATCAATAATTGTGTGCCTCCTTCTGAGGGTGCCTTGGGACTGTTCAGCTAGCCCAAGGGCACATAGGCTAGTTCTTCTCCCAGGAGACACAATAAAGAATTGAACTCCCAACCTAAGGGGGTGGGTTTTTTGAACTCCCAGCCAGAGACCTAAACCATGATTGCATCAATGCTTATGTAAGCCAAGAATCAAAGAGGCCAAAGAACTTTTTTGCTGCCAATAAGAGGCATGTGTGTGCATTTTCCAAGCAGCAATTCAGCCATACATTCATCATGGCAAACAATGAGAGAGATCACATTTTGTTCTCTCTAGGGAACACAAAATGTTGAAAAACGGAACAGCATGTTCTGAACATTAGCTGGCTAGTGGCAATTCTATTATCTATGAAAGATTATGCATGACTGGTAGTAACTATCTGCATTGTATTTACAAAAGTAAAAATCATTTTCTGTCTTAGTGCTTATTGTTAGCATTTTGGAACAAATTAGCTTTATTCATGTATTTTTCTTTTTTTAATTAAGAAAAGTTTGCTTTTGCATTCAGAGATTTTTAGTTCTTTGTCTATTGGTAATAAAAAATAAGGGACTGCAGTGGCTCAATGGTTAAGATGCTGACTGGAAGGTGGCAGGTCAGCAGTTCAATACCCGAGTACTGCACGACAGAAAGAGCTTCCGCCTCTGTCCTAGATCCTGCCAATCTAGCAGTTCAAGAGCAAGAAATTGCAAGTAGATAAACAGGGACCACTTCTGTGGGAAGGTAAACAGTGTTCCAAAGTAACCCTAAACATCCCAACATAGCTTGCACCAGTGTAGGAAGTTCCTTGGTTTCAAAGTATTGTCTGCAGGACAGAGTAAAGATGAATTGGGAAATACTGTATATGAAAGAAGCCTCATATTAGATATTTCCATACTTCCAGGCTGATTTTTATTTCAATATGTATGAAGCAGAATTAAACCTCTGCTGCCACATGAGACAATAGAGCATTTATTCTCCACTGAAAAACCTGTAATGTCCCTATGGTACCTCTTCGGGGCCATGTATGCGGACTTCGGGGATGCTTTGCTACCCCTCTTTCCTGAGTTGTTAGAATCTGGCAGGACAGGATTGGATGATTAGAGCAGGAGGCATGGTTTAGGAGGTATATAATATGTTGATGCAATTCCAGAAAGTTCGTGGTGTTTAGGAGTTCAACGGTAGTGGTAGCATTGATTCAGGAGGTCGCGTAGGAGAGCTCAGATCGGGGGAGGGGGAGAGGAGTTTCCTTCCACCAGACATCAAGGTGGGATGGAAGTGGTAGCCGAATCCTCAGATGAGGAATTTGTGTCTGATTTGGTGGAAGAAAGAGCAGGTGCAAGTGGGGGAATGGCTGGAGGGGCTCCTCCGGCACTTCCCAGAACTAGATAGAGGGCTAGTAAAAAAGGGAGCAAAGTGGATAAAGAGAAGGATTGGAGAGCTTATGCTATTGAATTGGAGAGAAAGTTGGCCTTGATGAAAGAGATGCAGATTCCTATGGCTCCTGTTCAAGTGGGAGGAGAGGCCTGTTTGTCCTCAGGGGAGGAAAATGGTGATAGTTTATTGGTGGAAGCGGCTGAGCAAGACACAATTATAGAGGTGGTGGTTTTGGAGGAGGGCCGCATGGAGTCTGCAGGGGCGCAATACAGAAAAGGGGATGGGGAGCACCGGTCGTTGGTGGTTGAACACGAGGCGCAATGAGAGGAGACCGCTGGTGCAAATGTGGGTTGTAGTGGATCATCCCTCATGGGTGAGTTGAATAAGGGGTCAGTGAGTGGTCAAGCTGCCCCCACTTTCTAGCCTTGGCAGTTCCCTTTTATGTGGGGTTGGCCTCCTAGGGGGGAGAGCATGAATGAAAGGGCAGAAGGTGGGCAAAGGCTTGGGGTTTTTTCTTGGCCCTGGGTGGGAGGAGCTCCTCAAGGGGCAGTTGGACAAGATAAGGGGTTTGCAGACCTGAGTGGGGAGCAATCAGAGGGTCCGGTGAGCAAACGACAGTGAACTGAAGGGGCTTTGGGCAGGGTTGGCCGCAGCAGTGGCTGTGGCACAGTTTTGGTGGCTACACAGATGATGGTTTTCGTAGACCCTGAGCCTGCCTGAGACGTAGAAGGGGCGGGGTCTGTGGAAGGTTGTGTTGAGGCTACCACTACCTCAGGGGCTATGGCTTTGGAAATAGAAGGGGAGGGGAGGGTTGAGAAGAGGAGTCTTCAGGCTAGAAGAAAGGCTTCCCCTTTTGTGCAGCATTTGTCGGAGGCAACGAGGGAGAAGATTTTGAAAGGGAAGTATGTGGATTTGTTCTCACTTCTTAACAGGGATGTGGAGGTTAAGGACTTGGAAAAGCTAGCTGAGAGGGAGAAGGAGCTCATTAGGAAGAAAACGCCTCCGAGGAATTGGAGTAGTTGGCTCCCGGTGTACTTTATTTACATGGGCATTATGATTAATGATCATCCACAGAAGGCCATGCCTCTCTTGCATTACATGGATCTAATGTATAAGGCATACACAGATTTTGGTGGAGGGGCGTGGCTAAAATATGATCAGGCATTTCGTACTTGGGTGGAGCACCACCCAGAAATGAGCTGGGAGGAGCCGTATTCCAAATTCTGGCTACAGTATATGACCTTGGTTCGGCCACTTTCTGGGGATCGTTATGATAGTGGTCACTTCATTCAGAGTTTCCCGGTCACAAGCAGCACCTCTTTTCCCCCTTGCACAGGCGGGGGGCAGTCGGTTCAATCATGGCTGGTGTTTTGAGAATTCAATTCTCATGGGTTCTGCTCTAGGAAGCAATGCAGGTACAAGCATGGTTGCTCGCAGTGCGGAGGATCCCATGCTTTTTCTGCTTGTACAAAGAGAGGAAAGGGGGGGACCAAAGGACATTGGGGGACAAAGGCGGCAGGGGTCTTTTGGACCTGTTAGTAACAAAGTACCCCAGTCCAAGAAAGATTCCTGCTTTGGAGTTTTGGTTGCGGCAGTACCCAAAGAGAGGGGATGCCAAATTGTTGTTTGAGGGTTTTAAGTTTGGGTTTAGGATTCCCATGGTTAGGGCAATAGGGAGGCCGGCCACAAGAAATCTCATTTCCATAAAGGGTTACAAAGGAAAAGTGAGGGAAAAGTTGGAAAATGAGTTGAAACTAGGCAGGCTTATTGGACCGCACGGGGCGGAACCTATCATAGGGTTGCATTTTTCGCCTCTGGGCTGTGTTCCCAAAAAGGTGGGGTCAGAATATAGACTTATACATCACCTCTCACACCCGGAGGGGGAATTGGTCAATGATGCAATTCCCGAGGAGCTCTGCTTGGTGAAATATGCATCCTTGGACGCGGCTGTGGCAATGGTTCGAAAATGTGGTCAGGAGGCTTTCTTAGCCAAGTGTGATGTCAAGGCAGCGTTTCGTCTGCTGCCCATTCATCCTGATGATTTCAGATGGCTGGGTTTTAAATTTGGGGGGGGGGTTCTATGTAGATAGGGCGCTTCCCAAGGGATGTTCTATTTCGTGTTCCTTGTTTGAATGTTTTAGTACTTTTATACAGTGGGTTTTTTCTCAAAAGATGGGTTCCTTCATTGTTATCCATTATCTGGATGATTTATTGTTTTGTGGTGGGTCAAGTGAAGGAGAATGCAGGTAGTTGCTTCAGTGTTTTCAGGACACATGTGATGAGTTGGGGGTGCCATTGGCGCAAGACAAGATGGAAGGTCCAGCTCAGTGTCTGGATTTTTTGGGGGTGGAGTTGGATGTGAGGGCTCAGATTTCCAGGTTGCCCTGGGCGAAACTGGAGGTTTTGGGGGAGCTGATGGCGGATACGAGTAAGAAAAGGAAGGTTATGCTAAAAGAATTGCAAGTGTTGGTGGGGCACCTTAAATTTGCCTGTAGAGTGGTTGCACCAGGCAGGGCTTTCCTTAGGAGATTATGTGATGTGATGCAAGGACTAGACAAACAGTTCCATAGGAAGAGGGTGACTGCGGAAATTAGGGTGGACTTGGAAGTTTGGGGGGAGTTCCTGAGGGATTTCAATGGGGTTTCCTTTTGGAGAAGTGTGCTGCTGTTAAAATCAGATGTTCAAGTGTTCACAGATGCTTCAGGGGCCCTAGGTTTTGGAATTTTTATCGGAACAAATGGTGTTGGGGAGATTGGCCTCAGGATTGGGTGGAGAAAGGGGTTACCAGGGATCTTACCTTTTTGGAATTGTTTCCGGTAATTGGGGCTCTTTGGATTTGGGGGCAGGAATGGACGAACAGGACGGTCATTTTTTGGTGCAACAATCAAGCAGTAGTACAAATAGTGAACAAATTGACTTCCAAGTCAAAAAGAGTTATGGTGTTGGTGCGGGCTTTTGTGAGAAAATGTTTGGAGGGTAATATATTCCTGGTGGCAAAACATATTCCAGGAGTGCACAGATGTTGTGCTCTGTAAAGCTGTGCCTTTAACAATATACCTTTGCCATGTGTTAACAATGTAACCGTTCTGTGTGCAACATTATAACCTTCAGCTGTATCAATGTAAACCTGATAAGGGGACGCAAGCTAGTGACCACTAGATGGCAATAGTGAGCGTCCAGCTCTCATGGCTCAGATTCACCTGGTTCAGCAGCGCGGGAAGATTCCCCGCCACCTCTTGACCTGGTCAAGAAGGGCGTGACCTTCTACGACGTCACGCAGGCAGCAACCAATAGTCTGTCGACGAGCCACATTCAAATGTATAGCCAGCTGTATATATTGAGCGACCCATCCGCCATTACCACATGTTCCTCCGGATCATCATGCAATAAACCTGTGTTAAGCCAACCCTTCGGCTGTTTCATTGTCTTTGGTCCCTTACACTAAATTGGCGCCGAAGGTGGGATATGGCAGCCCACGGGACCAAGACATGCGCCGGTTTCGAAATCAGGAAACCGGGCGACTGGGAGATCTTCGAGATGGACTTCCAGGCAGCACTGATCGAGTCTGAAGTCACGGAAGAGGCGAAGAAAAGGGCCATCTTCACCAGGATGCTCGGACAGGAAACCAAAAGGACCTTGGTGGACCTGATTGCACCAAGGAGGGTGAGCGAATTCAAGGCCAAGGAACTGATGCAGATGCTGCGTGAGCACGTCCGGCCCGCCATGGCGATGTTTCCCGCTCGGAGTGCGTTCTGGAGGCGAGTCCAAGCGCCCGGGGAGACGGTCGCCGCATTCGTGGCGGCCCTGCGGCTGGCGGCCGGCCCGTGCAAATGGGAGAATGCCGAAATCACCCTCCGGGACTGTGTGCTGTGCGGCCTGAACGACGCCGAAACCCAGCGCACATTAATGAACCAAGAGCCGCCTCCCACGTTGCAGGAGGTCGTCAGAGCGGCCCAGGCCGCAGAAGCTACAAAGGCCGGGGTCCAAGAACTCCAGGACTGGCGGCCGAAGTCGAGCAAGGCAGAGGCTCCGGTACAGGCGGCCCGGCGAACTTCGAGGTCGTCCACAGAGAGCAGCGACGACGAGGACGTCTGGAGGGTCCGGAAGGAGAGCCGGTGGTGCGACGGCCGTGGAGTGGCCCACGACCGCGTAAAGTGCCCGTTCCGGAAGGCCGAGTGCCACAACTGCGGCCGCCGCGGGCACATCGCCAAGGTGTGCAGGAAGAAGCGCGAGACCCGGTGGAGCTCAGCAGACCGTTCCGCGGGACAAGACCGCTCAACGAGACCCAAGGACAGCGCTCAGGCCACGCGGAAGCAGGACGGCGTGGGCCGCATCTCCGACGGCAGCGAGGACGACGCTCCAGTGTTCAGCGTGTCTGCAGGACACCCCCGCTACTTTGTTGAGGTACTAGTCCAAGGGGTTCCCATCAGGATGGAAATTGACTCGGGGTCCTCATATTCTATCATTTCCCAGAGGGAGTTTTTGGGAATTGCCCCCCACAAGCGACCCAAAGTCAAAGCGTTGAGGTCCACACTACGGGACGTGCAAGGGAACAGCATTCCAGTGTTGGGGGTTGGAGAATTTCAGGTTAAATTCAAGAAGCACGCCGCGTCCCTCCCCCTAGTCGTGCTCAAAGGGGGAGATTGCAGCCTCCTCGGGACTCAATGGTTCCAGCCCCTGGGTTTGTTTATTGGGGGGTGCACGCTGTTGGGATGCACGCCGTTGGGACTGATCCAATTCAGGAGGTGTGCGAGGCGCACCCCGAAGTTTTCAAAAAAGGACTGGGGAAATTCAAGGGGCCCCCAGTGGCATTCGACCTGGACCCGGAGGTCCGCCCAATTCGCCTTAAACCACGCCGGGTGCCGTTCGCACTCAAGGACAAGATAGAGGCGGAACTGGACAAATTGGTGGGCCAGGGAATCCTTGTGCCTGCTGATTCCGCGCAGTGGGAAACTCCAATTGTAACCGCACTAAAGGCCAATGGGGAGGTCCGCATATGCGCCGACTACAAGTGCACCATCAACAAGGCAATCCGCCCGAATGCATATCCGGTGCCGGTAGTCAGCCATCTGCTGGCCAGGTTACACGGGGGAAAGTGTTTCGCTAAGCTCGACTTAGCACAGGCCTACCAGCAGCTTACGGTGTCCCCTGCCGCAGCTGCTGCGCAGACCATAGTCACCCATAAGGGGGCGTTCCAGGTGACGCGCCTCCAGTTCGGCGTGAATTCGGCGCCAGGAATTTTCCAGTCACTCGTGGAACGCCTCCTGAAGGGACTGGAGGGGGTGTTGCCTTATTTTGATGATGTGTTAATAACGGGGGGGGAGTCGGGTTGAATTGGCCAAGAGGTTGGGGAAGGTCCTGACAATATTCGAAAAAGCGGGGCTGAGACTGCGAAAGGACAAATGCGTCTTCTTCGCAACCGAGGTTGAGTTCCTAGGGTTTTGTGTGACTCCTGAGGGAATAAAACCATCCAAGTCCAAGGTGGCAGCCATTAAGAAAGCACCCCGCCCCACCTCCAAGCCCGAGCTGCAGTCGTTCCTAGGGCTGCTCAACTTTTACCACTCCTTCCTCCCCCGGAAGGCAGTGGTGGCTGAACCGCTACACAAACTGCTAAAGAAAGACCAGGCATGGAAGTGGGGCGATGACCAAGAAAGGGCATTTAGTGAGCTAAAAAGCCTCCTAGCGTCCGATGCCATACTGACCCACTTCAACCCCAAACGCCCGGTAGTTCTGACCTGTGATGCATCCCCGGTGGGGGTGGGGGCGGTGCTGTGCCACGTGTTGGAAAACGGAAGGGAGGCCCCGATAGCATTTTACTCCAGGTCCCTGTCCCAAGCGGAGAGAAACTACGCACAGACGGACAGGGAGGCACTAGCAATAGTCGCGGGGACGAAAAAATTTCACGATTTTCTGTATGGCCGCCCCTTCACCATTGTAACGGACCACAAGCCCCTGCTAGGCATCTTTACCGCAGATAAGCCCACCCCACAGATCCTGTCCCCGAGGATGCTCAGGTGGGCCATCTTTCTCAACGCGTATCAGCACGCGTTGGTCTACCGGCCCGGGAAAGAGATCAGCCATGCGGACGCTCTATCAAGGTCTCCCCTCCCCCTAACGCCCAGCCAGGTGAGCAAGGGGGAGCGGGACCATCAGGTTCTCATGATAGAGGTGCTGGATTCGCCCCCCGTAACGCCCGCCGACATTGCCAAAGCGACAGAGAAGGACAAGACGTTAGCGGCAGTCAGCTCCTGGGTGCAGAAAGGGTGGCCGGCATCCTCCCCAGCGGAGGAGTTCGCCCCATTTTTCAGAAAAAAGCTAGAACTGTCCCTAGAGAGGGGGTGCCTCTTGTGGGGGCAGCGGGTGGTGATTCCCACTTCCCTTCGGCCGCGGGTGCTCAAACTGCTGCACGTCAGCCACCCCGGCATCGTGCGATCCAAGGCGCTGGCCCGGAGTTACTTCTGGTGGCCCCAGCTAGACGCCGACATTGAGCACATGGTCGGCACTTGTGAAAGTTGCCAATGCTCCAGACCAGAGGAGGCCCGCCTTCCCCACAGGGAATGGGACGCGGCTAAGGGGCCGTGGTCCCGGGTGCACGTTGATTTCGCGGGCCCGTTCAGAGGCACCCTGTTCCTTCTTGTAGTGGACGCTTTCTCCAAATGGTTGGAGGTTATCCCAGTCACGAGCACCTCCTCGGCCCAGACCATTAGGCATTTGCGGAGGCTCTTTTCCACGTTCGGCATACCCGACACATTAATTAGCGACAACGCTAGTTGTTTCACGTCCTCCGAGTTTAGGGCATTCATGGAGATTAACGCCGTTCGGCATATCACCTCCGCCCCGTTTCACCCAGCCACCAATGGCCAAGTAGAGCGCCTCGTCCGCACCACGAAGGACGTGTTGCGGCGCATGGGCCCAGGGGATCTGAACCTACAAGTGTGTCAGTTTCTGCTAGGGTACAGGGTGACCCCGTTGGCGTCAGGATACTCCCCCGCAGAGCTCTTAATGCGTAGGAAACTGACCACCATCCTTACTAGGCTAGACCCCACGAGGGTAGAGGACAAAGGAAGGAACATCGGGCTAGAGGCTACAAAGAGTTTCAGTGTAGGCGCCCCCGTGCATTGCAGGAACTACGCCAGCACGGGCCCAGCCTGGGTACCGGGCGTAGTTGTGGAGCAAACCGGCCCCGTGTCGTACCGCGTGGAAACCAGCACAGGGCTCCTGTGGAGGCGGCACGCGGACCAGCTCCGACGCAGGGTCTCCGATGAGCAGGGCACAGACCAAACGGCGAATAAATCAGCGTTAGGGTTCTCCCCCACCCGTTCAGCCCAAGGGGGAGGGAAAGGGGACCGCGGGCCCCCACCAAGGGGGGAGGAGGATGTTCTCGTAGATATCCTAGGGGATCTTTCTGAGGAGGAGGAGGAACCCGACCCCATACATATCTCGCGGAATGTCCCCACAAATGTGGATACCCCTACTAAGTTAGATTTTGATTTTCAGAACCGGGGGGGGGTTTCGGAGTGGTCCCCCACCCGTCCAAGCGAGAAGAGGGGTTTTTCGTTAGCCCCGATTGCCCCCGGTCTGCCCACAATGGAGTTCTTCCCTTCCCCTAAAGCCGCCAGACAGCGGCAAGCCACCAACGAGTCTCCCTCTCCCATTTCAGGACAAGGGACCAGGGAACAAAGAAGCAGTAGCGCCCCCGGGGGGGGTCAGCCCTCTTCACGACCCAAACGCACATGCAACAAGCCATCTTGGCTGAGAGACTTCGTCTCATCCTATGGGGGAGGTATGTTGTGTTCTGTAAAGCTGTGCCTTTAACAATATACCTTTGCCATGTGTTAACAATGTAACCGTTCTGTGTGCAACATTATAACCTTCAGCTGTATCAATGTAAACCTGATAAGGGGACGCGAGCTAGTGACCACTAGATGGCAATAGCGAGCGTCCAGCTCTCATGGCTCAGATTCTCCTGGTTCAGCAGCGCGGGAAGATTCCCCGCCACCTCTTCACCTGGTCAAGAAGGGCGTGACCTTCTACGACATCACGCAGGCAGCAACCAATAGTCTGTCGACGAGCCACATTCAAATGTATAGCCAGCTGTATATATTGAGCGACCCATCCGCCATTACCACATGTTCCTCCGGATCATCATGCAATAAACCTGTGTTAAGCCAACCCTTCGGCTGTTTCATTGTCTTTGGTCCCTTACACTAAAACAATGAAATTGCGGATGCTTTGTCTTGGCAGCAATGGGAGCAGTTCTGGACTTTGGCGCTGAGGGCGAGCCGGGTTCCAATTCAGTTGCTGCAGGAGGTTTGGGATCTTGGAAGTGGCAAGTAGCAGAGGCCATACGTTGCTCTATTGTGGGGAGTACATGGAAGAGTTATGCAACAGCATGTGCCGAATTTTGGAGAGTTGGTAGGTTTGAGGGATATTTGGCCTGTCCCGGTGGCGTACTTTTTGTGTGTGGTTACATAATAAGGGGCTGGCTGGGAAGACAATCAGAGGTACGTTGGCAGCTTTGAGTTTTTTGGCGAAGTCTAGGGGTTTCCAAGAATGTTCTAATGATTTTCACATCAAGAAAACATTAGAGGTGTGGGAAAAAGTGGGACAGACAGCTAAGTATGACAGGACTCCTGTCTCTCCAGCTGTGTTGGTTAAACTGGCTAAGGTGTGGAAGGATGTTTGTTTGGATTCTTTTGAGGTTTCTCTCTTTAAAGTGGCAACATCGTTAGTTTTCTTTGCGGTGCTCAGAGTTAGTGAATTGGTGGCCTGTTCAAAAAACAAGATGGATACAAGGGCTTTGGAGGACTAGGATGTAATGGTAGCAAGTAACAAGTTTTTTGTCTTTATATGAGTATCCAAAATGGATCAAAAGGGTACAGGTAAGTGTCTGGTGCTTGGGGAATGCACCATTAAGGAGATTTGCCCAGTTGCAGTGGTGGGTGAGTACTTGGTGGCAAAAGGGGATCGGAAACGGAAATTATTTCTGTGTGCAGATGGTAGCCCACTTACTAGATTCCAGTTTGGGGCGGTCTTCTCCAGGGTTCTGGATAAGGCTGGGATAAAGGGTTGGAGGTTTTTATCTCACTCGTTCAGGATTGGAGCAGCGTCCACCATTGCTGATTTGGGTTATGGGGAGGAAGTCATAAAGAGGGCTGGGAGGTGGACCTCTGGCAAGTTTCGGTCCTATGTGAGAGGTTTACCAGCAGTCTAAAGTGGGGGGGGGGTGTTGGAACGTTCATGTTGTAAACCAGTTTCCTTATGCATTTTAGATATTCATACTTCCACTCGACCTGCGTTATGGATTATTGGGGACTAACATGTTGAAGGGACGGCAAGACAGGCTGCGGGTCACTTTTTCAGATGGAAGCTTGGCTTCAGAATGTGAGGCGGAAAGCTCGACCAAGGCTTCTGGAGCATTCCAGGGACCTGGACGCATTCAGACTGTATGGTGACCCGCAGATGGTGGTTCTTCACTTGGGGGGTGAAGTGCTGGGGCATTTCAGGGAGTCAGTTTTGGCCGGTTGGGCCTTCCATGCAGTGTTGCAAATTCAGAAGGAATGCCCTGCCACTAGGATTCTCCTTTCAGAAATCCTGCCAGAGGGTGAAGAGGCTGCTCGGAGAGTGAGGCAGGAGGCCCTGGTTGAAGGTCATGAGTGGTCCAGGCTTTTGGTCAATGCAAATTTTTTGGAAGGACTTTTTGATTAGGGTCAAGACATCATTGGACACACAAGGAATTCACGTCATAACGGGCCCCTATTTAGAGGGGATGGGAGGTTACTCAGCAATAGGGGTTTAGATCTTTTCCTGAGGGATCTTAGGGGAGGTATTGCTAGGGTTTTGGAGTGGCCCCCCTCGATCGGATGTTCCGGTCGAGGGATTTGGCGGAAGACACAGAGGGGGCATACAAATTGGGTTGGGGGAGGGGTTCTTTCTTTGTGGGCTAATTTGTGGCCAGACCCCGGCTGGGGTCTATTGAACTCTCCCCAGAGTTTAAGGTTTTCCCCTCCATGTTCTCTGGCCCCTAAGTAGGAACTTTTTGATTTTTGTATATAGTTAGTAAAGTAGCCCAAGTTTTATCCCATGCCAGAGTCTGTGTTTTATTGGTTCAGGGGGATGGGGTGGCAAGGTACCTCTTCGGGCTGTGTATGTACACTTTGGGGAGGCTTTGCCACCCCTCTTTCCTGTGTTGGTAGACTCCAGCGGGAAGGAACAGGATTGGAAAATTAGAGCAGGAGGCATGGTTTAGGAGTTATATAATATGTTGATGCAATTCCAGAAAGTTCGTGGTGTTTACGAGTTCAACGGCCCACCCACCCTGTTTTCGACATAGGAGAGCCGGTTGCAAATATTTTCGAGCCACGTGGGAATTTTGGGCCTCAGCAAATTGGCCCAGCTGAGAGCTGTTTTTGCCCAGGTTATGCCGAACCAGATAGGACTTAGGATAAGGGGGGGTCTGCAGGTTTTCATATGCGGAAGACACAGAGGGGGTGCATAAATTGGGTTGGGGAGGGGTTCTTACTTTGTGGGCTAATTTGTGGTCAGACATATAGTAATGCTATAGTATCAGTATCTAAATTATTGCATGTTTTCACATGGCTGTGCTTTAATTTAGCAAATGGAAGCAGGATGGTTGGTTGAAGCAAAGTTTCCTCAATACAAGGAAACAAACCTTCATCTAAGATGCACTCCTTGCTTATGAATTTAATTGTTTGGGTTTCAAGTAATACATCACACTGTGCAAACACTTCATACAAAATGCAGTTGTGTCTGGAGAGGTTTGCAATCTAAAAAGACAGGATGGTCTTTTGAGCTTCTGTAATGATGAAAGAGTGAATACAAGATTACTGAATTGAGTTATATTGGAAGAGATCGTGTATGCCCTTTTCCCTTGGTGACAGCTACTTCTTACATCATTGAGAAAGCTCTTATAACGAAAAACTTGTTTAGCAAAAGAAAATCAGGGGGAAATTGCGACCCACAAAACATTTCTTCTTCTTAGTGAAAACTTTTCCCCAGGCTAGTCATTCTTTTGGCTGCCTGGCCAGTGACCACCAATTCCCACAGTGCCCGGTGGGTGGGGGTGGGGAACAACATTTTTGCTGTGTTTCTGAGTGATCAAGACTTCTGAAGCAGCTTCCCTCAGAAGCCCCAACCAGCAATGGCCGCATGTGCACCCAATGTCTGGTTTGGGGTCGGTGCTTCTGAAGAAGCTTCCCGGCACTGATCCCAGCTACAGCCATGTGCATGGACCCCGATCTGTGATCAAGGCTTCCTAAAGAGCTTCCCCCACAAACACCAATCCCAGCCTCATACTCTCTTGTTACATCATCTTTTAAATATAGCTTACTTAATCCCTTATCATTAGTTACAGATAACCATCGCACTTGCAACATGGCAATAGGATAGAGCAGAGGGTACCATTTTGTCCACAGAATTTGTGATGAATATCCTGAGCCAACACAATAAAAAAATGGGCATTTTTGGGGAGTTATTTAAATAAAAGCAATCTCAAATGTGTAAAACACAATGAGAGAACAAAAATAAAGCCATGCAAAGGAGGAATTTATTGCAAAGGAAGGAATTGTAATGATATCAAAAATATGGCTGCCTCAAAGTAATTGTCATGGACCTGTTACTCATGAGTAGAACCATAGTCTACACGAAGGTGGGACCACACCTGAATTGAGCTCCCTGCCAGCTAAACAGGATTTTAGCTTGCCTTCTCATGTGTCTTGACCTAATCCCAGCTGTAAGTAAGGTAGCGCATAGGAAATTAAACTACTCCAGTCATCTTCATGTCTTTTAAAAATGTATATATTAGCACAAGTTACATTTAAGGAAGCAAAATAATCTAGGTAAATTGAAACATATTTAGTTCAGAAAGCACATTAAAACAAGGACACCTAAACTAAGTATTCTAAATTTGGGTTTCGTAGACTACATGATTTCAGAGTTCAAAACACACCCATAAACTTACAACAGTATGGAGCATCAGACCAAGAGAGCCCCCTCCCTCTGGTTTTTATCTCTTCCAGCAAGTTCCACCCTCTGGCCATTCCCCTAAAGGATTTCAACCAATCACTATACAGTACAAAACATTCCTCCAAAATTAAGTTTCATTTTCCCCAGACCACGAGGGTAGCATGTTTAGTCTGGAAAGCAACCTCTGCCCAGTGATACCCATAAGGCAACATATCTCCTCCCCTTCAGAGAACAGCCTTTGAAAACTCCATTACAAATTCAAAAAACACACAGGCCCCATTTCTATCCATGACAGTAGTTATAGAGCCAATTAACTTACTTTAAAAGATAACACACTAAGCTCAAGACAGGATTCACAAACCCTCATTAGAGATCTGAAGTCCAGCAAAAGATTGATACCAAAGTGCTTCTCCCCACAACCCCCAGCACCCTCAGCCATGTTTCTTCAATTTGAGCAAAACATCTCCATAGTCTTTTCTGCTAATTGAACAGAGCAAGGTCATACTTGTTCCTTACAATGATGCACAAACCTTCTCAAGACCAACCCAAAAAGCAATATTGATATTTTGTGTCAAGGAGAAAAATCTCATTTAGGGTGTCAAAATGAACCAGGTCAAAATTTAAATGAACACACCCAGGGTTAGAGTAAAGATTCACTTTCTGGTATGGCATTCAACATGAATGAATAAAGCTCTGTGTGCATATAGCAGTCCATATGTGACCTTTGCATATATAGTTAAGGAAAGCCCCCCACCACAAATCAGAGGAGGACATGGGCCATTTCAAATATTTTGGCTCTTAAGGGTTAAAATAGTGGATAATGCACCCATGGCTCAGATGAGGCACTTCTGTGTAGTGAAGTCTGTGTCAACTGCTTGGTTCAAAGAACTAAAGGAGTTTATTTAAACATTTGATCATTTATTTCTCAATTTATTTGCCACCCCCCACCCCCCCGGAGAAGGACCATTGAAAAATGTTGCTGTTATTGGTGGAAAAGAAGCATGGAAAACTGAAGCAAACACAATCTCACTTATAACATCTCTTGTTCCAGCTCTTGAACTCATGTGGTAGCAATGGGGATGACTATGTCTTTCCACTAGCTCTGGAGCAGAGGTGGGTATCTTTGAAAGGCTGGAAAATGTGGACATTTCTGGGTGCACGGGACTCATATGTAATGTGTTCTGTGCACCTCAAAATAGCCAAAGGAATTCAGTGGTGATTTGCTGTTGTTTATGATGTCATTTCTGTTGTGTGTAGAGAGCTATACAATAGAATTCCAGCCTTTATTTTAAAATCAGGCATGGACTAACCAGCCCTTCAAACCAAAAAGTGTCCTCTCAGAGTCCCCTAATAGAGGATGCCCCTCTGTAAAGTAGGGTACATGGCTCCCTCTTAGAGTGACTTTCTGCACAGTTGTTCTTAAAACTAGGCTATTAAGCTCATCTGTTGAACTCGTTCAAACACTTTCCAAAGTACTCTCTAAGAGTTTTCCCAGCATAAGGTAGTAGCCAGGTCCTGTAACTAACTTTACAGTAAATAGTGCTATACTTCTAGAATGACTAGCATTTATGTTCCTAAATTTAGCTACAGCACTGCTGTCAGTTGCTGATAAGCTAAAATTTCATTCTTTTGATTTGCTTGCCATTTAAAAATATTTCAGAGGATTATTACATTTATAATCAAGATTATCAGTCTCTTTCCATACTGGATTTAAGTCTTGTGCTATAAGAATGATTTCATACTTGACTATCTTTGTGTTCCCAGACTATTTACTTCCTAGCAGAGTAGCTATGAAGAAACCCAAGGCAGCAAATTCATCCAAGAGTTTTGAACATAGTTTGTCA
This sequence comes from Bradypodion pumilum, assembly GCA_035047305.1. Lineage (NCBI taxonomy): Eukaryota > Metazoa > Chordata > Lepidosauria > Squamata > Chamaeleonidae > Bradypodion > Bradypodion pumilum. Next base: position 124,745,346 of record JAWDJD010000005.1, on the reverse strand, counting down.
GAGTGATAGTTTGCTCACACATGTCCATGCACATGCATGCACACACATGCACACACACAAACTTATATCTTTTTTCTGTTACTGTTGTGTATGTAAATGAATGAATGAATGTAATGCTTATAACCATTTTGTGTTCTTCTCAGAACCAAGCACTCGCAAGACTTGGGTTCCCGCCTATTCTGCACGAGACGTGTGAAAGCTCCATAGTCTCAGATCACCCCACTTCTCTCCCAACCAATCCAGTTCCTTCCGGCCCGAATGTATCTTTCCTATTATTGTATATAAGGTGCTGCTGCACCATTGCTCTCCATGTTCAGTTCCCGAAATAAAGTTGTGTTTGACCCTGTTATGCTGGCTGCTGCATAGTAACTCCTGAACATCAAATTGGCGACGAAGGTGGGATGGCGTACCACAAGAATAGTTTGAGTCCTTTTGATGAGGCCACCCTGGAGAAATGGAACATGTATGAGTGACAGTTTCGGCATGCAATGGTGGCCAAAAATACCATTGAAGAAGATCAGAAGCGATCTTGCTTCCTGTCTCAGTGTGGTCTGGCAACCCTCAAAGTAGCCATCCACCTGGTGCTACCAAGGGATGTAGATGAGGTTCCCCTCATGGACATCCTTGTGGCTTTATGGAGCAATTTCCAGCCCAAGTTGTCCATCTTCCTGGCTCGGGTGGCGTTTCACAGGCGTGACCAATGCCCTGGGGAGTCTGTAGCTGACTATGCTGCTGCGCTGAGGTTGGCTGCTGCCCCATGCCAGTGGCCCAACTTAGAGGATGCCCTCCACAATCACCTGCTGGCTGGCCTGAGGAACGAGGAAGCCCAATGCCGGCTCATGACCAGAGAGACTGTTACCTTTAAGTCAGTCTTGAGAGAGGCGTTGGCATCCGAGGCAGCGCGGTCTGGTGTCAAATCATTCAGGCAGCAGCCTGCTTCCTCCAGGGGTCCTGAGTCTGCTGTGCAGGCCCATCGCTGCTCATAGTTGTTTGGCTCCCCATCATCGTCTGCATCGCCGGCATCCATGTCCACGTTGGGGTCCAGCGATGAAGAGGGCAAGGTCTGGAAGGTCCACAAGAAGACAAAGGACAGGCATCTCATCGAGAAGGCCCAGTGGAGGTGCAATGGCTGCAGAGGAAGACACGACCATCACAAGTGTCCCTTCAAGAACGCCAACTGCCACCATTGCGGAAAAAGAGGCCACATCGGCAAGGTGTGCCGGTAGCGTCAGAAGCAAGTTCCAGTGCAGGACGAGTGACCAAGGCGTAAGGGAGCGTCCATCTCAAAGATTTCTTCAATGGAGCCACTCATCAGATGCGTCTCCAATGTTCCAACTGGTTCTTCGCCGAAGTCCAGTTGCAGGGTGTCCCAGTCAAGATGGAAGTGGATTCAGGTATGTCCTACTCTATTTTGCCCCAGAAAGAGTTCCAGAGGATTCCCCCCGCCTCGTGCCCAAAATTGTGGGCACTGAAGACATCCCTTCGAGACATTCAGGGTTGCCAGATTTCCATTTCTGGGGGTGGGGGATTTTGCAGTAAAATTCAAAAACATTTCAGCAAAGTTGTCCCTTGAGGTGGTGAAACAAGGCACTAACTGTTTACTGGGGGTGCAGTGGTTTGCACCACTGGGCATTAGACTATCTGGCATCAACACCATCTGATCTGACCCGGTGAAGGATGTTTTAACGCGCACCCGGCAGTATTCAAAAAAATGACTTGGAACTTATGTGGGCCTCCCGGTTTCTTTCGACCTCGAACCGGCCATGCGGCCTATCCATCTTAAGCCTCGCTGTGTTCCTTTTACTTTAAAAGATAAAATTGAGGCTGAACTTGATAAGCTTGTGGGTCAGGGAATACTGGTGCCAGTGGATTTTGCAGAATGGGAGACACCCATAGTCACTGTAATTAATTCTAACGGGGAGGTTAGAATTTGTGCGGATTATAAATGCACAATTAACAAGGCAATCAGGCCTAATGCTTACCTGATGCCTGTGGTAAGCCATTTGCTCGCTATGATACATGGTGGAAAATGCTTTGCTAAATTGGATATAGCCCAAGCCTATCAGCAGCTATCCGTTATACCTGCTGCTGCTGCCACCCAAACTATAGTTACACACAAGGGAGCCTTTAAAGTAACACAACTGCAATTTGGGGCTAATGCAGCCCCTGGCATTTTTCAGTCTCTAGTCGAATGCCTTCTGAAGGGTCGCCTATTTCGACGATGTCCTAATAACCCCAGGAGATGAGTTCGAACTTGCTGAATGGTTAGACCGGGTTTTACGGAGTTTCGAAAAGGCTGGGTTACTTCTTCGAAAGAACAAATGTGTTTTTTATGCAAGGGAGGTAGAATTTCTGGGGTTTTAGATAACTCCTGAGGGGGTCAAATCCTCCTATTCAAAGGTTGCTGCTGTACGCATTGCCCCCAACCAACTACCAAGTCAAAGTTGCAGTCTTTCCTGTGTTTGCTTAATTTTTATCACTCCTTCCTGCTTAGGAAGGCATCTGTAGCGGAACCGCTTCATCGGTTACTTTAAAAAGACGCAGTTTGGCATTGGGGGCACAGCCAGGAAAGAGCATTCCATGAGTTAAAAGAGCTTCTGTCTTCCGAAGCAGTCTTAACTCACTTCAATCCAAGAAAACTTGTGGTTCTTGTATGCAATGCTTCACCTGTGGGGGTGGGGGCAGTTCTCTGTCATTCTCTGGAAAATGGGAAAGAAGCCCTGATTGCATTCTATTCAAGGTCCATATCTAAGGCAGAGCGCAACTATGCCCCGACTGACTGAGAAGCTGTGGCTATAGTTGCTGGAACAAAGAAGTTCCACAATTTCTTGTACAGGAGGGAATTCACAATTGTGACTGACCACAAACCATTGCTGGGAATTTTTGTTACTTCTAAGCCCATTCCTCAAATACTCCCCCCTGTATGTTGAGATGGGCAATATTCCTGAATGCCTATCAGTTCTCTTTGGTTCACCACCTGGGAAAAGAGATCAGCTATGCTGATGCTCTCTCAAGATCTCCTTTGTCAGAGTTGGGGGAGACAGACTGTGAAATTGGATCATCAGGTGCTGATGATCAAATCTCTTGATTCACCCCCATTGTGCCTTCGGACATTGCCAAGGCAACTACAAAGGACAAACTCCTGTCACAGGTAGTTTCCTGGGTTAGGAAAGGTTGGCCATCAACTCCTCCCTCAGAGGATTTCAAAGCGTTTTACAGAAAACGATTTGAGCTGTCATTCAAGAGGGGTTGTTTACTGTGGGGCCAAAGGGTTGTTATTCCTGCTGTGTTACATTCTAAGGTCCTCAGACTCCTCCACGTTAGCCACCCAGGGATTGTGTGCTCCAAAGCATTGGCACATAGTTACTTCTGGTGGCCACAGGTGGACCAGGATATAGAACAATTGGTGGGCACTTGCTCCAGCTGCCAAAGCTCTAGGCTTGAAGAGCCCCGACTTCCTTCCTGGGAATGGGACACAGCTCGTGGACCATGGTCACAACTTCATATTGATTTCACTAGTCCGTTTCATGGCACTTTGTTTCTGTTAGTGGCCGACTCATTTTTAAAATAGTTGGAGGTTATTCCTGTGCCCAGTACCTCCTCAGCTGTGATCATTAAACAGTCACGTAGGCTATTCAGCTGTTTCAGACTACCAGACGTGCTCATGTCCGATAAAGCCACAACTTTCACCTCTGCCAAATTCCAGGCATTCCTTGAAAGAAATGCTATTCAGCATGTCACTTCTGCCCCATTTCACCCTGCCACCAATGATTAGGTGGAACGTCAGATTCATACCACTAAGGAGGCTCTTCACCGCATGGGGCAGGGGGATATTGTGTTACAGCTTTTCCAATTCCTCCTTTGCTATAGGATGACCCCCCCTGGCCTCAGGGCTATCTCCAGCTGAGCTATTAATGCGCAGAAGGCTGGCCTCGCTACTAGACTGACTAAATCCTTCCAGGGTGGAGGATAGAGGGGTTAATGTAGAAATTCCACATAAAAAGATCTTTTCAGCTGAAGAGCCCGTGCACTGTTGAAACTACATGGCTGGAGGGCCAGCATGGGTTTCAGGGGTTGTGGTGGAACAAACAGGACCAGTGTCCTATCAGGTCAAAATGAGCAATTGTTTGTTATGGCAGCGACACGCTGACCAGCTCAGACATTGGGTAACCGAGTTTCAGGAGGTACAAGGAGAAAACACTCATGGCAATTCCACATTAGGGTCCTCCCCCATCCGCTTATTCCAAGGGGGAGATGAAGAAGGCTTGGCAGGTAGCTGTAATGCCCAGCTTTCTAATTCAAGCCGGCTGTTGTTTCATTGGACTTTGTCCGCAAGCCCAGAATGTGGTAATTCACCCTTTGAGTTACAGGATCGGGGGGAGTTTTCCAAGTGTTCCCCCACTCTTCCAAGTGAGAAATGGGGTTATGATTTTGCTCCCAAGGCTCCCCATCCTCCTGTGTTCGAGTCTACCTCTACTCCAACCCAAATGAGGAAATTTTATGTTGAGTCACCCCATACTCAGAATAATCAAAGGAGGGAATTTCTGTTGGTTTTGTCCCCTTCTAATTTAGATTTTTATTTAGAGTGATCCCCTGCTCTATCTTCAGACAAACAGGGTTTTGATTTAGTTTTTCCTCTCCCTGGTTCCCATTCAGAATCGGGACATTGCTCCCACAATGCTAATAGCTCTAACAGAATCCTCAGTGCAGGGAACTATTCGAAGGAACCATGTACCCCTAGGTCTACAGGATCCAGTCAAGTGTCAGTGCAGCCCAAAAGAGTTTGTGGGCCACCACAATGGCTAAGGGATTTCGTCCCATCCTAAGGGAGAGGGATGTTGTGTATATAAATAAATGTAATGCTTATAACTGTTTTTAATTATTGTTGGGATTGGGTGATCCTCCATTTTGTATTCTTCTCAGAACCAAGCACCCGCGAGGCTTGGGCTCCTGCCTATTCTTCATGAGATGCGCAAAAGCTCCATAGTCTCAGGTCAACCCAAAATCACCCCACTTCTCTCCCAACCAATCCAGTTACTTCCTGCCCGAATGTATCTTTTCTATTATTGTATATAAGGCACTGCTGCACCATTGCTTTCCATGTTCAGTTCCCAAAATAAAGTTGTGTTTGGCCCTGTTATGCTGGCTGCTGCATATTAACTCCTGAACATCAAAGTTACCATCAGCCGCTTTGATTTCAGTCTTGGACAAACTATGGTTATCTATCAGCCACACGTTTTGGATATACTTGGCTTATACCAGGATGAGCTAAAAATGGGTTCTGGATGGCATATGTCTCTTGGGGCATTTTGAGACCCCCCAGGCCACCTGAAACTCTCCCTTAAAATCCCACCCACAACAATGCCTAGAAGTATCTCAGAACACTGCTTTGCACAGGGGTTGGGCTGAGGTCTCTCAAATCTGCCCAGCTAAATAGTAAAAACTAGAATTGCCTATGCAGGCATTTCTTCTTGTTGTTATTGTTTAATGGCCATTTTCAGTGATTTCTGGACCTAGTGATTATTGCAACAGGGTCTTGGGAACAAAATTGCCCACCCTTGGATGAGACAAAGTCTTTTCTCTACCATGTATATGGAATTCTTCTAATCTGTTCTTGGATGTAAATTCCATCCACAAATGGCCTTTGAAATACTTCTCTGAAATGACCGATGATTGCGGTGAATAAATAGTATGCTGTATATTTATGCTTTAAAAGCTAAACTGAATTGTTAATTCTAACTATAGTACAGGAATTCATTAAATTATGTAAGTGTTCTCTTAGAGAACCCCACTTATTCACCAAGTGTGCTTTACAATCAAGTGAATTTAACTCTAAAATGACCAGTTTTAATAACTTTCTGGCTGCTGATATTATCTTATTATAACTATTGTTTACATTATGTGTGTTGATATTCATGTTGACTTTATGAAATCAGAAGCTGCATGATTTAAAAAGAGGAATTCAAATGAAAGTACTATCCATTGGGCATGTACAGACCAAGAAAGAACAAACTGCTGACTTCATTTGGTCCTCAAGGTTGTTGTGAGCCATGTCCTGAATCCAAAAATGCAGTCCTGTACATCTCAGCTCAGAAGGAAATGTTGCTGACTCCACTAGGTGTATTCTCAGATAAATATCTATAGAACTGCAGCTTAAATCTCCTGTTTTCAGAAAAGTTTACATTGCTTTGCCAAAAATATCCAACATTTTTACATACATAGAATAAACTTCACTGAACAAGTTGCCCACTTTTGTTATAGAATGTAGATATAATTGTACACAACCAGAGAAGTGTAGCTAAATATGCTTGTGAAATTCATAATTTCAAAATGGCAATTCAGGTGATGTGATCAGCATTCAGGCCACTGTGCAGATGAAAACGTAGTCCAGGGATTCTCAATCTGTGGCCCGTGGGCTGAATGTGTCCCACAGCACCATTTCATGTGGCCCCCCACCATCTCCACCACACCTGGAAGTGCCATATGGTGGAGGAAGGACAAAATGACTGTCTGAGGGAACGTGACCTGGCCTGACTTAGACATTCACCAGCTTCTATGGCTCGTGGATAATCTAATACATTCATCAGTTAAAATAATGAAATGAGCTTTTCGAGAGAAAATTTGTAGATGTTATTTTGTGCAGATTTGTTTTCAGATGCTTTATTGATGTGAGAGATAGAACAGTTTTATGGATGAAAGCATTTGAAAATGACACAGAAGAGAAACAGACTAGTTGCTGAAACAGACCAAAAACAACACACAGCTATGCACACCAGTCAAACTGATCATAAAAGTTGCTCCCAGAGAAATTACGTCAGAGCTGAAAATCTCCAAGGGCAATAAAATACATTAGACTCAGGCACTAATAAGGCAGTGGACACAGTAGGCCTTCCCCATTAATGTTTCTAACACGTCTTGCCTTTTAGAACATCAGGTATCTCTCCCTCCCTCATGTTTGGGAAGGGGCTGCTGACCAAAGTTAAGTTAACCAAAGATGCTTCAGAAGACAAATAAAAGCAAGGTGGGATGGGAAAGTCTCCTCAGGTTCTGGGCACTTGCTGGTGAAAACAGCTCAGTCATTCTTCAAATAAGGTAAGCCCCAAGCCAGAAGTGGAAAATTCTAGCTGTTTTGGCCAACAATTCTGTCAAACTTTTAGCATTGGGAATAATTGAATTCTGGACTCTGCAGTTGCAAAAAAAAAAAAAAAATCCATAGTGTCAAAGCTATGGATGTGTAGAATATCCACAAAATTCATTATCTTTGTGGATTTTGGCTGACTTACCTTGACAAAGAATTTGATAGCCTGGATATCCTCTCAGACTCCTTCATTTGGTCCTCAAGGTTATTAAGGGCTAACACTAGAATCCAAAAATAAATTAGAACCATTCAGACTTGGTTCATTTTTTTCATCTTTTTGTGAATTGTTTCACCTCGCAGAGCAAAGATGAAGGGCTGCTTGATTGTTAGAAAACCCCATTCAAGCTTTAAATTTAACACTCTCCTGTTGGATCAGGGCCCGTTGTGGGCCGGAGGGTCCCAGAGGAGACTGGTCAAGCAAGACACGTGAGGCAAGATGGAGTGAAGACCAGTGTTTATTGATCAGAAAGCAGAAGACTTTATACCCTGCCTGGCTTGGCTGCGTGCATACGTTGTGCATAGCCGTTTACAGGAAAGCCCTGAGTCTGCACATCATGATTACACAAGTTACTAATTAGGGGTGACTTCACTGGGGGAAGTTCCTTATCTAACTAATTAACTATCGTTATCGGGAGCAAACAAGTGGCTGAAGTTGACTCTAAGGCTTAGAGTTTCTGCGGATGCGAGATTAGTCATTACGTGCCTATCAAGTTAACCATCTGGCGATCTTTGGCCCTCTATTGTCCTAGCTGCCTGTCAGGTCAGCAATCAGTGAATCAAACTATATCTAATATTCTGCGGATACTGATGCATTGGAACTTTTGACTTTAATTGATTTGGTTAAGGTGTCTTCAAATGAATGGTTGGAGTTAAGAAAAGACTTGTTGAACTCTGGAGCAATAAGAAGGGAATTCAACGGAATGGATGAGGGTGCTGCTGCAGGAGGAGAACAACCAGGTACAGGGGAAGAAGAGCTGTAACTGACAGTGTTGGACGAGATTGGGGAAAAAACTCCATTGAGATAAATTGGGCAATTTAAGAATGGTTAAAGTGCACTAGAGCAGTAAGTAACATGTGCATCTTCCATGCTTCCCCCCTCCCCCCTTTGGTGGACAAAGGTGATTTTTTGTGATGAAAGTGGGGAGGGAAAAATGAATGTTTTTTGTTATTTTTGTAGTATTGTTATTTTTAGTTTTTATTTTGATTATTGCTGGGTATTAGGTAGCACGCCCTTTGGAGGACTTGGATGTGGTGGAAATGGAGGAAAGATAGGGAATTATGAGAGCAATTAAGGTGTTATCCTGGAATGTAAAGGGTACAGGTTCTTTGATTAAGAGGAGGAGATTAGAATCAGCCCTGAGAAAAGATAGACCTGATATTCTTTTCTTACAGGAAACCCACCAAAAATCTCAAGATACGAACAATCTTTTTTTAGGATGGATGCAGCACTATGAGAAATCATACGGTACATCAAAAGCTAGAGGAGTCGCAATCTTGATTTCAACTAGACTGGGGTTTGAGATAACAAAGTCTATTGTGGATTCAGAAGGTAGATATTTGATTGTAAAAGGTAAAATTGATGATGATGAGTTAACCTTGGTGAATATATATGCCCCAAATGAACATCAATATGAATTTCTAGGAAAAATGCGTAAAATTTTAGAAAAAGAACAAACAACAAGGATGATTGTGGCTGGTGATTTTAATTTAGTAAGATCGAACTTGGACTGTACAAATATACAAAGGGGAGGAAAAGGAATTAAAGGAAGGATTCTGGATGATTGGATGCTAGTATTAGGTTTGAAAGATTCATGGAGACAACTTAAAGGTTCAGAAAGGGCATATTCTTATTTTTCAAGTGTTCACAACTCATATTCCAGAATAGACTATATATTCCTAACTGAAAACATGGTCAAAAATATGGACGGACTGGAAATTGGGATTTTTAAGGAGTCTGACCATGCTAAAGTTGTGTTAGACTTAAGAATGCAGAGTGAAAGTGGAGGGAGAAGGAGTTGGAGATGTGATACTAATTTATTCAAGGATCAAAAGATTAAGGTTCAAATCCTAGAATATTGGAATGAAATTTGGCAACTGAATCATAATGAGGAGGTAAAATTTAATATGGTCTGGGATGCCATGAAGTCGGTTTTTAGAGGGGAATGTATAAAAATGGCAAGTAATAGACACGAAAAGTATAAGTTGGCACAGGGCAAAATTGAAGAGGAGATAAAAAATTTACAGGGGGAGTACGCCAAGACAAAAGATAATAAGGTTTTTGCAAAATTACAAAGTTTAAAAACTGAAATGATTGGTAAAGCATAGAAAAGGTTAAGAGAGATTTGGTGTATTTAAAAAGGGAATATTTTGAATATACTAATGAAAACTCAAAACTATTAGCAAAAGCAGCGAAAGATAAGAGGGGAAAAAGGGAAATTGGAGTTTTGATTGATAAACATGGGGTAAGATGCAATAAGATTAAGGATAAATGTAGGATTGTGAAGGAATTTTATCAATCACTATATACGAGAAAAGAAATTGATGAGGAGAAGCTTAAAAAACAATTAGAGAAGTTAATCGCCGGGGGAATAGAACAGGAACACAAAAATAGAATGGAGCACCAAGTGTCTGAAAAGGAAGTAAGAGAGGTAATTACAGGTTTGAAGTTGGGAAAAGCTCCCGGTGAAGATGGATTACCTGCCGATTTTTATAAGGAATTTAAAGATACAGTGGTACCTAAGTTGGTAAAGTTATACAATCATATATTAGATGGCAGACAAATTCTGACTTCATGGTATAGGACCACAATTGTATTGTTGCCAAAACCCGGAAAAAATCTAGAAAAAGTGGAATCATATAGACCAATCTCGTTGATAAATCAAGATGCCAAGATTTTTACAGCAATACTGGCTAATCATTTAAATAATTTTATGGGTAATTATAGAAATACGGACCAGGTGGGGTTTTTGAAAGGATGACATATGGCGGACCTAACCAGAAGAGTGGTAGATTTAATAGATGTTGTGAGTCAATCAAAGATAAAAGTGGGATTAATATCTTTGGATATATTTAAGGCTTTTGACTCTTTACAATGGATTTCAATTAAGGAAATAATTAAAGCCTATGGATTTGGGGACAATTTAGAAAAGTAATAGACCAATTATATCAGCAAGGAATAGCGACTATTAGAGTTAATAATGAGGTTACCGAAGAGATAAAGCTAGAGGCAGGTACGAGACAGGGTTGTCCCTTATCCCCAATTTTATTTATTATGGCTATGGAATTATTAGCAAAAGCTATAAGAGAAGATGGAAAAATAGAGGGGATTATGGAGAACAAAATAAATATGTATGCAGATGATACTATGATAATTGTTAAACATCCAGAGAGGGTAATGGACAGAATTAGAGCAAAATTAATTGATTTTGAGGATATCACACGCCTGAAGATAAATCAGGGATAAATCAGAAATGATGCTCTATAATATGGGAGAGGATGATCAGAAGAAAATAAAGGGAATGGTTAATATTCAGATTAAAGACAAATTGAAATTTCTGGGAATAGTAATATCTAATAGCTTGGCTGAACTCAAAAGTTTGAACTATGACAGCTTAAAATTCGAAATAAAAAACAGAATACAAACTTTTCAAAAACTGAAGTTGTCATGGTTCGGGAGAATTGCGCTTACTAAAATGATGTTGCTACCCAGATTCAATTTTTTATTTGATGCATTGCCAATTTATTTGAAAATTAAGGTAATCAGGGAGTTTCAAAAGTTGATTAATAATTTTTGCTATGCTGGAAAAGTTATGGTACTTGCTTCAGAAGGAAGGGGGGTTGGGTATGCCAAATTTGTTGGCCTATTATAGAGCATTTCAAATAAAGAATAGAGTGAAGATCTTGGCTAGAGAAAAGGTAATATGGGAGGAAATCGAGATGAAGGAATTTAGACATATAGGTAAATTGGTTTTCTTGGGAGCTAATATTGGAAAGGTAGCAACCAAAATGCCATGATGAAATGTTTAATAAATGTATGGAAGAAAGTAAAGAAGGATTGGGTCCCAAACTTGTCTCCGATTGTAAAATTATCAGATATGGCGGGTTTTCCGATTAAGATTGATAAAGTGGTAAAAGAAACTTTGGTTAAGAATGAAATTTTTTGTTGAAAGATTGGATATGTGCTTGTAGGGATGATGTAGCTAGGGAAAACTTGTTTGATCAATTGAAATTGAATTGGTTACAGATTATGAGGATTAATAATTGGAATAGTAAATATATGAGAGAACATGACCTGGAAAGAGAAAAGACGGAATTTGAGGAGCTGGTTCTAAAAATCAGGAAGGGAGTTAAAATATTAAAGGCTTGGTTAGTAAATTATATACATTGATGAATAAGGAGGATGATCCGCAGGAGGACTTGAAATTGATATGGGAAGAAGAACTAAAAATAAAGATTGATAAAGATATTTGGAAAAATAAATGGAAAAAGAGAATAATGAGAACTATGTCTGTTAGAATAAAGGAGCATAATTTCAAAATGTTATGGAGATGGTATTTGACCCCAGTGAGGTTACATCAAATGGATAATACAAAAGATGGAATGTGTTGGAGATGTAAAGAAACATTAGAGACATATGAGCATATGTGGTGGAGTTGTAATGTGGTAAAGGATTTTTGGGGAAAAATTGAAAAAGAGATGGGTGAAATAATGGGTAAAAGAATTAAACTTGGGCCGAGTACCACCATGTTAACGAATGTGGAATCTATTTGTGGAAATAAAGAGGAAAGAGAATTATTAGAAATAATGCTTACAACGGGTAGGCAATTGGTAGAAATTGGAAAAGTGATCTAAATATACAGATTGAAGAGTGGTATAAAGAAATGTGGACTTTAGCATTGAATGACAAATTAACATGGGAAATAAAAGAAAAAAGAGGTGATCTGAAAGAGAATAGATTTTGGAAGATATGGTAACCATTTTTGGATCATTCTTCTATGGGAGGTGAAAGAAACAGACCTGTACCAGATCAAAGTAGTTTTTGGAGATAATATAATGCGCCACTCGGAGTCCTCAAGGCATTGTATATAAACACGGGGTGTTATAAATTTTCTTTTTGTTGTGGCTTCCTATCCAGAATATTAAGGATGTGGTTGAAGTGGGGTAATGGGAAGGAGTTAGTAGTATTCAAATTTACAAAGATAGTTGGAACAATGTATTAGGATAGGTTGTGATATGTTTTGATTACTTTGTATTTTAGGCATGTTTGTATATGTTTTATTTCTTTGTATTGTTTTATGTATTGTTCATTTAGAAAAATTAATAAAAATATATTTTAAAAAAATATTCCGCTTCCCAATTTCTGTCCCCTCGAAACCAACGGCTCGATGGAGTGTTCTCCCATAACTGCAGTTCTGTCAGGGACAGCTGTGCCAATTGTGCACGCGGAATCCACACTCCCCCTTTATTTGTTTAATTGGACCTGACAGATGGCTCGGCACAAGAGTGGCATTAATTGACATGGAGTGAGGACATCCTGGGGTGTCCTCCATGGGGAACACTTTGAGATCAGTGAGGGAATACATTGCACGAAACAGCAGATCGCTATCCCCGAGATTGCAACACCCACAATCACCTTGAGTGTTGTTTGTAGCCATTCCCATGGAAACCATTACCACAATGAGTCCCACCACCCCCAAGCGGCATCTTCCTTGATATTCTTAATCAGGGTATGGAGGTCTGTGATCTCACCCTGTACCTTGCGAGAGTTATCCATAAGGTTAAAGCAACACATGCCATGAACTGTCTCGCAACCCAAATGGTGCATGAGCAGGAGGTAATCGATAGCTGCTTGATTATCCAATATGGAGAGGGAAGACGGCAAGGGTATAAGCACAGGGGAGGGAAGTAAACACCCTAAGAGCAGGAGTCAAATGAATAAAAATAGCAAAAATATTTATTAATATGAGTAGTCAAGTGCGGCACCCCGGTAAAATAGACTGAAAGGAGAAAACAATAGGGATAAGGATCATAATGTCATGGCACATAAACTAATCATAAGTCATATACATCCAATGAAACATACAATATCCCTAAAGTGAATCCCGAGTACCCATGGACAAGAGGATCTCAAATAATCAATGGAACCGCCGAAACTGTCCCATCAATCTAATATTGAACAGTCACAAGGCAATACAAGGTACAAGTCCGGCAAGCAACAAATACAAGTCCAATGTGGAAAGCCAGAAGATCCTGCCAAAAGGTCCAAGGGGGAAAATCCCAAAATAGTAATAAATCCGGGTGCCACGCCAAGAGAGTAAAGGTGTCGTTGCAGAAGGGGAAAGATCAATCGTCCATATCCTTCCGGTAAATGGATATATCATGGTCCTTTGTCAAGACTCTGCAACAGTTAAACATAGTACACAAAACTAGTATACAAAAAATATATCTACAAATTAATACACTCTAACAGCACGGATATACAAAAATACATAAAGAGAAAAGAGGAAAAGAATTACCTAGATCATCAATACACGCGCTCAGCTGCCTTCAAAAGTATATTCCTACAAGGTCAGAGCGTTATCTGTAAATGTAGCTGGCCCAATATATAAGAATGGTATTGTTGAAGCTCACAATGCGCACCTGTAGATCGTCAAAGTGCCGATCAGCTGTAACACTTAAAGGCACAATGATATCAAGAAGAGGAATAAGGAAAAACACAGGGAGGAAGAACTACAAAAAGGCTGAAAGATCATGTTCGTTGTTAAGACCTTTAGGAGCCAAGGTGGAAAACCGATGAATGTAGAAAGCTTCACGTTGTAATAAAAAACGTGTCTTATCTACATGATGGAACTTGCGAGGAATAAAAATTTCAAGTATGACCACTCGTATGTCTAAATGGGAATGTTTTTTTCTCTTCGAAGTGGGCTACAAGAGGAGAGGTGGCAACATGGTGTCGTATACAGGATTGATGTTCGCCAAGGCAGGTTTTCAAGGGTCTGGAAGATTGTCCAATGTACGCTAGTTGGCAAGGGCAGAGGATCATATACACGGAATCGGAGGTATTGCAATTGAAGAAGGAGGATAGTGCAAGTTTGTAGTCACTGTTGGGAATAGAGACCAGATTAGTAGTCCACATAAATTTACAGAAGTGACAATGTCCACAAGTGTGATGTCCCGCGGGCAGTCCAAGTGAGGGAAGGAGTTTAGACAAGCAGTCAGTTTTAGAAATAATAGCCGCAATAGATCTAGTCTTGCGGAATCCAATAATGGGTTTATTGTGGCAACCCGGGACCATGTCCACAATATGCCAATGTTTGTATATGACATTTTTAATTTTTCTGTGCTAAAGGTGTGTAGTCCAGTGACCAGATGATCTTATTATCCGTGGAGTCTGCCCAGCGCTGGAATAAAGTATCACGGGGTCTAGATTTAGCTCGATTATAGGCGGATAAAATGACCCGTTCGGGGTAGCCTCTATGGCGTAACGAACGCTGGATATTTAAAGCAGCCTGATGGAAATCCGATTCCCTAGATGAGTTGCGTTTCGCTCTCAGAAATAAATTGAAAGGAATATTGGATTTAAGGGAGTGGGAGTGGAATGATCGGTACTGCAAGTAGGCATGTCTGTCAGTAGGTTTATTGAATAGTTTCATGTTGAGCTTATTATCAGAAATATAAATCTCAAGGTCTAAGAAGGGGATGGAATGCGAGTTGACAGAATGTGTAAAAGTCAAATGGTCATGAATAGAGTTAATCCAATGAACAAAATCTGGTATAGCAGTGGGGTTGTCGAATACGAAAAATAAATCATCAATGTATCGTTTATAAGTCAAAATGTGAGTAAAAAATGGATTGACACGAGGATCAAGAATATAAGTCCGATCAAAATCATTCATATAAATATTAGCCACCGAGGGGGCAAAATTTGCCCCCATGGCCACCCCTTGTGTTTGTAAATAAAAAGAATCCTGAAATCGAAAAAAATTATGCTCAAAAACTATATCCACCAAATCCATAAGAAAATGAGTAGGAGGATCTGCATGAGACCGAGAGGACAAAAGATGTTCAATCAATACACGAACATCCTGAAGAGGTATGTTAGTGTAAAGAGATGAGACATCCATAGTCAAAAGAACACAATTATCTGGAACTGAGGTAAATTCTAATGATTGAATAAAATGGGAAGAGTCTCTAACAAAAGATGGTACTTCAGAAACAAAGGGTCGAATGTGGTGATCAATAAAGATGGAAATGGGTTCAAATAGGGAGTCGTTTGCAGCGATGATAGGTCTGCAAGGTATGCGGGAAGAAGCAGGATCAAGCTTGTGTACTTTGGGTAAGAGATGGAAAATAGGGACACGTGGATGTTTATTCAGTAAAAACCGAAAGGTGTTGTCAGAAATATAACCCAAAGCCAGCCCTTCTTGAATCATTACCGAAATGATGTTAGAGACATGCCTAGTGGGATCTTTGTCTAAAGGTGGTAAAATATAGTATTAGAAAGTTGAAGATCTGCTTCCTTAAGATAATCAGCCTTATTTAAGAGTACAACCCCTCCACCCTTGTCCGCAGCTTTAATGATTAAATTGGGATCCTGTCCCAGGTTGTCTAATAGTCGTAGGTCATTCAAAGAACTGATGCTTCTGGTGGGGATTTTTTAGGGCAACGTGTCACTCGTCGCAACAAAAAGAAATAGTCTCATCCTTGGTCTTTAACCTGTCCAATAGGATTTTGACGGTAAGGGAGACTGAATTACTCAACTTGGGCTTGGGTTTTGTACCCACTCCCAAATATTCGTCTTTTAATACACGGGTTGACCTCTTTAAACTTTTTCGTTTACTTAAGTTGCGGGCTTTCTTTAAGGATTCTTCGGGTCTCTCTAAGAACATTTTATCGCCCCGTTCCACCTTTATTCCTCCGATCGAAAACGCTTCCATAGAGGCATTCAGCAAAGTCGTATTGAGGGACATTATGTCCTTAGAAAATCACCCTCATTGTTCTTTCAACCTTTCTTTGAATGACCTACGACTATTAGACAACCTGGGACAGGATCCCAATTTAATCATTAAAGCTGCGGACAAGGGTGGAGGGGTTGTACTCTTAAATAAGGCTGATTATCTTAAGGAAGCAGATCTTCAACTTTCTAATACTATATTTTACCAACCTTTAGACAAAGATCCCACTAGGCATGTCTCTAACATCATTTCGGTAGTGATTCAAGAAGGGCTGGCTTTGGGTTATATTTCTGACAACACCTTTCGGTTTTTACTGAATAAACATCCACGTGTCCCTATTTTCCATCTCTTACCCAAAGTACACAAGCTTGATCCTGCTTCTTCCCGCATACCTTGCAGACCTATCATCGCTGCAAACGACTCCCTATTTGAACCCATTTCCATCTTTATTGATCACCACATTCGACCCTTTGTTTCTGAAGTACCATCTTTTGTTAGGGACTCTTCCCATTTTATTCAATCATTAGAATTTACCTCAGTTCCAGATAATTGTGTTCTTTTGACTATGGATGTCTCATCTCTTTACACTAACATACCTCTTCAGGATGTTCGTGTATTGATTGAACATCTTTTGTCCTCTCGTTCTCATGTAGATCCTCCTACTCATTTTCTTATGGATTTGGTGGATATAGTTTTTGAGCATAATTTTTTTCGATTTCAGGATTCTTTTTATTTACAAACACAAGGGGTGGCCATGGGGGCAAATTTTGCCCCCTCGGTGGCTAATATTTATATGAATGATTTTGATCGGACTTATATTCTTGATCCTCGTGTCAATCCATTTTTTACTCACATTTTGACTTATAAACGATACATTGACGATTTATTTTTCGTATTCGACAACCCCACTGCTATACCAGATTTTGTTCATTGGATTAACTCTATTCATGACCATTTGACTTTTACACATTCTGTCAACTCGCATTCCATCCCCTTCTTAGACCTTGAGATTTACATTTCTGATAATAAGCTCAACATGAAACTATTCAATAAACCTACAGACAGACATGCCTACTTGCAGTACCGATCATTCCACTCCCACTCCCTTAAATCCAATATTCCTTTCAATTTATTTCTGAGAGCGAAACGCAACTCATCTAGGGAATCGGATTTCCATCAGGCTGCTTTAAATATCCAGCGTTCGTTACGCCATAGAGGCTACCCCGAACGGGTCATTTTATCCGCCTATAATCGAGCTAAATCTAGACCCCGTGATACTTTATTCCAGCGCCGGGCAGACTCCACGGATAATAAGATCATCTGGTCACTGGACTACACACCTTTAGCACAGAAAAATTAAAAATGTCATATACAAACATTGGCATATTGTGGACATGGTCCCGGGTTGCCACAATAAACCCATTATTGGATTCCGCAAGACTAGATCTATTGCGGCTATTATTTCTAAAACTGACTGCTTGTCTAAACCCCTTCCCTCACTTGGACTGCCTGCGGGACATCACACTTGTGGACATTGTCACTTCTGTAAATTTATGTGGACTACTAATCTGGTCTCTATTCCCAACAGTGACTACAAACTTGCACTATCCTCCTTCTTCAATTGCAATACCTCCGATTCCGTGTATATGATCCTCTGCCCTTGCCAACTAGCGTACATTGGACAATCTTCCAGACCCTTGAAAACCCGCCTTGGTGAACATCAATCCCGTATACGACACCATGTTGCCACCTCTCCTCTTGTAGCCCACTTCGAAGAGAAAAAACATTCCCATTTAGACATACGAGTGGTCATACTTGAAATTTTTATTCCTCGCAAGTTCCATCATGTAGATAAGACACGTTTTTTATTACAACGTGAAGCTTTCTACATTCATCAGTTTTCCACCTTGGCTCCTAAAGGTCTTAACAACGAACATGATCTTTCAGCCTTTTTGTAGTTCTTCCTCCCTGTGTTTTTCCTTATTCCTCTTCTTGATATCATTGTGCCTTTAAGTGTTACAGCTGATCGGCACTTTGACGATCTACAGGTGCGCATTGTGAGCTTCAACAATACCATTCTTATATATTGGGCCAGCTACATTTACAGATAACGCTTTGACCTCGTAGGAATATACTTTTGAAGGCAGCTGAGCGCGTGTATTGATGATCTAGGTAATTCTTTTCCTCTTTTCTCTTTATGTATTTTTGTATATCCGTGCTGTTAGAGTGTATTAATTTGTAGATATATTTTTTGTATACTAGTTTTGTGTACTATGTTTAACTGTTGCAGAGTCTTGACAAAGGACCATGATATATCCATTTACCGGAAGGATATGGACGATTGATCTTTCCCCTTCTGCAACGACACCTTTACTCTCTTGGCGTGGCACCCGGATTTATTACTATTTTGGGATCTTCCCCCTTGGACCTTTTGGCAGGATCTTCTGGCTTTCCACATTGGACTTGTATTTGTTGCTTGCCGGACTTGTACCTTGTATTGCCTTGTGACTGTTCAATATTAGATTGATGGGACAGTTTCGGCGGTTCCATTGATTATTTGAGATCCTCTTGTCCATGGGTACTCGGGATTCACTTTAGGGATATTGTATGTTTCATTGGATGTATATGACTTATGATTAGTTTATGTGCCATGACATTATGATCCTTATCCCTATTGTTTTCTCCTTTCAGTCTATTTTACCGGGGTGCCGCACTTGACTACTCATATTAATAAATATTTTTGCTATTTTTATTCATTTGACTCCTGCTCTTAGGGTGTTTACTTCCCTCCCCTCTGATTATCCAATATGGCATGGCGAAGCTCCATCTGCTCCTGATTGAGCAGCGCTATCGTGGAGGAGGTATGGTTAATGGCTTTTGCCAAAGCGCAAGCCAATTGGCCAATCCTGCGAGCGTTGCCTACGGCTAAGCCTGGCACGCCAAACAAGCTGACTGCCAATGAGACATACTCAGCTTTGCTCAGAACCCTGATATTGCTGTCACATGAACTGTCTAGCTGGGTGGCACGAACATGCCATGTGTGGGCAGATACATCGGTGCTTGGGACAACCATATCCTTAGTGGGAAGCAACAGTGTCAAATGACCGATACAACAGAAGGAGTCAGATACATTTGCAGGAATATAGTTCCAAGTGTGTTGGTTGCATGTAAAAAACCAGCCTGAAGGCAAAGTGACATGAACAAACATTGAGTTAATAGTCTCTGGGTTATTGCAAGTCCAAGTGCTGTTTCCGGGGTCGAGGCAACGGTGCTGTGGCCCTTCGACCGCAGAACAGCTGGTCATGCGAGCACAAGTTAAGTTCGGGCTGACCGGCACTCGGGGAGTGTACAGAGTGGCCGCATCAGCCGGTAGGACCTTGGTGACTTGGGTTCCCCAGTGCACATATGTCGAGTATGCGACCTTGTGAAACGGGCCATATATCCGCTTCACTAACCAGTCACCGTTCCTGATGTGTGCATCTGGGGAGTGACACACTGGGATGAGACAAGTACTTAGAAGAGAGGCAGAATCAGTGGTCTGCCTCAGGCAAAAAACGGACTGATTGACGAGGTTCGCCAATCTTTCCCAAATGTTGTAGTGCAGCCAGGCAGAGAGATCTCCACCAGGCATGAGGTTTTCTGCTTCCAATGAAGCGGCTTGAACCCCTCCCCCCATGAGCAAGGCCAAACACCTTTCTGTTTGTTTGTCAATGTAGGACTTGAGCATCCGATTCACCCGCTCCACAATCACCTGCCCTTGCGGATTGTATGGAACGGCAAAGGTGTGCTTAATGTCCCAGGTGGCCATAAACGTGGCCAGCTGCCTGGAGCTATAAGCCATTATCGGTTTTCACGTGCCATGGTTTGCCCATGGCCGCGAAGCAGGAGAGGAGATACTGCTCCACATGGGAAGCCGTTTCTCCCTTCTGAGCCATAGCCCAGACAAACTGTGAAAATGTGTCAATGCAAACGTGCATGGACTGCCATCTCCCAAACTGCAGAACGTGTGTGACATCCATCTGCCACACCTGGTTGGCCTCTGACTCTCGTGGGTTGACCCCCCACGAGGGCCCCCTAGTGACCCTTCACAATGCAGGCAGGAGTGGACTATGCCCTGGGCTTGGGAGAGTGGCAGGTTGAACTGCTGTGCAAGTGCTTTGGCATTTTGGTGAAAAAATTTATGACTTTGAATCAGAGTCATGAAAACTCCCAAGACTGACCTTTGCTGAATTTCCTTTGCACCCACATCCACTCTACTATTGCCCGTGGAAATCGGGCTAGGTAAATCCTGGGGTCTTCTAATGTGGGCGATATAGAGTGCTTCGGTGCGGTTCCGAAAATGAAATTGAGTTGTGAGGAAAAGACCTAACAAGTTTTTGTCTATCGCGGGAGTGATGTAGGCTCCCGGTAGACTGTGAAGCAAATTCCGGACATACTGGCTGTCAGTGATGATGTTCAAGCCTTCCTTGGCAAAGGTGCGCAAGGCGAGGTTCACTGCTGCCAATTCTGCCCGCTGCGTGGATTTCTGCGGAAGAGTCAGAAGCGTGCGCCAAGCCTGGCCCTCCTGCCAAGTAAGAACACCATATGTACGCCCCCCCATCAGTGAACACTGTCCTAGCCCCCTGAAGTGAAACCAGGGACAATAGCTCACACAAACTGACTATCTGCATTTGAAGCGAGACAAGTCTGGGGTCTTTTGGCAAATGGTATGCCAAACATCCTGTGAATCCTTCCAATGCAATCAGGAGTGAGTCACCGAGCTGCATCAGCTGCTGGATCTGATCCATTGTGAATGGAACAACGATTTTCACTAAATCGTGCCCTGAGATATCCCTTGCTCTCAACCTTCCTCGGTAAATCACCATGGAGACCAGTTCCTGTGGAGGAACGATGTTTCGGGAAGAGGTGTGTGGCAAATACACCCATTAAACGATATTCGCCCCTCGCTCGGAGTCTACCACTAGAGCTCCAGTGAACATGGATCCGGTCCAGACTATATACAGGTTCAGAACAGGAGCACATGGCCCCTGACTAATCTTGTCCACCCATCTCTGGCTGAGAACTTGGTTGACCTTTTCGAGAGTCAAGCGAGCCTCTCGAGAAATGTGTATCCGATCTGCCGGCTGCTTACCTAGTGTTAGCAGCGAGAAGAGTGGTTTCAGAAGGTCTTTATCTAGCCTGAAATACAGTCTAGCCCAATTGATATTCCCCAGAATCTGTTGCAATTCTACGAGGGTGACTGAGTCTTTGAGGTTAATTTGTGGCAAAACTGGTGCCGCGAAAGAACGGAGGAGTTGATTGCCCAAGCATGAAAAGGGCTCGGTCCTCTGAAATTTCACTGGGGCAATGAGTAACCTCTTTCCCCCCAGAGTGGTCTGCAGGTCTTTAAACATTTCACTGCCGAGTTACGGCGCTGCGACCAAAATTTCATCCATAAAATGACACACTAACACTGTGGGGTGAAGGTTTCAAAACTTTTCCAGTGCATCATGAATGTAAATTTGGCACAGGGTGGGCGAGTTGAGCATCCCCTGTGGCAAAAATTTCCATGCGTAACGTTGCATGGGCTCCTTGTGGTTCACGACTGGCACTGTGAAAGCGAACCTTTCCCAATCCCTTACATCTAAGGGAATGGTATAAAAACAGTCTTTTAAGTCTACGACCAAGATCTCCTAACCCTCAGGGATCATGTTCGGATTTGGGATGCCGCATTGAAGCGGACCCATTGGCTGGATACATTTATTGATCTTTCTTAGATCGTGAAGGAGTCGCCACTTCCCTGACTTCTTTTTGATAACGAATATGGGCAAATTACAGGGACTGGTGGACTGTTCTATGTGTCCTGCGTCTAGCTGTTCTTTAACCAGCTGTTTTAGGGTGACTAATTTCTCCCCTACTACCGGCCATTGCTCTACCCAGACTGGCGTGTTGGTAAGCCATTTGAGTGGTAGAGCCATTACCCGAAGTTAAGAGTGGCATGGTACTGTTGTAAGATGTCTCACCCCCCAAAGATTGATGTGCACATTCAAGATATGCGGCAGAATGACCACTGTGCCGTCAGCTTCTTGGATCGTGACTTCTACCCAATCCTGGCTTCTAAACGCTTCCTGGACACCGCCTACCCCCCACACATTGGAGACCGTCTCAAGAGCCCACTCACGTGGCCACTGGCTCTGGCTGACCACGCTGACGTCAGCTCCGGTATCTAACAGCCCATCAAAAGTTTTTTTATTCAAAAATACCTTTATGACTGGCCGCCACTTCCACTCTATGTTGGTTTCCACTGTCACTAAGACCTGGTATCCTTGTACTGCCCCTTCTGCACTCGAGTGATCTGCCGACCCGGACTCTGAGCTGTCCCTGAGCCTTTCCTGGCTGCCTGCTTGCGGGTGACAAGGAACCATGATCAGTTGCGCTAATGTGTCTCCTCTGTGAATGGTTTGTGGTAGGTGTGTCCAAAGTTGAACCTGGAGTACACCCGAAAAATTGGAGTCAATGACTCTTGGAATCACTAGGATTCCTAACATTCCTGCGATACTATGGGGCAAAACTAAACCTATATAGCCCTTAGGCAGGGGTCCCATGTATTGGGAATCGACCAGATAGACTGTGCCTGGCAAGTCACATGTGACTTCTGACTGGCAAGTCAAATCTAGTCCCGCACTGCCCTTAGGTCTGGCCTGTGCCTCCGGAATGCAGGGTGGAATGTGCTGAGAATCTAATCCAGCTCCGGCTCTCCCAGAGCGACTGTGGTCTCTGTTTGGACCAGGGCCAGAGACATGCCCGTGCTCTGGTTTCCCGAGTTCGGAAAGTTCCTGGCCCAGTGGAAGTCATTGTGACATCGTGGACATGGGGTGGTCGGAGCCTTGGGACGACCCGCATTTTGGCCGTTGCCCTTCTTAGATCGGCATTCTCTAGCGAAATGACTGATCTTGCCACAATTGTGACATGTTCCTTTGGTCTTGCCTTTGGATTTCCTACCGCTCTGCACCACCACTGCTAACAGACCCATTTTGTAGGGATCTGTACCAACGTCGGCACAAGCCCTGATCATGTCAGTAAGCGTCAGATCGGGATGATTGCCCAGTGACTGCAAGATTTTACGGCAGTCAAGGTTGGCATTGTCTTTCGCCAGCTTCATCATAAGCTCCTGTTGGGCTTGTTCGTTATCTATCTGCCTACTGACCGCTTCCTCCAATCTGTTAATAAAGTCCATGTAGGACTCCTGGGTACCCTGTTTGACTGCTGTGTAATTTTTGGCTGCTTTGCCAGCTGCCAGGACCTTGAGATATGCCCTAAAGGCTGTCTCAGCCACCAGGTAAAGCGTGTCAAGTGGCAAGGTAATCTGCACATCGATGGGTTCGAACTGACCTGACCCATACAGTTGGTCAGGAAGTACTGCTCCTCCCATCCTGGCAGCCCTTGCCCGTGCTTCGAGTCGATACTCGCTGTTCTGTAGCAAATACTGGCTGGGGTTGAGCATCATTCTCATGACGGCCTTCCAGTCGTA
This sequence comes from Bradypodion pumilum, assembly GCA_035047305.1. NCBI lineage: Eukaryota > Metazoa > Chordata > Lepidosauria > Squamata > Chamaeleonidae > Bradypodion > Bradypodion pumilum. The sequence goes on along the minus strand of JAWDJD010000005.1, from coordinate 124,721,744 downwards.
TGGAATGAGCATCATTGTCTCACACACCTGCTGAAGTGTGCCCCTAGTGAAGTGACTCTGGAGTCCTGTTTCTGTGATTGCCTTCCATATTGCCATGAACAATTTGTATGAAACAAGTGAATGGATCGTTTGCTGTTGACCCGTGAGGGCGTCCACCTCTATGCGGACTGGGCATAACTGCCTAAGTTCAGCTAGGTCTTCCGCTGATAATTCCGCCTTGATAGTTTCTTCCTCTACCATGCGCTGAATGGAACTTTTGGCTATCTGGGAACTTTTAACTGTCTGGGAACTGCCAGCGCATATTATACCTTGCATTCCTTCAGTGACATCTGCAGCTGTCACTGAAGGAAAGCTCCCTAAGCCTCCCTGTTTAAGCTGAAGTGACGGATAGAGACCCATTGGGGCTGATGGCTCTGACTGCACTGGGGGGGGTTCGGTCTCTATCCGGACTGGGTCTACCTCTGCGATGAGCTTCCTACACTTACTCCATGTGCTAATCACCTTAGCTGGGGCTCTTGGCACTTGCTTAATGCAGGTCCCTATCCTATCCCAAAGTTGGAGACTTAACATGCCCGTTTCTGGATAAAACAGACAGTGCTCCCCCAAGTACACAAAAAATATAAGCTAACTGGGCACTGTGAATGCGTGTACAGTTTACCCTGGCCAGGGCCTTGAGTTCCATTAAGTGAACTCTCTGGTTAGTGGTCGGACGTTGCCGCTGCAGACAAGTCCCCATATTACCTGCCGGTCCTTTGAAGCTTTCCTCCGCTGGATGAATCTACACGTCTGGTATGAGGTAACTGGTTTGGCATGACAAACCTCTGGGAAGGAGTCGGAACATGGACTGCAGCCACAGGCCCTCGGTGGCCTCTGTGATGGTGTCAGGGTTCACAGCTGACCCTGAGCATTCAGAACGCGTTTCCGATGCGCAAGATGCCTCAGAGCTATGGAGTGCACTCTGCCTCTGGAATGCCTCTGAGCATAGCTGTCACTCAGATCGGATGGCTTTCCGACCTGAACCGCTGCGCTGCCTCCAGGAGAACTTGGACGCGGCTCTGGCGTAGAACCGGACCAAGGGTATTGCTACTCACGAGTAGAATCCCGTTGGGGTCACCATATGTTGGATCAGGGCCCGTTGTGGTCCGGAGGGTCCCGGAGGAGACTGGTCAAGCAAGACACGTGAGGCAAGATGGAGCGAAGACCAGTGTTTATTGATCAGAAAGCAGAAGACTTTATACCCTGCCTGGCTTGGCTGCGTGCATACGTTGCGCATAGCCGTTTACAGGAAAGCCCTGAGTCTGACCATCATGATTACACAAGTTACTAATTAGGGGTGACTTTACTGGGGGAAGTTCCTTATCTAACTAATTAACTACCAGGGACATGCATTGTTCATCGTTATCGGGAGCAAACAAGTGGCTGAAGTTGACTCTAAGGCTTAGAGCTTCTGCGGATGCGAGAATACTCATTACGTGCCTATCAAGTTAACCATCTGGCGATCTTTGGCCCTCTATTGTCCTAGCTGCCTGTCAGGTCAGCAATCAGTGAATCAAACTATATCTAATATTCCGCTCCCCAATTTCTGTCCCCTCGAAACCAACGGCTCGAAGTAGTGTTCTCCCATAACTGCGGTTCTGTCAGGGACAGCTGTGCCAATTGTGCACGCGGAATCCACACTCTCCATAAAACTAAGGAGCAATATTCCAAGTTTGGCAGACTTACTTTGTCTAAGTTTCTGGTTGGGGAGTTTAAAAATCAAACTTGCAATTGTAAGGATGATTCAAGAGCAGCAGGACATTTTGGCCAGGCTTTGCAGGTGAGGAGACATAGGCAGCAATTCCTTGTGTTTTTACTTAAAGAATGAAAGAATATAAATCCTTAGATCTTACTGGTGGGCCCAAGAGATGTTCATCATCACCCTTGTAACTGTTGCAAATGTTTTAATTGTTGGTTTAACATCTGACTGTGCATGGTCTTAAGAGAAGCTTCATATTGAAAGGTGGCCTAGAAATATTTTTAATAAATAAATGCTGTATTACCATTGAAAAGCTTGTGCTCAAAGATTTACTAAATAGGGCTAAGAAAGGCAGCTCTTAATTCTAATCCAGACAAAAGAAAAATTTGGGTAAGTGGATTCTTCTTGTTCTGTTCTGTTCTAGAACTCCTAATAATAACAAAATGCAGTATTATATTCAGCAGCAAAAATGTTATCTCTCCTGGAGACTTGAAATACAGCAAGCCTATATAGTTGCAAAGGGATCAATATTCGCCTTTGGATCTCTGCTCATGAACAATTTATACCCATTGTGTATATTATTGCTTCTTTAGTGGTGACAAGTTAAATCCTCTTAATTTCATTGTATAATGCCCAGTTGTGACCCAGCTGGTGCAGAGCGAATGGACCTCTGCAGAGGCTGTCTTGGCAGCTTTCCATATGGCAAGTCATTCATGTTTAGCAGGGCCATGCTATAGGTTTATGGTAGAGTTGTATATGGCCATGCTATAGGTTGGTGCTTTGTCATCATAGGACATTAATAATGCTTAAAATCAATGAGAAAATTAGTCATGATGGCCCTTGTTGTTGTTCTTGTTGTTCAATTGCACAGGCTCCTCTGTCATCTGCCACTCTCCATAGTCCATCCAGATCTACGCCCATTGCATCAATGATGCCATCTAGTCATCTCACCCTCTGCTGTCCCCTTCTCCTTTTGCCTTTGATCTTTCCCAGCATCAGGGCCTTCTTCAGTGAGTCCTCTCTTCTCATTTGCTGGCCAAATTACTTGAGCTTCAGGTTCAGTATTTGTCTTTCCAAGGAGCAGTCAGGATTTATTTCCTTTAGGATTGACTGATTTGATCTCTTTACAGTCCAGGGGGCTCTCAAGAGCCTCCTCCAGAACCACAGTTCAAAGGCATCTATTCTTCTGGGCTCATCCTTCCTTATGGTCTAGCTCTCACAGCCATACTGGAAATACCTTAGCTTTGACTATGCAGGCTTTTGCTTCCAGGGTGATGTCTCTACTGTTTATTATGCTGCCTAGGTTTCTCATAGCTTGCTTCCCAAGAAGTAAGTGTCTTTTAATTTCATGGCTGTAGTCACCATCTGCAATGATCTTAGATCCCAAGAATATAAAGTATGTCACTGCTTCCATTTCCTCCCCTTCTATTTGCCAGGGAGTGATGGGGCTGGATGCCAGGGAGTGATGGGGCTGGATGCCTGGGAGTGATGGAGCTGGATGCCAGGAGTGATGGGGCTTGTTTCTTTGATGTTAAGTTTCATGCCAGCTTTTGCACTCTCCTCTTTCACCCTCATCAAAAAGTTCTTTAGGCCGTTTTCACTTTCTGCCATTAGGGTAGTGTCATCTGCATAAATATGATGATATTTATCCCAGCAATCTTAATCCCAGCCTGTGCTTCTTCCAGCCCTTGGTCCCATTGATTTCCATGTAACTGCAGCATGATTAGCTTCTCTTGGCTCTAACCCAATTTGTTTCCCAAAAAAATACACCATGACATTAGCTAGGCCTTTTCCTTTGCTGTCTTTTCTACCTATGTACCATATTTAGCCTGCATGTCAGACAAGTTCCAAAGTGATTTTTTAAATCTCAGTTTTATCTCATTCTCCCTTGAACTGGGACAAAACTGCACAATGATTTTGCTCCACTAGTTTGTGACTCTGTGGAAACAACAAGTACATTTTTTTTGGCAAACTAGAATTGTTAGGCCATTCCTTCAATTGGTTTGTGATCACATTTCAAAAAGCATCAATCTAACATAACCATGAGTTGCTAACAAAGACACAGGCAAGAAATCAGATACTTCAGTCAATTACATATGGTCTTTCATTATTAACAGGCATTCCAGCACCATCCTGTAATGGAGATTACAGTACATTAAATGCAAATCATTTTCTGCATGTGTGGTTGACTTAACATTCCTCAATCAGTTTTACTGTTATGCTAGAGGCTGTGAGCTAAATCTAGCAGACAACTGTATTGTACTGAAATGGGGAGAGTCATGGTGAATAGACTGTGGAGGATTAATTGAAAGTGGCAGAATTCCAGACAGAATTTGCAAAGCTTTTCCTACAGCATTTTGGGCAAAATACGTATATGCCCCTCATGTTCTCTGCAGAAAGCAGAGCCAAACGCTGCTTAAGCAAACTTGCTTAGGTAAACTAGACTCATGCATGTCCGAGTTCATCATAATTATCCACTCTGAGCAAAACAATTAAACCCAGACTGTGCAGATGAACACACACGTAAAAGTCACATTTATAGAGAAGTCAAAAGCAGGGGAAATGCATTTTAGAAAGTAGACAGCAAATGCTTAATGATGAAGGTTGACAGTGCATGAGTAGCACATGGCAGTGCAGTTTCTAGAGAGAGTTTAGAGTCAGTGTCTAACACACTTTTCAAAGGAACCTTGCCTTTGAGGTAAATGGACATGAGAAATCAAATTCATCTGCATGCATTTTAAAGCCATTTAGCTATCATGTCACTCACTGGCTAGGCGGACCAAGACGTGTACTTTCACTTTTCCCAAGGGATCTGACAGAGGATGCTTTGGTGAGTTTTAGACTTGGCATCAATTTAACATCATGGACAAGAGATAGGCACACTTGCCTAGTTAGACTGCTGAAAGGAACTCCAATTTTTTAAAAATTATCCTGTTTGCAGCCCAAATTATTCCTTCCTGGAGGGAGGTGTCATCAGCTCATTCTAAGTTTGGATTCTTAAACAGTGATAATGGTGGAAATTCACAAGAAAGACACAACATTGAATCAGTGGAGATGTGGTGTCAGTTCCACCATAGGTTTTACTGATTTGGTGAGCCTATTCCAGTTGAAATACTGTGATCTGCTTAGCTGTAATTTCTTCCATTATTGAATTTTGTAGGGTTATTCTTGTGGAATATTTCCTTTCGATGTGATGACTTAACAGAGTGAGTCAACCTTTCAGTATGTACATATGGAGATGATTAGACACAGATTAGTAAGAGGACGTACATGGAACAGAGGGAGTTGCTTTGTATCAAGTTAGACCTGTGGAGTATCTCACCCAAGGTTTTCTGGACCAGACTGGGGGGGCGGGGGGGGGTGTTGGTTCCTTTTGTCACAAAGGCCGAATTCGCATATGGGTCTTGGGGATTACATGCCATTAATGATTAGGGCAAAGGCCATGGGTGGGAGAACAAAACAACAGTCACTTCCATATTACATTCTTGAGTGGGATCACCTGTGAAAAACTTAAAGAAGGAAATGCTACAGTGGAATCACTAGGTGTGGAGAGATTTCTTTCTTTTTGACAAAGGCAACAACTTTTTGAGATGAAATGGGGAAGAATATCTTTTTACAAAAGGGGATGACTTGGAGCAGGAAATGGATCTGCACTCTGTGTGTGTGTCCCTTCTCTTTACTGCACCTCCAGAGACAATCTCATGTTTTTGATTTGACTCTTAACAATTGTTAAGTGTCAAGTCAATCTGTATGCAGAATGTAATATGGAAAGTCAGACTTGATTCAATGGAAAGAAGAGTTAATTTAAGGTATGTAGATAACACTTTTAGTGAAAGAAGAAAGTGCCAAAGCAGTTGAACATTAAGACAAAAATCATGATTACAGAAGAACTTCACAACTTTAAAGCTGATGATGGAGAAACTGAAATAGCAAAACATTTTGTGTACCTGGTTTCAATCATCAATCCAAATAGAGAGTGCAACCAAGAAATTAAAAGACCAAGATTTGGAAGAGCAGCAATAAAGGAATTAGAAAATATAATCAAGTGTAAGAAAGTATCACTGAGGACCAAGACCATCTATATTATTGTGTTCCTGATCACTATCTATGGGTGTGAAAGCTGGACTGTAAAGAAAACTGTTAGGAGAGAGAAAATGACTCATTTTAAATATGGTGATGGTTTTGCAGCAAGTGCGTTCTAGAGCAAATCAAGTTTAAATTAGCTCTGGAGGCAAAAATGATGGAATTGTTGCTATCTTATTTTGGGCACATCATGAGAAGACAAGATTCTCTGGAAAAGACAGTAAGGCTGGTAAATGTTACAGGCAGCATGAAATGAAAAAGACCAAATTTGAAATGGATTGATTCTCTAAAGGAAGCCACAGGTTTGAATTTATAAGGGCTGTTGAGGACAGAGTATTTTGGAAGTGTCTGAACAGGTTGTGGAGGTGCAAGTTCAGACTTACCTTGAGGGGGCGTGGCATCATGGCGAGCTGAACGGGAGCTTCTTTTGCTTGTTCTGAAGGGTGAGCCGCTAAGAGCGGTAAAAAAGGGGGATTTGAAGACTCAAATCGTAGTTAAAACTTCTATGCAAAGAGTCCAGAAAGTGATAGCATTCAGATAAATTGAATAAGAGATGTGCCTGATTTGAGATTGTGGAGATATTTGAAGGATTACAACAGGCTGGGAGCAAGGCTGGGAGTGAGAGGCAGCGAGAGGTGGCGAGAGACAGCTGTTCTTCGGAGTGATTATTTTGATGAGATCAGGCAGTTCCAGAGTAAGTTGATGGATAAAGACCCCCGTTAACCAGCAGAACCTTCTCTGGCCCCTTTTGGAACTATTAATAACAGGACAAAGTTTGATTCTTAACCTCTGACTCTTTTGATCATTTATATTTAACTCTGTGGATTCTCGTGATTGAGTGAAGTCTGGGGTACCAGGCTGACTCTATCTGGGAGTGGGGTTTGATGAGTGTTTAGAAAGAGGAGATGAGAATCGAAGCTGACTGTTAGTTACAGTTGTCTACAATTCCAACGAGAATCTGCAAAAAGGGGAAAGTGACTTGCAAAAGCTAAGGGTTACATGGTCAGATAAAGCTTTCAGGACAGAGGTGAAAGTGAGCTAGAAGTGACCCAAAGAGGAACGGGAGAGATGCAGAGGAAAAGTGAGAGTCATGGAGGATTAAAGACTGGGAGAAGGTTAGGACATGAGATCCTTTAGACTACGAGAAATCGAAAGAGGCGTCTGGAGCAGAAAGTTTTTCAATGGTGGTAACAGCAGCGGGCTGGGAGGATATATAAAACTTTTCAAGTGTTGAAGATCATGACAAAGTACAATATTCAGGGACTGCCCTTGATTATAGACAGTGGACAGTGTTAATATTCAATCTCCTAGCGATCTTGGTCTGAAGGTAGACGACGAAGATACTTGGAAATTCACAGGTGAAATAAATTGCTGTTGGTTAACTTTATAAAAATTGACTAGGGATGGGATAGTGTCTTATTGAGAATTCAAAATAGAGACTGGAGAAGGGGAGTCGTGCAACAAGGTAAGTGTCTATTAAAGGAAGATACAAAGTTTCAAAGACTTAGAACTCAGCCAGCTGGTGATACAGCTATACAAAATCTTCCTTATCTTATCTACTGCAACACATGTGACAGCTGGAGGCATAAGTGTTTCTTACCTTGTGCACTGAACACCTGGGTTTAACCTGAAGGGAGGGGGAATAAGGGAAGGGGAGAGGTTGGAATTTGCCGTTAAAAATACTCAATTTTGAGATTATCCTATATACTGTCCTATATATTTAAACCTTGGACACTCTTTTCTTAGAGCTTTCATATATCGATTAAGTATTGTATTTAGGAGTATAGGTTTAAGACTTTGGGGACTTTAATATTATTGATCTGTAAAAAAAAAAGGGATTGTGCCTATTAAGTTGATATTGTGGAAACTGTGATTTGAGGGTAAAGAGGGAGGGGTAAAATTTAATAGTAATCTCTTAGAAATTTAAGATAAAAATTATATAAGACTCCATTAGGTATTAGTATAATTATATAAGTGTATAAGGTGGGCATAATACCTCTACTAAAAATAATTTGTATAAGGTATCAGGATTTTATAGGATAGTATTTTAGGCTACATTTGGTTACTCTAAGCAAGCAGGGAGGGAAAGAGGGAGAAACTAGAAGATTGGAAGATTGTCTTTTAAAATAATAATAATAATAATAATAATAATAATAATAATAATAATAATAATAATAATAATAATAATAATAATAATAATAATAATAATAATAATAATAATAATAATAATAATAATAATAATAATAATAATAATAATAATAGGACCGTTATTCCAGCTCAATTAGAAATTATAAAGCACAATGTGGTGATATTAATAACATAAGTTCTGAGCATTTATGAGTAAAAAAAGTGCCACTTCTAAACAAGATATAGCGTGGGTCAGATCAGGAAGGTTGGAAAGGAAAGAATAGGAAGAAGGGAGAAGAAGATCATTGAAAGAAAAGATTAAGGAGATTGAAGAATTGGAGCAATTGAAAAAAGCAGTAGAGGAAAGAAAGTTGAGAATTAAATTACAAGAACAGCAGGAACAACAAGAGGGGCATAAGGGACAAGAAGGTATAGGGTGCCAGGAGATGTTTAAAGGAGAAGTGTTTAAAATTAAAATGGCTACCAAGAAAAAAATGACTGAGAAAGGGAGGGCAAAGTGGGTAGAAGATCATGTGAGGGGGGGGAAAGAGATCCAAGTCCAGATATGAGTGATTTAAGGAGTAACTTGGAAGCCAGATTTGATAAACTGGAAGAAGAGATTCAAAATAGGCTTCAGGAAATGGAAGATCAAAGACTAAAAGACAACCAAAAGTTTCAAAAAGAAATAAAAGACACTATTTCCCAGGCAATTAAAGGCACAAAAAGGAATGTCCCAAACTTCTCCAGGACATAGAAGATACAAAAGAGGGTGTAAATGCAATTGGGAAAGAAGTTTGGGAAATAAAACATGAACTAAAAGAGGTTAAAGAACAGGTTGAGATAAGAGGTGTGAGACAGAAAAAATATGAAAAAAGGTTGAAAAATTTGGAAGAGCAAGCTAAAAAAAATAATATAATTATGAGAAGCATACCTGAACGAAATCCAGACAATTTAAAACAAAGACTGCTGGCATAGTTTAAGGCATTGAAATCAGGAGTGGAAATGGGACCAGAGGATATAGAATTTGTATATAGATTAGGACAGAAAAATAATAGAGAAGGATGCTGATATCCTAGCCAAAATATATAATCTTTCCCTCAAATCAGGCTTTGTGCCTGATGACTGGAAGGTAGCGAATGTAACACCAATTTTCAAAAAAGGATCCAGGGGTGATCCAGGAAATTACCAGCCTGTCAGTTTGACATGTGTCCCAGGTAAAGTGATGGAAACCATCCTAAAAGATAGAATTAATAGGTACATAGAAGAGGAGGCGCTGCTAAAGGAGAGCCAACATGGCTTTTGCAAGGGCAAATCATGCCTCACTAATCTGTTGGAATTTTTTGAGAGTGTCAACAAGCATGTGGATAAGGGGGATCCAGTTGACATTGTTTATCTGGACTTTCAGAAGGCTTTTGACAAGGTCCCACACCAAAGGCTCTTGAATAAACTTACCAGTCATGGAATAAAGGGACAGGTCTTGTCCTGGATCAGCAACTGGCTAAGGGACAGGAAACAGAGGGTAGCACTAAATGGACACTTCTCCAAGTGGAGGGAAGTAAAGAGTGGGGTCCCCCAAGGTTCAGTACTGGGACCCCTGCTTTTCAACCTCTTCATAAATGATCTAGAGGTAGGAGTAAAAAGCAAGGTAGCCAAATTTGCTGACGACACTAAATTATACAGGGTAGTGAAAACTGTGAGAGATTGTGAAGAGCTCCAGAGGGATCTCTTGACACTGGGGGAGTGGGCAAAACAGTGGCAAATGAGCTTCAACATCAGTAAGTGCAGAGTGATGCATGTTGGGGCAAAAAACCCCAATTACATTTATAAACTGATGGGGTCTGAACTCTCTGCGACAAACCAGGAAAGGGACCTTGGTGTCCTGGTGGACAGCTCAATGAAGGTGTCAACCCAGTGTGCCTCAGCAGTGAAAAAAGCAAACTCAATGTTAGGGATCATTAGGAAGGGTATAGAAAATAAGTCAGCAAGTGTCATTTTGCCTCTTTATAAATCTATGGTGAGGCCCCATCTGGAATACTGTGTACAGTTCTGGTCGCCATACCTCCAGAAGGATATTATGGAGTTGGAGAAAGTACAGAGGAGGGCAACCAGAATGATTAGGGGACTGGAACACCTTCCTTACCATCTGAGGCTGCAACGGTTGGGCCTTTTCACTCTTGAACGACGGCGTCTAAGAGGTGACCTGATTGAAGTTTATAAAATCATGCACGGTGTGGACAAAGTGGATAAGGAAAAACTGTTTTCCCTATCGCACAACACTAGAACTAGGGGACACTCCATGAAACTTTTGGGTACTAGTTCTCAAACAAATAAGAGAAAGTACTTTTTCACCCAGAGGATTACTGGTCTATGGAACTCCCTGCCAGAAGAAGTGGTGACAGCTGTCAGTCTTGACAGCTTTAAGAAAGGATTAGACAAGTTCATGGAGGACAAGGCTATCAATGGCTATAATTATGGCTACCTAAGGACAACCTCCGGGTTGGAGAGATAGGCAGGATATCTCTCAATGCCATTTCCAGGGAATCCTAAGCAGGTGAAGGCATCTCCTTGGGAATACCCTGAAGGAAATGGTGAGCCACTGTGTGAGACAGAATGCTGGACTGGATGGGCTGTGGCCTGTTCCAGCAAGGCTGTTCTTATGTTCTTATCAAGAAATGTTTTACTTAAATTTGCCAATCTGGGTCAAAAACTAAAAATAATGAGATATGTTAAACCCTTGGGAAATGAGCCATTAGAAATGGGAGAAACAAAAATTGAGATCTATCAAGATATTGCTCTTGAGGAACGGTTGTGGAGACTGCTAATAAAACCAATTACAAAGAAGCTTAGAGAAAAAGGTATATCTGTGGAAAGCTCACAAACAACTAAGTTTCACTGCTCAGGGAAAAAAATACTGGATTAGAGAGGACTCTTATGCTTTGGACATACTGACAGAGGCAAAGGTACTAGCAAAAGGTACACAAGAATGGAAACAAATTAAGGACATTATGATAAATGCAGGAATACCATCAACAGTGGATAGAGAGGAGGAAGAAGAAAAGGTACTAGGTACAGAAGGAGGCAGTAGTTAAGATCCTAAGGATATTAGCAGTCTCAAAAAAATATACCATTTTTAAGAAGTAACAAACATGGAACATACAGCGGACATTTAGTCATAAGGTACACCCGCTGCCTGCAACCCACTCCCCCCTCTTTTTTCTATCTTTTTTAAAGGTTACTTTCCAATGGGGAAGTGGGGAGGTAAAATAATTTTTTTTCTTATGGTTTTTATTTTTTGTGTATTTTTGTATAACCTTGTTCATAATGTGGGTGGAGGAAGAAGGAGATGTTGTTTAAATTTTGTTATATATGTAATCACAATATGGGGGAACTTGCCTGGGTCGGTAAAGAGAATAAAAATTGGGTAAGGTTAATAATTTTAAAATCATGGGGGGCGTGGCTAAGATGCCGATGCATTAACACACTTTCCTCGGAGCTCGCGCTTCTCAATGAGAAAAACAATGAGAAAATAAACATAGAGAACTACAAATTTTTAAAGATTGGCAAGAAGAAAGTTTATAGACCTTGTAACTGAAAAGGCTTGATCCGGAAGGTCGGAGTTCGGGAGCGTTTTGGCTGGGAGTCTAGCGGTGCAAGCTGCGGCCTCACCAGCTGAGTCGCGGCGAATGGGACTGCCAGGAGATCTGGAGAAACAATGAAAATGTGAGTTGTTGAAAATAAAGACACGAACTTGGAAGTGGTGGCTGGCGGGGGTGAGAAGGAGAGTGAAAACAAAGGAAAAGGAGGAGCTAAGAGGGAGAGTGGAGGAGCTAAGAGGGAGAGTGGAAGAGAGAAAGTTTGTGAAAGGGGATTAATGGCGGCGGTGAAGAAGGAAATCGAAAGTTAGAGTGACTGAAGACAGGGGAAACAACTGGAAACGGTTTCTGGAGCGATTTTTGGTGTTGTGGAGAGTCTGAAAGGAAAAGAGAGAAGGAGAGGAGAAAGATAAAGAAGGAGAAGTGAAGGAACGGAGAGGGTTGCTGAAGGACAGGAGGTGTAAGAACAGAAGAAGTACGGAGGTTGGAGTGCTCGGAGGAGAAGGGAGGTGGGGGCCCCTTGGAAGCCGCAGCCGAGGCTGGGGACTAATGGCGCAGTTGTAATTTTACTTCGTGGACCAAGCAGTTAAATACCGAGTAACATAAACTCTTTAAATACCCTGGATTTCCCTCCTCCCTTTGCAGAACAATTTTTTTCTTTTGTAATTAATTTTTCAGACCCCTCGGACTCTTTTGCCCCTTTTTGTTCTTTTTTTCTCTTTCTTTTTTGCTTATTTGGGGTACCTGACTCTCCTTTCCCTGTTGCCTTTGTTCTTCTTGGTTTTTTGGTTTCAATTTGTTTTGCCTTCCTCCATCAAGATTTTGGACATACAGTTACTGGTTTTTTCAATTGTTTTTGGGCTGTCTTTTCCCCGCTTTTTGATGCATTGTTATTGTTTTGGTTAATACATGAAAATCTTCAATCAAGTTTTGGGCTTTTGAAATTATCAACCCTTTTTTTCATCGGATAACAGTAAAGCAGCAATGCAGTTTAGGAGCATTTTTTCTTGGATTACAATCTTATTAATGGTTTGCTATACAGAAGCTGATCTGCTTTGTCTGGGCATAAAGTAAAGGGACTAATATAGGGGCTGAAAGCCTGAACTAATTGACATTAAAATCTGATTGAGAATCTGGATTTGGTGGAAACCAAGTAAGTGGACATTTGGATTATAAATTGAGTGGGATTTGAAGATTTGGCACACAGGATTTGAGGTTGGGCATAATTTTGCTGAAGACGTCAATGCAGATTGGATTACAAAGTTACTAAAAATTTGGTTATAAGATATTAACCCACAAATAAGGCTCCGAACATAAGTGAATTGGGAAACGCCAAGAGCTGGAATTGGAAGATAATAAAAGTTTGATTATATTGAAAGAATTGGTTGAAATTACAATGGATAAATTTGTGAAGGGAAAGGCGACAAAGGAAGAGGAGGTGGTGAAGCCTAAGAGGAAGGAGAAGGAGAAAAATGAAACTGAGGATACACCCCCATCATCTATATCATTGGAATCAGCATTATTGGACCAAACACAATTAATGGTTGAGATGGGTAAATTGTTTAAGAGATTAGATAAGATGGAGGATGCAAATGTGAAGGGTTTTCGGGAAATGAAGGAACTAAGAGGGAAAGACAAAAATGAAATTATGGTGAAACAAGATAAAATGTACACAATGTTTCAGGATTTTGCCCATAAAATTGATTTTACTTTTCAGAAGTTGGAAACAAGTGTTAATTTGATGCAAAAGGATGTGAAATTGATGCAGGCTGAAGTGAAGGGGTTGCAAGAGGAAGATAAGGAAATCAAAATAAAGGTAGAAGGACAAGGGAGAAGGATAGACATGGTGGAAGAGATGATGAGGAAACAGAATATTGTGATACGCAATTTACCGGAGAAAACGCCAGACCATTTGAAAGACAGAATAATTGATTGGCTGAATAATTTGAAAACAGGGAAAGATTATGTCAATGAAGACATTGCAAGTGTTTATAGACTGGGATCGAGAAGAGGGAGGAGTGTTCAAAGGAATGTCTTGGTTAAATTTGCAAATTGGGGTGATAAATTAAAGGTGATGGCTCTTTTAAAACAAGCTGGGTCTGGCGCTTTAAAAATTGATGGAAATGATGTGGAAGTATACAACGATATTGCTGTGGATGAACGTGTGTGGCATTATAAAATGAAGCCTGTGACCAAGTTGTTGATTGCACGTGGGATAAAATACAATTAGAGGTTCCCACAGCAATTAAGATTTTTTTACGACAAAAAATGCATACAATTGATGCTGACATTGATGCACTATATTATCTTAGTACAGTTGAAATGATAGATTTGTCTTCAAGAGAGGGATTGGCAATAAGAAAGGATTTGTTGGAATCAGGAGGCATAAGAAGAGAATATGGAGGTCAGGAGTAGGAGGGGGTAACAGGGGGGAGGGAGGAGGGGTCCAAAATCGATAATGTGGCAAAGGAAGGCTGATAAGAATGAAGGAATTTAAGGAGTGGCTGTGTGGTGTTAGGGAGGTCTTGGGATTGTATGTATAAAAGTGTTTTTTTAAAAAAAGGAATTGTATTAATGAGAGTGTGCATGGGCAGTTTGAGGCTTGCAGTTACATCTTCCACATTCCCCCCCCTCCTCTCTTTGGTTGGCAAAGGCGGAGTTTTCTTTAATATTGTAAAGGAAAAGGGTGAGGAGGGTAGAGTAGAATGTTTGTTGTGTTAGTTTTAGTTTTAGCTATGGGAATAGAGTTTGCACATTCCCTGGAGAGATCGGAGATGACAGAAGATCGTTTTTGGTAAATTATGAGGAGTAATAAAGTAATACCCTGGAATGTGAAAGGTACAGGATCTCAAGTTAAGAGGAAAAGAATAGAATTAGCTTTAAGAAAGGACAGGCTGGATGTAGTCTTTTTGCAGGAGACCCACCAAAAATCTCAAGATGTGAATAAAATCTTTTTGAAAGGGATGCAATACTATGAGAAATCTTTTGGTAACTCAAAGGCAAGGGGTGTGGCTACTTTAATTTCGACTAGGTTGGGCTTTGAGATGACATGTAGTATCTTCGACCCTGAGGGAAGATTCTTGATAGTAAAAGGGAAGATTGACGATGAGGAAATGGCTTTTGTGAATATATATGCCCCAAATGATCATCAAGAGGACTTTTTGGAGAAAATGTATAAAATATTGGTAAAAGAAAAAACAACAAGAATGATAGTAGCTGGGGACTTTAATCTAATTAGGTCAAATTTAGATTATACAAATATTTTAAGAAGTGGAAAAGGGGTTAAAAACAAATTTTGGATAAATGGATGGAAGATATAGGATTGAAGGACATGTGGAGAGAGCTTAAGGGATCGGAAAGGGTTTATACTTATTTTTCGCATGTTCATAACTCATACTCTAGAATAGATTACATATTCATAACAGAAAATATGATTGGAAAGGTATATGAGGTAGAAGTGGGAATATTCAAAGAATTGGATCATGCAAAAGTGTTGTTAGAAGTGGGGATTGAAAATATAAGAAAAACAAGGAGGAATTAGAGATACGACCCTAAATTATATAAAGACCATTAATGTAAGGAACAAATATCTGAGAATTGGAAGGAAAGTTGGCAATGGAATGATACGGAGGAGGTGAGTTTTAATGTAGTTTGGGATACCATGAAGTCGGTATTTAGAGGGGAGAGTATAAAGTTGGCTAGTTTTAGAAATAAGCAATTCAAAGTGGAACAAGATAAAATTGAGAAGGAAATAAAACAGCTTCAAGAAAAACATACAAGGACAAAGGATAAGAAGGTTTTTGATAATATACAAAGATTGAAGACTGAACTGATAGGAAAGGACATAGAAAAAGTAAAACGAGACTTGGTGTATTTAAAAAGAGAATATTTTGAATTTAGCAATAAAAATTCTGAATTGTTAGCAAGGGCCGCAAACGATAAGAGAAAAAAAAGAGAAATTGGAACTTTGGTCAATAAGGACGGAATAAGATGTAATAAGATTGGAGATAAATGTAAAATTGTTAAAGATTTCTACCAGGAATTATATGCGAAAAAGAACATAGATATTCCAAAATTGAAAAAACAATTGTAGAAACAAATAAATAATAAGATATCGCAGGAACATAGGAACAGGATGGAAGAACGAATAACAGAAAAGGAAATAAAAGAGGTTATAGCTAGCTTAAAAACAGATAAAGCACCTGGAGAGGACGGATTACCAGCCGAGTTTTACAAGGAGTTTAAAGATATAGTGGTTCCAAAATTGAATAAGTTATATAACTATATATTAGAAGGAGGGCAAATCCCAACTTCATGGTATAGGACAATAATCATTCTGTTGCCAAAGCCAGGAAAAGATCTAGAAAAAATTGAATCATACAGACCAATTTCATTAATAAATCAAGATGCCAAGATCTTCACAGCAATACTAGCTAATAGGTTGAATAGTTTTATAGGCACTTATATAAATGAGGACCAGGTGGGATTTATGAAGGGAAGACATATGTCAGATTTGATAAGAAGAGTTTTAAATTTAATTGATAAGGTAGGACAAACAAAAGAGAAAGTCGGACTATTATCTTTGGATATCTTCAAGGCATTTGATTCTTTACAATGGGTAACAATTAACAAGATAATTAAATGTTATGAATTTGGTGATAAATTAAAGAAGATAATTGGACAATTATACCAGCAAGGGAAGGCAGTAGTAAGGGTAAATGATGTAGTTACAAAGGAGGTAAAGCTAGAAGCAGGTACAAGGCAGGGTTGTCCTTTGTCTCCGATCTTATTTATTTTGGCAATGGAGATGTTGGCGAAGGAGGTAAGGGAAGACAAGGAGATAGAAGGGGTTTTAGGTAACAAGATAAGTTTATATGCCGATGATACTTTAATAACAGTTAAACACCCTGGAAAGGCATTGGATAGAATACAACTGCAGCTGAAAAATTTTGAGGATATAACGGGTTTGAGAATAAACTGGGATAAATCTGAAATGATACTGTGTAATATGGGTAAAGAAGAACAGAAAAGGATAAAGGAAAAATTTAATTTACGAATAAAGGATGATTTGAAATATTTGAGGATTAATATTTCGAATAAATTTGATGAATTTAAGAAATTGAATTACGTAAAGTTGAAAAAGGAAATTAAAGATAGAATACAACAATTGCAAAAATTGAAATTGTCATGGTTTGGAAGAATTGCAATATGTAAAATGATGTTGTTACCAAGAATTAATTTTTTATTTGATGCTCTTCCAATCCAATTGAACGATAAAGAAATTAAGGACTTTCAAAAATTGATTAACAATATTTGTAATGGGGGGAAAAGGCCCCGATTGGTTTATTTTTTTTTTTGGTATTTATCCCAGGAGGAAGGGGGATTAGGAATGCCAAACCTGGTGGCATATTATCGAGCTTTCCAAATTAAAAACGTTGTGAGGATTCTGGCTAATGAAAAGGCAATCTGGGAAGAAGTAGAAATGAAAGATTTTATTCATATTGGAAAAGTGGTCTTTTTAGAAGGCAATATGAGTAAAATGGTCACTAAAAATAGAACGATGAAGGCAACTTTGGTGGTATGGAAAAAAGTAAAAAGGGACTTGGTACTGGACATTTCCTCTATTATAGAGTTGGAGGATACAGCAAATTTTCCAATAAGAATTGATAAAAGGGTCAAAGAAGTACTTGATAAGAATGAGGTATTCCTGCTGAGA
Organism: Bradypodion pumilum; assembly: GCA_035047305.1. Taxonomy (NCBI): domain Eukaryota; kingdom Metazoa; phylum Chordata; class Lepidosauria; order Squamata; family Chamaeleonidae; genus Bradypodion; species Bradypodion pumilum. Next base: position 124,704,490 of record JAWDJD010000005.1, on the reverse strand, counting down.
GACTGGATACGGGCCTGTAAAGACAGAGAGAGGAAAATAAATTTGTATGGACAGTTGAAACTGAATTGGTTTCAGATAGGGATGGTTAATAGCTGGAATAGTAAATATTTGAATGAAGTTGGATTAGAAAGAGACAGGACTGAGTTTGAAGAACTGATTTGGAAAATAAGAAGGGGACAAAGTGGTATAAAGGGACTGGTTGGTAAAATATATAGAATGATAAATAAGGTAGGTAATCCACAAGAAGAACTAAGATTAAGCTGGGAACAAGATTTGAATATAAAAATAGAAGAACAGAATTGGAAAAATAAATGGAGGAAAAGAATCATGAGAACTATGTCGGTTAGAGTTAAGGAACATAATTATAAAATGCTGTGGAAATGGTATTTGACTCCAATGAGGTTACATCAGATAGATAAGAAAAAAAGATAGAATGTGTTGGCGTTGTAACAAGGAAACTGGAACTTATGAACACATGTGGTGGAGCTGTACTGTGGTAAAAAATTTTTGGAAGAAAATTGAATACGAGATAACCAAAATTATGGGGGAGAAAATTAAATTGGATCTTAGCACGATTATATTGACAGAAGTGGAAAAATATAAACTTGAGTAATAATAAAAGAGTTATTGGAAATAATGTCAACGGGAAGACAGTATATCGCTAGAAAATGGAAAAATGAGGCAAATTTGAATATTGAGGAGTGGTATAAGGAAATGTGGGGCTTAGCATTGAATGATAAGTTGACATAGGAAATAAATTTTTGAAAGGGATTTGTTAAAGAGAATAGATTCTGGAAGGTTTGGCAAGCTTTTGTGGATTACTCACTGAGGGGGAATGATCTGCAAAGACCTGTACCTGATCACAAGATTTTTTTGGGAAAAATCTCAATGAATATCTCCGAGCTCTCCAGTCCATTGTAAATAACACTGGGTGATTAGTATTTTATTTTTATTTTTGTTTATCTTGTTGTTGTTCTTTGTTTTGTCTTTATATTAGAAAACATTATTGGAAAATGAGGCATAGAAACCATACCTTATTGGTTTGATTTGAAACAGCATATATTATAAACAATGTGGTTTCGATTTGTTGATGTTTAATTTTACATATATATGTAATTTTAATTTTATATACGTAAGTTTCTTTATATTTGTAATTTTGATGTTCTTTTATTGTTTGTATTATTTTTGAAAATTTAATAAAAATTATTTTAAAAAATCATTTCCTGGAACATAAAGGGTCTAGGGAATCAAATTAAAAGGAAGAGATTAGAAGCATCATTAAATAGGGAAAAAGCGGACATAATTTTTCTACAAGAAATGCATCAAAAAGATGAAAATAAAAACAACGTATATGTAAAAGGAATGGGTATATATGAAAAGAGCGTGGGATCATCCAATTCAAGAGGTACAGCCATTTTGATAGCAAACAAATTAAATTTTATAATGTCCAAAAGTATTGAAGATAAGGAAGGTAGATTCCAATTGAACAAAGGGAAAATAGATGAGGAAGAGGTCACATATATGTACCTAATAAAGAGTTAACATATATGCACCTAATAAAGATCAAATGAACTTCTTAGATAAAATTACATCTATTATAAAAAAAGAAAGAACACCAAATTTGATTATAGGAGGAGATTTTAATTTAATAAGATCGGCACTGGATGCATCAAAACAATCGAAAACCAGGACAACTTAATATAGAATAATTGATAAATGGATGGAAAAGTTAGAGCTTAGAGACACATGGAGAATCATAAAAGGCAAGGAAAAAATGTATACTTTTTTTCACCAAAATATAAATCATATTCACGTATTGACTTCTTTTTTGTCTCTGAAAATATAATACATAACTTACTAGATTTCAAGATAGGCAATTTCAAATGATCGGATCATACGATGATTATGTTAGAAATGCGAATTGGGAAAAGACCATTACAAAACAAATTATGGAGAATGGATTCAAAATTATTAAAAAACAAAACGATTAAAAAAATTAAAAGAAAAATGGTTAATGAACTGGGGGAATAACGACACGGGAGACGTGAAATTCCATATTTGGTGGGATGCAATGAAAGCTGTAATTAGAGGGGATTATATACAAGTAAAAGTGTTGTATGTTAGAGAGTTGAACAGACAAGTCAAAAAAAGGGATTAAGATATTCAGAGGTTAGAAAAAAAATCATGCAACACAGGAAGTGAAGAAATTTGGAATAAATTGCAGGCTCTAAAAAAAGAAACAATAGCAGCTGAGATCAAAAAGGTAAGGAAGGATATGGCATATGTAAAAAGAAATGATTTTGAATTTGATAATAGAGACATGAAAAATCTAGCATTGAAGGTTAGACAAAAAATATTAAGGGTCAAATAGAGTCTTTAAGGAATAAAAAAGGGGAAAGAGTAAAATGGAAGATAAGCTTCTAATAGCTGAAGAATTTTATACAGAACTCTACACAGAATACAAAATTAATGATAACAAATTAAGCTCATATTTGGTGGAAAATTTAATATTTAACTTAAGGGAAGAACATATAAATATAATGGATCAAGAGATTAGCGATAAGGAAATTGATACAGTGATAGATAAATTAAAAAAAAGATAAGACACCAGGACAAGATGGGCTCCCAGCAGAATTTTACAAAGAATGCCAAAGTGTGGTGGTTCCCAAGTTGAAATTATTATATAATTATATATTAGAAGGAGGCAAGATACCAAATTCTTGGAGTCATTTAATAACAGTTCTTATCCCAAAACCAGGCAAGGATAAAGAAAGAATAGATGCATATAGACCGATATCATTATTGAACCAAGACGCAAAAACTTTCACGGCTATAATGAATAATCAGCTTAATAATTTTCTAAATTTATACATTGGAGAAGATCAAACTGGATTTATTAAAGGTAGGTAAATGGGAAATTGATTAATCATTTAGTCAATATCATAGATACAATAAAAACAAAAAATATGTTTTTTTGGCATTAGACATTTACAAAGCCTTTGATTCGGTTCAATGGAAAACAATAAAAGGAATTTTATAAAAAATTACGATTTGGCTCTAAATTTAACCACGTAATTGACCAACTATATAAAGAAAGTAAGACAAAAATTAAAATGAACAATTGGCTAAGCAAAGAAATTAGTATCAATGCAGGAACAAGACAAGGCTGCCCACTTTCTCCATCATTATTCATTTTGGCTATGGAGCTATTGACAGGATAATGATTTAATAGGAATAAGTAATAAAAAATAAGTTTATTTGCAGACGATATGCTCCTAGTGATCAAAGACCCTTTAGAAAATATAAGTAAAATACAAACTCATTTAAACAAATTTGAGGAGGTCACAGGATTAAAAATTAACTGGGCAAAGACAGAGGCCATAACATGTAATATTTTGCAAGCTGGAAAAAAAGGGATATCAGAGAGATATAATATTAATATAAAGGATAAATTAAAATATTAAGGCATATATGTCACAGAAGAAACAAAAGATTTATACAAGATTAACTTTAACAAATTAAAATTTGAATTAAAGACGCTGGTTGATCACATAAAACAATTAAAAGTTTCATGGTTTGGAAGGGTCAATATTTGTAAAATGTAAATTATTCCTAAACTTAATTTTTTATTCGAAAACCTCCCAATCAAAATCACAGACTCAGAATTAAAAAATTAGCAAAAGCTGGTTAACCAGATTTGCAATAATGAGAAAAAAATCAAGACTCAATAAAGGATTATGGTATAAAAAAATAAGTTCGGAGGATTAAATATACCAAACGTCAAAATGTACTATCAAACGTTTCACCTAAAAAGAATTATAAAACTATTATACCAACAATGTGGTGCCCCAGTTGAAGAAGAACAAGAAGAGTTTAAAAATTTGAGAGGTGGTTTGTTTCCATCTAATTTGAAGGCCAATCCATCAATTAAAAATTTCTCATTTAGGAATATATACAACGTATGGAAGGGTATAAAAATAAGTTGGTACCAAATCACTCTCCCATAATAGAAATTATTGACATGAAGGATTGCCCACTCCCACCAACACACAAAATAAGACAAACTCTATTGCAAAATAAAGTTTTATTAAACATAGATTGGAGGAAGAATTGCAACACTTATCAACGGAGGAAAGAAATTTATAAAAAAAATGTACTTAAATTGGTTACAAGAAATGCAAATGGAGGAACGTAAGGGAATTGGAAAGAACACAAACAACAATAACACCATTTGAAAACCTTGTGAAGGGAGTAAGAGAAAGGAAAATAAAATTTAACGGTTTATAGGGTAAAATATACCAAACCTTATTGTTAGGAGAGGAGGCCCAGTTAAATCTCAAAAGAATTTGGGAAGAGGATCTGAATATTTCGCTAACAGATGAAAATTTGGTGGTGGTCGACTGTCTTGGTGGTGGTCGACATGTTGACAAAGATGGTGCACTTCATCCCCTGTTGGGGGCTGCCATCGACCCGTATGACCACCCGTCTGTTCCTGCACCATGTATTCCGTCTCCACGGCTTGCCGGATAGGGTGGTCTCAGATTGGGGCACATAATTCACGGCACACTTTTGGAAAAGCCTGATGGCCGTGCTGGATGTACAGGTCTGCCTGTCGACAGCCCACCATCTGGAGACCAACGGGGGCACGGAAAAGGTGATTGGCATCATGGAACAGTACCTGCGCTCCATGGGGATGCGGGGCCGACCTCTGCTTTACGTTGCTGAACCCACGCATCCAACACCTGTGGGTCCTGCACTTGCGCTCGCAAGTCCACCGGCTCGTGGACTGCAGCCAAGGACGCCGTGGGCAGAATCATCTGCATGGGCAGTGGTTGTTTGGCGTAGAGGTACTCCGGCTTACGGGAAAGGGCGTCTGCTCGACGGTTAGCATTGCTTGTGATGTAGGTCACCCAGAAGTCAAAAAGGCTGAAGAACAGGGACCATTGGACTTGTCACTGGTTCAGCTGCCTGGCCGTTGTCAGATGCTCAAGATTCGGGTGGTCCGTCCGAACCTCCACCTGATGCTGAGCCCCTTCAAGGTAATGCCGCCAAGCCTCAAAGGCAGCCTTGATGGCCAGCAACTCCTTCTCCCAGATGGTGTAGTTGCACTCTGACGGGGTGAGCTTCTGGGAATAATAGGCGCAGGGAAAAAGGGTTCCACCAACCTCCGGGGCTTGCAGCAGCACTGCTCCTATGGCCGTGTCAGATTCGTCCGCCTCCACCACAAAAGGCTGGGTGGGGTCTGCATGGCGCAGAATGGGCTCGGAGAGCAAAGCTTGCTTGAGGGCCTCAAACGTCTGCTGCTGGGGCAGACCCCATTGGAACAGAACCTTCTTACGTAGGAGTTGGGTGAGGGGTACTGTCAGTATTGCATAGTCAGGGATGAACATACGGTAGTAATTGGTGAACCCCAAAAAACATTGGACATCCTTCACCCGACCGGGGGGGGGGTGCCCAAGAACTCAGGGGCTCTATCTTGTGTGGTTCCATGGCAGTACCCTTGGGAGAAATGACATGGCCAAGGTACTCAATGGAAGTCTGAAAAAAGAAATATTTCTCCAGCTTGGCAAAGAACTGGTGCTCCCGTAAATGCTGCAGGATGAGGCGAACCTACAGAACATGCTTCACCCAGGTTCTGGAGTAGACCAGGATGTCGTCCAGGTAGACCACCACAAAATGATCGAGTACACCCCAGAACATGTCATTCATGAAATGCTGGAAAACTGCAGGGGCGTTGGTCAACCCAAACGGCATCACGGTGTACTCGAATTGGCCATAGCGGGTACTGAAGGCTGTCTTCCATTCGTCCCCTGCATGCATCCGCACCAGGTTGTAGGCCCCTCACAAGTTAATCTTGGTGAATATGGTAGCTTCCTGCAGTCTCTCTATGAGTTCCGAGATGAGCGGTAAGGGGTACCGGTTTTGCACCATGATGGCATTGAAGCCACGGTAGTCACAACACAGATGTAGGTCCCCCGTCTTCTTCTTGATGAAAAGCACCGGGGCTGAGAGGGGGGAAGACGAGGGCCAGATAAACCCTCGGGCCAGATTTTTGTCCAGGAAGTCCCGCAGGGTGACCAGGAAGTCCCACAGGGTGACCAATTCAGGTCCCGACATAGGGTACAAGCGCCCCGCCGGCAGCGGTGCATCGGGCTTGAGATCCACAGGGCAGTCGTAGGGCTGGTGCGGGGGCAAATGGTCCGCTTCGCATTCGCTGAACACGTCTGCAAAGTCGGACAGCTCGGGGGCAAGGAGACTGCAGGGAAGGAGACTGCCTAGCCAGTGCAGGTGTGGTGGATGTGGTCAATGCACTGCAGGGCCGGAAAGGTGATGGCGTTTCATGACCATGTCACCTGAGGGTCATGGGTCCAGAGCCAGGCCATGCCTAGAACCAAAGGGAAATGGAGATCTGCAGTGATGTAGAACTGGATTGCCTCCTCATGTGCCCCAATGGCCAGGCACAAAGGTTGGGTGGCTGTCTTGATGGGCCCCGACATGAGTTCCCGCCCATTGATGGTTTCTACCTGCAATGGCGGATCAACCGGGGCCAGAGGAATCCCAAAGTGGGCGGCAAAAGCCGGTCCATAAAGTTTGCCATAGCTCCCGAGTCCACCAGTGCATGTGCTGGAATCTTCTTGGCCCGGCTGGAAACAAGGATCAGGGTGTCCAATACCAGGTGCCGGGGAGGGTCGGAATCCGTATCAGTGGACTCTGGTGGGGACGTGATGTGTGCCCGGCTGAGGGTCTCCTTTAGGCCAGGCTGACCCCGTTTCCCGATGGGGCAGGGCAGAAACTGGGGCCGGACGTGGGAGCCCCACCCCCTTCTGAGGACAGGAGGCAGCAAAGTGTCCAGGCTCCCCGCAGTACAAACACAGACACCCTTGGCGGCAGCGCGCCTATTCCTGGGCCGTCAGGCGGGGCTGTGCCGCCCCAAGCTCCATCGGTTCCTCAGCCATTGCCACAAAATGCGGGGTGGGCCGAGGTATCACAGGTGCCAACCATGAGGTCCCAGGCATGGCTGACAGCTCCCGGGCGGTGCGCTGAGTTCATCGATGCTGAAGACGTGCGTCAATGCGGAGACATTGAACTATCAGGGCATCTAGGGTGAGGGTAACCTCCACCCGGACCAACTCATCCTGAAGTTCCTCAGACAGCCTGTCCTGGAAAACGTCCATCTGTGCCACCTCATTCCATGCTGAGTCCTGGCACAAAAGCCGAAACTCTGCGATATATTCCTGTAGGGGGTGCTTCCCTTGCCGGAGGTCCTTGAGGCACCTGGCTGCTGTCTGTGCCCGGGTGGGATCCTGAAACATGTGGCCCAGAAAGCACCGTAAACCCTGGTAATCTGCCAGCAGTGGGCTGTCCTGGGTCAGCAGCGGCTTGGCCCAGCAGGCGGCCGAGCAGGACAGGAGGCTAATCACAAACCCCACCTTGGCCCGGTCATTGGTGAAGTCCTCGGGCTGGGCGGCCATAAACAATTGGCATTGTCCCAGGAACACTGGAAATATCCCCGGTTGGCCAGCAAACTTGTCAGGTATGGACACTGGGCATTTTTGAAGGGGAGGAGGGGCTGCAGGGGCAGACAGCATGGCGACCTGGACTGCCAGGTGTGCCACTTGCTGCTGAAGCTGTTGGTTCGCCGCTTGCAGCTGTTGCAGCTCCTCCATTGCGCCAGCAACATTGCCTGTTTAGGGGTGACGGACAAGATGTTCTGTCTCCCCCACTCACTCCCTTTTCCCTGTCAGGAAAACACTCACTGTAAGGGATATCCAAAGAGTAGTCTAAGTCCTGTCCAAAGTTCTAATTCCAGAGTTTCCAAAGAGTAGTCCAAAACCAGTCCAAAGTTCTATTCCCAGAGTTTCCAAAGAGTAGTCCAAAACCAGTCCAAAGTTCTATTTCCAGAGTTTCCAAAGAGTCAAGATGCCACGGTACCAAGCAAGAGCAGGGAAGCTAAACTTTGTCCATCACAGAGCCACACCCGGCGTCCTGGTTCCTTATATGCCTCCATGGGTGTGGCCAGATGCTTCCTGATTACCTGCGGCCCCTCCTTCCTCTCAGCCTCTGTAGACAATGCTTCGCCCTGCTTCAATGCCTAGCGTCCAGCCACGCCTCATCCCCAGAGTTGTCTGAAAGCGAAGACTGCTGTTGGAGGACATCCTCGTTGCCATCCTGCTGCTGCAGTTCCAAGGGAGACTGAGGCAGTGCTGGAGGGGGAATCCCTGAGAAAGAGGGTCCTGTCAGCTCCTCCCCTTCATCCTCAGTGTCTTCATCCCCAAGGTGGGCTGGTTCGGGGGCCAGAGGTGGGCCGGGGGGGGGCAGAGTCACAACAAAATTGGAGGAAAAAATGGAAACTTAGAATAACGAAAACTATGTCATATAAGGAAAAAGAACATACCTGTAAATTGCTTTGGAGGTGGTATTTAACTCCATTAAAACTACATCAAATAAATAAAAATAACTCAGATCTTTGTTGGAGATGTGATAAAGAAAAAGGAACATACGTTCACATGTTGTGGTTTTGTAAAATATCGATTAAATTTTGGAAAATGATAGAAGAATTAAAAAATTTTTTAATGTATCAATAATACTAGAACCAAAGCATGTTTTATTAGGAGAGGTGGAAGATTTAAATTTGGAAGATTGTAAAATAGAATTATTTTTAGCATTAGTGATAGTTGCCAGGCAAATAATTGCTAAAGAATGGAAAAACAAGGAATATTTAAGCAGGAGAGATGGTTTGCAGGGGTCTGGCAACTTGCATTAAATGAAAAATTAACCAGCCAATACAATATAATCAGGGAATAAGAAGGAAATTCTCCTTTTGGGAAATATGGAATCATTTCATTCAGTATGCATTGATGGATGCAAGAGGTATCAAGCCCGGCTCAGATACGATTCAGTTTTGGAAAATATAATTTCAGACTATCCCTGATAGATTTTGCAAGCCCCATTTACAGCACGGTGTTTTGTCTCCAATACACAATTTATCGTGGTTGTAATTTGACTATATTGAAGTATGTATCTTTTTAAATAATTTGTCATATTGGAAAGGTTTTTTTCCCTGTTTGTCTTTCTTTGGTTATTGGAATGTTGTAAGTTGTGTCTTTATATTTTTTTTGGTATGTCAATTAAATAAATAATAAAAGACTTACCTTGATAAAGCTGATTATTAGGATCCCAGCCCAATTTTGAAACTGAAACAGCAACTGAACTGGGAGGACACAATCTGGTTCTGTCCAGCAGTTTTGCTATATCTGCATGCTGCCAAGTCAATTCTGACTTATGATGGCCCTCTCTAGGGTTTCCTAGGTAAAGAATACACAGAAGTGGTTTTCTGTTCTCTTTATTGTGCAACTTGCCTCTGACTACACAATCTGACTGTTCTTAAAGGAAGCCCAGTGGGGAATTGAACTCTCAACCTTTGGCTTGGCATTCAGATACCTAAAACCACTAAGCTATTCAGTCAACTCCTGCTGTTTTAACTCTTGTTAAAAATCTTTGTTGTTGTTCAGTCGCACAGTCGATCCAACCATTTGCAACCCCATGGACCATTTTTCTCCAGGCACCCCTGTCCTCCACTATTCTCCTCAGCCCGCCAAGCTCTGTGCCCATTGTGTCCACAATACCATCTATCCATCTCATCTTTGGCTGTCCCCTTCTTCTCTTGCCCTCCACCTTTCCCAGCATCAAGGCCTTCTCGAGTGAGTCCTCCCTTCTCATTTGTTGTCCAAAGTACTTTAGCTTCATCTTACTATTTGTCCCTCCAATGAACAGTCAGGGTTGATTTCTTCCAGTATTGACCTATTTGTTCTCTTTGCTGTCCAATGGACTCTCAGGACTTTCCTCCAACACCACATCACAAATGCATCTATTCTTCTGCGCTCAGCCTTCCTAATGGTCCAGCTCTCACACCCATACATTACCACTGGGAATACCATTGCTTTGACTATGCGAATTTTTGTTTTCAAGGTGATGTCTCTGCTTTTCACTATATTCCCCAGGTTTCTCATAGCTTGTCTCCCCATAATCAGTTATCCTTTTATTTCATGGCTACAGTCGCCATCTGCAGTGATCTTAGATCCCAGGAAAGTAAAATCTGTCACTGCTTCTACTTCTTCCACATCTATTTTCCAGGGACTGATCGGACCTGTTCCCATTATCTTGGTTTTCTTGATATTAAGTCTCAAGCCAGCGTTTTGCACTCTCCTCCTTCAATCCAATCAAGAGGTTCTTTAGGTCTTCCTCACTTTCTGCCATTAGGGTGGTGTCGTCTGCATATCTCAAATTGTTGATGTTTCTCCCAGCAGTTTTGATCCCATATTGTGATTCCTCCATCCCTGCATTGCGTATTATGTGCTCTGTGTATAGATTGAATAAGCAGGGTGATAAAATGCAGCCTTGTCTTACTCCTTTTCCTATTCCAAACCACTCTGTCATTCCGTGTTCTGTCCTAACTGTTGCTTCTTGGTTCGTGTACAGATTTCTCATGAGGCATATGAGGTGTTCTGGTATTCCCATCTCTTTAATTACTTGCCACATTTTGTTGTGGTCCACACAGTCAAAAGCCTTGGTGTAGACTTGTTTCTGGTATTCTTTTGTTTTCTCCATGATCCAACGTATGTTGGCAATGTGGTCTCTTGTCCCCCTGCCTCTTCTGAAACCGGCCTGCACCTCTGGTAGTTCTCTCTCCACATGTTGCTGAAGTCTCTCCTGTATTATCTTGAGCATCACCTTGCTGGCATGTGGGATGAACTCAATTGTTCAGTAATTTGAGCACTCTTTGGCATTGCCTTTTTTGGGGGGGAAATCTTATTCTCCACCATTGGCTAGGTTGTTTGGGGTTGCAGACCAGACATCTGGAGGGGACCAATTTTGCTTGAATATATTAAATGTGCCAGAAGATGGATTAAAAAATGTGTTCTAATATTTTCATGATGCTCAAAGAGACATTTTGTATCATCAGCCATAGTATCCTTTGGGCCTTCTTTTCAGAGATGGAGATAAGGGCCACCTTGTTTACTCATACCTAGAGGTGTTAATGATGGGAAGTAAAGTCACATGGACTTTAGAATATGACTTGATTTTGGTTTGTACCCAGTACATTCTTTTAACATCTGTATAAGTCTACAGTATAATGTTTTCCAGAGATTTGAAGTACCATAAACATAGCTATGATACTCAATGGTCTCTTGTTTTTACCACATCTGAAAATACTTCAATAACCTTGAGTTATTTTCTGGTTGTAGTGGTGGGGAAAGCATGTGATAGAATAATCTGAAACTAAAAATAGGAACATGGGACTGCAGTGGCTCAAGTGGTTAAAACACTTAACTTGCCTACTAGAAGGTCGGAGTTTCATTCCCAGGTACTGCATGACAGAGTGAGCTCCCATCTCTGTCCCTGCCAGCCTAGCAGTTTGAAAGCAAGAAATTGAAAGTAGATAAATAGGGACCACTTCAGTGGGAAGGTAAACAATGTTTGGTGCACTTCAGTGTTGAGGCATGCCTGCCACATGTCCACGGAAACATCTGCAAATGCAGATAGTGCTGGCTCTTTGGCTATAAACAAAGAGGAGCACTGAACCCTAGAGTTGGATAAGACTGGCTTTTTGAGCAAGGGCAACCTTTACCTTTACCTAAATATAGGAACATTAAATATAGAAATACCTCTTGATTCACATTTGGTTCTTTTGATCAAAGGGATAAAAGCTCAACCAGCTTTGGATGGGGAGAAAATATGAGGAATTCTGAAGAAAGCAGAATGTCAACAGAACTAGTGAAATTTTCCAGTGAGGAGTATGAAGGTTGCACATCTCTAAAACTCACATTGGGAAACTTTTAAAAAATATGTTAATGAAATAACATTTCATTCAAAAGTGAATTTGATGTTCTGTAAGAACCATGAAGCAGCCGGCATAACAGGGTAAACCATTTATTGGGTAGTCAGAACATGGAGAACGGTGGTGCAGCACTGCTCCTTATATACACTGAGAAATGGATACATTTGAGCAGGAAGAGGCAGGAAGGGAAAGGGGTAACTTGGAGGTTATTGGACCGGAGTGAAAACTGTACAAACGACATAATTTAGGTGGGAACGCAGTCCTGCAATATTTACAAGACCAAGAAGAAGGAGACAAAATGGAGGATCATAATGATCCTAAATAGTTAACAAACGTTACTCCATAAATTGTATTCAAACACAACATTACTCTCCCCTAGGATGGGATGAAGTCCCTCAGCCATTGTGGTGGTTTACAAACCCTTTTGGGTCATGCTTGTACCTGGCTGAACTCGGATGTCTGAGGCAGACTTGGTTCCATAGAGTGATATCCTGTGCTGGGGGCTTGACCAAGACCCATTAGCATTAAGGGAGCATTGATCTGCCTCAGAATTGGAGCCCGGAGGGGGGGTGAACTAAATTAAAACCCCGTTTGAATGAAGCAGGAGCAAGGGAATCACTCGAAATTAAAACTAGAATCAGGAGGGGTAAAACACAATGAAAAGTCGCACCTTTGAGAATCATGAGTAGGGGGCAACTCAACAAAAACTTGCCTTTGGGTGGGAGTTGAGGTAGGCTCGAATGCAGAAGGATGGGGGGTTCCCTGGGAGAAATCAAAGCCCCACTTTTCGCATGGACGAGTGGGGGAACACTCTGTAAACTCCCCCCAAGTTGATGTACCTGTAAATCAAAAGGTACATTTCCATGTTCTGGGCTTGCTGACGCCCTCCAAAGGAATTGGGGCTGGCTTGAGTCAAAGAGACAAGAATCATGGCTGACTGCCAGTCCACCTGCCTTGCATCCCCCAGGGCGTAAATGGGTGGGGTATGACCCTAACGTGGAATTATCGTATGAAGAGTTGCCCGATACCTCTGAAAACTCCGTGACTCTGTGTCTGAGCTGGTTGGCATGGCGCCACCAAAGCAAACATGTACCCATTTTGACATGATAGGATACTGGCCCCTTTTGTTCTACCACAATCCCCGGAACCCAAGCTGGACCTGTGGCCACATAGTTCCAGCAGTCCACCGGATCACCAGCAGAGAAAACCTTTTTGTGAGCAATTTCAACATTTACACCCCTATCCTCCACCCTGGAAGGATCTAACCAGTCGAGCACTGTGACCGGCCTCCTGTGCATTAAGAGTTCGGCTGGCAGCAGCCCTGATGCCAGGGGCGTTGTCCGGTAACATGCTAGGAATTGGCAAAGTTGTACCTCAATGTCCCCCTGATCCATGCAGCAAAGTGCCTCTTTAGTAGTGTGAACTTGACGTTCCACCTGACCATTGGTGGCAGGGTGGAAAGGGGCAGAGGTTACATGCCAAATGGCGTTCCTCTCCAGTAACGCCTGAAATTCAGCAGAGGTGAACGTTGTGGCATTATCGTATAGTAGCACATCCAGTAACCCGAAACAACTGAACAACCTCCAGAGCTGTTTGATAGTGACTGCAGAAGAGGTACTAGGCATAGGAATTACCTCCAGCCATTTAGAAAACGAGTCAACCACCAGTAGGAACAGCGTGCCCTGAAAAGGGCCTGTGGTCAACATGGATCCATGGATTCCTGATGGGAAGCCGGGACTCCTCGGGATGGGAACTCTGGCAGCTCCGACAAGTGCATACCAATTGCTCAATGTCATGGTCTACTTGGGGTCACCAGAAAAAACTCCTGGCCAAAGCTTTTGAGCATACTATACCAGGGTGACTAATATGCAGCAGCCTCAGTACCTTAGAGTGTAGTGCAGAAGGGACGACCACCCTTTGACCCCATAGAAGGCAACCCCTCTCAAGCAAGAGCTCGAACCATCTCCTAAAGAACACTTTAAACTCCTCCCCAAGAGGGAATGTGGGCCAGCCTTTCCTAGCCCAGGAAATTACCTGGGATAGGAATTTGTCATGTGCAGTTGCCTTAGCAATGTCGGAAGGTACAATGGGGGGGGGTGTGAGTCGAGAGACTCGATTAACAGCACCTGAACATCCTGCTCAATTTCACAGGTCTGGCAATGGAGACTGTGATAAAGCATCAGTGTGGCTGATATCCTTCCCTGGATGGTGCACCAGTATATATTGATAAGCATTCAAGAAAATAGCCCAACACAACTTGCAGGGGGAAAGAATCTGGGGAGTTGGTTTGGAAGTTACAAAAATCCCTAGCAAGGACTTGTGATCCATTACAATAGTGAACTCCCTTTTGTATATGAAGTCGTGGAACATTTTTGTTCCAGAGCCTCCCTGTCGGTCTGGGCATAGTTGCGCTCAGTTCTAGATAGAGACCTTGAATAGAATGGAACTGGGGCTTCCTTCCCATTTTCCAAGACATGATACAGGACATCCCCCACCGGCAATGCATCACATACAAGAACCATGGGTTTCCAGGGATCGAAGTGAGTTAAGACTGCCTCAGATGAAAGAAGCTCTTTCAACTCACTGAGTCTGCCCCCACCACCAGACTGCATCCTTTTTAAGCAACCGGTGTAGCAGCTCCGCCATGGAAGCCTTCCGTGGAAGGAAAGAATGATAAAAGTTGAGCAGACCCAGGAAGGACTGCAACTCTGACTTTGTTGTTGGATGGGGGGTGTTGCGGACAGCAGCGACCTTTGAATCACAGGGTTTAACTCCCTAGGAAGTGACCTTAAACCTTAGGAATTCGACTTCCCTTGCATGAAAAGCACATTTGTCCCTCCTAAAACGTAATCCCGCATTTTCGAAAACCTGCAACACCTGATCTAACCGGCTGGCAAGTTCGGACTCACTCCCAGCAGTTATAAGGATGTCATCAAAGTATGGGAGGACCCCAGGGTGACACTTCAGTAAACACACGACAAGTGACTGAAAAATACCCGGGGCTGCATTCACCCCAAATTGAAGGTGCGTTACCTTGAAAGCCCCCTTGTGTGTAACAATGGTTTGTGCTGCCACACAAACTGATAATTGTTGTTAGGCTTGCGCCTAACACTGTGACTGATAATTGTTGTTAGGCTTGCACTAGGTCTAATTTGGTCAAAGCATTTGCCCCAATGTAGAGCAGCCAATAGATGGCTAACCACCGGCAATGGATAAGCATTAGGCCTTATAGCCTTGTTAATGGCTCATTTATAATCTGCGCAAATCCTCACCTCCCTGTTGGATTTGATCGCAGTCATGATAGGGGTCTCCTACTCCACAGAGTCCACCAGGACCAAAATTCCCTGGCCCACCAGCTTGTCCAGTTTGGCTTCATTTTGTCCTTCAAAGCGAATGGCCCGAGAAAGGCAGGGTATAAATTAGAATTGGAATTGGAATGAGGATTGAGGCGGATTGGCCGCATGGCCGGGTCAAGATCGAAGGACACTGGGGGACCTCTGTACTGTCCTAGACCCTTTTCAAAAACTGCCGGGTGCACATTACAGACGTCCTGCACTGGCTCAGCATTGACAGCATTGATGCCGGACAGCTTGATTCCTAATGGGTCAAACCACTGCACCACCAGCAAACAGTTTGTGCTGCATTTGACCACTACAAAAGGCAGGTTAGTTTTAATGTTTTTGAAAACAACGGAGAAATCCCACACCCCCAGGACTGGAATCAGGTAACCTTGCACGTCTTGAAATGACATCTTCAGAGCCCGAAGTTTCGGGCAAAGCTTTGGCCGGATTCTTAAAAATTCCTTCTGAGGGAGGATGGAGTAAGATGTCCCAAAGTCTACCTCCATCCTGACCGGAACGCCATGTAGTTGGACCTCGGTGAAGAACCGATGGGCAATGCTGTACACCCGGTGGATGGATGGCTTGTCGGCTGAGATCTTCGACGCTTGGGCACCCTTCCGGCTTGGTCGGCTGTGTGGCTCCGGAGCTTGCTTCTGGTGGTGCCTGCAAACCTTGGCGATGTGACCCTTCTTGCTGCAATGATGGCATTCAGCATTCCTGAAGGGGCACTGACAGCAGTCATGCCTTGCTCCACACCCGACACATCTGTGCAGGGCCCTCTCTGTGGTGCACTTGTCCGCTGCCTTCCTGTGGACCCTCCGGACCTCACCGTCCCCGTTGCTGGACCCAGATCCGGATGTAGAGGAAGATGCCGGTGATGCTGAAGATATGGAGTAGTGTGGAGACGAGCAGCGATGGGCCTGCACGGCAGACTCCACAATGCTGGAGGTGTCAGGCCTCTGCTTAAAGGACTTGATGCCCAACCTGGCAGCCTCGGATGCCAGAGCCTCCCGGAGGACCGACTTGAAGGTCAGGACATCCCTGACCATGAGCCAGTGCTGCGTCTCCTCATCTCGCAACTTGGCCAGGAGTCGATCCCACAATGCCTCCTCCAGGTTGTCCCACTGGCACAGAGTGGCGGCCAGTCTCAGTGCTGCAGCGTAGTCAGCCACAGACTCCCTGGGGCATTGATTCTGTCTGTGGAATGCCACCCAGGCCGGGAAGATGGACACCTTTGGCTGGAAGTGTGTCCAGAGTGCTGCCAAGATTTCAGCCAGTGGGACAGTGTTGATATCCCTGGGCAAGACGAGCTGCGTGGCCAGTTCGAGGGTGGCCAGGCTGCACTGCGACAAGAAGCAGGAGCGCTTCTTGTCCTCGTCGTTGATGTCCTGCACCGTCATGGTGTGGTGGAACTGCCGCTCGTACAGGAGCCATTTCTCTGGCACAGCAACATTGAAAGGAGCGAGGGTAGGTGCATGGGATGCCATTAACCCACCTTCGTCACCAATTTGATGTTCTGTAATAACCATGAATCAGCCGGCATAACAGGGCTAAACCATTTATTGGGTAATCAGAATAAGGAGAACAGTGGCGCAGCACTGCGCCTTATATACACTGAGAAATGGATACATTTGGGTGGGAAGAGGCAAGAAAGGAAAGGGGTAACTTGGAGGTTATTGGACCAGAGTGAAAGCTGTACAAACTACATAGTTTAGGCGAGAATGCAGTCCCACAATATTTACAAGTCCAAGAAGAAGGAGACAAAATGGAGGATCATAATGATCCCAAATATTTCACGAACGTTGCAGCATAAATTGTATTCAAACAGTGAATATTTGGAGAAATTTGCAGAAAAGCACAATAATTTCCATGTGGGTTTTTTAAAAACTACAAAAATTACAGACTAATGCATAAAGGGGACACAATAAACCTAAGTGTGGAAAAATAATTTGGGTCTGTGGCCTGGCAATACAAACAAGCAAGCAAAATTGAAAATATAAAAAACTAGTGGGATCTGAACTTGATATATATGCCCTTTCCTACTGTAATTGACACCTTTGCTCTGCATGACTGAAAATGGCATCTCTCTCCATCCTTGTTTCCATAAAGAAAACCACGAGTTCATTTCACAGTGTCAGAAGATAGATCATAGCTTAGAGGACTGGCAGACATCCCTATACTCTTATATGGGAAGGCAGCTTTTAGTTAGAATAGATGTTAACCAATTAATGGCTTAACTGACTCTAGGTCAGGAAGCTTCTCATGTCCTGAGAAGAGACAGGTTTCATAAAAGTAGCAGCTGTTGTCTTGCTTTTACAATTTTAAAAAATGCCATCCAAGATTAATTTTGTTTTTATTCTCTCATCAAAACAGTTGGAGGAGATGGAAACTGCTACCATCCTAAGCAACTACTAGCAAAAGTATTTAAATCAAAACTAAATTTCAGGACACAACTGAAGCATTTTAGAAAATTATGCCAAAATAATTTTAAAAACAACACTTCACATTTTGGATATAGAAGCTTAGAAAAAGATGGAACTGAGGTTTCTTGTATCCGGTATTGGAATGGATTGGTTTATGAAATCTGTGACTCCAATTCTGTTGAGTGCCAGACAAAGATTTAAGACACCAGGGTTGTGCTTACATTCAGCCATGAAAATGCACTGAGTAACCCCAAATGGGCAAGTCTCTGTCTTTCAGCTTGAGCTGCTTTACCTTGAGACTATTGTGAGAGTTAAAAATAGGAAGAGGATCGTTGTCTTGATTTGTTGGGAGAGAGTCAAGGAATGAATATAAACCCTTGTTACCTTACAATTGCATGAACTAGGAAGTGCAGAAAGAGAAAAGGAACACTTTACTATATGTGGTGGAAATGTTGCAGAGCAAATTAGTATTGAAAAAAAGATTTATAGGAAAATACAATATTGGAAGTAGAAATCAATTTTTACCTAAAATTATCTTATTAGGTTTATGTGAAGAGAAAGAGGTCCTTTACTCCTGTAATATTGCAGGGGCAATATCTTTGACCTTAAGGCTCATGAAACAGAAGGCTGCTGAACTGGCAGTTCTGTCAGGATGTTAGCATTCTAAAATACAAGTGTAGACCTTTATCCTGTTGCACAACTCTGTCTATAAAATGAAAATACATGTCATCATCTAAAGCAGATTGGCCTGATTAAAGAGCTCTCTTTTTTTTCATTTTGGGCTGCGCGTGACTCCTATGCAGTCGAGCAAAGTCACATGCATCCCAAAGTTGAAACTGGAAGTCTTTAATCAGCAGAAGACAATTCCATCTTTTTTTTTTGTGGTTCAGAGGGAAGCTACTCAACAGAATTGCATCCACAGTTACTTCTATATATATATAGAAAAATCTGGGAACCCAAGTTTTGAAGTAACTGATCCATAGGGAAGTCTAACATAGTTGGTCACAAGGAATTAAAAGTAAAAAGAGAGAGAAGAAAAACAGATATGCCCATAGGTATGTGCTATAAAGTGGATGGAAGCCAATTGGAGATACCATCTGAACATGAACAGTCTGAGTTATTGCTACAATTCAAGCTACATCCTATTGGCTGTTAATGACACTTGGACTGAAAAGCACTTTCTTTCTCTCCCTCTTACATAACTTATTCACACAGATGGCGAATCCTCTGCCTACTGAGCTGCAGCTTTTCTCCATGAGTAGATTTCATATGGTTGCAAACAACACCATCTGCCTTCCAGCTTCATTCTATAATTTCTTCCATCAATGTAAAATTCAAATGTCAGAAAATATATTCAAAGGCAGCTGGCATTGCTTTTCTTTCTGATCTGAAGGAAGGGGGTGGGTGGGTGTTCAAATCATTATAAGAAAAATTCATTGGAGAGGAAATGACAAAAAATAGTAAAGGCTTAAATATTTGTATGGTGTTTAAATATTTAACTTTCAGCTACATATACATTTTATGTATATGGATATTGGGAAATTACCTACTGGGTGAGGTCCTGGGAATGTCTCCTTGGTGGGAAAGGGCAGAAAGTATTTTGCCCTGCTAGGAATGCTATCCCTTGTAGATCCATCTCTATGGGAAAAGACACTGCTGTGGTGGCCCAATCAGCAAACAGTGATTCAGATAGGCTCTATAATGATAGGATAAGGCAGTTGCCTCAGACAGCAAATTTTGGGTGTCATGAAAGGGTTACCAACAATCACATGCCATCTGGTTACCTTCCTCAGGATTTTCTAGGTAGAGGAAAGATATTAAGCAGATTAAGTTCATTACTATTGTATTTTTATTGCCCAGAAGTAAGAGTTATCATATTTCCACTTCATGTTCCAAAGTAATTGGCTTCAGAGTACTTTGATGCTATATCACAGGCTGCAACAACATCTTTCAGATAAGTGTCGTTAATCATTAAATACAGCTTCAGTTGGCAGCAACAAGAACTTCAGGAAATAGTGACCACATTTCCTAATACTTAGGTAGCAAATGTTGCAGGTACCACTTTGGTGGGAAAGGTAACAGTGTTCTGTGCACTCTGGCATTTTTGTCATACCTGCTACATGACCACAGAAATGTTTGCAGACAGCACTGGCTCTTTGGCTGAAAATGGAGATGAGCACTGTCCCCTAGAGTCAGACACAACTGGCTTTTAAGCAAGTGATACCTTTACCTTTAGTTCCCTCCAAACAATCTCCCAGATTATCCCACCTGTTCAAGAGCTCTTTGAATCATTTCACTCAAACCAGGAAGACCTAAAATGTGGAAGGGTAAGCTCCTGCTTCATAGCTTTTGAATAAGAGCAAGCCTAAGGTCTTTTCCTTTTGGAAGAAGAGGACAAGATATGTCTCCTCTTCACTGTAACAAAAAGACACTTGACTGGCAGTTTAATCTTACATAAAACACGGATAACAGGAGAATACTCATCATGACACCCAAGAGAAGCAAAAGCCCACGAGATGGATGGGAAAAGTTGTCTTGGACAATACCACCCTATTCTCAGCACACCAAGCTACAGCAAACTACAACTTCCAGGACCTGAGAGCTTCCTCACTCTGCCCAATGTCCTGCCCTGCACACTCAAGCACCTCATTTGTTCAGCTAAAATTATCTTAATCGGACTCATTAGCTTTGTTCATAGGAGTGGGAGAGAAGACTGGATTTCATTTTAAGGCAAGCTTAGTGCATTCATTCTTCTTGATCCAACACTAAAGAAGGGTAGGTTACCTACCGTAAGAATAATTCTCCAAGTGGTCCTGTGAGCATTCATACTTTGGGGTTTCCCTCCATGCATGCAGTGTGGCCAGTTCTTCCAAAACCACCCCATCCCAGGATGCCTAGCATCGGCACTTTAGTGTTCAGGGAATCAAGACAATAGAAGCAGCCGTACAAGGCTTAACACATCTTTATTGCATGGCATACAGTACGAACACGAGGTAATGGCGGTGATACAGCTCCTTTTATACAGTAACTATACATTTTGAATGTGGCTACACACAGTAGCCTATTGGCTACTGTCAGTGTGACATCATCCGGAGTCACGCCCTTCTTGTCCAGGGTCATCTGGAGTCACGCCCTTCTTGTCCAGGTGTGTCCATGGTGGGAATGTTTCCCGCGGCTAGAGATGGTTGGGGAATTTGTACCATGTGAGCTGAATGCTCCCTGCTTCCCTCTCTGGTAGCAAGCTCACATTCTCATACAGCTGAGATACATTGTGTTCTATTACAGATTGCTTAAGGATACATTCTTTCCTGAAGTAGTTACATTCATCTTAAAGGTATAATGCAGCAGTTACATTCCATACACAACACCCCTCCCCCCTAGGATGGGACGAAGTCCTTCATCCAATATGGTTTTCTGCATGTGCTCTTGGGAGGTGCGGCTGCTGGACTTGGTTCGGGGGCACTAGCGCTTCTCTGTTTGCTCGGCTCTTGCCCTGCAATGGGAGAGTTAGACTCATTAGCAGCTTGCCGCAGTTGTGCAGCCTCTTGCTGGGAGCGTGGGGAAACGGGGGTGCGCGGTTGTGCTTGTGCAGCCCCTGACTGGGGATGTGGGGAAGTGGGGGTGAATTCCAACCCTGAGAAACCGGGGGCACCTGGGATTAAACCAAAACCCCTCTTCTCACTCGGACGGGTGGGGGACCACTCTGCAAAAAAAATCTGGTTTCGAAAATCAAAATCAAAGTCAAACTCCTCCACGCACTCATACTCATCCCTCTCTTCCAAAATATTCTCCTCTCCCAGGTGGAAACCGAGGATCTGCACTTGTACCTGGGGGTGCCCTGTGTCTCCCCCTTGGGATAAGTGAGTGGGGGAGGACCCTAACATTGAATTCTGTGTCTGGGTGTCTGAGCCCTGCCTGTCGGTAACCTATTACCTGAGTTGGTCGGCATGCCTTCTCCAGAATAGACCTGTGCTGGTTTCTACACAGTATGAAACTGGCTCCGTCTGCTCAATGACTACTCCCAGGACCCAAGTCTGCCCTGCTGCAGCGTAATTCCTGCAATGTACGAGGTCTCTTATCTCAAAACTTTTGGTGTTTCCCATTTCTATGTTCCTCCCTTTGTCCTCCACCCTGGTTAGACCCAGCCAGTTAAGAAGTGTTACCGGCTTCCTGCGCATGAGGAGCTCCGCAGGTGAGAGTCCCGACGCCAAAGGGGTCGACCTGTAGCACAGCAGAAACTGGCATAGTTGCAGGTTTAAATCCCCGGGGCCCATACGCCGTAGGGCATCTTTCGTGGTTTGCACCTGGCATTCAACCTGGCCGTTTGTTGCGGGATGAAAAGGGGCAGAGGTAATATGCCAAATGGCGTTCGTCTCTATGATTGCCTGAAATTTCGAAGACGTGAAGGTACAGGCGTTGTTGCTCACAAGCACGTCCGGCAGGCTGAAGCAGCTGAACCCCTTGTGCAATTGCTTTACAGTTGCTGCTGATGAGGTGCTGGACATCGGAATAACCTCCAACCATTTGGAGTATGCATCAACTATTAACAAGAAAAGGGAGCCCCTGAAAGGACCGGCGAAATCTATGTGCACCCAAGACCACAGTCCTCAGGCTGTGTCCCATTCTTTGTGCGGAAGTCGGGACTCTTCGGGTCGAGAACTTTGGCAACTCTCACAAGTGCCGACCATGTGCTCTATGTCAGCGTCCATTTGGGGCCACCAGAAATAGCTTCTGGCCAGAGCTTTAGAGCGTACAATCCCTGGGTGGCTGATGTGTAGTAGCTTGAGCACTTTCAACCTCAATGCCTCGGGAATGACCACCCACTGGCCCCAAAGGAGGCAGCCCCTCTCTGTGGAGAGTTCAACCCTCTTTCTGAAATATGCTGCAAATTCCTCCACGGGGGGAGTTGTTGGCCACCCTTTCTGAATCCAGGAACTAACTAGGGCCAGGGTCTTATCCTTCGCCATGGCTTTGGCGAGGTCTGCAGGTACTATCGGGGCGAGTCTAGGGCTTTGATCAGGAGCACCTGATGATCTCGCTCCACCTCACACTCAGGGTCTCCTATCTGGGGCAGGGGCGACCTGGAAAGGGCGTCCGCATGGCTAATGTCTTTGCCCGGGTGGTGGACCAACGTGTACTGGTAGGCATTGAGAAAAATGGCCCATCAGAGCATTCTGGGGGACAGAATCTGTGGCGTGGGCTTGCCCATGGTGAAGATGCCCAGCAGTGGCTTGTGGTCGGTCACAATAGTGAATGGCTGACCATACAGGAAGTCGTGGAATTTCTTTGTCCCTGCGACTATGGCGAGGGCCTCCCTGTCTGTTTGTGCGTAGTTACGCTCCGCCTTTGAAAGTGATCTGGAGTAAAATGCAACTGGGGCTTCCTGCCTGTTTCCCAACACGTGGCACAACACCACCCCCACCCCCACTGGTGAGGCGTCACAGACCAAAACTACAGGCTTTCTTGGATCGAAATGGGTCAGGACCACGTCTGAGGATAACAACTGCTTTAACTCTTTAAAAGCCTTCTCCTGACTGTCTCCCCACCACCACACCGCATCTTTCTTGAGAAGCCTATGTAGTGGCTCCGCAACGGATGCCTTCCTTGGCAAGAAGGAATGGTAGAAGTTCAGGAGCCCTAGAAATGACTGCAATTCCAGTTTTGCGGTGGGGCGAGGGACATTTTGGATGGCTGCAACCTTCGACTCAGAGGGCTTTACACCATCAGGGGTTATTTTGAACCCCAGGAACTCCACCTCCCTTGCAAGAAACACACATTTGTCCCTCTTCAGTCTCAGCCCCACTTTCTCGAATATTGTCAGAACTCTGTCCCATCTCTTAGCCAGTTCTGACATGCTCCCCGCTGTTATCAATATGTCATCAAAGTATGGGAGAACTCCGGGGAGCCCCTTAAGCAGAAGTTCCACGAGGGACTGGAAGACCCCGGGGGCCGAACTGATGCCAAACTGCAGGCGCGTGACCTTAAAAGCCCCTTTGTGGGTTACAATCATTGCGCAGCGGCGGCAGCTGGAGTTACAGTCAGCTGTTGGTATACCTGCACCAAATCCAATTTAGCAAAGCACTTTCCCCCGTGTAACATGGCTAACAAGTGGCTAACTACCGGCACCGGGTATGCATTTGGGCAGATTACCTTGTTAATTGTACACTTATAATCTGCACAAACCCTAACCTCCCCGTTAGGCTTTAACACAGTCACAATAGGGGTTTCCCACTCTGCAGAGTCCACTGGAACCAAAATCCCCTGGCCCACCAGTTTGTTCAGTTCCGCCTCTATCTTGTAATTGAGGGTGAATGGGACCCTCCTTGGCTTTGCCGGATGGGCCGGATTTCCAGGTCCAGGTCGAACAAGACTGGGGGCCCTTTGAACTTTCTGAGCCCCTTCTCAAATACTGCCGGGTGTGCGTTGCACACGTCTTGGATTGGGTCGGCCCCGACAGCATGGATGCCCGCTATTGCAATTCCCAGGGGCTTGAACCACTGTGTTCCCAGGAGACAGCATGTCCCCTCTTTAAGAACTACTAGGGACAGCTTCTCCGTGTATTGTTTGAATTGGACCTTGAATTCCCCCACCCACAACACTGGGATCCCACAGCAAATGAGTCTTTAAGGCTTTAAGCTTTGGTCGCACATTGGGGGCAATGTGCAGGAACTCCCTCTGGGAGATAATGGAGTAGGATGACCCTGAGTCTATCTCCATCCTAACTGGGACCCCTTGCAACAGTACCTCAACAAAAAAATGGGGGTGCCCCAAGGACACGCTGTGAACGTGTCGATGCACTTCCGAGTCGCTGTCGTCGGAGACCCTGCTGACGTCGTCCGATCTCTGAGGAGGACGTTCTGCCAGGCCCTTGTTCTCCCCTCACCATCGTCTGCATACCTTGGCGATGTGGCCCCGCGATCCACAGTTGTGGCACTCGGCTTTCCGGAATGGGCATCTACTTTGGTCATGGGACGCTCCGCAGCCGTCACAGTGGCGGCTTCCCTTGCTCCGCTTCTCAGCCACCCTCTTCCGGACCTTTCGGACATCTTCATCCTCGCAGGAGCATGTTGAGATTTCTGTGGAAGAGGGGGTGAAGTTGGGGTGTGTGGATTCCGCCAGGCCGCCTGTACTGGGGCAGTTGCCCCTTCAAGTGGAGGAGGCTTTGCCCTAAACAGCTTAACCCCGGCCCTCGTTGCTTCGGCCACCTGCGCTTCTTTCAGTACCTCTTGAAGAGTCAGCTCACGGCCCCGGTTCATGAGCTTCTGTTGGGTCTCTTCGTCCCACAGACCGCAAAGCATGTGGTCCCTGAGGGCAATCTCTAGGTTTTCCCAATCACATTGGCCTGCGGCCAGGCGGAGGGCTGCTGCATAGTCTGCCATGGACTCTCCCGGGTTCTGTGCCCTTCTCCAGAACGCAGCTCGAGCCGTGAAGATGGAGACAGTTGGCTGAAAATGCCTCCGCAACGCTGCCAGGAGTTGCTTCACCGGGACCTCCTCTACCTTCCTCGGTGCCATTAGGTTTACCAGGAGCTTCATGGCTGGGTACCCGAGCATCGTGATGAGGTGGGCACATTTCTTCCCCTCGTCTGTGATGTCAGCAACCGCCAGCGTGCTCCAAAAGTGCATTTCGAACAATTCCCATTGCTCCGGATGCTTGATGTCGAACCTCAGTGGTGTCTTGATCCCGTGGGAAGCCATATCCCATCCTCATTGCCAATTTAGTGTTCAGGGAATCAAGACAATAGATGCAGCCGTACAAGGCTTAACAGATCTTTATTGCATGGCATACAGTACGAACACGAGGTAATGGTGGTGATACAGCTCCTTTTATACGGTAACTATACATTTTGAATGTGGCTACACAGTAGCTTATTGGCTACTGTCAGTGTGATGTCATCCGGAGTCACGCCCTTCTTGTCCAGGGTCATCTGGAGTCATGCCCTTCTTGTCCAGGTGTGTCCGTGGTGGGAATGTTTCCTGCGGCTGGAGATGGTTGGGGAATTTGTACCATGTGAGCTGAATGCTCCCTGCTTCCCTCTCTGATAGCAAGCTCGCATTCTTATACAGCTGAGATACATTGTGTTTTATTACAGATTGCTTAAGGATACATTCTTTCCTGAAGTAGTTACATTCATCTTAAAGGCATAATGCAGCAGTTACATTCCATACACAACAGGCACCCTGCCCCCTTCCTCCAGTTCTATTTGCATAGCCATGGAATGGGTAGATTTTTATCCTAAAATCACCTGCCATGGGGGTTAGGTGATTTTAGGATAAAGAAGGCATTGGAAAGATGGGCCATGTTCCAGACACCAGGGTGCCCATTTCCCCAGAGGTGCTTATGCTCCTGATGCAAACATGGGAGGTCATCTGTGCCACCTCTTTTGGGATGTTACTATTTTGTGTGGCATATCTGATCAAATTTTTGGAGCCCTTGGGTTAGCGAGTTAGTGGTTGCTTCAAAACAGGAAGGCACCGGGAAAGCTCTAAGGTTATCTGATATCACCTGGGATTGGGTGTGTGAGATTATTTTGAGGGTCTGAACATCAAAAACCGATCAGCTGGCTCAGTGGGCTGAAGTCAGACTGGGTCCCTGCTCACAATGGGTGCTTAAGGCTTACCTGTGGGAGCAGGGAGCGTGGAGCAGAGAGTAGGGAGCGGGGCATGTCAATGACATTGGCCTTGGGGGAAATGTGATTTGGTACCCATTCATTCCAGATAGGTGCGGCCTCTATGGCCATGGCCATAGGATACTCACCAGAGGAAATTAAAAAGGTGGGGCATTGGGTATCTGGGAAGTTCCATGTTTATGTTAGGCCATTGGTATGTTGACTTTTTTACTTGCTGGCACCTTCAATATTGTTTCGTGTTACAGGTTGGATATTGGGAGACTGGAGGGTGTGTGTCCAAGTGGTGGGCCAAGTTTCATTTACTAGGTGGCACAACAAGTTGGCTGCATTGCCTTGGGGTTTTGGGGAAAAGGCCCTGCTGGAATGGAGGGGTAGATGTGGAATGACGTGGGGGAAACTTCTGCCTTGCCTGTTTTCCGGTGGTGTTTAGTCACCCCTGGATGTGTTAGTACTACACTTGGGGGACAATGACTTTGGCCAGATGAAGGGCACTGCCATCAGTTTAGCAATCAAATGCTATCTGGCAGAAGTCAGGCTGCGTCGGCCTGCTATTTGTTTAATTTGGTCCAATATTATCCCTCAGAGGCGGTGGAGGGCAGACTGCGACCCGCACCGCATTGACAGGGCAAGACGGTTGGGGTCAATAGAGTGGTTGCCAAGTTCTTTGATGAAGGACTTGGCACCATGATCCAGCACCCAGATATCTTCTTGAATGACCTGCAGTGGGGCCTTCAGGCTGAGCTCGTTGGTCTGGTGGGGGCAAGTGGTGTATCAGAGTAATAACCCCTGGCTGTGGTGGGTAGTGTGGGGTAGATGAAGGCTCAGGATTATTCAGGAACAGGCCACGGTGTGCCAAACAGCTGAGACTGCAGAATCATATGGTTCGACTCTCAGCTGGGAGGTATACTGATGGCCTGTTGACCATGACAGCCATAAGGCTTGAGGGTAGCATTGATTGTTGCACCTGAATTGCGAATGGGGACTGTTTAAGGACAGGACACTCCTGGGGACCAGGGATTCACCTAGAGTGGAGTGGAGAAAGTGTAAGATGATTACCTTTGCTCCATCCCATAGACCCGCACTACTCCGGCCCCAGTGCAGGTAGGACAGAGTTGCAGTTAATAAAGTTGAAAGTTAATAAAGTGGCCCTGATTAAATTCCAATATTGTGTCTGTCTCTTTATTCGGGGGATGGGGGAGCAAAGTCTGGCTGTCCAACAACAATAATACACAACAATCTAACCCAAACCCAAATACTCTTTAAGGAGGCCTTTAAAACATATTCTTCTCATGGGTAGGGTTGGGTAATAAGAACAATGTGAATCTGATAAGTTTTAATTTATTTCATGCTGTTGCCACACATTGCCATCTTTCTGATATCTTATTTTTATTTTAATATTTCTATATTTTTATGCTAGGGCTCACTGCTCAAATTCTCCAAAGTATCTTTACCTCACTGCTCAAATTCCCCATAGTATTTAGGGTCCATCAGTGCCAGACAACATGCTGGTGGCAGGGTGGACTTAGAGCAGGAAATCCCCTTGTGGCATCTCCAATGTCCAGTTCTTAACTAGTCTGTATTAGGTGCTGACCCTCCCCCCCATTTCACTCCTGTTGTCCCTCCTTTTCCAAAGTATGAAGGCTTGCTGCGTATCACAGCAATGCCAGGTATTCAGCCTCTTCTAAGAGCACCCATATCTGCTCTAGTTTACCCCTGCAGAGATCTAGGTCCACAGGAGAAGGAAAAACACCCTCAAAAAGATGAAATGAACCAATGTATGAAAAGTATTTAATATTAAAACCACAAAGTCCCCAGAGAGTTAACAACAATCTAAAGTAGATTACAAATGCTGAATATATAGAACGTTGCAGTCCATGGTAATAAACCGTCAAAAATCCGTAAAGTCCAATGAGAATTAATAGGAGTCCAAAACGAAGTATAGAAGAACAACAAGCAGGAAAACAGGAACCAGACGGAATCATAAGGAGCAACTATATATCAGTGGCAAGTAATTACTCAAACAGGAGACGATGGGCGAAACAGAACTCAGTCTCGATATCCATCCGCGGCAATGGGATATTTCATTGACTTTGTCAAGAGTCTGTAAAAAGGTTAAAACACTCACTAGTATAACAAGAAATGGGTAAATAAAGTGTAAGCTAACATACATTACATAAACAAGAATTATTACATTGTAGCAAATAATAAAATACCTGAATAAAAGTATTATCGCACTGAATACAATCTCTGGTGTGATCAGTCTTATAAGGTAACAGCGTTAAACATAATAGAACATACTGGGATTATAAAGACACTGAACTCAATAAGCCACAGGTGTGATTCATATGTAATTAATGGGTTAAAGGAGAACGGGATGTAAGATTTAAAGAAACGCCGAGAGATCCATGTCTGTGTTTAAACCAAACGGGATGATGGTACGAAACCTGTGTATATAAAAAGCCTCCCGTTGAAGGAGGAGACGTTCAAAATCAACTTTGTCATAAGGATTGGATCGTAGGGTCTCCAACACAACAACTTTCAATTTGCTGGCAGAATGATTAGTCTCGAGAAAGTGATTTACCAGGTTGCGGATTCAAGATAAATGTTCCCCCAGTCGGATTTTAAGGGAGCGCCTTGATTGTCCAATATAGGCAAGCACACATTCACAAGTGATCATATAAATGATATTCTGGCTGTTGCAATTAGAGAAGGAAGACAAGTCAAGTTTAAAGTCACTACTGGAAATTTTAACATGGTTAGTACACCACATATGGCTACAAAATTTACAGTGACCACATCTATAGTGACCATTGGGCAGGCTGGAACGGAGCACAGTGTGAGAGACATCGGTATGGGAAACAAGGCTGCCCAAGGTACGGGTTCTACGAAAGGCAATTGTAGGTGGCTGACTACATCTGGAGATGGAATCAACGATGTGCCAATGTCTGAGTATGGATTGTTTGATTCTCGTGGCCAGGGGAGTGTAGTCAAGTGACCAAAAAACATTGGATCTGGGAGATGTTACGGGTTGATTAAAGAGAGTGTCTCTTGGGCGAGTGTTAATTCAGGAGCCCTAGGAATGACTGCAGCTCCGGTTTTGCGGTGGGGCGAGGTGCATTTTGGATGGCCACAACCTTTGATTCAGAGGGCTTTACTCCATCAGGGGTTATTTTAAACCCAAGGAACTCGACTTCCCTCGCTAGGAACACACACTTGCCTTTCTTTAACCTCAACCCTGTTTTTTCAAAAATAGACAGAACTACAATTGTCTGCGCAGCAGCGGCAGCTGGAGTTACAGTCAGCTGTTGGTATGCCTGCGCCAAATCCAATTTTGCAAAATACTTTCCCCCATGCAATGTGGCTAAAAGGTGGCTAACAACCGGCACCGGGTATGCATTAGGGCGGATTGCCTTATTTATCATACACTTATAATCTGCGCAGATCCTAACCTCCCCATTAGGCTTCAAAGCAGTCACAATAGGAGTTTCCCACTCCGCAGAGTCCACTGGAACCAAAAAACCCTGGCCCACCAATTTGTCCAGTTCCACTTCTATTTTGTCTTTGAGGGCAAATGGGACCCTCCTTGGCTTGTGCCGAATGGGCCGGATTTCCAGGTCCAAATCAAATGAAACTGGGGGGCCTGTGAATTTCCCGAGCCCCTTTTCGAATACCGTCGGGTGTGCATTGCAAACGTCCTGGATGGGGTCAGACCCGACGGCATGGATCCCCTCTATTGAAATTCCCAGGGGCCTGAACCACTCTGTACCCAGGAGGCAACAACCCCCCTCCTTCAGGACTACTAGGGGCAGCTTCTCCTTGTGGCGTTTGGATTGTACCAAGAATTCCCCCACCCCCAACAATGGGATTCCGACCCCTTGAACGTCCTGCAGCTGAGTCTTTAGGGCCTTGAGTTTGGGTCGCTTATTTGGGGGAATGCGCAGGAACTTCCTCTGGGAAATATTGGAGTACGATGACCCTGAGTCTATTTCCATTCTAACTGGAACCCACTGTAACAGTACCTCAACAAAAAAATGGGGGTGCCCTAAGGACACACTGTGGATGGCCACATCGTTGTCCTCGAGGGCCGTTCGGTATACGTGTTGCGCTTCTGGGTCGCCATTGTCGAAGATGCTGCCTACGCCATCCTGCCTCTGTGGGGTATTCCACGGGGTGCGTTCCACTGGACCCCTGCTCTCGCCTCGTGGGCATCGGCACACCTTGGTGATGTGGCCCCACCGGCTGCAGTTGTGGCACTCGGCTTTCCTAAACGAGCACTTGCTTTTGTCGTGGGATGCTCCACAGCCATCGCTTCGGTGGTCCCCTTGCCTGTGGTTCCTCCCCTCTGCCCACTTCTTTTGTACCTTTCAGACGTCATCGTCCTCACTGGAGCAAGATGTCTGTGGGCACAATGGGGGGCTCCTCGGCGCCCGCAGAGCACGCCACATGGCTTTTATCACGACGGCCAACCCCTCTAGAGCTGGGGGCCGTACTCTGAATGTCTTTACCCCGCTCCTCACAGCCTCAGCGGCCAGGGCTTCACTCAACACATCTTTTAGGGTCAGGTCGTGGCCCCGCTGCATTAACCTCCTCTGGGTCTCCTCGTCCCGTAGACCCATCAGCAGCCGGTCCCTGAGCATCACATCTAAGTTCTCCCACTCGCATGGGCTGGCCGCTACTCACAAGGCTGCCACGTAGTCCCCCACGGATTCACCCGGGTGCTGGTCTTGCCTCAGGAAGGCTACTCGAGCCAGAAAGAAGGTCCCCTTCAGCTTGAAGTGTCCCCACAGGACTGGTAGGATCTTCTTGAGGGGTACTGTATCTGCTTTTCTTCAGCTCCAGAGTGGGGAAACCGATGCTCATGAGGAGGTGGGACCTTTTCTTTCCCTCGTCGGTAACGTCGGCAGCATCCATCGCATTTCGGAAATGAAGCTCGTATAGATCCCATCGTTCAGGATGTCTCACGTCGAATTCAGAAATCTTCGACTTCTGGGATGCCATATCCCATCCTCGTCGCCAATTTGGTGTTCTGAAACCAAGACAATGGAAGCAGACAAAGTCTGGCTCAACACATCTTTATTGCATGGAGTACAGTACAAACATGTGGTAATGGCGGAGGTACAGCTCTTTTTATACGGTCACTATACATTTTAATGTGGTTACATGGTAGCCCATTGGCTACTGTCAGAGAGACGTCATCCTGAGACACACCCGTCTTGTCCAGGTGTATCTGTGGCGGGAATGTTTCCCGCGGCCAGGGTGATTGGGGAATATGAACCATGTGAACTGGATGCTCACTGCTACCACCACTGGTAGCAGTTCGCATTATTATGCAGCTGGATACAATGTCTCAATACAAGCTATGATAAGTATGCATTTCCTGTGAGACTGGTTACATTCATCTTTAAAGGCACAAGTATACAGTTACAATCCATACACAACAGCTGTTTTCTGTGGTCATGTGGCAGGCATGACTAGAAACCGGAGTGCATTGAATGCTGTTTACCTTTCCACCAAACTGGTCCCTATTTATCTACTTGCAATTTCTTGCTTTCAAACTGCTAGGTTGGCATGAGCTGGGACAGAGATGGGCGCTCACTCTGTCATGCTGTATCTGGGAATTAAACGCCGACCTCTTCTATTCAGCAAGTACAGCATATTAACCACTCAAGCCTCCCCCTCCATCCCCACCCACCCCCAACCCACCCACCCACTCACCCACCCACCCACCCCCATATACACTGAGAAGACGGTGGCCAGAGGCATAGAGGAGGAGGGTGAGTAGCCAAATTGGAGGAGGTTTTTTAACAGCCAGTCTGCCCCCATAAACTAATGCCTGACGGGGGTTCCGCAGGGTGGCAGGACATAATGGGAGGTAGTTTTAGTGGGTAAAAATCCCACACACTGTGTAGCAAGGGCTCCACAGTGTCTTTTGAAGATTTACAGACAGACAGACACACACTCACCAGGCGACAGATTTACTAAGAAGCTGAAGAGGCAGGGTGGAGACTCCCACAGGGCAGCCAGGCTCAGCGTGGGGGTGGGGGGGCAGCCCCACTGCACCTTGATGACGAGGGAGCCGAAGCCACCGCCAGAGTAAGTACAGCATCTTAAACACTGAAGCACAAGCTCACACACACAGAAACACACATGCACACACACACCACAATGACGAGGGAGCCAAGCTGCCACGAGAGCCGTCCATGGTGGAGAAGGGTGGCCAATGGTAGCAGGGGTGCTTTGGTGGCAAAAGGGGCACCTGGGGGAGCCCGACATGGCTCTTCCTTCTCCTCCTCCCAGCCCCTGAGTCAATGGTGGCAGCTCTTCCTCCTCCTCTTTTCTTCCTCCTCCGTTCTCCCTCCTTCCCTGGCCTCTGGGAACCGAGGTGAGGGCATTGAGGCCAGTTCCCACCCAGCTGTGATGCAGAGAAGAGAAAGAAGGGGTGATCCAAAGAGCTGCTTTCCTGGCTCTTCATCATTGGTCGCACCCAGAGTGGGGTGAGAGGAGGAGGAGGAGGTGGGTGGGATGGGGTGGGGAGGTGGGTGGGGCAATCCAGTTTTACTACCGGTTCACCTGAACTGGTGCAAACCAGTTAATAATAATAATAATAATAATAATAATAATAATAATAATAATAATAATAATAATAATAATAATAATAATAATAATAATAATAATAATAATAATAATAATAATAATAATAATAATAATAATAATAATAATAATAATAATAATAATAATAATAATAATAATAATAATAATAATAATGCTTTTATTTATATCCCGCTTCCCTCAATCCAATGGACAACTTGAAGTGGCTTACAAAAAAAATTAAAGGTACAATACTAAAAATACAAAATACAGAAAATACAATATAGCAACAATATATTCAAAAAATACAATATTAAAGATACACATTTCTGAGCGGCAAGGTCCACAAGTGATGGAGGCCCAGCTCAACAATTTCACTGAGGGCCCCAGTGGCCCGCAGCCATTTAACCCTCCTGGAGAGAGTGGGGGAGGTAAAGGCTGGACCCCTACAGCTGCGGTGGCAGTCCAAGGCAGCATGGTGGTCTTCAGCCTGGCCCCAGCAGCCCACGGCCCATTAACACTCCCGGAGAAAGTGGGGGAGGGAAAGGTGGGACCCCTCACATCTGTGGCGGCAGTCTTCAGCCTGGTCCTGGTGGCCCACGGCCCTTTAGCCCTCCTGGAGAGAGCAGGGGAGGGAAAGGTGGGACCCCTCACAGCTGCAGTGGCGGTCCAAAGCAGCGTGGTGGTCTTCAGTCTGGCCCTGGCAGCTCACAACCCTTTAACCCTCTCGGAGAGAGTGGGGGAAGGAAAGGCAGGACCCCTCGCAGCTGCAGCAGTGGTCCGAGGCAGTGTGGCGGTCTTCCCACCACTGGATGCAAGTCTTTCTTGTCAGTCTGTTGGTTGCCCTGTCAGGTCCTCTTCTCTTTCTCTTCCTTCCTCTTTTATATCTTGCTCTCCTTCCCATTTCCCTCCTTCAGCCAATGTCAGCTATCATATCTCTTTTTGAACCTCCTTTAATCCTTTCTGCCTTTACAGCCATAACTCTTATTCCTTGTTCCTCCTACCATTCTTCCTCTACCACCATAAACCTCTGGCTCCCTCTGAATCCTTGTGACTCTAGTCCACAGGGAGGTAGAGATCTCCAAGTCTGGACTCTCATTTGCAGGGGGTAACAGGCCTCTTCCTCCTCGTCTTGGGGTTGCCAATGAAATAGGAGTGAAAGAATTAAAATATTAATTCTGGTTTAAAAAAAGTAAAAACTATTTTCTCAGTATTCTGTAAAGTTAAACAGATCAGATTGACCTAATCAAATAGAACATAATGACGAGGCTAAGTAAACAGAAGGCCTTGTGTCCACAAGCTCAGCACAGTTTGTACAGCTGACAGGGATTTCTCTTAGACTCAAGAAACCATAATGCTGAATAATATGTGTGTGACATGACATGAACAAATATTCTGAATGTTCTAACCTGAACTGCATGACAATGTCAAAAGATTAATTAATAATTTTGGCTTATCCCATAGTGATGAAATTTCCTAATTTTATGCCAAAAAAAGATGGCTCTGAAAATGTATGGTCATTCAGGGATTATTAGCTTGTTAAAGCGTCCCTGAATTTGTTTGGCCAAATAATAATAAAACTCTGAATCTGTCTTAGCTGGAAAGCGGTTTGTCTGGTTTTCATTTCACAACATTTTTGGTGACTCTGCCGGGACTGACTTGACAAACAGCAGGCACCATTGTCGCTCCAGATGGCTGTTCCTGATAAAATGACACCTCTCCAGGGATAACCTAAATGCCGGCATAGTAGACCTTTGAATCTACTCTAGGAAATCAGTGAAGAGGCGGCGAGTAACTATCAGAGAAACAAACCAGTCAAAGGATCCAGAAGGCTAAGACAGACAGATAATTCTCCAGAAGCTGGAGCTGGAGCTGGATTTTCAAAAGCCTGCAGGCAAGTATAAAATTGTATGAAACTGTATGAAGTATACTTATGTGTGCCCACTCATTTGAGGAGTGGTAGTGGAGCCTGATCACCTTCAAGAGGACGAGATGGCAATTCCTAAGTCCTTAATGAACCATGGGTGGTAACCCGTTGTTCCTGGAAAAATCAGGGTGGCGAACCTGATTTTTGTGTGCGTAAAATTTATATTGTGTGGGTGGTTAAACCATCGCGTTCCCTGATGGTAGCCCTTGATTTTCGGGTACCCCAGGCTGGTGGTAGTGTTTAGTTTAGAATGGGTGGTGATAGTAGTGTTCCAAGAACGTCACTATGGTGTTTCCTTGAGAACTTTGAGGTATTTTCACCAGAGACACATGAACCCCCTTTAACAAAATTTGAGTTAAGAAAGTTTTGCGAGTATGAATGGCCCAGTTTCCAAGTAGGGTGGCCTCCGGAAGGCTCCTTAGATTTGGATCTTATAAATAGAGTATTTTGAAGAATTGCAGAGGTCAAACATTGGGATCAGTTCCTTATATGTCTGTATGGCAGGCAACAGTTGCAGAGAAACCATGGCCATCTTGGCTGCAGAAATGCCAGGGTGGATGTGTGAAAGCATATTTAATGAAAGAAAAGAAGTCCAAAGATAAGAAATCTAAATTAGGAAGGAAAGTGGTCAGAATGCCCAATATCCTAAAAGTAGAGTGGCAGACAGAAGAAAGATTGAAAATTTTAAGCAGAAATAAAGAAGATGAAATTCTGTTTCAACGACCTCCACCTTATGTCATGCCAAAACCAGTGCCACAAGATGGCCAAGTTCCACGCATTTATCCAGACCTTGCATTAGCAAGTGTAGGAAGATTTCAAACCCCTGATTGAAACATGGCTTTTCCAACCATAGAATAACTGAAAATGGTAACTAAAATCTTGAAAGATGTAATTGAAGAGGGAGAAATAAAATTCAAAAGGTACAGTCAACCTTCTCCCTATAACAATAAAATAGGTAGAGAACCTTCTGCAAACACAGCAGCGACAGCATATTTCTCACCAGTAACCAAAGAAGGAAAGGAGATAATGGCCCCACTGAGGGAGATGATAACCAGCCATATGAGGGAAGATGATGAGCCAGTAAATCAGTCAATCTTCCAATATGTACCATTTACCACAACAGACTTGTTAAATTGGAAACAGCATTTTGGACCTTTTAGTACCAAGCCGAATGAGGTGATTGAACTAATTGGAACCATAGTCCAAACACATAACCCCACATGGAGTGATATGCAGCAAATAATATGCTCCTTAATATGGAAGATAAGGGAAAATTAAAACTGGCAAAAGACAAGATACTCTGTAGAAATTTCCCAGACACAGATCAGACTGTAGTGTGTATGGCAGCAGCTGCTAAACAAAATCCAAATTGGAATCCTAATGATCCAACACACAGGACAAGTCTTCAACAGTACAGATATTTCATTTTGGAAAACTTAAAGGAAGCAGCAAAAGGTCCTGTCAATTTTAGCAAACTGGCTGCTATAATTCAAGAGAAACAAGAATCCCCTTAAGGTTTCTTAGCCAGATTAATAGAAGCATATAAAATAAATACCGGAATAAATATGGAAGATCCTGAAAACCACCAGATGTTAAATGAGAGATTAATTACTCAGAGTGTGCCAGATGTAAGAAAGAAATTACAAAAGCTGGAAGGAGCATTGGGAAAGAATACTAGCGAACTACTAGAAGTGGCCAGGAAGATCTATCTAAACAGGGAAGATGAGGAAGAGAAGAAGGAGAATATAAGAGAATATAAGAAAGCTGAGATGATCGCCCTTGCTTTGGGAAGAGGCAAAGGAACATTTGATTACAATCAGTGTGCTTACTGCAAGCAAGAGGGCCACTGGCAGAGGAATTGCCCCGAGAGAGGAATGAGAAAAATACACTCGTTTGCCAGAGGAAGTTATGGATACAGACAAGAAGAACATGATGAATTGGCTGAGATGGAATGGGATGATTGAACCAAAGGAATTTGGGAAATCCCAGAAAAAGAACAAAAACAGCTGAGCACTTGATAGCTAACCCCAAGATTTTGAATCCCTAGTCAGCCCCAAGCTTTAAGGCTGCTAGGTTTGTCCCAACTTTTCAGGCAGTATGTGAAAGTACGCAGAAATAAAAGTGTAGATGTCAGAGGCCAGTTGCCTAACTCCAAAGGAACTTGAAGGCCCTGCACAAGAAGAAAGTTTACTTTTTCTGCAGACGTACAAGTAAATACTGGCCATGCTGTCCAGATGATTTGGAAAATAAGGGACATTTATGGATTAGTAATCAAAGACTGATCAAAGCTGCCCAGAATGCCTAAATCCCTTGCAATTAATCAGAAAACAGAAGGCACAGTTGGCAAAAAGAAACAGAAGGGCAGAAGCGAAGTGAAGTACAGCTATGTTAAAATAAGCCAAAACAAACACAGGAGTTGTATTTGATTAAAGAATTTGAGGACTGGAAAGTATAAAACATCTGAAGTACACAAAAATAAAAGAAAAAGCCAGTAAGGAAATACTTACTTAAAAGCAGGGAGGCTTAGTGGAATCATCCTTGTTCATTTAATCCACAGTTAGGAAAAAGTTGAGAAAGCAAGTGGGATTGTTGAAAGCATTGCGGAATTGTATGAAAGCCTAAATCAATAAGTCCAAGTTTTAGCCAATGACAATGCATGATATGAGAACTCCCCTCTGTACAAAGTATCCTATTTCCCCATTTGAATTTCTGTCCTAAACACATAGAGATGGCCAGATCTGGCCCACATAGAAGGGAATGGAAGTTAGGAAATTATTAACTCAGTCACTGCAGTATAAATCAATATGTGAATCAAAGTACAGCAAGTTTGGTCTATAGTTAAACATTGATAAGATGAATCATTGAAACCAAAATGAAAAGAACTGTATACTGTTGGTAGTATTTTCTTCTCTTGCAGTTTAAAACCCTGGAAGGATTAAAATGCATAGATTTTGCTTAAATAGACATTGCAAGAAAGAAGACGGCAACTTGGCGTTTGGCACAAGCTGGAAGCTGCCAAAACACCCAGTTGAAGCTTCAGGAATCTGCAATCAACATGATAGAAATGTTTATTTATTGCAATAAAGTGTGAAAAGTTATTAAAAATAATTTTCAAGAAATCAGGAGGGAATGAAATAGAAGTAA
Organism: Bradypodion pumilum; assembly: GCA_035047305.1. Taxonomy (NCBI): domain Eukaryota; kingdom Metazoa; phylum Chordata; class Lepidosauria; order Squamata; family Chamaeleonidae; genus Bradypodion; species Bradypodion pumilum. The sequence continues at coordinate 124,666,599 of JAWDJD010000005.1, read as the reverse complement.
AAGAATTAAAATATTAATTCTGGTTTAAAAAAAGTAAAAACTATTTTCTCAGTACTCTGTAAAGTTAAACAGATCAGATTGACCTAATCAAATAGAACATAATGACGAGGCTAAGTAAACAGAAGGCCTTGTGTCCACAAGCTCAGCACAGTTTGTACAGCTGACAGGGATTTCTCTTAGACTCAAGAAACCATAATGCTGAATAATATTTGTGTGACATGACATGAACAAATATTCTGAATGTTCTAACCTGAACTGCATGACAATGTCAAAAGATTAATTAATAATTTTGGCTTATCCCATAGTGATGAAATTTCCTAATTTTATGCCAAAAAAAGATGGCTCTGAAAATGTATGGTCATTCAGGGATTATTAGCTTGTTAAAGCATCCCTGAATCTATTTGGACAAATAATAATAAAACTCCGAATCTGTCTTAGCTGGAAAGCGGTTTGTCTGGTTTTCATTCCACAACACATTATTGACTTCTAGATTTTGCTTTTATTGTGCATATAACCTATGAGCACTGATATTAAGCTTTATGTGTGACAAAAATATATTTCACAGCTTCTCAGCAGGGCTCCTAGCATAGATGCCAGTTTAATAAGGATGCCTATATATGATTGCATCAGCTCCTGTGAACACAAATAGAGGTTGCAGCTGTCAATCTGAAGGTATTCATAGCATGGCTAGGAAGGGGTTAATTCTCCAGAAAGCACATGTTTATGCAAGCATTAGTATTTTCTTCTCTTAAAAAGCCTTTGAACATTTGATGTGTAAACATTCTTGCTTATATAAAACACATTTATCCTCTACTTAAATAGTAATATCTGGATTCAGCATATCCTAGAAAATGGATTTGATTGATATGAGGAATAAGTGTTTTTCCTCTACAGCTTATGCTCCAGCTCAAACATTCTTAATTTCAGGTATGTATGAAGATTAAGGGTGGAGGAAAAGTAAGTTCTGGTTGCTTTTTTATATGAAGATGCTTAGTTTTATATTTTCAAACCTCCATTTAGCCCAAAATCCAGTTATTCTTTCAAAATTCACATTTTCCTACATTTTTCAGTGGTGTTCTCTTTCTCTGTTGAAAAAAAATGCATGCACAAATATTTATATTAGGCAAAAGTTCCCATAAAATGCCTGTGTTCCTCTGATTATGTTCAATAATGCACTATGCCAGGAAAACTGCTTGCAAAATGTATATTAAAACATATAAAGAAAATGAATGCAGTAAGGAGAAAAGAATATGAAATTTCTAGAGTTCAGGATGAAGCAAACTTAAATCTGAAGAATTTCTGTTAACTTTTGTTAAGTTGTAACAAAAGGCTAGGAAAAAAGGAAAAACAGAGAAACTGAAATAGACAGATCAATCCAAATCTACTTAGTTAAAAACCCAAGAAACTTTGCTTGCAATGTTTAAAACTGTACCTTTGCAATGATGATGTTTATAAAATCAAATATGTTGTATGATAATAATTCCCCATATATTTTATTTCCATTGTTGTCTGTTTTCTCACATTTATATCCCACTGCTTTCTCCAAGGAGCTCAGAGTGGCCTAACCAACTACTTTCTACTTTTACAAAAAACTAATTTGAGCCAAGTTAGTTTAAGAGAGAATGACTAGCCCAAGGCCTTTTAGTGAATTTCATGGCTGAGTGGAGATTTTAACTTCAAAACTCCCCATTCTTAATCTGATGCTCTAATCACATAACTATAGTAATAACTATTAGTTAGGACCCATTTTAACCCCCAAGATCATATATAATGTTATTTAATATACACGGATTCAAATCCGGTGAGGCAGAGAAAATCACTTGTCTTTGCCTATGTGCGCGGAGAGGCCATAACAGTGTGATTACATCCAAGGCAGCTGTCGCCCCCTTGTTCCAGAGGGCAACCAAAGCCTCTGCTGAATTGTGCAACCGATTCATAGGGAGAAAAACCCAGTCCCCTCTGGAATCCCATAGGATTCATCAGTCACCGGGGCTGACCATTTTAATATGTCCAGCCTCCCTACGGTGAGTCAACACCCCCAGAAATTCCAGAGTCACCAGATAGTGATCTACCCATGGTACTGGTTTTATATATTATATATAATTGCTGTAATTTCAGATCACTCAGCCACCACTCCGACAGGAAAACCAAATCCAGTGTGTGACCACTGCTCCTGGTCAGGCCCTGGATTACTTGAGTCAGGCCCACAGCTGCCATGGTAGCCATGAACTCCCGAGCCACCTCAGAGCCCACCCCCAGTGATGGCAAATTGAAATCCCCCAACACCATAAGTATGAGGAACTCCAATGCCAACATTGTGATGGCCTCGAGGAGCTCAGGCAGGAAGTCTGCTATAATGCAAGGGTTTAGGTACAGGAGCAAGATTCCCAACTGACCCTTAAGGCCCACCCGAAGAAGCAGAGTCTCACAACCTGGAACCTGTGGAGCTGTGACTCTGGCAACTCCCAGTGACTCTCTGGCTACAATGGTGACCCCATCGCCTCTACCCTTATCCCTTGGCTGGTGCCAAATACCAAAACCGGCTGGACACATATCAGCCACAGGAACACCATCCTCTGGTGTCAGCCAGGTTTTGGTGATGCAAACCAGGTTAGCCTGCTCCCCTACTGTTTCTGTGTATTTGTGTGTTAATAAATTTATTTAAGGTAGAGAAAAATCCACATATGGAAGCTCAATGATTATCCCATTGGACTGTTATAAAACTTTAGATAACTTGGTCTTTGCTTTAATGCTCAGCTTTCATGGAGACATCATCTGAATGCTATTAACCCAAAATTGTTTTATTCCCCCTTTTGTGGTTTACCAGAGTGCATGGGGGAATTTTGATTGTCTTTGCAGTTGAGGTGCTTGCTAAGAAAACAGTCCTTCAGATAACATATGGGGCAGGGATATGGGAATATACAAAGGCCTCCATCAACACCTGATTCAAAACGCTTTTAAATGATTTCTTCTAACTATTCTCCATGGCACACCTGTTGCACACTTAAAAGCTGAAGTGGGACTAATCCCGATTGAAATCTGTTCCCATTTCACATTTACACTAACTGAAATTGGCCTATAGGAGCACTTTTCACTTTCTTAAAAAACACTTTAAAGAAAAACTTCAAAGTTCAACCCAAAAGTAAATTCAGTTAGACCCATTTTACAGAGCTATGGGATTGATACCCGGCTGCCTGGGTCGTGATGATTACCAGTTTGCCTCCGGGTACAATTCAAGGTGCTGGTTTTGACCTTTAAAGCCCTACATGGTAGTGGGCCAGGTTACCTAAGTGACCGCATTGACCCAAAAATGTGTCTGCCTGACTAGAGCGGACCGGAGGGGCTCTCTAATTGTACCATCAGCTAGAGGGGCTCATCTCTCCAGCACAAGAAGGAGGGCCTTCTCTGTGTCTGCACCGGCTTTTTGGAACCTCCTGCCAACAGAGTTATGGCTCTTGACGGAACTGCAGCCCTTCAGAAAAGAACTCAAAACCTGGCTGGCGGGCCAAGCATGGGGTGCTGTTGGAAGTGTGACCCCCGTTGGTTGGTTGATATAGATAAAAGTTCCTCCCCCCTTCGGTTTCCAGCACTCTTTTATGCAGTGGGTAGTTTTAACTGTTTTTATGATAATAGTATATGTTTTATCTGTTGTTTTATTCTGTGATTGTGAGTCAGCCATGCCCAAGTGGGCAGTATAGAAATTGAACAAATAAATAAATAAATTGATACAGAGCTTTTGACCACTGTTGTCTTTAACAGAGTTAAGTAGATGATCAAAGGAAAAATAATGTCTTTAAATAGCTGGATCTATCTCACAAATGTCCTATTCTTGTTGGTATATACATTATACAAAACTTCTTGGTGTGAAAAATTATTTTGTCAATCTAACTGCAGTCTCTTTAAGAAAATCATTTGCAGCTCTTTAAGTGTAGGCCATTTTGGAGGAGAGATACAATAATATTCTATTTCACCAAATTCTGTATTTGTAGATGTTTTTCACTATTAAGCTACCCTTTATATGAGCACCCCAGAAGATATTTGTGTGTTAGACCCCCCCACCCCTTGGCTCAGCTATGTATGCTGTTTGTGGGTAGCGATGTAGCCACTGTTTCTCAAGTAGCAAAATTTTCTTTGGCAGCAAAGAAGATATGTGCCAGTCCAAAAGCCTTAAGAAAGGAGGGAGACTACGTCACTATATGTGGAATTATGTGATGTCAATGCCATGTATATTTTGTGTCGTTGCTAGTATATTGTGACGACTATGGTTTTAAGCAATAAGACCTATTTAGTTCAGTTCAAATGTATTGATTGCCAGGTGTAATCTGTGCTTTCATTTAAATACTTTCCTTGGAGTCACCCCACATTTGTTGAGCAGGGATTGTTGACAAAGAAGACATTGAAATATTGATAAAAATTATATAGCTTGGTTCAATCATCAATCCAAAAGGAGGCTGTAGCAAAAAAAAAAAAAACAGCAGAAGGCCGAGACTTGGAAGGGCAGCAATGAAGCAATTAGAGAAGATCATCAAGTGTAAGGATATGTTACAATTGAAGGATATGTTACTGGAGATCAAAAACAAGGTAATCCACAAGGTAATAGTTGTGAAAACTGGTTAATAAAGTAAGTTGACAGAGGGAAATTATTTGTTTTAATTACAGTGCTGGATTGAGTTTTGCAGATACAGTACCCTGCCAGAAAGGCGAACAATTGGTTTCTAGAGCAAATCAAGCCTGAACTTTCTCTGGAGTCAAAGGTGATGAAGCTGAGACTGTCCTACTTCAGGCACATCATGAAAAGGCAAGATTACCTGGAAAAGTCTGGGAAAAGTTGAATGTAAAATGGATTGACTATCAAAGGGAACCACAGGTTTGAGTTTACATTTGTTGAGCAGGGGTTGTTGAGGACAAAAACATTTTGGAGACCTATCATTCATAATGTCACTATAAGTTGGAGGTGACATGACATGAAAATTATGCTGTTGTTGTACAGTGCTATACAAATACCACATTGAATCCCAGGAAAATGGGATTACAGACCATCCTACTCTCCCTTTTAAAGTCTTATGTTGGCCTAGAGTTATGCCATCACATTTTTTCATGCATGCCATCACATTTTAAGCAACTGCATTTAATTGTAAACACTACAAATAAGAACAGCCACCCAAATATTACATTATGCACATGGCTAAGAAACTTAAATTCCAGAAGAGACTGTAGGCAAGCAATGTAATTCCTACTGTACTGAATTTTTGTGTGTGCATTTTAAAATCACAAAATTGTGGTTAGGAATTACCCATCTGTTAATAATCCTTCCTGCAGACACTGAGCATGAAAGCAGAATTCCGTGTGACAGCCAAAAAAACTCCCTGCAGCAGAAGCAAGCACAGCTGGCTCATGTGCTGCATCCTCAACTTGGTTTCCTTAGAAACCATTTGCTGTTGAATGTAATTTTCATTGCTAACAGAAGGCATGTGTTTTGCTTTGGAGGCTGAGGTCAGTTGTGGAAATGCCAAGGTTTTGTAAAGCTTTCTAATCAAAGGGAGCAAAGTTCCCATATCAGTTTCATTTTGCATACTTTTAAAATAAAAACTTTTAAGAGCTGGTTTTAGTTCTCCTTGTCAGGACAAAATTTATTCCCTGGTTTTTAGCCTCATCCAAGATGGAGATTTCAACGTGTGGGAGACCCTTTAGAATAGGGGTGCCCAATCTATGGCCTGTGGTCTCAATTCGGCCCCTGCATATCATTAATGTGGCCCATGGTGAGCACCGAGGGTCACCGTGCACTGCCCCCACCCGCCCCCACCTAACATCATCAGCAGCAGCGTTGGTGGCTGCGATCGCACTTTGTCCAGGCTGCTCCGAGTAGCCTCTTGCTTGCTCCCATCCTCTCTGCAGCCTTTGCCAAAGCCGATCATTGCATTGGGCAATTTTTCGGAGCCTCCTGTGTTTCAAAATTCATGGTGCTAGGAGAGCCCCATGGCACACCCAGGATGACATCACCACAGTGTGCCAGGTTTACCCTTCCAGCACCACAGATTTTGATACACAGGAGGCTCCAAAAAATTCCCTGACGTGGTGATAGGCTTTGGCAAAGGCTGCAGAGGGGATGGGACTGAGCAAGAGGCTGCTCAGAGCAGCTCAGACAAAGTGCAATTGCCGCCGCCACTGATTTCAAAACTGTCAGCAGCGGGAGCAGCCCACCTGTGGCCCCCGCAGCTGTGTTGGGGGCAGGCCCGGCCCACAAGAAAAAATCTTGGACACCACTGCTTTAAAAAATACCACCATCCCTCCCACATGGTTCCAATTAGGAAATATTTGTCCTGATATATTTACATCCACACTCCCCAGGTGGAAACTCTCATCAGTTTTAGTACTGTTTCCAGCTGTTGTAGGAAATGAACTGCAGATTTGTATGCAGCTTTTGAGACTCAATTCAGAGGCATTCTTTAGTTGCAATCCTGACTGGCTTCCTGTAAAGGTGTATCACACAGGAGATGAAACAGAGCAGAGGGAGACCAGTTCGGTTAAAGCCATGTGGCAAATTCTGGCCAGAATCAACTGGCCACTTTTATTTTATGGAAGGCAGTCAGCAGTGATGCACTCCAAAAAATTTTACTACCACCTCTGTGGGCAGGGCCAAATCTGTGGGCAGGGCCAAATTTGTGGGCATGGCCAACGCAATGGGGTATTGAGGTGGGCATGGCCAGCCAGGTGGGTGTGGCCTGTGGAAATTTCCGCTACCGGTTCTCCCAAACAGGACAGAACCTCCTTCAGTACATCACTGGCAGTCAGCCATTTGAAGGACTATTTCAGTTCAATCTGCTTTTGCAAAATATCCTCCATTTGAAGGGCTGTACTCTCCAATTAAAAGGGGGAGAAGAAAAAAAGAGAGACTAAAGGGAAGTCAATGGGAACTTTGAACCTGCTCATTGTCTTCTCTATAATTTTTCTCCTTAAACTACAACTACAACAACCACTCCTGGTTGCATGGCCATGGTGGCTTGTGATTCCTAGAGTTGCAGTCTAAATAAGTTGTGAGAAAATTACAATCCTGCATCCTTCCCCTTTAAAACTCAGTGTCTGTAGGGAACATGTTCTATATCAACCACTAAACATAGAGAGGGTTCCTTCCCATGCCTCAGAATAAGAATAAAGCTAGGCAGATACAAATACATACATAAAGGAAGCAGCTGTGTATACAGGTTTCCTTTTAACAGAGAAGCAGCTGGACTGATCATTCTTCCTTTTTTCAAGGGAGGAAGTAAGACTGTCCATACCTTTCTTTGCACCAAAAAAAGGGACAATAAATTTCAAATCCCCATAGAACAGGGACCATTTCCAAGCAATTGTTCTGCAGATGAAGATTTTTCTAGGTATTGATATGGCAATAGGGTTTGAACTTTGAGGTGGATCACGCTAATGTCATCCTGGGATATATGGCACTATTTAATATTTTTAAAGTTTCACAATCTTGTCCATTTTATTTCATTTATTCATTCATTTATTTGTTCCATGTATTTATTCAATTCAACTCTTATAAAATTAGCTACAGAACAACAAAAGTGATCATACACCATAGTGGAATGGATGGAGTAGAGAGAGTCCATTGTTGTAATTACTCAGTGCTAATGACAGTTTTCTGCAGTGAAAGCATTAGCTGGCAAAAAAGAAGAGAAAAAGTGGTGTGGTTCACTGACTGGCTGTGTCACCTGAAGAGGGGTATGTATGGGAGACACAATTATAAAAAATAAAAACAGCCAACAGCCATATTAACTGTGGGCAGAGGAAGCTGAGACATTAGTTTTGCAGTTAGAAACTGATAAAACATCATCTTTCCCAGTTTCATTGCTTCAAAGCAGTTGTGCCTGTGTGCAATCAACTTACAAATGAATCCCATGTTTATCTCCCTATAACTAAACTACTGAACCAAAACAAGCTAATTTTCAGCTTGGGGAGCTGCAGAAAACATATGGTAGGGAAACAAACACAGAGAAAGCTCTGTTTTGAATTATGCAGCTGCCTGGTGATTTGAGGAGCGTATAGCTAAAAATACTCAGAGAAATAACAAAGACTTCTTTAAGTACATTAGAAGTAAGAACCCAACTAGGAAGGCCATTGGACCATTAGATGACAATGGAAGGCAATGGGTTATTAAAGAGGAAACAGAGATTGCAGAGTTTGGTGTCTTGCAAGGAAGACAAAGAAGGAGCCGCAATAGGGCTAAACACAACTTTATTGCATGATGGTCAGGGTGAACTTGAGGTAACGGCGGACAAAACAGCTCTATTTATAGTACACTGTACATTTGAATATCCTGGGTCGTAGCTCATTGACTACTGTCCGCGTGACGTCATAGATCGTCACACCCAACTTCTCCAGGTGTGGTGTGGCGGTAAGGTTTCCCGCTCTTCAGGTATTCGGGGAATCTGTACCATGTGAGCCGGATGCTCGCTACTGCCCTCTGTGGCCACTTAGCTTGCATCCTTATACAGCTTGCTACAATGTGTCTCTGATTAGATACAATTGGATACATTGACTGGTTACATTCTGTTAAAGGGAAACTTGCAACATTCATTCAATACATAACACTGAGAGACTCAATGAATTCTTTGCTTCAGTATTCACTGAAGAAGACAGAGACCACATGCCTAAAACAGAGCCTATCTTCGCAGGGAGGGAAACCAAAGAATTAAGCCAGATAGAAATAACCAGGGAGGAGGTCCTTGCATGTCTTGTTAAACTAAATGCTAACAAATCACCAGGACCAGATGGCATCCATCCATGAGTTCTCAGGGAACTTAAAGATGAAATTGCTGATCTCCTAGCCAAAATATGTAATATCCCCCTCAAATCAGGCTTTGTGCCTGATGACTGGAAGGTAGCGAATGTAATACCAATTTTCAAAAAAGGATCCAGGGGTGATCCAGGAATTTACCGACCTGTCAGTTTGACATGTGTCCCAGGTAAAGTGATGGAAACCATCCTAAAAGATAGGATTAATAGGCACATAGAAGAGAAGGCGCTGCTAAAGGAGAGCCAACATGGCTTTTGCAGGGGCAAATCATGCCTCACTAATCTGTTGGAATTTTTTGAGAGTGTCAACAAGCATGAGGATAAGGGGGATCCAGTTGACATTGTTTATCTGGAAATTCAGAAGGCTTTTGACAAGGTCCCACACCAAAGGCTCTTGAATAAACTTACCAGTCATGGAATAAAGGGACAGGTCTTGTCTTGGATCAGCAACTGGCTAAGGGACAGGAAACAGAGGGTAGCACTAAATGGACACTTCTCCAAGTAGAGGGAAGTAAGGAGTGAGGTCCCCCAAGGTTCAGGACTGGGACCCCTGCTTTTCTTTTTTTCTTTTTATTAATTTTTATTAGTTCATTTTCAAAAATTTTTTTACAAACATACAAATAACACTGCATCGTATAACATAACAAAAATACATAAGCCTCATAAAAATAGCCACATAAATGATAGTTGAACTATTATCTGTTATAGTACACATACTATTAAATATCCACGTTAAGGATTAGTACTTTTTTAATATAATTTTTCATTTATTTTCAAAAGAAAAAAACAAGCATACAAAAAAAGAACAATACATCATAACAATATTACATAAAACTCATGAAAAATAACACATACATGGTAGTTAAACTGATTATTTGTCATGGTACACACACAATTAGATATCCACATTGTAGGTTAGTACTGTAATCATAACCTTTATAAAAGCTTTCAATATTACAGTTATTTGTTAACAACCATCAAATTCCTTCTTTTCAAATTACAAATCACCCAGTGAATATTTACATTGCCCCGGAGAGTTTAGTGTCTGTATCATCTCCAAAACCCACTTTGAGATGGTACTGGTCTAAAACTATCCCTACCCATAAGAGAGTGATCTACAAACGGCTTCTAAATATTCCAAAATCTATTTTCCTTCAATTTATCCCTTTTTACTTTTATCTCCCATGTCAATTTGTCATTCAATGCTAGATTCCACATTTCCTTATACCACTCTCCCGTCTGTATTGTTACATCATTTTTCCAATTTCTAGCGATACATTGTCTGCCAGTAGTTAACATTATTTCCAATAGCTCTTTTTCCACCTTATTCAAACACATACCTTCCACGTCTGTTAGCAAAATGATACCTGACACCAACTTAATTTTCTTACCCATTATTTCCCCTATCTCTCCTTCTATTCTTCTCCAGAATTCATTTATGTTTTTACAACTCCACCACATATGTTCATAGGTTCCAACAGTTCTTTACATCTCCAACATAAATTATCCCTTTTATTGTCAAACTGATGTAACCTCAGTGGTGTCAGGTACCATTGCCACAACATTTTATAGTTATGTTCCTTAATTCTTACTGACATAGTTCTCATTATCCTCTTTTTCCACTTATTTCTCCATTCATCGTTTCCTAGTTTTATATTCAGATCCTGTTCCCACTTCAATTTCAAATCTTCCTGTGGATCACTTCCCTGGTTTATTAAAGCATAAAGTTTGCTTACTAGACCCTTGATGCTTTTATCTCCTTTTCGAATTTTCAAAACCAATTCCTCAAATTCGGTCTTTTCTCTGTCTATACATAATTCTCTTCTATATTTTTTATTCCAGTTGTCAACCTTCATTGTCTGAAACCAATCCAATTTTAACTGTTCAAACAGTTTTTTCTTCTTAATTTCATCTCCGCAAATCCTTAGCCATTCTTTCACCAAAAAACTTCATTTTTATCCAATATTTCCTTTATTTTTTATCTATTTTTATCGGAAAATACGCCATATCTGCCAATTCCAAAATTGGAGAGACATCTGGGACCAAATCCTTCTTTAATCTTTTCCATACCTTCATGAGTCCCCTCATCATAGTATTGCTTGTACCTATCGTTTTAACCTTAGCTCCCCAAAAAATCATTTTACCAATATTCCTATAATCTTTCATCTCAATTTCCTCCCAAATTACTTTTCCTCTTGCCAAGATCTTCACAACATTCTTAATTTGAAATGCTCAATAATACGCTAACAAATTTGGCATTCCCAAACCCCCTTTTTTCTGAGGCAGGTACCAAAGTTTCTTTGGCAGTCTAGATTTTTTACCTCCATTGCAAAAGTTATTAAACATCTTTTGGAACTCATTAATCTCCTTTTCCTTCAATTGGATTGCAAGTGCATCAAATAGGAAGTTAATCCTTGGCAACAACATCATTTTGCAAATTGCAATCCTCCCAAACCATGACAACTTCAACTTCTGAAAACTTTGTATCCTAATCTTAAATTCTGCTTTCAAGCTATCATAGTTCAGTCTTTTAAGTTCTTCCAATCTATTTGAAATAATTATCCCCAAATATTTCAACTTATCTTTAATTTGTATATTGGATAACCCCGCCATCTTTTCCTTCTCCTCTTCCCCTATAATACACAACATCATTTCTGATTTATCCCAGTTTATCATCAGTCCTGTTATATCCTCAAAATCCTCTATTTGTACTTTAATCCTATCCATTGCCACCTCTGGATGTTTCACCATTAACAACGTATCATCTGCATACATACTCACTTTATTACCCATTATCCCTTCTATACTTGAGTCCTCCCTTATGTTTTTAGCCAAAATTTCCATTGCCATAATAAACAAGATAGGGGACAGAGGACAACCCTGCCTTAGTGCCTGCCTCAAGCTTTACCTCATCTGTAACCTCTTCATTTACTCTGATCCTAGCAATCCCTTTTTGATATAATAAATCGATTACCTTTCTAAATCTGTCCCCAAATCCATAGCTTTTAACTATTTCCTTAATCGAAGACCATTGTAATGAATCAAATGCCTTAAAAATATCCAAAGATATTAACCCCACCTTTTCCTTCATTTGATTAACATTATCAATTAAGTCTAACACCCTCTTGGTCAAATCAGCCATGTGCCTTCCTTTTAAAAAACCTACTTGATCAACATTTATATATTCTCCCATAAATTTATTTAACCGATTAGCCAGTATTGCTGTGAAGATCTTGGCATCTTGATTTATAAGAGAAATTGGTCTATTTGATTCCACTTTTCCAAATTCTTTCCCAATTTTGGCAGCAGAACAATTGTGGTCCTATACCATGAAGTCGGAATTTGTCCACCATCTAGAATATAATTATATAACTTTACCAGCTTTGGTACCACAACCTCTTTAAATTCCTTATAAAACTCTGTCGATAGTCCATTGTCTCCCGGGGCTTTCCCCAGCTTCAAACCACTAATTACCTCTTTTACCTCTTTCTCGGAAACCTGTTCTTCCATTTTGTCCCGGTGTTCCTGCTTTATTCCATTCCCTAACTGCCTCTCCAATATCCCTTTAAGCTTCCCAACGTCTATCTCTTTTTTTTGCATATAGTGCTTGATAGAAATCCTTCACAATTTTACATTTATCACTAACTTTATTACACCTTATCCCTTGTTTATTAACCAACACCCCAATTTCCCTTTTTTCCTTTTTAGCTTTAGCCGCTCTTGCTAGTAATCTTGAGTTTTTGTTACTAAATTCGAAATACTCTCTATTTAAATATATCAAATCTCTTTTTACTTTTTCTATATCCTTACCCTATAATTCTGCCTTGAGTCTTTGTAATTTGGCAAAAAAAATTATCCTTCTTTTTTGAGTGTTCTTCCTGTAATTGTTTTATTTCTTTTTCTTTTTCCTCCTGTGCTACCTTATACTTTCTATACTTGGTACTTGCCAACTTTATACTTTCCCCTCTAAAAACCGACTTCATGGCATCCCAAACCACATTAAAATTTACCTCTTCATTATCATTCCACTGCCAGCTTTCCATCCAACTTTCTGTAATTTGTTCTTTACATTTTTGGTCTTTGAATAAGTTGGGATCATATCTCCAACTTCTTCCTCTCCTGTTATCCTTTTGTGTCCTCAGTTCCAAAAGTACTTTAGCATGATCTGATTCCTTAAAAATTCCTATTTCAATTCCCTCAATGTTTTTAACCATGTTTTCCATTAAAAATACATAATCTATTCTAGAGTAGGACCCATGAACATGTGAAAAATAAGAATATGCCCTTTCTGAACCCTTAATCTCTCTCCAAGAATCCTTCAATCCCATCTCAACCATCCAGTTATCTAAAACATTCCCTTTCATACCTTCTCCGCACCTTGCTAGGTTCATACAATCTAAGTTTGACCTTATCAAATTAAAATCTCCAGCCACAATCTTCTTTGCCACTTTTACTAACACCACAATTTTACGAACTTTTTCTAAAAATTCCACTTGATGTTCATTTGGAGCATAAATATTCACCAAAACTATTTCCTCATCGTCTATTTTTCCTCTCACAATCAAATATCTACCTTCTTGGTCAACAACACTTTTTGTTATCTCAAATCCTAATCTTTTAGAAATCATAATTGCAACTCCTCTTGCTTTTGAGGTACCAAAAGCCATTTCATAATGTTGTATCCACCCTAGAAAATTTTTGTTTGTGTCCTTTGATTTTTGGTGCGTTTCCTGTAAAAACACTATATCGGGTCTATCTTTCTTCAAAGCCAATTCCAACCTCCTCCTCTTAAGAACAGAGCCTGTACCCTTTACATTCCAGGTTAATACTTTAATATTTCTCATAATTTATTACAATTTCACCTTTTCTGACTCCCAAACTCTCCATTAGGCGTGCCACCACAAACCCCTTACCACTAAGAAACAAAAATATACATAAAACACACAATATCGCTCTCCCCACTTTCTTCGGGAAAAAAAGACGCCTTCGATATCCAAAGAGGGGAGAGGGGGGACATGAAAGATGTGCGTATAGATTAGTGCACCGTGCATCTCACCTTTCTGCATTCTTGAATAATATAAAAAATTATTACATCATAACCAATTGCTCACTGCTCCTTACTTTCCTCCTCCTCCACCATGATCAATGACAACTTCTCCTCTTCTCTTCCCTGCGGGGTTCCACCCGTAGCACCACTGGCATGTGCCCCCTCATAATCCCTTCTTATGGCCCCCGATTCCAACAAATCTTTTCTAAGAGTTACCCACTCTTCCGAACCTGCTTTGACAAGGTCCAGCAAACTCAAGTACTCCAATGGATCAGTCCCCTCATCAATAACCTGCATTTTTTCGTAAAAATATCGCAGTTGCTGTGGAAATCTCCAATTATACCTTACACCTTTGCTCACCAACAATTTGGTTACTGGTTTCATCTTATATCTCCAAATTCTTTCCTTTATTGAAATATCATTATATACTTCCACATCAGAACCATCAATTTTCAGGGCGCCAGAACCAGCTTGTTTTAAAAAAGCCATTACTCTAAGTTTATCTCCCCAATTTGCAAATTTTACCAAAACATTTCTTTGGACCACTTTCCCTCTTCTTGGACCTACCCTATACGCACTCACAATGTCTTCCTGTACAAATTCCTTTCCCATGCTCAAATTGTTTAACCACTGGACCACTCTTTCTCTCAGCTGGTCTGGCGTCCTTTCAATCACATGACGTATCACAATATTCTGCATTCTCATCATATCTTCCATAGCATCAATCCTTTTCTCGTGTTCATCCATTTTCACTTTATCCTCCCTCACCCCCTCCTGAGTCCCTTTTATTTCCTTTTTCATAGCCTTCACCTCATTTTGGACCAATTTCACATTTCCTTCTATTTTTTGCAAACTTAATTCTACTTTTTTTGTAAAATCCACAACAGTTGTTACCACCTTATCCTGTTTTTTCATCATTTCATTTCTATCCTTCACTCTTGCATCCTCCATCTTCTCCATCTTCTGAAACAATTTACCAATTTCCACCATAATTTGAGTTTGATCATAGGGTTCAGGTGGTGGTGATGATGACGGAGGGACCTCTTCCATTGGTGCTTTTTCTTTTCTCTAAGATTTCACCACTGGCTCCTCCTCCTTTGCTTTTCCTCTTGTACCCTTATCCATGATAAAGGCCCCAAAAAAGTTTTAATGCTGTAATGTATTGTAAGTTCGTTGAGCACTCCACTTGAACCTGTTCCAATGCAGCCAAAGCTGACAATAATCCTATTAAGTATGATGTGACTTGAGTAAGAGAGGAGGGCCAGCAAAAAATTAATTGTTGTAGTCCATAAGGGAAAGGGAACCAAAAACACCCCAAAAAGTATTATAATCCACGGGAAACTCATCACTGAAGTCAGCCAATGCAGCCCAAGTAGCAACAGCGTGCAAAGTTTGCCCTTAGAAAACTTTAAATCTTTCACAGAATTCCCTTCTTGCAAACAAAATAGTATAGTCCCATCAGCATAAACAGGAATTCCAAGGAGACGGATGCCCAAATATATCCACTTGTATGAGTTCCACAGGGAAGGAAAAAAATCCCAAGCTCCAACTTTTAATAAGAAAAAAGAAGAGGAGAAATGCAAAAAGAGAAAATGAGAACTATAATCCACACAGCGAAGGAGTAAAAAGTTGGTAATCCCTCTCTTAGAGCGAACGAAACAAAACTCCCTTTTCCCAGCGGCTGCGGCGGCTTCAGGGGGAAAACCCCTCTTCTTCCTCTCCAGATCAGCGAACTCTTCTTTTTTTAAAAAAGCAACAACCCACTCTCCCTTGCTTCAAATTCAAAAGGCGCTGGAGTAACCAATATCTCGAAACCAATCGCTTTCTTCTATAACCGCTTCTCAAAACCTCCAAACCATTCCTCAGCTCCCCTGGAACGCTAAGAAGCCATTGTCCAAAAAACAACCACTTTCAATTTCCAAGATCGCCGCCATTATCGCAGCAACCGCCACCCTTCTATCCTCTTCTGCACACTCTGCCAAGTCCAAACTCTTCAAAGCAAAGCAATCCACTGTCGCCTCTAGCTCCTGTCAGTATAACATTTAATTAACTCACTTTCTTGCTGATTTTTCCACTTCCTTGGATCACCGCCGTCTCGCTGGTCCCGTCCTCGGCTCCTCGGCTGGGGAAGCCGTGGCTTCCATCGCGCACCGCCGGGGATACCTCCCGAACTTCGACCGCCCTGCAGCAACTTTTCCATGCAGGCAAGAAGGAGTCTTATCACCACAAAATATCTCTGTAATTTACTCCATTAGCTCATTATTCTCATTAATTACCACTTTGATAAGCATGAGCGCCTCAATCGATATGTTACTCTTCGGCCATCTTAGCCACACCCCCGGACCCCTGCTTTTCAACCTCTTCATAAATGATCTAGAAGTAGTAATAAATAGCAAGGCAGCCAAATTTGCTGACAACAGTAAATTATACAGGGTAGTGAAAACTGTGAGAGATTGTGAGGAGCTCTAGAGGGATCTCTTGACATTGGTGGAGTGGGCAAAACAGTGACAAATGAGCTTTAACATTAGTAAGTGCAGAGTGATGAATGTTGGGGCAAAAACCCCCAATTACATTTATAAACTGATGGGGTCTAAACTCTCTACAACAAACCAGGAAAGAGATCTTGGTGTCCTGGTGGACAGCTCAATGAAGGTATCAACCCAGTGTGCCTCAGCAGTGAAAAAAACAAACTCAATGCTAGGGATCATTAGGAAGTGTATAGAAAATAAGTCAGCAAGTGTCATTTTGCCTCTTTATAGATCTATGGTGAGGTCCCATCTGGAATACTGTGTATAGTTCTGGTCGCCATACCTCCAGAAGGATATTACGGAGCAGGAAAAAGTGCAGAGTAGGGCAACCAAAATGATTAGGGGACTGGAACACCTTCCTTATCATCTGAGGCTGCAATGGTTGGGCCTCTTCACTCTTGAACGACAGCGTCGAAGAAATGACCTGATCGAAGTTTGTAAAATCATGCACGGTGTGGACAAAGTAGATAAGAAAAAACTGTTTTCCCTATCGAATAACACTAGAACTAGGGGGCACTCCATGAAACTTTTGGGTACTAGTTCTCAAACAAATAAGAGAAAGTACTTTTTCACCCAGAGGATCACTGGTCTATAGAACTCCCTGCCAGATGAAGTGGTGACAGCTGTCAGTCTTGAAAGCTACAAGAAAGGATTAGATAAGTTCATGGAGGACAAGGGCATCAATGGCAATATTTATGGATACCTAAGGACAACCTCCGGGTTGGAGAGATAGGCAGCATCTCTCTCAATGCCATTTCCAGGGAATCCTAAGCAGGTGAAAGCATTTGCTTGGGAATACACTGAAGCAAATGGTGAGCCACTGTGTGTGACAGAAAGCTGGACTTTATGGGCTGTGGCCTGTTCCAGCAAGGCTGTTCTTATGTCCTCTTTCTACCATATGCAGCAAACACACTCTTCCAAAAACACTGCACCAGCAATGGCGGGAGAGGCATAATAACCAGGCTGTGAAACCAGGGCTTCATCTACCACTTTTACTCCATGGGATGGCAACCTGACTGTGCTCAATGGAGTGGGCCTGCCTTGGAGACAGGGATAGCAGTTTAGTCCCCTGTGTTCTTTCTTTCTAATCTCTTAAACCTCTTTGAGATGTTAGCTCCATGAATGGAATCCTCATGCTTTCAGTCTGCTTTTTTCCAATGTCACTTTCTGCATGTAGAAAGTGATGCCTCTGCAGAGGAGAGATATTCCTGCTGTTGTGGAAACACCATGTGAGCAAGAGCCCAGCTTTTCTGGGGCTCTTGCTCACACAGAGCACCTACATGCAAGCAGAAACTTCTGCTTTACAGAGATATTGTTTTTCATTAAAAAACCAAAGAGAGAAGAACTACTGAGGAATATTTGTGAAGAAAACATCTGTGAATGAGAAGCAACGCTTTTTTTTGTTTTCACCTCACCCCCTTGCAATATATAATAAACATTATTATATTGTGAAAATGCAATATTTTTATCCGAAAGCTTCTCTATTAAGCCTTTCTCTAGACAAATGGGTTATTTTGTACCCCACTATAAGAAGACTAGATAGTCTTATAGTTGAAGCAGGTGACCCGAGAACTAGCTAAATGACACAGTTCCTAAGACAACCTGCCTCCTGGTCACTATCTTAACTGGCTACCTACCCTGGCTTTTCTTGTGTGCCAATAGTGCGGCAGCTTGGCAAGAATGATATGAACAGACCTCTTATGTGGATTAGGTTTTGAACAACCAGCAGACTTATGTACTAGTAAAGCTAGGTGAACTGCACGTAACAACAACAAAAGTTCATATCAGAAGGCTGACTTGTGCAGTTAATACATTTCAAGAAATGTAATTTTCTAAAGAGTATTTGATCTTTGATTGATAGGGCATTTCTTTGTTTTAGGCTGACAGTATCTCTCTCTTTGGATAGAACATAAAACAGGAAATATTCTGCAATGCTGTACCTGACCTAATGTTTGTATACAGAATGATTCACAAAGCTAGTCTGCTTCTGCTGATCTCAAAAGACAGAATGGGGCTCTGTGTGCCACCTCTGGCATCCATACCACATGTTCGCCAACACTGAGCTAGGAGTTTGAAAAAATAATCAAAAAATTCCCCTATGCCCTGTAGAAGGGAAGATGAATTTGCCTGTGTGGTGAAGCAGCTTGGCATCTACTCCACTCTTCACAAATGACCCAAAAAATGAATGAACCCAGACTGCCCTACACTGGGCAATTTGGACATTCTCTTAGTGGTTAGGGAGGAGCTCACCTAGCTACCAGCTTTCAATGGCCATGTATTAATGTCAATTGTGAAACAGAGTTGGCATTTCTCATCTCTCTCTTCATTGTTTTTTTTCCTGTTGTACATCAGTCTTTACATTCTTCACATTAGCTCATGGATTAAGTGGAGGATGAGTCTCACACCAAAATCTTAGTGGGGATACACCATCCATTTGGTTCGTAGGCCTACTTACAATGCTAAAGAAGAAATCAACCTCTTTCCCAGTCATATTAGCCTTTAAAGCAATACTCTGAGCATACAAAGCCTCACATTTGGTAGTCTTGTAAATCATATCACCAGGACAACTAAATCTGATACTAAATGCCCTCTCATGCCTTACCTAACTGCAAAGATGATGAGAAAATCTTTCCCATTGCCCTAGATGAAGCAAGAGTGAATGGCCAGTCCAGTTGGCTTACCAACATGTAATGGGAAGGGATGGGTAGGCCATCCAGAATTCATCCAGGGAGTCGAGAATCTCTGGCTGATTCTAATGTACCTGTTGATAGGAACACAACATAAGATCTAAACAAAAGCTAAAATTTCTGAAATTTTGGACAGTGCCAGCTTGTTTTGTTTTGCTCAAGCTTCTCAAGTGCTTTATGGAGATATATCCACATTGCTTTAGATAATTTCTTACTTATGGGCTTAATTATGTTCACTCAACACAAGCCCTGTTTTCTAACAGTAGGTAGTGATCTACTTTAACCTAATTAATGAATCAGTTAATGGCCAGCCTGCAGAGTCAGAATATGCTAATTTAGATTGATTCTAGTTAATTCCTTTTTATAAAAAAATAATATTGATGTTAATCAAGCTGCCTGCAATATAAATCTCTTGAAGTACTGAGCATATTTTGTGTTACACTAGTGACGGCTGTGATGAAAGGTAAGGACGTGAGAGCACTGGTATTTTGTGTATTGATTTGATCCATTAGTGTTTTGATGCATGGTTGTAGTGTCTTCCTACAGTACTCTGTTGTCTACCTCTTCTTTAACTCACACAAAATCGCAGTATAATGACAGGCATAGCCTATCATGCTTGTCACTGTTGTGTGGTATGTGCCATCAAGTTGATTCTGGCCTCTGGTGATGCTAGCAGGGTTTCCAAAGTGTGTGTTATTTTAAGAATTAGTTTTACCAGTGTCACACCCTCAGTCTCACTGAGTTTCCATGATCAAGTGGGAACTCTACAAGCCTTTGAGACAGATAATAGAGCCTGACAAGTTACTTTAAAAAAGTAAATAAGTCCATGATGCTGCCAGGTCTCAGGACACTGCCTGAAGTCTTAGGGAGTTGTTAGGATTCCCTGGATCTCTGGAAGGGGAAATAAGTTCTCAGGAAGACCATGTTTGAGATCTGTGTGTGACATACCATTGAAGTCAGACACCCCTCTCGCATCATTCTCAATAGCAACAGAGCTCACTGGCTCAATGTAATGTTGTTTGCTTTGGGTTGTTCTTCTGCAGTGTTGACATAGCCTGGAACAAGGAGAAGGGACTAGGGAGAGAGCTATTGGGTGCATGCATTTAGGTTCTGACCTACACCCATTTCCACAGTCAGCTGTGTAAGGCAGGAGTTCCCTGCCCTTGGAGAAATGTTTTCCCCCTTGCTCTTCCTTTGTTCCCATTAAATTCAGGTGGCAGGGAGGAAAGGAGGGAGTAAATGCAGATGTGCTGTGTCTCCACTGCTTATTAGCCAGGAATTCCAAGGGAGAGGGTCAGCCGGAGAGAGTGAGAAAGTGGGGCAGAGAAGAAGCAGGGTGATTGAGGTCTTTAATTAACCCCACGAACGCAATTGGGAGACATCTGGAAATAGGTGGAGAATGGGTTATTGAGTGATGTAACAATATATATTCCATGTAACACTTTTGGTGGCAAGCTTTTGCTATCTGATTTCTTTCCTTTTCTTGGGAGGTAAGCCCATACTTCACTAGGCTTGGTGAGCGCTTGGCCGATGAGGGAGGGGCTTGTAGTAAGGTCATACCTGTCAAGTATCCCATTTCCCCGGGGATAACCCCTTATTTTTACCCCGCTTACCACCCCCTCCCATTTTATTAATTTCCCCATAATATCCCTCTTTTTAATAAAAAAAATATCCTGACTGGAGCCCTCACAGGCCAAGCTGCAGTATGTTTTTCCTGCCACCAGAGGCGGCTGTCTGTGGCTTTTTACTAGTGGAAAGGGAGAGAGAAGGTGGTGGGGGCCCTCCCTGTAGTTTCTCTTTAGTTTCCCTGCCACATGGTCATGGATGCTTTGTTTTTGCTGCTGCTGGTCGGAGCCACCATGGGATGGGAGTCTACACTAGGTGAGCGATATTTCATATAAGCAGGGGCAAATCAGCTCTTGGTTTCTCACTCTTATGGTTTATTGAGCTGTTTCTGCCCTGCCTCCTGGGTGGAGGCTTTCGATTTTGTTCTAGAGTTAACTTGGGAGGGGAGGATGTTGCTTGATCACTATATATGAGAGAGAGATAGAGAGAGGCTTTCATTTCTGTTCTAGAGTTAACTTGGGATGGGGGATAATGCTTGATCACTATATGAGAAAGAGAGAGAGAGAGGCTTTTATTTCTGTTCTAGAGTTACCTTGGGAGGGGGGATGTTGCTTCATCACTATATGAGAGAGAGAGGCTTTTGTTTCTGTTCTAGAGTTAACTTGGGAGGAGGGATGTTGCTTCCTCACTATATGAGAGAGAGAGAGAGAGGCTTTTGTTTCTGTTCTAGAGTTAACTTGGGAGGGGGGATGTTGCTTGCTCACTATATGAGAGAGAGGCTTTCATTTCTGTTCTAGAGTTAACTTGGGAGGGGCGATGTTGCTTGATCACTATATGAGAGAGAGAGACTTGTTTCTGTTCTAGAGTTAACTTGGGAGGGGCGATGTTGCTTGATCACTATATGAGAGAGAGAGAGAGAGAGAGACTTTCATTTCTGTTCTAAAGTTAACTTGGGAGGGGGATGTTGCTTGATCACTATATGAGAGAGAGGCTGTCGTTTCTGTTCTAGAGTTAACTTGAGAGTGGGTATGTTGCTTGATCACTATATGAGAGAGAAAAAAAGAGAGAGGCTTTTGTTTCTGTTCTAGAGTTAACTTGGGAGGGGGATGTTGCTTGATCACTATATGAGAGAGAGAGAGAAAGAAAGAGAGGGAGGCTTTTGTTTCTGTTCTAGAGTTAAATTGGGAGGGAGATGTTGCTTGATCACTATATGAGAGAGAGAGAGAGAGAGGCTTTTGTTTCTGTTCTAGAGTTAACTTGGGAGTGGGTATGTTGCTTGATCACTATATGAGAGAGAGAGAGAGAGAGAGGCTTTTGTTTCTGTTCTAGAGTTAAATTGGGAGGGGGATGTTGCTTGATCACTATATGAGAGAGAGAGGCTTTTGTTTCTGTTCTAGAGTTAAATTGGGAGGGGGATGTTACTTGATCACTATATGAGAGAGAGAGGCTTTTGTTTCTGTTCTAGAGTTAACTTGGGAGGGGGGATGTTGCTTGATCACTGTGTGTGTGTGAGAGAGAGAGACTTTTGTTTCTGTTCTAGAGTTAACTTGGGAGGGGGATGTTGCTTGATCACTATATGAGAGAGAGGCTGTCGTTTCTGTTCTAGAGTTAACTTGAGAGTGGGTATGTTGCTTGATCACTATATGAGAGAGAGAGAAAAAAGAGAGAGGCTTTTGTTTCTGTTCTAGAGTTAAATTGGGAGGGGGATGTTGCTTGATCACTATATGAGAGAGAGAGGCTTTTGTTTCTGTTCTAGAGTTAAATTGGGAGGGGGATGTTGCTTGATCACTATATGAGAGAGAGAGGCTTTTGTTTCTGTTCTAGAGTTAAATTGGGAGGGGGATGTTGCTTGATCACTATATGAGAGAGAGAGGCTTTTGTTTCTGTTCTAGAGTTAAATTGGGAGGGGGATGTTGCTTGATCACTATATGAGAGAGAGAGGCTTTTGTTTCTGTTCTAGAGTTAACTTGGGAGGGGGGATGTTGCTTGATCACTGTGTGTGTGAGAGAGAGAGACTTTTGTTTCTGTTCTAGAGTTAACTTGGGAGGGGGATGTTGCTTGATCACTATATGAGAGAGAGGCTGTCGTTTCTGTTCTAGAGTTAACTTGAGAGTGGGTATGTTGCTTGATCACTATATGAGAGAGAGAGAAAAAAGAGAGAGGCTTTTGTTTCTGTTCTAGAGTTAAATTGGGAGGGGGATGTTGCTTGATCACTATATGAGAGAGAGAGGCTTTTGTTTCTGTTCTAGAGTTAAATTGGGAGGGGGATGTTGCTTGATCACTATATGAGAGAGAGAGAGAGACTTTTGTTACTCTTCTAGCATTCACTTGGGAGGGGGGATGTTGCTTGATCACTGTGTGTGTGTGTGAGAGAGAGACTTTTGTTTCTGTTCTAGAGTTAACTTGGGAGGGGGATGTTGCTTGATCACTATATGAGAGAGAGGATTTCATTTCTGTTCTAGAGTTAACTTTGGAGGGAGATGTTGCTTGAAAACTATATGAGAGAGAGGCTTTCGTTTCTGTTCTAGAGTTAACTTGGGAGGGGGGATGTTGCTTCATCACTATATGAGAGAGAGAGGCTTTTGTTTCTGTTCTAGAGTTAACTTGGGAGGAGGGATGTTGCTTCCTCACTATATGAGAGAGAGAGAGATAGAGAGGCTTTTGTTTCTGTTCTAGAGTTAACTTGGGAGGGGGATGTTGCTTGCTCACTATATGAGAGAGAGGCTTTCATTTCTGTTCTAGAGTTAACTTGGGAGGGGGATTTTGCTTGATCACTATATGAGAGAGAGAGACTTGTTTCTGTTCTAGAGTTAACTTGGGAGGGGGGATGTTGCTTGATCACTATATGAGAGAGAGAGAGATAGAGAGGCTTTTGTTTCTGTTCTAGAGTTAACTTGGGAGGGGGGATGTTGCTTGCTCACTATATGAGAGAGAGGCTTTCATTTCTGTTCTAGAGTTAACTTGGGAGGGGGATTTTGCTTGATCACTATATGAGAGAGAGAGACTTGTTTCTGTTCTAGAGTTAACTTGGGAGGGGGGATGTTGCTTGATCACTATATGAGAGAGAGAGAGAGAGACTTTCATTTATGTTCTAAAGTTAACTTGGGAGGGGGATGTTGCTTGATCACTATATGAGAGAGAGGCTGTCATTTCTGTTCTAGAGTTAACTTGAGAGTGGGTATGTTGCTTGATCACTATATGAGAGAGAGAGAAAAAAGAGAGAGGCTTTTGTTTCTGTTCTAGAGTTAAATTGGGAGGGGGATGTTGCTTGATCACTATATGAGAGAGAGAGGCTTTTGTTTCTGTTCTAGAGTTAAATTGGGAGGGGGATGTTGCTTGATCACTATATGAGAGAGAGAGAGACTTTTGTTACTGTTCTAGCATTCACTTGGGAGGGGGGATGTTGCTTGATCACTATGTGTGTGTGTGAGAGAGAGAGACTTTTGTTTCTGTTCTAGAGTTAACTTGGGAGGGGATGTTGCTTGATCACTATATGAGAGAGAGGATTTCATTTCTGTTCTAGAGTTAACTTTGGAGGGAGATGTTGCTTGAAAACTATATGAGAGAGAGGTTTTCGTTTCTGTTCTAGAGTTAACTTAGGAGGGGGTGTTGCTTGATCACTATATGAGGAGAGAGAGACTTTCATTTCTTTTCTAGAGTTAACTTGGGATGGGGGATGTTGCTTGATCACTATATGAAAGAGAGGCTTTCGTTTCTGTTCTAGAGTTAAATTGGGAGGCGGGGTGTTGCTTGATCACTGTATGAGAGGGAGAGAGACTTTTGTTTCTGTTCTAGAGTTAACTTGGGAGGGGGGATGTTGTTTGATCACTATATGAGAGAGAGGCTTTCGTTTCTGTTCTAGAGTTAACTTGGGAGGGGAGATGTTGCTTGATCACTATATGAGAGAGAGAGAGGCCTTCGTTTCTGTTCTAGAGTTAACTTGGGAGGGGGGATGTTGCTTGATCACTATATGAGAGAGAGAGAGAGAGAGAGAGAGACTTTTGTTTCTGTTCTAGAGTTAACTTGGGAGGGGGATGTTTCTTGAGCACTATATGAGAGAGTGAGAGAGAGAGACTTTCGTTTCTGTTCTAGAGTTAACTTGGGAGGTGGGATGTTGCTTGATCACTATATGAGAGGGAGAGAGACTTTCGTTTTTGTTCTAGAGTTAACTTGGAAGGGGGGATGTTACTTGTTCACTATATGAGAGAGACAGTGAGAGCGAGAGAGAGAGAGAGAGCGCACCCCACCTTCTAACCAACCATCTGGAGGGAGATTAACTCCTCAGCTGGTGGGAGTCTTGGAAACTACAGAGGTTGCTTTTTACTATACTAATTCCCTTCCTTAAACTGGGACCGACATTCTGTGGGAACCATAAGGACACAACCTTTATGGGATTGTGACAATTGTGCTGAATTTTTTTGATTATTTGTATATTGAATCACATCGCCACATCGCCATCGCCAACATACGCTGGATCATGGAGAAAACAAAGGAATACCAGAAACAAGTTTACTTTTGTTTTATTGACTACACTAAGGCATTTGACTGTGTGGACCACAACAAGATGTGGCAAGTAATTAAAGAGATGGGAATACCAGAGCACCTCATATGCCTCCTGAGAAATCTGTACATGAACCAAGAAGCAACAGTTAGGACAGAACATGGAATAACAGAGTGGTTTGGAATAGGAAAAGGAGTAAGACAAGGCTGCATTTTGTCACCATGCTTATTCAACCTATACACAGAGCACATAATGCGCAGTGCAGGGATGGAGGAATCACAATATGGGATTAAAATTGCTGGGAGAAACATCAATAATCTGAGATATGCAGACGATACCACCCTAATGGCAGAAAGTGAGGAAGACCTAAAGAATCTCTTGATTGGGCTGAAGGAGGAGAGTGCAAAAGCTGGCTTGAGACTCAATATCAAGAAAACCAAGATAATGGCAACAGGCCCCATCAGTTCCTGGAAAATAGACGGGGAAGAAGTAGAAGCAGTGACAGATTTTACTTTCTTAGGATCAAAGATCACTGCAGATGGGGATTGCAGCCATGAAATAAAAAGGCGACTGATTCTTGGGAGACAAGCGATGAGAAACATGGGGAACATAGTGAAAAGCAGAGACATTACATTGCAAACAAAAATTAGAATAGTCAAAGCAATGGTTTTCCCAGTAGTAATGTATGGATGTGAGAGCTGGACAATTAGGAAGGCTGAACGCAGAAGAATAGATGCCTTTGAAATGTGGTGTTGGAGGAGGGTTTTGAGAGTCCCCTGGACAGCGAGGAGGACAAATAGGTCAATCTTAGAAGAAATTAACCCTGACTGCTCATTGGAAGGTCAAATAGTAAAGATGAAGCTAAAATACTTTGGACATCAAATGAGAAGGGAGGATTCACTTGAGAAGGCATTGATGTTGGGAAAGGTGGAGGGCAAAAGAAGAAGGGGGAGGCCAAGGATGAGATGGCTAGATGGTATTATAGACACAATGGGCACAGAGCTGGGAGGGTTGAGGGGGATGGTAGAGGACAGAGGCGCCTGGAGAACAATGGTCCATAGGGTCGCAAAGGGTCGGAATCGACTGTGCGACTGAACAACAACAATATTGAATTTTGTAATGCATATTGATGCTGTACTACTTTGTTAGTTAGAATTTTTGTGGTATATTTTAGGATGCTGTTGTTTATAGACTAGTATTTCTGCATTGATTGTATATTTAATTCTGCAGTTGTGTATTTTTTTGTATTGCTGTAATACTGTTTGCTGCTATGTAACCTTGGATTTTTTTACTGTAAAATTGTATTTTTGCCTTGCCTTATTATGATGTTGTATTGTTGTATGTTTTTGTATATTGTGAACCGCTTTGGGTAGTCCACAGGATGAGGAAAGCGGTATACAAATAAAATAAAATAAATAATAAATAATAAATTCTCAGGTGTTGGTGCTTCAATTGGTTGCAGTGAGGAACAAATAGATTGGTTAATTTGGGGGAATTAATCCCTTGCTCCTCCACCCTAATTGGGGGAGGGGTTTTTAATATCCATGTGCAGGGCTAGTTCATTAAAGCGAAGCTGCTTACAAGCAGTTGGTAACCCTAGGGGGCTGGTTTACTCTTCTGCACTTTGCTTCCCAGGAAAAATAATAATTAAAAATGAGTAAATAAGGAAGAAAACAAAATTCCCCCAAGAAGATGGGGAAAGGGTTCTTTGGCCCACACAGCTTTGTGCCCATTGCATCTACAATACCATCTAGCCATCTTATTTTTGGCCACCCTCTTCTTTTGTCCTCCACCTTATCCCAGCATCAAGGCCTTCTCAAGTGAGTCCTCCCTTCTCATTTGATGTCCAAAGTACTTTAGCGTCGTCTTTACTATTTGACCTTTAATGAGCAGTCATGGTTGGTTTCTTCTAGGACCAACGTATTTCTAACACCACATTTCAAAGGCATCTATTTTTCTGCGCTCAGCTTTCCTAATGGTCCGGCTCTCACACCCATTCATTACCACCAGGAATACCTAATTGCTTTGACTATGCAATTTTTTGTTTGCAAGGTTAAGTCTCTACTTTTAACTATGTTCCCCAGGTTTCTCATAGCTTGTTTCCCAAGCATCAGTCACCTTTTTATTTCATGGTTGCAATCACCATCTGCAGCGATCTTTGATCCTAAGAAAGTAAAATCTGCCAGTCGTATCCAACTCTAGCGTGCAGTGCTCATTTCCATTTACAGCCAAAGAGCCAGTGCTGTCTGTGTTTGCAGATATTTTCATAGCCATGTGGCAGGTATGACTAGAGCCCAGCAAATCACATTTCTGCATTTGGTCACGCCCACAGATTTAGCCACACCCACAGAGGGGTGTGGCGAAATTCCCCTTATTTTTAAATCCAAAACTTGACAGGTATGAGTTAGGTTTATTGTTTTGGCACTATTTGCTACTGAATGCTCTGCCTGACTTTAAATACACAATAGCTATTTCAGACTACTGAAGTTTGCTGTCTCTGGCCTGTATTCCTGCCTGGGAAGTCGAGAAGAGGACTGGGGTCAGGCAACTGGCCTGAAAAATGTTACTGCCCATCATCCCCAGTCTTAGAAGCTGGCCAGAAGCAGTTTCCACCCCCTTCTAGTTTTTTCCTTCCCTACCTGTGAAAGTACAAAGTCTTGCATCCCGGCCTTGCATTTTGCTCCTGAAATTTCAGAGAAGAGGATGCTATAATGCCATTGTGCAGTTCAGTTCAAAGTCTTAAAATAGTTACTGTTATAACATAATTTTTAAAATAACTCTTTACTTATTAGTAAGAATATACTTCTTAAATAAGACGCACACTATATTTAAAAATAACTAAAAATCTACTGCAGAAGGAGTGACATCTCTCTCCTGAAGTTACAATTTATAAAGTGATTTAATGAAGCATTTTGTGTGCTATGTGTTATCAAATCATTTGTAGCTTATGGCAACCCAATTAGGATTTTCAAGATGTGTGAAATGTTTCATGAAAAGTATATCAATGTCACTCCCTCCCCCATGAATCTCCATAGTCTGAGAAGGAGTTTGAATTCAGGTCTCCTGAGCCCTAATCCAACACTCTTTCCGCTATATCACACTAGTTCTCAATTATGTCTAGTAATTACAGATACTCATTATGATCTTGTGGATAATGACAGTTTAGGATTCATAAAACATGGTTTTGAATCTCTGGTCTGTCATGGAAAGTCATTGGAGGGGTGGGCACTGGTTAAACTACTCCCTATAGATCTTACTTAGGGTTTGTCTACCCTAGCTCTTCTGGGCTGATGTAGAGCAACTTTATTAAAAGCTGCCTGAGGTCAGGGGAAGGAGCAAAATGCTCTTTGGTGAGATCTCCATGTACAACCAAGACCAGTAGTATAGATAGTTTTTGTGGCTTTTTTTGAGGGGGATGAAAGCAGATTTTTCAGAGACCTTGCAGAGGGAGTTTCTGGAGAAACTGTAGCTGGAAAGTTGTTGACTCATGGATGAAATTGGGGCAACAGATATATGCCTCAGTTCAGTGGTGGGCTCCAAAAAAATTTACTACCACACTGTGGCCGTGGTATGGTAGGTGTGGCCAGGGGGAAAGCCGTGCATTGCACCTGAAATTAGGACTACTTTATTTCAAAACTTGGATGGTCGGGGCCAGCCAGAATTTCTGCTACCGGTTCTGGTGAACTGGTGCGAACCTATTGATGCCCACCACTGCTTCAGTTGCTAGAGTATGTACACCAGCTATTGCTCAGTTTCATTTCTTATTTTAGATGGCATGATGATGAAGACAGAAGTATCTAATTTTCTCAATCTCATCATAATTACAGCAGAGTTTATATATGGCAGCTGATCACATTTATACTCAGTAAAAGCAGCAGTTTCTGATTACAGACCCTGAGATAAGAGTGAGCATGAGTAAAGGATGAGTAAGCAAGCTTAAAGCAATGTCTTCAAGCCTGACAGGAGGAATGATGCTGTGGTGATGTTTAGTTTGCATGACCATAAGGAAAGGTTGCAAGAATTTGGCTGTCCGTGCCTGTGCTAATTGTACATCTGTCTTGCTTTTTTTTGCCTGAATGTATGTGCAAAAACAAGAAAAGAAAAGAAAGAAAAATTGCTTTTCTACCTTTGCTATTTCTTCTTCTTCTGCTGCTTGGGCCACTGTATTATCAAGGCTGGAAATACAGGACTGAGGAATCATGCTGAAAAGCAGAGCTGTGACAAGTTTCTTTTTTAAACTACAGCTGTCAGAATCTTTCAGGCAGCATGAACAGTGTTGGGGGGGGGATTCTGAGTGTAAGGGATTTCATAGTCGGAAAGAATTTATTTTATTCTTTACTATGTTTACTTAATGCTTAATATGTCTATTTTCTTATTTTGCTTTCATTTCCCTAGTTTGTTTAAGTTTGATTGGCATAAACGGATCCATTTTGGAAGGCTTCAATATGCAGAAGCTGACTTTCAACCAATTAGGCACAGCAAGCCAGCCTAACCTCCATTCACAGACAGCGAAGCTGAGAAAATGTCTGTTCTCAGGAGAATCACATGGGAAGATCATGATTCTCAGACAAGCCACCTGTCGGAGTGCGACCCTATGGACCATCGCTTGTGACTGAGCAACAACAACAACAAAAATCTGAGCTAATGGAATTTACTCCCTTCAAACCCCTAAAAAGCACTGCAAGCAACAAAGCCAGTGGAGATGATGGTATCCCAGCTGAATTTTTCACAGCCCTAAAAGATGATGGAATCAAATTATTGCATTCTATATGCCAGCAGATTTGGAAAACACAACAATGGCCACAGGATTGGACAAGATCAGTATACTCCAATCCCAAAAAGGGCAATGCCAAAGGATGGTCACCTTATCGAACAATTGCGCTCATCCCAAACGCTAGCAAGGTGATGCTCAAGATAATACAGGATAGACTGCAGCAGCATATGAGAGTGAATTACCAGAAGTGCAGGTAGGGGAACTAGAGACCACATTGCCAACATGGAGAAAACAAAGGAATTATCAGAAACAATATCAGAAACCTCTGTTTCTTTGACTACACCAAGGCCTTTGACTGTGTGGACCACAACAAAATGTGGCTGATAGGATTGCGATGTCCTGTAGGGTATTGGGTAAGATGCATGAAGCTGTATCTTTAAGAGATCCTTCAGTACAGCACCCAGCTGTAACCACTGAGTGGGTGACTGAGCAAATTGTCAAGTATAAATCTAGGCTTCTCAGAAGCCACTTTGCCTTTTATGCCACTTTGCTTCTATGCCAAAACTCTTGCTAGTTTTGAACTGACTTGCTAAGTAAAAGCTATTTTTGTTTTCATCGTTACTCTGCATATTATTGTCTGGGTGAGAGTGAAAACACTACATGGGCACCACCGCTGCTGCCACAAGCTAACTGCTTAGCTCTTCAGGATTCACACCCAGACCCAAATACCTAACAGTGGCAAGTAATTAAAGAGTAATTAAAGATATGGGAATACCAGAACACCTTATGTATATGTCTCGTGAGAAATCTGTACATGAGTCAAGAAGCAACAGTTAGGACAGCATACAAAATGATGAAGTGGTTTGGAATAGGAAAAGGAGTAAGACAAGGCTGCATTTTGTCATCCTGCTTATTCATCATATACAGAGTACATAATGCACAATGCGGGGATGGATGAATAATAAGTTGGGATCAAAATTGCTGGGAGAAGCTTCAACAATTTGAGATATGGAAGAAAGTGAGGAAGACCTAAAGAAAATCCTGCTTAGGTTGAAAGAGGAGAATGCAAAAGCTGGCTGAAGACTCAACATCAAGAAAACCAAGATAATGGCAACAGGCCCTATCAGTCCCTGGAAAATAGATGGGGAAGAAGTAGAAGCAGTGACAGATTTTACTTTTTTAGGATCCAAGATCACTGTAGATGGTGATTGCAGCCATGAAATAAAAAGGTGACTAATTCTTGGGAGGCAAGCTATGAGAAACATGGGGAACATAGTCAAAAGTAGAGACACCACCTTGCAAACAAAAATTCGCATAGTCAAGGCAATGGTATTCCCGGTGGTAATATATGGTTATGATAGCTGGACCATAAGGAAAGCTGAACGCAGAAGAATAGACGCCTTTGAAATGTGGTGTTGGAGGAGAGTTTTGAGAGTCCCCTGGACAGCAAGGAGAACAAATATGTCGATCTTAGAAGAAATCAACTCTGACTGCTCCTTAGAAGGTCAAATAGTAAAGATGAAGCTAAAGTACTTTGGACATCAAATGATAAGAGAGGATTCACTTGAGAAAGCCTTGATGCTGGGAAAGGTGGAGGGCAAAAGAAGAAGGGGGTGGCAGAGAATGAGATGGCCAGATGGTATTGTAGGCGCAATGGGCACAGAGCTGGGTGGGTTGAGGAGGATGACGGAGGACAGAGGTGCCTGGGGTGCAATGATCCATGGGGTCACAAAGGGTCGGAATCGACTGTGCAACTGAACAACAACAAAACTGAATAGGACAAGAAGTGGTGTGTAGGGAGAAGTTATTGTCAAAAAGCAACTAATGGGATCTTCCATAAGTTACTGTTTTCTTTAGACATGTATAGCTGACCTCCAAACCTCTGGCCAATTGAAGCACTACATGAAACAGGGTTGGTCCTCATGCAACCCTCTCAGGAGTCTAAATGCAGGCCACAACACTTTTTTGTTTAATTTTAAAAGAAAAATGCATTTTAAAGTGTTCTCTGTCCTCTAATGTACGCTGGGTCATTTGCCACAACTTATCCCCAAACACACACAAACAACTTTGCCTCCATATTTATTTATAGTCACTAGCGGGTGTGCACGCAAAACCACCACACATTTTAAAGGGGACAATGAGGTTAAGGCCATGGAAACACTCATGCATGCCTACAGACGGCACATATCCATACCTGTCAAGTGTTGGATTTGGAAATAAGGGAAATTTCCCAGCAAATAAGGGATACTTGACAGCTATGCTTATCCTGTGCTGCCCTCCAATGGCAGCAATAGGGCATTGCAATCTAATTAATAAGGGATGATGGTGGGAAAGAGGGTAAAATAAGGGGTTTTCCCAGCCAATAAGGGATACTTGACAGCTATGCACATATCTTACTCTGGACTTCTAAAGGTTGTTGAGCCTTTATGTAATGTGGTATGTTATTAGTAATTATTACCCGTATTGATTATGTTCTAAGCATTGAAGAATGCTACTATATAGAGCAAACATTTGTCTTCATCAGCACGTTTTCAAAATGCAGTCAAAGACATATCTGACTTAGCCCTCAGGGTTTTTTCTGTCACTTTAAAACATGTAATTTTTCTTTGACTATTTGTAATATCACAAAGAACATCTTAATTAGGTAACTACTGACAAATCAGCTATGTGACTCTGTAGACTGTGGGAATTATTGCAAATTATGGCTCACCTGAGGCTTCCCCCCTCCTGTAATTAAATTTTTAAGGTTTTTGTAGATTTTATATTTGTTTTTATATAATAGACTAGCAAGGGTTGCCCAGCGTTGCCGGGCTTTTTTCTCCGTGTGTAAAAAAAAAAAAAAGAACCAATTTTATTTTTGCAATAGTTTTAAATTGTGTTGGAAGGTTAAATTGTGTTAATGTTTTTTAAAAATTGCTTAGTCTGTAATTTTAATTTTTTAAATGTTTATTTATGTAAAAATTTTTTGGCTTGGCTGTTATTAACTGGGATCTGCTTTTTTGGTTTTTTTTTAGGATTAATAAAAGAAGAAAGTATGATATAATTTTTTCAAATTGTTTTATGTAAGTGAATAATGTTTTAGTTTTTTTAATTTTTTTAATTAGTTGTACCGTAGGTCATAATTTTAATAATGTAAAAGTAAATGTTTTTTACATTCAATGTTTTTAAAATGTGTTTAGATGTTTAGAGTTTAAATTTGAGTTATAACTCAGCACAGGATTTTTAAAAGTTTCTATTGTATTTTATTGACATATGTTTTAGTGTAATTTTTTTTACTTGTTTTTATTGGTGTGACCTTTTGTGTAAAATTGTGAATTTGTGTTATGTTTTTGATTTGTTTTTACTCTTGTGGCCTTTTATTTGGAGCTGTTGTGTGTTTTTGAATTGTTTTTACTATTGTGGCCAGCAGGTGGTGCTGGTAGGGGTTATTGTATTTTGACTTTTTTTTCTCTCCTGGCCTCTGGGTGGAGCTTCTTCTGGTAAGTAGTCTCTTTCTTTATTCATTTCTTTTTCAGTCCTGGTGGAGGTAGCACATCTTTTGGTAAGTTTGCTTGTTTTCTTTGTTTTGTGTGTGTGTGTGTGTGTGGGCGGGGGGGGGGGGTTGGAATTTGTATTTTTTGTCTGTTTGTTTTGTTTTTGATTGTGTCTTTGTTTACTTCGTATTGTTTTTGGTGTTTTTATTTTTGTGTATTTTTGGATGTGTTTGACTGTTTTTAGTAATTTTTTTTAAAAATTATTTATTTATTTGGTGGTGGGGAAGGGACGTGGTCATTGGGGGTTAGGAAGGGTGGGCTAGGTGGTGGGGAGAGGGGCATGGTCATTGGGGGTTAGGAAGGGTGGGTTAGGTAGTGGGGAGGGGGGCATGGTCGTTGGGGGTTAGGAAGGGTGGGCTCGGTGGTGGGGAGGAGGGCTTTAGTGTGTTATGGTGCTTTGATTGTGTGAAGTCGTGAAAGTAGATCAGGTTTTCCCTTTAATATCAGTGGGTGGGGGTTGTGACCCCCCTCTCCGCTGGCTACCCTAGGGTTGGGAGGTTTGTAGGGAGAAAAGGGGTATATTGCCCCAACACTTCTGGATCCTAAAGATCAGGCAGAGTGGATCGAATCCCCCCCTCCTTAAAACCAATCCGTTTTTAAATAGAATAAAAGACGGAGTTGTTTTAAGGAGGGGGAGGGGTGGGATCGATCCACTCTGCCTGATCTTTTGGTTCCAGAAGTGTTGGGGCAATATACCCCTTTTCTCCCCACATACCTCCCAACCCTAGGGTAGCCAGCGGAGAGGGGGATTGCAACCCCCACCCACTGATGTTAAAGGGGAAACTCCAGTCGGGACCTTCAGGCGCTGTTGGTGAGGGAAAGAATGCAAGCGCGGCGCCAAAATGGTCGCCGCGCTCTTTGCGCCCCCCCCACCGGACTTGGACATCCAGGTAGTTAGGGGGGCATGGCCATCCCTCTTTAAAAGGGGTGGCCACGAGGCAGCCGAGCTGCCATTTTGCAAAGCGACGGAGAGGAGAAGTTTTTTCCCACTTGCTCCGTTGCTCTTCGCTTCAGCCGGGAAGCCTTTTTGGGCAGCGGTTTTTTCCTGTGCTAATTTCCTCAGGCTTCCCAGCGATTCGTGGCAATGCCTTCCAAGAAGAAGGCGATGGCGAATTTGATTCGCCCTTCCAGGAGGCGGCAGCCGGGTCGGAGGACCGCGACTGCGCCCCCTCAGCAAGACTTGCCCCGCTGCGTCCAGCGGTGGGCTACAACCAGGGGGGTTGGCTGGGTTCCCTTCCCTGGCAGGGCATGCCCCCAGTCTCTCAGGGGCCGGTGGTTGGGGCATGGCCATATTTGGGCCCCGGTGTCCAGTTGTCTGGCGCGGCCCCTGCTAACAGTGGG
Source organism: Bradypodion pumilum (assembly GCA_035047305.1). Classification (NCBI taxonomy): domain Eukaryota; kingdom Metazoa; phylum Chordata; class Lepidosauria; order Squamata; family Chamaeleonidae; genus Bradypodion; species Bradypodion pumilum. The sequence continues at coordinate 124,631,889 of JAWDJD010000005.1, read as the reverse complement.
CCTGCTGGCCCGATGGCCCCCATCTGCGTCGGGGGCTCTGTAAATGTTGATGCCCTACTGGCCTGCGTAGCGGCTCTAGAGGCATCTTTGGTGATAGTAAATCCACCCGGGGCACCTTTTGGTTTCCAGGTCAACGCAACGGCCGCCGGCCCTCGGCAGGCGGCCGACCGGGTCGAGCTGCCTGAGGCATGTGGGTCGGCGACAGCCGCGGCCTCGCAGCTCCCCGCGCAGCTGATGCCGCCAGCAGGTAGTGGTCCAGCCCCATCTACGAGCTCGGTTGCGGTCGCGAGCTCCGACGCCCGCAGTGGGCCGGAACCCCCAGTGGGGGCGGCCCATGGGGTGCAACTTGTGAGTATCCAAGTCAAGCTAATGCACCCACACCACAACCCACAACGGGGGGAGGCTTACAGTGGCCGTGGCCTCACCTGGTTGGGCCGGCGGGACAGACGCCGCGGGCCCATTCGGGTACAGCTTTGCCACTCCAAGGCCCCACTTGGGGCGTGGGACCCTATACGGCAGGGAACCTACTGGGGGTGGCGGGGCTGTTTCGGGCCCCTTTCATGGTGCCCAGTGCTGCCAATGTTCCGGTGTCGGCTTTTCCGACAGCAGGGTATTCCTTGCCCCTTGGGGATCATCTGGCCCAGGCAACCAAGGAAAAGATCTGGCGGGGGGAGTATGTTGACATTTTCTCCCTCCTGAATAGGGAGCCCACCAAGGAGGAGAGGGAGGGGCAGGATGAGAAGGACAAGGAGCAGTCACGTCGTCGTAAGCCGCCGTGCACGTGGGCCAACTGGTTACCCTCATACCTCATATACATGGCGGTGTACCTTAGGGCCCGGCCTGACCTGGCCATTCCGATGGTCCAGTATTTGGACAACATATATAGGGCGATGGTTGATTTCCCTGGCCCGTCGTGGTTGGCTTACGATGAAGAATTCCGCATGAGAGTGCCCCTACACCCAGAGATGAGGTGGGATGAGCCCTGTCAGAAGCTGTGGCTACTGTACATGACCCCCACGCGCCCTGCACCGGGGGAGAGGTACTATTGTGGAAATGCGGTCCAGCAAGCTGCTCCAGCCCAGGCACCCCGCCAGGTGGTGGGGCAGGGGGTTCCAGCCCGCCTGCTGCGTTGGAGCTTCTCGGCCAATAGTTCCTGCAATAGGAAGCAGTGCCGATACAGGCATGAGTGTCCCTCTTGCGCTGGCCCCCATGCCGCCTCTGCGTGTCCGAGGGCAGGCAGACTGCGGGGCAGAGGGAGAGGTGGACAAGGTGCGGGCAGAACTGCCGTGGAGGGAGCTGGTTAAGCAAAAGGCCCCCTCCCCAATTAATGTGGACATGTTGGAGCGTTGGCTCACGATGTACCCGAGGAGGGCAGATGCAGCTTACCTGCTTGAGGGTTTCCAGCAAGGGTTTCACATTCCTTTCACAGGGGACAGGTCCCCCCAAGATGCTCCCAACCTGTTGTCACTCAGGGGCAGGGAGGAGGTGGCTGCCGTGAGTATTGCTAAGGAGGTCGATGCTGGCAGGGTCGCTGGCCCTTTCCCTGTCCCACCATTTCCCAATCTCAAGGTTTCCCCTTTGGGGTTAGTGCCCAAGAAGGCACCGGGGGAATTTCGCCTGATACACCACTTGTCTTACCCGGCCGGCCGTTCGGTCAATGATGCTATCCCTGATGACCTTTGTTCGGTCAGGTATACATCTTTTGACCAGGCCCTGCGCATGGTGCGCTCTTGTGGCCCGGGTGCACTGCTGGCAAAGTGCGACATTAAGTCGGTGTTCCGTCTCCTGCCAGTGCACCCGGGTGACTTTGAGCTGCTGGGTTTCAAGTTCCGGGGTGAATTTTATTTCAACAAGGCCATGCCTTTCGGCTGTTCCATTTCATGCTCGGCATTTGAGCGCTTCAGCACATTCCTACAGTGGGCCTTTGTTCGCAGGTCGGGGTCTCGGTCTGTAGCCCACTACCTTGATGATTTCTTATTCGGGGGTGAACGGGGCTGGGAAACGTGCACGCGTCTCCTAAACACATTTCAGACGCTAATGAAGGAACTTGGTGTCCCTTTAGCGCCCGAAAAGACCGAGGGCCCATCAACCAAGCTCACATTCCTGGGGGTGGAGATCGACACGGTTGCGCAGGCATCCAGGTTACCTGTCGATAAGGTTTCACGGATCACTGCGCTGATCATGGACTTGCTGGCCAAACGCAAGGTGTCCCTTCGGGAGCTTCAGGTGTTACATGGTCACCTCAATTTCGCTTGCAGGGTGGTCGCACCTGGCAGAGCCTTTGCTCGACGCTTGTGCGACGCCATGACTGGCTTGGCCAGGCCCCACCACAGGGTCCGACTGAACAAGGGTTTGAGGGCAGATATGCTCATATGGCTCCAGTTCCTGAGGGAATTCAATGGGGTGTTGTTTTGGAGGTCCGACCTTCTGGTTTCCCCTCGTTTTCAGGTTCAGTCGGATGCATTGGGGTCCCTGGGTTATGGGATTTACTTCGAGGGGAAGTGGGCCTACGGCAGATGGCCGTCAGTCTGGTGGGGCACGGATCGTTTGCGGGATCTCACGTACCTGGAATTTTTCCCCATTCTGGGAGCTTTAATGCTATGGGGCGAGGAGTGGGCCAATTCGGTTGTCCATTTCTGGTGCGACAATGCGGCGGTTGTCCACATTGTCAACTCACTAACGTCAAAATCTACTAGGGTTATGGGGCTGGTCCGCCATTTTGTGTTGCGCAGCCTGCGCCTCAATGTGCTTTTCAGGGCTCGACATGTTCCAGGTATTAATAATGATATTGCTGATGCTTTGTCCCGCCTGCAGATCCCCCGGTTCCGTGCCTTGGCCCCGGATGCAGAGGAATTTCCCTCGCCGCTCCCGGACGGGATATGGACGCTTGGCAAGGAGAGGTGAACCGGGTGATCGGCATGTCGCTGGCGCCCCGCACGCGTAAGGTGTATGACCATGCATTCGGTACTTTCCGGGCCTTTTGTGCCCGATTCCAGCTGCCTGAAAGTTGGCCCATCCCAGTGGACCACGTCCTCCAATTTATGGTTTACTTATACACCCAGGGCCTAGCTCCCCGCACCATAGCATCCAGGCTGTCAGCGCTGGCATTCATGGCCAAGGTGGGGGGTTATGCTGACAGCACAAATGATTTCCGCATACGGCATGTTTTGGAAGGGTGGGCGCGGGAGCGTGGGCACAGCCCGGATGACCGCCACCTGATTACTCCAGGGGTACTTACCCACCTTGCACGGGGCTGGCATGACCTGTGTTTTGACAGGTATGAGGCAGCCTTGTTTCATGCGGCTACAACGGTGGCCTTTTTTGGAGCGCTCCGCATCAGTGAGCTGGTGCTACTGTCTAAGGCGGATGCGAGTCGTAGGGCACTGGAACTCGAAGATGTCTATGTTTCCAATGATTGGGCTCATCTGAGGATATGCTCCTCTAAGGTTGATCAGCACGGGGTAGGCAGTGGTGTAAGACTGCTACGATGTTCCATGGCAGACATCTGTCCGGTTGGTGCCATACAAGAGTTCCTTGCAAAGCGTAGTAGGCACCCTGGCCCATTTTTCTGTCATCAAGATGGGTCTCCCCTTACTAAATTTCAGTTTTGGAAGGTGACCAGCAGGGCACTGGCCAGTGTTGGCCTCCCTGGGGCTTGCTACGGCACCCATTCATTCAGGATAGGGGCAGCCTCCACTGCGGCGGCGTTTGGGTACTCTGGGGCTGAGATACGCAACATGGGAAGGTGGGGATCAAGATGTTTTCAGTTATATGTTCGCCCCCTTCAACCGTGAGTACCGTTTTAGTCACTCCCCTGTTTCCTTTTTTCCTTGACAGACCCTGGGTGTCGTCTTACACCGGTGACAGTATGGCTGGTGGGCCACAGCTATGTGCACAGGGCAGCGCAGTTTCCTGCGGCGACAGAGTGGGGACCCCGACTGGGACTGGGTGCTTCCGCAAGTCTCAGGTGGTACGGTAAGCGCGGAATGTTATGGCGGGAACTGTTGCCATTCCTTTTCTCAATCAGGAATGCTGACCCGCCTGATGTCCTGATTATACACCTAGGGGGTAATGATTTGGGACAGGTCACGGGCCTATCGCTGAAACATGCGATTTGCGGTGACCTGGCCTACTTGCATTATGTGTGGCCTGCCACAACCCTGCTTTGGTCGGACATGATACCGCGGCACGCTTACAGGGGAGGGTTTAACCTCCAGGCCCTTGATCGGGCTCGGCGCTCGGTGAACAGGGCTATTGCCCGGTTCCTTCTGGACAGGGGTTGGGGGCGCGTCATACGACACCCCACCATCAGTTTACAAAATTACGAGCTCTACACAGGGGATGGGGTCCATCTGTCGCCGGGAGGTATGGACCTCTTGTTGGGAGATTGGCGAGCAGGCCTGTTGACCGAGCTGACGGTCGGGGGGGGGCGGTGAGCCTTTTTTCGAAGCCTCCCCGTGTGGCGGGTAGCACTGGTAAGGTAAACATTTATGACCCACAGGTATCCGGCAGGTTCGCAATTGACTGGACAACACTAGACAGGCACAAGTTGGTTAACGTTGTCCGGTCAACGATGAACCAGGCAATGGGGTGATGGCACAAGCTAGGCAGCATGCATCACCCCGTTATTTTACGGATACGTGTCAGAGGGTGGGGTCAATAGTTAGATTATTGACTACGGTCAACTATTTGTTTGTTGTCAACAAACAAATTGATACAAATAGATACATTGTAACCAATTGCCATTGGCAATTTTGGGAGGAACCTTACCAGTGTTACTTCGGCCTGCTTGCCTTAAGAATTATAATTGGTTGAATACCAATAGAAATTTATAATTCGGACTAGGGCATGAATCAATAAATGTGGCCCAATGCCGTTATCCACTTTCACCAGTGTCTGAGTCTTTTATTGGGGGGTGCGCCTGCAATGCAAGCGCAGCGCCAAAATGGCTGCCGCGCTCTTTGCGCCCCCCCACCGGACTTGGACATCCGGGTAGTTAGGGGGGCGTGGCCATCCCTCTTTAAAAGGGGTGGCCACAAGGCAGCTGAGCTGCCATTTTGCAAAGCGACGGAGAGGAGAAGTTTTTTCCCCTCCACCCCCTCCCTAGTTAACAGTGTGATATTTTGGTCGCTTCGGGGCCGGGTGGGAATTTTTGGCTGGAACCTGCAATTGGCTCTTGGGTTCCGGCTTTTTTGCCCATCCCACACTGTTGCTATGGTTTGATACAGGGGTTTATGACTGTTGACTTTGGTCACATGGGCGGGTAGCACTGGTAAGGTAAACATTTATGACCCACAGGTATCCGGCAGGTTCGCAATTGACTGGACAACACTAGACAGGCACAAGTTAGTTAACGTTGTCCGGTCAACGATGAACCAGGCAATGGGGTGATGGCACGAGCTAGGCAGCATGCATCACCCCGTTATTTTACGGATACGTGTCAGAGGGTGGGGTCAATAGTTAGATTATTGACTACGGTCAACAATTTGTTTGTTGTCAACAAACAAATTGATACAAATGGATACATTGTAACCAACTGCTGTTGGCAATTTTGGGAGGAACCTTACCAGTGTTACTTCGGCCTGCTTGCCTTAAGAATTATAATTGGTTGAATACCAATAGAAATTTATAATTCGGACTAGGGCATGAATCAATAAATGTGGCCCAATGCCGTTATCCACTTTCACCAGTGTCTGAGTCCTTTATTGGGGGGTGCGCCTGCAAAGCCAGCTGGTGTTTGCTTGGCTGTGAGGCGGTGAGTTGTTTTTCGTTGGGGGTTAGGAAGGGTGGGCTAGGTTGTGGGGAGGGGGGGCGTGGTTGTTGGGGTTAGGAAGGGAGGGCTCGGTGGTGGGGAGGGGGGCATGGTCATTGGGGGTTAGGAAGGGTGGGCTAGGTGGTGGGGAGGGGGGGCTTTAGTGTGTTATGGTGCTTTGTTTGTGTGGAGTCATGAAAGTAGATCGGGTTTCCCCTTTAATATCAGTGGGTGGGGGTTGTGACCCCCCTCTCCGCTGGCTACCCTAGGGTTGGGAGTTTTGTGGGGAGAAAAGGGGTATATTGCCCCAACACTTCTGGACCCAGGACATCAGGCAGACTGGATCAAATCCCCACCCCCCTCCTTAAAACAACTCCGTTTTTAAAGAGAAGAAAAGACGGATTTGTTTTAAGGAGGGGGGGTGGGGGATCGATCCACTCTGCCTGTTCCTGTGGGTCCAGAAGGGTTGGGGCAATATACCCCTTTTGTCCCCACAAACCTCCCAACCCTAGGGTAGCCAGCGGAGAGGGGACTCACAACCCCCCACCCACTGATGTTAAAGGGGAAACTCCAGTCGGGACCTTCAGGCGCTGTTGGTGAGGGAAAGAAAGCCGGCTGGTGTGTGCTTGGCTGTGAGGCAGTGAGTTGTTTTTCTTTTTCATTTTTCGGGCGCCGGTTTCCTCAGCATTCTGCGCGCTCATGGCCCGCAGGACGCTGGGGCTTGTAGTTATGGGTTGCTGCTTTGTGTTTGTGCTGCGTTTTTTTAAATGCTTTTCTTTCGATTGGCTGCGGCGCGTTTCCGAACGCTGCGCCGTGCGAGAGCCTCTCAGCCTGATTGGCTCTAGCGTGGCGCGGCGCAAGGAATGTTGGGAAGTGAAGTTGTTTCCCTTTCTTCGCGTTTGTGGGGCTGTTGCCCCACTGCCGGTTTTTTCAATCCTTCGTTGACCTGCGTACCCAGATCGGCCGTGTGCACGAAGGGTGAGTGCAGGCAAGTAGGGCGAGGCATAGCAACCTATAGCCAGTTCCAACGGTTAACCCTTGGATTTATAGGTTAAGATGGCATGGCAGGGGGGGGGATATTGTTATGTTTTTAAGGATTTTTAAAATTGTTTTACCTGTACATTTGTTTTAACTTTTAACAGAGTCCTTTGGATAGGGCGGTATACAAATCTATTAAATTAAATTAAATTAAATTAAATTAAATTAAATTAAATTAAATTAAATTAAATTAAATTAAATTAAATTAAATTAAATTAAATTAAATTAAATTAAATTAAATTAAATTAAATTAAATTAAATTAAATTAAATTAAATTAAATTAAATTAAATTAAAATGGGTATAAGTCACAGATATAAAATGATCTACCAGGCACCCATAGAATACCATGAAATATGAATGCTCTGATAGTCTTCCAACTGTCAGCAGGCAATATACAAAATAGTAGTACAAAATACTATTACTACTTAGTCTCAAGGGAACATTTTCATTTGGGTTTCTGTTCTCAGTTGAAGCATTAATCTGGTCTCAAAAGTCTTTTCAACTAAGCTTGGAAAAGTTATACTTTTTACCACAGTTCTCAGTATCAGTGCTCCACGGGCCTCTGCTGGTCCCAAACACCCGCCAACTTTGGAACCAGACTGCCCAGCCGGCCACCTTCCCCCTGTCCTCACTGATTGGCTGGAACTGGTCACCTCATCCCTGGACTAGAAGGATGGTTTGCTGACCCAGCTATAGTAAGCGAAGCGGACTTCTGTAGCGTTGCAAAAGGGCGTCTTCACGTAGTTTACCCAAGCAGGGAAAACCCAGCAAGAAGATGGGGTTCTAATGGGTAATGACAATGCACTATAAAATATCACAGAGAGACTAATTCTGCAAAGCCCTCTGGGATGGGTAGCTGAATTCCTCCCGTTAGAACTTTCCACCCTTATCTCAGCTTTCTTTGGTAACTTGGCCTTCGATGTTTCAATAAGGTGTGTGGGAGTCTAACTCACAGTCCTGAGACTGCGAGACACAGAAATCTCTCTCCCCCTTGCCTTCAATGTTTGTCCAGCCCAGCTGCACTTCTAAGCCAAATAACAAAGAGTCAGTCTTTGTGAAGAAACAAGGCCTTATCAGAAAAATTCCCTTTCAGCTCCCTTCGGTCTGAAAGGAGTTAGAAAACCGCTTGTGACAAAGTAAGTCCATTTTAAAGATTTAATGAAGTAAAAATTCAGTTCCAAAATATATGATAAAATCCTCCCTAAACTAATCTAGATAAAAGACATTTTTCTAAGAAAGAAAACCTAAATACTAAAGAAATACGTTTCTAAAAGAATGCAGCAAAGCCGCCCATCTGGGTTCATGGTTTGGATCCAGGCTGGAAGCGAAAGGACAGCATATCGAGATGCAATCTGCGATAGCTGCTCTGTTCCTCTTCTCCGGGGCTCAAAGCCTCGGTTTTTATATGTTTTTTGGTGAGAATGCATGCAGTGTTATCTTGAGTGACAGACAATTCTTTTTGAAGTCCAGTCTGAGACCTGAACATTTTATCTCAGTTCTCCTATGGACCATTGTCCTCCAGGCACCTCTGTCCTCCACCATCCTCCTCAGCCCACCCAGCTCTATGCCCATTGTGTCTACAATACCATCTAGCCATCTCATCTTTGGCCATCCCCTTCTTCTTTTGCCCTCCACCTTTCCCAGCATCAAGGCCTTCTCAAGTGAATCCTCCCTTCTCATTTGATGTCCAAAGTACTTCAGCTTCATCTTTACTATTTGACCTTCCAATGAGCAATCAGGGTTGATTTCTTCTAAGATTGACCTATTTGTTCTCCACGCTGTCTAGGGGACTATCTCGATCTGACCCATTGAGTCAAAAAGATATGTTGAAGGAATAACAAAGAGTCTTTAACCAGAAGCCCAACACTGTATTGATTAAGGGTATTAAAAATGACAGCTGTTGCTGTGTATGTATGCTTTCTAGTTTATATACCATACTGATAGAAGCAGTTATTTGCCTGATATTTTATCTAGCTTATACTGTACAATCGGAAAAGTCTCATTTCATTGCTGAGCAAGATGCTCACAAATCAGTTGTTTTGAGTGGATGTCAGTGTTCTTAACTTTCTGTAGGATTGTGGTTGCTGTTGGAAATCTATTTTTGTTAGCGAACTGATTTCCAAAAAGTAGCAGGACAGAATTTTTTCTAGATTTTTTAGAGAAAAGATTGCCAAATAGGAGGCGCTTGAGTTTTGACAAAAACAGAGCACATTTCTCAAGCACTTATGCAATTAATTAACCAAGAAAGTTTTCATTGCTCCACAAAGTCAACTGGAGAAAACAATGTGGAATGAAAAAGAACATTTCTAAGGTGGAAATGAAGTATTTGCGGCACTCTAGAGGCTTGACTGCAACTCCAAATTCCCTTGACAATTGTGCTATGTTGGCCGGGGATGTTGGGGAATGTAGTCCATCATCCCTGGTGTTGTGTTCTAACAGTGTAACCTTCCACATGTGATATCAATGTATCTGAACCAATGTAACCTTGCCTATGAGTAACAATGTAACCTTCAGCTGTATCACTATAAACCCTGTAATAGGACGCGAGCTAATGACCACCAGCTGGCAGCAGCGAGCATCCAAGCTCTCTTGGTTCAAACCCATCAAAGACCGCAGCGCGGGAAGTTTCCCGCCGCTACCTACACCTGGACAAGAAGGGCGTGACCCGCCATGATGTCACGCGGGCAGTAGCCAATGGGCTATCGTGGAGCCACATTCAAATACGTTACTACCATATATATAGAGCTGTTCGTCCGCCATTACCTCATGTTCCCTCTGTCCACCATGCAATAAACCTGAGTTAACCCAGCCTTTGGCTGTGCCTTGTGTCTTGACTCTCATACACCAAATTGGCGACGAAGGTGGGATAAATGGATCCCCATGGAGCCAGGACACAGAGCGGGTTCAACATCACCAAACCGCAAGACTGGGAGCTTTTTGAGATGGACTTCCAGGCGGCACTGGTGGAACTCAAAGTCAAAGAAGACGACGAGGAAAGGAAGAGGGCCATCCTCACCCGCATGCTTGGGATGGAAACCAAGCGGACGCTGGTGGGCATTCTTGCACCGAAGAAGATGAGTGATTTCAAAGCCGGTGACATCATGAAACTGCTGCGTGAGCGTTTCCGACCCTCGAGGGCAATGTTTCCCGCTCGGAGCGCGTTTTGGAGGCGAGTTCAAGCGCCGGACGAGTCGGTAGAAGCCTTCATAACGGCTATGAGGGTAGCCGCCGCCCCCTGCAGATGGGACCACTTCCTAGAGATGGCCCTCAGGGACGGAGTGCTGTGTGGCCTGAAGGACAAGGAAGTACAGCGCAGCCTGATGAACAAGGAGCCACCACCCACACTGGAAGAGGTTGTAGAGGCCACGGAAGCCGCGGAATCCACGAATGCTGGAGTAGATGAGATGCACAAGTGGCGTGAGTGGCGTCCGAGGGCCGGCAAAGCGGAAAACTCGTTGCACGGAAAGTCCGGTCAGTCGGTGCATGCAACCCGACCGACCTCGAAGTCGTCCTCAGAAAGCAGCGACGGCGAGGAGGTCCAGAAGGTCCGGAGAGGAGGGCGCCGCTGTGATGGTTGCGGAGCGGCCCATGAGCGCGTGAGGTGCCCATTCAGAAAAGCCGAGTGTTTCAACTGCGGCCGTCGGGGACACATCGCCAAGGCGTGCAGGAAATGGAAAGAGGGCCGGAGACAGTCGCAAGACCGTTCGGCCAGACCGGACCGTCCAGCGAGGTCCAAAGATGGCGCCCGGGCCACGAGGAAGCAGGACGGCGTGGGCCGCATCTCGGACGACAGCGAGGGCGACGCTCCTGTGTTCAGCGTATCTGCGGGACAGGCCCATTACTTCGTTGAGGTACTAGTACAAGGGACCACTATTAGGATGGAAATTGACTCGGGGTCCTCCTATTCTATAATTCCCCAGAGAGAGTTCTTGAGAATCGACCCCCACATGCGGCCCAAGCTCAAAGCGTTGAGGGCCACACTACGGGACGTACAGGGGAACAGCATTCCAGTGTTGGGGGTCGGGACATTCCGGGTTCGGTTTAAGAGACATTCTGCGGAACTTCCCCTAGTGGTGCTCAAAGGGGGAAGTTGTAGCCTTCTCGGAACACAGTGGTTTCAGCCCTTAGGTCTGTTCATAGGGGGGGTGCATGCCGTAGGCGAGGACCCAATACAAGCGGTGTGTGACGCACACCCCGCCGTTTTTGAAAGTGGACTGGGAAAGTTCAAGGGACCCCCTGTAGCCTTCGACTTAGACCCGGAGGTCCGCCCGATAAGACTCAAACCGCGCAGGGTACCGTTCGCGCTTAAGGACAAAATAGAGGCGGAACTGGACAAACTGGTGGGTCAAGGAATTCTTGTTCCTGTGGATTCCGCGGAGTGGGAGACTCCAATTGTAACAGCACTGAAGGCTAACGGGGAGGTGCGCATTTGCGCTGATTATAAGTGTACCATTAATAAGGCAATCCGCCCTAATGCATACCCGGTGCCAGTGGTCAGCCACCTTCTGGCCAGGCTGAATGGGGGAAAGTGTTTCGCTAAACTCGATTTAGCACAGGCCTACCAGCAACTCCCGGTAACCCCCGCCACAGCGGCGGCACAAACAATAGTCACACATAAGGGGGCGTTCCAGGTGTCGCGGTTACAGTTCGGCATGAACTCGGCACCTGGCATTTTTCAGTCGCTAGTGGAACGCCTCCTGAAGGGGCTGGAGGGGGTGTTGCCATATTTTGATGACGTGTTGATAACGGGGGGGAGTAAGGCCGAGCTGGCTCACAGATTGGATAAGGTCCTGACCGTGTTCGAGAAAGCGGGGCTGCGACTGAGACAAGACAAATGTGTATTTTTCGAAACAGAGGTTGAGTTTTTAGGGTTCCGTGTCACGCCCGAAGGAATTAGGCCGTCCAAATCTAAGGTAACCGCCATCAAGAAAGCTCCTCGCCCCACTTCCAAAACCGAGCTACAGTCGTTTCTGGGGCTTCTCAATTTCTACCATACCTTCCTTCCACGGAAGGCGTCTGTTGCCGAGCCGCTCCATCGGTTACTTAAAAAGGAGGAAAAATGGCTGTGGGGTGACGAGCAAGAGAGAGCGTTCACAGAGTTAAAGCAACTCCTCACATCCGAGGCTATCCTGACTCATTTCGACCCCAAACGGCCCATAGTTTTAGTCTGCGATGCATCCCCGGTGGGGGTGGGGGCGGTGCTTTGCCACGTGTTGAACGACGGAAGGGAGGCCCCGATAGCGTTTTATTCAAGGTCCCTGTCCCAAGCAGAGCGGAATTACGCACAGACCGATAGGGAGGCACTAGCGATAGTGGCGGGAACCAAAAAATTTCACGATTTTCTGTATGGTCGCCCGTTCAAGATCGTTACTGATCACAAGCCCCTGTTAGGAATATTCACTGCAAATAAGCCCACGCCACAAATCCTGTCCCCGAGGATGCTGCGGTGGGCTATTTTTCTTAACGCATATCAACATGAGTTAGAATACCGGCCAGGGAAGGAGATCAGCCATGCAGACGCGCTCTCACGGTCGCCGTTACCCTTGTTGGACGACCAGAAGGCAGGGGTAAGAAGAGACCGCCAGGTATTGCTAATAGAGGTCTTAGAGTCACCCCCAATAGTACCGGCCGACATTGCCAGGGCGACCGGAAAGGATAGAACACTAGAGAAAGTATGCTCGTGGGTGCAGAAGGGGTGGCCGGCGTCATCCCCAGGCACGGAATTCGACCCATTTTTCCGTAAGCGAGTAGAGTTGTCATTAGAGAGGGGGTGCCTTTTGTGGGGCCAACGGGTGGTGGTTCCTACGTCCCTGCGGCCGAAGGTGCTAAAGCTGTTGCACGTCAGCCACCCGGGAATCGTCCGTTCCAAGGCGTTGGCCCGGAGTTACTTCTGGTGGCCCCAGCTGGACGCCGACATAGAGCATATGGTTGGCACTTGTGAGGCATGTCAGTGCTCCCGACCGGAGGTGGCCCGCCTCCCGCATAGGGAATGGGACGCAGCAAGGGGACCGTGGTCCAGGGTGCACGTAGATTTTGCTGGCCCGTTCCGAGGGACCATGTTTCTCCTGGTGGTGGATGCATACTCAAAGTGGCTGGAGGTCATTCCGGTAAAGAGCACATCCTCCGCCACTACCATTCACCAGCTAAGGAGGGTCTTTTCCACGTTCGGTTTACCCGACACTCTGGTCAGCGATAACGCTAGTTGCTTCACGTCCGCTGAGTTCGCAGCATTCATGGAGGCAAATGCAATTCGGCATGTCACATTCGCGCCGTTTCACCCGGCCACGAATGGCCAAGTGGAACGGTTGGTGCGCACAACAAAAGATGCGCTGCGGCGCATGGGCGCGGGAGATCTAAATCACCAAGTTTGTCAATTTCTGTTAGCGTACAGAGTGACCCCCTTAGCGTCTGGATACTCGCCGGCTGAGCTGCTGATGCGGAGGAAACTGACCACGCTTTTGTCCAGGTTGGACCCGTCGAGGGTCGAGGACAAAGGGAAGAACATAGGTTTAGCAGTCTCGAAAGGTTTCGGCGTAGGCGATCCTGTACACTGCAGGAACTATGCCAACGCAGGCCCAGCCTGGGTGTCAGGGACGATAATAGAACAGACGGGACCAGTGTCATATCGGGTGGAAACTAGCACCGGTCTCCTCTGGAGGAGGCACGCTGACCAACTGAGGCACCGAGTGAATGAGGGGCCGATCAGTGGGGCTCAGCAACAGGATTCAGCGATAGGGTTCTCCCCCACCCGTTTAGCCCAAGGGGGAGACAGAGAGGGACACCAGTCCGAAGCCAGGGGGGAAAGCAGTGATCCCGACTCATATCCTTTTGATACACCAGTTCTATCAGAGCCCGGGGGGAGGGAAAAGGAGTGTGCGGCTGCCGCCGCCGCTTCCCCCGAATCCGATTTTGATTTTGATTTTGCTAGCCGGGGGGGTTTTTTGGAGTGTTCCCCCACCCATCCAAGCGAGAAGAGGGGTTTTTCGTTAGCCCCTAGTGCCCCCGGTTCGTCCCAAACAAAGCACACACCTTCCAACAAAGCCGCAGAGCCGCGGCAAACCACTAACAAGTCATCCTCTCCCATTACAGGGCAGGAAGCCAGGGAGCAAGGAGGAGGGAGCGAAGCCGGGGCAGGGCAGCCCGCGCCGAGACCCCAGCGTGTTCGAAATAAGCCATCTTGGCTGAGAGACTTCGTCTCATCCTAGGGGGGAGGAGTGTTGTGTTCTAACAGTGTAACCTTCCACATGTGATATCAATGTATCTGAACCAATGTAACCTTGCCTATGAGTAACAATGTAACCTTCAGCTGTATCACTATAAACCCTGTAATAGGACGCGAGCTAATGACCACCAGCTGGCAGCAGCGAGCGTCCAAGCTCTCTTGGTTCAAACCCATCAAAGACCGCAGCGCGGGAAGTTTCCCGCCGCTACCTACACCTGGACAAGAAGGGCGTGACCCGCCATGACGTCACGCGGGCAGTAGCCAATGGGCTATCGTGGAGCCACATTCAAATACGTTACTACCATATATATAGAGCTGTTCGTCCGCCATTACCTCATGTTCCCTCTGTCCACCATGCAATAAACCTGAGTTAACCCAGCCTTTGGCTGTGCCTTGTGTCTTGACTCTCATACACCAAACCTGGGTTGAGAGATTCCACTCTGAACGTGTAATACTGTGTGACAGAGAGAAGCATTCGTGGAGTTTGGCACTGAGCTTGCTGTCAAATTTATGTAAAGGATTGCTATAGCAACCCCTGCATATGGCTGCAAGTCCTTAGTTCAGCCTTTGTGAGGGAAGGGACTCTTGGAAAGAGAAGTGTCCATTTGGACTCAATCTCTGTTATACCGGCTGACTGTACCAAGCACCATTATCATTGAAACTTGCACAAATCCTGTTGTAACACAGTGGTGTTTGATCCTCTGAACAATGAACCCCTGCAGAACTGGATTTATCTGCCCTACCATTTTCACCATTGTTTGATTATCTGCTCATATCCCCTGGTGGCATTAAGTCTCTTAGTACTGTTATCATAGGATCCCTATGGTTTTAGATCTCACATTGTTGGATTGATTTCCATGTGCTTAACAGATTTGTTCCTCACACTACATAACAAACACATTTGCATTTTTCACTTTCCAACCTCCCTTGCTAATGAAGGGCTTGAAAAACATCAGTCTTACATATTCTTGCTGCTACAAAAAAGTAACTTAGGTCTTTATGAAATATTGGCTCTCATTAAGCTATATTGCATCAGCAGAAGCAACCACCTGATTACATCAATCGGAGAAAGAATAGACATTTTAGTGAAGTATGTCTTATTGCCAAATGTTCGCATGCCAGTTTACAAATGTGACAAATTATGAAAGTTAATTCACACTGGAGACTTTTTTTAAAAAAAGTCCCCAATGTGAATTAACTTTCATAATTTGTCGCATTTGTAAACTGGCATGTGAACATTTGGCAATAAGACATTGCAGGCGCACCCCCCAAAGAAAGACTCAGATATGGATAAAGGCATTGGGCCACTTTTATTGAATAATGCCCTAGTCCGAATTATAAATTTCAATTGGTGTATTCATCCAAGTGTAATTCTTAAGGCAAGCAGGCCGCAGTAACACTGGTAAGTTTCCTCCCAAAATTGCCAATGGCAATTGGCTACAATGTATCCATTTGTATCAATTTGTTTGTTGATACAAACAAATTGTTGACCGGAGTCAATAAACTATCTACTGACCCCACCTTATGACGTGTATCCGTCAAATCACGGGGTGATGCATGCTGAAAAGCTCCTGCCATCACCCCTTGCCTGGTTCGTCGTTGACCGGTCAAAGCTATTACACCTGTACCTGTCTAAGTGTTGGCCAGTCAATTGCGAACCTGCCGGATACCTTTGGGTCATAAATCTTTACCTTACCAGTGCTACCCGCCTAAAGTGACCAAAGTCAAAGCAAAAAACCCCTTTGCTCAAACACTAGCAACAGTGTGGGATGGGCAAAAAAGCCAGAAACCAAGGACCAATTGTGCTTCAGGCCAAAAATTCCCACCCGGCCCCGAAGCGACCAAAATATCACACTGTTCACTAGGGAGGGGGTGGAGGGAAAAACTTCTCCTCTCCGTCGCTATTTCTAAAATGGCAGCTCGTCTGCCTCATGGCCACCCCTTTTATAGAGGGGTGGCCACGCCCCCTAACACACCCGGATGTCTGAGTCCGGGTGGTGGGCCCCCGCAAAGAGCGTGGCGGCCATTTTATATATATTCCACCTTTCCTCCTGTGTGGTATGCTCAAGACAAGCTACACTGCAATGATCCTCTGCACTTTATCCTATTGATTGAGTCTAAATCAGTGTTTCCCAACCTTTGGTTTTTGGACTTCAATTCCCAGAAGCCTGTGAGGTGTCAGGAACCAATGGTCTAAACCCAGTCATATTTATTGTAGTAAGAAAATGTGAAACCATGGGTGCTGTTATAATCTGATTTATGTTCAGCTACATGTGTACAAACAGGCCTACTGGTCTGGCCCACGTAAATCATATCACATGGACAAAGTGCTAAATAGACATAGCCGGCAGTCCCACAATTAGAGAAGCTGTGAAGTTTACAATGAAAACCCAAATGAGGAAAGGAAATTTCTTTGGCGTCCCAAGTGTGTTTCAATAAATGCAATGCTGGTATCTATAGTGTCCAATGAGTATGTCAGTGGGGGTGGATCTGATGAGACAGTCACTCCTCGATACCATGTTGCCAATGGTTTTGGTACAGCGAAAACCAATTCTCAGACGTTGCTCACAACCCTTAATATCCTCTAGGAGATGCCAATGGCGTAGAATGGATTTCTTAATGTTAATTGCCAACAACGAATATTCCATGGACCAAAAAAATATGTTTTCCTGAAGTCTTGTGGTGGTTTTAGAAAATAAACTTTTTCTGGATATACCTGCAAATTTGTCAAAAGCTTTGTGAATAATACTTTTAGGATACCCCTGTGTTGTTAGTCTTTTATCAATGTCAGCGGGTGCTGCTCTAAAATCTCTTTCTGAAGAGGAATTCCTCTTGGCATGAGACATTAAACTAAAAGGAATATTATTACATAAATGAATGGGATGAAAAGTATGATAACTCAAATAAGCATTGCGATCGGTGGGCTTCCTATATAGTCTAGTATTAATCTTGCCTGCTTCATCAATAAAAACTGAAAGATCCAAAAAAGGTAAGGAGTGTCTATTGGCAGAATGTGCAACGGTGAGATTGGGATTCAAACCTCCTAACCATGAGACCAAAGGTGTGCAAAAATCAAAATTTTCCAGGATGAAAAAAAGGTAATCAATATATCTTTTATAAAATAATATATGTTCATAAAATGGGTTGGTGCTGGGACTGAGAATGGTCTTGGTTTCAAATTCGATCATATATATATATTGGCTACAGATGGCGCCAGAGGACTGCCCATAGCCATGCCTTTTATTTGAAGGAAAAAAGCATCCTCAAAACGGAAATAATTCTTGTCTAGGCACAGATCCAGCAAATCCATTAAAAATGATGAGGTGGATTTGAATCACTCCGAGTTGATGGTACATCAGAACACGCTCTCCCGGCTTCATCTATAGGAATGTTAGAATATAATGAATTAACATCTAAAGTGAGAAGTCCTCCTTGGGGTGGAATGGAAACGCCTTCAATTTGTTGTAAAAAAAATCTGAGGAGTCACGGATAAATGATGGGGTGTTTCTTGCATAGGGACTGATATAATAGTCCACAAACTTGGCCAGGGGTTTCAAAATTGAATTAATTCCAGATACGATGGGTCTGCCTGGTGGGTTATTATCAATTGTCCTGGGTTTATGAATTTTGGGTAAAATATGAAAAAGTGGAACTCTAGGGAAATCATTCCTCAAGAACCTGTAGGTTTTGTCATTGATGAAATTTGAAGAAAAAGTCTCAAAGAGAACAGTGCGGATTACAGAACAATAATATTTAGTGGGGTCATGTGACAGTTTCTGATAATAACTGGAATCCCCTAACTGTCTTCGTGCCTCCTGCACATATGAAGATCTATCCATTATAACTAAACCCCCACCTTTATCTGCATTCTTAATAACAATGCTGTAGTCATTCCCCAAATTGGTCAAAATCTCTCTTTCTTCCCAGGACAAGTTGTTAAAATGGTTCACATACCTGGCTTCCAATTGCTCTACATCCTTCAATACCATATTCTCAAACACCTCTACAGCAGGGTTGTTAACAGCTGGACTGAAGCTCGAAGGTGGAGCAAAATTATCCTTGGGCGTATTCTGAAAGTCTTTGAAAAAAATCTTTAGTTTGAGTAATCTTGCAAGTTTGTAAAGATCGATCCATGTGGTAAAAGAGTGGTAACATGGAGTTGGTACGAAGTTGAAACCATAATTTAACAGACGTAATTCCTTGTGAGATAAGGACCTCGAAGAAAAATTGAAAATTAAGTTTTCTTCCGCCGGGGGAAGGGTTTCTGTCCTAAAAAAGACTGCGTGGAATTGTTCTTATTACCACAATTCATGGGTTGTCTCAAATTGTAAGTTTTGGAAGACCCCTCATCTCCGGAGGAACTTAATAAATCATTATCAGAAGACTCCTGTTCAGATTCAGAAATGGGGACTTTCCTCTGCAATTTATCCTATTGATTGGGTCTAAAACAGTGTTTCCCAACCTTTGGTTTTTGGACTTCAATTCCTAGAAGCCTGTGATGTGTTGGGAACCACTGGTCTAAACCCAGGCATATTTATTGTAGTAAGCATATTGAATTCAATCAGAGAAATTAAATTAACTTGTCCAATTTTTCAGTGGGCCTACAATGAGCCTACCATGATCCGGGTGCAATACATCATCTATCTGACAGTAATACCTGTAGGCTACCCAGTGTGGTGTAGTGGATTGTTTGAGGCAATCAGTCTTAGGAGGCCTGGGTTCAAATCTCTACTCTGCCATGGAAAATTAGATATCTTAGTAAAGGTAAAGGTCTCCCTTGTTCAAAACCCAGTCGTATCCGACTCTAGGGTTCAGTGCTCATCTCTATTTCAAAGCCAAAAAGCCAGCTGCACCACAGTTCTCATGGTAGCTGTAGCTCTCCATAACTAGCTTTCTTCATAAGAAGCAGGCTGGCTTTGTAGGAACATGAAAAATATGAAATCATTTTATTTTCTGCTGTAACTTGGCTTTCTTTACATAGTGCCTTCTGGACATGCAACACTTCCAAGATGGGTGTACACAGCAGTAACAACAACATTCAGACATAGTGAATAAAACCTTCCCTATCATTAGGCACAACTGGGTGTCTGCCTCGGGCTGCAGATTGAGGATATCATTAAAGGGCAGCAAATAGTCTTGTTTCTATTTTGTTATTGTTCTCTTTCTACTGCCACTCAAGGGCAGAAATGCTTGTTGAATTTTTTTGCCTCTTATGTCAAAATAACACCTCTTGTTTTGGATATGATGCACCTTACCTTTGACAGGTGCTGTTTGTTGTTATGCCTCAGGCAGGAAAATGCTGCAAAGCTGGTCCTATTTGTTACTTGCTAGAACAAGTGGAATGTGAATCACATAGTACTTTGTGGGTCCAAAATGGAGTTTCTTCATACTATTTTTAGAATGACATATTTAGTGGTTGCTGCTGTAGATGGCTAGGATTATCATAGACTCATAGAATAATGGAGCTGGAAGGGGCCTATAAGGACATTGAGTAGGTAGAATAGGAATCCAAATCAAAGCAGATCTGACAGATAATGTGTAGTAATATTATCCTGGTCCCCCTCTTGGATCCTGACAGCTCAGAGGAGGAGGAGCTGGGGCCTGAAATCAGCTCAGATCCTGGGCAGACCGTTCTGGGTGATCAGCTGTCAAATGAGATAATGATCAAGCCCACGATCAGGGAGCCGCATCAACTGCAATTTGACAGCTAGAGTGGTTCGGACTCGGAGCCCTCCACCTCCGAGTGTCACAGGCAAAACTGTAGGAGGCATTGCAGAAGCAGCAGAGGTCCACGCATCAGAAACTTCAAAGGAAGTTTCCAGCTGTGTCAGATTAGCGGAATGCACTCAGCTGATCATTTAAGGCATCCTTAGGGGCTGAGCTCATTCTCAGAACAACATGTGTTAATGACCTGAACCTGGAACTTCATCTGACCCTTTGACTTGAGTACGGACCTTGGAACCGGACTTTCACTTTGCTTGTTGGACTCTCCCTTTGGCTTGTAAGTTAACAAAACTCTGATATTGGCTTCTCCTGACTTGGCTTTCTCTTAACTTTACCCAGAAAGCCTCTGCTCACGCTCCTCATCTTGAACCAGTGCTGCACCATGAAGCAGCTGTCCCCATCAGGCTGGCTAGCACAAATATGTTGTTAAGCTCATCTTAGGTTTTCCATACACTAGCCTGCTTCCTTCCTGTATCTAGACCAGTGTTTCCCAACTTTTGGCTTTTGCACTTCAATTCCCAGAAACCAAAGTTAATTCCCCAAAGCATTGATCAGCTAATGTACTGACTTTGGCTTTTGGGAATTGAAGCCCCCTTGTGGGGCGTGGGCCCCATGTTGGGAACCACTGATCTAGAGACTAATCTTGAGTGGGTCATGGTTGGAGGTGGGATTCCCCCCCACTTCTGTTCATTTGTATATTATGCCTTCCATATTTCTGTGTTTATCGTGTGAAAAAGTTGAGTCATAGAGTAAGAAAACAAGTAGCCATCATTCCATATTTCTCTATGCTAAAACTATAAATGCTACCTTCATCTAAATTATGTGAAAAGGAAGAGTAGAAAGCAAAATATAGAGAGAGCGAGAGTGAGGGAGAGAGAGAAAGAGATATGTGCTTCTTCTTTTTTACTTTTTAAAATAATTTTTATTTTCAAACAAAACAAAAATCACAAAACAGACAACTCAAAATACAATAATGATACAAAAAACAAACAATAACAATACAAACAATAAAATTACAAAATACAATATGATACAATACAAAACCTACATTCTCTCATCAGTTCAATTATCCTATATAAGATAATATTGCTTATTTATAAATTTATGAATTCTGTCCCCCTTTTTCTGATGAAAAACAAAATATTACAAAATACAATACGAAACCTAGATTTACTTGTGAGTTGCCCGCGTTCATGAATTGGCCTTAACCTTTCCCGATGGGTGCACTCAGCTAGTACACGGGCCGAGTACCAACCGTGCTTTGATGGAAAGGCAATTGGGGTATGGGCTGTTGATAGTTGGGGGCAATTCATATTGCCTTGGCTGGAAGCTTGGAGAGAAGTAGGGCAAATGTCACAAGGTGATGAACCCAAGTCAATGCACAGATACCTAACCCAGGTAATGCACAATATCTAACTCACGTCTGCAGACTTTGTGGGGCAAACAAGCTGCACTGGACAAGTTAATTAACTTTAGTTGCCTGGAGTCAATATAGCCAAGACTCCAAGATTAAGGCGAGAACAATGGGTTTCACCAACCCAGTTAATCAGTTCCTCAGCGGAGGTCCAGGGTACTCAGTAACTTCCGAGTAACTTCCAAGTGCTGACGAATGTAACTTGGTCAGCGAAATGCCACGCATGCAAAAGCCTTCTGTAACAAGGTCACGTGCGCCTTAGGCACGGAACCCTTGAGGCAGGGTAATAAATACGTCCACCCGAGACAGATCGGGACTGGACTTTCACCGCACATTCGTCTCATGTGCCTTCCCTTGCAGCCAGTCACTCCAAACCTCCATGGGCCAATAAAACCTCAGGTGACCCCCTCCGTGGGCCATTGCAACATCTGATGGCCCCAACATGATCAGAAGGGGCCACGATGTGATCATAAGGGGCCACGTCCTGACACGACTCTACTCGAGAGTCACACTGCGGCTCTGATCAGAATGCCATCCCGATTAGAACTCCGCGATCCTGATGCCAGGTCAGCATGGTGCATAGCGGAGGCCGCCATGATCCAGAGGCAAGGAAGGCAACATGAACGTAAGCCCAGCAATCCCACATTCTTGGAACGGACGCATTCCAAACACTGGGGAAAGCCGTGAATCCCGACTCCAGAGGCAGCGGAAGCGCGCCGCAGCCGAGGCCACGATCCCAACCCAGACGGACATCATTCTGTGCATCATTCACCCCACTGTACTACCTCCAAAAAGGTGCACCACCATCTCCTGCAGAAGTGACTCCAGGGATCTCCCGCAGGTAGTAATGGGGACTTGCTGGGGGGGGGGGCAAGATTTCTCTGTCAGACAAAGAGCGCAGGTGGAGGAGCTCAAGAGCCTGGCCAGGCTACACCGCATTCACATTCATCGCATAAATCTGACAGATCTGGTGATGTATCTGAGGGAACACTGTTTGTTCTACCCAGAAACAGGCACAGTCGATCTAGCGGTTTGGGATAAAGTAGGGGACTGCCTTAAGAAGGAGCCCAGAGCACCCACCAACATCATAGGGACATGGAGTAAATGTAGACAGGTAATTTCAGCAGTTAGTCCAGTCTGGATAGAGACCGAGAAACCCCCAGCGTACGTAGAAACATCAGCCCCAGCGAGTCTCTATCCGACCATCCAGTTTAGACATGGGGGCATAGGGGATTCCATTTGTGTGGTGACTGCAGAGGCTGCAGAAGCAGGCAAAATCCTAGGAAGCGCAGGCGCTTCCCAGGGCACTAAAAGTCCCTTCCAGCTCATGGTAGAAGAGGAAGCATGCAAGGGGGAGCTGCCAGCCGAAGAACTGGCTGAGCTCACAAGGCTATATCCAGTCCGCTTAGAGACGGACGCCCTCATGGGTGATCAGGTGGCAGTATACATGCCAATTCCATACAAATTGCTTGTGGAGATCCACAAAGCCATCACAGATACAGGACTTCAGAGCAGATTCACAAGGGGCATGCTCCAGCAGCTGTGGCAATCCACTACGCTCATCCCTCATGACTGGAAAGTCACGATGCGGATGATGCTGAACCCCAGCCAGTACCTTTTGTGGGACAGTGAATATCGGCTAGAAGCGCAGGCTAGGGCTGCCTGGATGGGGGGAGCAGTAATTCCTGAGCAACTATATGGCTTGGGGAAGTTCGATACCATCCAAACGCAGTCCGTCCTGCCAGCAGCCACACTCCAGTTAGCATCTGAGGTCGTCTTCAAGGCATACCTCAAAGTACCTGCTACAGGCAAGGGCACAAAGAATTACACCACAGTCAAACAGGGAGCGCAAGAGCCCTACATGGATTTTATCAACAGGTTAGAGGAAGCAATTAGCCGACAAATAGACAATCAGGAGGCACAAGAGGAGCTTATGATGAAGCTGGCAAAAGACAATGCCAACATTGATTGCTGCAAAATCTTGCAGGCGATGGGTCACCGAACTGATCTGATGCTTACCAACATAATCAGAGCATGTGCTGATGTTGGAACAGACTCCTATAAGATGGGGCTGTTGGCAGCAGTGGTGCAAGAGGGGAACCAGCCCAAGAACCAACCTAAGGGAGCTTGTCACCGGTGTGGCAAGCTGGGGCACTTTGCCAAAGAGTGTAAGTCCAAACCCCACCAGAAGGGGGCGGCCCGCCCATTGGCCACCCAGCCACGCCGTCCACTCAATGTCCAAGATGCCACAATGGCTTCCATTGGGCTAAGAACTGTCCGAATTCGGGAAATCGTACCGCGGGCGTGTCTCTGGCCCCGGTCCAAATAGAGATGACGCCCGCCCTGGAAGCTCCAGAGCGACATCCCACTAGAAACAATGTCACACCCAGCACTTCTGAGGCACAGGCAGAAGCTAAGGGCAGCGCAGGGCTAGACTTGGAATGCCAGGAGGACATTACATGTGACCTGCCAGGCACAGTCCATCTAATCAATTCCAAGTACAAGGGACCCTTGCCCCAAGACACCATAGGATTAGTCTTGTCTCGAAGCAGTGCAGGGAAAAGAGGGATCTTCGTGATCCCGGGAATCATAGATTCTGACTACACAGGAATCGTCAAAGTCCAGCTGTGGACACACCTACCCCAGACAATTAGCAAAGGAGAGTCAGTAGCGCAATTGATCATGGTTCCTTGTCATCTGCCAGGTAGAAGTAAGGAAAGGACCAGAGAAAGCTCAGGATTCGGGTCGACAGATCACCCAAGAGAGGAAGGGGCAGTAGAAGGATACCAGATCATAGCGACAGTGGAAAAGAACATAGAGTGGAAACAGCAACCAGTCATTAAGGTATTTTTAAACAAAAGACCTTTTGACGGTCTGTTAGACACCGGAGCTGATGTCACTGTGATTAGCAAGAAGTTGTGGCCCCCAGAATGGGCCATAGAACCAGTTTCCGATGTGTGTGGGGGTAGGAGGAGTTCAGGAAGCATACAGAGGCCGAGATTTGGTAGAGGTCACCATCCCGGGGCAGATGGTGCAGTGGTCATCCAACCACACATTTTAAACATGCCTGTCAACCTCTGGGGGAGGGACATTCTGTAACAGTATCACACCACCCTAACTTTCGGGCAATGGCCCTACCGCTCAAATGGCTCACAGACGAGCTGGTATGGGTGGAACAGTGGCCAATAATTGGGGGGAAATTAGAAGCCTTAAAGCAGCTTGTTAAAAGCAGCTTGATGTGGGACACATAGAACCATCTACCAGTCCCTGGAATTCACCGATTTTTGTCAGTAAAAAGAAGTCTGGAAAGTGGCGACTTCTTCATGATTTGAGGGAGATTAATAAGTGCATCCAACCCATGGGACTGCTTCAATGTGGCACTCCCAACCCAAATATGATCCCCGAAGGGTGGGAGAGCTTGATTGTACACTTAAAAGACTGTTATTACACCATCCCTTTAGATCCTAGGGACAGGGAAATGTTCGCCTTTATGGTGCCAGTCACCAATCATAGGGATCCAACCCAACGTTTCACATGGAAATTTTTGCTACAGGGCATGCTCAACTTGCCCACCCTGTGTCAAATTTATGTCCACAGGGCATTGGAAAAGTTCAGGAACCTTCACCCCAAAGTCCTAGTTTGCTATTTCATGAATGACATATTGATCGCAGCGCCCAAATTGGGTAGTGACGTATTTTGTAACCTCCAAAGTACATTGGGGGGAAAGGGCTTGGTGATTGCCCCGGAGAAAGTTCAGAGAACAGAACCCTATTCATACTTGGGACACCGGTTACTCCGATCTTTTGCAGCTCCAGTTTTGCCTAAACTCAACATCAAAGACTCCGTGACACTAGTGGAACTCCAACAGATTCTAGGAAACATTAATTGGGCAAGACCATATTTTAAAATTAGCACCGATCCCTTAAAGCCACTGTTTTCGCTACTAACGCTAGGAAAGCAGCGGCAAATCAAATTCAAATTCCACGAGAGGCCAAGCAAACTCTCCAGGAAGTCAACCATGTTCTTAGCCACCGCTGGGTAGACAGGCTTAGTGGGGGGGCATTAACCCCCGCGCTAAATTTGTACATTATTAAAACAGGCACCATGTTCGCAGGAGCTCTAGGCACAGACTCCAGCGGGCGGGGGGGGGGGATTGTGGAATGGGTGTATCTACTGAATACCTCTTCCAGGAATATAGTTCCGCAGCAAGAACTGGTAGCCACAATCATTTACAAAGGGAGGCTAAGAACTAGGGACACTTCAGGACATGACTTAGCGAAAAAAGTCATGCCCTTCAATAAAGAACAGAAATGACAGTTGATGCAGCTAGGGGATACTCTGCTGATTGCATTAGAAGGTTTCACCAGTAGTTTAGCATACCACTTGCCAAAATACCTCAGACTGGTCTCACTCCAGACTGAGATGGTCAAATTACAAGGCATACTGTCTTTGATCCCTCTACAAGGAGCCAAGACAGTATTCACTGATGGGGGAAAAGTATATGGAGTGCTCACTTGGCATGAGGAGCAGGCTTGGAAATCGCTGCTGACACTCATGCAGAAATCAGCACAAAGAGCGGAGCTAGCAGCAGCGAATCTAGCCTTAGGCACATTTGCCCGAGAGCCATTGAACATAGTCACGGACAGTCAGTATGTCTGGAATTTGATTCACAATTTACCAGGAGCTTACATCACTCCCACCACAGACAGGAATTTATTGGGCTTATTCCTGACCATGCAATTTCATTTGCAAAACTGCAGGGAAGCTCTCTATGTAGCTCATATCAGGAGCCACCAGGATCTACCTGGTCCGATTTCAGAGGGCAATAGCAGAGCGGATGCAGCCACAAAGAAAGTGCACCAAAAGCATCTTTATGACCCCAATTCAAAGTCACAAATTCTTTCATCAGAATGCCAAGGCACTAGCAAGGCAGTTTAACCTGCCATTGTCACAAGCACAAGGCATCGTACATTCTTGCCCGCAATGCACAGGGACGCGGAGGGGCCCTCCTGGGGGGTAAACCCACAAGGGACAGAAGCTAACGAAATTTGGCAAATAGACATCATGCATGTTCCACAATTTGGAAGATGGCAGTACATGCATGTCTCCATTGACACATTCTCGCAGTTCATCTTGGCCATGGCTCAGAAGGGAGAAACTGTGACCCATATAGAGCAACATCTCTTGTCAAGCTTCACAACCATGGGTAAACCAGGCCACTTGAAGACAGACAACGCACCAGCTTATAGTTCCAAACAGCTAGCCACATTTCTAGCCACTTGGGACGTTAAGCACACATTTGGTATTCCGTACAATCCCCAAGGACAAGCCATTGTCGAACGGGTGAACCGGACGCTAAAGTTCTACATCAAAAAACAAACAGAAAGGGAGGAGATAGTCCCCCCCCCCAAGAGCCAAGGACAGGCACAGCAATGCCTACACAAGTTTTTATTCACATACAATCACTTAAATATTTTTGCTGACTGCACTCCACAGGAGAAGCATTTCCAATGCTGGGAAACTCTCCCACACCCCATGGTTCGATTCAGAGTGCCGCCAGACCCCTCTGGGAAGGGTCCGGCACCCCTGATAACCTGGGGGAGATGGTATGCAGCGATTATGTCTCCTACAGGTACCATCTGGATTCAGGCCCACTGTGTGAAGCCATACTTCGAGCCGCATGGCATGGAACCGAGTGACCCCGGATCCGCTGCCAGAGATGGGAGAGATCAACCTGACGAGAGGACCCAGGTTGAGGAGGTGATAACAATTGAGACCAGACCCGAGAATAACCTGGGGGATGGTCAAGACCTTGTGTGATGACGCCCTGTCCATCCTGAGAGAGGAAAACACTGAGCCCACTCCGCAGAACATGGTGGCCACAGTGTTAGCTCAAATCACCTACAATTCTCTGATGATTGTCTTGATCTTTTCTCTGCTTATGGGGGGAGGGGTTCAAGTTACCTATGGGGACTTGATGCCTGGCAGAGACCTAACCACCCAGCTCCAGTACAACATATGGGAAAGACTGGCAGAACTTGTCAACCAGTCGAACTTTTGCTTCAAACAGACCACGGACTCTGCTTCACTTTTGAGTACATGCCTTATTCCGGTCTGCCGTGCTCCAGGTGAACAGGCCAAGGACATTGAATAGTTGCTTAAATGAGCATTTGGACTTCATCACCGAATCACGTACGTGACTTACATGTCCTGGGGAACTCAGGTAACCAAGAATTTGCCCCTGATGCGCTCACTCTATACACTGCCCGAGTGGCAATCAGCCCAAACACGCCCTGTGCCAAAATGACCGGCTGCTCCACAGCCAAAGGGCCACACCACCGTTGCCTGAGCCACAGGAAAGAGACCTGGAAATGTAACCACCCGGAGACTATTAATTATGTGTATGCTAACATTACTTTGCCCTCAGGATGGTTTTTCACTTGTAACCAATGGACCTGGAACTACATACCCACCAATATGTCAGATTCAGACTCATACTGTTGTATCAGTCGCTTAACACTGGTACTCCCCGAAAGGGAAATGGTCACCCCACACTCAGTCACCCCAAGGCCAGCACGGCCCGTACGAGTGGTCCAGCTAGATGAGACATGCGGCAGTGACATCACAGTGCTCAGTAAAGCAGAGTAGTCTCATTAGCAGTCAACATTTAAGGGGTGCCTGGACTCGCAGTGGGGAATGTGTGCAGGATTGGCCAGCTGGTGTGCGCACTAGCTAAAGCCATCAACCGCACCTCATCAGCCATTGCCATGCTTAACCGAGAGCAGGCTGAATTGAGATACGCAGTTTTGGATAACTGAGCAGCCATTGACTATTTGCTGCTCCTACACCACTTTGGTTGTGAAACCATTCATGACATGTGTTGTTTTATCCTCACTGACAACTCTCGCAAGGTCCAGAGTCAAATCACCAACCTTACACCATTACACAATGCTCAAAGTTATCGCTGGCATTGTGGTAGTGGGAATTATGCTTTGCTGTTTTGCACAATGCATTTCTTCCCATCCTAAAAGATAGAATTAATAGGCACATAGAAGAGAAGGCGCTGCTAAAGGAGAGCCAACATGGCTTTTGCAAGGGCAAATCATGCCTCACTAATCTGTTGGAATTTTTTGAGAGTGTCAACAAGCATGTGGATAAGGGGGATCCAGTTGACATTGTTTATCTGGACTTTCAGAAGGCTTTTGACAAGGTCCCACACCAAAGGCTCTTGAATAAACTTACCAGTCATGGAATAAAGGGACAGGTCTTGTCCTGGATCAGCAACTGGCTAAGGGACAGGAAACAGAGGGTAGCACTAAATGGACACTTCTCCAAGTGGAGGGAAGTAAAGAGTGGGGTTCCCCAAGGTTCAGTACTGGGACCCATGCTTTTCAACCTCTTCATAAATGATCTAGAGGTAGGAGTAAAAAGCAAGGTAGCCAAATTTGCTGACGACACTAAATTATACAGGGTAGTGAAAACTGTGAGAGATTGTGAGGAGCTCCAGAGGGATCTCTCGACACTGGGGGAGTGGGCAAAACAGTGGCAAATGAGTTTCAACATTAGTAAGTGCAGAGTGATGCATGTTGGGGCAAAGAACCCCAATTACATTTATAAGCTGATGGGGTCTGAACTCTCTGCGACAAACCAGGAAAGGGACCTTGGTGTCCTGGTGGACAACTCAATGAAGGTGTCAACCCAGTGTGCCTCAGCAGTGAAAAAAGCAAACTCAATGCTAGGGATCATTAGGAAGGGTATAGAAAATAAGTCAGCAAGTGTCATTTTGCCTCTTTATAAATCTATGGTGAGGCCCCATCTGGAATACTGTGTACAGTTCTGGTCGCCATACCTCCAGAAGGATATTATGGAGCTGGAAAAAGTGCAGAGGAGGGCAACCAGAATGATTAGGGGACTGGAACACTTTCCTTACCATCTGAGGCTGCAACGGTTGGGCCTCTTCACTCTTGAACGACGACGTCTAAGAGGTGACCTGATTGAAGTTTATAAAATCATGCACGGTGTGGACAAAGTAGATAGGGAAAAACTGTTTTCCCTATCGCATAATACTAGAACTAGGGGACACTCCATGAAACTTTTGGGTGCTAGTTCTCAAACAAATAAGAGAAAGTACTTTTTCACCCAGAGGATTACTGGTCTATGGAACTCCCTGCCAGAAGAAGTGGTGACAGCTGTCAGTCTTGACAGCTTTAAGAAAGGATTAGACAAGTTCATGGAGGAGAAGAGTATCAATGGCTATAATTATGGATACTTAAGGACAACCTCCGGGTTGGAGAGATAGGCAGGATATCTCTCAATATCATTTCCAGGGAATCCTAAGCAGGTGAAGGCATCTGCTTGGGAATACCCTGAAGGAAATGGTGAGCCACTGTGTGAGACAGAATGCTGGACTGGATGGGCTGTGGCCTGTTCCAGCAAGGCTGTTCTTATGTTCTTATGTTCTTATGTTCCCTTTTGTCAATGTGTACCTCATGGCGGAAATCCCGAGAGGTCCTTACACCAAGACAGATCATGCCGTACATCTACCGAGCTCTCAGCCAGGCTGATTTAAATGATAAAACAGCGGGGAATGTGGGTTGCCCGCGTTCATGAATTGGCCTTAACCTTTCCCGATGGGTGCGCTCAGTTAGCACACAGGCCGAGTACCAACTGTGCTTTGATGGAAAGGCAGTTGGGGTACGGGCTATAGTTGGGGGCAATTTATATTGCCTTGGCTGGAAGCTCGAAGAGAAGTAGGGCAAATGTCACAAGGTGACAGACACAAGTCAATGCACAGATACCTAACCCAGGTAACGCACAATATCTAACTCACGTCTGCGGACTTTGTTGGGCAAACAAGCTGCGCTGGACAAGTTAATTAACTTTAGTTGCCCAGAGTCAATATAGCCAAGACTCTGAGATTAAGGCGAGAACAATGTGTTTCACCAACCCGGTTAATCAGTTCCTCAGCGGAGGTCCAGGGTACTCAGTAACTTCCGACTAACTTCCAAGGGCTGACGAATGTAACTTGGTCAGTGAAATGCCATGTATGCAAAAGCCTTCTGTAACAAGGTCATGTGCGCCTTAGGCAAGGAACCCTCAAGGCAGGGTAATAAATACATCCACCCAAGACAGGTCGGGACTGGACTTTCACCGCCCATTTGTCTCACATGCCTTCCCTTGCGGCCAGTCACTCCGAACCTCCGTGGGCCATTACCACCTCAGGTGACCCCCTCCATGGGCCATTGCAACATCTACTCATCAGTTTGAAGTATCTCATTTTAAATTCATTCATCCTACATTAAGAAAGTACTACTTATATTTATGTATACCTTATATAACATAACACTTACGTCCATAAATTTATTTATTTTATCACCAAATTTACTGATATGCAAAATGTACACCCACTACATTCAAAGCATGTACCCCACATAAAATAGAACATCTACCCCACAGACAATTTAAAAAAATCTCCCTCACCCCTTTACCTCCTCTACGAAGAGGTCGCTTCTGAAGTTCAAAGAAGTTCGGAGAAAGGGGGGCACTAGACATGCAAACTATTCTTATCTTGAACATCTCCCACCTAATTTTCCTTTTCAGTTGCCTTCCCTGGACTCCCACCCTTAGCACCTTGAGCCCTATCATCCGTATCTTGTGTTCCATTATCTGTCGCTATAATCAGAGCATTTTTGAGGTCTCTCCACTCCTGTGTATCATTTTCAATAAGTTTTGCTTCCACCAAGGTGCCCAAAACATGTAAATCATCCTTTATCAAAAAGGATCTGCCCAAATTCAAGAATCTCAATTGCTTTGAGAATCTCCAATTGTACAGGATTCCCTTCTCCCGCAATTTTTTTTGTGTGGCTTCATTTGGAACCTCCAAATGCGCTCTTCCACCGCCAACCATTATATACTCCAATATTCTCCCCAGATTAATTTTATCTTGATTTCACTGCACAGCACAAGTCAAAGGGAAGAATAGCTTTTTCATTACAATCCAGAATATAGGATCTTGCCTTTTAAGAGGTAATTTATTTCAATTTAATTTCCTATGATAGTCAAGTGATTCACAAGTTGTTGCAACAAAGGCTTTTGGAATGAGAACTGCCTAATATTCAAGATGGGTTTCCAGGGGGCATGGCTAAGATGCCAATGGAGTAACATTGGAATAGTTAGCTTGCGCTGTTAAAGAGGTTATGAAAGAGATTTATTACTTTTAAAACCGTCTCAAACTTTGGGGGAAAAGAGGTCTGTCCACCCTGAATTAATGAAGAACATTTTGAGGATTTGAAGCCTGTGGAGCGGCAGCGCTGGGTGAGATAAGCGGCGGTGGCGGTGGCCGAGGGCTGAGCCGGATGCGCCGAGGATCGAGCCAGATGCGCCGCGGATGGGCGAAATTTCCTTGAGAAAGAGGGCTCTTAAAAGAGAATAAAGGTGGACAGGTAAATACGTGGCAGTTACGGGATCTCCGAAGCGAAAGAGCGGGGAGAATCCACGACGGAAAGGCAAGTGAAGAGAGTGTGTGTGTCTGTAAAGCTGTGAGAAGGAAGGATAAGGCTCTGCAATGGCAGCGGAATGGAAAGCGAAAGTTAACTGAAGTTAAAGAAGGGGACGCTGAAGAAGGCTTCTGTGAGTTGGGAAGCAAGAGTGGGATATTGGAGAATTAAGAAGCCTGGAGAGGAGAGAAAGGGCAGAAAGGAGGTAAAGGATTAAACCTGAAAGATATTGGTCAGAGCTCCAGAGAACGGGTGGAGCAGAAGAAAAAGGGAGAGAGGCTGGTTTCAGCCTCGGTGATTTTAAGTCTGCGCCATTTGGAGGGGACCTTCGGACCTCCTATTTCAAAGGTTTGGAGTCCCTATCTTCGATCTGCCTGGGTTAGGGACTTTCTATGGTACATTTCTGTGGAATACTAGAATTTGGCTGTGTATTTTGGAAGGTGGAATCGTTATTTTGAACTCTGTTGATGCCTGTTACTTGGAATACAAAGGAAGTGGTGGTTCCACTGTGAAAGTTATAGCTTCCCTCCTCCCTTAGTTTGTGGATACGCTGTTGCTGTTTTCGTTGGGAGCAAGGAGTTTATTAAAGCGGTTTGATAGTATTGGAACACAGGAGCAGCCCTAAGGAGAAGGATCATTTCGAGACAAAAGGTTTGACGTTTTGAAGCTATGGTTTGGTATTATTATGGAGGACTGTGCTGTGCTTTGAAGCCTTTTATTCCTTTCATTCCTTTGGATATACAGATTAAAATTGGACTGGCAGACGTTGTTTTACAAGTGGATTATAAAACTGAGGAATAGCAATTGATATCGATTGGATTACAATACGATTGGCTCCTCCTTTTGGATCTATTTTTGGAGTTGGAAAAGCTGGAATTTACCTGGGAAAAGAAACCGGTGGGTAGGAAAACGGTGCATCTTTTGAGTGCACTGTTTGAAAACCTATCAGAAGAAATGGATAAGAGAAAGGAGGAGGAGGTGGTTAGGCCGAAAAAGTTGGATTCAAAAAAGGAAGAGAAGAAGGATGAAAAGAAAGAGAAGTCTGCATCCACGGAGTCAACAGTAACAGGAGGGACAGAAGCTGACTCATTTGACCAATTGCAAATAATGGTGGAGTTGGGGAAACTGATGAAAAAAAATAGATAAAATGGAGGAGGAAATGTAAAGGGGTTTCGTGAAATGAAGGAAGTGAGGGGGAGAGATAAGGAAGAGTTAATGGGGTGTCATAAAAAGCTTGCTTCACAGTTAACTGAGTTAACTATAAAGGTGGATGCTAACTATGAGAGGATGGATAAAGTTTTGAATGTAGTGTAAAATGATGTGAAATTGATGCAAGATGACATGAGAGGGCTTCATGAGGAACAAAAAGAGGTTAAATTAAAAATATAGTCAAGGGAAAAAATTAGATATGGTTGAAGAGGTGATGAGAAAACAGAACGTGGTGATACGCAATTTGGTGGAGAAAACGCCAGATAAGCTGAAAGAAAGAATTGTGGATTGGCTAAATAGTTTGAACATGGGGATACATTTTGTAAATGAAGATATTATCAGCTGTTTTAGATTGGGGTCAAGAAGGGGGGGAAAGGAAATAGAAATGTATTAGTAAAATTCGTAAATTGGGCGGAGAAATTAAAGGTGATGGCTTTTATAAAACAGGTTGGATCTGGCGTTTTAAAAATTGATGGATGCGAGATTGAGGTATACAATGACATATCTGTTGATTAACGAGTGTGGAGGTTTAAGATGAAACCTGTGACAAAAATCCTCAGGGAGTGATCTATCGATTATCATTGGAAGTTTCCCAAACAACTTAGATTTTTTTTTGAAAAAAATTCATGTGTTGGAGGATGAAATGGATTATTTAGATTATCTGTGTCAGATTGGTCTGGTCAAAATGTCATCTCGAGAATGGAGGGGATTAAGGAAAGCGCTGGTGGAATCGGGGGGATTGCGGAGAGATTACGCAGGTGAATCGGAGAGGGGGGCAACAGGAGGAGAAGAGGTGGAAAAGGAGGTGCAGGTGGTTGCAGAGGATGGGTGAGACGGATTAATTTGAAATAGAGTCTGCTTAGTAATAGTAATAATTTTATAACACTAGTAGATACAGCGTTAGAGCTACAGATAAGATGCATTCTTTTACACGTTCCCCCCTCCCCGCTTTGATAGTCAAGGGCCACTTTTTGAAAGAAGGGTGGGGAGGGCCGATGTGATTGTTTTTTGTGTGGTTAGTTTAGATGTTAAATGTAATTTTTTTTAGTTGTAGTCTGATAGATAATGTATATGTGGTGGAGGAAAAGACACAAATAGGAGTCTGCGATTGTCAGAAAGAAAGGAGAGTAAGGCATAGGTCTGAAGAATATTAAAGTATTGACCTGGAATGTGAAAGGTACCGGCTGTCAAGTTAAGAGGAAGAGGTTAGAATCCGCCCTGAGGAAGGATAGACCAGATATAGTCTTTCTTCAGGAAACCCATCAAAAATCAGAAGATACTAACAGGCTTTTTTTTTGGGATGGATGCAGGTATATGAAAAATCATATGGAACATCAAAAGCGAGGGATGTGGCAGTCCTGATTTCAAGGAGACTTGGCTTTGAGATGATAAAAAGTATTACAGACCCAGAAGGTAGATATGTGATTATAATTGGGAAAATAGATGATGAAGAGATAACATTAGTAAACATATATGCCCCAAACGATCATCAGCAAACATTTTTTAAATAAAGTACTTGGTATTTTAGAAAAAGAGAGAACATCAAAAATGATAGTTGCTGGAGATTTTAACTTAATACGGGTACCAGAGGACTGTATGAATTTATCAAGAGCTGGGAGAACAGCTGGTATGAAGATTTTGGATAAATGGATGAAGACATTAGGTCTGAAGGATAGCTGGGGGGAGATCAAGGGATCAGAGAGGGCATACACATATTTTTCACAGGTCCACAATACATATTCTAGAATAGATTATATTTTGGTTTCGGAAAATTTGATTAAAGACTTAGAACATGCGGAGATTGGGATATTTAAAGAATCGGACCATGCAAAATTTTGGGTGGAATTAAAAATTGATAGAGGGGAAAAAATATAAGAGAAATTGGAGATATGATGAAAAATTGTTCCACGATCAAAAGTGTAAGGAACAAATAATTGAGAAGTGGAATGAGTGTTGGGATTGGAATGATACAGGTGAGGTGGATTACAATGTAGTTTGGGATGCCATGAAGTCGGTTTTTAGAGGGGAATGTATCAAACTGGCCTCAATTAAGAACAAGCATTTTAGAGATAAGCAACATGAAATGGAGAATGAGATTAAACGGTTATTAGAAGAGCATGTAAAGACTAAAAGAAAAGAGGTTTTTGAGAAAATGCAAAGATTAAAGAATGAATTGGTAGGGAAAGATATACAAAAAGTGAAAAAAGACGGTGTATTTGAAGAGAGAATATTTTGAATATAATAATAGAAATTCGAAGCTGTTGGCAAGAGCTGCTAAAGATAAAAGGAACAAAAGAGAGATGGTGATTTTGGTTGATGTAAGTGGTAGGAGATGTAATAAGACTAAGGACAAGATCTTGATAGTAAAAGATTTCTATCAGGAATTGTATACCAAAAGGGAGGTTAATATATTGAAAAGTTGAGAGAACAATTGAAGAAGCGAATGCAAAAACACCTAAGCTTAGAACATAAAAATAGAATGGAAGAAAAAATCACGGAAAAAGAGGTAAAAGATATGATAGCCAATTTGAGGACAGGCAAATCACCTGGGGATGATGGTTTGACAGCGGAATTTTATAAGGAGTTTAAAGAGTGTGTGGTGCCAAGATTGGTGAAGCTATTAATTTTATAATAGATGGGGGGAAGTTACCAACTTCATGGTACAGAACTATAATTGTGTTATTGCCGAAACCTGGAAAGGACCCAGAAAAGGTGGAATCTTATAGGCCAATCTCTCTGATAAATCAGGACGCTAAGATTTTTACAGCGATAGTGGCAAATAGATTGAATAGTTTTATGACAAATTATATAAACGAGGATCAAGCTGGATTTTTGAAAGGAAGGCATATGACGGATTTGACAAGGAGGGTATTGGACATACTAGATACAGTAGGATCTACCAAACAGAAAGTGGGTATATTATCATTAGACATATTTAAAGCTTTTGATTCGTTACAATGGGTGACAATTAAGGAGATTATTAGATCTTACAGATTTGGGGATAGATTTTGCAATTTAATTGGACAAGTATATCAATTTGGATTTGCTAAAGTCAAGGTAAATGATGAATTTACAGAAGAAATTAGATTGGAGGCAGGGACAAGACAGGGGTGCCCATTGTCTCCAATATTGTTTATTATGGCAATGGAATTGTTAGCAGATGCTATAAGAGGGGACAATACGATAAAAGGGGTTTTAGATAATAAGATAAGTCTCTACGCTGATGACCGTTTGGTGGTTATGAAACATCCCGGAAAGGCATTGGAAAAAATAAAAGAGCATTTAATGGATTTTGAGGACATAACAGGACTGAGAATAAATTGGGATAAATCTGAAATGATATTTTGTAATGTAGATAAAGAGGAACAGGAGAGAGTAAGAGATAAGTATAAGTTACAGGTTAAAAAATCTTTGAGATATTTAGGTGTAAATATTTCAAACAATTTGGAAGAGCTTAAAAAATTGAATTACGAGATACAAAAAAAAAAGGAAATTAAAGAGAAAATAGAGCAATTTAAAAAGATTAGGCTATCCTGGTTTGGCAGGATAGCATTAAGTAAGATGCTGCTGCTGCCGAAAATCAGTTTTTTATTTGATGTGTTACCCATGAAAGATAAAGAGATTAAAGACTTTCAAAATATAATAAATAATTATTGTAATGGGGGGGGAAACCTCTAATAGCAAAGATTTTTTGGTACTTATCGCAAAAGGAGGGAGGATTGGGGATACCAAATTTGAGAATTTATTATAGAGCTTTTCAAATTAAGAATATTATGAAAATTTTAGCAAGAGAAAGGGTAATATGGGAAGATTTGGAAATGAAGGAAATTGATTATGTAGGTAGAGGAGTATTTCTGGATAGCAGCGATAGAAAAATAGTAGTTAAAAATAAGATGTTGAAGACGATGTGAGGGGTATGGGAAAAGGTTAAAAAGTAATTAAGTCCTGATGTGTCTCTAATAATTGAAATGGAGGATCTTAAAAGTTTTCCAATAAAATTAAATAAAAGGGGGAAAGAAGTATTATTAAGAAATAATGTTTACCTGTTGAAAGACTGGATAAGAGAGTGTAAGGATGGAGGGAGAAAAGCGGAAATTTATAAGCAGTTAAATCTGAATTGGTTCCAGATAGCATTGATTGATAAATGGAATGAAAAATATAAGGAGCAATTAAGTTTAAAGAGAAAAAAACTGAATTTGAGGAATTGTTAATAAAGATAAGAAAAGGAGATATGGGATTAAAGGGCATGGTCAGCAAACTATATAAAATATTAAATAAGGAAGGCAACCCACAAGAAACATTGAAATCGTGTTGGGAACGAGATTTGAATATAAAGATACCTGAGAAAAGTTGGAAAAATAAATGGAGAAAGAGGTATATGAAAACAATGTCTGTCAGAATAAAGGAGCATAATTACAAGATGTTATGGAAATGGTATTTGACGCCAGAGAAGCTATTTCAAATAGATAATACCAAAAGTAAAAATTGTTGGAGATGTAAAAATACCCTGGGAACATATGAACATATGTGGTGGGAATGTAAAGTGGTAAATGATTTCTGGGGAAAAATTGAGAAGGAAATAAGTGAAATTATGGGGATGAAATGCATGCTAGATATAAGAATGGTGCTGCTAACAGATGTTGACAAAGTAAATTTGAATGAGGATAAAAAGGAATTACTGTCTTTAATGCTGATAATTGGTAGAATGTGTATTGCAAGAAATTGGAAATCAGATGGAATACTGAGGATAGAAGAGTGGTATAAAGAGACGTGGGATTTTGCACTGAATGATAAATTAACATGGGAAATAAATAAATATAAAGGCAGAGTTAAGGAAAATAGATTTTGGAAAATATGGCGATTGTTTGTTGATCATTCATTGAAGGGAGAGCATGGGGATAGCCGGGCACCGGAACAAATATATTTTTGGAAACAGTAAGATAAATTTTAAAAAATGTGACATTCCGCGGACTCATTTATAGGCATAGGCACATAGGGTGTTTATTGTAACTGTATCTTGTTTAATGAATTTTATTTCTTTTTTTTCTTTTGTATTCTGATTTGATTTTTTCTCTTTAAAAAAATGATAGATTATAGTGGACTTGATTATCACAGCAATGATGAGAATATTTTTGGAAATGGAAAATTAGGAAGAAGATTGGCTGTAATAATTAAAGTGATTGAAGTCTAAAATAAAGTGTTGAACTATATGCTAACTGGAAGAAGTTATAATGAAAGTGTATTTTTTTGATTTAGTGTTTTAGTGGCAAATTTAAATGTATGTTGATTATTAAGTGTTTTTTTTATTGTTGTCTTTGAATTTTGTATTATCGTTCTTTTTTAAAAATTAATAAAAATTTATTATTAAAAAAAGATGGGTTTCCAAAAGGAAGAGGCACTTGAAATCATACTGTAAAACTTTCTCTGGCTACTGGAGCACACCAGAGAATTTCAGAAGATCAGCCTGTGCTTTATAGACCAAAACAATGCCTTTGATCATTAGGATCATGAGAAATTATGGGTTAATTGCATGGAAAAGAGGCATTTTCACCCTTTTAAGCAAAGCAAAGCAAAGCAAAGCACTTCTATACCGCCTCATAGCACTTAGTGCACTCTTGGGCGGTTCATTAGCATTTTGCCCCAACATGCTGGTTAAACCAGGAATTTGCCAGGCAGTAGGCAGGCTTAGAGCCAATTAGCTCCGAAGAAGCTGAGGGCCCAAAGCCAGCAAACCAAGGAAATACTTCAAGCAGTTTAAGGCTGCTGGCAAAACAAACTCCTTTGATCACAGAGACTGTTGCAAATCTGTTTTTATAACTGGATCAAATAAATATAAACCTGGAAAAGGTAAAATCAGCTTTAAATTCTCTCACTGGCAGGATAGTCACAGATGAGCCTGAAGCAAGGACACAGGGGGGAAAAACACTATCATCCCTGTGCAGCACAGTAAAACACCAAATATACTGAAAGGTAAAGTCTGCCAGGAAACGTTCTATGTAGACTCAAGGCAACCTCTTGGAAAAAACATCTGGCAAAAATACTTGCAGATTGCAGCAAGGGAAGGTGGCTTTGTCAATCAGTAATTTAAGAGTAAATGAGGGTAGATGGAACTATAGAGGAGCCGTGGAATGCTCCCTCAGCCAGATCCTGGACACGAGCTGTTTTAAACTGGGGATCACAAATGTTATGTGGTTTATATGCCTGAACTTCCTCAAAAGGCTAGTTATCTCCTCTACCTTGAAAAGTCTTCCCTCGTTACTCATGAGTAAGCAGGACTACCTGAGAAATTTTTAAATCTTCCACACGAGAATCTTTGAGGACACCAAATGCATACCCTTGTGTAAGATAAGAACTCTCAAATTCAAACCAAGAGTCACAGCACTTGGGTCCCCCGATGGATGGAGGAAGGATGGAGGAAGTCCCATCATCTCAAAATGCCCTCCAAAAGAAGTGCTCCTGGTAGAAAAAGGGCATAAACTCTCTCAGTTGTCTCACTGGATCAAAGACAAACAAGCAGGAGCTGTTAACCCAGCAGCAAAAAATCAAGAACAAACCTAGGTGAATACACCAGAGCTCCAAGCCTGTCTCCAATCCAGCCTTCAAAAATAGCCTGTTCTCTGGGTGGAGAGAATAAAGTAGATATAGCTCTGTTCTCTGGTACTCTAGGGGACAGATCAATCTCATTTGACTCAATGCCACCCCTTGAATCTTCTCTCTGCTCCTCAATGGAAGCATGTCTGAAAAGAGCTGAAATTACCCAAATCCATCATGATGGAAAGATAGAGGCAAATAAGCAGGAGGTAGACTACGAGTTGCAGCCATGGGTACTCCACAGCATTATTTCCTCTCAAAGTACTCAAAACTAAAAAACTACTAAATTCTTGGCACAGGAGATCTTAGAGATGGGAATTTTGTTACCTAAAGCATTCCAAAAGAACCCCAAGGGTCCCTACAGACAAAGTAAGAGTCCCCTCATGCTCCAAATCCAGGAATCCTTCCATGAGCAATGAAGAGAAGCCATGACAGACAGACATTGCGTCAACTCTTTCTCCAGCACGTGTGGCACTGTGCAATGCAAAACAGGGGCTTCATCAGTCCCCAATGGAAGAAGTACCACAGGAGGAATATAGGATTATAAGCAAGAGCGAGAACCAAGAAACAGAGGCTTTTCTCTACCCTCTGCCAACAGATACAACTACTTCGGCTTGACTACCACCAGAAAAGCGCCTTAACCCTGCAGCCCATCTTGAAATTATATCATGGAATATTGGACAGTTGGAATCATTATCTTTCAAACTGTCCAGAAATCCCCTTCTTGCAAAGGGATTATGACACAATAATTCTCCAAGAAACCTGGTTATCTGAGGTCTTGCAGCTGGATGGATATTCCTGTTTCATACTGGAAGCAACTGCCCAGGAAGACTAAAATGAAGTCTGGGAATCTACATTTCAACCACTTTAAAATTGAAAAGTATGGCGCTTATTCTGCTGGACAAATTGGCTATGGCAGTGCTACTTGCAGGAGAAGGAATTAAGCTGTTACTCTTAAACATTTACATCCCCCCCCCCAGAAACAGAAAACAGGATATTCAAGCAAATTGGTCACCTGTTGAAAACTACGTTGTCTCATTATCCTTGGAATACCCAGCTGCATTGCTATTAATTGTAGGTGACCTGAATGCCTGTATGGGCCCAGATGATTCAACCATGGAAGCCAAATTTAAGCTAACTCCAGAGGAGATTCAAGCAGAAGATGGAGATGAAAATGCTTGCTCCCTTTATATCTTCGAAGATCCAGGGTCAAACTTTGCAGGCTTATGCTTAGCCAAATTGACTCTCAAGCTTGACCGCCATATTCTAAATAGTTCCCCCTCTTTTAGTGATTTTCCAGCAAAACCCACCTTTCTGGCCAGGAAAAGAACCAGCACTATAGTCTACATGCTGACATGTGGAGCCTTGCTACCCCTCATAAAGCAGTTCTCTGTTCTGCCCTATCTAGATGGTGACTATCCCCCTTTGTAGCTGTATTGCCTTCAGAAACATCTAAATCCATTTAAAAGTAAATTATGATATACAGGTTACTCCTAGTGAACAACCAGAATGACGAGCTAAATGTCCTCTTTTACAACAGAAAATCAATGAATTATTGGCCTCTGAGAACCTTCAAATGCTTTGTGTAACTTTCGTAGATATAAACCCAAAGCCACATGGCACTGAATATGTATGACTACCTTATGCAGAAGTTAAAACCCCTTTGAACCTGTCCCAAAAAAAACAAGAACACAAAATCAGGTAAAACGTCTAAACCCTTATTTGATGGAGAGTGTAAGGGTGCAAAAAGGACTCTGAGTAAAGCTTATTTCTGCTTTAACAATGCACAGGGAGCAAAAATACAAGAAAAATTACCCTTCTCAAATCAGCTACAAAAGATTACAAACTGTTGATCACCCGTAAAAAGAAGGAACACTTCAATGACATCTGGAGAATGCTTACCCAGGCAGCAAAAGAAAAAAAATCATCACTCTTTTGGAAATCAATTTCCAGCAGAATAAAATGGGAAAGCTCTTCTCTGGATGTTCACATCCCTCCTAACTAATGGGTCCTCTTCTTCCAGCAAATGTATGAAGATACCTTCTACAGACCTTCAACAGCAAACCATCAAGATCTCCCTAGCTGGCCTCCTGTAACTACTCTGGAATTCAAATTTCATATAAACTGCTTTAAAAGTGACAAAGCTCCTGGACTAGATAGTATCTCCCCGGAACTCCTAAAAGCCAACATTGACTGGTGGGCCACTTTCCTGGCATCCTTTTTCACATTTGTTGACAGGACTGGGTCAGAATATAGCTATTGTAGTACTCTTCGATTAAAAAGTCAATAAAAAGGGCCCAGCAAAGTACAAGCCCATGAGTCTTTTAAGCATCATCAGCAAACTTTATGCAATGCACCTACTTATTAAACTGCAAAACGGGATGTTAGTGGAGGACCTTCTAGTGGAGGAACAGGCAGGGTTTCATAAAGGAAGATCCACCACAGACCACTGTATTGTGCTACAATAGCTGGTAGAAAAGTATAGAGGCAAAGACACAACTTCCC
Organism: Bradypodion pumilum; assembly: GCA_035047305.1. Lineage (NCBI taxonomy): Eukaryota > Metazoa > Chordata > Lepidosauria > Squamata > Chamaeleonidae > Bradypodion > Bradypodion pumilum. The sequence continues at coordinate 124,589,937 of JAWDJD010000005.1, read as the reverse complement.
TATATGCAGCCTTTGTTGACCTGAAGGCAGCTTTAGACTCCATCTCTCGTGCAAGACTTTGGGAAAGACTGAAGCTTACAACCATCAACCGGCGTCTCCTATTCCTGATTCAAACTCTTCATGAGCAAACATCTCTGACAGTCAGATGCAACAGACAAGGTCAACTCACAGATGAAATAAGGACTCAAAAGGGAGTGAGGCAAGGAAGTCTCATGGCCCCCCTTCTGTTTACCTTGTACCTCAATGATTTAGTTTCTACTCTGCATAAACCCGAGCATCATCTTCCAAAGCTAGTCAGTCATCACATTTCAGTCCTCCTATATGCTGATAATTCTGTCCTACTTTCTAGAACTCCAGTAGGAATAAGAAGGTCCTTAAATTGTCTAGCCCAATTTTGCACCAAAGATTAATTACTCATAAATCATCCAAAAACTAAAGTAATGGTCTTTGGAAAACATCAAAAAATTAGGTCCTGGACAGTTATAAAGTGGAACAAGTGAAGAAATACAAGTATCTGGGAGTGGTATTTCAAGGCTCTGGCTTTAGGGCAGCTCACTGCTTCTATGCTGCAGAACAAGGAGGAAAATCTGCCTATAACATCCTAAGGTTTTACCACACCAGAGGAGATCACTCTACATTTGTTGCATTGAAATTGTTCTGACTGGCACAACTGCTGTATGGATCATGTCTTGGGCTTCCAAAATCCAGCCTCAAAACCCTAGAGCAAGTACAATCTAAATTCTTAAGAGCTGTACTCCAAATGCCTAGCTGCGTTGTGAATGCCATGCTACGCCTTGATACTGGCATGATCAGAGTAGAAACCAGGTTCTGATTTATGTCCCTGTAACTCGTGGCTTAAAGCAATTTTAAACCAACAAGGTCCTCTCCCCTTGATTCCTCAAGACTCCTTCCAATCTAGCTGGCTCCAAGCAGTTGGGAATAAATTGGCAACTCTGGGATTCTCTCCAAACAATCTAAGTAGACCGGGACTGGCCCAGGCTAAGCAAACTCTCAAACAAAGAACTGAAGATATTAAGAGGCAGAAAGACCTAGCTAAATCTCCTGCTTTTCTCTCACTACCAGCCATAAGATACACTCTAACATCAGCTACCTACCTGTCATCAATTGATATTCACAAGTACTGTATAGAAGAGCCTTCATTTTAGCCAGATGTCAAGCCTTGCCCTCAGCAATTTTGATGGGCAAATATAAAAGAAATCCTTACAAAGAAAGACTCTGCTCCTGTATGTTAAATGAAGTGGAGTCTATGGAGCACATTTTTCTCCAGTGCCCACTATATGACTCAGCTAGGATAAAATTCTTAGGCCCCCCTCCCAGAAGCATGGACCTCTAAAATAGATGCAGAGCATGTCAGGGAATTTTTAATGGATAGAAAACCTCAGGTTTCCTTACAGATGGTGAAGTTCTGTGCTCTTGTGGTCCAGATGCATCGAAAATAATAGACACCCACCACCTTCCTTTTAAAACATTTTTTCTTATTTTTAAATATTTACATAAATATTGTAATCATTTTAAATTGCAGACTAGACTGCTCTCAGGAACTGAATTTTATCTCTGAGAATTATCTAGGTACTCCTCAGATGGTTCTAGAGCCTCCTAAAGACATGACCTTTTATATATTTTTAATATCTATAGTTGTATGCTATTCCTCTTTAAGTGAGAGTTTTTTCTGGTCTGTGACTGTACAGATCTAATCTAATATAATTTAATCTCACACATTTTTGGTGCATTTTCAGAAGTGGTGGCTGAAGTAAGGGCTGAAGTAGTGGTGGTCAGAGTAAGGGCACTGTGGGCCAAGTCTGGCCCACGGGCCGTAGGTTGCGAATCCCTGGTTTATACTGTATCCTCTACTTCTGCATTCCATTTATCTATGATAATTTTGATTACTCTCTAATAAAATCAAGAAGAAGATCTCTAAAAGGCAGCCTAAAATATTGTAAATCAATACATGGGGAAAAAAAGAATGTAATTATTATAGAATTTTTAGAGAAACAAAATTGGCAAACCCTCTTTCTATAGAGATCACCTCTTGACTGTACTTACTCTTAGGAAAAAAACACTCTTTAGAAATATTGAGCTTCAAAATAAGGATACACTGGCCAATTAGCATTGCTGATGCTACATGCAGCTTATTGTGATGGCTAGTGTTATTTTCCTTTAGAACACAGGCTGCATTTATAAAAAGCTGCCCATTATTGAAATCTATTCTGGAATTCTTCCAAGCCATAAAGTTATGTGGGGGTAAGGAGCTTGTAAAGTGATTCAGTATAGTAATACCTCACATAATGAGCATCTTGCTTAGCGAGTAACTCACTTAACTAGCAGGATTTTTTCCAAAAGGTCAGCCTTGTTGAACAAGCAAAAACACGCTTAACGAGAACAGTTCTCTCACCTGCCCTGGCAAATAAAGGCAGGAGAGATCTTGCGTTCCAGTCTTTGGAATAAGACCTCAGGCACTAGCCCTGATGGAGAGGTTTCTCTTCAATGAGTTGGTCTCCCCTCCTGTTTCCCCCTAGTGTGAGGGAGAGAAGGGTATCAATGACTATAATTATGGATAACTAAAGACAACTATACCGATGCATAATACACAATCTAAACTATTAGATTGGCTAATACGCCACCGGCTCCCGGGAGTGGAGACAGGTGGGAGAGCCACCGCCCCCCCCCCACAGCTGACTTCGCTCTCTGGGCCAGCCCACCCAGAGAGCAGAAAAAGGGGAGACGCCGCCGTTGCGGAGAGGGACTCCCTGTCTCACCCGGGAGCCCACGCCACCGGATCCCGGGAGTGGAGACAGGTGGGAGAGCCATGCCCCCCCCACAGCTGACTTCGCTCTCTGGGCCGGCCCACCCAGAGAGCAGAAAAAGGGGAGACGCCGTCGTCGTGGAGAGGGACTCCCTGTCTCACCCGGGAGCCCACGCCACCGGATCCCGGGAGTGGAGACAGGTGGGAGAGCCACCGCCCCCCCCCACAGCTGACTTCGCTCTCTGGGCCAGCCCGCCCAGAGAGCAGAAAAAGGGGAGATGCCGCCGTCGTGGAGAGGGACTCCCTGTCTCGCCTGGGAGCCCATGCCACCGGCTCCCGGGAGTGGAGACAGGTGGGAGAGCCACCGCCCCCCCCCACAGCTGACTTCGCTCTCTGGGCCGGCCCACCCAGAGAGCAGAAAAAGGGGAGACGCCGCCGTTGCGGAGAGGGACTCCCTGTCTCACCCGGGAGCCCACACCACCGGCTGCCAGGAGTGGAGACAGGTGGGAGATGCTGCGGGTTGTCCTGGTTGGCCCCCTGGGATGCTTCGCTACCATCTTCTTGTTTTTGGCTAGGATTTGGGGCCAGCCGTGGTGGGCGGCTGGACTTGCCATGGTCTGGGCCTCGGTGGAGGCGAGGAGGCTGGTCGGCTTGGAGCTTCAGGACTTGTGCACGCTTTTGTTCCACCCCCCCCCCCCTTTCTGGAAGGACTAAAAGGACTGTGCTGGGTATATTTTTTATATTGTTATTTGGCGTTTCGAATTTTTTTTTAATATTTTGTACTCTTTGATGTGATTAACTGATGTTTAGGATTTTAAGGTATTGTACCTTATTTAATGTATTGTTAGAAACTGTATTGTAGTGCACATGTAGTGCATATTGTAGTATATATATATCTGTAATTTTTGCGGACAGGGATTTGTAATTGTACTTTTGGTGATTGATTTTTTGCTGTATTTATTGTATGTGATGTTACTGTATTTCGTATTATTGTCTGCTATGTAAACCGCCCTGAGTCGGCTTCGCCTGAGTGAGCGGTATATAAGCGCGAAAATTAAATTAAATTAAATTAAATTAGGGAGGGATATATAATTTGCTAAGGAAAATACATAGCTAAGGAAAATACCATGATTAATTCCCACATGTACATTCACTACACAAGAAACTCCATAAAGACCAGTAATTATCTCTACATAATATGTATGGAAAATCATTTGCTTTCACAACCTGAAATGTGAAAGCAGAGATGGGCTGTGATTCTAGAGTATTCTATTCCCAAATTGCACCTCCCCCTCTCCCCTAGTAAAAATGCATACTATATATGTTGAGTCACATTATTCTGTTGTTGAAGGACAAAAAACAAATGCTGCCACTTCATAACACCCAATGTAGCTGCTTGAGGCAAACCTCTCATTCTGAGTAATAATATTGCAGGCTTTGCCTACGAACTACAATTTTAGAGATTCCTTGGATTGTCCCTGGATAGAGGAACTAATTGGGGTGGAAGATTTTTCCCAACACTTATCTGTTATCCCCCATTCCATATCTGAAGAAATCTGAGTTCTTGTCTAGAAAGAAATTGAGCAAAATTCTCTGGCCAAATATGCACTTATATGCAGTATATATGCAATGGGTGAATTGAATAAGTAAAGCTCTTCTGAGCATACCAAAGAATACAATGTATCTGTCTGATCTATAGATACTAAAGTGATGACCATGACAAAACCAAAGCAAGCCAAACTAGAGGCAACAACTTTATCATTACTAAATTTAAGGAGTTCAAGCCCAGACTTTTTAACACTGGTCTATGAAGTTAAGGCTATTCTGCAAAGGATATTTTCACCACATTTTCTTCTCTTTTGTTGGGGATGAGCATGGATTCATGCCCACAAGCTGACTCCATTCACATTTATCCACCCATCCATTCTCTAAACAAAAGATAATAAGTAAGGTTGTTCACTGGACTTGGGCAAGTCACAAATTTCCAAACCAAATCAGCCAAATTCAGACCAATTTGTATAAGATCAAGACTGAAGCAGAATTGGCTGGATTTATTTCTGAAGCAGAGGCAAATTAATTAATTAAATTAATTAATTAATTGTTCAAATTTATATATTGGAGATATATTTATATATTTACAAATCCATTTTGTGTTTCTCAGCAGAAGATCACATGCAGACAGTAAAGTAAGAATTAAAATTATAGCAACAACACAGAATAGCTCATGAAAGTCATAAACAAAGTCAGCCATGTGATCCATACACAAAACAAATGCAGAAGGAGAAGGTGATACCTTTATTGGATCACTAAACAAACAAAATCATTGCGAGCTTTCATAATTCAAGATAATTTCTTCAGGCATGCATCGGTTTCTTGTGGTTAAGGCAGGGAAATTATCAATGAAAGTCCAAATGTTCATGGCATGACGGTTTGTTTGCCAAGCTCTGTTCTTAAAAAAACAAACCTTAAGTATTGTTATAAGTATTTTATTCCTCCTCAGCCCCTGGTAAATCACATTTGCAGTTATGAAATCTGAAAGCCATGGGAGAAAGGGATAAGAATACAAACCATTATTTAAATTATTATTAAATTATTATTTGAAGACCAGCGGGGCTGCGACCAGCAGCCGGCCGGAGGGAATGTGCAGCACTTGAGAGTGGACTCTGCCCTTCAAAAGGCGAGAGCTGTGGCGGCGTCTCGCACTGGAGTTCCCTTGACTGGGCTGGCCAGGAAAGAGGAGCACTAGCTCCGCCACCGCCACCACCAGTGAGAACCACCTTAGCTGAGCTCCTTCCCATTTGGCATTGGCCGCGGTGAAGTGAAGCACCTGGGCTACGCAGTACTGTCCTGCTGCCCCACTTTGTTGCCATTGTTGAGGTCTTTGAGCCGGGTCCCGTTGTGGACATCGAGCCCGGGCTCTGTTAAGGACATTGTTCAGGATGCTGTTACTGGGTCTTGCCAAGGTCCGTTAAGGTTGTGAGTCTTGGGCTTTCAGATGCCGCCGCCGCACACGGGCATCCCTCCCCGCCCCCTGCCATTGGGCGGGGAGTTTAAAAGGGCTCCCCGTGGCTCTTCAGAGCCGAAGACGCCGCCGCCGCGCACGGACATCCCTCCCCGCCCCCTGCCATCGGGCGGGGAGTTTAAGAGGGCTCCCCGTGGTTCTGAAGAGCCGAAGACGCTGCCGCCGTGCACGGACGTCCCTCCCCGCCCCCTGCCATCGGGCGGGGAGTTTAAGAGGGCTCCCCGTGGCTCTGAAGAGCCGAAGACGCCGCCGCCGCGCACGGACGTCCCTCCCCGCCCCCTGCCATCGGGCGGGGAGTTTAAAAGGGCTCCCCGTGGCTCTGAAGAGCCGAAGACACCGCCGCCGCGTACGGACGTCCCTCCCCGCCCCCTGCCATCGGGCGGGGAGTTTAAAAGGGCTCCCCATGGCTCTGAAGATCCGAAGACGCCGCCGCGGCACACAGACGTCCCTCCCTGCCCCCTGCCATCGGGCGGGGAGTTTAAGAGGGCTCCCCGTGGCTCTGAAGAGCCGAAGACGCCGCCGCCGCGCACGGACATCCCTCCCCGCCCCCTGCCATCGGGCGGGGAGTTTAAAAGGGCTCTCCGTGGCTCTGAAGAGCCGAAGACGCCGCCGCGCACGGACGTCCCTCCCCGCCCCCTGCCATCGGCCGGGGAGTTTAAGAGGGCTCCCCGTGGCTCTGAAGAGCCGAAGACGCCGCCGCCACGCATGGACGTCCCTCCCCGCCCCCTGCCATCGGGTGGGGAATTTAAGAGGGCTCCCCATGGCTCTGAAGAGCCGAAGACGCCGCCGCCGCGCACGGACGTCCCTCCCTGCCCCCTGCCATTGGGCGGGGAGTTTAAAGGGGCTCCCCGTGGCTCTAGGGAGCCGAAGATGCTGCCGCCGTGCATGGATGTCCCCCCCCGCCCCCTGCCTCCGCCCTTCCCACCTGGGGGGGAGAAGAAGGAGATGTCGACGCCGGGACTTGCCAGCGCTCCCTGCTCGTTCCGGGAGCCCATGCATGTTGCTGGAACCAGGGGGGGATTGTGGATGGGGTGGGAAGAGAGAGAGTTGGTCCTGCCAGCCAGGAAGGAGGGGCAGCATTTCATCTAGGGAGGTTCCAGGGATCCATATAGGTGTTGTGACAGGCATGGGGCGGTATGGCGGGTACCGTGGGGCGGGCCGCACTCGGGGAATGCGGGCCCGATATTTAAGTGTGGTCCCTCATTCCAGCCCTGCAGGTACATCTCTGGGCCCTGAGCAGCAGATCCACAGTGACCCCACCCTTAGGCTGCTGCTGGTGAATGCCAGATCGGTCTGTAATAAGGCCCCCCTGATTCAAGATGCTATCCAGGAGGGGCTGGCCGACCTGGCATGCATCACCGAAACCTGGCTGACACCTGAAGATGGAGTACCTCTTTCGGATATGTGTCCAGCTGGGTTCGGTATCTGGCACCAGCCTAGAGGTGAGGGGAAGGGCGGTGGTGTCGCCATTGTTGCCAGGGAGTCCTTGGGAATTGCTAGGGCCACTGCTCCACAAGTGTCTGGTTGTGAGGCCCTGCTTCTACGGTTGGGCCCCAAGGGTCAGTTGGGGATCTTACTCCTGTACCTGCCCCCTTGCAGGGTAAGGGATGCCCTGCCTGAGCTCCTCGAAGCCGCCTCGATGCTGGCGTTGGAGTTCCCGAGGCTCATGGTTCTGGGGAACTTCAACTTGCCATCGTTGGGGATGGTTTCTGAGGTGGCAAGGGAGTTCATGGCTTCCATGGCAGCCATGGGCCTGACTCAGGTAGTGCGGGGTCCGACCAGGGGCAGTGGTCACATGCCAGACTTAGTTTTCTTGTCGGAGCAGTGGCAGAGTGACCTGAGATTACAGGACTTAGCCATCTCACCTGTGCCATGGTCAGATCACTATCTGGTGACTCTTGACTTCCTGGGGGCGACACTTCATCGTAGGGAGGCAGGGCCTATTAAAATGGCCCGCCCTCGGCGACTAATGGATCCAGATGGATTCCAGAGGGAACTAGGGGATGTTCCTCTGGATCGGCTCCACGATTCACCCGAGGCACTTGTCGACCTGTGGAACAGGACGGCAACAGCAGCCTTGGATGAAATCGCGCCACTGCGGCCTCTCCGCGCTCGTGGGGTTAGGTCATCCCCGTGGTTCACAGATGAACTGCGGGATCTCAAACGGGCAAAGAGACGCCTAGAGCGCCGCTGGGTGAAGACCCGGGATGACTCCGATTGGACACTGGCTAGAGCTGCTATTAGGGCCTACCTAGTGGCAATGGGGGTGGTGAGGCGTCAATACTTCACCACCCTTATTGCCTCCGGTGATAATTGCCCAGCCGCTCTGTTCCGGGTAACCAGGTCCCTCCTCGGTAGGGGGAGATCGGTGCCCGGTTGGCAGGGTTCGGCTGAGGACTTTGCTGACCATCTGGTGGAGAAAATCGATCGGATTCGTTCAGGACTGAGTCCCGGCGTGGATGGGGAGGGTTGGGGGGGTGCCGGAGCACAGTCTTGCTGTACGATTTGGGATCAGTTTGATCCTGTTGTCCCTGATGAAGTGGACAGGCTCCTTGCAGCTGTACGTGCCACTACATGTCCTTTGGACCCCTGTCCCACCTGGTTGGTGAAAGCCTCCAGGGTGGGGACAGGTGGCTGGGTTGGGGCGATAATAAATGCATCCTTACGGGAGGGGGTATTTCCTGCACCATTAAAACATGCTTTGGTGCGCCCCCTCCTGAAGAAAATATCCCTTGACCCAGCTGTCCTTAACAATTACAGGCCGGTTTCCAAACTGCCCTTTTTGGGTAAGGTTTTGGAGAAGGCGGTGGCGCGCCAGCTGCAGAGTGTCCTGGAGGAAGCGGATTATCTAGACCCCTTTCAATCAGGATTCAGGCCCGGGTATGGTACGGAGACGGCATTGGTCGCACTAATGGATGATCTCTGGCGGGAGCGGGGCGGGGGTTATCCATCCGTCCTTGCTCTTCTTGACCTCTCAGCGGCCTTCGATACCGTCGACCACGGTATCCTTCTGGAACGGCTCAAAGGATTGGGGATCCAGGGCACTGTGTTGTCCTGGTTTTCCTCTTTTCTGGAGGGCCGTACCCAGTCGGTGTGGTTAGAGAGTGAGAGGTCCAGCCCTAGGTCCCTCAAGTATGGGGTTCCTCAGGGCTCGGTGCTTTCTCCCCTCTTATTTAACATCTACATGAAGCCACTGGGTGAGATCATTTGTTCCCACGGGGTGCGGTACCATCAGTACGCGGATGACACCCAGTTGTATATCTCGGCCCGTGGGGACCCCAGTGATGCTGTTGAAATCCTATCCGGATGCCTGGAGGCCATTGGGGTCTGGATGGGGGCCAATGGGCTTCGGCTGAATCCCAGCAAGACAGAGTGGCTGTGGATAAGGGGCCCCGTGTTATCCAGGGAGTTACCACCTTTGGTACTGGATGGGGCGGTTTTGCCCCAGACAGACCCAGTGCGCAACTTGGGGGTCCTTCTGGATTCACAGCTGCTGCTGGAAGAACAAGTGGCGGCTGTGGCCAGGAGGGCTTTTGCCCAACTTCGGGTGATTCGCCAATTGCGCACGCTCCTGGACCGGGGCTCCTTCCTTATGGTCACCCATGCTCTGGTTACTTCCCGACTAGATTATTGTAATGCGCTCTACATGGGGCTGCCCTTGATGACCATTCGGAGGCTGCAGCTGGTCCAGAATGCGGCAGCCCGGGAGGTGATGGGATGTGGGCGATATGCCCATGCCTCACCGCTACTTCGGGAGCTGCACTGGTTACCAGTTTGTCTCCGGGTGCAATTCAAGGTGCTGGTTTTGACCTTTAAAGCCCTATATGGCAGTGGGCCAGGATACCTTAGAGACCGCATCGTCCCAAGAGTGTCTGCCCGTCCAACTAGAGTGGACCGGAGGGGCTCTCTAATGGTGCCATCAGTTAGGGGTGCACATCTGTCTAGCACCCGAAGGAGGGCCTTCTCCGTGGCCGCACCAACTCTCTGGAACCTCCTGCCAACAGATCTAAGACTTCAAAGAGAATTGCTGCCCTTCAGGAAAGGATTGAAGACCTGGCTGGCAGGGCAGGTGTGGGGCCCGAATGGGATCACGGTCCCCGCCTGCTGGCTTACGTAAAGAATTAAGAACTCTCTCTTCCTTTTTTAGAGTGGGTGGGATGGATGGGTGGGATAAGGGGTTTTTAAAGTGTTTTTATATGTTTTTAGAATTTGTTGTATTGCCGCCCTGAGTCGGGTTCTGCCTGAGTGGGCGGCATATATAAATACGACTAAATAAATAAATAAATAATAAATGTTCTTAAAGAAAGAATGTAGCCATGGAACTCAATAGCTTGAAGGAATGCCTTCTTCATTCAGTGTTAACAGAAATTAATTACTGCTATAACTATCCAACCATATAAGATACTAGCAGATTTTGCCCGGTGGTGCCGGACTTTTTAAAATTGTGTTGGATAGTAAAGGGTTTGGGTTTTTTTCTTGAACAAATGGTGCCGGGCTGTTTTAAATGGTGTTGAAAGGTTTTGTGATTTTGTGGGTTTGAGGCACTGCATCCGCCTGCGGCAGACTTGCGCTCCCAGTGTGTTGTTTATTTTCATTTTTTGTGTGCTGGCTTCCTCAGTGCTGGGCTCTTTAAAATGGTTGTGGAAGGGTTTTGTTTTATTTTTATACAAATGAGGTTAGTTTTTAATTGTGATTTTTTAAATTTTTATTTTTATGCATGGGCTGTTAGAAACTGTGATTTTCTATTTTTTGTTTTGGTTTTTTGGTTTTTCAAAAGAGGAAAGGATGATATAATTTTTTATAATTTTTGTATTTAACCAAATAATGTGTTACTATGTGAATTTTTTTAAAATAGTTGTGCCTTGGATAATAATTTTTGAAATGTGTAAGAATATGTTTTTAATCAATGTTTCCATACTGTGTTTAGAAGTTTTTTTGTTTTTTTTGAGTGAAAACTTTTTTTTTGAATTTTTTGTGATTAGTGTGAATATTTTTGAATGATTTGATAACTTATTTCAGTAATTTGGGAATTAATCTTATTATTTTGAATATTTTTGAATGTTTTCACTCTTGTGGCCTCTGAGCTTTTAGTGTACTCTACAATTTTTCTCTACTGTCCTCTGGGTGTCGCTTCTTCTTCCGGTAAGTATTCTCTTTCTTTTCTCAGTTTAGTTCCAGTCGTCATGGAGTGAAGACGTCTCATGGTAAGCTCTCTAGTTTTATTTGGGGGAGGGGGGTTGTTGTGGGTTTGGGGGGTGTCTGTGTGTCTTTTCTTGTTTGTTTTTGGCTGTTTTTGTGTTTCCTTTTTGTCTTTTGTCTTTTTTATTTTGAGTGTTTTTGACTGTTTTTGGTTTGTGTTTTTGTGTTTACTTTTTTAGGGGCGAGGGGGTCTTTCTTTTCCACAGGCCAGGCTCAATGACTGGCCCGTGGAAAGGAAAGGCAGGGGTGAGGGGGGTGTCTTTTTTTTGTGGGCCAGGCTCAATGACTGGCCTGTGGAAAGGAAACGCCAGGGGGGGGTGTCTTTTTTTGTGGGCCAGGCTCGATGCCTGGCCCGTGGAAAAGAAAGTCCGGGTGGGGGGGTGTCTTTTTTTCTCTTGGGCCAGGCTCGATGCCTGGCCTGTGGAAAGGAAAGGCCGGGGGGTGTCTTTTTTTTCACGGGCCAGGCTTGGTAGCTGGACCATGGAAAGAAAGGGCAGCGGCGTTTTTTTTTTAACTTTTATTTTCACCGGCTGCCTCAGCGTTCTGCATGCTCATGGCACACAGGACGCTGGGGCTTGTAGTTTGGTGTGCACGATTGTAGGTAGTGCAGCGGTTTGTTTCCTGCGGCTTATTTTTGATTGGCCACAGCGTGTTTCCGAACGTTCCTTTTGCCTGTGCCGCTCAGCCTGAGTGGCTCTGGTGCGGCGCAGCACATGGAATGTTGGGAATTGAAGTTCCCTTTTTTTGTTTGCATCCGGGGGGCTCCTGCCCCACTGGTGCAAATTTCAACCCAACAGTTACCTGTGAACCCCATTCAGGCGAGTGCATGGAGGCTCGGATGGGGCTAGTGGGGCCTGGCTAAAAATCCTTTGTCACATTCCAACGGTTAACGCACCATTTTATAGGTATAGATGTAGAGATGTTATGTAGACAATAGGCTTCTAAGGGTAGCTTTAGGCCTTGGAGAAGACTCCAGAATTTACAACAATAGAAATGTATGGCAAGGGGGGGAGTAATAGTGGATCGGGTTGAGACAAAGCCTTCTTAGTGGCTACTTCTTCTTCTTCAAGTGCCATATCTGATTCTGAATATTGGTCATCATCATGGCGATCATTGTTTTTCCATTTGCCTTCTGCATCGCACTTTGACACCCATACCACTGATCCAGTTCCACAAGTCACTTTCTGGTCCAGAGCCAATAGGGAACAGTGACCACAACCCAATTATGTTTAACTTGATCATTGACCGCAATTCACTGATAAAATCTAACACAGAGACCTTAAATTTTCAAAACGGAAATTTCCCAAAGATGAGGGAACTAGCAAAAAAGAAGCTGAAAGGGAAAATTGAGAGAGTCCAAACACTTCAAGAGGAATAGAGGCTGTTTACAAAAACAATAACAGAGGCCCAATTGGAATGCATACCCAAAAGGAAAAAGGGCACTGCCAGGTCCAAGAGGTCTCCGATGTGGCTTATAGGAGCTGTTTGGGAAGTGATCAAAAGCAAGAAAAGCTCATTTAGAAGATTGAAGGCTTGTCCGAATGAGGACAGCAGGCAGAAACATACATTCTGGCAGAACAAATGCAAAGCAACAATCAGGAAAGCAAAGCAACACTTTGAGGAGCGTATAGCTAAAAACACTCAGAGAAATAACAAAGACTTCTTTAAGTACATTAGAAGTAAGAACCCAACTAGGAAGGCCATTGGACCATTAGATGACAATGGCAAGACTGTGCTCCAGTTTCCTCCAGACCCTCCCCATCCATGCCAGGATTAAACCCCAAGCGAATCCGATCGATTTTCTCCACCAGATGGTCAGTGAAGTCCTCAGCTGAACCCTGACAACCGGGCACCGGCCAATCCCTGCCAAGGAGGCTGGCTGGGTGATTATCAGTGGAGGCAATATGGTTGGTGAAGTATTGTTGCCTCACCACCCCCATCGCCACTAGGTAGGCCCTAATAGTGGCTCTAGCTAGTGTCCAATCAGAATCGCTGAGTCTTCACCCAGCGGCGCTCAAGGCATCTCTTTGCTCATTTAAGCTCATGCAGTTCTTCTGTGAACCACAGAGATGGTCATGCCCCATGGGCTCGTAGAGGCTGCAGTGGTGCGATTTCATCCAAGGGTGCCACTGTCACCCTACAACAGAGGCCAACAAGCACCTCAGATGAATCATGTTGTCGATCCAGAGGAAGATCCCCCAGTTCCCTCTGGAATCCAACAGGATCCATTAGTCGGCAGGGGTGGGTCAGTTTAATAGGGCCCGCCTCCCTGCGGTGAAGCATTGCCCCCAGGAAGTCCAGAGTCACCAAACAGTGATCTGACCATGGCACAGCTGTTATGTCTAGATTATGTAAACCCAGATCACTCTGCCACTGCTCCGACAAGAAAATTAAATCCGGTGTATGGCCACTGCCCCTGGTTGGGCCCCGAATTACCTGAGTCAGGCCCATGGCTGCCATGGAAGCCACAAACCCCTATGCAACCTTGGAGCCAGTCCCCAGCGACAGCAAGTTGAAGTCCCCCAGAACCATCAGCCTAGGGAACGCCAACGACAACACTGAGATGGCCTTGAGGAGCTCAGGTAGGGAGTCCCTTAACCTGCAAGGGGGCAGGTACAGAAGTAAGACTCCCAACTGATATGGCAAATACGGCATTTTCCAGCGCATTGTAAATATCACAGGGGTGGAAACTGCATTAAATAGTTGCAGAGTGAGAAGATAAATAAGGAGGTTTCACAGAAGCTGGCTAAAAGAAAATTGCCTTTACTAATAAGCTACCATGAGAAAGTATGGCATTGTAGAAGCAAGAGGGATGCCAGGTGACTCTCCTTTGGGATGGTACTCCAAATCTTTTGTAACACAACTAAAAAGCTGTATCTTGTTTGTCCATCTGCACTATTTCCAACTTAGTTTTTAAAATTAAAATTTGTACAAGTTATCTATGTTTCAGGAGTTTTTTTTTCAACTGAAGGGAAAAAAGAGAAAGACTTTCCTCTCATCATATCTTTTTTATTTCATAGCCCTCGCTATGGTCCTAAGAATATTTCTCTTAGTTTTTGCTCCTGGTGCTTCTATATATCACCAGCCTTCATTCAGCCCAAACACAATGCTGTATCTCTATTGTCTGGCTTATCATATTTTACTTCCCTTCCTGACAAAGGAAAGACAGGTGTCCTCTTAGATATTGGTATTGTGTCCCCAGTGAAGGCAAGAACAACAGTTCATTTCATCTCCATTCATCAAAACAGAAGAAGGTCTTGGGTTGCATCTAATTGTTGTCTTTGAAGTGGCAATTAGGGAATCTAAAATAACAGCAATGGGACATCATGAAGGATGTTGTGAAATGGCATCCTTGACCTTTCCATAAATGCAGTCTCTCTCTGAGATGAAGAGGAAGCCCCACCACATAACCAAAGGACATTTAGGGGGAAATGCCTTACATAATTATCATTTCTATGCAGCTGTATATCTCTCACTGTTGTGAGGTTTTATTTCCAAAATATTCTTATTATATAACATTCTTGTTAAATTAAAATACTAAATCAAAGTCAGTGTTTCTAACCTAAGAGGGTTATATATTAATTAGAATAAAATTTGTATAACATCCTGATGTACAAATAATTTAAGATGTTTTTGTATATTTATGCCTGTGCTCATATAAGTATACTCTGCTATCTCTCCATCATATTAACTGCTTGATTTTTAAAAAAGTTTTCTTCAAACCATTTCCTGCACTCTTTTCCCTTTTTTGCACTGGCTGCTATTGCTATATTGTCCTATATTTTATGTTACTCTTCCAGACTGTGTCCTTTAATTTTACTGTACCTATCTGAATTAGATTACAATTCCCAGAGAGAGGGGGGAGGGAGGAGAGGAAAAAATATTTGGTTCAAACAAGGAGCTATGTTGGAACTATACTGCTTTTGAGTAAGGAAATTTGGACTGTACAACAAGCTCCTCATTGTACCATTGGTTAATGTTATACCTTAATTTCTGCCCAAAGTTCAACTTGTACTTTAGTCTCTGATTTTCTAAAGAGGATACAAAGCAGTTTAAAGATCATCAAAGCAGACTGGAACACAAAAGTAGGAAATAAGAAACAAGCATCATAAGAATATAAGAACAGCCTTGCTGAAACAGGCCACAGCCCATCCAGTCCAGCATTCTGTCTCACACACTGGCTCACCATTTGCTTCAGGGTATTCCCAAGCTGATGCCTTCACCTGCTTAGGATTCCCTGGAGATGGCATTGAGAGATATCCTGCCTATCTCTCCAACCCGGAGGTTGTTCTTAGGTATCCATAATTGCAGGCGCACCCCCCAATAAAGGACTCAGACACCAATGAAAGTGGATAACGGCATTGGGCCACATTTATTGATTCATGCCCTAGTCCGAATTATAAATTTCTATTGGTAATTGACCAATCATAATTCTTAAGGCAAGCAGGCTGAAGTAACACTGGTAAGGTACCACCCAAAATTGCCAACGGCAATTGCTACAATGTATCCATTTGTATCAATTTGTTTGTTGACCACAAACAAATTGTTGACCGTAGTCAATATCTAACTAATGACCCCACCCTCTGACGCGTATCCGTAAAATCACGGGGTGATGCATGCTGTCTAGCTATAGCCATCACCCCGTCGCCTAGTTCGTCGTTGACCGGACAACGTTTAACCAACTTATGCCTGTCTAGTGTTGTCCAGTCAATTGCGAACTTGCCGGATACCTGTGGGTCATAATGTTTACCTTACCAGTGCTACCCGCCCATGTGACCAAAGTCAACAGAAGCAGCAGAAAAACCCCTATGTCAAACCATAGCAACAGTGTGGGATGGGCGAAAAAACCAGGACCCGGAAGCCAATATGGGTCCCAGCCAAAAATTCCCACCCGGCCCCGAAGCGACCAAAATATCACACTGTTAACTAGGGAGGGGGTGGAGGGGAAAAACTTCTCCGCTCCGTCGCTTCGCAAAATGGCAGCTCGGCTGCCTCGTGGCCACCCCTTTTATAAGGGAGCTGGCCACGCCCCTAACTACCCGGATGCCTTCGTCCTGTGGGGGGCCCCCGCAAAGAGCGCGGTGGCCATTTTGGCGCCGCGCTTGCATTGCAGGCGCACACCCCAATAAAGGACTCAGACACCAATGAAAGTGGATAACGGCATTGGGCCACATTTATTGATTCATGCCCTAGTCCGAATTATAAATTTCTATTGGTAATTGACCAATCATAATTCTTAAGGCAAGCAGGCCGAAGTAACACTGGTAAGGTACCACCCAAAATTGCCAACGGCAATTGCTACAATGTATCCATTTGTATCAATTTGTTTGTTGACCACAAACAAATTGTTGACCGTAGTCAATATCTAACTAATGACCCCACCCTCTGATGCGTATCCGTAAAATCACGGGGTGATGCATGCTGTCTAGCTATAGCCATCACCCCGTCGCCTAGTTCGTCGTTGACCGGACAATGTTTTACCAACCTATGCCTGTCTAGTGTTGTCCAGTCAATTGCGAACTTGCCGGATACCTGTGGGTCATAATGTTTACCTTACCAGTGCTACCCGCCACACGGAGGGGCTTCAAAGAAGGCTCGACGCCCCCCCCCAGACCGTCTGCTCGGTCAACAGGCCTGCTCGCCAATCACCCAACAGGAGGTCCATACCTCCTCACGACAGATGGACCCCATCCCCTGCATACAAGTCATAACTTTGGAGGCTAATAGCGGGGTGACGACTGACCCTCCCCCAAGCCCTGTAGACAAGGAAACGCGCCACTGCCCTATTCACCATGCGACTAGCACGGTCACGGGCCAGGAGGTCAACACCCCCTCTGTAGGAATGGCGCGGGACCATGTCCGACCAAACAAGGGTTGTGGCGGGCCAGACGTAATGCAGGTAGGCGAGGTCCTCGCAAATCGCATGCTTCAGCGACAAGCCGGTGACCTGGCCCAAATCATTGCCCCCCAGGTGTATGATCAGAATGTCAGGCGGGTCAGCATTCTGGCCTGAAAAAAGGAAAGGCAGCAGCTCCCGCCATAACATCCCGGGCTTACCATGCCATGTGAGACTTGCGTATGCACCCAGTCCCAGTCGGGGTCCCCACTCTGTCGCCGCAGCATAACACGCTGCCCTGTGCACGTAGCTATGGCTCACCAGCCATACTGTCACCGGTGTAATACGACACCCCGGGTCTGTAAGGAAAAATGAGGGAAAGTAGTTAAGGTGACTGGGTTGGTACTCACGGCGGGAGTGGGCGCACATAAAACTGAAAACATTGCGAACCCCACCATCCCATGCTACGTATGTCAGCCCCTGAGTACCCAAAAGCAGCTGCGGTTGAGGCTGCCCCTATACGGAATGAATGAGTGCCATAGCGGGCGCCTGGGAGGCCCACACTGGCCAGCGCTTTGCCCGTCACCTTCCAAAATTGAAATTTAGTAAGGGGAGACCCATCTTGGTGACAGAAAAACGGGCCATGGTGCGTGCCACACAGTGCAAGGAAATCCTGTAGGGCACCAACCGGACAGATGTCTGCCGAGGAACATCGTAGCAGTCTACTCCACTGCCTACGCCGCGCTGATACGTTTTAGAGGAGCGTATCCCCAACTGAGCCCAATATTGTTCACTCAGACATCTTCGAGTTCCAGTGCCCTACGACTTGCATCTGCCTTATACAGCATCTCAAGCTCGCCGATGCGGAGCACTCCAAAAAAGGCCACCGTTGTAGCCGCATGAAATGGGCTGCCTCATCTTATCAAAACAGAGGCCAGGTCAGCCCCGGGCCAATTGGGTAAAAACCCCTGGGGAAATCGGGTGGCGGTCGTCCGGGCAACGCCCACGCGCGCGCACCCACCCCCCCAAAACATGTCTCACACGGAATTGAGTGGTGCTGTCCACGACTTGCATCCGCCTTACACAGCATCTCAAGCTCGCCGATGCGGAGTGCTCCAAAAAAGGCGACCGTTGTAGCCGCATAAAATGGGCTGCCCCATCTTATCAAAACAGAGGCCAGGCCAGCCCCGGGACAATTGGGTAAAAACCCCTGGGGAAATCGGGTGGCGGTCGTCCCGGCAACGCCCACGCGCACGCACCCACCCCTCCAAAACATGTCTCACACGGAAGTCAGTGGTGCTGTCCACATGACCTCCCACTTTGGCCATAAAAGCCAACGCTGACAGCTTAGATGCTATGGTGCGAGGTGCAAAGCCCTGGGCATGCAGGTAAACCATGAACCGCAGAACATGGGTTACCGGGATCGGCCAGGTTCCTGGCATTTGAAATTGGGTACAGAATGCTCTGAAAGAATTAAATGCGTGGCGATACACCTTACGCGTGCGTGGCGCTAGTGACAGGCCAATCGCCCGGTTCACCTCTCCTTGCCGATGTTCCATATGCCGTCCGGGAGTGGCGAGGGAAGTTCCTCCGCATCCGGGGCCAAGGCACGGAACCGGGAGATCTGCAGGCGGGACAAAGCATCAGCAATATCATTAGTAACCCCTGGGACATGCCTGGGCCTGAAAAGAACGTTGAGGCGCAGGCTGCGCAACGCAAACTGGCGCACTGGGTCCAGAACCCTGGGCGATTTAGAGCTCTGTGCATTGACAATGTGGACAACAGCCGCATTGTCACACCAAAGTGGACAACCGAGTTGGCCCCCTCCTCGCCCCATAGCATCAAAGCACCCAGTATAGGGAAAATTCCAGATACGTGAGACCACGCAGGCGACCCGTGCCTGCCCTCATTGTGGCCACCCACCATAGGCCCACTTCCAATTGAAGTACATCCCATAACTCAGGGATCCCGAGGCATCGGGCTGTATCTTAAAGCGAGGGGAAGCCAGGAGCTCAGGCCTCCAAAATGACACCCCATTGAAATACCTCAGGATCTGTAGCCAGACAAGCACGTCTGCCCTGATACCCCGGGTAAGTCTAACCCTATGGTGGGGCCTGGATAATCCTGCCATGGCGTCGCGCAAGCGCCGCGCAAATGCCCTGCCCGGTGCGACGACCCTGCCAGCGAAATAGAGGTGACCATGTAGCACCAGCAGGTCCCTCGGTGATGCCATGCGCTTGGCCAGCAAGTCCGAGATAAGGGCCACTAGCTTTGACACCTTATCCCGCTGCGACCTAGAAGCCTGTGCTACCGTGTCAATCTCCACCCCCAGGAATACTAGCTGTGTAGGCGGGCCCTCGGTCTTTTCGGGCGCTAAAGGGACACCAAGTTCCTCCATTAGTGTCTGAAATGTGTTGAGGAGACGTGTGGACGTGTCCCAGCCCCGTTCAGCCCCGAATAAAATCATCCAGGGAATGGGCTACAGACCGGGACCCTGAACTGCGAACAAAAGCCCACTCTAGGAAGATGGAGGAACGCTCGAATGCCGAGCCCGAATTGGAACAGCCAAAAGGCATGGCATCATTGCAATAATATGCTCCCCAGAACGGGGGCGCAGGGACAGGGCCAACGACCCCGCCCGCATAGACCTCCTTATCATTGCTGGCAGGAGCCCCCTCCTCCCTCCCCCTAAGGGATAAAGATTGGGGGCATCCTGAGGGGACCTATCACCCATGAAAGGGATACGTAACCCCTGCCTAAAACCCTGAAGGAGATATCCGCATCCTCTCCCTTCGGGTACAATGTGAGCTAGCGCTCCAACATGTCCACATTAATTGGGGAGGGAGCCCTTTGGTGAACTAGATCCATCTGCGGCAGTCTTGCCAGCCCCCTGTCCACCCCTCCCTCTGCCCCGCATCCCTCCAGGCCCGGGACAGGCAGAGGCCGCATGGGGGCCAGCACAGGGGGGGACACTAATGTCTGTATTTGCCATTATTCCTATTGCAGGAACCATTGGACGAGAAAGTCCAGCACAGCAGGCGGGCTGGAAACCCCCTGCCCCGCCCCCTGGCAGTGGACCTGTGCTGGGGCCGCCCGCTGGATCGCATGTCCACAATGGTATCTCTCCCCGGGCGCGGGGCGCGTGGGCGTCATGTACAAAAGCCACAGCCTCTGGCATGGCTCAACCCACCTAATGTCGGGGTGCCGGGGAATCCGCATATGGAATTAGACGTCATAAGCCAACCACGATGGGCCCGGAAAGTCAACCATCGCCCGGTAGATGTTGTCCATACTGGACCATCGGAATTACAAAATCCGGCCGGGCCCTAAGGTACACCGCCATGTATATGAGGTAGGCCGGCAACCAGTCGGCCCACTTACGTGGTGGCTTGCTATGATGTGCCTGCCCGTTATCCTTCTCATCCTGCCCCCCCTACTCCTTGGTGGGCCCTCTGTTGAGGAGTGAGAAGATATCCACGTAATGCCCCCGCCAGATCTTCTCTTTGGTGGTCTGTGCCAAATGGACACCCAGCGGTAAGGAATACCCCGCCATCAGCAAGGCCGACCCGGGCACAACAGGAACTGCTGGCATCTGAAAGGGGGCCTGTACTAACCCAGCCACCCCCAAAACATTCCCCACAGGGTAGAAAACACCCCCCACCACGGGGCCCTGAGTGGTAGTTGTCGTCGCCAGGTGGGGCGTCAGCGGCTGGACCGCCGCCCCACCCGCGCGAGGCCAGGCCATTGAACCCCCCCAACATGGCCACGTGTGTAGGTGCACTAGCTTGGACCGCATACTCACGTGCTGCACTCCCGTAGGCCGCCCCCACCGGGGGTTCCGGCCCACTGGGGGTGTCGGAGCTCACAACCGCCATCAAGCTCGTCGATGGGGCCTGACCCGCACCGGTCTGATGAATGGGGAGCTGTGAGGCAGTGGCCCAGGTCGTGCCACGCGCCTCAAGCAGTTCGACCCGTCCCGTCGCCTGCCGCTGCCCCGCAGACAACGCGTCGAAACGAACCCCAAAGGGAGACCAAGAGTGGCCAGCATGGGCCAGGGATGTCTCGAGGGCTGCACCGCGGGCCAATAAGGCTTCCACGCCGACATGGGGCAAAGGACCAGCCGGCTCGCCTACTGCAGGCATGGGTACAGGTCCCTGCACCCCGGGGCCCGAATAGGGCAACAACCCCACACCCGGGCCCGTTAGGGCCGATGTAGCAACCTGCCAGGGAAGGGGACCGGACCACCCCCCAAGGCTGGAAGGCCTCGGAGCGAGCTACGCTCCTATAAAGGGAGGCCCAGCGGAATGGGCGACACCAGGAGAGGTGTCCACCGCTTGCGGGCCGAGGGCCGCAGCCCCTACTGGCCCCGTGCGTGGGCCACCATCCTCTAGCCAGGGGGAATATACCCCATTCCACCGGTCCCGGTGGGTGCAAGCAAATGCGGCTGCTGGGGAGGCGCAGCCGCGGTCTTCCGACCCAGATTGCGCCTCCGAACCGCACGAGCCGCGCTCGCAGCCGCCTTCTTCTTCGCGGGCCTCCCAGCCAATCGATGGGAAGCCGAAACGAGAGAATTCAGCAGCCAAAAGGCTTCCCGGTAAAAGCCAAAAGCGACGGAGGTAAGAGGGAAAAACTTCTCCGCTCCGTCGCTTCGCAAAATGGCAGCTCGGCTGCCTCGTGGCCACCCCTTTTATAAGGGAGCTGGCCACACCCCTAACTACCCAGATGCCTTCATCCTGTGGGGGGGCCCGCAAAGAGCGTGGCGGCCATTTTGGCACCGCGCTTGCATTATAGCCATTGATACCCTTGTCCTCCATGAACTTGTCTAATCCTTTCTTAAAGCTGTCAAGACTGACAGCTGTCACCACTTCTTCTGGCAGGGAGTTCCATAGACCAGTGATCCTCTGGGTGAAAAAGTACTTTCTCTTATTTGTTTGAGAACTAGTACCCAAAAGTTTCATAGAGTGCCCCCTAGTTCTAGTGTTATTCGATAGGGAAAACAGTTTTTTCTTATCTACTTTGTCCACACCGTGCATGATTTTACATACTTCGATCAGGTCATTTCTTTGACGCTGTCGTTCAAGAGTGAAGAGGCCCAACCGTTGCAGTCTCAGATAGTAAGGAAGGTGTTCCAGTCCCCTAATAATTCTGGTTGCCCTCCTCTGCACTTTTCCCAGCTCCATAATATCCTTCTGGAGGTGTGGCGACCAGAACTGTTCACAGTATTCCAGATAGGGCCTCACCATAGATTTATAAAGAGGCAAAATGACACTTGCTGACTTATTTTCTATATCCTTCCTAATGATCTTTAGCATTGAGTTTGCTTTTTTCACTGCTGAGGCACACTGGGTTGATACCTTCATTGAGCTGTCCACCAGGACACCAAGGTCCCTTTCCTGGTTTGTCACAGAGAGTTCAGACCCCATCAGTTTATAAATGTAATTGTTGTTTTTTTTTTTGCCCCAGTGTGCATCACTCTGCACATCATTTGGTGATTTGGCCTAGGAGTAAGAAGTGAAGCAAGAGAGCAATTCATACAATCCTGTGAGGATACATTTTTTAGTTTATTGAAAATATATGCTTCAAGCACTCAAATTGACAATTGTATATATGGACATCACTAGATGACCAACATAAAAAAATCAAATAGACTACACAATTTGTTTCTCCAGAAGTAGCTACACAAGACTATCTCCAGAAGATGGATTTTGGTACAGAACATGAAGTATTAATAACAAACTTAGGATAGAGTAAAGGTGAAGATTAAATTACGACAACTACAGTACCAAAATATAAATTAAACAACATTTTGAAGAGTTTATAGACCATGCAAATAATATATTTCCATTATTAAGCTCACTGGCTATGAACCTTTAAAAAAATGAAACCAGAAATGGATTCAGGAAAAATGAAAAATGACTATATAGCTAAAACAAAAAACAAATATTGATAATTGATGAAAAGCAAAGCTAAAAAGTGAAAGAAAGAGGGTCATAATCCTAGATACAACTTTTTAGTAACCTACAAGCAGGAACAAAGAGACCTATAATAATAATCAGTTCAACGAAATGGAAAAGAACCAAAGATGAAAAACAAGAGCTGTTTTCCATAAAACCAATAAATCAAATGGAAATGTGAGCCAAGTTTAAGGGATGCTGACAGGTCAATGGAGAAAGAGTGTATCTGAACAGAGTTACTGGCAGTATGGTTAATACTACCATAGCAAGATAACCTGGCTAGACTTAAGAAAGGTGTTAGGGCTCTAAGTAATTTTTTCCAACTGGCAATTATATAGTGATAGCAGAACACAAAAAAGCACAACTTTGAGAGTTTTCTTAGGCTAAGAATAACTCATCAAGAGTGCCCTTTTATGTGAGAAAGGTGAGAATAAAAATACAAAGAACAACAGTAATGTCTGCTAAAACCCCAATGTAATTGGCAGGTCATCTCAACAAGTTAATGAAGTGAACACAAAGCTTTCAAACATCACAGCTGTTTGTGTTGCATGGCTACCACAGTTTCAGGAGGAGCAATGAACACAAACATTGTCTACTTCCCAGAACTGCAGTCATATGCATAATTAATATACACTTTCCTACTTTAAATACCTCTAGAGTACCATACAAAGGGCAGGAATGTTAAAAATACATGATATAGTAGTAATGGGAGATTTCGATTATCCTAATATCTGTTGGGAGACAAATTGTGCCAAATACTGTGCATTCCTTTCCTTTTTTTTGGCCTGCCAGAGATAGTTGAAACACACACACATATATTTAATTTAATTTTAATTTAATTATCACATTTATATACCGCCCACTCGGCCAAGCCAACTCAGGGCGGTTCACAACAAAAGTTAAAAACACAAGTTAAAACAGTTAAAACAGTTAAAACTACCCACCCCCTAAAAACAAGGGCTGCAGGATCCGAAGGCACCATGGGGAAGAGTTCCTCTACACCAACCACATGTGTGTATGCACATATGCATACACATACAAACACACCAGGGTGAAAAACGTGCTTTTTGTTAAATGCCCATTGCTGTAATAAATGGCAACTAAACTATTCCTTTCATTCAGACATCACAACAAAGATGAGAAAAAGGTTAACAAAAAAAAAGATGTCAATAAAAATCAGTCGTACGGGAGTTAATGTTGCTTTGCAGCCTGTAGAGGGCTCTCAAAGTTCTTCTTTTAGATTCTTAACTCACTTGTGAAGGCTGCAGCTGGAGGTTTTCTAAGGTCAGGAAGGTCGTTCTTCAAAGGGCTAAAACAAAAGATCCTTCAAAATGAATGTTCATGAGCAACTCCCCCCTCCTTTCTAAGAATTTTCTGCTTACATGCAATATCTTTTCCGCATCTTTGCAAACTTAGGTGCCTGTTGTTGCTGTTATGTGCTGATATTTCAAAGCTGACTTATAGTGATCCTATTGGGTTTTCAGGGTAAGAGAGGTATTCAAAGAGTGGTTTTACCAGTTTCACACACTCACAGTGAGTTTCTGTGGTATTGCTGGGGAATCAAACTGAAGTCTCCTGAGTCCTAGCCCATTATTGAATCCACTATGCTATACTGGGTTCCAGGGCATACTCAATGTTAGCAAACAGATATTATGAACCAAAAAATGATGTAGAGCACATTGCAGTAGTCAAGTCTGGAGGAGACTAGAGTGTGCATGAACACAAACAAAGAGTCCCGATATAGGAGCGGGCATAACTGGCCTATGACACAAAGTTGTGCAAAAGCTCTCCTGGCCACAGCTGCCACCTGCTCTTCAAGCAGTATATGTGAGTCCAGGAGGACCCCCAGATTATGCACTAGGTCTGTTTGGGGCAAATTAGCTCCATCCAGAACCAAAGATGGTAGCTCCCGAGATAAAACAGGGCCCCTAACCCATAGCCACTCAGTCTTGCCGGGATTCAGTTGTAGCCCTTTGTCTCCCATCCAGGCCCCAACAGCCTCCAGGCACCTGAAAATGACTTTGAGTGCATCGCTGGGGTCACCATGGGCTGAGATGTATAGTTGAGCATCATCAGCATACTGATGATACCTCACCCTGTGGGAACGGATGATCTCCCCCAGTGGCTTCATGTAAATGTTAAATAGAAGAGGGGAGAGAACCGAGCCCTGATGCATCCCATACTGGAGAGGCCCAGAAGGATACTGTGGTTGACGGTATCGAAGGCCACTGAGAGATCAAGAAGAGCAAGGATGGATGGATGACCGTCCCATTCCCACCAGAGATTGTCCAGCAGTGCAACCAATGCAGACTTGGTATCATATCTGGGCCTGAATCCTGACTGAAAGGGGTTCAGATAATCTGCTTCATCCAGAACACACTGCAACTGTAGCACCACAGTTGCAGGGTGTTCTGGATAGAGCTTCTCCA
Organism: Bradypodion pumilum; assembly: GCA_035047305.1. Classification (NCBI taxonomy): domain Eukaryota; kingdom Metazoa; phylum Chordata; class Lepidosauria; order Squamata; family Chamaeleonidae; genus Bradypodion; species Bradypodion pumilum. The sequence goes on along the minus strand of JAWDJD010000005.1, from coordinate 124,564,733 downwards.
TCTTTGCCTGTAGAGTACGTAATCAATCTGATTTCGGTGTTGGCCAGCTGGTGATGTCCATGTGTAGAATTGCCTCTTAGGTTGTTGGAAGAGGGTGTTTGCTATGATCAGTGCATTCTCTTGGCAAAACTCTATTAGCCTTTGCCCTGCTTCATTTTGTACTCCAAGGCCAAACTTGCCTGTTATTCCAGTTACCTTTTGACTTCCTACTTTGGCATTCCAATCTCCTATGATGAGGAGGACATCATTTTTGTGTGTCAGTTCTAGAAGGTCTTTGTAGAACTGGTTGACTACAGCATCTTCTGCATCAGTGGTTGGATTACTGTGATGTTGAATGGTTTGCCTTGAATTCAGACAGATCATTCTGTCATTTTTAAGATTGTATCCCATTACTGCTTTCCTCACTCTTTTATTGACTATAAGGGCCACTCCATTTCTTCTAAGGGATTCTTGCCCACTGTAGTAGATATAATGGTCCCCCAAGTTAAATTTGCCCATCCCTGTCCACTTTAGTTCACTGATTCCCAATATATCAATGCTCAGTCTTTCCATCTCATTTTTGACCATGTCCAGCTTGCCTCAATTCATAGATCTTACATTCCAGGTTCCTATGCAATCTTGTTCCTTACAGCATCGGATTTTCCTTTCACCATCAGATCCATCCACAGCTGAACATCCTTTCAGCTTTGGCCCAGTCGCTTCACTCTTTCTGAGGCTACTTGTATTTGTCCTCTTCTCTTCCCCAGACACCTTCCGACTTGAGGGGCTCATCTTCTAGCATCATATCATTTAGCCTTTTGATACTGTCCATAGGGTTTTCTTGGCAAAGGTACTGGTATGGGTTGCCAGTTTTTTCACCAGTGGGTTGTATTTAGTCTGAGTTTGCTATGGCCTGTCCGTCTTGGGTGCCCCTACATGGCATAGCCCATAGCCTCATTGAACCACACAAGCCCCCTTGTCATGGCAAGACAACAGTCCTTGTTATAAAGACAGATGTTAAAATGGGCTCCATAGTACTACATAGCACATGCTCATCAGAATAGTCTAGAAGACAAACTCAGTTTTAATATTATCACAAATCTATGTGAATAGAAATGTAGAATTGCTGTTGACCTTATGATTTTATGATATGCAGTTTGATGCAGTAGACTTCAGTTTCTTATTTCCAATTATTAAAATAAGAATAATTTCCATTATTCTTAATTTAAACAAAGCTAAAGAAATTGGGGCCTCATCTGACATTGGTGTTGGAATTCAAACCTGATTTCTGCTGTTGAATTGGCATGTACTGACATTTGAGTGACATATTTTATGTTTTGGACATCCTGTCACTAACCACCAAGCTTTCAAGAGGAGATGATGCTGTAAGGCAGTGATCTGGCATAATCAGAAAATCTTGGAGGCTGGAGAAGGGGGTGTAATTATGGTACTAGTATACTTGGTATTTTGCTTGATGACTGTGAGGCACCATTTTGAGGGGCTTCCCTCTTCCAAGCTTGCAAAGAGTCACTTATTATGCCAAAGGTTGAGAAGTTTTGATTATTCCCACTTTCAAGTGCATGGTATTATAGGAAGATAATTGATGCACATAATAAAAACTTGACTGGACTGCATAGATGATTTAATGAAAGTATTGTGTGGAAATTGCTCTGCTCACTAATAAAGACTGAATACGTGCAGATGGGCCTAAAGCTTGCCTTGAATGGTATTCACACACTTATATACACAGTATGGCAGCTAAGCCTTAGCCTTAAGAGCTAATCACATATTCTAATGACTGATAACCATGGTTTCCTCTTCAAAATAATGACCTGGGCCAGAGGAAAGAAAATGTCCTTTTGAAAACATCCTGTAGTTTTAGACACACACACCCTGTGTGCAGCTGGGGTTAGCGGCAAGTGTGGACTATGACACATCAGAACAGAAACATTGGGAGGAAGGGGATGGAGACACATTCTGTGAGGTTCCTATTTATCCTTTTTTGGATAACAAGGAAGGAGAGAAGACCACTTCCTTGTTTTTTCTTCAGTCTCTCTGAGAAGGTAGTTTCCTACAAGTTTGTTGATACAGTTTTTTCTGTGATAATTCAGGGTCCCCTTTGTTTTGCTTAATCACAGAGTCCGGAAAAGCTCCTTTGTGGCTTGAGGGCACATAACACTTCCCTTTCCGTTTTCAATAAACAAATCTGTAAAATAGCCTTTCTAAGCCGGAAGAAATGTCTACCATGTGTAAACTGGTGTTATTCAGTTTTGCATCTGTATGAAGTCACTCTTCTTGGAAGTCAGAGCTGTTGTTATTTAAGTAAAAATTAGCAGAATACTGCTTCCTTCCTTTTGTAAAAATAAAAATGCACTGAGCTTCCGAAGTTTAATTTCATTGCTACATTTTTCCACAACAAAACAGCAAAGCTGACCAAGAAGGGGGGGGGGATTGAAAGAGCAGATGAAATTTGCTAGAGAGATAGCAAGACCCTTCCTATCAAATGGACCTTGCATTGCTGCTGGAGGCTCAGGTGGTCACTGTGGCCAGTAATGTTTTTAACCCAGCTTCAGTTGATGCACAGTTGAATTTCTTCCTGGATAAGATGGACTTGGCCATAGTGATCCACAACTTAGGTTGCCCTTGCTCGAAAGCTAGTCATATCTGACTCTAGGGTTCAGTGCTCATCTCTGTTTATAGCCAAAGAGCCAGTGTTGTCTGAATTTGCAGACGTTTTTGTGGTCATGTGGCAAGCATGCCTAGACACCGGAGTGCACAGAATGCTATTTACCTTCCCACCAAAGTGGTACCTATTTTTCTACTTGCAATTTCTTGCTTTCAAACTGCTAGGTTGGCAGGAGCTGGGATAGAGACAGGAGCTCACTCCATCGTGCAGCACACATGAATCAAACTCTGACCTTCCAGTCATTGAGTTCAGTGTCTTAACCACTTGAGCCACTGCAGCCTCACCCACACCTTAACAGATTCCAATTTAAACTTCTTCAACATGATCAACTTTGACTACCTTTGAAGATAGTTTTAAAATAATGCTAGTAAAATTTTGTTTGCATACTTCTGTTCTGTACTTTGTTGACTTAATTACACTCATCCTATAAAAATTGCAAAGGTCTCTCAGTTGTTTTTTGACATGTTTAAAGTAGTGATGCTTACTTATAGTCAAAAAATAACCTTTTCTAGTACAAGCTTGACCATAGTTTATGAACTTTTAAAAAGAAATTCTGTTATGTGCTCCATCCCCCAAAGAAATTAAGATAGTGGGTTTAAAAAAGTAAGTAAATAAATAAAAGGAACCATTACTGAGGAGGTTAGACTGCTTTTTTCCCTTTGTTTTAGGCACTCTGCTAAAAAGTGTGTGTGTGTGTGTGTGTGTGTGTCTATATATATATATATATATATATATATATATATATATATATATATATATATATATATATATATATATATATATATATATATATATATATATATATATATATATATATATATATATATATATATATATATATATATATATATATATATATATATATATATATATATATATAGTTCTTCCAGGCAGTTGAGTGATTTTAAAAGTAATCCCACTCTCTATTGCAGGCGCACCCCCCAATAAAGGACTCAGACACCAATGAAAGTGGATAACGGCATTGGGCCACATTTATTGATTCATGCCCTAGTCCGAATTATAAATTTCTATTGGTAAAATTGACCAATTATAATTCTTAAGGCAAGCAGGCCGAAGTAACACTGGTAAGGTACCACCCAAAATTGCCAACGGCAATTGTTACAATGTATCTACTTGTATCAATGTGTTTGTTGACAACAAACAAATTGTTGACCGTAGTCAATATCTAACTAATGACCCCACCCTCTGACGCGTATCCGTAAAATCACGGGGTGATGCATGCTGTCTAGCTGTAGCCATCACCCCGTCGCCTGGTTCGTCGTTGACCGGACAACGTTTAACCAACTTATACCTGTCTAGTGTTGTCCAGTCAATTGCAAACCTGCCGGATACCTGTGGGTCATAAATGTTTACCTTACCAGTGCTACCCGCCACACGGAGGGGCTTCAAAGAAATCTCGAAGCCCCCCCAGACCGTCAGCTCGGTCAACAGGCCTGCTCGCCAATCACCCAACAGGAGGTCCATACCTCCTCGCGACAGATGGACCCCATCCCCTGCATACAGGCCATAATTTTGCAGACTAATGGAGGGGTGACGACTGACCCGCCCCCAACCCCTGCTGACAATAAACCGGGCAACAGCCCTGTTCACCATGCGTCTAGCCCGGTCCAGGGCCTGGAGGTCGAACCCTCCCCTATACGCGTGCCGCGGCACCATGTCTGACCAAACGAGGGTTGTGGCGGGCCACACGTAATGCAGGTAGGCGAGGTCGCCGCAAATCGCATGCTTGAGCGATAGGCCGGTGACCTGACCTAAATCATTGCCCCTAAGGTGTATGATCAGGATGTCAGGCGGGTCAGCACTCCGGCCCGAGAAAAGGAATGGCAACAGCTCCCTCCACAACATCCCGGGCTTACCATACCATGTGAGACTTGCGTATGCACCCAGTCCCAGTCGGGGTCCCCACTCTGTCGCCGCAGCGTAACGCGCTGCCCTGTGCACGTAGCTATGGCCCACCAGCCATACTGTCACCAGCGTAATACGACACCCAGGGTCTGTCAAGGAAAAAACGAGTAGAGAAAAGGTACGGTGACTCGACTGGTACTCACGGTGAAAGAGGGCGGACATAAAATTGGAAACATTGTGATCCCCACCACCCCATACGGCGTATCTCAGCCCTGGAGTACCCAAAAGCAGCCGCCGTGGAAGCCGCCCCTATTCTGAATGAATGGGTGCCGTAACGGGCCCCTGGGAGGCCAACACCGGCCAGCGCTTTGCCGGTCACCTTCCAAAATTGAAATTTAGTAAGGGGAGACCCATCTTGGTGACAGAAAAACGGGCCATGGTGCGTGCCACGCAGTGCAAGGAACTCCTGTAGGGCACCAACCGGACAGATGTCTGCCAAAGAACACCGTAGCAGTCTAACTCCACTGCCTACGCCATGCTGATCCGTCTTAGAGGAGCGTATCCTCAACTGAGCCCAGTCTTTGGCCACATAGACATCTTCAAGTTCCAGTGCCCTACGACTAGCATCAGCCTTAGACAGCATCACAAGCTCGCTGATGCGGAGCGCTCCAAAAAAGGCCACCGTTGTAGCCGCATGAAACAGGGCTGCCTCATACCTATCAAAACATAGGTCCTGCCAGCCCCGTGCCAGTTGGGTAAGAACCCCTGGGGAAATTGGGTGGCGGTCGTCCAGGCTACGCCCATGCTCCCGCACCCACCCCTCCAAAACGTGTCTCACATGGAAGTCAGCGGTACTGTCCGCATGTCCGCCTACTTTGGACATAAAAGCCAGCGCTGACAGCCTGGATGCTATGCTTCGAGGTGCAAGGCCCTGGGAATGCAGGTAAACCATGAATTGAAGTATATGGGCCACCGGGATAGGCCAGGTATCTGGCAGCCGGAATTGGGCACAGAATGCCCTGAAAGAATTGAATGCGTGTTGATACGCCTTACGCGTGCGTGGCGCTAGCGACATGCCGATCGCCCGGTTCACCTCTCCTTGCCAAAGGTCCACATCTCGTCCGGGAGTGGCGAGGGAAATTCCTCTGCATCCGGGGCCAAGGCACGGAACCGGGAGATCTGCAGGCGGGACAAAGCGTCAGCGATATCATTATTGACCCCCGGGACATGCCTGGCCCGGAACAGTACATTAAGGCGCAGGCTGCGCAATACAAACTGGCGCACCAGGTTCATCACCCTGGGTGATTTGGAAGTCTGTGAGTTGACAATGTGGACAACGGCCGCACTGTCACACCAGAAATGAACGACCGAGTTGGCCCACTCATCACCCCATAGCATCAAGGCCCCCAGGATGGGAAAAAATTCCAGGTACGTGAGATCCCGCAGGCGCAGGATCAGGCTGGTGGCCACCCACCATAGGCCCACTTCCCATTGAAGTACATCCCATAACCCAGGGACCCAGAGGCATCGGACTGTATCTGGAAACGAGGGGAAGCCAGAAGGTCAGACCTCCAAAATGACACCCCATTGAACTGCTTCAGGAACTGGAGCCAGATAAGCATATCTGCCTTAATGCCCTGGGTTAGTCTGACCCTATGGTGGGGCCTGGACAAGCCTGTCATTGCGTCGCACAAGCGCCGGGCAAATGCCCTGCCCGGTGCGACCACCCTGCAAGCGAAATTGAGATGACCATGCAACACCTGCAGGTCCCGCAGTGATGCCTTGCGTTTAGCAAGCAAGTCCGAGATAAGGGCCACTATCCTTGACACCTTATCCCCTGGTAACCTAGAAGCCTGCGCTACCGTGTCAATCTCCACCCCCAGGAAGACTAGCTGTGTAGATGGGCCCCGGTCTTTTCGGGCGCTAAAGGGACACCCAGTTCCTCCATTAGCGTCTGAAATGTGTTGAGGAGACGTGTGCACGTGTCCCAGCCCCGTTCACCCCCGAATAAAAAATCATCCAGGTAATGGGCTACAGACCGGGACCCTGACCTGCGGACAAAAGCCCACTGTAGGAAGGTGCTAAAACGCTCGAAGGCCGAGCACGATATGGAACAGCCAAAAGGCATGGCCTTATCGAAATAATATTCACCCCTGAACTTAAAACCCAGCAACTCAAAGTCACCCAGGTGAACCGGCAGGAGGCGAAAGGCAGACTTAATGTCGCACTTAGCCAACAGCGCACCCGGGCCACATGAGCGCACCATGTGCAGCGCTTGGTCAAAAGATGTATACCTGACCGAGCAAAGGTCATCAGGGATAGCATCATTGACCGATCGGCCGGCTGGGTAGGACAAGTGATGGATCAGGCGGAACTCGCCCGGTGACTTCTTGGGCACCAAGCCCAAGGATGACACTTTAAGGTTGGGGAATGGGGGTGCAGAGAAAGGGCCAGCGACCCTGCCCGCATCAACCTCCTTAGAAATGCTGGCGGCAGCCACCTCCTCCCTCCCCTTAAGGGACAAAAGGTTGGGGGCATCTTGGGGGGACCTATCACCCTGGAAAGGAATACGGAACCCCAGTCGAAAACCTTGAAGCAGGTAAACCGCATCTGCCCCCCTCGGGTACGATGCGAGCCAACGCTCCAGCATGTCCACATTAATTGGGGAGGGGGCCTTTCGGTGGACCAGCTCCCTCTGCGGCAGTCTTGCCAGCCCCTTGTCCACCCCTACCTTTGCCCCGCACCCCTCCAGGCCTGGGGCAGGCGGAGGCCGCATGGGGGCCAGCGCAAGAGGGACACTCATGCCTGTACCGGCAATTCTTCCTACTGCAGGAACCATTGGACGAGAAAGTCCAGCACAGCAGGCGGGCTGGAACCCCCTGCCCCGCCACCTGGCGGGGTGTCTGTGCTGGGGCCGCTCGCTGGACCGCATGTCCACAATGGTATCTGTCCCCAGGCGCAGGGCGCGTGGGAGTCATATACAGAAGCCACAGCTTCTGGCAGGGCTCATCCCACCTCATCTCAGGGTGCAGGGGAATCTGCATATGGAATTCCTCGTCGTAAGCCAACCATGACGGGCCCGGGAAGTCGACCATCGCCCGGTAAATGTTGTCAAAATACTGGACCATCGGAATTGCCAAATCCGGCCGGGCCCTGAGGTAGACCGCCATGTATATAAGGTACGCCGGCAACCAATTGGCCCACGTACGTGGCGGCTTACGACGACGTGCCTGTTCCTTATCCTTCTCATCCTGCCCCTCCCTCTCCTCTTTGGTGGGCTCTCTGTTAAGAAGGGAGAAGATGTCCACATACTCCCCACGCCAGATCTTCTCTTTGGTGGCCTGGGCCAAATGGTCCCCCAGGGGCAAGGAATACCCCGCTGTCGGCAATGCTGACACCGGCACAGTGGGAACCACGGGGATCTGAAAAGGAGCCTGGACCAACCCAGCCACCCCTAACACATTCCCAACTGAATAAGAGGTACCACCCAAAACTGGGCCCTGGGTGAGCGGTGAAGTAGCCGGGTGGGACGTCGGCGACTGAACCGTCGCACCACCCATGCGAGGCCACGGCCACTGGAATGCCCCCCCCAACGTGGGTAGGTGTGTGGGTGCACTAGATTGAACCGCATACTCACATGCAGCACCCCCGCGGGCCGCCCCCACCGGGGGTTCCAGCCCGCTGGGGGCATCGGAGCTCACGACCGCAATTGAGCTCGTCGACGGGGCATGACCAGCATCAGCCTGTTGAGTGGGGAGCTGCGAGGCAGTGGCCGAAGCCGGCCCACGCGCCTCGGGCAGCTCGGCCCGTCCTGCCGCCTGCCACTGACCGGCAGACAATGGATCAACCTGCACCCCAAAAGGCACCCCCGGGTGGCTAACCCTCACGAGGGATGCCTCGAGGGCCGCAACGCGGGCCAGAAGGGCCTCAACACTAACGTAGCCCCCTAAGCCAAGTGGGGGCAAAGGGCCAGCCGGCCCACTGGCTGCAGGCGCCGGTCCAGGTCCCTGGACCCCGGGGCCCATATACGGCCACGACCCCAGGCCCGGCCCCTGCAGGGCCGGGGGGGTACCCTGCCAGGGGAGGGAACCCAGCCACCCCCCATGGCTGAAACCCCCCGCAGGAAGCTGCGGACCCATGGAAGAAGGCCCCGCAGAATGGGCCGTGCCAGAGGCAGTGGCCACTGCTTGCGGGCCAGGGGCCGCAGCCCCAGCTGGGCCGGTATGCAGACCCCCGGCCTCGGGCCAAGGGGTAATTAACCCCATCCCACCGGTCCCGGTGGGCTCAGGCAAAGGAGGCTGCTGGGGAGGCGCAGTCGCGGTCCTCCGACCCGGCTGGCGCCTCCGCGCAGAACGAGCCGCGTTCGCAGTCGCCTTCTTCTTCGAGGGCATAGCAGCTAACGATGGGAAGCCTAAAAGTCAAGAAAATCAGCAGCCAGAGGCTTCCCCGAGTAAGGCAAGAGCGACGGAGGTAAGAGAGAAAAACTTCTCTGCTCCGTCGCTTCGCAAAATGGCAGCTCGGCTGCCTCGTGGCCACCCCTTATATAAGGGTGCTGGCCACGCCCCCTAACTACCCGGATGTCTTCGTCCAGTGGGGGGGGCCCGCAAAGGGCGCGGCGGCCATTTTGGCGCCGCGCTTGCATTCTTAAAGTCTTTTCCTTTCTTGTTTCGATTTGTTCAGTATGTTATTTATTTAGCATAGCATTTTAAACATTTAATTTGTATAATGGTTTGGGTGGCTTCAGGTGACCAAAAGGAGGCTAATAAATAATTTCACAGATCAGTAATTTTACAAATAGCTGTATGTAATGTACACATGCAGCCTAATGAATAAAAATATCAAATTTGAATAGTAAACCAAGAAGCTAAAATCCTTGACAGAAAAAAGAACTGAGAATATTAGGTTTTATAACTTTTAAAAAACCAACACAGTCTTTATGTTGCAAAGTTATTTACATAACTCACATCTACAAATACAAAATTAAAAACCAAGCAAACACTAAGTTATTTCAAGATATAGATTTATGGATATTTCTATGCATAGAAAAAAATAGAACAACAAAAAATCTTTTATAGCCCTTTTATATACCAGCTACAAACTAATGAATAATCCATAACAAAACCTTCGTCCCTTTCTTCCCTCAAAGAAATGTCAGCATGTCTTTCCTATTGCAATCTTATCCTAGGAAAAATTATATTAGAGCAAAAGATGATGATTAACATATTGTTATTTAGGATGAGAATTGCATAAGTGTTGTTTAATTTGCATTAAGGACAACCTTTCATTAAACATGGAGTTTTGCCCAAAGTAACCATTTTCTTTCAGGTTACATCCAGTAATGCTGGTACTCACATTTAAATATGGACATTGTAGACCGGGGTGGCCAACCTTTGTGCTCCAGCTGTTCTTGAACTTCAGTTCCCAGATGTCCTGATCAGCAGGTGTACTGACTTGGGTGTCTGGTAATTGAAGTTGAAGAACAGCTGGAGCACCAAGTTTGGAGACCCCTGCTGTAGACAGATGCCCAAATGTCCATTAGCACTAGAAAGAGGATCATAATTGGATGGTTTGTAGCCCTTCCCATTTGTCTAAAGTGGCATTCCTCAACATGACACCTCAGATGTTTTTGAGTCCAGCTTCCATCAACTACAGATGGGTGGAAGGATAGCCAACAAATAGCAAGGCTGCTCATCATAGTCCAAAATATCAGAAGGACAATAAGCTATGAAATTTTGGTTGAAAGAACCATTAATGTCCTTCCAGTGATGAAAATATACTTCTGAACTTGAAACAAAGGAGGCATCAGATCATTCAGCCTAGTAGATGGACATTCACTAAAAGAGAGTTTTTCCAGCACTACCTGGAGGTATTTGGGATTGAACCTGGGACTTTCAGTCTGCAAAGCATATGTTCTAGCCATTGCACTTTAGCTCTTCGTAAGAAATCACAGGATCTCACAAAGTGTACTTGTAGCCTTATTTTCGAGAAAAATGCCTTTTTATGTTTCATTTTCAATAAAGATATTCTTCCTTTATTTTAAGTTCTCCCTTTTCTAAAGTTAGGCTTAGGTGTCCACAATCAGCACACTGACATGCATGCAATCAAACACTTGCAGGTATATAACTGCAAGAAAAACACTCAATTTAACCATAAAAGTTCTTCCCTTTAAATCGCCATTCAGTTGCATGAGGGCAGACTGCGATTCCACTCCAGCAGAGCATCTGTTGACGAGCAAGGTATACCAGACAGCAATCGAAACTGAGATCTTCTTAAAATAATAATAAATTCAGTGATGCACTGAAGCAGGTTCTGTCCTGTTCGGGAGAACCGGTAGCGGAAATTCCCCCAGGCCATGCTCACCTCCATACCCCACAGATTTGGCTCTGTCCACAGATTTGGCCCCACCCACAGAGGTGGTAGTAAAAAAAAAATTTGGAGTGTATCACTGAATAAATTCCAGAAGATCAAAATTGATCCCAGAACCAAGGTTATTTGGGGAGTGAATCTGGCCAATCCAAAAGGACAGAAAGAAAAACCCACAGTCGAAAGCACTATTTTCATTAATTTAAGAAGGATCAGGCTCATGGAGGCTAAGAGAGAAATTATTGGTTTCAAGTCAGATGCCCGCTCAGCTTCTTGCAGGAGATAAAGAGGGAAGTTTAAAGGGCTGTCAGTCCTTTATGTAAAGAAATGGGCAAAGCTCACCCACACTCCGGTTTCTCCAGTCATTCAGCCAAAGCGCCAGGGAAACTTTTAAAAGTGAAGTCTTAGCGGCTCTGTTTAAATCCTGGTTTTGGGGTTTTGAGAGTCTCATTTTACTATTGATATGACACAACTGATTACTAAATACCTCATTGATTAATTAATTGACGGTTCTATTTATAAATTATTAAAATGTATTAAAGATGCCTAGAAATGATTTTAACATATCCTGTCCCTCAGCTTGTCCTGGCACACCCAGGAGGGGGTGAATTCCACAGGAAACAAATAAATTACTTCACTCATTCAAGTCTCCTTGATGTCCTGAAAGATGCTTCTGGCAATCTCCAGCCTACCTTTGCAATTTGACTTGTTTACCAGCATCATTCTCTTGTGGTTTCCTGAATCTGTTTATTATATGTTTGAGCCCCATGTCCTGAAATTCCCCTTGCCATGGTGCCCATATGTAGGGAGCTAGGATTTTCTGCATGCACCTTTTCTTTGTAGTGTAGGTTGGGGTAGATAGTTGTTGGATACTAGAAAGAAGTAGATGAGTGGTCACAGGGTGGGCACACAGCCCCTGCATGAACAATCTCATTGATGTAATTGGTCAGCTGGAGCTCTTGCCTTGGATGAGGATGGTCTCTGGCTGGCCAATGGCATCTTCTACACATGCTCATTGGATACTGTACCTTAACACCCCCTTTTATTCATCGTTTGGCACTCAAACCCCATGTATCGTTTGACACCCAGACCCCATATCTTTGCTTGCTCCTGATTGCTCCCCATGAGTTCCTTTTCCATACCTTTGATGTTTTCCTCCTCCCCACATCCCCTTTGACCATCCTTTCATGTGTTCCCATCACCACATCCCCTTTGAACTTTTATAATGTTACAAATATATGTATATCACCCTGGCATTGTACCTTATTATTTACCATGTAATGACCATGTATTGATTCATGTAACCATGAATGAAAAACACTTTTGGTTGATTTTTTTCTCATTGTATAACTTTTATTGTGAAAGTTTAGTTAGATGGTAGGACCAGAATAGTATATAATATTGCATTGGGCGTCGGTCTAGCAGCTTCCTGATTCGACTCTAGGATAGCTCACGTCATTCCTTTGCCCACCAACCCCCGGAATAAAGAGACAGAGACAGTGTTGGATTTAAACTTAAAGGTAAAGGTTTCCCTTGCTCGAAAGCCAGTGGTATCTGACTCTAGCGTGCAGTGCTCATCTCTGTTTCTAAGCCAAAGAGCCTTCGCTGTCTGCTTCTGCAGACATTTCTGTGGTCATGTGGCAGGCATGACTAGACACCGGAGTGCACAGAACGCTGTTTCCTTCCCACCGAAGTGGTCCCTATTTATCTACTTGCAATTTCTTGCTTTCGAACTGCTAGGTTGGCAGGAGCTGGGACAAAGACGGGAGCTCATTCCGTCCTGCCTGAACTGCTGACCTTCCGCTTCCCAGTCAGCAACTTAGCTACTTGAGCCACTGCAGTCCACTTAGATTTACATTTAGGGCCACTTTATTAACCAGAACTTCATAACAAACTATTTGCCTGCGACAGGGGCTGAGTAGCAAGGCTCTAAGTGATGGAGCCAAGGGATCAATCTCACCTTCTCCACTCACCACCAGGTGAATACCGGCTTACCGGGATCATCCTGTTCTCAACAGTCCCCATCCTGGCTCACCATTCAGGTCAATTGGCCAATGCTGTTCTCAAGCCTCAAGGCTGTAGGCAAACAGCACGTTCCACGATCACTGAGTGTGCCCATCACCCGGAAGTGGAAGTGAACCATTTTCCATCTTCTGGCCATCTGACACACCCAATGTCATCCCCGAATCATCCTACGCCTTCATTTATCATTTTAACTACGCACTACCCACCAAGTGACTGAATTGAACCGTCAAGCCAATTACCCCAATCTGCAACAGTGAGAAGTGGGCAAAAACACCACCGTCCCATATGCCAATCAGGAACATGCAAAAAAATTCCCACTCGGCCCGAAGGGACCAGCTAATCCCACACTGCTGTTCATGAGGGTGGGTGGGTGGGCTTTTGCTTGCCTACTGACTTGCCAACTGGGCTGGGGTCGGGGAGGCAATGCCCTATATAAGGGCGTAGCTCCTCTCCTTCCCTGGTCCAGCACATCCCTGGGCGTGCCCACCCTCTGTCTCTCCCAGGGGAAGGGGGCAAAGTCACACCATGGGCCATTCATCCCATGGTGTGTTCCCTTGCCCGGCAACCCCCAGAATAAAGAGACAGAGACAGTGTTGGATTTAAACTTAGGGCCACTTTATTAACCAGAACTTCATAATGAACTATTTGCCTATGGCAGGGGCTGAGTAGCGCGGCTCTATGTGATGGAGCCAAGTGATCAATCTCACCTTCTCCACTTACCACCAGGTGAATACCGGCTTACTGGGACCATCCTATTCTCAACAGTCCCCATCCCAGCTCACCATTTGGGTCAATTGGCTAATGCTGTTCTCAAGCCTCAAGGCTGTAGGCAAACAGCACGTTCCACGATCACTGAGCGTGCCCGTCACCCGAAAGCAGAAGTGAACCATTTCTCATCTTCCAGCTGTCTGACACACCCAATGTCATCCCCGAATCATCCTAGGCCTTTACATACCATTTTAACTATGTGCTACCCACCACAGCAAGGGGTTATCCAATCAACTGCTTGCCCCCACCAGTCTGACCAACTTGGCCTGCATGCCCCTCCGCAGGCTATTCAACATGTCAAGGGCCACCTCAACAAGGTGAACCCCGTCCGTGCAGTACAATCCAGAACGGTCCACCAGAACATCAGGGTGTTCCATCACGGTGCCAAGCCCATCCCCACAAACTTGGCCACCGCCCTGTTCACACCCTTCCTGGCCCTGTAAATGTGGCGAGGGTCACAGTTGGCATACCATTGCCTCCGCGGAATGATGTTGGACTGCACAAAACGCACCTCTGGCCACTGACACTAAAACTTCACCAGGTCACGTTGGATGGCCAAACTGATTGCCCCCCCCCTGAACCCGCCTGGGTCATTAGAGAAACTAGCAAACACACAAGGGAGGAACTCCCCCCAGGTCATGTTCCGTCAGCCCATCCACACCAAATTGGCCGGCAGGTCGAGACCCAAATTGGTACCCCCAGAAAGGCGAGCTATACGTCAGGCCACCCAATAGATGAAACTGTGGCTCACCAACAGGACCCGAGCCCTCCGGTCTCACCAGCCATACCCTGCAACAAAAGAAAAAACATGAGGGCAGGTGCCCAAATACAGCAGAGCAAGTTGACATGAACATACAATCATATAGACAGTATCCCGTGTGTTGCAATTAGAGAAGACAGACAGATGTAATATAAAATTGCTGCTCAGGATTGTAACCACATTAGTAGTCCACATAAACCAACAGAAAGTATAGTGCCCACAAGAGTGGTGTCCTACTGGAAATCTTGAAGTAGAGAGAGATTTAGGCATACAATCAGTTCTAGAAATCATGCCCGCAATGGTCTTGGTTTTACGGAAACCAATGGTGGGTTTGTCCTGACAGCCAGGAATCGTATCAACAATGTGCCAATGTCTATTGATAATATTCTTAATTTTCTGTGCTAATGGTGTGTACTCTGGCAGCTGGCGGGAGATCCCCAACACCGGCGTCCCAGACAGCCCCGCCTCCCTCCGCCCCTCTCCTCGGTGGGGGTATAAGAGGCGGCCATGTTGGAGCAACGCTGACGGTGCCCTGGACTCTGACAGCTGGCGGGAGAGCCCCAACACCAGCGTCCCGGACAGCCCCGCCTCCCTCCGCCCCTCTCCTCAGCGTGGGTATAAAAGGCGGCCACGCTGGAGCAACGCCCTGGACTCTGGCAGCTGCTCTACGGCTTTATTTTTTTATTTTTTTTAATATTTTTTTTATTAATTTTTAAACAAAATTACAAAACTTAAACATTCATAACATTACAATACAGTACAATACAATGCAATAAAAAAGAAAAAAACAAATAAGCAAGTATACATTGAATACATTCACCTAGAAGAGAAAAACAACATTGCATTCATAAAAAAGAAAAAATACAGACTATATATTACATACAATTACATACTTTATCACCCGGTGCTATATACAATGTCCTAGGAGGTTGTGGGATCTCCCATTCGTTTCTATTGTTCCCAAAATTTCATTTGGTCTGGTGTCAATTTATATGTTCCATCTCTCGTCAATGAATATTCAACAAATTTTCGCCATATATTCCAGAATCTATTTTCTTTTACTATACCTTTCTTAACGTTTAACTCCCATGTTAATTTTTCATTCAATGCGAGATCCCACATCTGCCCATACCATTCTTCCACCTTTAACGTTACTTCACTTTTCCAGTTTTTTACAATACACAATCTTCCCATCACAAGCATCATAGACAACAGCTCTTTCTTATCATTGTCTATATTAACATTATCAACATCGGTCAATAGAGTGGTGCCTGGCCCCAATTTAAAACAAAATCCCAAGATTTTTCCTATCTCAGTCTCAATTTTTATCCAAAATTTTTCTACCACTATACATTCATACCACATATGAACATATGTGCCCAAAGTATTTTTACACCTCCAACACATTTTATTGTTTTTCTTATCTATCTGATGTAATTTCATAGGGGTCAGATACCACCTCCATAACATTTTAAAGTTATGTTCCTTTATTCTAACCGACAGGGATCTCATAATTCTTTTTCTCCATTTATTTTGCCACTCCTTTTCCGTTATCTTCAAATTCAAATCCTGTTCCCATGTATTTCTTAATATTTCTTGTGGTTTACCTTCTGTATTTATTATTTTATAAATTTTACTAACCAACCCTTTAATTCCAATTTCCTCCTTCCTTATTTTCCATACTAATTCCTCAAATTCCGTCCTATCTCTTTCCAAACTCCGTTCCCTCCAATATTTATTATTCCACTTGTTCAACATTGCTATCTGAAACCAATTCAGCTTCATCTGGGTATATAGCTCTCTTTTCATCCCATTATCTTTGCAGACTCGTATCCAATCTTTCAACAGGAGAACCTTATTTGTCGACAATATTTCTTTCATCTCATTATCCATTCTTATTGGGAACTTTTTCAAATCTTCTATTTCAATTATCGGTGAGATATTTGGGGCCAATTTCATTTTAATTTTCTTCCATACTCCCAACATTGATTTCATCATTCTATTTTTAACCAATATTTTCCCTGATTCCTTGTCTAAAAAGAGGCTCTTACCCACTTCCTTTACTTCCTTCATTTCAATTTCTTCCCAAATAACCGACTCCTTCATCAAAATCTTAACTACGTTCTTTATCTGGAATGCTTTATAATAATTCTTTAGGTTAGGTATTCCTAAGCCCCCTTCTTTTTGAGATAAATACCACATTTTTTTAAAATTCTAGCTCTACGTCCTCCGTTACAATAATTATCAAATAATTTTTGAAATTCCTCAATCTCTTTATCCGTCAGTTGAATTGGTAAGGCATTGAATAAAAAGTTTAGTTTTGGTAGTAACATCATTTTAGTCAATGCTATTCTGCCAAACCAAGACAACTTCAGTTTTTGATACTGTAGAATTTTAGCCTTGAGTTCCTTCTTTTGTTTGTCGTAATTTAATCTTTTCAGATCCTCTAATTTATCGGAGATAATTATCCCTAAATATTTCAGGTTCGCTTTGATCTGCAATTTAAATTCATCTCTAATTTTCTTTTGTTCTTCCTTTTCAATATTACTTAAAATCAGTTCAGATTTTTCCCAATTTACCTTCAGGCCTGTGATTTGTTCAAAGTCCTTTAAGTGTTTTTGAATCCTTTCCATAGTTCTTCTAGGCTGTTTCATGATTAATAAAGTATCATCTGCATATAAACTAATTTTATTTTCCATTATTCCTTCTATATTTTTGTCTTCCCTTATTATATTAGCTAATATTTCCATTGCCATAATAAATAGTATTGGAGATAGAGGACACCCTTGCCTTGTTCCTGCCTCTAGTCTCAATTCCTCTGTGAGACCATCATTGACTCTGATTTTGGCATATCCTTGTTGGTATAATTGTTCTATTGTTTTTACAAACCTGTTACCAAATCCGTAACTCTTAATTATCTCGCTAATTGTTACCCATTGTAAAGAATCGAATGCTTTAAAAATATCTAACGATAATAAACCTACTTTCTCTTTATTCTGTCTTGCCACGTCTATTAAATCTAATACTCACCTTACTAAGTCTGCCATATGTCTCCCTTTCACAAATCCGGCCTGGTCTTTATTTATATATTTGTCCATAAAACTATTTAATCTATTTGCCAATATTGCCGTAAAAATCTTAGCATCTTGGTTTATCAGGGAGATAGGTCTGTATGATTCTACTTTTTCTAGGTCCTTTCCCGGTTTTGGTAATAAAACAATTATTGTTCTATACCATGATACAGGTAACTGTTCCCCAATAAGAATACCATTATACAATTTTAACAGTTTTGGGATTACTATATCCTTAAACTCTTTATAAAATTCAGCGGGTAGTCCATCTTCTCCGGGTGATTTATCTGATTTCAGTTTATTTATTACCTTTTTTATCTCTTTTTCAGTTATTAATTCTTCCATTCTTTGTTTATGCTCCTGACTTATTTTATTTTTAATTTGCATTTCCAATCTATCCTTTAATTTATCTATATTTATCTTCTTTTTAGAATATAAATCTTGGTAAAATTCTCTAATCACTTTACATTTGTCTTTAGTCTTATTATATCTTATACCTTCCTTATCTACCATAATCCCTATTTCCCTTCTACTTCTTTTTTCTTTAGCCGCTCTTGACAACAATTTTGAGTTTTTATTACTATATTCAAAATATTCTCTTTTTAAGTATACTAAATCTCTTTTCACCTTTTCCATATCATTTCCTATTAATTCCTTCCTTAATCCCTGCATCCTTTCGTAAGCCTTTCTATCCTTAGTTCTTGCATGTTCCTCCTGTAACCTTTTAATCTCTTTTTCAGTTTCTTCTTGTTTAGTTTTTAACTGTTTATTTCTAATACTTGCCATCTTGATACTTTCACCCCTAAATATTGCTTTCATTGT
Source organism: Bradypodion pumilum (assembly GCA_035047305.1). Classification (NCBI taxonomy): domain Eukaryota; kingdom Metazoa; phylum Chordata; class Lepidosauria; order Squamata; family Chamaeleonidae; genus Bradypodion; species Bradypodion pumilum. Next base: position 124,546,393 of record JAWDJD010000005.1, on the reverse strand, counting down.
ATCCCATACTATACCTATTCCTACTTCCCCTGTGTCATTCCATTTCCAATTTTCTTCCCATTTTTCTACCATTTGATCTTTGTATTTTTTATCTCTAAACAATCTGACATTATATCTCCAATTTTCGTACTCTTTATAGCATCTATTTTCATTTCCAACAAAACTTTTGCATGGTCCGATTCTTTAAAAATTCCTATTTCTATGCCGTCTAAGTTACTTAACAAGTTATCCGTGACAAATATGTAATCTATTCTGGAATATGTATTATACACTTGTGAAAAATATGTATAGGCTCTTTCCGATCCTTTAAGCACCCTCCATGTATCTTTCAACCCCAAGGATTTCAGCCAATTATTTAACACATGCATTTTATTTCCACCCACACATCTCGTTGTATTTGTACTATCTATATTTGATCCTATTAAATTAAAATCTCCCGCTACAATCATTTTTGCTGTTTTTTCCTTCTCTAATATTCGATATACCTTATTTAGGAAACTATTTTGACGTTCATTTGGTACATACAAGTTCACCAACATTATTTCTTCTTCTTCTATTTTTCCCTTTATTATCAGATATCTACCTTCTGGGTCTGATATACTTTTTATCATCTCAAATCCCAATCTGTTTGATATCAAAGTTGCGACCCCCCTGGCCTTTGAAGAACCATATGCTTTTTCATAGACTTGAGTCCATCCTAAAAATAACTTATTAGTTTTTCCCGAATTCTGATGGGTCTCCTGAAGAAAGATTACATCCGGTCTGTCTTTTCTAAGCACCGCTTCCAACCTCCTTCTCTTCACTTGACAACCAGTACCTTTCACATTCCATGTCATTACTTTTACATTCCTCATTTATTGTATTTCTCCCACCTTTTTTTACACTTCCCACTTCCTCCTACGGACCTGTGATTAACATATAACATTTCCTTCACCTTATACAAATGAATAAAAAAGAAAAGAAAGAAAACGTCTAAAAAAATTATATTAAACAATCCACTACTATCCCTCCCCATATTCTTTTTACAAATGGCCTCTGAGTTTCAGAGAGGGGAGGGGGGGTGCGGTCAATCATAGGAGCTTGGGAGAGATCAAAAACTACTCCCCACCCGGATCCATTCCTCCTTCCGCCCCTTTAGGCATATTCTCATTTCCATTGCTATCCCGTCTTCTATAACCACCAGATATAATCAGTTCTTCCTTCAAATCAAACCACTCTTTTGTTCCTGCTTCCAACAACTTAGCATCTGTCATTACATCCAAGACATTAGGACCCTCACTAATTAAATAACGTCTTCCCAAGTAAAAAAAAAACTTAATTGTCTTGGAAATTTCCAATTATACCTTCTTCCCTTTTCCTGAAATCGTTTTGTAATTGGCTTCATCGATTGTCTCCAGAAACGATCCTCTATTGGAATGTCATTATACACTTCAATATCTTGGCCTTCCACTTTTAGAACCTCTGTTCCTTTCTCCCGTATAAGCGCCATTAAGCGTAATTTATCTGATACATTAGCAAATTTTAACATGACATTCCTTGACCCAGTTTTACCTCTTCTTGACCCCAATCTAAATACATTTACAACCTCCTGCGGCGTGAAGCCATCTTCCATAATTTCATCAAGCCATTTCACTATTCTTTCTTTTAATTTATCTGGAGAGTTCTCTGGGAATTTTCGAATTATAACGTTTGCTCTTCTTAATTGGTCTTCCACATTTTCTAATCTCTTTTCATGATCTCCGACCTTATTTTCTCTCTCCTTTTCTCTCTTTCTCAAGTCCATAACCTCTGCTTTCGTCGTTGCCTGTTCTTTTTTGATGACTTCTTGTTCTTTTTTGAGGTTGTTTATGTCCTCCTTCACGCCGTCAATTCCCTTCATAATATTTACTAACATATCTTGCATGTCTTGTTTCCAATCTAATTTAAGTTTATCAATCATATTTCCGATATTATTCCCCAGATTATCAAATTTCTCATTTAGACTTTCAAATTCAGATTTGGATCCTTGCCCCTCCCCCATTGCCGATGTTGTTGGTGTTGTTGCCGTGGCTGTAGTTCCGATCATTGTTGGTGCTGTCCCTGCTATTGCCGCTGTAGTTGTTACGGTTGTTGTGGCAGTTGTTGTTGTTGTAACTTTTGCTGTTGTTATCACAATTGATTTTACCGCTGATGGAGCAACGGTAGTTGGCGATATTATTGTCTTCTGTTGCTGTTGTTGTTGTTGCAATTGTTGTGCCATCTTCTTCACTGTCTCCTGTTCCTCCAAGTCCTTTATTTCCTGTTGCATTGTTTTCTTCATCTCCTCTTCCTCCTCGTCCAGCCTTGTAAGCCTTCTGAAACTCCTATCTGAGGACGTTGGTCTTTGCTCTCTTGTCCAGGCCAATTTCTTCTCCTTCTCTTTCCCTCTCCCCTGCCGTTTCATCCAAATGTATTTCTAACTGCTTCCCTTTTATCAATTTACATAAACAATTTATCATTCAAGATTCACCCTGTATTTTAAATCTAACCACTTTCAATATATTTATTTCAAAATACAGTGTTTACAATGGAAGGCAAGGGGTTATTAAAGAGGAAACAGAGATTGCAGAGAGACTCAATGAATTCTTTGCTTCAGTATTCACTGAAGAAGACAGAGGCCACATGCCCAAAACAGAGCCTATCTTCGTAGGGAGGGAAACCGAAGAATTAAGCCAGATAGAAATAACCAGGGAGGAGGTCCTTGCATGTCTTGTTAAACTAAACACTAACAAATCACCAGGACCAGATGGCATCCATCCACGAGTTCTCAGGGAACTTAAAGATGAAATTGCTGATCTCCTAGCCAAAATATATAATCTTTCCCTCAAATCAGGCTTTGTGCCTGATGACTGGAAGGTAGCGAATGTAACACCAATTTTCAAAAAAGGATCCAGGGGTGATCCAGGAAATTACCGACCTGTCAGTTTGACATGTGTCCCAGGTAAAGTGATGGAAACCATCCTAAAAGATAGAATTAATAGGCACATAGAAGAGAAGGCGCTGCTAAAGGAGAGCCAACATGGCTTTTGCAAGGGCAAATCATGCCTCACTAATCTGTTGGAATTTTTTGAGAGTGTCAACAAGCATGTGGATAAGGGGGATCCAGTTGACATTGTTTATCTGGACTTTCAGAAGGCTTTTGACAAGGTCCCACACCAAAGGCTCTTGAATAAACTTACCAGTCATGGAATAAAGGGACAGGTCTTGTCCTGGATCAGCAACTGGCTAAGGGACAGGAAACAGAGGGTAGCACTAAATGGACACTTCTCCAAATGGAGGGAAGTAAAGAGTGGGGTTCCCCAAGGTTCAGTACTGGGACCCCTGCTTTTCAACCTCTTCATAAATGATCTAGAGGTAGGAGTAAAAAGCAAGGTAGCCAAATTTGCTGACGACACTAAATTATACAGGGTAGTGAAAACTGTGAGAGATTGTGAGGAGCTCCAGAGGGATCTCTCGACACTGGGGGAGTGGGCAAAACAATGGCAAATGAGTTTCAACATTAGTAAGTGCAGAGTGATGCATGTTGGGGCAAAGAACCCCAATTACATTTATAAACTGATGGGGTCCGAACTCTCTGCAACAAACCAGGAAAGGGACCTTGGTGTCCTGGTGGACAACTCAATGAAGGTGTCAACCCAGTGTGCCTCAGCAGTGAAAAAAGCAAACTCAATGCTAGGGATCATTAGGAAGGGTATAGAAAATAAGTCAGCAAGTGTCATTTTGCCTCTTTATAAATCTATCGTGAGGCCCCATCTGGAATACTGTGTACAGTTCTGGTCGCCATACCTCCAGAAGGATATTATGGAGCTGGAAAAAGTGCAGAGGAGGGCAACCAGAATGATTAGGGGACTGGAACACCTTCCTTACCATCTGAGGCTGCAACGGTTGGGCCTTTTCACTCTTGAACGACGACGTCTAAGAGGTGACCTGATTGAAGTTTATAAAATCATGCACGGTGTGGACAAAGTAGATAAGGAAAAACTGTTTTCCCTATCGCATAATACTAGAACTAGGGGACACTCCATGAAACTTTTGGGTACTAGTTCTCAAACAAATAAGAGAAAGTACTTTTTCACCCAGAGGATTACTGGTCTATGGAACTCCCTGCCAGAAGAAGTGGTGACAGCTGTCAGTCTTGACAGCTTTAAGAAAGGATTAGACAAGTTCATGGAGGAGAAGAGTATCAATGGCTATAATTATGGATACTTAAGGACAACCTCCGGGTTGGAGAGATAGGCAGGATATCTCTCAATATCATTTCCAGGGAATCCTAAGCAGGTGAAGGCATCTGCTTGGGAATACCCTGAAGGAAATGGTGAGCCACTGTGTGAGACAGAATGCTGGACTGGATGGGCTGTGGCCTGTTCCAGCAAGGCTGTTCTTATGTTCTTATGTTCTTATTAACCCTTATCCTCTCCTCCCCTCCCTCTCTGTCATATATATGTGTGAGTATTTACACACACATATACACACACATGTATACACAGGTAATCACCCCAGTTCCACTCTATGTGAGGGTGATGAAGAGAAAAAGGTCAGTATCCCAATTCAAGCCTAATTAATTTCCCTCTTGAATTTTAAATATTTTGATATTTTGAACCAAACAAAACAACTTAAAAAAAAATCGTGTTTGTAATTTTTAAAAAAAATAGTAAAAAATATATAAATTTTTTCCAACAAAGCAAAAGAGAGGGGGGTTAAAATAAAAGCAGTTAAAAAAAGTGTCTTCAAGCTTTAGCTCAAAAAATAAAAATAAAAATAAAAAATGGAAGGAGAGCAACTTTATCTTGCTGTTATGGGATAAATACAGAAGTAAAAAACGCTGACGAATTCAGGCTCCTACTCTCAAAAGTTCCAGATTAACAGCAATTTATTTCCCAGAGCACTGGGCCACAGCACCGTCTTACTTCACTTAATATCTCCAAAAGGATATGCAGGGGCAGACTTAGATCAGTTCCTTTTTCTTTAAAAGCCAATACTCCAAGTCCACGGCTTACATAACGACCAAGAGAGGGGAGCAAAAAGGAAAAAGGAATAAGAAAAAAGAAAAGAAAAAAGCAGGAAATACTATATTGTTCTCTTTACTTAGCCGCTGATTTATCAGCTCCCGCCGGCATAACACAGTACGGAAAATCTCAGTCTCTTTTCTTCCCCTTAATATTTCCCTCTTTCAAAAACTTTACATAACTGCTCACCGTCTTGCTTTCTCCACTTCTCCCCTTTGCACTTTTGCAGCTCCGCAAAGCTCCGGCCGTCTCCGATCGAGGGGACGGCGGGGGGGAGCGAAGTCCGCTTCAGCTTACCTCTTTCACCACCCCGCCGAGATTTCCCGTTTCGATCCGGTCGTCCGCTTATCCGCTTTGCCAACACTTTTAAACAATTTTACCGGAACGCCGATCTCCTCTCGTTTCCAGTCTGTCCGTTTTTCTTTTAAGAGCTCCGGGGACTCGTCGCCATTATAAATCGCCCATCCCCCCGCTCTCTCCAAGATCGAAACTCTGTTATATCTCCTTTTTCCAGCGCTGCTTTGGAGCCTCCAAAGTATTTTCCGTAACTATTTTTCCTTCTATTTTTTCTAATCCATTTTTTTGCCGATTTCAGGAACTATTTACACTTTTAAAAGTCACTTTCGTTTCTCTCCATTCCGAGCGGAAAAAAGTTCGCCTCTCTCAGCCCTCCATCTTGACACGCCCCCGCTCTACGGCTTTAAGACTCTGCCGCTCTTGCTACGTTCTCAGACCCCCACCCTTGGTGAGAGCATGGGTGGAGAGAGAGACTGGTGAAAGACTGGCCCCCAGTTGTGGGGCGACCATTGCGGCTTTACTATCATGCCGCTGATGGAGCCGCTGGATTTGTCACTTCCCCGCCCATGGTGAGAGCGGGGGCGGGGAGAGAGAGAGTCAGATGGACATGGAGACAGGCTGATGTTACTGCAGCTGAAGACATTGGGCAGGGACGCCAACGGGGATGTGAGTTGTGCTCCATCACCTGGGGATTTTGTTAATTATATATATATATATATATATATAGATGCTATGTAATTATGTATTATTTGATATACTGATACTATGTTTTTTGTTTTTTAATCTTATACTGTATTATTGTTGATTATTGGTGTAATTATATTTGTGTTACTGTATTTATATATGTTGTAAGCCGCTTTGAGTGGCACTTGTGCTAGGAAAGCAGGGTAGAAATAAACTTATTATTATTAGTCCAGAGACCAATTGATGTTAGAAATTGACGAATTATCTTGTCGCTGGAATAAAGTACCTCTAGGTCTAGATCTCACTTTAGTGTAGGCAGATTGGATGATCTGATCAGGGTGGCCCCTGTGGCGTAAAGACCGATGAATATTAGAAGCAGCTTGATGGAAGTGTGAGTCACGGGTGGAGTTGTGCTTAGCCCTGAGAAATAAATTGTAAGGAATATTGGATTTAAGAGTATGTGGATGGTATGACTTGTACTGTAGATAGGCGTGTCTGTCAGTAGGTATATTAAATAACTTCATATTCAACTTATTACAAGAAATAAAAATTTCAAGATCCAAAAACGGAATAGACTGAGAATTAACGGTGTGTGTAAAAGTTAAATGATCATGAAGAGAATTGATCCAATAGACAAAATCCTGAACGACTGAAGGTTTATTAAACACAAAAAATAAGTCATCGATGTAGCATTTGTATACTATTATATCCATAAAAAATGGATTAACAACGGAATTAAGTATGAAAGTCCGGTCAAAATAATTCATTGCTTGACTGTTGCAGAGTCTTGACAAAGGACTACGAAATATCAATTTTACCGGAAGGATATGGACGACTTACCTTTCTGCTATGACTTACCTTTCTGCTACATTTGAAGATTGAAGTACGCAGTAGCACTCGGACTATCCATTGTACAGACCTATACGGACTTTATGATCTCGGACCTCTCATTTCGAACTTGATCATTCGGACACTTTAAATCCGCTGGGGGTATTATCATACTGTATAGACAGTATTTGTTACTTGATTTATACTATGGTCCAGAGAGTTTTGTATTCACTGTTCTACGTGTTTCATTAGAGTAGGCTGGGATCCTTATTGGTCAGTGTATGATTGCTTTTTGGTCACTTTGTCTTTACCGTGTTTGTACTGTTTATTGTTTCTTTGATTACTATACTCAGTATCCAGTCTGACCAGCATGATTTTCTAACTTTGATATCCCACTTTTTAGCTGCTCTATTTGGATTTTGCCCGGGTTTCTCTGCTTCCGCATATTAAATGCTTTTGATTTTATTCTTTGATTGAATCCTTCGATCGGGGTGGTTGCCTCTTGCTGATCCGTAGCCAAACAACACCGCCATGTGGTCATTAGAGAATCTGGCAAACACACAAGGGAGGAACTCCCCCCAGGTCATGTTCTGTCGGCCCATCCACACCAAATCGGCCGGCAGGTCGAGACCCAATCGGTACCCCCAGAAAGGCGAGCTATACGTCAGGCCACCCAGTAGATGAAACTGTGGCTCACCAACAGGACCCGAGCCCTCCGGTCTCACCAGCCGTATCCTGAAACAAAAGAAAAAACATGAGGGCAAGTGCCCTAATACAACAGCGGATGAATGTAAAACGGACACATGGTAGAGGCCCAACGTCCCATCCTTTGGAAGGAGTGGGTGCCAAAACAGGTACCTTACAGACCCACCGCTGCCAAGGCCAGACTGGTGACCATCCAGAACCCTGACTTCACACAGTTCCAGCTGTGAGCATGGGCCCAAGGCAAGTTCGGCCCCTTAGGCACCCCCGTCGGCTTCAAATGACCTGATCTGTAGCCAAACAACACCGCCATGTGGTCTGACATCATCAAACTGGAGAGCCCTCCTAGAGATATCAAGCTTGGCAGCAGCCACCAGCTCGCAAACCCTGCGGGCCCTGAAAGAAGGCTGCCAAAGAGGCAGCCCGAAACCGGAACATTTCATAGGAGGAGCTACAGATGTGATCCCATGTCTGAATGAGGCATACTAACACTGCCGGGGAGATTGGTACTCTGCTGTCTGTAACATGCCCTCACTCCCGGGACCACCTCTCCAGCACCTAGCGGATCCTAAACACCTGCAAAGAATCAGCCACCCCCATGGCCCTGGTCTGAAATGTCAGGGTCGATAAGTGGCCCTCGATTGTCCTGGGCGCCAGCTCCTCAGCCCTCAGGCTCACAATGAATTGTAGTGTGTGTGCCACGGGTATGGGCCATACCTCACCCAACCCTGCCTCCTCACGGAAGCAGGAAAACTCCTTGAGGACATTGACATAGAGCGTCCTCATTCTGGGTGCCAAAGACGACCCAATGGCCCTGTCAACCTCTACCCACCAAGGCTCCAAATGCCATCTGGCAGGAACTTACATTGTTTCCGATGACATCGTCCATGAGCAACTAACTCCCAGCTGGCCAGGCATTGTTATAAATTACGTAAACTGGCAGCCAGTTAAGCTATGTCCTAGGAGGCTTCCTCCTCCTCCTCGCAATCTCCCTATCCTTGTCGTCATCCTTGCCAGCCTCCTTCTTATCTGAATCCCTGTTCAATAGACTAAACAAGTTGATGTACTCTCCTTTCATGATCCTATCCATGGTGGCTTGCAACAGGTGAACCTCCAAGGGGAGAGCCACGTCCCCGCAGGGAGATGCCCCAGCTGGCACTGCATTGTGATCAGGGCCAGAAGCAGCTGGAAGGGCAGACCTATCTGCTGCCGGATGTGCTATCCCCTCCTGGATACCCATCGGCCAGGCTGGGTGGCAGGGAACTACCAATCTACAAAACCCCTGTTGAGTACACTCCCCACCTGACTAACCTCTGCCTGGCTGGTAGGTTGGACCCCACCTGCCTGCTGGTCCCCAGTCTGGCTAGGGAGCGGGCCACTCCATGCCCAGCCTAATCCTGTCTGGCTGGGGAAAAACCAAGGCGGACAGGGGAAGCCCCATGTGAATTGTGGCAATGCTGAAGTGCCTGATATGCTGTCATGTGCAGGAGAGCCTGTAGTCAACCAAGGGCAAAAAATGCTTAGGGCCTGGGGCCCAGTACAGACTGGGTCCCCCACCCTGTGCCGTGTTAGTGTCATGTGTGGGTGCTGACTCACCAGGTGGGGCGGCAGAGCCCCCATAGCCCCCAGGTCTGCAGATTGCTCCACGGTAGTCGCTGGCAATGGTATGACTGGCTCAGATGCTTCCCCATGCTGCTGTCCTGCAGGCCGGCTGTTAAGGCCCAACACTCCTGGCACACCAGGTTCCATGGGTTCCTGCTCAGAAGAAGACATAGCAGAATTACTACCTCGCACAGATTCCAAGGCCTCCAGCCAGTGCTGGAGGGTCAGAGCCATATCCCTTCAAATGGCAGCATTGCGGGCTGCAGCCCCCCTGTCCGATCTGCAGGGAGGTACAAGCCCCGTGTGCTGTGGCCTTACACCTGCAGCCTCCTCCATTGATGCAATGCGCACCGCAATTACCCTAGGGTCAGGCAGCACCTCCGGCCCCTCTGGGCCCAGAGGTACAGGACCCGACTAGGAGTGAGGGTGCTTCCTGGCTGGACACCTGACCATCCTAGCACCTGTCCCCTTCTTTGGACCCATAATCAGTGTGAAGAGTGAAGATACACAGGGGAAAACGGCCACAGACTTTGCCTGGCAACAGGTGCCCAGCAAAATGGCCACCTCTGATCCCAGCAAAATGGCCGAAAGTCCCTAGTTCTGCCCGGTAACAGTGCCCAGCACCAAATAGCCACCCAAGACTATTGCCTAGCAACAGGACCTGGTCCAAGATGGCTGCTGAGGGACCAGTGGCAGGTCTTGCCAGGCCATGGGCGAAGGGGCCAACCCCTCCTGCCCAAATCAGTGCCAGGGCTACACAGCCCCAAGAGGGCCAAGAGTGAGCCCAGATGTAAGGCTCCCCCAGCAGTCTAGGCCCCACGCCCGGGCCGGGGCCAGCAATATGGCCTACAAGGCCTAAAGCCCGCACAACGCAGGGAGAGCTGCTACCACCCCCTCTTGGGCCTGTAAGGCCTAAAGTCTGCCTGACACAGGGAGGACTCTACCTCCCCCTATTGGGCCCATAAGGCCTAAAGCCTGCCCAGCACAGGGAGGGCTGCTACCACCCCCTCTTGGGCCCGTAAGGCCTAAAGCCTGCCTGACACAGGGAGGGCTGCTACCACCCCCTCTTGGGCCTATAAGGCCTAAAGCCTGCCCAACCCCGGGGGGAGCTGCTACCATCCCCTCTTGGGCCTGTAAGGCCTAAAGCAGTGATTCTCAACCTTTTTAAAGCTGCCACCCCCACCCTAAGGAGCAGAAATTTTTTCAATGACCCCCTTTGTGAAAATCCTGTAATTGCATTCCTTTTATTAAACTTAAAATAACTAATGCAAAAAATATATATGCTTAAATGCTCTTTTATGCAACTACGTTTATTTCAAAATGCTGTAAATACATTTATTTATTTTAATGCTCTTTTTATTTTGTTTTGTTTTGTTTTATTTTATTTTATTTTATTTTATTTTATTTTATTTTATTTTATTTTATTTTATTTTATTTTATTTTATTTTATTTTATTGCAAATGCTTTTTTATGTTTAAAAATCTTTATTTTTATTCTTTATTTTCTTTATTGCACTAAAAAAGTAATATCAATGAAACATACTTGATTATGTCAGTGGGATGGTTGTGCTTGATAGTTCAGAGCCAGTTTCTGAATGGTCAGTTCAATTTTGTTAGAGAGATGAAGGTGCAAGTCCCCTCTTTCCATGATTTGGAGTTGACTTCTCTTTTTTGTAATTAGATCAGTCACAGCACTGAATCCTTGCTCGACAAGGTAGGAGGAAGGGAAGGCAATTTAAAATAATGGCGATAGTCCACAGTCCTTGGGAGAGGCAACTGATGTTCATATTCATAAAAGGGTTCATGACCCATTGAGGGACTTCCAGGGACAAAATATCCTCAAAACACTCAGAAAAGTCCTTGTGAAAAGACTCAAGGTGTTGACAGTAAACTTGTGTTTCATCGAAGGGGATTTCACTGCTCTTATGCAGATCCGACAAGATTGGAAACTGGCTGAACTCGTTGCGACCAAAATTCTGCTTCCACAAAGTGAGGTTTTTTAGGAAGGCAGAAATAACAGATTTTGTTGTGATCAAATTGAGCTCTTTGCCTTGAAGCTGCAAATTAATTCCATTGAATTTTGCGAATAAATCGGTCATGTAAGCAACATCAATCTTAAATTGTAGCAATCTGTATCTCAGAGCTACATCTTTCTCTTCAAGGAACTAAAGTACAGAGTCGAAAAGATTCCAGAACCTATTGAGGCAGGCGCCTTTGGACAGCCAGCAAACTTTGGTGTGTAGAAGCAAGCGATTGAATTCTTCATTGTTGTCCTTACACAGCTGCCTGAATAATCCATCGTTTAGAGCATTACTGCGAATTTTGTTTACAGCAGAGATGACATAATGACTGATGCAAACAGTCGCTGAGGTGTTTTGCAACTAAATGCTGTCTATGAATCACGCAATGAACAGCTAAAATACCTGGTACCTCTTTCTTCAAAAGGGCGATGAACCCACGAAGACGACCAACCATTGCAGGAGCTCCATCAGTGGCAACAGACATAATGTCCGCAAGAGGAATATTTTTCTCTTTAAAATAATATTTGACAGTATTAAAAATAGATTCACCTTTAGTATATACAATCAAGCTTCTTGCAAAAAGCATATCTTGAATAATTTTTCCTTCCTTCACAAACCAGATGTACGCTAACAGTAAAGCCTAATTAGTGCTTGGCAAGGTTGATTCATCAACCTGAAGACAAAATTCAGGGGGTATCAAAAGTTTGCATAAGGAAGCTTCAACATCTTCAGCCATCTCATCAATTCGTCGTCACACTGTATCATTGCTTAATGGGGCATTTTTTATAACATTGGGTGTGGCTAGATGGTGTAAAGCTGTTTCTAAAACTTCCTTGACAGCTGGCAGTTTCAACTCTTCACCAATGGTATGAGCTTTCCCCGACTTAGCAATTAGTTTTGATGATATATTATAAGAGGCTATCAAACCATGGTCACATTTTTTGATGAGGTTGCTAGTAAACCTGAGACAGACAGTGGCTTCAGAAACTTGTCCCTGATGTTCGTGAAAAATGACAAATCTTTATTTTGTTTGTCAGGATGAATTTTTTGCAGATGCTCCTGCAAACGCAATGGTTTCATTGCCTCATAAGATAACACTTTATTACAAAGTAAACACATGAGTAATTGCTAGTTTGATGGCGAAGGAACAAATCCAAACTTCAAGTACATGGAACTGTATTGACGACACTTCTTTTTATTAACCGACATCATTGGCGGCTGCAAAATATGATGAGGGAAAGGTAACTATTTCTCAAAATTAATAATTCATGACCACGATAAAGAACTAATTAGTGCACTTACCTAGCCGACTGGCCAAATAAACAATGAAAGTAAATCGAAACTGAAATAAAGCAAATGAAAAGCAACACAAGAAACACGGATCAAATTAAACTTTCATATTGAAAGGACTCTCAACGCACGTGCAGCGATTAATCGTGCAAGAAAACAGCTGACGCATGCACTGTGCTGGTTGGGATTGGAGAAGAATCATAGTGTCGAGTTCTTCAAGGTAATCCTACCTAGAATACAAATTTGTCTCACCAATCTTAGAAGTGTGTGTGGGGAGCCCACCGCCCCCCAGGTGGCAGTAGCGCCCCCATTGAGAATCATTGGCCTAAAGCCTGCCTGACACAGGGATAGCTGCTACCACTCCCTCTTGGTCCTGTAAGGCCTAAAGCCTGACCAACAAAGGGAGAGCTGCTACCACCCCCTCTTGGGCCTGTAAGGCCTAAAGCCTGCCCGGTGCAGGGAGAGCTGCTACCACCCCCTCTTACTGGGGACACCCCAGCAGTATCCCAGTTGGCCCCGGTGGTGGTGACCACCTTCCCACAAATGCCTGGTTATAGCAAGACAAGCATTGCAGCATTTGCATAGCAGGAAAAATGACAAGATGTTTCCTATCAACACTTCAGAAACTGGCATACTTTGAAGAACAAATGCCCCATCTAGATTTGGTATTTCTAATGAGTTATCCACTAGGATATCTTTACTGTGAATGTTCAGACACCATTCACAACATATATAGAGCCTCAGTGTTCATTATTTCAGACTTACTGTACAAGATACATTACTTGCCATTTATTGACCATTGACTCAGAGTGGGGACATCCTCTTAAAACTCTTCATAATCAACCTAGGTTTTAAGATTATTAGTTTTGCATCATGTTGAACTCAACTACAGATCTGATATGAAGAAGTTAAATAATGATCCTTTGGTGAACCTTACTTCTTACTTCCCTCTATTGTGAGTACTGGTGAGTACTGTATTATACATTCTGATACTGTATTTTATAAGGTACCAGTTGATAAATTGACCTATCCTTTTATCTTATGACTGCTACATTTCATAAGGAGCCATTACAGATATAGCTTACCAAAAGTCTTTTCTAAAATCCACACAGGCAATGTGAATATCTATTGGATTACCTGTATTTATGTGTGGTTGTTGGCATTCCAATTGATTGGAAGGGGAAGACTATTTTTGTAATGGCTATGTTGTTTCTTTCTCAATGTTTATTCCATATCATGCCTGCCACATGACCACAGAAATGTTTGAAGAAGCAGACAGTGCTGGCTCTTTGACTTGGAAACAGAGATGAGCACTGAACCCTAGAGTTGGATACAACTGGCTTTTGAGCAAGGGAAACCTTTACCTTTACTGAAGAAATTCTGTCTGTAATGATGTTTTCCATTACTTTACCCAGAAGAGACATTAACCTGAAGCTCCTTGGATCATGAAAAAGTCAGGCACACGATTGATACCATCTGGGGCCTGCGGTCAATCACAATATTAAAAAAATAGTAGCGTGGGTAGGATTGCCCCTATTTAAATGTATTTGTAAATTATATGTGTTGAATCTGCCAAGCAACTATACTAGAATTGGTTGCAATTGTACTTTCACAGGGGTAATCTTTTATTTCATTTCATTCCTATAATGTCATTTTAAATGTTATTTAAGAAATGTAATATATACTTTCCCAACTCGAGTTTGCAAACCTTTTTGCTTGTATGACATTCTCAGCATACTTCTGAGTACATTCACAGCAGGTTACCATAGTAACTTTTCAGTGTTTACTGTAACAGGAAAACATCTTATAATTCAAGAATAAATTATATCTGTGGTAGAACACTATACATTACACTGTGTTATGTTCCACTGAAGGCACTATATATGATAAAGTCTGCTTGAGGATGATTCAAGGTACTTAAACATGCACATGCATACATAGTCTATAACGGGGTCTGTTGTAATGGTCCGTGGGATTCAAAGTGCTGAACTCAAGGAAGGCACGCGAGACTGATGTATGATGGTAAAAGCCAGCCCCGATACCCGGGGTGGTCTGTATTTATTGACTACATTTAGGAGTCATCATGCACAGCCTGCGTGAGACCCCTGTGACAGAAGGCTTGCTACGTGGCATTCGGCTGGTTGGGTTACACTTACCAGCCTGCGTGCCCAGGTTAGCCATAAGCAGACTTAATCAGCGGATTGCAGTGAAACTCACTGTTCTCATGTTATCTAAGTCCTAGAAGACTCTGTGTATCTATGCATAGCTATTTGGTCTAGCTGTGGTTGGTGTCTGCTCAGCCCTTTACACGGACGTAAGCTAGATACTGTATGCTGTTTATGAGACCTTGGGTCTCTTTCCTCCTGACACTTGTCTTTCAGTGCCCTCAGCCAAGGAAACATGGAGTCACTATTGCTCCCTATTACTAATATGCCCATGCCTAATCGCCTTTCTGGTCCAGCCAGGATGGTCTCGGGATTGTTTGCAAAGCCCGACAAACCCATTGGGAAAGGTAGCTGTCTAATCAGTGGCCTGGGCAACCCACATTTCCCTTTTCTTTATTTTCTACAGCAACTTGGCTGAGAACCTGACAGACATAGGGCATAAGCTGTTGAGGCGTGATTATATTTTGATTTCTCCTTCCTGAGTGGCACATGGATAGGAACAAGGGGATGCATTGCGCAAAGCAGCATAGCATGACTCCCACTACCACAACGCCAGCGGTGACTTTAAGCGTTGTTTGTAGCCAGTTCCATGGCACCCAGGACCAGAGCTCATTCCACCACTCCCAACTGGTGTCCTGCTGAATGTGTGTGACTATTTTGTCCAAGTCAGTGATTTGGCTTTGGATCCTGTGGGAATTATCTGTGAGATTGACGCAACACATATTATGAATTGTTTCGCATCCTAAGTGATGGAGAAGAAGCAAATAATCAATAGCTGCTCGATTATCCAATACTGCATGTCTAATTTCTATTTGCTCTTGATTAAGTAAAGCTATAGCTGTAGAAGTGCCATTGAAACCTTTGGCCAGGGCGCATGCCAGCTGACCAATCTTACGTGCATTACCCGCTGCAAGTCTGGGTACTCCTATAAGGCTTACCGCTAAGGCGACATACTCTGATTTACTGAGTAACCTTATGTTGCTGTCACAAATTTTGTCGAGCTTGACTGCTCGCATGATCCATGCTGCCCGTGGTGTGGCTCGGTGTGGTGTAAGCATTTCCCTTTTTGGGAGAACCAGTGTTAAACGACAGAATGAATCTGATACATTAGCTGAAATGTAGTTCCATGTGCGTTGGTTACAAGTGAAGAACCACCCTATGGGCAAAATGACATGACTGTACATAATACCAATAATGTCTGGGTGATTACACGTCCAAGTCTCTTTGCCTGGGTCAAGGCAGTAGTGATGCAAGTACTTGACTGAGGAGCAGCCTGTCATTCTGGCACAAGATGTATTTGGGCTGATGGCCACTCGGGGTGTAACAAGAGTGACTGCATCAGCGGGCAAAGTTTCTGTTATCTGAATCCCCCAATTTATGTAAGTCGCATATTTGATGCAATGATAGCATCCAAGTACATGTTTAGGCACCCACTCAATGTCCCTGGTCTGCTCTCCTGGAGCACGGCAGACCAGAACAAGGCAAGTGCTCAACAATGAAGCAGGGTTCATGGTCTGCTTTATGCAAAAGTCAGATTGGTTGTAAAGTCCAGCAAGTCTTTCCCATATGTTATACTGAAGCCTGGCAGACAAGTTCCTGCCAGGCGTAAAGTCCCCGGAGGAAGCCCCGATGCCTCCCCCAAAAGCAAGGAAAGGATCAAAACAATCATCAGGGAGTTGTAGGTAATTTGAGCTAGCACTGCGGCCACCATGTTTTGTGGGGTGGGCTCAGTGTGTTGCTCAACCAGGATGGACATGGATTCATCACACAGGGTCTTGACCATTCCCCACGTGATTCTCGGGTCTGGTCTCTGCTGAAACCGTCTCCTCTGTCTGGGTCCCCTGGTCAGACTTACTCCCTCCATTTTGGGCAGGGGGTCCTGGAGTGATCACCTCATGAGGCTCGAGATGTGGTTTTACGCAATGAACTGGGATCCAAATGACACCTGTAGAAGACAAAATTGCTGCATACCCTCTCCCCCACGTTACTAGGGGGCCTGGACCCTTCCAGGAAGGATCCAGCGGGACCTGGTAACGTACCATGGGGCGCGGGAGGCATTCCTGAGTACGGAAATGCTTCTCCTGTGGGGTGCAGTCAGTAAATATGTTAAGATGATTGTATGTGAACAAAACTTTATGCAAGCATTGCTGTGCCTGAGCCTGAGTTCTTGGTATGGCTACTTCTTCCCTTGTTTCTTGTTTTTCAATATAAAACTTTAGCATCCGGTTCACCCGTTTGACAATGGCTTGTCCTTGGGGGTTGTACGGTATGACGAAGTTGTGTCTAACGTCCCAGATGGCCAAGAATGTGGCTAGCTGTCTGGAGCCATAGGCTGGTGAGTTATCGGTTTTCAAGCAATCTGGTTTACCCATGGTCACGAAACATGCCAAGAGATGTTGCTCTACATGAGTTGCAGATTCGCTTTTCTGAGCCGTAGCCCAAATGAACTGCGAGAAATTTTCAATGGAGATGTGCATGGACTGCCATCTCCCAAACTGTGGAACGTGTGTCACGTCCCTCTGTCACAGTTGATTGGCTCCAGTCCCTCTAGGGTTAACCCCCCATGATGCCCCCCGGTGCTCCTGCACATTGCTGACAGGAACAAACTATTCCCTGGGCTTGTGACAATGGCAGTTTGAACTGCCTTGCCAGTGCCTTCGCATTTTGGTGGAAGAATGCGTGGCTTTAGATCGGGGTCGAGAAATCTCCTGAAACTAACTTCTGTTGCGCTTCCTTTGCAGCCGCGTCAGCTCTATTGTTACCATCAGAGAGGGGGCCAGGCAGATCCTGGTGGCTTCTAATGTGGGCAACATAAAGCCTTTCCCTGCAGTTGCGCAAATGGAACTGCATCGTTAAAAACAGACTTAACAAATTTTTGTCAGGGGGGGCGTGGCTAGGATGAGCTTGGAGTAGCACAGACTTTCTCAGGCTCATGCCGAAATGTGGAATAAAAGACCATTTTTTTGAAATGTTGGTGGATTTGCTGTCCCTGATGGACTTATCCGGATCCCAAGAACATTATTGAACAAATTGAGCGTGGTATGGGCTCGAAGTTCGGAGGTTGGGTGGTGAGTGAGCTGCAGCAAAAGTCACACCGAACAAATCACCCTGACTTCGGACAGTAGCTCAATCGGCGGAAAAGTGGATCCGGGGTGCCAAGGTTTGCCACTATACGAGAGTATAGTTTGAAAAGTTTCAGCATGGAGGCGGCAGGGACAATCGGCCCCAGTTCTGTGTTTGAGTGGTTCCAGAAATGTGCCAGTAAGTGCAGGGGGCCGAGTCTGTGGAAAAGGACGGTCGGTGAAGAAGGAGTAATGGTGATGGAGGTTTTTAAAATCAAAACTTAAGAGAAGGAGGAGAGCTGTGTTGGAAGATAGAGGAAGCGGGTAACATGGAGCGAAGGCACAGAAAGTTATTGTGGGGGTTGTAATTACAAGAGAAAAAAGAAAAGGAAAAAGGAGAGAAGTTATTTTGGAATGGTACTGGACTTTGCTGGCTTGGCATTAAAGTGGAGAGGATCACGCGGATACTGTCGCCACAGCATTGGATTTAAAGGCAATACTATTGTGGAGGAATGGGGTCAGCATAATTGAAATTGGATTTTCCCCTGGTTAGAGGATTTGGATTATAATTTTTGGTTCCAGTTATTTTCTTTTTTTCTTTTCACTTCTCTCCCTTGCTCTGGTTGCATTTTTGTTATGAAAAGGACTCAATTGCTGTGTTTGGATACTAAGTTATGTCGTTTTGGGAGATACAAAGGTGAAACAGTAAAAGGAGAAAGTTTACAATCTTACTGTGGAATCTGCTATTCTACATTGACAAGAGTTTCTCCCTTCATATTGGATATATACTGATTTCCTGCGTTACTGTAGATTATAAAGCTATCTCATTTTTATATATTTTTTCTCCTCCTCTTTCTGAGTTTGACTGAAAATACTGTTTTTATTTTTTATCTTCAATCTGTTCATTGGATTTACAGTGAATCAACAGTGGTTGGGCCCTTCTATTTGATCCTAGGCTATTGGATAATGGTTTTGCAATTGGAATATAACACAGAAAGAGTGATATTTGATTGAGGTGCAACATGATTGAAGGAACGTGGGATTCACTCTTGGTTTTTTAAGTTTGTTGGTTAGGAGTGCTGGAACAGTTTCAAGGAGAGGGGTCCATCCGAGTAAAGAGTGTTGCAGCACTGAAACTTTTGTTCGACATCACAATGGATTTTTCCAGGGGAAAAGGGAAAGAGGTGGAGCCGGTTGTGAAACCTAAGAAGAAAGGCAAAGTGGTAGCTGTGGAGGCCCCCCCTTCATCATCATCATCACCATCTCCTGAACCAACTGCATTTGATCAGACCCAAATAATGGTTGAAGTGGGTAAATTGTTTCAAAAATTTGAAAAGATGGATGAAGCAAGGGTAAAGGACAAAAATGAAATTGTGGGAAAACAGGATAAATTGGCTACAACGTTTACTGATTTTTCTTTAAAAAGTTGAATTAAATATTCATAAGATAGAGGAAATGTTAAGTTGATGCAAAATGATATGAAAACGATGAAAGGGGAAATGAAAGGGATACAGGAAGAGGTGAAGGATAATATGATGAGAATGGATGAGCATGAAAAAAAGGGTAGATGTGATGGAAGAATTGATGAGAAAACAGAATATTGTGATTCGCCATCTGTTGGAACGAACGCCAGATCAGCTAAGAGATAGAATTGTTGATCGGCTAAATAATTTGAAAATGGGGAAAGATTTTGTTAATTCCAACCATAGAGTGGGACCGAGAAGGGGGAAAACTGCTTACAGAAACGTTTTGGTTAAATTTGCAAATTGGGGGATAAGTTGAAGGTAATGGCTTTTTTAAAACAAGCTGGTTTTGGCGCTCTGAAAATTGATGGAAACGATGTGGAGGTATATAATGATATTTCTATTAAGGAACGTGGTTGGAGATACAAGATGAAACCTGTAGCAAAACTTTTGATGAAAAAAGGGATAAAATATAATTGGCGGTTTCCACAACAGTTAAGATTTTTTAATGACAGAAAAATACAGGTGATTGATGCAAGGACTGATGCACTGGAGTATTTGTCCTTACTTGATTTGATTAAGCCGGGTTCAAATGAATGGTTGGAATTAAGGAAAGATCTGTTGGGATCAGGAGGGATAAGAAGGGATTACGGTGGAGCAGATGAAGGTGGTGCTGCAGGAAGAGAGCATCCAGGTGGAGCAGTGGATGATCTATCATTGATTGTGGTGGAGGAAAAATCAGGCAAGGGTTAGAGGAGAAAGGGAAAGAAATTAAGAATCTTTCCAGGAGAAGATGTGTTTGGAAATCTGTTTTCATAATGGAAAGGGCGCACTTGAGCCCTAAGTACCAGGCACACCTTACACATTCCCCCCTCCCCTCTTTGGAAGACGAAGGTGACTTTTTTGAACAAGAAAGTGGGGAGGTTGGTAATGAGGAGAGCAGACGGAGCTGCTACCTTTCAGAAAAGACCTAAAAACCTGGTTGGTGGGACAGGTGTGGGGCCCAAATGGAAGGATGGTCCCTGCCTGTTGGCTTATTAAATAAGTCCCCATTTCTTTTAATTCTAATGCAGGCAGTTTTAACATGGGTAGTCTTTTAATGATAAATGGGATAGGTGGGTGGGTATGTTGGGTTTTAATGGCTCAACTATTTTTTATGTATGTTTTAACTTGTTGTGAGCCACCCAGAGTCGGGTTTACCTGATTGGGGTGGCATAAAAATTTGAATTTAAATAAAAAATAAATGAGTGCTTTTTGTCTAAGTTTTGTTTTAATTATTTTGGGTTAATAGGTAGCACGCCTAATGGAGAGCTCAACACTTGTATAAGAGGGTGTCAAATTATAATTGAGAAGTATTAAAATTTTAACGTGGAATGTAAAAGGTACAGGATCTGTGGTCAAGAGGAGGAGGTTAGAATTAGCTTTGAAGAAAGACAGACCAGACATAGTCTTTCTACAGGAAACTCACCAAAAATCTCATGACACAAATAAATTTTTTGGGGGGTTGGATGCAACGTTATGAAAAATCATACGGCACATTAAAAGCAAGAGGAGTCTCAATTTTGATTTCTGCTAGATTGGGGTTTGAGATAACAAATAGTATTTCGGACCCAGAGGGTAGATATTTGATAGTAAAAAGGAAAATAGATGAAGAGGAAGTAACTTTGGTAAATATATATGCCCCAAATGAGCACCAGGCAGAACTTTTAGAAAAATGCGTAAAATTTTGGTAAAAGAAAAATCAACAAAGATGATTGTGGCTGGCAACTTCAATTTAGTAAGATCAAATTTGGATTGTACAAATATAGCAAGGTGTGGAAAAGGTATTAAAGGATGGATATTGGATAATTGGATGGCTGCTTTAAGTTTGAAAGATTCGTGGAGAGAGATTAAGGGGTCAGAAAGGGTATATTCTTATTTCTCACATGTTCATAACTCATATTCCAGAATAGATTATATATTTGTAACTGAAAATGTGGTCAAAAATATGGAGGAGATTGAAGTTGGAATTTTTAAAGAGTCAGATTATGCAAAGGTGATTTTAGAATTGAAATTACAAAATGAAAGCAGAAAGCCAAGGAGATGGCGTTATGATTTTAATTTATTTAAAGTTCAAAAATGTAAAGAACAAATTATGGAGAGTTGGATGGAAAATTGGCATTGGAATGATAATGGTGAAGTAAATTTTAACATGGTCTGGGATGCCATGAAGTCGGTTTTTAGAGGGGAATGTATTAAGTTGGCAAGTAATAGATATAAAAATATAAATTAGCACAGGATAAAATTGAAAATGAGATTAAGCAGTTACAGGAGGAGCACTCAAAGATGTAGGATAGGAAGTTATTTGCTAATTGAAGGTTGAATTGGTAGGTAAAGACATAGAAAAGGTAAAAAGAGATCTGATTTATTTAAAAAGAGAGTATTTTGAATATAGCAATAAAAATTCTAAACTATTAGCAAAAGCTGCAAAAGATAAAAAGGAAAAAAAGGGAAATTGGAGTTTTGATTAATAATCAAGGGATAAGATGTAATAACATTGCAGACAAATGTAAAATTGAGAAAGAATTTTACCAAGCTTTATTTGCAAAAAAGGAAATAGATGTAGAGAAGCTTAAAAAGCAATTGGAGAAACAGATAATTAGTGGAATAAACCAGGAACATAGAGATAGAATGGAAGAGCAAGTGTCAGAAAAGGAGGTAAAAGAGGTAATTGTGGGTCTGAAGTTGGGGAAAGCTCCTGGTAAGGATGGATTACCTGCTGACTTCTACAAGGAATTCAAAGATATAGTAGTACCAAAGTTGGTTAGATTATATAATTATATATTAGATGGTGGGCAAATTCCGACTTCATGGTATAGGATCACAATTGTATTGTTGCCAAAACCCGGGAAGAATTTAGAAAAAGTAGAATCTTATAGACCAATTTCGCTTATAAACCAAGATGCCAATATCTTCACAGCAATATTGGCTAATTGGTTAAACAATTTTATGGGTAATTATATAAACACAGTAATATCTTTGGATATCTTTAAGGCTTTTGACGCTCTACAATGGATTTAAATTAAGGAAATAATAAAAAGTTATGGATTTGGTGATAAATTTAGAAGGGTAATTGATCAATTATATCAGCAAGGAGTAGCTAATGTTAGAGTAAATGATGAGGTTACTGATGAGGAAAATTAGAGGCAGGTATGAGACAGGGTTGCCCTTTATCCCCTATATTGTTTATTATGGCAATGGAGATTTTGGCAAAAGCTTTAAGAGAGGATGGAAAAATAGAGGGGATTATGGGGAATAAAATATGTATGTATGCGGATGATACATTGATAATTGTAAAACACCCTAAGAAGGTAATGAATAGAATTAGAGTACAATTAAAGGATTTCGAGGATATTACGGGTTTGAAGATAAATTGGGATAAATCGGAAATGATGCTTTGTAGTACAAGAGAAGAGGATCAGAAGAAGATAAGGGGATTGAGTAATATTCAAATTAAAGATAAATTGAAATATTTGGCCATAAATATATCAAGTAGATTGGATGAGCTTAAAAGTTTGAACTATGATACTTTGAAAAATGAAACTAAGCTCAAAATACAAAAATTTCAAAATTTGAATTTGTCATGGTTTGGGAGAATTGCAATTAGTAAAATGATGTTGTTACCAGAATTAATTTTTTATTTGATGCATTAGCAATTCAATTAAAGGATAAGGAAATTATGGAGTTTCAAAAATTGATAAATAATTTTTGTAATGGGGGAAAGAAGTCTAGATTACCAACAAATTTTTGTCTATTGCAGGAGTGATGTAGGCTCCCGGTAGACTGTGAATCAAATTTCTTACATAATAATGTTCAGTGGCTGCTGGGCAAATGTTCTTAAAGCCAAATTCGCTGCTGCCAACTCTGCTCTCTGTGCTGACTTTTGTGGAAGTTTCAATAGCGTTCTCCAAGCCTGTCCCTCGAGCCATGTAAGAATACCATATGCCTTTCCTCCATTTGTAAATGCCGTAACTGCTCCCTGAAGTGGGGTCAGGGACAACATTCCCTGCAATTCGACTGTCTGCGTCTGTAGTGAAACAAGTCTGGGATCTTTAGGCAGATGGAACGCCAGATTCCCTGTAAAACCTTCCAATGCAATCAGGAGAGAGTCTCCTAACTGCATGAGTCTTTCTATCTGATCTTTGGTGAATGGCACCACTATCTTAGCTAGATCGTGTCCAGAGATGTCCCTTGCTCTCAGCCTCCCTCTGTAGATTACTGTCACTACCAGCTCTTGGGGAGGAACAACATTGCGGGACAAGGTGTTTGGAAGATACACCCATTCCACTATTTTGCCCCCCCCATCGGAATCTATTCCTAGCGCTCTGGTGAACATGGTCCCAGTTCTCACTATGTACAGATTCAGGACATGAGCGTCTGGCTCTTCACTGATTCTATCTACCCATATGTGGCTGAGAACATGGTTTACCTCCTGAAGAGTTACCTTCGCCTCTCACGGAATGCATATGTGATCGGCTGGCTGCTTCCCTAGTGTAAGCAGCAAAAAGAGCGGTTTTAAAAGCTCTGTGTCTAGCCTGAAATAGGGTCTGGCCCAACTGATATTTCCTGGAACTTGCTGGAGTTCCACTAACGTATTGAAATCCCTGATATGGACCCTAGCAGCACTGGTGCTGCATAAGATCTGAGAAGCTGATGACCCAAGTACAAATATGGTTCGGTTCTCTGAACTTTTTCTGGGGCAATGATCAATCCCTTTTTCCCCAGAGTGCTCTGGAGGTCACAAAATGTGTCACTGCCCAATTTTGGCACTGCAATCAAAATATCATCCATGAAATGACAGACTTTGGGGTGCAGGTTCCGGAACTTTTCCAGTGCATCATGGACATAAATTTGGCACACAGTGGGCAAGTTAAGCATGCCCTGTGGCAAAAGTTTCCACACGAACCTTTGAGTTGGTTCCCTATGGTTGACAACTGGCACCGTAAAAGCGATCCTTTCCCTGTCCCTAGGATCTAAAGGGATGGTGTAAAAACAATCTTTCAAGTCTACGACTAAGATCTCCCACCCTTTGGGGATCATGTTCGGGTTTAGAATGCCGCACTAAAGTGGTCCCATGGGCTGAATGCATTTGTTGATCTCTCTTAGATCATGAAGAAGTCTCCATTTACCAGACTTTTTCTTAATGACGAATATCAGTGAATTCCAGGGACTGGTGGATTGCTCTATGTGTCCCGCTTCAAGCTGTTCTTTTACAAGCTGCTTCAAGGCTACTAGTTTTTTTCCAACTATTGGCCACTGGCCTATCCATACCGGCTCATCGGTTAACCATTTGAGCGGTAGGGCCATTACCCAAATGTTACGGTTGCACGGTACTGCTGCAGAATGTCCCTACCACAGAGATTGATAGGCATGTTCAAAATGTGGGGTCGGATGACCGCTGTGCCTTCTGCCTCTGGAATAGAGACCTCTACTCAGTCACAGCTCCTGTAAGCTTTCTGAACTCCTCCCACTCCCCACACATCTGAAACTGGTTCAATGGCCCACTCTGGGGGCCACAATTTCTGGCTGATTACACTAACATCCGCTCCTGTGTCAAGCAGTCCGTCAAAAGGTCTTTTATTCAAAAATACCTTAATGACTGGTCGCTGTTTCCACTCTATGTTTTGCTCCACTGTCGCTATGATCTGGAATCCTTCCACTGCCCCTTCCTCTCTTGGGTGGTCTGTCAACCCGAATCCTGCATCTCCTATGACAACCTCCTTGCCCCCACCTGGCAGATGATACGGAACCATGATCAATTGCGCTAATGAATCTCCTTTGCTAATTGTTTGGGGTAACTGCGTCCAAAGCTGGATCTTAATGATTCCGGTGAAATCAGAGTCGATGACTCCCGGGATCACAAAGATTCCCTTTTTCCCAGCACTGCTTCGTGGCAAGACTATTCCCACAATGTTACGAGGCAGGGGTCCCTGATACTGGGAATTGACCAGATAGACTGTGCTTGGCAGGTCGCAAGTGACCTCCTCCTGGCACACTAAATCTAGTCTACACTGCCCTTGGTGTTTGCCTTTGCCTTGGAAATGCTGGGTGCCCGACTGGATATGGCTACTGTGATCCCTGCCCTGAGGCTGCCAGGGCAGGTGTTGTCCCTATTTGGACTGGGCCAGGGACGCGCCCATGGTCCGGTTTCCTGAACTGCGGCATTGATTAGCCCAATGGAAGCCCTTGTGGCACCTTGGGCACTGGGTGGTTGGCGTGGCTGGGCAGCCGGATGACCTCCCGCCCCCTTCCTCTCAGGTTGTTTTGACGAGCAGTCTCTAACATAATGTCCCATCTTGCCATGGCAGAAGCAAGCTCCCTTGCGTTTATCTCCCCCTTGCACCGCCGCTGCCAATAGACCCATTTTATAGGAGTCCGTGCCAACGTCAGAGCAAGCCCTGATCATATAGGTAAATATCAGGTCTATGGCCCATTGCCTGCAAGATTTTTCGACAGTCGAGGTTGGCATTGTCTTTTGCCAGCCTCTTTATCCGGTCTTCTTGTGCATCTGAATTGTCTACCTGTCTACTGATTGTTTCCTCTAGCCTATTGATGAAATCCATGTAGGGCTCTTGTGCTCCCTGTTAGATGGAGGTGTAATTTTTAGCTCCCTTGCCAGGAGCGGGTACCTTGAGGAATGCCTTAAAGGCTAGCTCCGAAGCCAGTTGCAGCGTGGCCGCTGACAGGAAAGATTGTGCTGGGATGTATTCAAAATGTCACAAGCCGTACAGCTGCTTGGGGATTGCCGCTCCTCCCATCTTTGCCGCCTTGGCCTGTGCTTCTAGCCTGTACTTGCTATCCCATAAGAGGTATTGGCTCGGGCTCAACATCATCTGCATTACGGCTTTCCAGTCATAAGGGATGAGCAAGGTGGATTCCTTCAACTGCTGGAACATGCCCTTTGTGAATCTGCTTTGGGGTCCTGTGTCTATGATAACTTAGCGGATTTCCGCAAGCAATTTGTATGGGATTGGCGTATACACTGCAGTTTGATCACCCGTCAGGGCATCCGTCTCTAATCGAACTGGATATAATTGCTGAATCGTGGCCAGTTCTCTTGCCGGCAATTCTCCTTTACGTATCTCCTCCTCTACCATCAATTGAAAAGGACTCTTAGTTGCCTGTGAAGCGCCTGTGCTTTCCACGTGTCCACCCCTTTCCGCGGCTCCTGCAGTTGCTGCGAAAGGGGGGTCCCTTAAGCCCCCATGTTCAAACTGGATGGTCGGACAGAGATGCGTTTGGGCTAATGGTTCCATGTACTCTGGTGTATTGGTCTTTGTCTGGACTGGACTAGCTGCTGAAATGATCTATCTACACTTGCTCCAAGTTCCAATCGTGTCAGCAGGAGCTCAGGGCTCCTGTTGAAGGCCGTTCCCTACTTTATCCCAAACCTCTGGGTTTAATGTACCCACTTCTGGGTAGAACAAGCAATGCTCTCCCAGGTACCTCACGAGATCCGTCAGATGATATCGGTCTACCCTAATCCTATATTTCCTGGCCAGGGCTCCAAGCTCATCTCTATGAGCCGCTTGTCTGATGGAGAGATTTAGCTTCCCCAAGCTAGACCCCATGCTACCCAGTAGGGAGATTCCCGGGATGTTTTACACAACCTACGAGTCGATGCTTCCGTGGGATGTATTTGGGTAGCACGACGGGGCGAGTGAAGTATTAGATGATGTCCCTCTGGACTGGTTGGTGGATCGGGGTCACAGCAATGGCTAGCCGCTGGTCTGCTGTTCTGCCTTCGGTCTTTCTGGATCTTGGCTTTCCCCGGCTTTGGAACGCATCCGTTCCTTTGTGTGAGGTCTGCTGGTGTGCGAGTGCGCTGCCTCCCTTGAGACTGTACTGAGTTCCGATCGGAGATGCTTTCCAATCAGAACTGCTCCACTACTCCTAAGGAATCACGTTGCGGGCACCATATGTTGTAATGGTCCGTGGGAGTCGAGGTGCCCCGATACCCGGGGTGATCTGTATTTATTGACTACATTTAGGAGTCATCACGCACAACCCGCGTGAGACCCCCGTGACAGAAGGCTTGCTACGTGGCACTCGGCTGGTTGGGTTACACTTACCAGCCTGTGTGCCCAGGTTAGCCATAAGCAGACTTAATCAGCGGATTGCGGTGAGACTTACTGTTCTCATGTTATCTAAGTCCTAGAAGACGCTGTGTACCTATGCATAGCTATTTGGTCTAGCTGTGGTTGGTGTCTGCTCAGCCCTTTATGCGGATGTGAGCTAGATACCATATACTGTTTACGAGACCTTGGGTCTCTTTCCTCCTGACACTTGTCTTTCAGTCATACCTGTCAAGTTTTGGATTTGAAAATAAGGGAAATTTTGGGCACACCCCTCTGTGGGTGTGGCCAAATCTGTGGACGTGGTCAAATATAGCCATGTGACTTGCTGAGCTCTAGTCATGCCTGCCACATGGACATGAAAATGTCTGCAAACACAGACAGCACTGGTTCTTTGGCTGTAAATGGAGATGAACACTACCCCCTAGAGTTGGATATGACTGGCAGATTTTACTTTCTTAGGATCAAAGATCGCTGCAGATGGTGATTGCAGCCATGAAATAAAAAGGCAGCTGATGCTTGGGAAACAAGCTATGAGAAACCTGGGGAACATAGTTAAAAGTAGAGGCATCACCTTGCAAACAAAAAATTGCATAGTCAAAGCAATGGTATTCCCGGTGGTAATGTATGGGCGTGAGAGCTGGACCATTAGGAAAACTGAGCGCAGAAAAATAGAAGCCTTTGAAATGTGGTGTAAGAAATAGGTCAATCCTAGAAGAAATCAACCATGACTGCTCATTATAGGTCAAATAGTAAGAATGACGCTAAAGTACTTTGGACATCAAATGAGAAGAGAGGATTCACTTGAGAAGGCCTTGATGCTGGGAAAGGTGGAGGACAAAAGAAGGGGGTGGCCAAAAATAAGATGGCTAGATGGTATTGTGGATGCAATGGGCACAAAGCTGTGTGGGCCAAAGAACCCTTTTCCCATCTTCTTGGGGGACTTTTGTTTTCTTTTCTTTCTTGTTTACTCAGTAGCTTAAGTGACTAAAATGCTGACTCGGAGCAAGGGATTAATCCCCCCCCTCTCTCTCATATCATGATCAGGCAACACCCCCTCCCAATTAGTGTGGAGGAACAAGGGATTAATTCCCCCCCTCTCTCTCATATAGTGATCAGGCAACCTCCCCCCCCAGTTAGTGTGGAGGAGCAAGGGATTAATTCGCCCCCCCTCTCTCTCTCATATAGTGATCAGGCAACACCCCCCAAAAAAAATTTGTGTGGAGGAACAAGGGATTAATCCCCCCCTCTCTCTCATATAGTGATCAGGCAAGACCCCCCCATTAGTGTGGAGGAGCAAGGGATTAATTCCCCCCTCTCTCATATAGTGATCAGGCAACACCCCCCCCCAATTAGTGTGGAGGCGCAAGGGATTAATCCCCCCTCCACTCTCTCTCTCTCATATAGTGATCAGGCAGCACCCCCTCCCAATTAGTGTGGAGGAGCAAGGGATTAATTCCCCCCTCTCTCTCTCATATAGTGATCAGGCCACCCCCACCCCACCCCCACTGATTTGCCCCTGCAAATCACTCACCTAGAGTAGACTCCTGCTCCCAGCAGCAAAAACGAAGCAGCCTCCATGACGACTATGTGGCAGGGAAGGAAAAGAGAAACTACAGAATGCCCCTTCTTCTTCTTCTCTCTCTCTCTCTCTCTCCTTCCTTAAATGAAAAGCCTGCCACACAGCAACCTGTGGTGGCCGGGAAAAAATACTGCAGCTTCGCCTGTGAGGGCTCCGGGCAGGATATTTTTTTAAAAAATAAGGGAATACAGGGGAATTAATAAAACGGGAGGGGTGGGAAGAGGGGTAAAAATAAGGGGTTTTCCCGGAAAAAACAGGATAGTTGACAGGTATGCTTTCAGTGCCTTCAGCCTAGGAAACATGGAGTCACTATTGCTCCCTATTACTAATTTGCCCATACCCAATTGCCTTTCCGGTCAAGCCAGGATGGTCTCGGGATTGTTTGCAAAGCCCGACAAACCCATTGGGAAAGGTAGCTGTCCAATCAGTGGTCTGGGCAACCCACAGGGGTCAGCAAACTTTGCTCTCCAGATGTTGTTGGACCTCAATTGCCAGAATCTCTGATTAGCAGGTGTACTGATTTGGGCTTCTAGTAATTCAAATCTAAGAACACCTGGAAAGCCAGGTTTGCTGACCCCTTGTCTAGAAGAACCTTGTGCATAAGAAATCTAGAGACACTTCCAAAGTTTTGTTGAGTTCATCAAACATCAAGCCAGTAATGAGAAAGAGTGCAAACCTGTGATGGCAGCCCAGGGTTCCCATTCTCTAAGAAAAGGTAATTGCTGTTATAAACCACTAGCGTTTTTATATGTCCTGGTTTTAGAGAGGACAGTCCTCCATTTCAAGAACTGCCAGAGGACAATCATCCTTTGGAAGACATCCTCCACTTGAAGGACTGACCAGGCAAAGTATCAGAAAAAACTATAGAGGTCAGGGGAACCTTGAATGTCCCTAGCCACATAGTAGTTAGTAAAATGTCTTTGAGAAATGCCAAAGCATAATATGAATTCAGTAACACTCTCCCATTCACATTTCTCTACACCTGATATTCAGAGGCAATCTGCTTTGGATTCTGAAGGTAAAAATTGTGATCTTTAGCTGTAGCCATTGATACTTCTAATGCAACCGTATCTTGAATAATGAAGATAATTATAAAATTTGCCCATTGAAGTTGTTTGATTTAAGTGCAGTCTATTCAGCATTATACAATTACATGATATAAAAGATGGGTATAGCCATAAAAAGAACAGTTGCCTGTGTTGGCAACACTATTTCCCCAGGACACTTGGGGTAAACCAGATAGTATTTGCCAGAAGAAAAGGTTTCCCTTGCTCAAAAGCCAATCATATCTGACTCTAGGGTGCAGTGCTTATCTCTGTTTCCAAGCTGAAGAGCCAGTGCTGTCTGCTTCTGCAGACGTTTCCGTGGTCATGTGTCAGGCATGACTATACACCAGAGCGCACGGAAAAAATGTGATTGCCCATGGAATAAAGGGAAGCCTCTAAACCCTGTGTGTGAGTACAAATGTGGGTAATGAGAGATATTTTCACTCATAAAGGAAGAACATGAGATAGCAAAAAGTGTAGGAAAGGGTGGATGTATGTAATATGAGGCTGCAGTCCTACAGTCTTTGAGGGGGTGTCTAAGCAGTGACAGGATTTTTTTTTATTGCACCTCCATCAAAATGGAATGAAATTCCTCTTCCCAAAGTTAGAGCTAGATTAGGACTGCTCCTTTTATTCAGCAAAGCTTCAATATCTTGTGCAAGTTATTTCTGCACAATACAAGGGCTCTCCCCTGCACACATATACATAAAAAGTGAAAGCATAGAAAGACTGGCTGATATTTGAAAATGAAATAAGCAACCACTCCCATTCATCAAAACTTTAACATGTAACAAAGCAGCAGCCAGACATAATCTCTCACACAATTTGTGCTGTTTGAGAGAAAACACTTTTTTGTGTGTAGTTTTCCTTAATTTGTGGATGCCATGTAATCAGAATTCTCCTCTTTTGTTGAGAGAACAACAACAACAACAAAAAAAACACCTTATCTCACTCTCTTTAGGGACAAGGAGATAATTTTGTGCTTCTATGTGAAGACAAGCAAGAATTATTATCACTAGTTAAGAAATAATAAGCAGAATTATTATATCATATGTATGATAACTATGCTTGTAACATGCAAATGGACCTGATAAATCAAATCCAACTGAGTGCAGTTTTTAGCCATTTGGATATCATGTCACCTGCTGGCTAGACAAACCATGATGTGTGCCCTCTGCTTTCACCTTGCCCAAGGAATCTGACAGAGGACACTTTCATGAGGTTTAGTCCCGGCCTAACATCATTGACAGAGATAGGCAACACTGCCTAGTTAGACTGCTCAAGCCCCCCTCGCCTTGATAAGGCTCTCAGCTAGCAGGGGCTTGAGCGGTGTTGAAAAATCTTTCAACCAAGGAAAATTTCTGACACGAAATTATTATTGTTAACTTTATCAACTGACTAATTATAATGGTCTGCTGTTACTCTAGTGTAGTTGCGCTGTGGCTGTATTAACTCTCAACCTACATTTTAAGGCATTCCCAAGCTTGTCTACTGTTCTACTTCATATCCAAGTTCTAGACTAATGTGCACCATCGTGTTTTCTGATTTTCAGCTAGAGCCTGCATCAGTTCTTTCCCAGTTTCAACATTATCTTCCTGAAAATGATCCTGGATATAGAGTGCCTGATACCTGGGTCATTGTCAAATTTTGAGCACGTAGACGTAGCTTGAAATGATAAAGATATTTTAAAGATATTTAAATATTTACATTTTTCTATGTCCATACCTGTTGAAACATCTGAATTTTGGTTTATTATAGTTGGCCACAATGTTTAACGAATAATTTTAGATTTATTCCAGAGTTAGTGGGTCATAGTGTGAAATAATGCAATTCTGTTACCATTATGTTTAACTTTTATTTTGAAAAGAAACAAATCAGACATAAATATTTTGGTATTAATATTTATTAAAGTCTTATACCTTTTAGCTACATTTAGAATCATGTTATGTATGATAACTATGCTTGTAACTGTCAAGGCGATTCAAACCGCCATGTTCCCGCACTTTCCTAGCTGTCAAACACCGTCCCTTTTTGACAGCTACGAAATCTCGCCTGACAGCGTAATCTCGTGAGATTTCGAGTGGCGCGCAAATTAGAATCTGACAGGAGCGGAATGTATCTTTTCTCATGTATCTTTTCGTATGCAAATAAGTGGATCAAAAAATGTGCACACTCTGTTAGCCAATGGGCTTTTGTTAGTGTTGTTACTGTTACTGTTTATAGTGTATATAAGTCGGAGTTTCCCCCCATCCAAACTGTGTTCAAACCCTACTAATAAAGAGCTGAATTTCACTACTTCATTTGTCTTGTCTTCATTCCTTGAACACTAAACTGGCGACGAGGATGGGATGGCATCCCCACATGGCAGCAGCATTGGCCCATTCGACCCAGCTCATCCAGAGAAATTGGCAACATACAAATGCCGGTTCCGCCACGCAATGGCCTTGCAGAAGATCACCGAGGAAGACCAGATGTGCTCCTGCTTCCTCGCACAGTGTGGATCTGAGACACTTGAGCTGGCAACCCACCTCATTCTTCCACGGGACGTGGATGTGGTGCTGATCGCAGAAATCATGTCTGCACTGAGGAGGCACCTGCAGCCAGAGGTCTCGATCTTCCCGGCCAGGGTGGCCTTTCACAGAAGGGAGCAGCAACCTGGGGAGTCCATTGCAGCCTACGCTGCTGCTCTGCGCATTGCTGCCACCCTGTGCAAGTAGGACAACATTGAAGCACTCCGGGACCGTCTGCTGGCTGGCATGGGGGATGAAGATGCTCAATGTCGCCTCATGATCAGAAAGACGCTAACCTTCAAAGCTGTCCTAGAAGAGGCATCAGCGTCTGAGGCCGCACGGTCCGGGATTGAGCTTTTCTGGCATTGCCATTCCACCACCAGTGCCACCAACTCAGCTGTGCAAGCTCAGCAAAGTTCATCTTCATCGCCCTCAGCATCGCCTGGTTCCATCTCTTTATTGGAGTCCAGCAATGCAGAGGGTGAAGTCCGAGCGGTCCAATGAAAACACCGAGTACACTGTGACGATTGGGAGAAGAAATTCCTTCGCAAGTGTGATGGCCGCAAAGCCCAGCATGACCGCAGAAAGTGCACATTCCGCACCACAGAATGCCACAACTGCAGGTGAAGAGGGCACATTGCTAAGGTATGCCAAGAGCAAAATCTGAGGCCTTCAGCTCTTGAGCTCAAGAAGGGTCATCACCACAATGTGTCCATTGCCAAAGTGTCACCCGAACCTGATCCGTGCCAAGTGAGCATAGTCAGTGAGCGTTTGTACACAGAACTGAGCCTTCAGGACGTCCCCTTCAAGATGGAGGTGGATTCAGGTACTACCTTTTCCATAATTCCACAGCGGGAGTTTTTGAGGATTCCTCCTGCCTCTTGGCCCAAGCTTAAATCCCTTAAGACTTCCCTCCGGGATGTACAAAGTTGCCAGATTCCGGTTCTGGGGGTGGGTAATTTCTCGGTTAGCTTCAAAAACATTCGCACCTCCTTGCCATTGGTTGTAGTTAAGCAGGACACTGACAGTTTTATGGGGACCCAATGGTTTAAGCTCCTGGGAATCCAGCTTTCTGGCATTCAAATAATAGACTGACCCAATCCGGGACGTATGTGCTGCACATCCTGAGGTGTTCAAAAACGGTTTAGGCTTATACAAAGGACCTCCTGTTGACTTTGAACTTGACCCTACCATCCGGCCCATCCGTATGAAGCAACGCCAGATACCCTTTGCCCTAAAGGAGAAGATAGAAGCCGAGCTGGACAAACTGGTGGAGCAGGGCATCCTAGTGCCAGTGGACTCTGCAGAGTGGGAGACACCCATTGTGACTGCTTTGAAAAGTAATGGGGAGGTCAGGATATGCGCAGAGTATAAATGTACCATCAATAAAGCTATTCGCCTGAATGCATATCCTGTGCCCATGGTAAGCCACCTTCTTGTCTCCTTGCATGGAGGAAATTGCTTCGCAAAACTTGATCTTGCCCAGGCTTACCAACAATTAACTGTGTCTCCTGCTGCTGCCATAGCCCAGACCATAGTAATGCATAACGGCATATTTAAGGTAACCAGACTACAATTCGGGGTGAATGCGGCCCACAGAATATTTCAATCTCTTGTAGATTGTATTTTTAAAGGTTTGCCTGGTGTCCTGCCATATTTTGACGATGTCCTGATCACCACTAAGGACACCATCGAAGTAGCGGCCAGGCTCGATTGAGTCCTGTCATGTTTCAAACGGACTAGTCTACGTCTCAGAAGAGACAAATGTGTGTGTTTGGCATGGGAAGTGGAGTTCCTTGGGTACCAAATTACACCCCAAGGTATCATGCCCTCTGACTCCAAGGTGATGGCCATGCGGAATGCACCCAGGCCGAAATGTAAAGCCGAATTGCAATCATTTCTAGGATTGTTAAACTTCTATGACACTTTTCTCCATCACAAAGGCTCAGTTGCCAAACCATTACATTGGCTTCTTAAGAAAGATACTGTTTGGCACTGGGGACATTGCCAGGAGAAAGCATTTCAAGAACTTAAAAGGCTACTATCTTCGGATGCTGTGTTAACTCAGTTTGATCTTAATAAGAAAGTTGTACTTGTGTGTGATGCATCCCCTGTGAGGGTGAAAGCTATGTTATGCCATGTACTAAATAACATCTGATTCATACAACATCACCTAATTCCTTGAAAAAAGTTGCCTCATACAAAATCATGGGACTTTGTATGAGGCATGGGGGTTTTCCCAGGTTGCATTGTGCCTGGGCAGTATAAAAGGCAGGACACATGCATGCATTGCTCTTGTGGGTTTTGCATGAGGCGAAAAGTGTTTAGGAGTGGTTTTGAGCACGGTTTTTTTGATTTTTTTGGATTTTTTTGTCAGAATTTTTAGAAGCATTCCTGGGATTTTTGCAGCATTCTTCAGGTACTTGGACAATCAGGGTTGTTTGACATGTTTTTGTAATGTTTCTAACCTTTAGACAATGATTTCTTAAAGTTCTGTCAGTTTCCTGTCTGTCTCCTTGAATTGCCCTGAAGTCTGTTCTGTTACACTACAATGTCTCTCTATGGAAACAACGTTGTATGAGGCATCATGGCAAGGATTTTGCATGCTTCATACAAAGTCCAAATCCATATAAAGTCCAAATTGTGGAACCAAGTTTGGACGTTGTATGAGGTATCACTGTATCATCATTTCCTCTTGATGTGCTGGGTTGTTCAGTAGATGGTTTTTTTCTTTTAGTGATTCTAGAGGGACATCATCATCGGAGTCTGAGCTGTAGACAATGCTGTAAAATCCTTTGTCAAGAAGTGGAGGACATTTTGGGACAAGTCAAATCTGTTCAGGAGGGATGGGTTGCACTTGAACCATGATGGCATCAGATTGCTGGCACTCAACATCAAAAAGGCTGCACAGCAGCTTTTAAACTGATAACTGGGGGAAAGCTGACAGGAGCTGGGCAGCATCCGGTTCAGGAAAGTGTGTACTTGAGTAGTGAGGAGGATGCAAAAATTACTGAGCAGAGCAAGGAGCTAGTCACCAGCACTCTAGCAGAAGGATGCAAGAGGCAGACTAACAATGCAACTGGACTCAAAAGACTGTATCAGAAAAGCATATCTAAATGCTTATATGCAAATGCCAGAAGCCTCCGGAACAAAATAGGGGAGCTGGAATACTTAGCAATAGATAAGAATATTGATATCATTGGCATCACTGAAACCTGGTGGACAGATGATAACCAATGGGATACAGTTATCCCAGGCTAACAACTGTACAGGAAGGATAGGAAGTGGCAAACGGGAGGTGGTGTAGCCTTGTATGTCAAAAAAGTGATAAAATCATATGAATTGGAATATCTAGCTGATTTGGAGTCACCATTAGAAACTCTGTGGGTAAGAGTACCAGGCCACAAGGATGGTCTAACAGTAGGCATATACTATCGGCCTCCGACCCAAACTCCTGAGGGAGACTGGCAGTTGGAGAATGTTGGAAAAGAGGCATTCAAGAAGGGAAGCCTGGTTATATTGGGGGACTTCAATTACCCTCACATAGACTGGGTGAACTGTTGTTCAGCACATGATAAACATGATAAACATGATAAACAGATAACGTTCCTAAATATGCTAAATGATTGTTCCCTGGGACAGATGGTTGAAGACCCAACTAGAGGTACAAGAATCCCTGACTTGATCCTGAGTAATACTCAGGATGTGGTGCAAGATGTTAATGTGACTGATCCAATAGGGAACAGTGACCACAACTCAATTATGTTTAACTTGATCATAGACCACAAGTCACTGATAAAATCTAACACAGAGACCTTAAATTTTTGAAAAGGAAATTTCCCAAAAATGAGGAAACTAGTAAAAAAGCTGAAAGGGAAAATTGAGAGAGTCCAAACACTCCATGAGGCATGGAGGCTGTTTACAAAAACAATAACAGAGGCCAAATTGGAATGTATACCCGAAAGGAAAAAGGGCACTGCCAGGTCCAAGGAGACTCCAATGTGGCTTACAGGAGCTGTTCGGGAAGTGATCAAAAGCAAGAAAAGCTCTTTTAGAAGATGGAAGGCTTGTCCGAATGAGGACAGCAGGCAGAAATATAAATTCTGGCACAACAAATGCAAGGCAACAATCGGGAAAGCAAAGCAAGACTTTGAGGAGCGTATAGCTAAAAATACTCAGAGAAATAACAAAGACTTCTTTAAGTACATTAGAAGTAAGAACCCAACTAGGAAGGCCATTGGACCATTAGATGACAATGGAAGGCAAGGGGTTATTAAAGAGGAAACAGATTGCAGAGAGACTCAATGAATTGTTTGCTTCAGTATTCACTGAAGAAGACAGAGACCACATGCCCAAAACAGAGCCTATCTTCGTAGGAAGGGAAGCGGAAGAATTAAGCCAGATAGAAATAACCAGGGAGGAGGTCCTTGCATGTCTTGTTAAACTAAATACTAACAAATCACCAGGACCAGATAGCATCCATCCACGAGTTCTCAAGGAACTTAAAGATGAATTTGCTGATCTCCTAGCCAAAATATGTAATATTTCCCTCAAATCAGGCTTTGTGCCTGATGACTGGAAGGTAGCGAATGTAACACCAATTTTCAAAAAAGGATCCAGGGGTGATCCAGGAAATTACTGACCTGTCAGTTTGACATGTGTCCCAGGTAAAGTGATGGAAAACATCCTAAAAGATAGAATTAATAGGCACATAGAAGAGAAGGCGCTGTTAAATGAAAGCCAACATGGCTTTTGCAAGGGCAAACCATGCCTCACTAATCTGTTGGAATTTTTTGAGAGTATCAACAAGCATGTGGATTAGGGGGATCCAGTTGACATTGTTTATCTGGACTTTCAGAAGGCTTTTGACAAGGTCTGACACCAAAGGCTCTTGATTAAACTTACCAGTCATGGAATAAAGGGACAGGTCTTGTCCTGGATCAGCAACTGGCTAAGGGACAGGAAACAGAGGCTAGCACTAAATGGACACTTCTCCAAGTGGAGGGAAGTAACGAGTGGGGTCCCCCAAGGTTCAGTACTGGGACCCCTGCTTTTCAACCTCTTCATAAATGATCTAAAAGTAGGAGTAAATAGCAAGGCAGCCAAATTTGCTGATGACACTAAATAATACAGGGTAGTGAAAGCTGTGAGAGATTGTGTGGAGCTCCACAGGGATCTCTTGACACTGGGGGAGTGGGCAAAACAGTGGCAAATGGGCTTCAACATTAGTAAGTGCAGAGTGATGCATGCTGAGGCAAAAAAAACCAATTATTACATTTATAAACTGATGGGGTCTTAACTCTCTGCGACAAACCAGGAAAGGGACCTTGGTGTCCTGGTGGACAGCTCAATGAAGGTGTCAACCCAGTGTGCCTCAGCAGTGAAAAAAGCAAACTCAATGCTAGGGATCATCAGGAAGCATATAGAAAATAAGTCAGCGTATAGAAAATAAGTCATTTTGCATCTTTATAAATCTAAGATGAGGCTCCATCTGGAATATTGTGTACAGTTCTGGTCACCATACCTCCAGAAGGATATTATGGAGTTGGAAAAAGTGCAGAGGAGGGCAACCAGAATGATTAGGGGACTGGAACACCTTCCTTACCATCTGAGGCTGCAACGGTTGGGCCTCTTCACTCTTGAACAACAGCATCTAAGAGATGACCTGATTGACGTTTATAAAATCATGCACAGTGTGGACAAAGTAGATAAGAAAAACTGTTTTCCCTATTGCATAACACTAGAACTAGGGGGCACTCCATGAAACGTTTGGGTGCTAGTTCTCAAACAAATAAGCGAAAGTACTTTTTCACCCAGAGGATCACTGGTCTATGGAACTCCCTGCCAGAAGAAGTGGTGACAGCTGTCAGTCTTGACAGCTTCAAGAAAGGATTAGACAAGTTCATGGAGGACAAGGGTATCAATGGCTATAATTATGGATACCTAAGAACAACCTCCGGGTTGGAGAGATAGGTAGGATATCTCTCAATGCCATTTCTAGGGAATCCTAAGCAGGTGAAGGCATCTGCTTGAGAAAAACACCCTGAAGCAAATGGTGAGTCACTGTGTGACACAGAATGCTGGTCTGGATGGGCTGTGGCCTGTTCCAGCAAGGCTGTTCTTATGTTCTTATCCTTTTGTTCGCTTTTGATTAAGGTTGCTTATATCGGACAGAAAATTGGTATCACAATAGGAGGGACTTGATTGTTCCATTGCGGTTTTTAATGATACGTAGTCCTTGGGATCCATGCAATAGCAAAAGCCGCATTGACAGAAATAGCTCAGGTCTCTATACTTTAGAACTCCAGCCTTCTCAGTAAAAACTTGATGTACTTGCATGGTACCAAATAATGGCACAATATTCTTCGGGATCTGTGTTGAACTCTGCTTAACAGCCTCATCTGTTATCAGATGTAGCCACACTTTGCTTACATCTTTCAGAGCAAGATAGAAATGTGAGGCATCAGATAAACCTTGGTCTACTGCACGACAACCTTGTATAATTTGTGTTTTCTCCCTAGAACATTTAACAGCCTTCTCTTCAAATATTTTTTGAATAGCCTATTTTTCCTTCCGATTTTTTACATTTTCATAGAATTTTTTAAATAGCATTCAAGAAAATCGCATATTTCAGTTGATTAGCCTGACTGTCATTTTGCATCCCTTTCATTTTTCTCTGTTGTATCTCTTTTTATACTTTTTGTATCTCTTATTTACTTCCTCTAATTGTTCCTTCAATTTCAAGTTCTCTCTGAATAACTTCGATCTATTTCTTTTCACTTGCTTTCTGCCACGTTTAGCCACTATTATGGTTGAGCCAGGGCTGTTTTCACAGGAAGTAGACAGCTGAGGGGTAGACAAACAACAATGACAAGCTCTTGAGATAACTTGATTTTGACCTATAGGGGTTGGACTATTTAAATGAGGAGGTGATGACTCTGGGGTGTGCATAATAATACGGAGAGCTCTGCTCCTTTCTATCCATTTAGCATTCACAGATCACCATTTCTTCTTTATTGCTCGATGTTTGCGTGTCGTTAAATCTCGTACTAAGAGTTTGTTTGCATGGTATCTCTCTAGATCTTTTCTTTTTGATTCTGCTTCCTTTTCTGGATTATTTTTACACCATTCTCGGTATCGTCGCTGCTTCTCAGCAGGTGTGAGAGGCATCTTGAAAGCGTAAACAGATGCACAATATCCTGTAACAATGTTTTTGGGTTATTTTAAAATTGTACACTATTTATTTATTAGTACAAAGTTTGTGCATTGCTTAAGAAAACCGATTAATTAAAAAAAGTTAGTGTTTTGATACACAAATTTCAGCCAACGGCTGAGGAATATAAGGTTTACAACTCTGTTAATTTTTTTACAACTCTGTTACCATGCACTAGTAACAGAGTTGTGTAGTAGCAGAGTGGTAAATTTTACATTCCGTAAGATATAATCATAAAATAAAGCGTAAAGTAAAATTTATGTTTCACATTTAAGATATTTACCCCTTATACAACATACTTTACGTTATTTTTTTTAAAAAAAACACATTAGTTTACTTACGTGAATTCGTAGGTAACAAAGTGGACATGCAATAAAAACATGCAGCACGTTCAACACATCACGGCCGACTGAGAGGATATTTTCCCCTTCCCCCGCCCCGGCAAATATCCACAAGTATTACAGATACCCCACTCAAGCAAATAGAAAGTCGAAAACAGCCACATCTGTATTTTGAACCATAATTTATTAGAGTAACAAAGTGTAGCTACAACTACAGACAGAACGTGGGACAAAGTTTAGAAAAATAGTTAGAAAATACATTTTAATACTTACTGGTTTTTAAACACATTGTATAAATATTTACAATGTCTATGTTAAGGTAATCCTCTAATTTAAATTGGTTGATATTTTAAAAATCAAGTTATTTAATCTTTTTTGTACTGGAGTGCTATCTGGGACAGGTTGAGTTTGGAAGGTAAACCACTCCGTTACCAGAAATGACCACACTGTTACTTTTCAAAAAGTGGGAAAGATCAATACTAAATCTTTATTTTTAAAAATGAATGTTTACTAATGTGATGTATTTTGTATTTAATGTGAAATTTGTTAGAGATTTTGATGTAATTAATAATAAAAAATAAAACAATCTTGAGGGACAAGATTACCTGCGCAAAATTTGACAACAACCCACCTATCCAGCAGAGGTTTGTCAGCAGTCAGGCCATGGATGTACTGCTATGGCATCCTCTTGGAATATTCTTCTTTGATATTAATTTCACAACATGGGCAATTTAATGATAGTTATCTGGGTGGGGATCTTCTCCACATTTTTAACCATCTGCTCTCAAAAATCCATTCATTTAACCTTCTTAAAGTTAAAACATCTGTGAAAAAGAACCTCCTTGGGTTTCACTGCAGCATTTACTATGCACATGATGGGTCTGTGTTGAGTGTGTGGGACTGGGTAATTAACAACTCTCATGCACTGTGCTGCTACCTTCTTGCTAACAAAGATGTTGCCTGGATTATATCTCTTCCTCCATCTACCACTGTTGCATACAGTTTTGGATCATGGACAAGTTTGGAGGTCATTGGTGTCTGCCCAAGATACAAGTTGTGCACCATCCTCATTGGTCTGGTTGTATCCTCAAGCCTCACTGTGACAATTAAAATCTCCAATAACAAAATTTATTTGGTCATAAGTATAATTATCCAGTTCATTAAAACGAAAATTTGCTTCTGGTGGCTTGTAGACAGAGGTAACAGAGAACTGTGGAGTTTGGATGGTGAGAATTTCTG
This sequence comes from Bradypodion pumilum, assembly GCA_035047305.1. NCBI lineage: Eukaryota > Metazoa > Chordata > Lepidosauria > Squamata > Chamaeleonidae > Bradypodion > Bradypodion pumilum. The sequence continues at coordinate 124,505,211 of JAWDJD010000005.1, read as the reverse complement.
GATTGTTTGTGTCTGTCAGTGCAGCTGATATTATACTGAGGACAGGTCTGACAAAAATGGCACTCCCATACTGGTCATGCGGTCTCCGAATCACTAGTTCCACTCCAGCTACTTTGGGTTTGTACATTGTTGTCCTGGAGCAGAAGTATGTCACATTTGTATTTACTGCACATGTCTGCCAGTAGAGTGATCTTATTACTGGAAAGTCCATCAATATTTATTGAGATCATTGTTAAGGTTGCTCTTGACAAGGAAATTTCTGGTGGATTCATTCTTAAGTTCTTTTGCTTTGATCTGTTGTTAGAAAGATTAGCTGGCAAGATTGCCATCAAGGGCATGCCTGATTGTACTCACAATCTACAAGGAGGCTCTTTCTGTGTACCCCAGTAAGCCCAGGTAAGGATTTTCTTTGTCCTCTCAATAGTATTCCTGACTTCAGTAATGCATTTGTCAAGTTTCATGACATCATTCTGCTCCAGGGCTGGCATAATTGATGTGCCTGAATCCATTTGAACATGCAGGGTGGCTTTGGATGAAGAGGATCCACAAACACCTGTTTCCTGCTCCTGGATCTACTACAGTGATACCTCATACAATGTCCAAACTTGGTTCCACAAGTTTGGACTTTATACGGATTTGGACTTTGTATGAGGCATGCAAAATACTAGCCACAATACAACGTCCAAATCCTTGCCATGATGCCTCGTACAACGTTGTTTCCATAGAGATACATTGTACTGTAACAGCACAGACTTCAGGGCAAAGTCAACGAAACAAACAGGAAACTGACAGAACTTTAAGAAATCATTGTCTAAAGGCTAAAAATATTACAAAAACATGTCAAACAACCCTGGTTGTCCAAGAACCTGAAGAATGCTGCAAAAATCCCAAGAGTGCTTCTAAAAAGTCTGACGAAAAAAATAAAAAAATCAAAAATAGCGCTCAAAACCACTCCTAAACACTCTTTGCCTCATGCAAAACCCACAAGAGCAATGCACGCATGTGTCCTGCCTTTTATACTGCCCATGCACAATGCAACCTGGGAAAAACCCAATGCCTCATACAAAGTCGCACGACTTTGTATGAGGCAACTTTTTCAAAGGAATTAGGCGATGTTGTATGAATCCGATGTTGTATGAAGCAGACTTTGCATGAGGTATTACTGCATTTGCATCCCACAGCTATGGAGATCTATGTTTTGCCAGATCACAAGTTCAGATATTAAAATAGTTACTTTTTTTTTGAACCACAATCATGGAAATTCAGGTTGTAATTTTAAAAAAATGAGTGAAAAATCACAAGATTTGTGTGTAGAGTTGCCATATGTCATGGAAAACTGTGAATTTCACATTTTGTAACTGTCCCGCACGGTTCCATAATTTTTTTTGAAATTCACGATTTTCAAACCACTTGATTTGGAAGAAAAAAACATGCATTTTTCTTGCACTTCTATTGGGCAGCAGCAACTTGGTGAGCAAGGAGGGGGGCGAACGCGCCTTTTTCTTGTGGCGTGTTGTCTGTAGCAGTAGTTTGATACCCGAATACTGCAGGACGGAATGAGCTCCGGTCTTTGCCCCAGCTGCTGCAAACCTAGCAGTTCGAAAGTTCAGTGGGAAGGTAAACAGCATTCCATGCACTCCAGTGTCTAGTCACGCCTGTGGTTGGGGTTTTATTTCCTCCTCCCTCTCTCTCCCCTTTGGACCTGAGGCTCCTGCTGCTGGGAGTGGGGGTGAGGATGGTGGAGGGGGATGATAATGCTGTGGGAGGGGTCAGAGGAGCACATTGGCATGCACTGCGGTGCTTCACCGGCGTGCCGAGAATTTGGGTGAGTCTGGCCAGAATCCGGAGTCACTCCGGAGCACCCCCTCCCCCACTCCGTGTGTGCGCTCTCAAGTTTGGACGCCAAGCCAAAGGACCTGGTTTTCTCACTCCCCCCCCCGAAAGCGATCTTCACTTGGGCCACTTGCGGAATGTTGGGACATCAAGACGGCCTTTGAGTATGTGTGGACGGCCTCGCTTGGCAATTAGCAATTAAATTTCTATACCAATGCTCCGGTGTCTAGTCATGCCTGCCACATGACCATGGAAACGTCTGCAGAAGCAGACAGCGCTGGCTCTTCGGCTTTGAAACAGAGATGAACACTGAACCCTAGAGTCGGACACGACAGACTTTTGAGCAATGACAACCTTTACTTCTGTCCCGTTTTTGTGAGAGGGAATTATGGTAACCCTATTTGTGTGCAGTTCTAATTTCATATGGCTCTTGCTAACTTTTCAACATACTTCTCAAACATTTCAGTGGGATTAAACTTTATAATCAAATGCACACAATCAAGGAATAAACATTGATAATCAAATCTTGATGTCACTTAAGTTCTGGTGCATTATTCTTTCTTATATTATTCTTCTGGGTATAATATAAGTGGGTTGGATAGTTCAGTGGTTTAGGTATCTGGTTTCAGAGCCAGAGATTGGGAGTTCAATTCTCCACTGTGCCTCCTGGGAGATGAGCCAACCTCTGTGGCTATGGGCAAGCTGCACAGTCCCAGAATACTTCTGTGCATTCCTTATCTAGAAAACCCAGGAAAGGGTTGTCATAAGTTAGTGGTGGCAAACCTTTTAGATACCAGGTGCCAAAAAAGGGAGGAGGGGAATGAGGTAGGAATCGTGTGTGCCGGTGATGTCACATGGGGGCGTGGCCACCCACATGAAATCATTATGTGCTTCATGGTGCACATGCGCATCACCAAGATTTCTCTTGTCCCCCCCCAGCCCACAATAATTTCTCGCTGCTCCTGAAGAAGCCCTACCCGACTGCTGCAAAACCATTGCACTGTGCACCGGGAAAGGTGAGAGCTCTTTGTTCCTTCCCTCCCTCTTCTGTTCCTGCCCATTTGCTTTACAGCAGGTGAAAGAGAAAAGAGATGAGAGTGCTCTCACCTTTCCCAGTTCCTCCCCTCTCCTTCCTGGCGGCTCTGAGTTGCTCCTTCGCGTTAGGCTGAGGGGAGGTGAAGCCATGAGGGGCCTTTCAATCCTTTCTCCTTCTTTAGTGTCTTGCACGGAAGACAAAGAAGGAGCCGCAGTGAGGGCTAAACGCAGGTTTATTGGGTGACGATCAGGATGAACATGTGGTAATGGCGGAGGTACAGCTCATTATATACTGCAGTACATACATTTGAATCTCGTTGCACGGTAGCTTATTGGCTGCTACCGGCGTGACGTCATTCTGAGTCACGCCCATCTTCTCCAGGTGCTCCTCGCGCGGGAAAGGTTCCCGCGGCTGCCGGTGATTTGGGGAATGTGAACCATGTGAGCTGAACGCTCGCAGCTGCCCTCTATAGGCAGCTTACTCGCGTTCCTTAACAGCTGTGCTACATTGTAATTGTGGTCAGGTTACATTCATACATTTCTTAAAGCAACATTGTACATACACAACACTCCTCCCCCCTAGGATGGGACGAAGTCCCTCAACCATTGTGGCTTGCCGCACGTGCGTCTGGGGCGCGCGGCCGCTTGACTTAACATAGGGGAGGCGGGGGCTCCTGGTTCCGCGGAGTCTTGTCCTGCAACGGAAAGGGGGGACTCATTAGTGGTTCGGTGGGGACTCTGCGACAACCTTGCATTGGGGGAAGGGAATGGAATGAACAGTTGGGACGTGAACCCCTGCCTGCCGCTTGAGGAGCTTGGGGTCCCCCCCAGCACGAATCTCGGGACTGACGATGAGTCCCTCGTGGTCTCGCCACCCCCTGTTGCCTGTGCGGGCGTTCTAGAGGCTGAGGCGGGTGGATTCCCCCCTGCTGCCTGTCTCGGGGGTGTCTGTCTCCGGGGGGCTGGAGTTATGGTATATTCTAAAACAAAAGGGCTGGGGGGACTGGAGGTACCAGGGGCTGAACTGAAACCCCTCTTTTCGCTAGGACGGGTGGGGGACCACTCCGCTACACCCCCCTGGTACTGTAAATCATAATCAAACTCATCCCTCTCTCTCAAAGTATCCTCCTCTGTGGCTGAGGATCCAGGGTATGCATTTGTACCCGCGGATTCCGCCGTGTCTCCCCCTTGAGTAACGCAGGTGGGGGAGGACCCTAACGCTGATTCCCCGTCACTGGTGACCCGCCTTCTGAGTTGGTCGGCGTGCCTTCTCCAGAGTAGACCCGAGCTAGTCTCAACTGTATAGGATACTGGCCCCGTCTGCTCAATGATTGTCCCTGGTACCCACGCTGGCCCGGAGGCCGCGTAGTTCCTGCAGTGAACCGGGTCCCCTACCGAAAAACATTTGGAGCTTCCTACCCCGATATCTATATTTCTCCCTTCATCCTCCACCCTGGACGGGTCCATCCGGTCAAAAAGTGTTGCCGGACGTCTCCTCATGAGGAGTTTGGCTGGCGAAAGCCCTGACGCTAGGGGGGTTGTCCTGTAGCAGATGAGGAACTGACAAGATGGAGGTTTAACTCACCGGGACCCATGCGCCGCAGTGCGTCTTTCGTAGTGCGCACTTGGCGCTCTACCTGACCGTTTGTGGCGGGGTGAAAAGGGGCAGCGGTAATATGCCTGATGGCGTTTCTTTCAATAAAGGTCTTGAACTCCGCAGACGTGAAGGTAATAGCGTTATCGCTAACAAGGACGTCTGGCAGGCCGAAACAGGCAAAGACCTTGCGCAACTGTTTAATGGTTGCCGCAGAGGAGGTGCTGTTCATGGGGATTACCTCCAACCACTTGGAATAGGAGTCGACTATTAGCAGAAACATGGCCCTGCGGAAGGGGCCAGCGAAGTCGACATGAATCCGGGACCATGGCCCGCGGGCCGTGTCCCATTCCCTATGGGGTAGCCGGGATTCCTCGGGCTGGGAGCTCTGGCAACTCTCGCACATGCCCACTAATCGCTCTGTGTCAGCGTCTATCTGGGGCCACCAAAAGAAACTCCTGGCCAGCGCCTTGGAGCGCACTATTCCCGGGTGACTGGTATGCAGTAGCTTCAGTACCTTGGCCCTCAGCTTTTCTGGGATGACTACCCGCTGGCCCCAGAGTAAGCAGCCCCTTTCCAGGGACAGCTCTACTCTACGCCTAAAGAATGGCTTGAAATGTTCCTCGGAGGGAGTAGTGGGCCACCCTTTCCTAACCCAGGAGCTAACTTGGGCCAGCATCTTGTCGGCCGCTGTGGCCTTGGCGAGGTCGGCCGGGACGATGGGGGGTGAGTCGAGGGACTCGATCAGCAGGGCTTGGTGGTCCTGCTCTACCTCGCATGCGGGGTCTCCTAAACTAGGGAGGGGAGACCGGGACAGCGCGTCCGCATGGGAGATCTCCTTCCCTGGGTGATAGACCAGCTCATACTGGTAGGCGTTAAGGAAAATCGCCCAACGTAGCATTCGGGGGGACAGGATTTGAGGGGTGGGCTTGCCTGTGGTGAAGATTCCCAGGAGAGGCTTGTGATCAGTCACCACCGTAAACTTGCGGCCGTATAAGAAATCGTGGAACTTCTTGGTTCCAGCGATTATGGCCAGGGCCTCCCTATCTGTTTGCACGTAGTTGCTCTCGGCCTTTGAAAGGGACCTGGAGTAGTATGCAACTGGAGCTTCTCGCCCGCTCTCCAACACGTGGCATAGCACCGCCCCCACCCCCACTGGGGACGCATCACAGACTAAAACTACTGGTCTCCTCGGGTCAAAGTGGGTCAGGACAGCATCCGAGGATAACAGCGCCTTTAGCTCCCTGAAAGCATTCTCTTGCCTATCTCCCCACCGCCAAACCGCCTCTTTCTTTAAGAGCGCGTGCAGTGGCTCTGCAACGGATGCCTTCCTTGGCAGGAAGGAATGGTAAAAATTTAACAGCCCTAGAAATGACTGCAGCTCCGGTTTCGCGGTGGGGCGAGGGGCGTTTTGCACAGCCGCAACCTTGGACTCGGAGGGCTTGATGCCCTCCGGGGTTATCTTGAAACCGAGGAACTCAACCTCCCTCGCAAAGAATACACACTTGTCCCTTCTCAGTCGAAGTCCCGCTTTCTCGAATACTGAAAGGACCCCGTCTAGCCTCTTTGCTAGCTCTAATTCGCTCCCAGCCGTTATCAACACATTGTCAAAATATGGGAGGACGCCTGGAAGTCCCTTTAAAAGGCATTCCACGAGGGACTGGAAGATCCCGGGGGCCAAATTTACGCCGAACTGTAGGCGCGTTACCTTAAATGCCCCCTTGTGCGTGACGATGGTTTGCGCAGTGGCAGCAGCTGGGTTTACGGAGAGCTGCTGATATGCCTGCACCAGATCTAGCTTGGCAAAACACCTCCCCCCATGTAACGTGGCCAGTAAATGGCTGACCACGGGCACCGGATATGCATTTGGCCAAATGGCCTTATTGATCGTACATTTATAGTCCACACAAATCCTGACTTCCACGTTTGATTTAAGAGCCGTAACAATCGGCATTTCCCACTCCGCCGAATCAACTGGAACCAAAATCCCCTTCCCCACCAATTTGTCCAGTTCCGCCTCGATCTTGTCCTTGAGAGCGAAGGGCACTCTCCTTGGCTTGAGGCGGATGGGCCGGATTTCTGGGTCCAGCTCAAAGGATACCGGGGGGCCCTTGTACGTCCCAAGCCCCTTCTTGAAAATGTCTGGGTGTGCATTGCACACGTCCCGCATTGGGTCAGTCTCGATGGCGTTAATGCCGGACAGTTCAATTCCCAGGGGAGCAAACCACTGCGTTCCCAAAAGGCAGCATCTTCCCCCTTGAGTACCACTAGGGGCAGTTTCTCGGAGTAACTCTTGAACTTCACCTTGAAGTTCCCCACCCCCAACACTGGGATCCCATTTCCCTGCACGTCCCGTAAGTGTGACTTCATGGCCCGCAGTTTGGGCCGCTCATCTGGAGGAATGCGCATAAACTCTTTTTGGGACAAGATGGAATAGGACGACCCCGAGTCTATCTCCATCCTCACCAGGACCCCCTGTAACAGTACCTCTACGAAAAAACGCCGGTGCTCCAGGCCCACGCGGTTCACGCCTTCCTCGCTGTAGCTGGTTGAGACCTTCCTGGTGCCGGCCGCCTTCCGTTGGTGTGCCTGGGGGTGGCTCGAGGTGCCCTTGTCCTCAGCTCGCCCGCGCCTGCATACTTTGGCGATGTGCCCTTTTTGGCCGCAGTTGTGACACTCGGCCTTCCGGAACGGGCACCTCGTCCGGTCGTGGGACGCCCCACACCCATGCAGCGGCGGTCTTGCCATTCGCGGGTCTGTCGCTTCTCCCCGCGTTTCTTTACTCTCTGGACGTCGTCCTCCTCGCTGGAGCAGGAGTCTGCCGTCGCGGATGACTCCTCAGACGTCGCTGGTGTGCCGGCGGGCGACTTGGGGGCCCGCCATGCCGTCTTCGCTGATGTCCGCCGGGCCGCCTGCACTGGTGACTTGGCCCTTTCGGATGTGGCCCCTCGGGACTTGAACTCTCTGACCCCGCTCCTGGCCGCCTCGGCTGCCTTGGCCTCCCGCAGTACCTCGTAGAACGTGAGGCGATAGTCGCGGGTCATCAATTTTCTCTGGACCTCCTCGTCCCTCAGGCCACACAGCATGCGGTCTCGGAGTGCCGTGTCCAGGTCTTCCCACTGGCAGTGCACCGCTGCCAGCCTGAGGGCCGCCGCATAGGCGGACACTGACTCTCCCAGGCGTTGGTCTCGCCTGTGGAATGCGACCCTGGCTGGGAAGATCGACACGGGGGGCTGGAAATGATCGCGCAGCAACTCTAGGATGCGGTCGAGGGGCACCACGTCCACCTTCCGGGGGGCCACCAGGTTCATCAGGATGCGCAGCGTGGCCAGCCCCACCTGGGCTAGAAAGTGTGAGCGCATCTTCGCATCGCCGTCGATGCCCGCGGCTTCCATCGCGTGCCGAAACTGGCACTCATACAGCTCCCATTGCTCCAGGTCGCTGATATCGAAGTGGTAAGGCTTGACCTTGGGATTCACCATTTATCCCATCCTCGTCGCCAATTTAGTGTCTTGCACGGAAGACAAAGAAGGAGCCGCAGTGAGGGCTAAATGCAGGTTTATTGGGTGATGATCAGGATGAACATGTGGTAATGGCGGAGGTACAGCTCATTATATACTGCAGTACATACATTTGAATCTCGTTGCACGGTAGCTTATTGGCTGCTACCGGCGTGACGTCATTCTGAGTCACGCCCATCTTCTCCAGGTGCTCCTCGCGCGGGAAAGGTTCCCGCGGCTGCCGGTGATTTGGGGAATGTGAACCATGTGAGCTGAACGCTCGCAGCTGCCCTCTATAGGCAGCTTACTCGCGTTCCTTAACAGCTGTGCTACATTGTAATTGTGGTCAGGTTACATTCATACATTTCTTAAAGCAACATTGTACATACACAACACCTTCTGTCTGTGGTTTCAAGGTGGCAGAAAACCTCAGCTGGAGAGCAGGTGGAACGCCACAGAGCCCAAACTCCAAGGGACTCACTCCTTAATGCCTTCCTCTCGGGTGCTCTGTTTCTCCTCCTTCATACTTTGGTCCTTAAAATGGGGCTCTCCAGGACATTTGGCTTTAAGGGGGGGGAACCCACTCCTTTTTTCTCTCCTTGTGGTGTCTCAGCACCTTCTGCAGTCTGACAATGTGTTAATTCCTGTTTCACCAAATTGATTTTTACATGGTTATTAGCCTCTGGCTCTTTGCTCAGGCTCTCTCTCTCTCTCCTCATTCCCCACCTCCACTGCCCAGCCATCTGATAAGCAAAGCTGCTAGTCCTTTATTTGAACACTTCACCTGATTTCCACATTAATCAAAAGCATGGTGTGGACCAGGATGGAGGCACTTCTCATCTTGAAGGCTAAAAGAAACCAGTTCTACTCATAGCTTTTAGCTAGCCATCCTAAAAGTGTATGCTTTTAACGTACCACTGCAAATATATCTGAGGATCACAAACGATACTTACTTTGATAAATAATTCCATTTTAAACAATTGGATAATGCTTGATTGCCATCCCCAGTTCTTGCAAAGTGTGCCTCCTTGGCTGCTAGAAATGCAGCTAAGGCAAAGAGCCTGGCTGGAGCTGGAAGAGTCAGTTTTGAGGGGCCGTAGCTGGAGGCAACACTTGCAAAAGGGAAGAAAGTCTCTAAACAGGCAAAAAAGCTGAGTGGCCAGTGCCGGTGCACCTGAAGTCATCTGCCTCTATACACACACACACATGTGCTTGCACACACAATTCTTAAAAAGACACCAACCAAAAAGGAAGGGGAGAATTTTCTTTGCCAACTTACTTTACTTTTCGTTTGAAACAACCCACAAACCTGGAAGTGTTGTCGCCCCCTCCTCCAAGGATGTACCACTGCCCACACTTCTTTCCCTGTTTTGGGGAAGGGAAAGGCAGCCAGTCCGCATTATGTTCTCCCTCGTTCAGCAGCCACTTCTCTGGGTCGAAGGAGGTGAAGCCCAAGCACAGCCACCCAGCCCAACGACACAGATAAGCCTAGCGCAGTGGTAATCATCATGGAGTGGCTTGGGCCACCCTTCCCTTCCCCAAAACAGGGTAAGAAGCATAGATGGCAGTGCTTCCTTGGAGGAGGGGGCAATGCTTTCAGGTTTGTATTTGAGGGGGAAAGAGCAACTTTGGATGTTCTTTCCCCCTCAAATACAAACAACAACTCCTCCGTCCCTCCCAGGGGCACAAATACACAAAAGGTGGAGAGGCTGAAATCCGACAAAAGTGAGGCAAACAGACAACCTGGAAGTCCCCTGTCCATGGAAGAAGAGAATCGCATGAATGAGGCCTCCTAGGGATAGGGATGTCTGGCCATGCCTCTTGGGAGGTATTTAAACCTCCCCATCTCTCCCATTTGAAGAGAGAATCGGGTGATTTGAGAAGTGGCACTGCCATTGGCAGCAACAAGTGGGAGTGGGTAGGCGGGGCTTAACTGGACCTCACCGTGTGCCAGTTGAGAAGGCTCTGCATGTCAGTTATGGCACATGTGGCATAGGTTCACCATCATGGTCATAAGTCATAGTTGCCTTGATGGCACATGATTATTGTATGAATAGTATAGTCCAGAATTGGGGAATGTTTGACCCATCAGATGTCTTAGCCTACAATTCCTATCAACCCCATATGGTAAACGTCTGTTAAAGGATTCAGGGAGTTGTAATCCACAACATCTGGAGGGCTGAACATTTCTCACTGTTGGAATAGCCTAGAGTTCCATTTGTATCTGTGGCAATCTCCCAGTGCATTTCTTACTGCACATCTTCAGTAACTAAACCCATTGCCCATGCACCCCCCAGTGAAGAGACTATGCAGTGAGTGGATTTAAAACATGGCCACTTTATTATAAACCAATTAACTAATTAACTGCCCTGGGGGCAAAGTAGTGCAGGTGCAAACAATAGCCGGAAACAGACTCACCATGGGAGACAATGGTCAATGAGCCGTAGGACCAGTGCACAGTGGTGCCTACACCATGTGCCGGAAATGGTAAAGGTTTACCGATAAGCTGAACCAACTGGAAGGTTAATCCAGGAGCCGTCTGGCACACCCCTAGTTAATGCCCTTCCAGCCACTGGAAAAAACCCCAGCCTATACCCACTGGCAATAAATGAATCAAAGAACACCTGCACAACCGCAAAAGTAACCAATGGAAAACCTCCTGAAACACTCAACCAAGAATAGCAGTATGGGGTGGGTAAAAAACGACTGACACCAGGGCCAATGTGGTGTCAGGGCAAAAAATCCTACCTGGCCCCGAAGCGACCGGAAAAATCACACTGCTGCTTGGGAGTAGGGGAAGCTTCTGTAAGAAAAAAAAAAGAATGGCGAGGCAGGGGGGAGCCACCCCTTATAAAGGGGTGTGGGCTCCTCCCTGCCCAACTGGCAGGAAATGCAAGAGCACACCACGTCTCCCAGGGAGGTCCCGGGCAAAGCATGTGCAATTGCGGGCAGCACACATGCATTGCCCATGCACCCCCCAGTGAAGAGACGTATGCAGTGAGTGGATATAAAACACAGCCACTTTATTATAAACCAATTAACTAATTAACTGCACTGGGGGCAAAGTTGTGTGGGTGCAAACAATAGCCGAAAACAGACTCACCATAGGAGACAATGGTCAACAGTCCACACAGAGGGAAGGAACAGACCTCCAACCCACCCCAGCCCAACCGATTGGACTGAGGACCCCAGTGCAGAGAAGAAAGAGAAGACACTCCCTAGTGGCAGAGAAAACGCAGGAAAAATACGCAATGCAGCAGGACCCAACCGGACTCTGCCACATGGTTGGAACCTGTAATGGAAAAACAGACAAGATCAGTCAATGAGCAACGCAAGCAAAACAGCAATCACAGATAAAGAAGAAACTGGAGGCATCCCCATGGGTGGAGCAGGGACCAGAGGTAGATCTGGAGGGTGGACAGTCACACCCCGGGTACCATGTCCACCAAGTGGCCACAATCATACCAGTCACCAGAAACGGGTCAGGCCAGAGTAATAAATTGGAGCTACAGCTGGTAATTGGGCTTGTCCCAGTGCATATCGGGCCGGAGGGCAGCTTGCAGGCAAAAATTTTCATTGTAGGCCCTCCAGGCCTCACCCGGGAAGTCCACGTAGGTGCAGTAAATCAGATCAAGATACTGGACAAGGGGAAGTTCCAACGCAGGAAACCCCTGCATAAATAAGGAAAGCTGGCAACCAGTTGGCTCATGTGCGGCTTCTTGCGTCTGGTCAGCTCCTTGTCTGCATCATCCATCTTATCATGGTCAACCTTAAGGGCCTCATGGTTGAGGAGACCAAAAAGATCCACGTACTCCCCGCAGACGATCTTGTCCCTGGTGGACTGCAGGAGGTGGTCCCCAAAGGGAAAGGGCCGTCTCACCAGGTGGGAGGGCAGACAGAGGAACTGAACCATGGTCCGGCCCAACAGGGCCCACTAGCAGCCTGCAATAAGCAGGAGGAGGCAAGGAGAGGCCGGACTGAGCAGCCGGACAAGGTGGGGGGGGCAATAAGGCCAAGGCCCAGTGGGAGAGGCGCACAGTGCAGCCCACGGCCAAGACCACCCACCAGACTGAGGGAGAAGGGGCTGTGGGGAGGGCTGTGCTAATTTGGTACCAGTACTCACCCACACCTGAGCCCCCTGGCCCGCTAGGGCGGGGGGCCAGGTGGGCAGCCAACAGAACCGGAGGGGGCCAGGCGATGCATTCCGGGTGACACAGCAGACACTGGAAGGGCCTTGGGTGAAGGAGAGGAAGGAGGCAGAAATAGAATGGAGAAGGAGGACGAAGCCTACAAGGCCACAACCCTCCTGAGGAGGGAAGAAGTGAACTTGCCCCACTCTGGCACAACCGGGGCCACCGGGGTAGACAGCCCTGGAGCAGGAGGAGAGGGAGAAAAAGAAGCCAGGTGGGCCACTCAACAGCGCACCGCTGGGGCGCATGCCACAGGCTGGGGTCCACAGCTTGAAGGGGCACACAGGGGGCACCCCATATGGAGCGGCGCCCACCCCCAGCAACCCAGTTCACTGGAGCCATGGGAGCAGGACAATGCAAAAAAGGGGGGGTGGGAACAGGAGCAGTTCCCAACAACGGTGATGGATGAGCCAGAATGGTGAGGCAGGAAGGAGCCACCCCTTATAAAGGGGTGTGGGCTCCTCCCTGCCTGACCAGCGGGAAATGTAAGGGTGCGCTCCCATCTCTGGGCAAAGCAATTGCGGGCAGTGGGCATGCATTTGTTAGACTTGAACACATAACAATTCCCAAGCTAGTGAAGTGTAAGACATTGTATTTGTAAATCAGTGAATGATGTGAGTAGGAAGTGTTTGTTAAGAGAGGAGTGCAGTGAATGAAAGGGAATAATCTGACTGAAATAGAAGTGTCTTTCTTTTGAATCAGTGTACAAATATTGAAGTTTATGCTTACAGAATTTGTTAACTAGTATGGCACTCCACAGCTATAAGATCATCAAACCACTCTTTCCCAAGCGAGCCTACTCTTTTCACAAAGCCTGCCTCAGAGTCAAGAGAAGGGAAACCCCAGCTACCAAGTCCTCTGGGAGTCAGTGAATGGCTATGAACCAGGAAGGAGAAGAGAGGACTGGCAGCTGTGTCAAGGCAGGGAGGGGTGGCTGCAAAAGACCTTCTACTCACCCCCCCTTCCCAAATGCCTCCTTCGCTGAACCAGGAAGGAGAAGAGAGGACCAGCAGTTGTGTCAAGGCAGGGAGGGGTGGCTGCAAAAGACCTTCTACTCACCCCCCTTCCCAAATGCCTCCTTCACTGAACCAGGAAGGAGAAGAGAGGACCAGCAGCTGGGTCAAGGCAGGGAGAGGTGGCTGCAAAAGACCTTCTATCCACCCCCTTTCCCAAATGCCTCCTTCGCTGAACCAGGAAGGAGAAGAGAGGACTGGCAGCTGTGTCAAGGCAGGGAGGGGTGGCTGCAAAAGACCTTCTCATCACCCCCCTTCCCAAATGCCTCCTTCGCTGAACCAGGAAGGAGAATAGAGGACTGGCAGCTGTGTCAAGGCAGGGAGGGGTGGCTGCAAAAGACCTTCTACTCACCCCCCTTCCCAAATGCCTCCTTCGCTGAACCAGGAAGGAGAAGAGAGGACCAGCAGCTGGGTCAAGGCAGGGAGAGGTGGCTGCAAAAGACCTTCTATCCACCCCCCTTCCCAAATGCCTCCTTCGCTGAACCAGGAAGGAGAATAGAGGACTGGCAGCTGTGTCAAGGCAGGGAGGGGTGGCTGCAAAAGACCTTCTCCTTACCCCCCTTCCCAAATGCCTCCTTCGCTGAACCAGGAAGGAGAATAGAGGACTGGCAGCTGTGTCAAGGCAGGGAGGGGTGGCTGCAAAAGACCTTCTACTCACCCCCCTTCCCAAATGCCTCCTTCGCTGAACCAGGAAGGAGAAGAGAGGACCAGCAGCTGGGTCAAGGCAGGGAGAGGTGGCTCCAAAAGACCTTCTATCCACCCCCTTTCCCAAATGCCTCCTTCACTGAACCAGGAAGGAGAAGAGAGGACTGACATCTGTGTCAAGGCAGGGAGGGGTGGCTGCAAAAGACCTTCCAACCACCCCTTTTCCCAAATGCCTCCTTTTCCCAAATGCTGGACCAGGCAGATGGCTTCAAGAACTGCAGCCCAACTCCAGCCATGGAGAACAGACACTGCCTTTCCTCCCAGCCGCTCCGGTGGGAGGGAATTGGTCCCAGCTGGGGAAGCCTTGGTGGATTGATGGATTGGCACATTGTGGACCCCTCCTTCACCTCTTGTGGGGTTAGGGAGGAGAGAGGGAGGTGGTGCCAGCAGTGAAGGCCCTTACCCCCCTTTTTTGAGTAATTGTAGGGGTTGGAGAGGTAGGAAGGGAATGGGATTGGGTTTGGGGAGGGATGGCAGGCACCCCCCACCTCCGATAAGGGGCACTTGTAAATGCCCCAAGAAGGGTAGGGGGAGTGTGGGGGTGGGTTCTGGGTCTGGAGGGGGGAGAGGGTGGGAGAAATGGCCTTGTCAGCTGGGTAGGAGGGGTAGCACTCCATCTGAGATGGGCGGGGAGGTTCCCAGGGCTCAAATTGGGGTTGTGATGGGCATGGGACGATATGGTGGGTACCGAGGGGCAGGCCGCACACGGGGAACACGGGACCGATGGTTGGTATCTGTCCCTCATTCCAGCCCCCCAGGTACATCTCTGGGTCCTGAGCAGCTGATCCAGGGTGACCCCACCCTTAGGCTGCTGCTGATGAATGCCAGGTCGGTCTGCAACAAAGCCCCCCCGATTCAACATTCTATTCAGGAGGGGCGGGCCGACCTGGCATGCATCACCGAAACCTGGCTGAGACCAGAGGATGGTGTACCTCTGTCAGAAATGTGTCCAGCTGGTTTCGGTATCTGGCACCAGCCAAGGGATGAGGGAAGGGGCAGTGGCATTGCCATTGTAGCCAGGGAGTCCTTGGGAGTCGCCAGGGCCATGGCTCCACAAGTCCCGGGTTGTGAGGCCCTGCTCCTGCGGTTGGGCCCTAAGGGTCAGCTGGGAGTCTTACTCCTGTACCTGCCTCCTTGCAGGGTAAGAGACTCCCTGCCTGAGCTCCTCGAGGCCATCTCTGCATTGGCGTTGGAGTTCCCTAGGCTGATGGTTCTGGGGGACTTCAATTTGCCTTCGCTGGGGACTGGTTCAGAGGTGGCTCAGGAGTTCATGGCTTCCATGGCAGCCATGGACCTGACTCAGGTAATTCATGGCCTGACCAGGGGCAGTGGTCACATACCAGACCTAGTTTTTTTTTGTCGGAGCGGTGGCAGAGTGATCTGAGACTACAGAAATTAGACACTATACCTGTGCCATGGTCAGATCACTATCTGGTGACTCTGGACTTCCTGGGGGTGGTGGTTCACCGCAGGGAGGCAGGGCCTATTAAATTGGCCCTCCCCGGGTGACTGATGGATTCTGACGAATTCCAGAGGGAACTGGGGGATTTTCCTCTGGATTGGCTACACAATTCATCCGAGGCACTCGTTGACCTGTGGTACAGGATGACTACCACTGCCTTGGATGAAATCACACCACTACGGCCTCTCCGAGCCTGCAGAGATAGATCTTCCCCATGGTTCACAGAAGAACTGCGGGAGCTTAAACGGGCAAAGAGATGCCGAGAGCGCTGCCCAAAGTGATTCCGACTGGACACTGGCTAGGGCTGCTATTAAGACCTACCTGGTGGCGATGGGGGTGGTGAAGCAACAATACTTCACCGCCCTCATTGCCTCCGTGGATAATCCCTCAGCCACTCTGTTCTGGGTTACCAGGTCTCTCCTTGGCCGGGAGGGGCCGGTGCCCAGTTGGCAGGGTTCGGCTGAGGTTTTTGCAGACTATCTGGTGGAGAAAATCACTCGGATTCGCTCGGGGTTTAATCCCAGCGTGGATGGGGAGGGGCCGGAGGGGATCAGATCTCAGTCTGGCAGTGTTATCTGGGATCAGTTTGATCCAGTTGTCCCTGAGGAAGAGGACAGGCTTCTTGCAGCTGTTCGCACCACCTCCTGCCCTTTGGATCCCTGTCCCACTTGGTTGGTGAAAGCCTCCAAGGGGGTGACGGGAGGCTGGGTCAGGGCTATAATAAATGCTTCACTGTGGGAGGGGGTGTTTCCTGCACCTTTAAAACATGCTCTGGTGTGCCCCCTCCTGAAGAAACAATCTCTCGACCCAGCGGTTCCAGCTAATTATAGGCCGGTCTCCAACCTCCCTTTCTTAGGGAAGGTACTGGAGAAGGTGGTGATGCGGCAGTTGCAGGGGGTCCTGGATGAAGCGGATTATCTGGACCCCTATCAATCGGGTTTCAGGCCTGGATATGGTACTGAAACTGCATTGGTCGCACTGGTTGATGACCTCTTGCGGGAGCGGGATGGGGGTCATCCATCCATCCTGGCTCTTCTAGATCTCTCAGCGGCCTTCGATACCATTGACCATGGTATCCTTCTGGAATGGCTCAAAGGTTTGGGGATCCAGGGCACTGTGCTGTCCTGGTTTTCCTCATTTCTGGAGGGTCGTACCCAGTCGGTGTGGTTGGAGAGTGAGAGGTCCAGCGCTAGGTCCCTACAGTATGTGGTGCCTCAGGGCTCGGTGCTCTCTCCTCTCCAATTTAACATATACATGAAGCCGTTGGGTGAGGTTATCCGTTCCCATGGGGTAAGGTATCATCAGTATGCTGATGATACCCAGTTATATATCTCGGCCCATGGGGACCCCAGTGATGCAGTCAATGTCCTATCCAGATGTCTCGAAGCGGTTGGGGTCTGGATGGGGGACAACGGGCTACAATTGAATCCCTCCAAGACTGAGTGGCTTTGGATAGGGGGTCCCGCATCATCCAGGGAGCTGCCAACTTTGGTCTTGGATGGAGCTGTTTTGCCCCAGACAGACCCGGTACGCAACTTAGGGGTCCTCCTGGATTCGGGGCTGCTACTAGCAAGTCAGGTGGCAGCTGTGGCCAGGAGGGCTTTCTCACAGCTTCACATCATCTGTCAGTTGCGTTCGCTCCTGGACCGGGACTCCCTGCTCAGGGTCACACATGCTCTGGTCACCTCCAGGCTAGATTATTGCAATGCGCTCTACATGGGGCTGCCCTTGTCAACCATTCGGAGGCTGCAGTTGGTCCAGAATGCGGCAGCTCGGGTGGTGATGGGGCGCGGGCGTTATGCTCATGCCTCACCATTACTTCAGGAGCTGCACTGGCTACCAGTTTGCCTCCGGGTACAGTTCAAGGTGCTGTTTTTGACCTTTAAAGCCCTTCATGGTAGTGGGCCAGGATATCTTAGAGACCACATCATCCCAAGAGTGTCCGCCCGTCCAACCAGAGCGGATCAGAGGGGCTCTCTAAGTGTTCCATCTGCCAGAGGGGCCCGTCTCTCTGGTACATGAAGGAGGGCCTTTTTCGTGTCCGCACCGGCCTTGTGGAACCTCCTGCCTGTAGACTTGCGGGAGCAGATGGAGCTGCTACCTTTCAGAAAAGACCTAAAAACCTGGTTGGTGGGGCAGGTGTGGGGCCCAGATGGAAGAGTGGCCCCCGCCTGTTGGCTTATAAATTAAGCCCTCATTTCTTTTAATTGTCAATGAAGGCAGTTTTTTTATGTGGGTTTTTAAGAGGAATGGGGTAGGTGGGTGGGTATGTTGGGTTTTAATTGGTTGTATTGTTTTATGTGCATTTTAACTTGTTGTGAGCCGCCCAGAGTTGGGTTTACCTGATTGGGCGGCATATAAATTTGAATATAAAAATAAATAAATAAAATAAATAAGTACAATGATGGTATTAACTGTTGTCATTGTAGTGCGAAATAAACAGCAGGAAAGGGTTTGCTCGTAATAACTGAGATAATTCAATCACTTAATGACATAATCTGAAAAATTATCTCAGGCATTACTTTTTCATTAATTTCTATTCAATATTATCAGAAAGAAATAGAAAATAATCAAGTCTTCCCAACTTCTAATCACTGTACATTACTGGGGGGGGGGACAAGTTTGACCTAAAATCAAGAGCACTGCATATTTTCCAGAACAAAATATGTACTGTGGTTTCACATAATGGAGAAACAGGTCATAAAAATTATGACTGAAACCTTGTTGCATATGTTTACGCCATATAACCTGGATGACATCATCATCTGGCAATTAAAAGTTTAAATTAAGTTAATTTTCCTATCTTTCTGCCCATGAGTAGTTCCAAGTCTCCTTAGAGATCCCTTTTGCTCTTGTGAAGCCTTTAGGAGCCTTGGGGCTGGAGAAGAGTTGTCAGGAGCCTTTAATATTGAAAAATTGTGCCCGGTGGCCCAGCCTTCAGTTCAAGACCACCTCCAACAGTTAAACAGCAATTTCCCAAAGCTTCTGATGGCTTTCCAGCCCTCTCTAACTGTGAAATGGGGATGGGGTGGTTAATCCAAATGGCAGCAAAGCAATCCAGTGGACGTACTCTGTTAAATGAATTGTTTTATTGAATTGTTTTATTGTTATTTTTAATTATGTTGTTGAGCCTCTTCGGGTCACTCTTGAGTGAGGGAAGTGGGATAGAAATATTTTAAATAAATAATTAAAATAAAGAAATAAAAATGTTGGCCACGGGTTTTCAAAGGAGTGCCATTGGGATGATTTTATTTCCCATCCCTCCTGTCATGATAAGACTTTACTCATGAGTAAGCCTTTCATGCTTCTGAGCTGCTGGCCCCCTGGAAACCCAGGATTCTAGATTAGTGTACCGTATTTTTTGGACTGTAAGATGCACCTGACCATAAGACACACCCAGTTTTCAGAGCAGGAAAACAAACAAAAAATATTTAGTACTGTATTTTGCACCACCAACTAGTGGTGGCGCTGCAGGGGAAATGGGCAGGCAGGCCAATTTCACTGAGGAAGGAAGGAAGTGATACTCTAGCCTAGCCTCTTGCTCTCCTTTTAACCAGCAAGCATGTTTTCCCCCTCTTTTGTCCACGTGGAGTAGAGACAATGGCATTGAAGGTAAGTGAAACCCTTTCATTTTAAGCACAGGTTTGGTTTCCCACTTAAATGCATTGGGAACATACAAACATAAAACTTTTGAATACAAGAAATTTATTTCCAATGCATTTAAATGGGAAATTGCAATTTCTGCCCTCTAGTGGCCACTTGTTTTTCACATGTTTTTCTTTCCCCTGACCCAGAACAGCTGAGAGGCGGCAGTAGAGGTCTTCAGCCAGCTGCGGCTCTTGTAAAATATCCTTTTACAACAGCCACAGCTAGCCTAAGACCAGCATTTGGATTATAACATGCACCCTCATTTCCCCCCCACTTTTGGGGAAGAAAAAGGGTGTCTTATGGTCCAAAAATATGGTAAATAAGGTGCGTTGAGCCAAGTAATCACTCCAGGCCTTTTCAAGTATTTTAAAAGTACAGTGGAACCTCATACAACAACCATCCCATATAGCAACAAAATTACATAACAGTCAGTTTTTTGGGGGAAATGGTGTCTCAGATAACAATTTTCCCTATGGAAAATAATTGTACAATGATTTTTCAATGGGAGAAACCACTTAGCAAAAAAAAATCGTTGTACAATGAATCCCATAGTGAAAATCGCTATACGATGCATGTATTGTATAGCAATTGTTTCATACAACAACTAGCCCCATGGAACAGATTAAAATTGTTGTATGAGGTACCAATGTATATTGAAATCAAAGTAAGGTACAGAACAAAGTCCGGCAAAAGTTCAGAAAGCATATTAAAATAAAGAAAGCTGCTCTTCAGGGAAAGCCCAGGGGCTCCCCTTCTTCTTCTTTTTAAAATAAATTTATTAGAGCTTTACAAAAATACATAATAAAACAAAAAACACTCGGTTACAAAATTAATTAAAGGATAACAAAAAAAAGATAATACAAATTATAAAATCACATAATACATAAAAACAACTTGGAATATTGTTATATTTTCATCTGTTAAACTCAAGTTTATATTAAAGAATCCTAATTGTAATTAATATTCCCTTTTTCATGTAAAGTAATCTAGATTTATAAAAATATATCTAAACTACTTGGATTATTCACTTTCAATGACAATACATAAAATCAAAAATTGAGTACACCCTGTGATATATACAATGCCCTAGGGGATGTGGCGTTTCCCATCCTTCTATCAATGAATCCAAAAGCTCATTTGATCCGGTACTGGACTGCTACCGTCTCCTTTCCTCAATGCATAATCCATAAACGGTTTCCAAATCTTCCAAAAACTGTTCTCCTTAATTAAACCTTTCTTTTTCATTCAATTCCCAAGTCAATTTGTCATTCAGAGCCAATTGCCACATTTCCTTAAACCATTCCTCCAATTTAATATTCCCATCATTTTCCCACTTCATTGCAATACATTGTCTTCCTGTCATAAACATAATTGATACCAATTCTTTTTTATCTATATCTAAATTAATGTACTCAAGATTTATCAACATGATGGTACCTGGTCCCAACTTTATTCTCGCACCCGTTATTTCAAAAATTTCTCTTCCATTTTCCCCCCAAACTCCCTAATCGCTTTGCAATACCACCACATATGTAAATAAGTTCTTACCATTTTCTTACATCTCCAACATAAATTATTTTTGGTTTTATCAATTTGATTCACTCTCACCGGAATCAGTTGTGTTCCTTGACTCTAACAGACATTGTCTTCATAATCCTTCTATTCCATATAGATTTCCAGTTTGTTTCAGGAATTTTCACATTTAAACTTCTTACCAAATTGTCCTCAATGTTTCTCGGGGATCACTTTCAGAATTTAATATCTTATAAATCTTACTCACCATACATTTTAATCCCAATTCTCCTTTCCTAATTTTCAATAACAACTCTTCGAATGCCGTGCTATTCCTTTCCAAACTAGAATCCATCAAAAATTGGCCATTCCATTTATTTAACCTTACAATTTAAAACCAATTCAAATTCATTTTTGCATAAATTTCCGCTTTTTATTTCATCCTTACATACTTGTAGCCAGTCCCTCAGCAGAAACACACCATTACTAACCAACACAACTCTCATTCTCTTATCAATTTTTAATCGGAAACCTTGCCAACTCATCTAATTCAATAATAGGAGATGTGTCTGGGGCTAATATTTTCTTCACTTTTCCCCCAAACTTCCCACATTGACTTTAACATTTTGTTTTAGGGCTCCTCTTCTGGCTAAAGCGATTACATGATTGCAGTTCTTTCATGTTCAGGGAATGAAGAAGCAGATGAGTGAAGTAGTGAAATTCAGCTCTTTATTAGTGGGGATTGAACACACTTTGGATGGGGCAAAACTCAGACTTATATACACTATAAACAGTAACAGTAACAATAATACAACAAGCCCATTGGCTAACAGAGTGTGCACATTTTCGATCCACTTATTTGCATAAGAATAGATACATGAGAAAAGATACATTCCGCTCCTAACAGAAAACACAGTTAACATACATAACATTCTTCCCCCCCCAGGTAAAAACAAAATCCTTTAACCAGGATGGCAGTCTAGTTTCCCTTCTGGGTCGGACGCTTGGCTGAGCCGGCTCAGGGGCTCATAGGATGGGCAACCCGGCTGGAGTGAGGGATTGACTAGAGGGGGAGGATTCTAAACCCAAATTAAAGCCCCGTTTGTCAGATGGAGGAGCAGGGGATCGCTCAAAACCAAAATCTAATTCTGTGGATGAATAAGACAACTCAGGGTCCCTCCTATGTGTACTAAGAATGGAGGGCAACTCCAAACAAAATTGGTCATCATCAATAAAGGAATCCAGAGTGCTAGGCTGGGATAGTGTAGGGGTACGCCTGGCCGGAATAGGGGAGCATTCCACAAATTCCCCTTGAAATCGGTTCCTAGAAGACACTTTTGGGTCAATGTTGGCTGGCTGCTGACTATTAACTCTGCCCCCTTCTGGTGTTGGATTGCTATATTTGTGCCTTTGTCCTCTACCCTAGAGAGATCCAATCTGTCCAGCAAGGATGACAGTTTCCTTCGCTGGAGCAATTCAGCAGGGGACAGCCCTGAGGCAAGGGGGGTGAGCTTATATGTGAAAAGAAACTGGCATAACTGGAACTCCAAATCCCCTTCACCCATACACCTGAAGCACGTCTTTAGTTGTGTGCACATGCCACTCTATCTGGCCATTGGTGGCTGGGTGGAATGGGGCAGCAGTGATGTGCCCAATTGCATTCCTTTCCATGAAGTTATTGGAATTCTGCACATGTGAATGTGGATGTGTTGTCACACAACAGCACATCCAAGTGCTGCAAACAGCCTTCTTAGGTGGATTATTGTGGTGGCTGAAGTGGTATTAGACACCCTAATCACTTCCAGCCACTTAGAGAATGAATCCACAACCAACAAAAATGGGGCACCCTTAAATGGACCTGCAAAATCTATGTGCAACCTGAAACCACGGGCCCCGAGCAGAATCCCATTTCTGAGAGGGAAGGTGGGATTGCTCTGGGCGAGAGGATTGACAACTGGCACAAATGTCAACCATTTGTTCTATGTCTTGGTCCAGTTGAGGCCACCAAAAGTAGCTACGGGCAAGGGCTTTGGAACGGACAATTCCTGGGTGACTTGTGTGAAGTAGATGTAAAACCTTTTTCCTGAGAGTGACAGGAATGACCACCCGCTGGCCCCATAGAAGGCAACCTCATTCCACTGACATTTCAAAATGCTTGTGGTGGAATGTTCTGAATTCCTCAGCTAGAGGAGAGAGAGGCCAGCCTTTTTGTACCCAAGACACTACTTTAGTCAATGTGACATCCTTAGCCATAGCCTTGGCTATATCTGAGGGGATGACTGGGGGCGAGTCAAAAGCCTCAATCATAAGGACCTGGTGGTCGCTTTCGATCTCGCAATCGGCTTTCCCAACCCCTGGCAGTGGAGAATGTGACAGGGCATCAGCATGGCTGATGATCTTGCCGGGCCTGTGCACCAAAGTAAAATCATATGCATTTAGGAAAATTGCCCAACGCAACATCCTTGGGGAAATAATTTGAGGTGTGGGCTTCCCATTCACAAAGATTCCAAGGAGGGGCTTGTGGTCAGTTAGGATGATAAAAGGTCTTCCGTAAAGGTAATCATGGAATTTCTTAGTGTCAGTCACGATTGCCAATGCCTCCCTGTCTGTCTGAGCATATTTTTTCTCAGGCTTTGAGAGTGAACGGGAATAGAATGCTACGGGGGCTTCCCTCCCATCATTTAGTAAATGGCATAACACAGCTCCCACCCCCACAGGGGATGCATCACACATAAGTACAACTTCCTTGTTAGGATCAAAATGAGTTAATACAGCATCCGAAGATAGCAGCCTTTCAAGTTCTAGGAATGCTTTCTCCTGGCAATGGCCCCAGTGCCAAACAGTATCTTTCTTAAGAAGCCCATGTAATCGTTCAGCAACTGAGGCTTTGCGATGGAGAAAAGTGTGATAGAAATTTAACAATCCTAGAAATGATTGCAATTCGGCTTCACATTTCAGCCTGGGTGCATTTCGCACAGCCGCCACCTAGGTGTCAGAGGGCATGATACCTTGGGGTGTAATCCGGTACCCAAGGAACTCCACTTCCCGTGCTAAAAACACACATTTGTCACTTATTTGCATAAGAATAGATACATGAGAAAAGATACATTCTGCTCCTGTCAGAAAACACAGTTAACATACATAACAAGTTCATAGTTCAAAAGAGTGTCTCCTCGACCCCCACCTTCTGGGGCTTTTATCTCCTCCCTCAGGGTCCACCTCCCACCCCTTCCCCTAAGGGATTCCAACCAATGATCTTACAGCATGACATGTCCATCACACACTAGGTTTCATTTTTCCCAACCCACGAGTCTAACTTGTTTACATTCCAATCTCTCTCTGGTATGTGATCTAAACCAACTCCCACACATTGAAATCTCCATCTTGGCTCAAGGCAATTTGGTGAACAAAATCTCATGAAAAAGTGCAGCTCAGAACTGGGCTTTTTCATGACACCTCCCTGTTCTGAAATCTGATGTACCTACTTCTGCCAGGTGACAAGTGAGAGAAAAAGTTGTCCAGTGAACTGGGTCTAGAAACAAAGCTGAAGGAATCACTTCCTATGCTTTGCCTTAACTGCATCTTGATGGAAAGGCTGCTGTAAAATTCCTTTAACCACATGAGAAGCTAAGTATGCAGGGTCAACAGAATACTTCTTTCCATCAGTCTAGGACAGGTGTTCACAACCTTTTCACTCCATGGGTCAGACCCTGTGCCCACCATTTATGACAGCCACGGGTACATTTACAGCAGCATTTACAGCAGGCGAGTGTGCATTTGCACATGTGTGAGTGCATTTTACAGCTGTCATAAATGTGTCCGCTTTTACTTCCAGTAGCGACAGGCTACATGAAATGCTTCTGTGGGCTGGGTCCAACCTGTGGGCCATTGGTTGGCCACCCCTGGTCAAGGATAATGGTCTGTGTTACTGTAGGTGAGGTTGTGTTATGTAGCAAAGATGTGCCTTGTCCGTGTTGGTGAGTTTCTTGATGTAGCTTTTATCACAAAAGAAAGCAAATATCTAAGGTGTTGCCAAATTGCTGTAGTTCACTAGTAGGGCACATGCTTTATGTGTGAAAATTTGTAAGTTCAGTTTGGCATTCTCCAGGTATGGTTAGGAAAATTTGTTTCAGATGCCCTAAAGAGGCACTGGCAGTTGGTATGGACAGCACGAACCACTGGTCATTCTTTGTCTGTGTGTGTATTAAAAAAAGGTTACCAAATTTAGGAAAGTAAGAATATTCTAATTACCATTTCATAAATGGAGAGTATTACTAGTGGTTGAATAAGAGCTGAAATAAATTTGTCTAGTCTGCAAAACTGCAGACATCCTAATAAAAACGTAAGGCTCCCATGTTAGCAACCAAGAGTATAATTTGAAGCACAGAGTAAATGTATGTAATCATTATGAAAGTAAAAAACAAGATTTCATTCAGTCTCTGTTATGTCCGGCCCTTGCAAGCAATAGTCCAGACAATGATGAACAAACAGCAAAAAGTCTTTATTTAAGTCTATTCAAGATGAGCTTACAAGGCGTTCCAGACACAGAGATGGCTATACAGTCCCATGGAATCAGTCCCTCCAGAGTGTGCCAAGGAAGGAGGCAATACCTAGCTACTTTAGACTTGTAGCATAATGGAGGAGACCCAGGCTAGCACATTGCTGGCTACCTGTACCGAGAGGGAAGTATAGATCTGGTCTGGCCTCACCCTTGTTTACCCATGGGGTTTATATAGTGTCTCTGTGGTGGTAGCTTCTTGATACAAAGTAGCAACCCGCCAGACAGCTGTAACTAACCAATCATAACAGGGAATATATGTATTTAACCAATGGAGAACAGGATCCAAAACTGTAGCCAATCACAGGACTTTGATTAGCATAATGAGCGTGCCCTGTGCAGGGGTTTTCGCGCCACTTTCTGTTCCTAATTTGGATGGCGGGAAACCACCATTTTCCTCTTGCAAAGGCACTGCCCGCACTACTTGCAAATATGCCTGAATACACAACAGTCTCCAACTGTTACTTTTTTTCATTTCTGAGGGACAGAAGCTCTGTATGGCACTGAAGCAGAATAAAGGACATTTCTGTATTAGAACTGTAACATGATTGGGAGACTCACTGTAGCCATGTAAATTTTATATCTACTACTTATTCACACTGTGTCCTCTGAAAAACCATATGGCAAGGAAGTAAAGGTTAAAATAACGGAGAATTACTTCCCCACCCCACTCCTCCTCTCTCTCCCAACATTATGTCAGCAATTACCTCAGAGCAAATGGGTCTTTAGGTTTTTGTGCCTTTTAAAAAGAGGGTTTTCTGTCTGTGTGCTGCTGGAGTTTAAGCTCAGTTGGAACTCTGTCAGATGTTGACCTTATTATTCCTGGCCTAAGTAAGGAAAACTCCCAGTTGATCTTTTAAAAACAGCACAAAACGCTGTTCTGTGACTGTCACAAACATAGAAGCCCCTATTATTATTATTATTATTATTATTATTATTATTATTATTATTATTATTATTATTATTATTATTATTATTATTATTATTATTATTATTATTATTATTATTATTATTATTATTATTATTATGGGGGGAGGAAACAGCATTTCCTGTACAAACTCACTGATTCTGAGACCAAAAAGAAAAGTGCATGTTTTGCTTTATTTAAAATAGAACCAGGGTCCCAAGCTGGATCTGGTGGTGAGACTGTCAAAATATCAGTCATGGCTTGGCACTGGGAGGGGGCACAATCCTGACAGCTGCAAAAACCAGAGTAGTGGAAGAGTCAGAAAGGCTAAACAGTGAGTGTTTGTCAACAACTGGAAGCATTTAAACAAAGCAACTAATTTTTCAGTATCTTCTTGTAGCAAGAAGTGTGTGAGTTTGGGGAGGAGGATTTTGAGAATCGATTGCCATGTTTGTTTGCCCAGAAATGCATCAATCAATTATTCTTTCAGATGAGTGAGTAGTCATAAAGGATGATGTATAATCGGAAGATTTTTTTATTTTTTAGTGAAGAAAAGAAAAGAAAAGGAAGATAAATTAAAAAGAAAGACAAAAGGAAAAACCACATAGACTTAATAAAACACAATCTTAACATTATATACTAATATGTGCATCCATCACCAAGTGGGAAAATATATACATTTATATACATTTTCCAATCTATTTTTGTTATGTTCAGCCCTTGTAAGCACAAGTCCAGACAACGATGAACAAAACAGCAACAAGTCTTTATTCAACAGTCTTTTAGAGATGAGCTTACAAGATGTTTCCAGACATAGAGATGGCTATACAATCCCAGTGGAATCAGTCCCTCCGGACTCTTGCCGTAGCGGGGCAAATACTAGCTACTATAGAAGCATAGCATAATGGAGGATACCCATGTGTACTTAACCAATGGAGAACAGGATCCAAAACTGTGTCCAATCACAGGGCTTGGATAAGCATAATGAGCGTGCCCTGTGCAGGAGTTTTCGCACGACTTAAAGCTCCTAATTTGGGTAGTAGGAAACCACAATTTTCCTCTTGTAAGGCGCTGTCCATGCTACTTGCAATTGTACATCAATACACAACATTCCTCCCCCCCCACCATATTTTCAGTAGGGATCTCCAAATTTAACTAAGATGATGAACCCTCATCTGAAGGAGGCACTAACCTTTGGTCCTGAAAATGCTCTGCACCCTCCCAGCTTGTCAAACAAGCAATGGCTAGACGGTAGGTGATCACCAATAAACAAGCAGAAATACGTCTAAATAAAAACCTTTACTTCAGGTCTTGAAAATATGCAAGAAATCTTTAAATCAGGTTAGTATGAGTAGCAGAAAACCGAAGCTATCCAGTGTACAGCTTTTTGAACACTTCAACAGGGTTTTCTATAATAATAATAATGCAAAATACAATCAATATACATATATACACTTACATAATATATATACATTTTATATCATCATATTGAATTTATCACAGTCCAGAAAACATGCTTACCTTCTCAATCAATTCTTAATATATATTTATTGTTTGATAATAATCATTTCATCTGTGTCATGGCCTCTCTGTTTTTTCATGTGTGCCTCGATGTTGTGCTATAGTTCAAGTTAGTAGTTTAAGTATACTCAGCACATGGTCCAGGTGAATCCATTTACATCAGTGGTGTGAGTTCTAAAAGCTATAGTCTGCATTTATAGATAGCAACTGAGGTCTTGGTCAGCATTTAGACCATGTGGTGTTAGAGAATTAAAAAGATGAATATAATAAGCTTCTCTGAGCAATAAAGTGTTATTCATATCAGTTGTTACATATTTTTTAGGAAGTACCTTTTCTAGGGCTAGAAACTTAATATCATCTTCAGTATGGTTATTGTCAAGATAATGTGATACAAGAGGAGCAGATGTTATATGGCTACGGATACGTGACCGGTGTTCCAACACCCGAACTTTGAGGGGGCGCCCCGTTAAACCAATGTAAAATTTACCACAGGGGCAGATTATAGCATAGATAACATTGCTAGAGTTACAGTTAGTACAACCCAATAATCTATGTTCACGTTCTTTTCCCAGTATCCTGATAGACTTAGTTTCAATAGCAAAGCGGCAGGCAGCGCAGCCCGTGCAGCGGTAATGCCCCCGAATAATAGGGGGAGGAAAGTTCATATTTTGGTCCGAATTCACTATAACATTTTCAATGGTTTTAGTTCTCTTAAAGCCTATACACGATCTGAGTGTGCACCCTGAGATATCTTCAATCACATGCCAGTATTTATTAATCACCTTCTTGATTTTAAGAGCTAACGGCGAATACTCCAAGGAACAATATATCATGGGAGAGGTATCCCGTGTTTTTTGAGTTAAAAACTGTTTTCTAGGTATACTACAAACTCTCTGGAATTGAGAGTCAATGATACTCTCGGGATACCCTTTATCCTGTAGGAAAGTTTTAATGGTGGCTGCTGATCTAATAAAGTCCTTGTTCTCTGTTGAGTTCCTCTTAGCCCTTGCTAAGAGACTAAAAGGTATGTTCCTTTTGAGGTGGCTAGGGTGGAAGGATCTGAAATTCAGGTACGAATTCCGATCTGTCGGCTTCCTAAATAGCTGCATGCATAGTCTATGCTCTGAAATATACACCAAAATATCTAAGAAGGCAACAACAGTCTTATCGAATTGGCCAGAAAATTTCAAATTACTGTCTAATGAATTTATCCAGTTAATAAACTCCGGGATGATATTTATAGAGTCAAAAACAAAAAAGAGATCATCTATACGAAAGCATGTGCTGATAAAACGGGTTAACTCTACTATCAAGGACATAAGTTTTTTCAAATCTGATCATGTAAAGATTCGCTACAGATGGCGCAAGAGTGGACCCCATAGCGACTCCTTGGACCTGGAGATAGAAGTCATCTTTAAATCTAAAAAAGTTATTGTCAAGTACCACGTCTGCAAGGTCCAAAAGAAAGTGCATTGGAGGATTTAAAGATGTTCTCATATCTAATGTAGCCTCTAAAATAGGTCTCACTGTATCTAGAGGGATATTTGTATATAATGCTTGAACATCAAGCGTGAGTAGTCCTGCACCAGAGGGAATGTGAATGCCTTCAAGTTGATTAATGAAATCTGAAGAATCCCTAACAAAGGAAGATGTCTCCCTAGTGAATTCACATATTTTGCACTTCTTTCTAATAAAGAACCCGTACTAGCGATGATAGGTCTTCCTGGGATGAGGGTGTTACTGTCAGAGATTTTGTGAATTTTAGGTAAAGTGTAGAAAATTGGTACCTTAAAAAAAGGTTGGTTGAGATACTGAAAGGTCTTCTCCGAAATATAATTAAAGGACAATCCCTCGTACAGAACAGTTCTAAGTACGGTGATAACTCTATTAGTAGGATTACCTTTTAGTTTTTTTGTAAAAACTTTCATTTCCTAACTGTCTAAGTATCTCATATTCATAATCTGTTGTATTTTGAATCACGATCCCCCCACCTTTGTCCGCAGGTTTTATAGTAATAGAAAAGTCCTGGGCCAATCCATCAAGAGCCTGTTTTTCAGCAAAGGAGAAGTTCCTATAAAGTTTCCCTTGGGTGCATTCAATCTTGGTGATATCTTTAAGAACTAAGTTGTGGAATACTTCAATAGCCGGACAATCTACTTGGGGTGTAAACAGGGACTTAGGTTTAAATGCATCTCTATTGCCCGAGTCCAAGCCTTTAAAGAAATACTTGAGTTTTAACATCCTAATAAGTTTGAACAAGTCAATTCTGGTTGTAAATGCATTATACAGGGGTGTAGGTACAAAGTTAAGTCTCAAGGATAGCACACGTATCTCAATTGGAGTAAACACACGAGATGAAAAGTTAAAGATTATGTTTTTTCTTCCCTCTGCTGGTGCGCTGACCTAAAAAAGACCCGCTAGAAGTAGAAGGCTCAACTCTGTCCCTGGTGTTCCAGAGTTCGTAAGACTTGGAACTTCTCGAATCAACAGATGATGATCTGATGTCGCTATCAGTAGATTCTAGATCAGAACTAGTGACAGGTTTCTTCCAAGTAACACGTTTGGGCTTCTTAAAGGAGAATTGCCAGCAGTATACTTTGGAGGAGTTATAGTCCACTGTATCCCTATTAATTTTTTAGTTTTAAACTCAATCAAAGATTGAGTTCTTATAGTAGTCAGCCAAAAAACCCGGCATGTAACTGGTAACATATCTTCCTCTTTTCTAGCTGCTCCAACGTATCAAAATCAGGTGATCCGGTCACTGGACTGGATCTAAAGGATATAGTGTCATTCAAAATTTGTTCATTCTCCTCCTCCGTATAGGAGAAGCCTTTAGTGGCTGCCATAATTCAAAGTCAAACAAGCAATGGCTAGATGGTAGGTGATCACCAATAAACAAGCAGAAATCCATCTAAATAAAAACCTTTACTTCAGGTCTTGAAAATATGCAAGAAATCTTTAAATCAGGTTAGTATGAGTAGCAGAAAACCGAAGCTATCCGGTGTACAGCTTTTTGAACACTTCAACAGGGCCGCTTTGCTATTGAAACTAAGTCTATCAGGATACCGGGAAAAGAACATGAACATAGATTATTGGGTTGTACTAACTGTAACTCTAACAATGTTATCTATGCTATAATCTGCCCCTGTGGTAAATTTTACATTGGTTTAACGGGGCACCCCCTCAAAGTTCGGGCGTTGGAACACCGGTCACGTATCCGTAGCCATATAACATCTGCTCCTCTTGTATCACATTATCTTGACAATAACCATACTGAAGATGATATTAAGTTTCTAGCCCTAGAAAAGGTACTTCCTAAAAAATATGTAACAACTGATATGAATAACACTTCATTGCGCAGAAAAGCTTATTATATTCATCTTTTTAATTCTCTAACACCACATGGTCTAAATGCTGACCAAGACCTCAGTTGCTATCTATAAATGCAGACTATAGCTTTTAGAACTCACACCACTGATGTAAATGGATTCACCTGGACCATGTGCTGAGTATACTTAAACTACTAACTTGAACTACAGTACAACATCGAGGCACACATGAAAAAACAGAGAGGCCATGATGCAGATGAAATGATTATTATCAAACAATAAATATATATTAAGAATTGATTGAGAAGGTAAGCATGTTTTCTGGGCTGTGATAAATTCAAAATGATGATATAAAATGTGTATATATTATGTAAATGTATATATGTATATATGTATATTGATTGTATTTTGCATTATTATTATTATAGAAAACCCTGTTGAAGTGTTCGAAAAGCTGTACACCGGATAGCTTCGGTTTTCTGTTACTCATACTAACCCGATTTAAAGATCCCTCCCAGCTTGTGACTGGTGGCTCATGTAATTCGCTGGTGCTCTGTGGTGCTAACAAGGGACCTTGCATCCAAGGGGGTCTTGTGTGTGTGTGTGTGTGTACCCCAAGGCAAACCATTCTCCTATGTGGCATAACCCGTGTCCTCCTCGAGCTGGATTAACTGGCGATGACCCCGTGTGTGGTGTGTGCAATGCACTCTCTTGCTCCCAGTCCCTGGCCCACTTCTTTCCAAGCAACCCAGGACTCTTGGCATTGGACTGGAGCTGATCATTTACTACAGCTGAGGCTTCCATGGAGCTTACCGCACCTGAATCTACTTCCCAAGCCGCCTGCAAGGAAGGGCTTTGTGTTCGCTCTCCAGTATAGTCTGAGGAAAGCTCCCTTTCCCCTGGCATTTGGAGACTCAACATTTCCTGCCCTTTTCCCTCCAACCTTGGGGATTGAGATTCCTCCCGCAACCCCTCCTTTTCCTCCTGGGGAAGCGAGCACGCACCAAGGTGCTCTTTCTCGTACCAGTCTATGTTAGGGGGTGATGGCAACACCTTCAGCCACCCTCCAACCCCAGGGGACGGTGAGCCCTTACCCTTCTCTGGAGGAACTGAAAACCTTCCAGAATTGTGTGTGCTCACAGTACTATGTTGTAACCCCCAAATCTCAATGACGTGTTCGATCCCCGGCCGCCAGAAATAGCTACGCATGACTGTTTGTGAGCAGAAAAAATCCTGGGACCTGCTTAACATGTGCTTTAGCAATTTGGCCCGCAACCCACAGGGAACTACTGTCTTGCAAAGCCTGTATAAGCACCCTCCCAGCACTGAGAGTTTCTTGCTGTCCCTGTAAAACACATTTGCCTTCACACTGTACAGAGGCCGGGGCCACCCAATATCCACCCATACAATAACATCAGACAACAAGGGATCCACCTTAGAAGCAGTGGCAAAATTCAGGGACAGTTTGAGTGAAATTATGGCCAAATCATCCCAAAAATCCGGATTTTTGCAGTCCGGTGCATCAGGGGACAAAAGTTCTTGCAACTCGAACAGTTCTGGAGAAGCAGTCTTTTGGGCAAAGTCACTGTCTTTGTGCACAACCTGCGCTTGTCGTGAAAACACTGCACTTAACTCTACTGTGGAAGAATCACTGCTAGGGGGCCCTTGGGACATACCCTCCCTGGGTAGTAACAATGCTTGGGGCTTGTCCTCAATTTGAAGGACTGGTTCTCCCCCCCCCTATTGGATTCCCATGAAACAAATGCCCAGGGGCCTGAACCATTCGTACCCCAAAATGTTTATCTTACCCACTTTAGCAACAACGAGGGGCAGACTCATGTAGACACAGCTATAGTAGACTTCAAAATTCTCTATTCTGCAAACTGGAACGTTGCAACCCCATAGGTCCACTAGCTTGTCCTGGAGACCCTTGAGCTTGGGCCTAAGGTCAGGCGGAATACGGCGATACTCATCTTCGGTCATGATGGAGAGGAAGGTTCCGGAGTCCACCACAAGACAGAAAGGTACCCCTTCAATGCGGAGGTCTATGCTGATTCTGTCCTTCAGCCCCGAAGCTTGTGAAGAACTTGACTATACAGAACTGGAGTTTTGGCGAACTTTCAATGCATTGCCTACAGACCTTGGAGATGTGGCATTTTCCCACAATGGTGGCACTATGCACTCTTGAAGGGACACTCGGTTCGGAGATGGCGATTTCCACAACCTCTGCATGGCACAACCAACCCAGGCGTTGGCATTGGTGCTCGTGTTCTCTGTGGTGAGCTGTTGAGGACATGGCTGGAGGCATCCGGAAAATTGGCCACGGTCATGGCTGGACCCATTGATTCTTTATCTTCAAGGGCTGACCTGCACTGGAAGTGCTGGTGCAGCATGTGCAGCAATGCTGGCAGAGAAACTTGCTGGAGCACATCGGGTGGCAGAAGCTTTGAAACCACATCGAGAGTCTCTAGCCCACAGTGGGCCAAGAACGTGGCCTTCCACAATGCCGGATCAAGTTTTCTTACTGTGAAGTAGTTCTCCAACTGGACTTCATAGTATGGCCACAGGCGAGGCTTGCTGATGTCAAACGGTCGCAGCCAAAGAGGGATTGGGTCAGCCATTTCATCGTTATTCAATCCTATCCTCATCGCCAATGTTATGTCCGGCCCTTATAAGCACCAGTCCAGACAACGATGAAAAAACAGTCTTTTAGAGTTGAGTTTACAAGATGTTTCCTGACATAGAGATGGTTACAAAATCCCAGTGGAATCAGTCCCTCTGGACTCTTGCTATAGTGGGGCAAATACTAGCTACCATAGAAGCGTAGCATAATAGAGGAGACCCAGGCTAGCACATATCTGGCTACCTGTATGGAGTGGGAAGTGTAGTCTGGTCCGGCCCCACCCTTGTTTACTCATGGGGCTTATATAGTGTCTCCTTAGTGGTGGCTCCTTGATACAAAGTAGTGACTTGCTGAATAACCATAACTGACCAATCATAACAGGGAATATATGTACTTAACCAATGGAGAACAGGATCCAAAACTGTATCCAATCACAGGGCTTAGATTAGCATAATGAGCGTGCCCTGTGCAGGGGTTTTTGCGCCACTTTAAGCTCCTAATTTGGATGGTGGGAAACCGCCATTTTCATCTTGCAAGGCGCTGCCCATGCTACTTGCTATTGTGCCTCAATACACAACATTTTTCTACTTCAAACTTATTTAACTTGTAATTGTCCCTTTCCCAAAAAAACAATGTGTATTTGTGCCATGGTTTCACTCCTTTCTCCTTCATTAGAATACATTCAAGAATTTCCCATTTTCCTCTAAAATCTGATTTCTTTAAAATTCCCTTTAAAAATCTTTTAATTCTGATTTCAACTTGTCATGTACATTCCATAATTCGTTATAACAATCTTTCAATAATTGGAAGGCACTTTAAAAGAAATGTTAGTAGAGCAGTCTGTGAGAATTCCCTTCTCAATAACACCACAGGGCTACTGAACCCATTACTCTTTTTTCACCCATGGCTGCAAAGATGCCTCTTGGAAGACTACAAACACAATATAGTTGCAATAGCTGACTCTCCATAAGGAGATTAAATGCTGTCCAGGGTAGAGTACACAAATGGAGAAAAAACCGTTTGTAGAAAATTTGGATACAATGAATCCATAGAGTTCACAAAATCTTATTTTTATTAAATGAAATGTATGTCTTATATTGCCTTATTAAAGTAAATCACAAAGTTTTATATCCAATGAAAATCTTAGGATGCCTTATTAAAGTCTTGTATTGTCTTCTTAAGTATCAAATATCAGAAAATAATGATGAAAAATGTAGGTCTTATGGATGCCTGTTACAGTATTTTAAAAAGTTATGATATGGTCCCAAAACCCTTCTAGTATCAGTTTTTTCATCTTTCTTCCTCTTGAGACAATCATAACATGCTCTATAATACAAAACATAATATTATCAGCGATACCTCATGACTATACTGCCATAATGCCATCGGATCCTGGGAGTGGAGACAGGTGGGAGATGCCGCTGCCCCTCGCAGCTGACTTCACTCTCCAGGCCGGCCCACCTGGAGAGCAGAAAAGGGAGGAGGTCGCCATTGCCACGAGAGACTCCCTGTCTCACCTGGGGGGGGGCATGCCATCGCTTCCCAGGAGTGGAGACAGGTGGGAGATGCCACCACCCACCCGCAGCTGACTTTGCTCTCCGGGCTGGCCCACCTGGAAAGCAGAAAAGGAAGGAGGATGCCATCGCCGTGAGAGGCTCCCTGTCTCGCCTGGGAGCCCATGCCACCGGCTGCCAGGAGTGGAGACAGGTGGGAGATACTGCCCCCCCCCACACAGCTGACTTTGCTCTCCAGGCCGGCCTGCCCAGAGAGCAGAAAAGGGAGGAGGATTCTGTCACTGTGAGAGGCTCCCTGTCTCTCCTGAGGGCCCATGCCATTGGCTCCCAGGAGTGGAGACAGGTGGGAGATGTCACGGGTTGTCCTGGCCGGCCCCCCGGGATGCCTCACCACCATCTTCC
Source organism: Bradypodion pumilum (assembly GCA_035047305.1). NCBI lineage: Eukaryota > Metazoa > Chordata > Lepidosauria > Squamata > Chamaeleonidae > Bradypodion > Bradypodion pumilum. The sequence continues at coordinate 124,469,865 of JAWDJD010000005.1, read as the reverse complement.
TGCTGCTGGCTAGGACTTGGGGCCCATGATGGCAATGGGTTTATTTTTTTTCCTACTCTGGGACTTTTCAGGGGGGGCTGGGGTGAGTCTTATTACTTGCTATTGCTGTCTTCTGTATTTATTGCATTGCTGTATTTGGCTTATTGTGTGGTTTTTGATGCTTGTGATTTTGTATCTTGTTATCGTTTCTTGTACTTTCCTTGCTGTAAACCGCTTAGAGTCAACTCTGGTTGAGTTAAGCGGTATACAAAATAAAGTGAAATGAAATCAAAAAATAATTATTCATAATAATTAGATTACAATCAAACCATACTAATGAATCCATATAGGGAAGAAACCATATTCATGGTGACTACTGTAAAGCACAATTAAGGAAACCAGCAAAACATACCTATTATATACGTCTACCTGCCTCTCTTGTGAATTCTTTCATGCCTAACAACGTTAAACTTACAAAGAGTTTGATGTTCCTAATATACTGAAACAATCAAGAAAACCACATGTATTCATTATCAGTGGACTACTACTAAGAGCAAGGAAATTCAGGTCATGGAGAGAGTACATGAGTTGTAGGCAGTAACATAAGTAATTAATGGGAAAGTGCTTAAGCAGTATTTTGAAGCCACTAGTTATATATCACCTTATTCATAGAAAACTTATCAAATCCAACTCTTGGTTGAAACCATGGGGAGCTACAGTGTTCAGCTTATAGCTATATTCTGCCTCCTTTTGTAAAAGACATTTCTCAGTATTGAACCTGTTATATCTGTCTTGTCTCACGATGTCAAAAATTACAAATTTAAAATCATTTTCTGTATGATTTTTCTCAATGTAATGTTGTACCAGCGGGGCTTCAAGATATTGGCCTCTAATTTTAGACCTGTGCTCGTTTATCCTGGTCTTCACTTTTCTCGATGTTTTGCCCACATAAATCAATTGACAACTACAAATCCATAAATATATGCAATTGGAAGTTACACAGGTGGGAAAATGTTTTAAAGACAGTTTGAAATTTTTCTGGGGTAAGTCAATCACCTTCGTCTCCCATGCAAATTTAGAGATGAAATGGCTCATGACTAAATCAACAGGTGGATTTGTAATTAAACAATCAGATCGAGATATCATTGATCCAATCATTCTAGTCTTCCTATAACCTATCATAACTTCTTCTTGGCACCCTGGCAAATCCTGCACCAGATGCCAATGTCTAAGGACTATTTTCCTAATTTTATCAGCTAAAGGTGTGTATTCCCACACCTAATTATCATTCCTTTGAGACACGTGTTGATATTTTAAGTTACTGAGGTTACTTAAGTTACGGGTATTTTACAAAGATTTTGCTTTTATGCCTAAGGACACTTTCGCTCTTTTGAGCCAAAACATTTATTTGATGTCTCCCCCCCTGTGCTCTTGGACTGTACAGTTTGTGTGCACTTGTGAAATATTTATTATTCTATATACTAACAGTGAACTCTTCTCTGAATATGGATGCTTATGTAACCATAGCATAACTCCTTACATAACTAAAGTGGCATCTTCCATACAAATAAGCAATCTCTAAAAATACAAAACAAGTTAATAACAAAAGAGGGAACCCCAGAATAGCCAAGTGAAAGCTGAGCACATGGCATGGCCAAAGAATGCCAATGGATGAAAGTAGAGAGAAATATGGAATATTTTTGAAAAGGAGTTAGCTGGCAGTATGAAAACCTGGGACATTAGCCAGAAGTGGAATTAGGACATCCTTCCAATTTATTTCTCACCACTGTGGTGCCATTTTCTGTGACTTCCCAGCTCTTTGGATCAGGTTTTTAGGGTACACAAAATGTAAGAATGCAACAAATACTCTTACATTTTCTGCTCTCAATACAACAAGACAGCTCATGGGGTGGGGGGGAGACAGGAAATAGCTACAAGAAATTTTTTTTTTGGTCCTGTATGAAATTGGGGAAAAATCCCTAGTTCCTCTAAAATTAGCAGCAGTGTAGCAAGTTCTTTGGTTTTGGCAAAATAAAATCTGTATTTTGTACAAAACCTTTGTATTTCCAAAGAAATCCTGTAGTTTGTGCATAATACAAGCTTTTTGAAGCAAAATGAATGATTTCTTGTGGAAAACACATGTATATGTCACCACCACACCGTCCCTCATGGTGACCACATGCTGTCTCACTTTACACCGATTTACCCTTGATTAATTTTCTGCTAGCCACCCCGGGTCTCATCAGTAAGGTGGTGCTTTCAAAATGCCCAGTGCATTAGCCATGCTTTCGTAGCTTCTGCCCTGGCCTGTAGTAGATAAATTTGGTGAGAGAAGAGGCTCCTCTGCTTCTCTTTATTAGCTGGGTAAAGGGTGGCTCTATAAATGAAGTCAGTTTCCCTTGACTCCTGTAAGTGAGCGCCTCTTCCCTATCACCTTGCTGCACTGGGAAGAATAGAAGGTGAATGAGTATGTCCTTCTGTGGCCCTGTGCCTTCTTTGTCTCCTTTCCCTTTAAGGGTGAAGGCTTACCCGGGCTACCCTTCTTCTTAGGACTCTGGTTTCCAAGTCTTTGGAGATTAAAGGAATAGTCTCTTTAGTTTAGAGCTTGTTAAATTTCTTATCTCACCATCCACTCTCTGTTTCCTATTTGCTTTGAAGAAACACACTGTTCCATCAGCATAGGATCTCTTTATTAGCAAAAGCTATTTTCTATAAAATAGGCATTTGAACAATATTTTAAAAATTTGCTTCTTAAAATCCTGTCTCACTCCTCTGAGCATTCAATGAGTGCAAGAAAGAAACAAAATAAATTCAGCTTTCATAGCTACCTGTTTTCTCTGGCTAATTGGCTTCTTGGGTGGGCAGGACTTGCCCCCATGAAGTTGCATAGAGTTGGCATCAAGTCAAGTAAGGCATCTTGATGAGGCTTCCCCCCTCATCTGAGCTGTGAGCTTCATGAGCTGTGTGCTGTCAGCTTGCCAGCTTTCTCCCCAGCTGTGGGCTGTCAACTACTTGTGTATTTTATAAGATTCTGAGCTAGACTATGTGTGTCATTATCTTATAGCTAGTGTTAAAGATTCTGGGCATCTGCATGCCAGACTGTGCCAACTATGGTACATCTTAATGTATGGATGTCCTAGGGCATGTGTACATTGAAGTCTGTTCTTCTGTCTTCCCTCCTCCCTTCTAGTGGATGAGGTCACATATACATTGCAGCTCTCTTATTTCCCCCTCCTAACTGTGAGTCTGAGGTGAAAAGTTTGACTAATTAAATTATTTCAGGTTATTGGCCAAGTACAGTGTATATGCTGTGTGCCAACTGTTAGAAAATGCTGGATTCTCAACCTTTAAGCAAATGATTTTTATCAAACTACAACTAGGCACTTAATACATTGTGACCTAGACCTTGACATATAGGATTATTATATGACAATATACAATATGCATAGGCTCTAGTCAATGTCTTGAACTACTATAGACTCTGCAACAACAATCTGTCCCTGGGGACGATGAATATTTAATTTAGTTTAATTTAATTTAATTTAATTTAATTTTTGAACTTATATGCCGCCCCCTCAGGTAAACCCGACTCAGGGCGGCTCACATATACAAATATTTGTAGAAAGGTCTCAAAGGGAGTGAAAATCCCTCTCCTAATTTTCATTTCATTTCATTCATTTCATTTATTCGATTTGTATGCCACCCACTCAGCATACGCCGACTCAGGGTGGCTCACAACAAATCAAACATTGTAATACAATAAAATACAGCAATACAATGCAACCAAAAATAGCATTATAATAAAAATGGCAATACAAATGGCAATACAATGTGATTGTACAATATTCAGTCCAGACAATATATCAATAGAAAGCAATACCATGTCACAATACTGCAGCGGCCTCTCTGCCCCAGCCACAAATAAGTCTTGTGTGTGTGTGTGTGGGGGGGGGGCAGCGAAGTCCTACCACCCACTGCCGCCGCAGGTGAGTCCAGGGCAGTGAACAAAGTTCACACAAGCTCTGGATTATGTAACTTTAAGGGGGTGGGAGGGTGTCGAAGCAAAAATTACAATGGGATTACATGGGGGTAGGGGGTCAGTTCCCCCTCCCAAAAAATGGATCACATAATTGTTGAATGGCCCAAAATGTGAATTAATATAAATCACATTGGCAGAAGCACAAATAAAGCTACCTTTAATGTGTGTGGATCTGAATATGGGGATCTGAAGCATACACAATATGGGGATCTGAAGCATAAACAATTTCTTGCCATATTACTTTGATTCAAAGCAGTTTTTTTCCCTCTATGGATTCGCCTATGTCCTTCAAGCAGCTGATTCAAAGCAAAACATTTCCCACACTACTGGCATCAGTATGGTTTCTCTCCTATGTGGAGTATCGTATGACTCACAAGGTGTGAATTCTGGGAAAAACATTTCCCACACTCCTGGCACCTGTACGGTTTCTCTCCTGTGTGGCTCTATTATGTTTCACAAGGTGTGACTTCTGAGCAAAACATTTCCCACACTCCTGGCACATGTACGGTTTCTCTCCTGTGTGGAGTCTCTTATGACCCACAAGGGCTGAATTCTGAGCAAAACATTTCCCACACTCCTGGCACCTGTACAGTTTCTCTCCTGTGTGGACTCTCTTATGATTCACAAGGTCTGAATTCCGAGCAAAATATTTCCCACACTCCTGGCACATGAATGATTTCTCTCCTGTATGGATTCTCCTATGACTTACAAGGACTGAATTATGAGAAAAACATTTCCCACACTCCTGGCATCTGTACGGTTTCTCTCCTGTGTGGACTTGCTTATGATTCACAAGGTCTGAATTCCAAGAAAAACATTTCCCACACTCCTAGAAGACACCGCCACCATGTGAGGCCATCCCTCCCCGCCCTCTGCCACCGGGCAGGGAGGCAAAAAGTGCTCCCAGAGCCAGAGGGAGCCGAAGACGATGGCACCATGCGAGGCCGTCCCTCCCCACCCCCTGCCACTGGATGGGGAGGTTAAGCGGGCAACCCAAAGCCAGAGGGAGCCAAAGATGCCAACGCTGTGCGAGTCCGTCCCTCCCCAGGATGGGAGACCAGCATTACCTGGGGCTTGCTGGCAGTCCTCTCCCTCCTGGCCCCACCCACCAGACCAACAAAGCAGCTGCAGCTGTATCGGGGCCATGTCTTCCCTGGACCCGCCGTGGTCGCAGATGCTGAGCCATGGACTCTGTTGTGGACTTTGGCGGCTGAGGATATTGTGGTATTTGTTTTGTCTTCTTTATTTGTAGAGTGTATTATTGCATATTATTATTGAGCTGGGCTCCGACATAGTCGTTGAGCTCAGACCTCATTAAGACTTTTTTAAGGTCGTTGAGCCTTGGGCTCCAACCCCCTCCCCTTTTTGGATTATTGTTTTCCCCTGATTATATCTTGTAAACTTGTAAACTGCTATTGTAACTGTTTTGTACATTGCTATTGTATTTATTATATTGTACCCTGATATATTTCCCCCCATTGTATTTATGTACTGTTATATTGTGTCTGTACTTGATATGTTGTTACTGCACTGTATTGCATAATGAACTGTATTGTATAATTGTAATAGTATTGTATAATGAGCTGTGTTGTATTGTATTATTACTTACGTTGTACGCCACCTCAAGTCACACGTTGTGGCGAGTGAGGCCGGATAAAAAGCTAATAAAAAATAAAAAATAAGGAGATTTCTGAATTTTTACATTATTAACTGAGACCTTGACAGAGGACTACCAAGTACACTCTGGGATTCTAGGCTGCCTTTCTCTTTACTGCACACATCCCACTTCACAAGAGGAATGTCAGCATAAGTTCTTTGGAAGAATACATTTGTTAAGTTTTGAAAACACAAAATGAATGGCAAGATTGAGTTTAAAATTTTTAATTTTAATTTAATTTAATTTAATAGTCATATTTATATATGCCGCACACTCAGGCAGAACCCGACTCAGGGCGGCATTACAACAAGTTCTAAAAACACATAAAAAAACACTTTAAAAGACCCATATCCCACCCACTTTAAAAGACCCATATCCCTCCCACCCATCTCACCCACTATAAAAAAGAAGAGAGAGTTCTTAATTGTTTACATAAGCCAGCAGGCGGGGACCGTGTTCCCATTAGGGCCCCACACCTGCCCTGCTAGCCAGGTCTTCAGTCCTTTCATCACCCAAGCCCAGCTATGCCCTTTCCTCCCATCGCCAGGTCTTTTAACATGTACACATGAGTGACATTGTATATGTATACTCCCACCTGCACATAGAAATAATACATTTCTCATTGTGGATTGTCTTCCTTTGCAAGGGCTGCATTTCATTTAGCATGGATCTTAATAGCAAACTGCTGTCAGTCATTTATGCAGCTAATAGAATGTCAGAAAAGCAATGTGGGAGTCAAACAAGAGATTGGGTTGTTAACTGGCATGCATAGAAGAAACCACAAAAATGTGATCCATAGGAGAATACTCTGCCCTGCTGTTCCTGGTAGCTGCTACCAAGTTTGCACAAAGAGTTAACACATATGTTATGAGAATCTGTAGAAAATAATACATGTTCCATCCCCAGCACAGCCCCCTCCATTGTGTGGGTAGGAAATTTTTGGTATTGGAATCTAAAAAAAAATAATTTTCTAAGCTCTGGTTCCCCTTTCCAAAATACACATTTCTTCTTGATTTCAACACCAGAACCTCACACTCTATTTGTTTTTTAATATTATTTCTCTCTCTCTCTCTCCCTCTTTTTTCTCCTTTAATTTCACCAGGATGCTAACATAGACTAACATGTCTGCTTCTTTGGAAATTTAAAAGTTTTGGTTTACAACATAGTCAGTGGTGGGCATAAAAAAAATTGCTACCATACTGTGGGCGGAGCAGACATTGTGGGTTGAGCCTACGTTGTGGGCAGAGCCTATGTTGTGGACGGAACCTATGTTGCGGGTGGAGCCTATGTTGTGGGCAGAGTCTACATTGTGGGCAGAGCCTACATTGTGGCCGGAGCCATGTGATTGGGTGGGTGGGTGATCTAGTCATGCCTGCCACATGGCCATGAAAATGTCTGCAAACACAGCACTGGTTTTTTGGCTGTAAATGGAGATGAGCACTGCAGTCCTAGAGTCAGATATGACTGGCTTTTGAGCAAGGGTGACCTTTAACTAAACAGGGCCAAAACCTCACAGCAAATATGAATACCAATCAGGGATTTAAATTTAATTTATTTTTTAATTTTAATTTAATTTAATTTAATTTTAATTTAATTATTAGATTTCTACCCAGCCAATTTTACTATCCCCCTGGGCAGACCGGTGTGGACCAGGAGCTGCCCACCACTGAACATAGTCCTCACCTCGTTGGACATTGTTGTACCAGTTGGATTTGGGCTACTGTAAAAATGTAAAATGTGTAATAATTTTTGCTTTGGCTAATGTAAAACTTCTCCAACCTTTAGTTGCAACGTTTTTGTCAATCTCTGTTGTAAGTGTGTGTGTGTGTGTGTGTGTGTGTGTGTGTGTGTGTGTGTGTGTGTGTGTGTGTGTGTGTAACTATCTGTAGCTAACGAGCTAACTAGCTACAAATAGTTATATCTGAGAATGATGAAATGCTGAGAGAGAAAGTGGAGGAATTTTAAATGTCATGCAGACAATGGATCAGAAAAAACCATTTCAAAAATTGAGAAGAAATATATGGTTCGTGATTAACATCCTTGAGGTCTATTTTACATCTTTAAAGCTGAATTTGCAATAATTGTGGATGTAATCCTACATTTGATAAAGATCAGTGATTCATAGATTCATAAATAATTAAGAATTGAAATATGCTATGGGGCAAGAATTACTTATGATAAGAACACCAAATCATGGGTGAAATAATGCTTTCATGCATTGGGGGGGGGGGTCCCCAAACCATGGTTTTACTTAAATGTATAATTTGTTTTAAGTGTCCTCTCAGAAGTTGTCACAAAACTGTGATAAACTGTATGAGGGGGGAAAAATGGCATGAAAACTGGCAAACCACGCCATAAAGCTTGCCAAGAGAACCCTATTGACCAAAACAAAAGGCAAAACAAAGGAGCAGGCTAGATGATACAGGATGCTTAGCACCACAGAGTGGAGGAAGGGGAGGGACAGGAAAGGGGGAGGAGAAATACAGTGTTGCAAGGAACAGTACTGCATAGGGACATGGAATGTGAGATCAATGAACCAAGGTAAACTGGAAGTGGTAAAAAAATGAGATGGAAAGAATAAGCATTGACATCTTGGGAATCAGTGAGCTAAAATGGACAGGGATGGGCGAATTCAGCTCTGGAAACCATCATATCTACTATTGTGAACAAGAAAACCTTAGAAGAAATGGAGTAGCCATAATTGTCAATAAACGAGTGAGAAAAGCAGTAATGGGATATAACCTCAAAAATGACAGAATGATGTCAGTCAGAATTCAAGGCAAACCTTTCAATGTCACTGTGATCCAAATATACGCACCAACCACTGGTGCAGATGAAGCCACAGTGGACCAGTTCTATGAGGACCTTGAACACCTCATAGAACAGACACAAAGAAATGATGTCCAAATTATATTAGGAGACTGGAATGCCAAAGTAGGAAATCAAAAAGTGGAGGGAGTAACAGGCAAGTTTGATCTTGGAACACAGAATGAAGCAGGGCAAAGATTGGTAGAGTTCTGCCAAGAGAACGCACTGGTCATAGCAAACACTCTCTTCCAGCAACACAAGAGGCGACTTTACACATGGACATCACCAGATGGCCAACACCGAAACTAAATTGACTTCATACTCTGCACCCAAAGACAGAGAACTGCCATACAGTCAGCAAAAACAAGACCTGGAGCAGACTGTGGCTCAGATCACAACCTACTGATCGCAAAATTCAGGTTAAGACTAAAGAAAATAGGGAAAACAAGGAGACCAGAGAGATATCACCTAGACAGCAACCCTAAAGAATACACGGTGAAGGTGATGAACAGATATAATGGCCTAGACTCAATAGACAGAGTGCCAGAAGAATTATGGACAGAGATAAGGGACATCATGCAGGAAGCAGCAAAGAAAACCATACCAAAAGAAAAGAAGTGTAAGAAAGCAAAATGGTTGTCTGATGAGGCTCTTAAAATAGCAGAAGAAAGAAGGAATACAAAGTCAAAAGAGAAAGGAAAAAATACAATCTTTTGAACACTGGCCGTAAACCGTGTGGGCCTGGAGCACCGGCGCTTCTTTGTAGAGGTACTGATACAAGGGGTCCTGGTCAGGATGGAAATAGATTCAGGGTCATCCTACTCCATCCTTTCCCAAAAGGAGTTCCTGCGCATTCCCCCAAATGCGCAGCCCAAGTTGCGGGCCATGAAATCGAACTTACGGGATGTGCAGGGTTATGGGATCCTGGTGTTGGGGGTGGGAAACTTCACGGTGAAGTTTAAAAGGTTCACGGAAAAACTTCCCCTAGTAGTGCTCAAGGAGGGGTCCTGTTGCCTTTTGGGAACCCAGTGGTTTTGCTCCCCTGGGATTTGAACTGTCCGGCATAATCGCCATCGAGACTGACCCAATTCGGGACGTGTGTGATGCGCACCCTGCAGTCTTTAAGAAGGGGCTCGGGACTTACAGGGCCCCCCCGGTTTTGTTTGAATTGGACCCAGAAATCCGGCCCATACGACTCAAGCCAAGAAGAGTTCCCTTCGCCCTCAAGGACAAGATTGAGGCGGAATTGGACAAATTGGTGGGGCAGGGGATTTTGGTTCCAGTGGACTCTGCAGAGTGGGAAACTCCGATTGTTACAGCTTTAAAATCAAACGGGGAGGTTAGGATTTGCGCTGACTACAAATGTACAATTAACAAGGCCATTCGGCCAAATGCTTACCCGGTGCCGGTAGTTAGCCACTTACTAGCCACCTTTCATGGGGGTAAGTGTTTCACAAAGTTAGATTTGACGCAGGCGTGCCAGCAGCTCACTGTAACTCCAGCTGCTGCCGCTGCGCAAACTATTGTCACGCACAAGGGGGCATTCAAGGTAACGCGCCTACAGTTCGGCATGAATTCGGCCCCCGAGCTTTTTCAGGCCCTCGTAGAACGCCTTTTAAAAGGGTTTCCAGGTGTGCTCCCATATTTTGACGATGTTTTGATAACAGAGGGGAGCGAATCGGAACTAGCGCAAAGGCTGGTAAAGGTCCTAACTGTATTCGAGAAAGTGGGTCTGAGGTTAAGAAGGGATAAATGTGTGTTTTTTGTGAGGGAGGTTGAGTTTCTCAGGTTCAAGATAACCCCAGAGGGTGTCAAGCCATCCGAGTCCAAGGTTGAAGCTGTACAACATGCACCTTGCCCCACCGCGAAACCGGAGCTGCAGTCATTTTTAGGGCTCCTGAATTTTTACCATTCCTTCTTGCCAAGGAAGGCATTGGTTGCGGAGCCACTGCACAGGTTGCTTAAAAATGATGCGGTTTGGCGGTGGGGGGGACAGGCAAGAGAAAGCGTACAAAGAGCTCAAGGGGCTCTTGTCCTCAGACGCCATTCTGACCCATTTTGATCCAAGGAAACCTGTAACCTTGGTCTGTGATGCATCACCAGTGGGGGTGGGGGCCATGCTGTGCCATGTGTTAGAGAATGGGCGGGAAGCCCCGGTTGCCTTCTATTCCAGGTCACTTTCAAAGGCGGAGTGCAATTACGCGCAAACAGATAGAGAGTCTCTGGCCATAATCGCTGGAACAAAGAAGCTCCACGATTTCCTGTACTGTCGCAAGTTCACAATTGTGATCAATCATAAGCCCCTTTTGGGAATTTTTACTACAGGCAAGCCCACCCCACAAATCCTGTCCCCCAGAATGCTGCGTTGGGCGATTTTCCTCAACACCTACCAGTACGAACTGGTCCATCACCCAGGAAAGGAGATCTCCCATGCAGATGCGCTGTCCCGATCTCCCCTCCCTCAATTAGGAGACCCCAAATGTGAGGTGGAGCAGGATCACCAAGTCCTGCTGATCAAGTCTCTCGACTCACCCCATTGTTCCCGCAGACCTCGCCAAAGCTACGGCGGCCGACAAAGCCCTGTCCCTAGTCAGTTCCTGGGTTAGAAAAGGGTGGCCCACAACTCCCCCCGAGGAGGAATTCAAACCGTTTTTCAGATGCAGGGTACAGCTTTCCCTCGAGAGGGGCTGCCTCCTCTGGGGCCAATGGGTTGTCATCCCAGAGAAGCTACGAGCAAAGGTGCTCAGGCTACTGCACACCAGCCACCCGGGAATAGTATGCTCCAAAGCCCTGGCCAGGAGCTATTTCTGGTGGCCCCAGATAGACGCAGATATCGAGCACTTGGTGGGCATGTGCGAGAGCTGCCAGAGCTCTCGGCCCGAGGAGTCCCGGCTGCCCCATAGGGAATGGGACATGGCCCACGGGCCATGGTCCCGGGTGCACGTCGACTTCGCTGGCCCGTTCTGGGGTTCCCTTTTTCTGCTGATAGTAGACTCGTATTCCAAATGGCTAGAAGTCATCCCCATGTCCAACACCTCATCTGCCACAACCATTAAACAATTGCGCAAGGTGTTCAGCTGTTTCGGCCTACCGGACGTGCTTGTGAACGATAATGCCAGTGCTTTCACGTCTGCGGAATTCAAGGCATTCATCGAGAGGAATGCCATCTGGCACATTACCTCTGCCCCATTTCACCCCGCCACAAACAGTCAGGTAGAGCGCCAAGTGCACACTACGAAAGACGCACTGCGGCGCATGGGTCCTGGTGAATTGAACCTACAGCTGTTTCAATTCCTCATTTGTTATAGGGCAACTCCACTGGCTTCAGGACTTTTGCCGGCTGAGCTCCTCATACGGAGGAAGCCGGTAATGCTTTTTGATTGGTTGGATCCAACCAGGGTGGAGGATGAGGGGAGAAATATAGAGATAGAGAGCTTCAAAAGTTTTGCGGTAGGGAACCCGGTTCATTGTAGGAATTACGCAACCTCAGGACCAACGTGGCTTCCAGGAGTGGTGATTGAACAAACGGGGCCAGTGTCCTACAGGGTTGAAACAAGTACAGGTCTGCTGTGGAGGAGGCACACTGACCAACTCAGATGGCAAGTTACCAGTGAAAGAGAGTCAATGTTAGGGTTCTCCCCCACCCATTTAGCCCAAGGGGGAGACACGGGGTCGTCCCCAATTACAAATGCATACCCTGGATTCTCACACGGGGAGGAGGATACTTTGAAAGCGTGGGATGAGGTGTCACCTGATGAGTTTGATTTTATGTTGCCATACCAGGGGGATGTTGCAGAGTGGTCCCCCACCTGTCCGAGCAAGAAGAGGGGTTTTAGTTCAGCCCCTGGTATTTCCAGTCCTCCCAGTCCTTTTGTTCTAGAGTTCACCCCATCGCCAAGACCCCCGACTCAGGCAGCAGGGAGCAGCACAAGTACGCTAGTTGCAGGCGCAAGAAATCGGGGTGAGACAGCAAGGGTCTCCTCATCGGTTCCTAGATTCGTGCTGGGGGGGTCGCCAGGTGCCACGAGCAATAGGCAGGAGTTCACATCCCAGTTACATCTCCCATTTCCCTCTCCGAGCGCAAGGTTGCCACAGAGTCCCCGCCAGGTGACTAATGAGTTCCCCCTTTCCGTTGCAGGATGAGAGTCTACGGAACTCAGAGCCCCTAGTTCCCCTGAGCTCAGTCAAGCAGTCATTCACTCCAAGCGCACATGTGGGAAGCCACAATGGTTGAGGGACTTCATCCCATCCTAGGGGTGAGGAGTGTTGTGTATGAAGCTGCATCCCTTTAAGAATGAATGTAGCAACTGCAATGACTGAATGTAACCCGACAATGATCACAATGTATCTCAGCTGTTTAATGGAATGCGAGCTAGCTACCCATAGAGGGCAGCTGTGAGCGTTCAGCTCACATGGTAATTCCCCAATTACTGGCAGCCGCGGGAACCTTCCCGCGCAAGGAACATCTGGAGAAGAAGGCCGTGACTCAGAATGACATCATGCAGGTAGCAGCCAATACGCTACCATGCAACCAGGTTCAAATGTACTGTTGCATTATAAAAGGAGCTGTACCTCCGCCATTACCACATGTTCATCCTGATCATCATGCAATAAAGTTGTGTTTTAGCCCTTACTGCGGCTCCTTCATTGTCTTCCGTGCAAGACACTAAAACTTCGCACCCACTTCTCCTCTTTCTTGCCATTTGGGACTCAGTGACCCAGGTGGAGAAGTGGGTGTGAAGTGACCAGCTAAAGCTTGGCCGCTTCTCTTCAGGGAGTGCTGGTATGTGTGTGTGTGTGTGTGTGGGGGGGGTGTCTCTGGACTCACCCGCTGGCCCTCCACAAAGAGAACCAGCCAAGTGCTTGGCTGCTTCCCTTCGCGGATCCAAGCCGCAAACCCCGCAAGGCTGGTCTCTGCCTTGGAAGGCAGTTCCCAGGCGTAGAGCAGCTGTGGGGATTGCAGCTTGGATCCTCAGTGGTGCCCTCGCTGTTTTGAGGCTTGCCACAAAACAGTGATGGCACCACTAGAAATGCAAGCTGCAAACCCCGCAAGGCTGGTCTCCGCCTGGGAAGGCAGTTCCCAGGTGGAGAGCAGCCTTGTCGAGGTTGCAGCTTGGATCCCCAGTGGTGCCTTCCTTGAAACAGCATTGGCACCACTAGAGCATTGCCTCCATCTGATCACCAGTTTCCTTTGGGTGAGAAGGTGCGCGCCCGCTCTCACTCAAAAGAAACCGGTGGTTTCAAAGGAGGAGAGCAGGGGATGTGCGGGCTGAGCCTGGGTTAGCCTCATAAGGCAAGGGATGAAGTGATTATTCACCCCTTGTCTTTTGAGGCCAGCCCGGGCTCAGCCCATGCACTACTGCTCACTTCCTTTGAAAGGAAGCCTGCCTCAGAGGCTTCCCACCAGCTGGACTTCCCACTGGACTGTCTGAGGAGGGAGTCTGGCAGCATAGGCGTTGACAATTTTTAGGCTGCCAATACTGCCACCAATGGACTCCCTCTGCGGACCGACCGGTGGGAAGTGGGAGAAACAACAGATTCTCGCTGGGGCCCCTGTAGGTTGCGCAAGGGGACTAGCAAGAATCCATTTTGCTCACAGTGCAGGGGGGCCTTGGGCCAGAGAAGCACTTTACCCCTGGGAAAGCACTTCTCCGACCAAAGTCACCCCTGTGCTGTTAGCAAAATGGAGTCTCGCTGGTCCACTTGCCGAAACGGCAGAGGGACCAGCAAGACTCCATTTTGCTATCAGCACTGTGGTGCTTTCCCCCTGGGTCGCTTTGGAAGGGAAGGAGGTGGGAACTGGGCTTTTTAAAAATGTTATCCAATGTATGCATCAGATAACGCTAAAAATTGGATAACGACCAGACTTATGGAACCAAGTTTGGTCATTGTTCGAGGTATTACTGTACAGTAAAACCTCAGGATATGACGGAGGTCTGTTCAAACAGCCTCCATTGTATCATCATTTTTTTTTAACCTGAAGCACGTTTTTCTATAGGAATGCATTGAAAATAAAAAAGTTCTGACTGGACCAAAAATAATAATTAAAAAATATAAAAAATACAAAAAATACAAAAAAATGCCAGATGCAATTGTTCCCCACCCCCACAAAAGCAAAAGAGTGATCTCCCTACCTTTTCCACGCCATTTGGGGAGCTTATCCGATGATGACAATGGCACCTTTGTAGCAGTAAGCGCTGCATTGTGACTTCAGGTGGAGGGGTGGCCATTTTAAATTCTGAAATAGTTGCAGTGGCCATTTTGGAATTCCACCCACTGGCCCTCCACAAAGAGGAAATTCCAAAATGGCCACTGCAACAATTTCAGAATTTAAAATGCCCACTCCACCCAAAGTCACAATGCAGTGCTTGCTGCTACAGAGGTGCCATTGTCATTGTCGGATGTTTCTGTTATGTAAATTTTTTTTACTGTTTTACAGAGTTTGTCAGTTAAGAATTTCTAAATTGATTCCTGATGAAGAAAACTTTGTTTTGAAAAAGCTGTTATGGATAATTTTTGAATGAATAAAATGAAATGAACAGAATGGATAATAATATTCATAAACAGAGACACTTTTTCCAAGAAAGACTGTTTGTTCTTCAAGAAAGACTGTGTGTTTTTGGAAATTAATACTCAGATTATAGAAAGCCAGTTCTTCCTTAGTATGTTTCTTACTTTTCTTTACACTCCAGACTTTGATGCTTAGAATGCAAATTGCTAATATGTCCAGTAAGATATATAATATTTTTATTTTTATTTTTGCTTTTCAGTGATCTAATGACACTGGTAGTAAAATCTGATATTCTCTTTTCTGTTTGTCAGGCTGTAGGACATATGGAACATATAGGTAGATAGATTGCGGGCAATATAATTCAAATCCTCATTTAGCTGTGCTTGTGCAAGCAAGAGTTCAATTTTATTTCCTTGCCCATACAGCAATTTATGAGCCTACATTCAGACACTGATCAATAGGGGGATTTGCTGTCTTCCAGAGCCAGCAATTTTAGCTTACTCACTGTTGTGTGTGGGGTTGGCATCTTACTCATATATTGAATCAAATGTTTTTTTCAGTTAAAAGATAAAGGGGAAAATCTCAAGGGTATTGTAAAAAGTATTATAAACTCTTTGCAGATGATTGTTTGGTATAAAAATGAAATCGATAATAGTTATGGGTTTCCCTTTATTAAGTGTGTACTTATGTTCCAAATGTGAGCAATCTCCTTTGTGCAACTGAGAATAATAGGAAATCTTTGATTTCTTTGCTGACTTCCTGTTTTAATCAGCATGTCTTTGAAAGCTTAGATTCAGATGTCTGACTCAATCCATTAGCTATCTCTCAGATCTTTGGGGAATTTGCAGCGTGATGTTATTGTGTCATCTAATCCCTGCAGACTAACTTCCATTATAACACAGGTCTGCAAAAAAATCAGCTGAATAGGATATTTTTTTGGTAAATATTATGTTTTCTAATGTGCTGAATCCAACAATGACCTTGATTTCCCCCCCATCACGTACAATTTTTTTTTTGCAAAATATGAGGGGTTTGCATTTAAAAAGTATAAGAGTGAAAATCACTCACTGAACATACTATTTCTTATAATTAAACAAACAATTTCTTCATAATATATACTTAACATTCCGCGTTCACTCTTCCTGTCTGTGAAAACTTTTCCTCTTCTCTTTTATGCTCCTCCAAAAACGCTTTCACTTTCCATTTTCTGTTTCCCTTTTGAGCATCCAACAGTAGTCAGCTAGCATATTGACGTTCCATCTTCCTTGGTAGCGTCTCTCGATATAACGGACATTCTGGTGAAATCTTTCACCCTGCTCTTCACCGTAGGCTCTATTTTCAGGAAAATAGTCAACATGGGAGTGTAGAAAATGAACTGTTAAGCTCATCTTGCATCCTTGAGCTTTATACACATTCAACATGTGTTGTACAATGGTTTTGTAGTGAGGGTCTTTAGTATTCCCTAAAAACTTGTGAACTATGTCTTTTAAAGAGTCCCAAGCTTTCTTTTCTTTTTCTCACATTGTTTCTAAAAGGAGGGGATCGGATAACAGTTTTCATATGTCGGGGCCAGTAAAATCTTCCTCTTTCAGCTTTGCTTCAGATAGTTTGGGGAACATGGATATCTGAAACATTCCCCATCTTTTGGCAGTGATTTAACATACTGCTTCATAAGCCCTAATTTCATATGAAGTGGTGGCAATAAAACCTTTTCTGTTGGAACCAAGGTCATATTAATGATGTTTTTTTCACCGGGGATTAAGGCATCCAGAAGTATTTTTATTAGTAGTTAGATTTCTTCACCGTCCACTTGGCCGAGGCTGACTCAGGGCGGTTTGCAATCATATATAAAAATGACATAGTTAAAACTAATTAAAACCACCCACCCCCTAAAAAAGGGTGCAGGGACCGAAGGTACCGAAGGGGGAGGTTTTCCACTAAGCCAACCACACCACGGAGGCAACCCTTCCACCTGCACCACATACTTGGCCTGCCAGCCAGGTTTTGAGTTCTTTCCTGAAGGGCAGCAGTTCCATCTGGAGACATAGCTCTGTTGGCAGGAGGTTCCAGAGGCCCGGTGTGGACATGAAGAAGTCCCTCCTCCTTGTGCTAGAGAGGCGAGCCCATCTAGCAGATGGTACAATCAGAGAGTCTCTCCGGTCCACTCTCATTGGATGGACAGACATCCTTAGGGTGATGCGGTCTCTTAGGTATCTTGGCCCACTACCATATAGGGCTTTAAAGGTCAAAACCAGCACCTTGAATTGCACCCAGAGGCACACTGGTAACCAGTGTAACTCCCGGAGTAGTGGGTAGGTGCAGGCATAACGTCCACACCCCATCACCACCCGGGCAGCTGCATTTTGGACCAGCTGTAGCCTCCGAATGGTCATCAAGGGCAGCCCCATGTAGAGCGCATGACAATAATCTAGTCTGGAGGTGACCAGAGCATGAGTGACCATGAGCAAGGAGTCCCTGTCCAGGAATGGGCGCAACTGGCTGATTAACCATAGCTGTGCAAAAGCCATCCTGGCCATGGCCGCCACCTGTTCTTTGAGCAGCAGCCGTGAGTCCACGAGGACCCCCAAGTTGTGTACCAGGTTTGTCTGGGTCAAAACTGCCCCATCCAAAACCAAAGATGGTAGTTCCCAAGACAGTACAGGACCCCCAATCCATAGGCACTCAGTCTTGCTGGGATTCAGTTGTAGCCCGTTGGCCTCCATCCAGACCCCCACAGCCTCCAGACACCCAGATAGGACTTTGACAGCATCACTGGGGTCCCCACAGGCTGAGATGTACAACTGACTGTCATCTGCGTACTGATGGTACTGCACCCCGTGGGAACGGATTATCTCACCCAGCGGCTTCATGTATATGTTAAATAGGAGAGGAGAGAGCACCGAGCCCTAAGGCAACCCATATTGGAGGGGCCTAGGGCTGGACCTCTCACTCTCCAGCCACACCGACTGGGTCTGGCCCTTCAGAAATGAGGAAAACCAGAACCACACTGTGCCCTGGATCCCCAATCCTCAGAGTCATTCCAGAAGGATACCATGGTTGACGGTATTGAAATCTGCTGAGAGGTCAAGAAGAGCAAGGGTGGATGGATAACCACCATCCCGCTCTTGCCAGAGATCATCATCAGCGTGACCAATGCCATCTCAGTACCATATCCAGGCCTGAATCCTGACTGGAAGGGGCCAAGATAATCCATTTCATTCAGTACCCCCTGCAGTTGACATGCCACTGCCTTCTCCAATACCTTCCCCAAAAAGGGAAGGTTGGATATGGGCCTATAGCTGGTTAGGACAGCTGGGTCAAGGGATGGTTTTTTCAGGCGGGGGCACACCAAAGCATGTTTCAGAGGTGCAGGAAACACCCCCTCCTGCAGAGACGCATTAATTATTGACCTGACCCAGCTACCTGTCACCGCCTCGGAGGCTTTCACCAACCAAGAGGGACAGGGGTCCAATGGGCATGTGGTGGTGCGAACGGCTGCAAGAAGCCTGTCCACTTCATCAGGGGCAACTGGATCAAACTGATCCCAGATGATATGGCAAGAGTGTGCTCCAGCTCCCTCTGGACCCTCCCCATCCATGCCAGGATTAAACCCCGAGCAAATCCAAGTGATTTTCTCCACCAGATGGTCAGCACAGTCCTCAGACGAACCCTGCCAACCAGGCACTGGCCCCTCCCTAGCAAGGAGGGATCTGGTCACCCGGAACAGGGTGGTTGGGCAATTATCAGCGGAGGCAATAAGGATGGTGAAGTATTGCTGCTTCACCACCCCCATCGCCACTAGTTAGGCCCTAATAGTATCTCTAGCTAGTGTCCAGTTGGAGTCATTCTGGGTCTTCACCCAGCAGTGCTCTAGGCGTCTCTTTGGCCATTTGAGCTCACACAGTTCTTCTGTAAACCACTGAGATGACCGTGCCCTACGGGCTTGGAGAGGCCGTAGTGGTGCAATTTCATCCAAGGCTGCCGTTGTCACCCTATACCAAATGTCAACAAGCGCCTCAGATGAATCGTGTCGTCGAACCAGGGGAAAAATCCCCCAGTTCCCTCTGGAATCCATCCAGATCCATTAGTCACCGGGGGCTGGCCAATCTAATAGGCCCTGCCTCCCTGTGGTGTAACATCGCCCCCAGGAAGTCTAGAGCCACCAGATAGTGATCTGACTATGGCACAGGTGTTATGTCTAATTTCTGTAATCTCAGATCACTCTGCCACCGCTCCCACAAAAAAACTAAATCTGGCATGTGGCCACTGCCCCTGGTCGGGCCCTGAATTACCTGAGTTAGGTCCATAGCTGGCATGGTATAACCTGCCTGCTGGCCTAACAACATGGTTAGTATTTTAAAGTCTCCACAAACCATCCAGCGATGTTCTTGATATTTTATTTTGTCAAGAATCACAGTTAAATCATTATAGTTTTCATCTAAATGTACCGGATATCCTATAGGAAGTGATGGAAATGTATTTCCATTATGCAGCAAGACTGTTTTGAGGCTTGTTTTGGATGAATCAATGAATAGGCGCTGAAGGAATGAAGGACACAGAGGTGTGGTTCCAGACTGATAGCGACCCTGAAGGCCTGCCAAGAGCTTCCTTTATTATGCATACAGCTGCTTATATCACATTAAACAAGGGTTGTGTAAGGCATTGATTGGTGGGTGCAGGGATCATGAAGAGGATCCGTGACCAGATAGTTGCTAGGCACGTGACCAGGGACTTTGCACTGAGATGTGCAGTTTTGGCCAGGGGTTCCGGCCAGGGCTGTTTGGTCAGGTGAATGATTGAGCTAAAAGCCTTCTGCTAGGCCCTTATACAAACCTTGGTTTTCCAAAGGCTTTTCAGGGGCTATTAGGAAGGTTATATCCAGTGATGCACTGAAGCCAATCCTGTCGGGTCTGATCATACTGGTAGCAGAACTGGCTGGCCACACCCACCTCCCTGCCACACTACACCCACCTCACCCTCCTCCTCTCCCCACACCCTGGATGTGACTAGGAGCCAGGAAGAAGAGGAGGAGGAAGAGTAGCCACCACCGGTGCTGCTGGAAGGTTGGCAGGGCAGTGGGCTGGCAGCCTCCCCCTCCCAGCAGCATGGCAATGTTTCCCATGCGCCTCGCCCAGCCAGGGCCAAAGGCGCACTTTCACCTCCGCACTTCTCTCGCACTGGGCAAGGTGCATGGGGAACTTTGCCGGCACTGTTGAGAGGGGGAGGCCGCCAGCCCCCACCCTGCCCACCTCCCAGCAGCACTGGCAATACTTCACATGCATCTCGCCCAGGGCCAAAGGTGCGCAGGAAATGCAGAGATGAAAGTGAGCCCAGACGGTGAGGGGCTGACGTGCCAGCAGTTCCTGGCTGCTCTGGGACTCCTCCTCCTTGTCTCCAGGACAATGGGCAAAGTGGTGGCAGCGGTGGCAGTCGAGACCTAGCCACAACTGCACCCCATGCCTGACCCTCATCTGGCCAGGTAGGCTGCATCAGGAGGCTGGAACGGCTGCGCAGGGGTCTCCCATCTCTGCTGGGAGCAATGCTCCGAGAACAAGGCAGGTCCCTGCCCAGTTTCTTTTCTTTCAGGGGGGAGAGATGAGGCCACACCCACAGTTAGCCATGCCCACAATGAGCCACACCCACAGTGCCGTAGTAATTTTTTTGAGTGCATCACTGGTTATATCACTACAAGGCACCACTCAGATGAATCATATTCTGTTTCAAAACAATTTATTAGCCCTTGAACATCACTTCAATAAATGAGATTTCCATCTTTGGAGAAAAACTGAGTGAATTTTTTCTCTCGGTGCCTGTACCACGAAAATGATGTTTCAGGTGACAGCAGGTTTTTATTTGTTAGTCTTGACCCCAGCAATTCAGCTGAATCTTTGGAAAGGCCTAAATCTCTAACTAGGTCATTGAGCTCACTCTGAGAAAAAAGTTGAGGTGTCTCATCAACAGAAAAATCTGACCTAGATTCGTTCTGGGAAGGCAGTGTGTCTCCGTCCTCCGAATCGCTCAGGATATTATCGAAACTAGAAGGTGGGTGTGGAACTGGTATTTCAGAGCTATGAAGCACTGGATGAATAGCTGAATTAAGGTTTGGGTAAGATATCTTCTTTTTATTTTTTGTATTAAAGCCTTTCACATCTACTGAACAGAAATAGCAGTCGGTAGTGTGGTTTTGCTGTTCAGGCCCATACCTGTCAACTATCCTGTTTTACCCGGGAAAACCCCTTATTTTTACCCCTCTTCCCGCCCCCTCCTGTTTTATTAATTTCCCCATATATTCCCTTTAAAAAAAAATTATCCTGACCAGATCCCTCACAGGCAAAGCTGCAGTATTTTATTCTGGCCACCAGAGGTCGCTGTGTGGCAGGCTTTTTGCTTGTGGAAGGAGAGAGAGAGATGGTGGGGGGCATTCTGTAGTTTCTCTTTCCCTTTCCTGCCATAAGGCTGCTTCATTTTTGCTGCTGGGAGCAGGAGTCTACTCTAAGTGAGCGATATAGTTCATATATGCAGGGGCAAATCAGTGGGAGGTGGGGTTGCCTGATCACTATATGAGAGAAAGGGGGGGAATTAATCCCTTGCTCCTCCACACTAATTGGGGGGGTTGCCTGATCACTATATGAGAGAGAGGGGGGAATTCACTATATGAACTGATCACTTTCGAACTGCTAGGGTGGCAGGATCTGGGACAAAGACGGGAGCTCATTCCATCCTGCAGTACTTGGGAATCGAACTGCTGACCTTCTGCCTCCTAGTCAGCATCTTAGTCACTTAAGCCACTGCAAGCGTGGCGTCAAAATGGCCGCCGCGCTCTTTGCGCCCCCCCCACCGGACGAAGAACATCCGGGTAGTTAGGGGGCGTGGCCAGCACCCTTATAAAAGGGGCAGCCACGAGGCAGCCGAGCTGCCATTTTGCGAAGCGACGGAGAGGAGAAGTTTTTCCCCATTGCTCCATCGCTCTTACCTTAGCCGGGAAGCTACTTCGGGCAGCGGTCCTTTTCGTTCCTTTTCTTCGGCTTCCCGGCACTTTCAAGAATGCCTTCCAAAAAGAAGGCGTTGGCGAACGCGGTTCGCACTTCGAGGAGGCGCCAGCCGGGTCGGAGGACCGCGACTGCGCCCTCCCAACAGCCCCTTTGCCGACGCCCACTGGGACCGGTGGGATAGGGTCGGTTGCCCCATGGCCCGGGACTGGGCGCCCTCAGACCGGCCCGGCGGGGGCCGCGGCCTCCGGCTCTCAATCGGTGGCTCCCGGCTCTGGCCCGGTTTATACCTCGGGGCCTTCTGCCCTTGCACCGCAGCTACCTGCAGTGGGCCTTAACCACGGGGGGTGGTTGGATTCCCTTCCCTGGCAGGGCGTACCTCCGGCCCCTCAGGGGCCATTCATGGCCATATTCGGGACCCGGGTTCCAGAGACCTGACCCGGCGCCTCTTCTCAGTGGGCCAGCCGGCCCTATGCCCCCCATCAGTGTTGGGGGCTATGTTAATGTTGACGCCCTTCTGGCCCGCGTAGCGGCCCTTGAGGCTTCTTTGGGGTGGTTAACCCACCCGGGGCACATTTGGGACTACAGGTCGACCCATCGGCTGCCGGTCATCGGCAGGTGGCTGGACGGGTAGAGCCGCTTGAGGCCCGTGGGTCGGCGTCAGCTGCGGCCTCGCAGCTCCCCGTGCAACAGTTGCCGCAGTCAGGTACTGACCAGGCCTCGTCCACGAGCTCGGTGGCGGTCACGAGCTCCGACGCCCACAGTGGGCCGGAACCCCCAGTAGGGGCGGCCCATGGGGGTGCAGCGGGTGAGTATGTGGTTCAAACTAGTGCACCCACACCACTACCTACACTGGGGGCATACAGTGGCCATGGCCCCGTATGGCTGGCGCGGTGGTTCAGCCGCCGCCGGGCCATACGGGTGCGGCACCATCGATCCAGGGCCCCTCTGGGGGCGGTGCCCTCTGTCCCGTTGGGAACCTACTTGGGGTGGCGGGCTTGGTCCAGTCTCCTTTCACTGTGCCCAATGTGGCCTCTGTGCCGCTGTGCCGCTGTTGGCATTGCCTACGGCGGCTTATTCTCTGCCCCTTGGGGATCATCTTGCCCAGGCCACCAAAGAGGAAATCTGGCGGGGGGAGTATGTGGACATTTTCTCCCTTCTGAATAGAGAACCCACCAAGGAGGAGAGGGAGGGGCAGGATGAGAAGGATAAGGAACAGGCACGTCGTCATAAGCCGCCTCGCACGTGGGCCAACTGGCTGCCAGCGTACCTCATATACATGGCTGTGTACCTCAGGGCCCGGCCGGATCTGGCCATTCCGATGGTCCAGTACTTGGACAACATATACCGGGCGATGGTTGACTTCCCGGGCCCGTCGTGGTTGGCTTACGACGAAGAATTTTGCATGAGAGTGCCCCTACACCCAGAGATGAGGTGGGATGAGCCCTGCCAGAAGCTGTGGCTTCTGTATATGACCCCCACGCGCCCGGCGCCTGGGGAGAGGTACCATTGTGGACATGCGGTCCAGCGAGCTGCTCCGGCACAGACACCCCGCCAGGTGGCGGGGCAGGGGGTTCCAGCCCGCCTGCTGTGTTGGACCTTCTCGGCCAATGGTACCTGCAGCAGGAGAAATTGCCGATATAGGCATGAGTGTCCCTCTTGTGCTGGCCCCCACGCTGCCTCTGCCTGTCCTAGGCCAGGAGGAGCGCGGGGCAGGGGTAGAGGTGGACAGGGGGCGGGCAAGACTGCCGCAGAGGGAGCTGGTCAGGCAAAAGGCCCCCTCACCAATTGATGTGGACATGTTAGAGCGTTGGCTCACGATGTACCCGAGGAGGGTAGACGCAGCTTACCTGCTTGAGGGTTTCCAGCAGGGGTTTCGCATTCCTTTCACGGGGGTCAGGGCTCCCCAAGATGCACCCAACCTTTTGTCACTTAGGGGAAGGGAGGAGGTGGCTGCCTTGAGCATTAGTAAGGAGGTGAATGCTGGCAGGGTTGCCGGCCCTTTCCCTGCCCCCCCCATTTCCTAATTTAAAAGTTTCCCCCCTTGGGGCTAGTGCCCAAGAAGTCACCAGGCGAGTTCCGCTTAATACATCACTTGTCCTACCCAGCCGGCCGATCGGTCGGTGATGCTATCCCGGATGACCTTTGTTCGGTCCGGTATACATCTTTTGACCAGGCTCTGCGCATGGTGCGCTCATGTGGCCCGGGTGCACTGTTGGCTAAGTGCAACATCAAGTCGGCCTTCCGTCTTCTGCTGGTGCACCCGGGTGACTTTGAGTTGCTGGGTTTCAAGTTCCGGGGTGAATATTACTTCGATAAGGCCATGCCTTTTGGTTGTTCCATCTCCTGCTCGGCTTTCGAGCGTTTCAGCACCTTCCTGCAGTGGGCCTTCGTCCGCAGGTCAGGATCTCGGTCTGTAGCCCATTACCTGGATGATTTCTTATTCGGGGGTGAACGGGGCTGGGACACGTGTGCGCGTCTCCTCAATACATTTCAGACGCTAATGACGGAACTTGGTGTCCCTTTGGCGCCCGAAAAGACCGAGGGCCCATCTACCGAGCTCACATTCCTGGGGGTGGAGATTGACACGGTAGTGCAGGCATCCAGGTTACCGGCTGATAAGGTGACACGGATCGTTGCACTCATATCCGGCTTGCTGGCTAAATGCAAGGCGTCCCTTCGTGAGCTACAGGTGCTGCATGGTCACCTAAATTTTGCTTGCAGGGTGATTGCACCTGGCAGAGCCTTTGCTCGACACTTGTGCGACGCCATGATAGGCTTAACCAAGCCCCACCACAGGGTGCGTCTTAGCAGGGGCCTTAGGGCGGATATGCTCATCTGGCTCCAGTTCCTGAGGGAGTTCAACGGGGTGTCCTTCTGGAGGGCCGACCTTCTGGCTTCCCCTCGTTTCCAGGTCCAGTCCGATGCATTGGGGTCCCTGGGTTATGGGATGTACTTCAATGGGAAGTGGGCCTACGGCAGATGGCCACCAGCCTGGCCGGGCACTGGTCGCTTGCGCAACCTCACGTATCTGGAATTTTTTCCCATTCTGGGAGCCTTGATGCTATGGGGTGAGGAGTTGGCCAATTCGGTAGTACACTTCTGGTGTGACAATGCGGCAGTTGTCCATATTGTCAACTCACAGACGTCTAAATCTCCCAGGGTCATGGAGTTGGTGCGCCAGTTTGTGTTGCGTAGCCTGCGCCTCAATGTGCTGTTCAGGGCTAGGCATGTGCCTGGTATTAATAATGATATTGCTGACGCTTTGTCCCGCCTGCAGATCTCCCAGTTCCGTGCCTTGGCCCCGGACGCAGAGGAATTTCCCTCGCCGCTCCCGGACGAGATATGGACACTTGGCAAGGAGAGGTGAACCGGGCGATCGGCATGTCGCTGGCGCCCCGCACGCGTAAGGCGTATCACCACGCGTTTTTCACTTTTCAGGCCTTTTGTGCCCAGTTTCGACTACCTGAGGCTTGGCCTATCCCAGTCGCCCACATTCTACAATTCATGGTTTACTTACATGCCCAGGGCCTAGCTCCCCGCACCATAGCATCCAGGCTGTCAGCGTTGGCATTCATGGCCAAAGTAGGGGGTTACGCTGACAGTACCACTGATTTCCGCATACGGCATGTTTTGGAGGGGTGGGTGTGGGAGCGTGGGCGTAGCCCGGATGACCGCCACCCAATTTCCCCAGGGGTTCTTACCCACCTAGCGTGGGGCTGGCATGACCTCTGTTTTGACAGGTATGAGGCCGCCCTGTTTCATGCGGCTACTACGGTGGCCTTTTTTGGAGCGCTCCGCATCAGCGAGCTGGTGATGCTGTCTAAGGCGGATGCTAGTAGTAGGGCACTGGAACTCGACGATGTCTATGTTTGCAAGGATTGGGCTCAGTTGAGGATACGCTCCTCTAAAGTTGATCAGCACGGCGTAGGCAGTCGAGTACGACTGCTACGATGTTCATTGGCAGACATCTGTCTGGTTGGTGCCCTACAGGAGTTTCTTGCACTGCGTGGCACGCACCATGGCCCGTTTTTCTGTCACCAAGATGGGTCTCCCCTTACTAAATTTCAATTTTGGAAGGTGACTGGTAAGGCACTGGCCTGTGTTGGCCTCCCTGGGGCTCGTTACGGCACCCATTCATTTAGGATAGGGGCGGCTTCTACTGCAGCTGCTTTTGGGTACTCCGGGGCGGAAATACGCCGCATGGGAAGGTGGGGGTCACGATGTTTTCAGTTTTATGTTCGCCCTCTTCAACCGTGAGTACCAGTTTGGTCACTGTATTGTTCTCCCCCCTCTTTTTCCTTGACAGACCCTGGGTGTCGTATTACACCGGTGGCAGTATGGCTGGTGGGCCACAGCTACGTGCATAGGGCAGCGTCGTACGCTGCGGCGACAGAGTGGGGACCCCGACTGGGACTGGGTGCATCCGTAAGTCTCAGGCGGTATGGTAAGCGCAGCATGTTATGGCGGGAACTGTTGCCATTCCTTTTATCCAGCAGGAATGCTGACCCGCCAGATATTCTGATCATACACCTTGGGGGCAATGATTTGGGACAGGTCACTGGACTATCGCTGAAGCATGCGATTTGCGGTGACCTGGCTTACTTACATTATGTGTGGCCTGCCACAACCCTCATTTGGTCAGACATGGTACCGCGGCATGCTTACAGGGGAGGGTTCGACCTCCAGGCCCTTGATTGAGCTTGTCGCTCGTTGAACAGGGCTATTGCCCGGTTCCTTCTCGACAAGGGTTGGGGGCGCGTCATTAGGCACCCCGCAATCAGCCTACAAAATTATGAGCTTTATTCAGGGGATGGGGTCCATCTGTCGCAGGGAGGTATGGACCTCCTGTTAGGAGATTGGCGAGCAGGCCTGTTGACCGAGCTGACAGTCTGGGGGGGGGGGGGCGTCGAGCCTTTATTGAGCCTCTCCGTGTGGCGGGTAGCACTGGTAAGGTAAACATTTATGACTCACATGTATCCGGCAGGTTCGCAATTGACTGGACAACACTAGACAGGCACAAGTTGATTAAACCTTGTCCGGTCAACGACGAACCAGGCGATGGGGTGATGGCAAGAGCTATGCAGCATGCATCACCCTGTTATTTTACGGATACGCGTCAGAGGGTGGGGTCAATAGTTAGGTATTGACTACGGTCAACAATTTGTTTGTTGTCAACAAACAAATTGATACAAATGGATACATTGTAACCAATTGCCATTTGCAATTTTGGGTGGTACCTTACCAGTGTTACTTCGACCTGCTTGCCTTAAGAATTATAATTGGTTGAATACCAATAGAAATTTATAATTCGGACTAGGGCATGAATCAATAAATGTGGCCCAATGCCGTTATCCACTTTCATCAGTGTCTGAGTCCTTTATTGGGGGGTGCGCCTGCAATGCAAGCGTGGTGCCAAAATGGCCGCCGCGCTCTTTGCGGGCCCCCCCCACCGGACGAAGAGCATCCGGGTAGTTAGGGGGCGTGGCCAGCACCCTTATAAAAGGGGCGGCCACGAGGCAGCCGAGCTGCCATTTTGCGAAGCGACGGAGCGGAGAAGTTTTTCCCCTCCACCCCCTCCCTAGTTAACAGTGTGATATTTTGGTCGCTTCGGGGCCGGGTGGGAATTTTTGGCTGGGACCTACAATTGGCTCTTGGGTCCTGGCTTTTTTGCCCATCCCACACTGTTGCTATGGTTTGATATAGGGGTTTTTTCTTTCTGCTGCTGTTGACTTTGGTCACATGGGCGGGTAGCACTGGTAAGGTAAACATTTATGACCCACAGGTATCCGGCAGGTTCGCAATTGACTGGACAACACTAGACAGGCACAAGTTGATTAAACGTTGTCCGGTCAATGACGAACCACGCGATGGGGTGATGGCAAGAGCTATGCAGCATGCATCACCCCGTTATTTTACGGATACGCGTCAGAGGGTGGGGTCAATAGTTAGGTATTGACTACGGTCAACAATTTGTTTGTTGTCAACAAACAAATTGATACAAATGGATACATTGTAACCAATTGCCGTTTGCAATTTTGGGTGGTACCTTACCAGTGTTACTTCGGCCTGCTTGCCTTAAGAATTATAATTGGTTGAATACCAATAGAAATTTATAATTCGGACTAGGGCATGAGTCAATAAATGTGGCCCAATGCCGTTATCCACTTTCATCAGTGTCTGAGTCCTTTATTGGGGGGTGCGCCTGCAATGAGTAAACAAGAAAGAAAACAAAACAAAAGTCCCCCAAGAAGATGGGGAAAGGATTCTTTGGCCCACAAAGCTTTGTGCCCATTGGATCTACAATAACATCTAGCCATCTTATTTTTGGCCAGCCCCTTCTTTTGTCCTCCACCTTTCCCAGCATCAAGGCCTTCTAAAGTGAACCCTCTCTTCTCATTTGATGTCCAAAGTAGTTTAGCGTCATTCTTACTATTTGACCATTAATGAGCAGTCATGGTTGATTTCTTCTAGGATTGACCTATTTCTAACACCACATTTCAAAGGCTTCTATTTTTCTGCGTTCAGTTTTCTGAATGGTCCAGCTCTCACACCCATACATTACCACCGGGAATACCATTGCTTTGACTATGCAATTTTTTGTTTGCAAGGTGATGCCTCTACTTTTAACTATGTTCCCCAGGTTTCTCATAGCTTGTTTCCCAAGCATCAATTGCCTTTTTATTTCATGGCTGCAAGCACCATCTGCAGCGACCTTTGATCCTAAGAAAGTAAAATCTGCCAGTCATATCCAACTCTAGGGTGCAGTGCTCATCTCCATTTATAGCCAAAGAGCCAGTGCTGTCTGTGTTTGCAGACATTTTCATGTCCATGTGGCAGGCATGACTAGAGCTCAGCAAGTCACATGGCTATATTTGGCCATGCCCACAGATTTGGCCACACCCACAGAGGGGTGTGGCCAAAGTTTCCCTTATTTTCAAATCCAAAACTTGACAGGTATGTTCAGGCCACATCATAGGAATGCCAAAACAGAATGAGTTTTTCTTACCTTTAAACCACAAATGAAGATCTTCTTCGCAACTTCTACACACCTTATAAGGAGCCCATGCTTTGTCTTGATCCCCAAGTTTAACTTGAAGTAAGCAGAATAAACTTTCTTCACAAAATCACTTATGTTTCTTTGTTGACTTTTAATAGTGTATTCACCACAAATAAAACAACAGTTGTCCAGAGAAATAACACAACCTCTTGGAGCCATAATACAGAACTAAAAACGAGCACAGTCATGTTTGAATGCCGGATGTAAACTGAGTGTGGCTCATCCAGCAACCAAGATCCTGAACTTATTTAGCATGTTGAAACATGATCAAATCTGTCAGTAGGTATATTTATACTAATTTATAATACCCCAGAGAACATGTCAAAACATGCTCAACCCAGCCAGTAAGATTCCTGGATATGTTCACCTTTCGCTACAAACAAAATAAACCTGGTGGGACATGATCATCTAAGCTTCCTCACACCACTAAACCTATGTGGCCGTGGTATGGTGGGTGTGGCCAGGGGGAAAGCCCTGCATTGTACCCAAATTAGGACTACTTTATTTCAAAACTTGGATGGGTGTGGCCAGCCAGAATTTCTGCTACTGGTTCTGGTGAACTAGTGCGAACCTGCTGATGCCCACCACTGATATGCCATTCCTCTTATTTTCTCTTTGCATTATTCTTGATTGTAGCTCTAATAAATATTAAATGAAAGCAAGAAATAATTTTGGGATAGGGTTTTTCAAATCAAGAATAGGATATCAGATTTTGGATTAAAGGCAAACTTCACGCTAAATTAAACTAAAAACACGAGTTTTCCAAGAAAACTTGAAGTGATGGGATTTTTTTAGTATTTTTCTCGGTTTCACTAAGTAAAAATCTATAAGAAACAGTAAAAAAATCCTACACAGTTTTTTTGGTTCCATACTGCTTTTTAGAATCTTGGGAGGGGGGGGCGTGGCTAAGATGGCCGGTGAGTAACACGCAGATTTGTGTGCTTGCGCTTTACAAAGTTGTAATCAATGAGAAACCTGATTTAAACTGAACAAAGTTTAGAAAATTCTTGCTGTGAGAAGATTCTATCTCGTTTGCCTGGAAAAGTTGCCGTAGGGCGGTCAAAGTTCAGGAGGTATTCTCGGCTGGAGAGGCACGCGACGGAAGCTGCGACTTCTCCGGTCGAGGTGCTGAGAACAGGACCAGCGGGACGAGCGGAGGTGAAGTAAAAAAAGTGGGAGAAATCAGCGAGAAAACGAGATAAGTAATTGATGCTGCGGCGGTGGTCGAAGGGGGCAGTTGATTCTTTTGAAAAGACTGGAGATTAAGCAAGAGCAAGTGAAAGAGGAATGGAAGGGTGGCGGACGGGATGATAATGGCGGTGATGGTGGAATTCGAAAGCTGTGTCCACCATCGGATAATGGTGCTTGAGTAACCTCCGGGAGCTTTGAAGTGCTTTTGGGAGCCCTGAATGTAGACATAAGAAGGAAAGAGGTGAATTAAAAAGCATTGTTTGGTTTGTGAGTTGGAGAATCGGAAGGAATCGGAAGGAAAGAAGAGAGCGGTTTAAAAGTTTGTGGTTTGGGGAAGAAGAAGGAGGGGCTCCCCCCTGAAGCTGCGGCAGAGGAAAAATAAGTGAAAGTGTGTGTTTTATAATTGGGAACTCTCATTTATACTCCTTGCTTGGTGGATTATAGCTCTCATCCTTGCTTTTTTTGAAACACTTGGATACTGTGGATTTTCCCTTCCCTCCTCTGTGGCTTTGGATACAATTGGATATATTTGGATATAATTTGGTTTATTGGAAATATAGCTATATGGCTACTCAGTTACACCATTATTGAAGCCTGGATATATTTTTTCTTCTCTTTTATTTTTGGATTTAATCCTCCTCTTCTTTCCTCTTTTGTTATTGGCTGGAGTTTCAAAATACAATTATTGCTCTGGATTTTTTTATGTGCGATTACTGAAAAAGTTCTGAATTTTTTATATATTTTTTCTCTTAAAGGCAATTTTTTAAAAAAAATCTGAGAAATTCCAGGAGCTCTTCCTTATTAGGATCTATTGGCTTTTCCCCCCGATGTTGGTTGCTCATGGATTACATTTTTTTTTGTTCCTGGATTCCTGCTCCCCATGGATTACAACAATAAATCCTCTTTTTTCTTTTTTTCTTCAATCAAATGTCATCATGCGTAAAGGTTTATAATTACTATAGGATGTAATATTGGCAGCAGTGGAACAGGCTCAAGGGGAGGGCTCAATGAGAGTCAAGAGCATTGCTGCATTAAAGCTTTTAGGTGATATAACCATGGATAAGGGCACAAGAGGAAAAGCAAAGGAAGAGGAGCCGGTGGTGAAATCTAAGGGAAAGGAAAAAGCACCAATGGAGGAGGCCCCTCCATCATCATCACCACCACCCAAATCTTATGACCAAACTCAAATTATGGTTGAACTTGACAAACTGTTTCAGAAGATTGAGAAGATGGAAGAGGCAAGAGTGAAAGACAAAAATGAAATGTTGAAAAACAGGACAAGGTGGTTTCTACTGTTGTGGATTTCTCTAAAAAAGTAGAACTAAGTTTGCAAAAAATAGAAGGAAATGTGAAATTGGTTCAAAGTGAGGTGAAGGCTATGAAAGGCAAAATAAAAGGGACACAGGAAGAGGTGAGGGAAAATAAGGTGAAAATTGATGATCATGAAAAAAGGATTGATGCTATGGAAGAAATGATGAGAAAGCAGAATATTGTGATACGTCATGTGATTGAAAGGACGCCAGACCAGCTAAGAGATAGAATTGTCCAGTGGTTAAACAATTTGAAAATGGGAAAGGATTTTACACAGGAAGATATTGTAAGTGTATATAGGGTGGGCCCAAGAAGAGGAAAAGTGGTTGAAAGAAATGTTTTGGTTAAATTTGCAAATTGGGGAGACAAACTTAGAGTAATGGCTTTTTTAAAACAAGCTGGTTCTGGTGCTCTGAAAATCGATGGCTCTGATGTGGAAGTATATAACGATATCTCTATTAAGGAAAGAGCTTGGAGATACAGGATGAAGCCGGTAACTAAAATGTTGATGAAAAAAAGTGTAAGGTACAATTGGAGATTCCCACAGCAGTTAAGATTTTTTTATGAAAAAAAATGCAGGTTATTGATGAAATCCACTGGAGTATTTGAGTTTGCTTGATTTGGTTAAGGCAGGAGTGGGTAACTCTCAGAAAAGATTTGTTGGAATCGGGTGCCATAAGGAGAGATTACGAGGGGACAGATGCAGGTGGTGCCACAGGTGGAGGGCAGCAGGGACGAGAAGAGGAGGAGTTGTCAGTGATCATGGTGGAGGAAGAGCCAAGCAAGGAGTAGTGAGTAATTGATTACTTTGTTAATTTTTTTTATACAATCAGGTTTTTAGAAAGGGGAAGATGCGCAGCGCACCAACTATACACACATCTTACATGTTCCCCCCTCCCCTCTTTGGAGAACGAATGCGGCTTTTTCCCCCGAAGAAAGTGGGGAGGTTGGCATTGTGTGTTTTTTCTATGTTTTTTTGTTTTATTGGTGATGGGTTTGAGACAACATGCCTAATGGAGGGCTTGGAAGTAAGAGAGGGTGAATTTGAAATAAAATATGGGAAATATTAAAGTTTTAACATGGAATGTAAAAGGTACAGGTTCTGTTCTCAAGAGGAGGAGGTTAGAATTGGCTTTGAAGAAGGACAGACCCGATATAGTCTTCTTACAGGAAACTCATCAAAAATCACAAGACACAAACAAAGTTTTCTTAGGTTGGATGCAACACTATGAAATGGCGTTTGGTACTTCAAAAGCAAGAGGAGTTGCAATTATGATCTCTACCAGATTAGGATTTGAGATAATAAAAAGTATCTCGGATACCGAAGGCAGATATTTGATAGTGAAAGGGAAAATAGATGATGAGGAAATAACCCTGGTGAATATTTATGCTCCAAATGAACATCAAGCTGAATTTTTAGAAAAAGTTCGTAAAATTGTGGTAATAGAAAAAGTGGTAAAGATGATAGTGGCTGGCGATTTTAATTTGATAAGATCAAATTTGGATTGCACGAATTTAACAAGGTGTGGAGCAGGTATTAAGGGGAATATTTTGGACAATTGGATGGTTGCACTAGGTTTGAAAGACTCCTGGAGAGAGATTAAGGGATCGGAAAGGGCGTATTCTTATTTTTCACACGTTCACGGATCCTATTCTAGAATAGATTATGTGTTTTTAACGGAAAATATGGTTTAAAATATTGAGGAGATTGAAATTGGAATTTTTAAGGAATCAGACCACGCTAAAGTAATTTTGGAATTGAGGCTACAAAATGATAATAGAAGAGGAAGAAATTGGAGATACGATCCTAATTTATTTAAGGATCAAAAATGTAAAGAACAAATTATAGGAAGTTGGTTGGAAAGTTGGCATTGGAATGATAATGATGAGGTAAATTTTAATGTGGTTTGGGATACCATGAAGTCGGATTTTAGAGGTGAAAGTATAAAGTTGGCAAGTAACAGGTATAAAAGGTATAAGTTAGTACAGGATGAAAAAGAAAAGGAAATAAAACAACTACAGGAAGAACATTCAAAAAAGAAGGATAAATTTTTTCCGCTAAACTACAAAGATTAAAGGCAGAACTGATGGGTAAGGATATAGAAAAGGTAAAAAGAGACTTGATATATTTAAATATAATTCAGCAATAAAAACTTAAAATTATTGGCAAGAGCTGCAAAAGCTAGAAGGGAAAAAAGGGAAATTGGAGTTTTGGTTAATAATCAAGGGGTAAGGTGCAATAAAATTAGTGACAAATGTAAAATTGTGAAGGAATTTTATCAAGCCTTATATGCAAAAAAAGAGATAGATGTGGGGAAGCTTAAAATGATCCTGGAGAGGCAAATAACGAGTGGAATAAAACAGGAACACAGGGATAAAATGGAAGAACAAGTTTTGGAGAAGGAGGTAAAGGAGGTAATTACTGATTTGAAGTTGGGGAAAGCCCTGGGAGAGGATGGATTACTGACTGATTTTTATAAGGAATTTAAAGATGTTGTGGTACCAACATTGGTAAAGTTATATAACTATATATTAGACGGTGGACAAATTCTGACTTCATGGTAGAGGACCACGATCGTTCTGCTGCCAAAATTGGGAAAGAATTTGGAAAAAGTGGAATCTTATAGACCAATTTCTCTTATAAATCAAGATGCTAAGATCTTCACAGCAATATTTGCTAATCAGTTAAATACATTTATGGGTGAATATATAAATGCAGACCAAGTAGGATTTTTAAAAGGGAGACACATGGCTGATTTGACCAGGAGAGTGTTAGATTAAATTGATAATTTAAATCAAACGAATGAAAAGGTGGGCCTAATTTCTTTGGACATTTTTAAGGCATTTGACTCTTTACAATGGTCTTCGATTAAGGAAATAGTTAAAAGCTACGGATTTGGGGATAGATTTAGAAGGGTAATCGATTTGTTATATCAGAAAGGGATTGCAAAGATCAGAGTAAGTGATGAAGTCACAGATGAGGTAAAGCTTGAGGCAGGTACCAGGCAGGGCTGTCCTTTGTCCCCTATTTTGTTTATTATGGCCATGGAAATTTTGGCCAAAAGTATAAGAGAAGATGCAAAAATAGAAGGGATATTGGGTAATAAGATAAGTATGTATGCAGATGATACATTGATAACGGCTAAGCATCCTGAGAGGGCTATGGATAGGATTAAAATGCAACTTGAGGATTCCGAGGATATTACGGGTTTGATGATAAATTGGGATAAATCGGAAATGATGCTGTGTAACATGGGAGAAGGGGAGAAGGAAAAGATTGTGGGATTAACCAATATACAAATCAAAAATAAGTTGAAATATTTGGGGATAATTATATCAAATAGATTGGAAGAATTTAAAAGATTAAATTATGATAGCCTGAAAATGGAATTTAAGGCTAGAATACAAAGTCTTCTAAAGTTGAAGTTGTCATGGTTTGGGAGGATTGCAATTTGCAAAATGATGTTGTTACCGAGAATTAATTTTTTATTTGATGCACTTGCAATTCAAATGAGTGAAAAGGAAATTAATGAGTTTCAAAAGATGTTTAATAATTTTTGTAATGGAGGTAAAAAATCTAGACTACTAAAGAAATTATGGTATCTGCCTCAGAAAGAAGGGGACTTAGGAATGCCAAATTTATTAGCTTATTATCGTGCTTTTCAAATTAAGAATGTTGTGAAGATTTTGGCAAGAGAAAAAGTAATTTAGGAGGAGATCGAGATGAAAGATTATAGGAATATAGGCAAAATGATTTTTTTGGGAGGTAATGTTAAAATGGTGGTTACTAGTAACACAATGATGAAGGGACTCATGAACGTGTGGAAAAGATTAAAGAAGGACCTGGCTCCAGGTGTCTCTCCAATTTTGGAATTAGCAGATATGGCATCTTTTCTGATAAAAATAGATAAAGAAACAAAGGAAATATTGGATAGAAATGAAGTTTCTTTGGTGAAAGATTGGTTGTGGATCTGTAGAGACGAAGATAAGAAGAAAAAGTTGTTCGAACAGTTAAAATTGGATTGGTTTCAGATAATGAAGTTTAATAATTGGAATAACAAATATAGGAGAGAATTAGATATAGATAGAGAAAAGATGGAATTTGAAGAATTGGTTTCAAAGATTTGAAAAGGAGACAGAAGTATTAAGGGTCTAGTAAGCAATCTTTATGTTGTATTAAACAGGGGGGGGGGGCAAACCACAGGAAGTTTTGAAATTGAAGTGGGAACATGAGTTGAATATAAAGATAGGAAAAGATGAATGGAGAAATAAGTGGAAAAAGAGGATAATGAGAACTATGTCAGTAAGAATTAAGGAGCACAATTCTAAAATGCTGTGGCAATGGTACCTGACACCACTGAGGTTACATCAGATTGACAATAAAAAGGATAATTTATGTTGGAGATGTAAAGACACTATTGGAACTTATGAACATATGTGGTGGAGCTGTAAAATGTTAAATGATTTTTGGAGAAGAATAGAAAAAGGGGCTGGGGAAATAATGGGCAAAAAAATTAACCTGGAGTCAAGTACCATTATGTTAACAGATGTGGCTGGTATGAGTTTAAACAAGGAGGAAAAAGAATTATT
Source organism: Bradypodion pumilum (assembly GCA_035047305.1). Lineage (NCBI taxonomy): Eukaryota > Metazoa > Chordata > Lepidosauria > Squamata > Chamaeleonidae > Bradypodion > Bradypodion pumilum. The sequence goes on along the minus strand of JAWDJD010000005.1, from coordinate 124,433,730 downwards.
AGAAATAATGTTAACAACGGGTAGACAATGTATTGCTAGACATTGGAAAAATGATGTAATTATACAGACGAGAGAATGGTATAAAGAAATGTGGAATTTAGCATTGAACCATAAACTGACATGGGAGATAAAAGTAAAAAGGGATAAATTGAAAGAAAATAGATTTTGGAGTATTTGGAAGCCTTTTGTAGATTATTCCCTCACAGGTGCTGAAAGTAATAGACCTGTACCAACTCAAAGTAGTTTCTGGATGTAAATATTGGGACTGAGCTTTCCAGGGCAATGTAAATAAACACTGGGTGGAATTCAAGGGAAAGTTCAATTATTATGTATGAGATTATTTTTTATGAAATATATGTTTTTTCTTCTTTTTTATGTATGTCTGTATATTTTTGAAAAAGTTCATAAAAATTATTTTTAAAAAAAAGAATCTTGGGAAGGAAAATACATCCAAAGCCTTTATGTCTATGTCTCCTGTTTCATAATTTTTTTAATCTCAGTAATATATCACTCAATGATTCTCATATTCATAGAGAAAAATAAATTCATATGCATTTTCCCTTTCCACATGTTCCAGATCTGGCATAAAACAAAACAAAAAAAATGTGCATTGATTATGCAAACTATCTGCAATGGAAAAGGTGTTTACTCGGAAAAATGCACCTAAAATAAATAAACATTTTTGCTGCTGTCCCACGACAAGTGCTGAAGTTAGCTTCAAAATCTGCTTGGCTTTTATACAGAGAAGGGAAGAAGGCACCATCTTGTTTTATGTTTAAAATGTCTTGGATGGGTACTAAATTATTAGCCAAATCAGCTTCTAATAACATATGTCAAGTTTCTTTTGGGTAATACAGTTTTTTCCCAAAAGTCCCTCTAAAAGAAAGTCCCTCTTTCTTTTAGAGATCTGATTTTGCATCCGGAGTGCTTCGTTTCATAACTGAATACTCACAGCATAGAAGACACCATATGAAAACCCTAGAGGTTCATTCTTCACTAATGGCACAAATGTTCCTGAGTATTTTTCATTTGATCTAAGAGGCAGAAACACACTTCTGAGCTTGCATGAGACTGCAGCCGCAAGCTATTTTCAAAGCTTTTTGTACAATTGTTCATTTGAAAGGCAATGAGTCACAAAAACATCTTAATATGTTTTTCTTGACATGGAAAGATGAATGTTTCTATGCACTTTTTTAGTATAAGAAATGATAAGCGTGAAGAAGGTTGCAGTAGGGGTGAGAAACTAGGCTTCCATTTCTATAGAGACAAATGCCTAGATTGTCCTCACAGACACTTTGAATTATTTGAATTATTTGTTTATTTATTTGTGTTTTTATTTTATTTTTTATGGTTGGCCTTATGTTAAACTGTTTTTGTTTTGCTGTGGTTGAGTTTTGTGGGGTGAAGAATGGCCTGTCTGTCTTTTCCTCTTTTCCCCATTGCTGTTTCAAAATTAGGTTTCGATGCAACAATGGGGAAAAGGAAGAGCCGGCAGTCAGCTCACTCTTTGTCTGGTAAGGTTCATTAGGTCGGTCGGAGGAGAAGGAGGCAGAGAAGAGCTATTTGCTTCACAATGGTTCACTGCTCTTGGCCTCCTTTTCCCCTGGCTTACCTAACAGAAGATTGGCAGGCAATGATCCGTAAGGGGTGGTGCTCTTTCCTATGGATTGCTGGCTGCTGCTTTTCTATTACCTCCACCGCTGTTTCATGCTAGTTTTCGAAACAGTGATGTGGGTAGTACAAATGCAGCAACCAGTCATTCGCCAGGGTGTGTGCTTCCCCTGACAGAGTGCTGCCTCCTGCTGGTTTCCCCCCACCTCAACTTACCTTGAGGGCAGCGGTGGTCTCGCCATGTCTTCAGTGGGGTAGCGGGGAGGAGAGGGAGTCCCTCTTCTCCCTGTTGCTCCAGGAAAGAAGGCCGGCGGTTGTCTCGCTGTGGTTTTTGCATGTTTGGATTAGCGAGGCCATGAGGTGCTGCATCCACCTGCAGCGTTCTTGTGCTCCCGTTGCATGAGGCATTATTTTATTTTATTTTTCAAGCGCTGGCTTTTCAACGTTCTATGCACTCGCACCCTTCAGCCTGATTGGCTGAAGTGGTCACAGTGTGGAGGACGCTGGATTTGAAGTTGTCTTTCTTTTGTTCACATTCATGCAGCAGCTTTTTTCTGCGGCTCTTTTTGTATTGGGCACGTTGGCTTTCCCAATGTTCTCCTTGCTCTCGCCTGTCAGCCTGATTGGCTGAGGGGTGGCGCGGTGTGGAGGATGCTGGGACTTGAAGTTGATTTGTTTTGTTTGCATTCGTTGGGCGGTTACCCCACTGGTGACTGCCAGACCCTTGCAGCGATGGTTGGGCGATGCAAAGGCAAGTGCGGGCAGCTCAGTACGGGATAGTATGGATGGGTGCGGGGGTGTTTGCCAGATTCCAATGGTTAACATCCCTCCTTATAGGTAAAGATGACCTGATAGATTTGTAGTTTAATTCTGAATCAACCTACTGTTTAATTAATGTACATAATGTGAGAATAAGAGATGGTGATATCATGACATGGCTTTGAAAACTAGCAAGGAAATAGATCTTCTGCCATATATATCTGTAAGTCTAAGTGTACATTGTGTGCTGATGTGGAACCTAATCTACAGGCCACCAAGAATAAATAAATAAATAAAAGGGAGGTTGGATTTAACCAAGCACAAATTGCACCCATAAAATAAAAACATTTGTCATTTTGTCTGACAGTCCCTGTGCAGCTTTGTGCTTGCAGCTGTGTTATGGAATTTACATTCTTTTCAGAGATAATTCTGCTGGTGCCAGACTACAACTAGTGAGGGACAGATGGGATTAGCAGAGCATATGTGTAAGATTTAAGAGCACCAAGAGAATTTACCATGCATTACGAAATCATAAATGCATTACAGAGCGTACTTCGATTGGATTAGACTAAAGATTTCTATAGCTCGGACACATTATCTGAGAGCTCTTAAAGCTAGCAACATATGCCTCTGGAATTTTGTCTCTGGGATCTCTTTGTTCTTTTGTGTTAAATAATGTAGCAGTTCTTGGTCACTGTACTAATGAACAATTTCATGCTGTTAAGTTGGTCTAGCAAAAGTTGCTAGCTTCTTTTGATTTATTTTGCAGAAATATTTTAGATGGGAGGGGCAACTACATATGTTCACCATCTTTTAAATCAGTGACATATGAGACTCAGGCTAAAATCTGGAGGCAGATGAACATCCCCTACTCTCTCTGATGTTATGAAAAGAGTGTTTTAATTTATTCCATGATTGTCTTGCAAAATGGCTTTTGCAAATCACCCGCCCATTTACAAAATCTGCTTACCCTGGTTGACCAAGGAAGAAAAGGAGGATATATATACTGGAGGATTGAAAACTCCTCAAGAAGTTGGATATCTGGAAGGTGCAATGCTAGTCTTCCTGAGTTTGCTAGACTTACCTTTCTTTGAAGGAAAAAAGGAAAGAAATTTTTAAAAAGATGCATCCTGGGATAGAAGGCATAGGTTGATGCTGTAATTATTACAGAGAATGTGTGTGAGCCTCCAGTTCAGTGGGAGAAATGTGGAATCTCACTGGATCTCATTGGGCTCTCTTACTGGCTTCTTTCTTGCATTGGCTACAAGTGACATTCTGCCATTACCCCATTGCTCCTATGGAAAAATACATTCAGGGAACATAATTTTGCACCAGATTGGATCCAAACACTTTACCTGTCTTGGGAGTGAATTGAAAAATTATACTGCTTGAGACAACAGTGCTTTGCTCTCCTCCATTTAATCAATGCACGGAATGCTTAATCTCCATCCCTATATTAGGCAAATGAACCACAGTATATGCATATGACTACTAGGGTGCCCTCCATTTTCTCAGACATTCTGAGCACCAATGTAATCAGGTGGCTGCAAGTAGAATTCATGCTGAGTTTCAACTAGGTTGGATGAATACATTTACACTTGCAAAAGGGCATGGGAAAATTCAGAATTACTGAGGGGGGAAAACCATAAGGAAAGATTGCCCTCATCCTGAATGTGTTGTATTACTCTCTGTGTTGTCAATATAGCCTCATTGAGGAGTATATTCACTGAATCAGAGTTCTGAGTTATGCCTCCTAGGCATTTATAAAAAGGTATCTATGGAACAATGATGTTTACATATTGCACTGCCATAGGCTTCACTTGAAGAAGTCCTGTCCATCTATTCTTATGAAATATTCCCCCTTTCATTGGACATCAGGAATTAGGAAGCTAGCCTACATTGATGTCATAGGTTCAACTATTGCATTATTGTCACTTTTAACAGACACTCTCCAAACTTTCAGATGGAATTACTTCCAAGCTCTACCCAGAGATCCCAGGTATGTGGAGGTTTCTCCCTGTGCATCCCGGGGGCCCACACCATCGGCTCCCAGGATTCGGTGCAGTGGGAGCCACCGCCGCTGCCTCTGTCCTCTGGGCCTGGCCCGCCTGGAAGGCAGAAAAGAAGCCACTGCCACTGCCCGCCACTGCCTGTCACTGCCCACAGTGCTCCCTGCATGTCCCGGGGGCCCACACCATCAGCTCCTGGGATTTGGTGGAAGTGGGAGCTGCCACCGCTGCCTCCGCCCTCTGAGCCCACCCCACCTGGAGGGCAGAAAAGGAGCTACCACTGCCACCGCCTGCAGCTGCCCGCCGCCATCCGCCACTGCCCGTAGTGCTCCCTGGGCATCCCGGGGGCCCACACCATTGGCTCCTGGGATTCGGCGCAGGTGGGAGCCACTGTCGCTGCCTCCACCCTCCGGGCCCGGCCCGCTCGGAGGGCAGAAAAGGAGCCACCACTACCTGCTGCCGCCCACAGTGCTACCTGTGCATCCCGGGGGCCCACGCCATCGGCTCCCAGGATTTGGCGCAGGTGGGAGCCACCATGAACTTTTCTCGTCAGCTCCCAGGATCCCTCCTCCACCACTGCCACTGCTGGCTAGGACTTTGAGTTCACAGAGGCAGTAGGTTCATTGTCTTATGTCTCTGGGACTTTTTTGGGGGCTGGGGTGAATTGATCTGTATGTTTTTGATGCTGTCGGGTTGTAGTTGTACCCCGATATGCTACTGTATTTTTATTGGAATTGTATTTATTGTATTTGCTGTATTTTTGCCTTGTGTATATTATTATGTATTTACTTATTCTGTATTTTGCAACTTATTGTACTGTTTTTCTTTGTTTACTGTTGGTAGCCGCTTCGAGTCGCCTTCGGGCTAAGGGAAGTGGGATATAAATTAACCATGTTTACGATGATTAAAGTATTAATCAGGTCCAACCCTGGATGGCCCAAAATATCAGATGAAATTGGTATGTATAGGGTAGTATGGTAGTATCCCCCCTGTCCACAACATACCTTGTTCAGTGAGGTTTTCTGTATTTGAAAATTCTTTCCTGGGTGCTGCAGGGGTGGATGTGGGGAGATGAGAAACTGGCAAACAATGGCCACATCAGCAGAATAGATTAGATAGTTCTAATGGTGATGATGGCAGCAGCTATGAGGCAACAGCAGGAGCTAAAGGTTGTCTACTGGCAGAGGAGGCAATGGCTAACTTTATTTAGTACTGTGCAGAAGATGGCAGTGGCGTTGCATTTCAGTATGGGGAGGTTGGGGACAGAGAGGTAGGAAAGTGATAATTTACACTTTCCTTGTTTGTCTTCCTCATTCTACACTCTTCTAGCCATTGTGCTTCTCATTGCATAAGCAAGGGTTCGGATAAGTAACTAAGCTCATGTTTATAATGTATACAGTATGTTGTAATGAAATGATTTATATCCTGTGCTTTTGCCTCATCCAAGATGGAGATTTCAATGTGGGGGAGAAGCTGTAGAAAATACCTTAGTGAGATTGGAATGTAAACATGCTGGCCTCGTGAGTTGGAAGAGATGGAGCAGGGCCGTAGCTAGGGAATCCCCCTTGAGCTAATAGCCTGCCCCCCCCCAACCAAGGTGTTGCGTGCGATCACCCAGCTCTGGCCTCCTTCCATCCGAGGGGGAAAAGACTGCTTCCTTTTCCTCCACCTTTTTCCAATTGCCTGCTGTGGGGAGGAGGAGAGGAGGGTGGTCGGGTGAGTATGAAGCCTCCAGGATGTGGAAGGAGCCGGGGTCAAACCTTTGGCACCAGTGAAGGGAGGGGGATACAGAGGAAGACTGGGGAGGGACTCCGGACAGGGCTTGCCAGTGGTGCTGTGCTGTAAGCTCTGCATCGAGGCGCCAGGCAGGGCGCAAGAGCTCCCGTCATCTGTCCCAGCTCCTGCCAACCTAGCAGTTTGAAAGCAAGAACTTGCAAGTAGATAAATAGGGGTGAGGGAACACTTCGGTGTGTGTGTGTGCGCACGCGCGTGTGTGCATGTGTGCATGTAAGCACACCATTGTTGCCCCTCTTGAAAAAAATAATCCCCCCCCCCATCTAGAATCCCTGAGATGGAGCCTAATGTATGATGGACATGTCATGCTGTAAGATCATTGGCTGGACTCCTTTAGGGTGATGGCAAGAAGGTGGACCCTGAGGGAGGAGATATAACCCAGAGAAGGTAGGACCAAAAGACACTCTCTTGGATCTTAACTGCAATCATGTAGCCTATTTAGAAAGAAGGGAGGCCATGAAGTTTTGCTGGACTTTATTCTGTACCTTACTTTGATTTCAATATCCTTTTGAAATACCTGAAGAGACCTGGAGTGATTACTTGGCTCATGTTACCTTGAATTTTCATTAATTTCATGAGCACCCTTTGTTCACTACCTAGATTTAGGTCAGGGGTGACTGGGCACACTTTTAGGAAAAGCCTGAACTGCTGGGTCCGAGAGGGCCAGGGAAGCAGGACCAGGTGCAATCACATCACCAGGATGCCGGAGTGCTACTTGGGAGTAAGCGGATTGTTACATATGTGAAACCACTTCAGTTGGAAATTATTAATTCTACTCTAAACTCAGTAAGTGAATCTAAGCAAGACATGGACACTGACTGACTGATTCTCAGCCCCAGAATTGAGATACAGAAATAGCCTTCTTGAAGATTGTGGTATTTTTGAACCACAGTAAGGATATACCTTGGTAACAGTAACCTTGTGTTGCTGGTTACTAGTGGATGCAAAGAACTCTAAACATACTAATATTTCTATATGAATGCTGAGTGCTGTTCAAAATATCTCAGTTTTTATAAGACACAGTATGTTATGTATTGAATGATTGTTGCAAGTTTCCCTTTAACAGAATGTAACCAGTCAATGTATCCAATTGTATCTAATCAGAGACACATTGTAGCAAGCTGTATAACGATGCGAGCTAATTGGCCACAGGTGGCAGTAGTGAGCATCTGGCTCACATGGTACAGATTCCCCAAATACCTGAAGAGCGGGAAACCTTCCCGCCACACCACACCTGGAGAAGTTGGGCGTGACAATCTATGACGTCACACGAACAGTAGCCAATGAGCTACCACCCGGGATATTCAAATGTACAATGTACTATAGAGCTGTTTTGTCCGCCATTACCTCATGTTCACCCTGACCATCATGCAATAAAGTTGTGTTTATTGCTGCGGCTCCATCTGTTGTCTTCCTTGCAAGACACCAAACCGTACTAAAAGCATTTTTGAACATCACATTTCTATTTTTGTGGAGCTTTTTAGATTTTCAACAACTTCACAAACTTCCTTTTGCAAATAAAAACCTGCTTGTTGCTTATTAGTGACATTATCTTGCTTTTCATTTATGGGGAAGGTGAACAATGAAACTCTTTGTTTAAATTTGATGCTGTCTGAAATATAAGGCACCCATTGTTTGTAACTCTCCACTGCACATTAGCTATAGTGCAGGGGTGCCCAAACTATGGCCCATTTTAATTCCACTTCCAGGAGCAGCAAGGGTGGTGTGGACTGGATGAATTGGCATCAGGGGCCAGATCTGGCCCATGGGCTGTAGTTTGGGTACCTCTGGTTTAAGCAGAGATAATTGTAGCCTAAAAACCTATCTCATCCTGTTGCAAAACAGATTGCAAGGTGCATTTTACTCCTGTTTCCAGTGGGAGAAACCATGTGACTGGTCTGCTGAACCATGTGACTTGCCCACTGAACCACATGACTGGCCCACAGCCCAAAATTTTTGGGCACCCTTGCTATAGAGATTTCTAATAACTTATGAAATCCTCCTACTAATATAATGCATACGTGCGCTTGCTTAGTCAACATTCCTGGATGAATACATTTGTGCTGGTCCTGAATTTTGAAATCTTAATATGTACTTTATCAAAATGTTAACATTTACATAATCAAATCTTGTTTTATTTGGGTGTTTAGGCAAATGGATTTAAAAGACAAGTCTTTGAATTCTCATAATTCTCTATTATTTCTGGTCAAAATAATAAGTAAGTTTAAAATTAGTTAAATGTGTCAGCAAAATGGATCATAACATTTAGTTCAGGCTTTACTAATGCTATTAAGAGCTGCATCAATTCTGACAAAATAGCCTTAACGAGCCAAAAGCCAGCTGGTACACAGCCTTTAAACTACTATACAAAATTTGACCAAAGTAAGAGCATTTATTTTGGGGGATGACTAAAGGTAAAGGTAAAGGTTTCCCTTGCTCGAAAGCCAGCTGTATCCAACTCTAAGGTTCAGTGCTCATCTCTGTTTCAAAGCCGAAGAGCCATAGAGTGGAAAACAGAGCTGCTGATCATACCTGAGGCAGCGCAACACTGTCCAACAGATCCTTAGCATCAGTAGGATTAAAAGCATTGTTGTTCAGTTGCACAGTCTATTCTGACCCTTTGTGACCCCATCGACCATTGCGCGCCAGGCACCTCTATTCTCCACCATCCCTCTCAACCTGCCCAACTCTGTGCCCATTGCATCAACAATACCATCTAGCCATCTCATTTTCTGCCTCCCCCTTTTTCTTCTGCCCTCCACCTTTCCCAGCATCAAGGCCTTCTCAAGTGAATCCTCTCTTCTCATTTGATGATCAAAGTACTTTAGTTTCATCTTCACTATTTGACCTTCTAAGGAGCAGTCAGGGTTAATTTCTTCTAAGATCAACCTGTTTGTTCTCCTCTTTGTCCAGAGTACCCTCAAAACTCTCCTCCAACACCTCATCTCAAAGGCATCTATTCTTCTGCACTCAGCTTTTCTTATTGGTCCAACTCTCACAGCCATACATTACTACCGGAAATACCATTGCTTTGACTATGCGGACTTTTGTTTGCAAGGTGAGGTGACTTTTAACTATGTTCCTCAGATTTCTCATAGCTTGCCTCCCAAGAATTAGTTGCCTTTTTATTTCATGGCTGCAGTCACCATCTGCAGCGATCCTAAGAATGTAAAGTGTATCATTGCTTCTACTTCTTCCCCATCTATTTTCCAGGGACTGATAGGGCCTGTTGCCATTATCTTAATGTTGAGTCTCAAACCAGCTTTTTACACACTCTTCTTTCAATCTAAGAAGAAGTTTCTTTAGGTCTTCCTCACTTTCTGCCATTAGGATAGTATCATCTGCATATCTCAAATTGTTACTGTTTCTCCCAGCGATTTTAATTCAAACTTTTGATTCATCCAGCCCTGCGTTGTGCATTATGTGCTCTGTGTATAAGTTAAATAAGCAGGGTGACAAAATGCAGCCTTGTCTTACTCCTTTTCCTATTCCAAACCACTCCATCATTCCATATCCAGTCCCAACTGTTGCTTCTTAACTTGTACAGATTTCTCATGAGACCTATAAGGTGTTCTGGTATTTCCATCTCTTTAATTACTTGTCACGTTTTATTGTGGTACACACAGTCAAAGGCCATGGTGTAGTCAATGAAACAGAAGTAGACTTGTTTCTGGGTTTTTTTTTCCTCCATGATCCAACGTATGTTGGCAATTTGGTCTCTAGTTCCCCTGTCTCTTCGGAACCCAGCTTGCACTTCTGGTAATTCTCTCCACATGCTGCTGAAGCGTGTCATGTATTATCTTGAGCATGACCTTGCTAGCATGTGGGATGAGCGAAGTGATAGTCAAATCGTCCCAAGAGTCAGGATTGTCAAAATTCAACACATCTGGGAGCAAAAGTTCTTTTAACTCGAACAGTTCAGAAGAATCAGTCTTTTGGGCAAAGTCACTGTCTTTGTGCGCAACCTGCGCGTGTTGGGAAAACATGGCACTTAACTCTTCCGTGGAGGAATCGCTTCCAGGGGGCCCTTAGGACAAACCCTCCACTGGTAGTAACAATGCTTGGGGATCATCCTCGATACGAAGGACTGGTTCTCCCCTCACAATTGAATTCCTGTAAAGCAAATGCCTAGGGCCCTGAACCACTGGGACCCAAGAATGTTTATCTTACTCACTTTCGCAACAACAGGGGGAGATTCGCATAGATATAGTTATAATGTACTTCAAAGTTCCCTATTCCCCGTACTGGAACGTTGCAACCCTGCAAGTCCACTAACTTGCCCGGTAGGCCCTTGAGCTTGGGCCTGAGGTCAGGCAGAATGTGGCGATACTCATCTTCAGTCACGACAGAGAGAAAGGAACTGGAGCCCACCTCAAGATGGAAAAGTACCCCTTTGATGAGGAGGTCCATGCTGAACCCATTCTTTAGGTCTCGTCTCTCGTCGTCAACCCCATAGCTTGAGAAGAACTTGGCTGAAGAACTGAAGTTTCGATAAGCTTTTGATATGTTGCCTACAGACCTTGGAGATGTGGCCCAATTTTCTGCAATGGTGGCACTGCGCGCTCTTGAAGGGACACTCAGTGCGGAGATGGCGTCTCCCACAACCTTGGCATGGCACAACCAACCTAGGCATTAGCATTGGTGCCCGTGTTCCGAGCAGTGAGCTGTCGAGGCCTTTGTAGTCATGGCTGGAGGCTTCCGGAATTGCGGCTGTGGCAAACCTTTATCTTCGAGGACTGACCTGCGCTGGAAGTGCTTGTGCAGTGTGTGCAGCAATGCTGGCAGAGAAACATGTTGGAGTGTGGGTTGCCCACATAATTGACCAGCATCTTTCCCGAATGGTTCAGCGGGCCATGAACACTGGCTGGAGATCAACCGTGCCAAGCAGGAAATGATCATTGGGTATGGACATATAGTCATAGTAGCAATAGTGACTCCATCTTCCCTGGCTGAGAGCCCAGAGCAGGGTAGGACATATGCCACAATAGAAACCCAAACTGCACATGTTATCTCTCCCTCACGTCCGCAGGATGTGCTGGGCAAGGCAAACAGCCTCTATCCAGCTAGCACAGGAAGTCTCCAAGGTCGTTCAGATTAGGCAAGAACAGTGAGTCACTGTTCTGCTGATTCCTTTCCCTATGGGCAACCTTGGCACGTAGTAGCTTCTTAGACTGGCACATGTAACTAGCCAGTAATATGCTTTGTAGACTGCCTTCTGTGACAGGGGGCGTGCGTAGGTTGTGCGTAGGAGACCCTGGAGTAAAAGGTCAATAAAAGAAGCTTCCCTGATCTGTTCAGGGCTGCTGGCATTCATCACACACCCATCTCGCTTGTCTTCCTTGAATTCAGCACTCTGGACAGAGTAAACCATTACAACATTGGAGCATGTCAGGTGGCAGAAGTTTCGAGATAATGTCGAGAGTCTCTAGCCTGCAGTGGGCCAGGAACATTGTCTTCCACAGCATCGAATCAAGTTTTCTTTGAAGTAGCTCTCCAGCTGACCTTTGTAGTACAGCCACAGGCGGGGCTTGTTGGTGTCGAATGGTCACAACCATAGGGAGATTTGGTCAGCCATCTCATCATTCATCAATCCCATCTTCATCGTCAATGTTATGTCCGGCCCTTATAAGCAATAGTCCAGACAAAAATGAACAAAACAGCAACAAGTCTTTATTCAACAGTCTTTTAGGATATGCTCACAAGGTGCTCCGGACATAGAGATGGAATCAGTCCCTCCGGAATCTGCCGTGTAGGAGGCAAAGGCTAGCTACTGTAGAAGCGGTAGCATAATGGAGGAGACCCCAGCTTAGCATGTTGCTGGCTACCTGTACGGAGTGGGAAGTATATGATCCAGCCCGGCCCCACCCTTGTTTACTCGTGGGGCTTATATAGTGTCTCCCTGGCAGTGGCTCCTTGATACAAAGTAGCGACCCACCGGATAACCTTAACTAACCAATCATAACAGGGTATATATGTAATTAACCAATGAGGAACAGGGTCCAAAACTGTAACCAATCACAAGGCTTGCATTAGCATAATCAATGTACCCTGGAATGGGGGATTTTGCACCACTTTGGCTTCTAATTTGGATGGCGGGAAACAGCCATTTTCTTCCCTGCCCATGCTACTTGCAATTGCACCTTAATACACAACACCCTGGGACCACGCGGCGGCGGCAGCAGCAGCGGCAGGGGAAGTGATGACAGGTGAAGCAACATTAGCGGTTGAGACGTAGGCACAACCGCAACCCACGTCTGATCCTCATGCTGCCAGGCGGGCTGCATCATGGAGGCTGGGGTGGTTGCGCCGGGGTCTCCTGCCTCTGCTGGGAGCGACACTCTGAGAGCAAGGTAGGTCCCTGGGTTTCTTTTATTTTTTATTTTTATTTTTTGGGGGAGGGAGGAATGAGGCCACACCCACAGATTTAGCCATGCCCACAAAGTTAGCCACACCCATAGGGTGGGTAGCAATTTTTTTACATTGCATCACTGGACGTAGGAAAGGTTGAGTTCCTCAGCCATATCATCTTTTAATGTTATTCCTCATCCAGTAAGCTCCTTCCTCCATTTTTAAATTTGATTTTGCTCGTGTACCCTGAAGAATGTTTGTTCTTGTGATAAAGTTCTTCCTGGATCTGAGTTGGCGGACTTGAAGCTCATATCCATTCAGAGGATATTGGCGGTCATTCTCTTGCTTAGTATTTGCAGCTACTAAAACAGCTATTCCATGAACATTTAGTGTAGAATGAAAGACCTGTGTCAATTTTTACACAGCCTTTCTATATCCTGGTACAGTCTTGTTTTTGATTGTCCTCTTACCCAGCTTAGTGTACTAAACTCTATTGCAATATTATTATTCCCTTGCATATCTGGCCAGATATCCCGCTATGGTAATGGAATAGACTGTACAGCCAGCAACTCAACACTGAGTATTGGGTGGTGGTAAATAACCTGACTTCCTAAAGGGGCCAGCACCCCGCAGAGGAGGAAATGCCACTGGAAACCATCATATTGGGCCTAACAGCAAAATGAGTGGAGGAGGAACCACTTCACTATTCTGGTTTCCAATAGTCATGGAGGTGGAAGAGGCCATGTCAGATGGACTGGCTGTGAAGGCGCACCTTGCTAATATCCTCAAGACTGTGGCAGTCCATTGCAGTCCCAGTGTTAAATCCTGCATGTCTCATTTCATACGTGCCACAGGAGATGGCTCCGTGATCATAATGTGTGGGTTGCTTGAAGGCAAGCTCTTGCTCGAAAGCTAGTCGTATCTAACTCTAGGGTTCAGTGCTCATCTCTGTTTCAAAGCTGAAGAGCCAGCATTGTCTGATTCTGCAGACGTTTCCGTGGTCATGTGGTAGGCATGACTGACACCGGAGTGCAGGGAACAATGTTTACTTCCCCCCCGAAGTGGTCCCTATTATCTACTTGCCATTTCTTGCTTTCGAACTGCTAGGTTGGCAGGAGCTGCAACAAAGACGGGAGCTCATTCCATCCTACCTTGGAGCAATACCTAAAGGACTCTCTAGATATCTGAAAATTTTGGACATATCGGACTTGAACATTCTAACTCTCCAAAAAACAGCCCTTCCATCGCTCCCAGGAATGGAGGAAAATACAAAGGACAATTTCCCAGCTGAGGAAGGAAGAGTGCAGGAAAGGGAGGGGGAGGAGGACCCACTCCTCGCCCCACCCCTCCCGACACATTCCTGGCCACCCCTAGGAGTTCCCAGCTTTGTGGCCTTAACCCCTTGGGAACCAGAATGGGCGCTGGTGCACAAGCAGAGGAGAAGCGACCTGGCTGGTGGATCAAGTGGGTCCATGAAATGGCTATGAAGGCAGCGGCAGCAACCACATTTATTATTATTTATTTTATACTGCCATTTGGGTGGTATCCCACTTTGGGTGGTGTAAAATAAAGGTAAAGGTTGCCCTTGCTCGAAAGCCAGCCATTTCCGACTCTAGGGTTCAGTTCTCATCTCTGATTCAAAGCCAAAGGACCTTCTGCAGACGTTTCCGTGGCCATGTGGCAGGCATGACTAAACACCGGAGCGCATGGAATGCTGTTTACCTTCCCCCCCAAAGTGGTCCCTATTCATCTACTTGCCATTTCTTGCTTTAAAACTGCTAGGTTTGCAGGAGCTGGGACAAAGACTGGAGCTCATTCCATCTTGCAGTATTCGTATGATTGCTGCTGCTGTTACAGACATCGCAAGAAAAAGGCGCAATTCCCCCCCCCCTCTTTCTTCATTGGCCACCAAGCTGCTGCTGCTGCCACTTGCTGGTGGTTCAATAGAAGTGCAAGAAAAGTGTGAATTCTGCCCCCCCCCAAAAAAAACAACAGACAGAGGCTGTTGTAAATGGACCCACTTTCATGTTTATGACAGGCATGGGCACATTTATGCATGCGTGGGTGTATTTTAAGGCTGACGTAAACCTGTCCGTGTCCATTTCTGGGTGCCGCAGCACAGGCCACATGAAATGGGAACCCCTGTCCTAGACTAACACTCTGATCCATACTGGCTATTTTAAAAGATAAGAAATCTAATTATAGATTGTTATGTATCAAGAACTCATGTGAAGACTCATAAATTATACTTTGAGATTTTATTGTGTCAACTATTATGCCATTCTTTCCAATACAGGAATCACCAAACTGAATTAAATAAAACCTGTCCAATATACTGTATGTTTTCTAGCTAGTAGCCAAGGCCATACACTTCAAGCAAAAGCACAAAATACAACTGGTGCTTCTTATAGCTGGGGTATAATAATCTGCCCTCTGGGATACTTTTTCGATAGCACCAGAAGTATTTCTCTTTTGCATTTCTCCCTCCCACACCCACTTTTCCTTTCATTTTTTAAAAGAAAATAGTTTACAGTTCAGAATGTTCTTGCTCTGCCTTGCCTTTGGCTGACCTGAAAATAACTTGGATCAACCACTGCCCAAAGGGGTTTATCAGCATAGTTAGAGTATCATCCTATATGTTTGACCATGTAACTCTTAAAAGACTTGATTTGAATTCCTGAGTACTCATCCATGTGAATACTGAACTAGGGTTACTACCACTGTTCCCTCCTGCTGAAAACATCTTTATCTTTGAACAGGAACATGAATGGCAGATAAAGCCTGGCCTTCTCTGCTGTAGGAACAGTAGTATGTGTTAGATTTGTCCAGTTTAGATGGGAAAAGATTTCCACCATGCATACCTGTCAAGTTTTGGATTTGAAAATAAGGGAAATTTTGGGCACACCCCTCTGTGGGTGTGGCCAAATCTGTGGGCATGGCCAAATATAGCCATGTGACTTGCTGGGCTCTAGTCATGCCTGCCACATGGCCATGAAAATGTTTGCAAACACAGACAGCACTGGCTCTTTGGCTATAAATGGAGATGAGCACTGCACCCTAGAGTTGGATAAGACTGGCAGATTTTACTTTCTTAGGATCAAAGATCTCTGCAGATGGTGATTGCAGCCATGAAATAAAAAGGTGACTGATGCTTAGGAGACAAGCTATGAGAAACCTGGGGAACATAGTTAAAAGTAGAGGCATCACCTTGCAAACAAAAAATTGCATAGTCAAAGCAATGGTATTCCCGGTGGTAATGTATGGGTGTGAGAGCTCGACCATTAGGAAAGCTGAGCGCAGAAAAATAGATGCCTTTGAAATGTGGTGTTAGAAATAAGTCGATCCTAGAAGAAATCAACCATGACTGCTCATTAAAGGTCAAATAGTAAAGATGACACTAAAGTACTTTGGACATCAAATGAGAAGAGAGGATTCACTTGAGAAAGCATTGATGCTGGAAAGGTGGAGGACAAAAGAAGGGAGTGGTCAAAAATAAGATGGCTAGATGGTATTGTAGATGCAATGGGCACAAAGCTGTGTGGGCCAAAGAACCCTTTCCCCATCTTCTTGGGGGACTTTTGTTTTGTTTTCTTTCTTGTATACTCAGTGGCTTAAGTGACTAAGATGCTGACTGGGAGGCAGAAGGTCAGCAGTTCGATTCCTGAGTACTGCACGACGGAATGGGCTCTTGTCTTTGTCTCAGCTCCTGCCATCCTAGCAGTTCGAAAGCAAGAAATTGCAAGTAGATAAAAAGGGACCACTTTGGTGGGAAGGTAACAGTGTTCTGTGCACTCTGGTGTCTAGTCATGCCTGCCACATGACCATGGAAATGTCTGTAGACGCAGACAACGCTAGCTCTTCAGCTTTGAAACAGAGATGAGCACTGAACCCTAGAGTCGGATACGATTGGCTTTTGAGCAAGGGCGACCCTTTACCTTTACCTAACTCAGATCCCCTTACACAACCGTGCAAGCACACTGGATCTATGAGCTCTGATAATTCTCCCCGTGTATTTTGGATCTGCTCTCTCGTACAAAAAGCAGCTTCTTGCTCTAAAAATTGGCCGCTGTAGGAATCTATGACTGTGATGGCGAACTATGGCACTCTAGATATGACTGGCTTTCAAGCAAGGGAAACCTTTACCTTTAGCATATAGTGATCAAGCACCACCACCACCCACCCCTCCCAAGTTAACTCTAGGACAGAAATGGATGCCTCCAGCCAGGAGGCAGGGCAGAAACAGCTCAATAAAGCATGAGAGTGAGAGAGAAGTGTTTCACTGATTTGCCCCTGCATATATGAAATATCGCTCACCTCTAGAGTAGACTCCCCATCCCATGGTGGCTCTGAACAGCAGCAGCAGCAAAAACGAAGCCTCCATGATGACCATGTGGCAGGGAAATGAAAGAGAAACTACAGAATGCCCCCACCACCTTCTCTCTCTCCCCTTTCACAAGCAAAAAGCCTGCCACACAGCGACCTCTGGTGGCCAGAAAAACATACTGCAGCTTCGCCTGTGAGGGCTCCGGTCAGGATTTTTTTTAAAAAAATAAGGGATATTATTGCGAAATTAATAAAACGGGAGGGGGCGGGAAGAGGGGTAAAAATAATTGGTTTTCCTGGGGAAAATGGGATACTTGATAGATATGCCGCCATGTTCCTTTTTGAAAGAAATACAAAAGTTCAGGCTGCAATAATTTTTAGATGTGAGGGGCTCATGCATTCCTTCCCCACTTCCCCATATCTTAAATGATCACACTTACATGCACCAATTATGTCTACAATGTTTATTAATGTTGCCCCCTCCCACCATCTAAGTGAAGCAGAAAATAAGTTTCATTCTATATATCTCCTCTGGCCTATTTTAGTTACTTCCAGTTTAGATTTCTGCCTCCCCTAAGACTTTTTGACCAATAAGATGAAGCAGGCTAAAAAGTGTCCTTTTATCCTTTTAAAAGATAAAAACAGTGTATATGCAATGTGTGTGTGGCCACATTGGGAGGGGCTTTAAATGTTTTTTGGATAAATATTACCTATGAGTGACTTTTTAAAAGTTAGTGCTCACTTTTTTGCCTACTGACTGCATAATATGCGGTGAGAAAGAATGAAGAGAGAGCGGCACACAGAGAGATAATACTTCTGGGAGGCACTAGGATTAAAATAAAATTAAAATTGGACCAAAATCTATATCCTCATGAGCTTATATGGGGGAAGTTGTAGGGAGTAAGTCAAACCCCCAAATTTTATTGGGTGTGTGGTTTTGCTTTGTTTCAGGATGGAGTCTACTATCTAATAGTGAGGAGAATAATGCTTTGCTCATCCTGCTGTCAGGTTTACATTTACAGTTATATAAAGGCACAATCTGGAAACTATGCAGCACAATTCTTGGTGTCTTTGCTCAGTAGTCAATCTCTGTGTTTCCCGTGTGGGTCTTCTGCCGGGAAAGTGTGCATTTGTTGCAGACTTATTAATATTTTCTCAGAAGATCCACAGTAGGGATAGGGAATGTCTGGATTTCCACATTCTCTCTCTCTCCACCCAACAATCTGGAGCATTGACTGTTCTGGTCACAGATAATGGGAATTGCAGAATGACAGCATCTGGAGGGCTCCATATGGCCCATCCTGATCTTATGCAAGATCAAAGCTACCTCTCACATTACCATTGAAAGAGAGAGATGTTTAGTCAGAAGGTGTATCACATTAGGACTTGCCACTGTGCATGGAAGATAAGAGAGATGTGGAAATAATTCAAAGTTGTCCTTTTACAGGCACAGCAAAAAGACAAGAGATCAAATTAATTTCATTCTGTCACGCTTAGCAGATTGATCATGCCACTTACCGGCTTCTGGTTTTTGGAAATCGCTGGCCTGAATATGGGAAGTATTTAGCTTGCTTATGTGGTAATCACCACGCTGAACTGTGATTCAGGGTTCCTCATGCTTTGTAAATGAATTACTCCCAGCAATTCATGAGCTGCCACACCTTCTGCCTCCCTCTCAATGCACTACTGTGATTATCTATTAATCTGCTTCAACATCTAGTGCCATTTCTCCTCCATTGTGTCTGTAGCTGCCAGAGATGCAGTCAGGCACGCCTGCTTTTCAGCTTCCCTGCAATAATCCGCCCTTGCTTTCCAACGGATAGGCACAGGGATTAAAAGGGTTCCTCTCCAAAGGTCCTCAAGAGCCATAATGTGATGGACTCTAATATTAACAGAGAATGGATGGCTTGTGAAGATAGTGTTCCGTAGCGCTTGCCATGGAGATGACGGAAATGTGGATGCATGCAGTGAGTGTCATCAGAGCACTGCCCAAGACACTGCAATGTGAGATGCACAACTGTTGCTGCTGTCTGCAGTCGCAGCAGTGGTGGTAGCATTTCTGCAGCTCCTTAATAGTTTCAGGGTTTCACCAAGCAAAAAGCAAAACAAAAATTTATCTGCCCCCAAGGTCCTCACAATATAAACTTTATGCAGTGGAGAAGTGTTGTGTTTGAATACATATATTGCTGTAACATTTTGTAATATTAGTGGGATCAATACGATCCTCCATTTTGTCTTCTTCTTGTTGGTCTTAAAGTATTGCGGGACTTGCGTTCCTGCCCTAACTATGTAGTTGTTGTGTATGGATTGTAATGTGCCTTTAAGTCAATGTAACCACATGAATGAGTGAATGTAACCATCTCTATCATGTATAAGAAACAATGTAACCTTCTGCATGAGGACGCGAGCTAGTGACTACTGGGGCAGTAGTGAGCGTCCAGCTCACATGGTACAAATTCTCCGAATACCTACAGCCACGGGAAAGATTCCAACCACTACCTCACCTGGACAAGAAGGGCATGACTAAAAATGATGTCATGCAGACAATAGCCAATGAGCTATCGAGGAGCCACATTCAAATGTATAGCCACCGTATATAATGAGCTGTTCGTCCACCATTATCACATGTTCCCCCTGACCATCATGCAATAAAGATGTGTTAAGCTATTCTATGGCTGCTTCAGGCGTCTTGATTCCAGAACACTAAATTGGCAACGAGGATGGGATATGGCTTCCCATGGAATCAAGACAACACAGACCGGTTTCGACATCAACAAACTGGAGGAATGGGAGATGTTCAAGATGGACTTCAAAAGCGCACTGATGGAGTCCGACATCTGAGACGAGGGGAAGAAATGAGCCACCCTCATCAGAATGCTTGGGTTCCCGGCCATGAAGATTCTGGTGGACCTGGTGTCTGTGAGAAAGGTAGATGAGGTCCCAGTCAAACAGCTCCTGAAGGCGCTGCGGGACCATTTCCAACCAATGGTCTCAATGTTCTCGGCTCGGGACGAGTTCTGGAAGAGAGTGCAGTCCCCCGGAGAGTCTGTGGTGGCCTTTGCAGTGGCCCTCCATTTGGCGGGCAGCTCTTGCAAGTGGGAAAACTTAGAAATCGCCCTCACGGACTGCATGCTGTGCGGCCTGTGGGATGAGGAGACCCAGCGGAAGCTGATGAACAAGGAGCTGCCCCCAACTTTCCACGAGGTCCTGAAGGAAGCGCAGGCTGCAGAAGCCATGAGGGCCAGGGTTAAGGCGTTCAGAACAAGGCCCCCACAACCCGACAGGGCAGCGGCTCCAGTGCAAGCGGCCAGGTGGGGCCCCACTCCTCTGTGGAGAGCAACGAGGA
Source organism: Bradypodion pumilum (assembly GCA_035047305.1). Classification (NCBI taxonomy): domain Eukaryota; kingdom Metazoa; phylum Chordata; class Lepidosauria; order Squamata; family Chamaeleonidae; genus Bradypodion; species Bradypodion pumilum. The sequence goes on along the minus strand of JAWDJD010000005.1, from coordinate 124,413,540 downwards.
CGTCCAAAAGGTGCGGAAAGACGGCCGATGTTGTGACGGCTGTGGAGAGTCCCACGACCGAAGTAAGTGCCCGTTCCGGAAGGCCGAGTGCCACAACTGCGGACGGCGGGGCCATATCACCAAGGTTTGCAGGCGATGGCACGGAGAGCACAAGGGCTCAGCAGAACGTTCCCCAAGGAAACAGGATGGCAGCCGCCCTCCGAGGAAACAGGATGGCATTGACCGAGTCTCCGATGACAGTGACATAGAGGTGCATGGCGTGTACCGACGGGTCCTCGGTGACGACAGCATGGTGGTCCATAGCGTGTCCTTGGGACACCCATTTTTTGTTGAGGTACTGTTGCAAGGGGTCCCCTTTAAGATGGAGATAGACTTGGGGTCCTCCTACTCCATTATTTCTCAGAGGGAGTTTTTGCGCATTTCCCCCAATGTGCGACCCAAACTCAAAGCACTGAGGTCTAATTTGTGAGACGTGCAGGGGAATAGCATCCCAGTGATGGGGGTGGGGAAATTTAAGGTACAGTACAAGCAACACGCCCAGGAACTCCTCTGGTCGTTCTTAGGGAGGGGGCCTGCTGCCTCCTGGGGACACAATGGTTTAAGCCCCTGGGATTGTTCATAGAGGGTGTGCATACCATCGGAACTGATCCAATGCAGGAAGTGTGTAACGCGCACCCTGAGGTATTCAAGAAGGGACTCGGAAAATTCAAGGGGCTCCCAGTCGCGTTCGACCTGGACCCGGAGATCCGGCCGATATGGCTCAAACCGCAAAGGGTGCCTTTCACACTAAAGGACAAGATAGAGGTGGAACTGGACAAGTTGATGGGCCAGGGAATTTTAGTCCCAGTGGACTCTGCAGAGTGGGAAACCCCTATTGTCACAGCGTTAAAGGCTAATGAGGAGGTTTGAATATGCACTGACTACAAATGCACCATCAATAAGGCAATACACCCTAATGCATACCCGGTGCCGATAGTTAGCCATTTATTAGCCAGGTTACATGGAGGGAAATGTTTTGCGAAGTTGGACCTGGCACAGGCGTACCAGCAGCTAACTGTAACTCCAGCTGCAGCTGCTGCGCAGACGATAGTCACTCACAAAGGGGCATTTAAGGTAACGTGCCTACAGTTCGGCGTGAATTCGGCTCCAGGCATTTTCCAATCGTTAGTGGAATGCCTCTTGAAGGGTTTGGAGGGTGTTTTGCCATATTTTGACGATGTTTTGATAACGGGGGGGAGCGAGTCAGAACTGGCCGAAAGGCTAGACAGAGTACTGACCGTATTCAAGAAAGTGGGTTTGAGGTTGCGGAAAGACAAATGTGTGTTCTTTGCGAAAGAGGTGGAGTTTCTAGAGTTCCGGGTAACCCCAATCGTCATAAAACCCTCTGAATCAAAGGTGTCCGCTGTTCAAAATGCCCCTCGCCCCACCGCAAAACCCGAGTTGCAATGCTTTCTGGGGTTCCTGAACTTTTACCATTCCTTCCTGCCTAGGAAGGCATCAGTGGCAGAGCCGCTTCATAGGTTACTAAAAAAGATTGAGGTTTGGTGATGGGGCGAGAGTCAAGAGACAGCGTTCAATGAGCTCAAACAGCTCTTATCCTCAGAGGCCATTCTGACCCATTTTGATCCTAGGTAACCAGTGGTTCTGGTCTGCGACGCCTCACCGGTGGGGGTGGGGGCAGTCCTGTGCCACGTGTTGGAAAGTGGGCAGGAAGCCCCAGTGGCCTTCTATTTGAGATCCCTGTCAAAGACGGAGCGTAACTATGTGCAGACGGACAGGGAGGCGCTTGTGATAATCGCAGGAACAAAGAAGTTTCACGACTTTCTATATGGTTGCCCGTTCACCATCGTGAACGACCACAAGCCCCTGCTAGGCATTTTCGCCACGGACAAGCCCACGCCACAGATCCTGTCCCCTAGAATGCTTCGATGGGCCATTTTTCTTAACACATATAAGAGCACGCTGGTTTACCGCCCCGGAAAGGACATAAGCCATGCGGACACACTCTCTAGGTCACCCCTGTCCCACGTTGTCAACCCTGAGTGTGAAGTGGAACAGGACCTCCAAGTGCTCCTGATAGAGACTCTGGATTCACCTCCAATAGTACCCACCGACATTGCCAAGGCGACTGGGAGAGATAAGACGTTGGCCATAGTGAGCTCGTGGGTGCAAAAAGGGTGGCCAACAACTTCCCCAGCAGAAGAATTTGCACCATTTTTTAGGAAGAGAATCGAACTGTCCACGGAGAGGGGTTGCCTCCTTTGGGGTCAGCGGGTGGTCATTCCTGAGTTTTTGAGAGCAAGGTTGCTCAAGTTACTGCACGTCAGCCACCTGGGGATTGTCTGCTCCAAGGCCCTGGCCAGGAGCTATTTCTGGTGGCCCAATTAGATGCTAACATAGAACACATGGTGAACACATGCGAGAGTTGCCAAAGCTCTCGACCCGAAGAGTCCCGACTTCCACACAGAGAATGGGATGCAGCCAAGGGGTCGTGGTCCCGCCTGCACATAGATTTCGCAGGTCCTTTCAGAGGTTCCTTTTTCTTCCTCATAGTGGATGCTTATTCCAAGTGGCTAGAAGTTATTCCAATGGCTAACACCTCATCAGCCACAACCGTTAAGCAATTGTGCAGGGTGTTCAGCTCTTTCGGAATACCCGATGTGCTTGTGAGTGATAACGCTAGTAGTTTCACGTCTGCCGAATTCCAGGCATTCATTGAAATAAATGCCATTCGGCACATCACCTCTGTCCCTTTTCACCCAGCGACCAATGGACAGGTAGAACGCCTCATGCGTACAACAAAGGAAGCGCTGAGGCGCATGGGCCCCGGGGATCTGAATTTACAGCTATGCCAATTTCTGTTGGGTTATAGAGTGACACTGCTGGCGTCAGGTTACTCGCCCGCGGAACTCCTCATGCGCAGGAAACTGACCACAATGCTAACTAGGTTGGACCCCACCAGGGTGGAGGATACTGGGAGGAACATAGGGATAGGGGGCACTAAGAGTTTTGAAATAGGCACCCCGGTCCATTGCAGGAATTACGCAGCTGCAGGGCTAGCCTGGGTCCCGGGGGTAGTCATTGGCCAAACAGGGCCTGTCTTGTACTGCGTTGAGACCAGCACAGGTCTACTCTGGAGGCGGCATGCAGACCAACTCCAGCGACGGGTTCCCGGTATTCAGAGCACAGAAACCGCACAACAAAACTCAGCGATAGGGTCCTCCCCCACCCATTTAGCCCAAGGGGGAAAAGAGGGGGACCGGCGATCCCCTCCAAGGGGGGAAGGGGCAATTACAAATCCGGATCCTTTGGGTAACACCAGCAGGAGCGAGGGGTGAAATGAGTTTGTCCCCGTAGATTCCCCAGAAGTTGAGAGGAATGAGTTTGTCCCCACAGATATCCCAGAGGATGAATTTGATTTTGAGTTACAAAACCAGGAGGGGGGGGTTGGAGTGGTCCCCCACCCGTCCAAGCGAGAAGAGGGGTTTTTTGTTCACCCCCAATGCCCCCGGTTTTTCCACATTGGAGTTTACCCCTACCCCAGAAGCTGCAGAACCACAGCAAGTTGCTAACGAGTCTCCCTCTCCTGTTGCAGGACAAGAGCTCAGGGAACAGAGAAGCGCTAGCTCCCCCAGGACAAGCCAGTCAGCCGCACACCCAAAATGCTCATGTGAAAAACCACATTGGATGAGAGACTTTGTCTCATCCTAGGGGGGAGGGTTATTGTATATGGATTGTAATGTGCCTTTAAGTCAATGTAACCACACGAATGAGTGAATGTAACAATCTCTATCATGTATAAGAAACAATGTAACCTTCTGCATGAAGACGCGAGCTAGTGACCACTGGGGGCAGTAGCGAGCAACCAGCTCACATGGCACAAATTCTCCAAATACCTACAGCCGCGAGAAAGATTCCCGCCACTACCTCACCTGGACAAGAATGGCGTGACTAAAGGTGACGTTACGCAGACAGTAGCCAATGAGCTATCGAGGAGCCACATTTAAATGTATAGCCACCATATATAATGAGCTGTTCGTCCACCATTACATGTTCCCCCTGACCATCATGCAATAAAGATGTGTTAAGTTATTCTACGGCTGCTTCAGGCGGCTTGATTCCAGAACACTAAAGTAGTCATGTAAAGTCTTCCCTCTAGTCCGTTGACCTTCCAGTCACCCCACTCCTCTCCTGTCCAATCCTGTTGTTTCCCACCCAAATGTATCCATTCCTAATTGTATATATTTATCAGTGCTGTGCCATTGCTCCCCATGTTCTGACTGCCTAATAAAGTTGTTTGGCCCTGTTATGCGGGCTGCTTCGCATTTCTACCAGAACATCAAAGGAAGACAACAGAGCGACGTTCAGAAGTTAATTTGGAATAGCAACACAGGAAGCTGCCTTGTACTGATCATTGGTCTACCTTAAATGAACTATTGTCAGCATTGGCTGGAATCCTATTGTGATTTATGCATGCATAAGTGAAATAAGGGGGTGAAATGGCCACTAATTAACAAAGTGCTGGTCATGTTCCTTGTTAACCATTTGGCAGGGTCACTCAAGGACCAGGGCAGGGGCATTTCACCCCCAAATTTTAGAGAAAGCCCCTTGCTCTGGTCACTAGCCATCTATAGAGCCTGGCTACAAAAAGGCATACAATCAGGTATGTGGCTGGCACATAATTAATTACTGGAAACTTGCCTACAAGATTAATATGATGACTGTTTGCATTGCATAAATAGCCTATAGGATTCTTGTCCTTGAGTGGCAGCAATGGCTTTCGATGGTTTCAGACAGCATTTTTTCCTAATCTGGCATGGAGATGCCTGATATTCTCTGGTGGTCTCCCTTCTGAGTACTAACCAGGCCAGATCCTACTTAGCAGCTGAAATAATATGAAACTGATGTTTTTAGAGTGCTATATCAATACTATGACTTAAAACAATGGCAATACATTTCCCTTGACAAGTCAAATGGTATCCCAAATAGAAATGCATCCCATGCTGAATTTCATTACACTAAAATTTAATGTAAACATTTCATTTGCATGTATCCGTTTATTGATTAATCTTAGTTTGTGAAAATCAAGCTACTGTACCATCATTTGATGGTGAGATAAGAAAGAAGGTATATAAAATAATAATTAAAAGGCATGAAAGAAAGAAAGTTGGAGAGGAAAAGGTAGAAGAAAGATTGATAATTTTTACATCTCAAAAATTATAGAGACTGGAGATTATGGGACAAAAGTTAAAGACTCCTAAACTTGAGAACTGCTTCCATTTACAGTATAATATATTGTTATTTTTTTAAAAAAGAAAAGCTAATGCAAAAATATCAATGATTACACATAACAATAAACCAATAAACAACAAAATAAGCCATAAAACCAATAAAGCAAAAAAATTCAAACAAACACTATTGCAATAAGAACATAAGAACAGCCTTGCTGGAACAGGCCACAGCCCATCCAGTCCAGCATTCTGTCTCACACAGTGGCTCACCATTTCCTTCAGGATATTCCCAAGGAGATGCCTTCACCTGCTTAGGATTCCCTGGAAATGGCATTGAGAGATATCCTGCCTATCTCTCCAACCCGGAGGTTGTCCTTAAGTATCCATAATTATAGCCATTAATACCCTTGTCCTCCATGAACTTGTCTAATCCTTTCTTAAAGCTGTCAAGACTGACAGCTGTCACCACTTCTTCTGGCAGGGAGTTCCATAGACCAGTGATCCTCTGGGAGAAGAAGTACTTTCTCTTATTTGTTTGAGAACTAGTTCCCAAAAGTTTCATGGCGTGTCCCCTAGTTCTAGTGTTGTGCGATAGGGAAAACAGTTTTTCCTTATCTACTTTGTCCACACTGTGCATGATTTTATAAACTTCAATCAGGTCACCTCTTAGACGCCGTCGTTCAAGAGTGAAAAGGCCCAACCGTTGCAGCCTCAGATGGTAAGGAAGGTGTTCCAGTCCCCTAATCATTCTGGTTGCCGTCCTCTGTACTTTCTCCAACTCCATAATATCCTTCTGGAGGTATGGCGACCAGAACTGTACACAGTATTCCAGATGGGGCCTCACCATAGATTTATAAAGAGGCAAAATGACACTTGCTGACTTATTTTCTATACCCTTCCTAATGATCCCTATCATTGAGTTTGCTTTTTTCACTGCTGAGGCACGCTGGGTTGACATCTTCATTGAGCTGTCCACCAGGACACCAAGGTCCCTTTCCTGGTTTGTCGCAGAGAGTTCAGACCCCATACAATGTGTTCCCTTTGTCCAGAATGACATTTGTTTTTGGCCTTTCCCCCCCTTTCCCTTTTATCAGTGCTTAGTCCAGAAACTCTCCCCATATTTCCTTAAAATTTTATTTCTTTAAAATTTCTTTTTTGACTTTTAATTCTACTGTTAATTTATCATTTATTGCCATATTCCACCTTTGTCTGTACCATTCTTCTAATTCTATTTTGCTCTCAGTTCAAATCCATTTGCTATCAGTTCAAATCCATTTCTTAGCTACGACTAATCTAATCATGGTTACAATGATACAGATCATGTCTTACTTTTCTCTCTATTTTCTTTTACTTCTGAAATCCATCAATAGGGCTACCCTAGGACTGTGATGGCAAACCTAGACACTCCAGGTGTTCTTAGACTTCAATTACCAGGAGCCCAAGTCAGCACTACTGCTGATCAGGGCTTCTTGGAATTGAAGTTCAAGTACACCTGGAATGTCATCACTGCCCTAGGACAGTGGTGGTGAACCTTTCTTGGTCCAAGTGCCCAAAAAGAGGTGGGAGTATGGGGGCAGCCATCACACGTGTCACACACATGATGTCACTACACACACGTGCACCACCAATTTACATCAACCCCCCCCCCCACGTGGTATGCAAGATACACCCCCTCTTCTCCCCGGCATGCTTCTCTGAGGTTGGCATGGGGAGATCTTGCCTGGTCCATTGGCGGCGATTCCTCTGAAACAACTGCTAATGCGCCGGACAAGATTCCCCCGTCATCAACTCGGTCTTCTCCCCAGCACTGGGATAGCTGAGATCACTCTATTCCTTTTCTCCCCCCTTCCGTTCATGCCACTTTGCTTTGTGGAGGGCAAAAGGGGAAGAGAGCACTTTTGGCTTTCCCAGAGCCCAGCGAGGTGGTCTGCAGCAGGCAGGCAACAGGGTCTGGCAAGGCGGGGAGAATGCAACGTGAGACAGTGATGGGACCAACAGAGGCACACACAGGGTGAGCAAGCGAGAGCACGAGGCCCGGGGAACTCCTCTTTTCCTGTTGTTGCTGCTGCCTCCTCTCCCCGCAGCTGCCTGATTTCTTGCTTTAGAACTGCTAAATTGGCAGGAGGTGCGTCAGAGACGGACGCTCATTCCGTCATGCAAGAAATTGCAAGTCGATAAATAGGGACCACTTCAGAGGGGAAAGATCTTAGGGACAAGAAAGGAGCCTCATTCAGGAGTCCCCTCAGTGGAGTTCTTCCAGCAACAATTGTTTCAAAACAGAAAGCACCTTTGCGTGCTTCCAGCACAAGAAAAATAATAAAAAAACAGGTCCTTTGCAGCCTGATGGTTAAAGATCAACAGCTTTATTTTAATGTAAGCTTTTGTGGATCAAGTCAACGGGCTGTGGAGTGAGGCCCGCTTTTTAAATTATTATGTCAGAAGTAAACAAGGGTGCTTTCTGAGTAGAAAGGATAATTGCTGAAAGAACTCCACTCAGGGGATACCCGAATGGGGCTACTTTCTTGTCCCCAAGATCTCTTCTTGCATGACGGAATGAGTACCCATCTCTGTCACAACTCCTGCCAACCTAGCAGTTCGAAATCAAGAAATTGCATGAGTAATAATCCACTCTTATGTTCCTTTAGATGGGGAGGAGGGAAGACTAATATCTAAAGGGGAAGGGGAGATAAGGAGATCACAGTCACACCCCTCAGTTATTTTTAAATGGGGATTCCAAAGGACAAAAAAGATGACAGAGACAACTGCAAAGCCATCAAAACCCAGAGACTGAGTGAGATCTCACCTTTAGATGAGGAGGGGGAGAAGACTACTATACAAAGGTGAAGGGGAGTTTCGTGTTCAGGGAATGAAGAAACAGACGAGTGAAGTAGTGAGATTCAGCTCTTTATTAGTGGGGTTTGAACACACTTCAGATGAGGCAAAACACTATAAACAGTAACAATAATACAACAAGCCAATTGGCTAACAGAGTGTGCACATTTTCAATCCACTTATTTGCATAAGAATAGATACATGAGAAAAGATACATTCTACTCCAGTCAGAAAACACAGTTAACATTCATAACATTCTTCCACCCTAGGTAAAAACCAAATCCTTTAACCAGGATGGCAGTCTAGATTCCCTTCCGTGTCGGATGCTTGGCTGAGCCGGCTAAGTGACTCGTAGGATGGGCGACCCGACTGGAGTAAGGGATTGACTAGAGGGGGAGGATTGTAAACCCAAATTTAAGCCCCGTTTGTCAGATGGAGGAGCAGGTGATTGCTGAAAACCAAAATCTAATTCTGTGGATGAATAAGAAAACTCAGGGTCCCTCCTGTGTGTACTAAGAGTGGAGAGCGACTCCAAGCAAAATTGGTCATCATCAATAAAGGAATCCAGAGTGCTAGGCTGGGACAGTATATGAGTACACCAGGCTGGAATAGGGGAGCATTCCACAAATTCCCCTTGAAATCAGTTCCTAGAAGACACTTCTTGGTCAATGTTGGCTGGCTGCTGACTATTACCTCTGCCCCCTGGGTTTAAATGGGTGGGGGCCAACCCTAGCATTGAGTGTATTCGTCTTGTGGGTCCAGTATTCTGGGTCTCAATTGATCCGCATGCCTCCTCCAGATCAGACTAGTGCCTGTTTTGATTCTGTAAGAAACAGGACAAGTCTGATCGATCACAAACCCAGGCACCCATGTAGGGCCACCAGCTGCATAATTGCAGCAATGTACAGGGTCTCTGGATGAGAAAACCTTCTGGTGTTGGATCGCTATATTTGTGCCTTTGTTCTCCACCCTAGAGGGATCCAATCTGTCCAGCAAGGATGACAGTTTCCTTCACTGAAGCAATTCAGCAGGGGACAGCCCTGAGGCAAGGGGGGTGAGCCAATATGTGAAAAGAAACTGGCATAGCTGGAGCTCCAAATCCCCTTCACCCATATGCCGAAGCGCGTCTTTAGTTGTGCGCACCTGCCGCTCCACCTCGCCATTGGTGACTGGGTGGAATGGGGCGGCAGTGATGTGCCTAATTGCATTCCTTTCCATGAAGGATTGGAATTCTGCAGATGTGAACGTGGATGCATTGTCGGACACCAGCACATCTGGAAGTCCAATTGCTGCAAACAGCCTTCTTAGGTGCATTATCATGGTGGCCAAAGGGGTATTAGGCACTCTAATCTCTTCCAGCCACTTAGAGATTGAATCCACAACCAACAAAAATAGGGCACCCATAAATGGGCCTGCAAAATCTATGTGCAACCTGGACCACAGGCCCTGAGCAGAATCCCATTCCTGAGAGAGAAGGTGGGATTGTTCTGGGTGAGAGGATTGACAACTGGCACAAGTGCCGACCATTTGTTCTATGTCTTGGTCCAGTTGAGGCCACCAAAAGTAGCAACGGGCAAGGGCTTTGGAACGGACAATTCCCGGGTGACTTGTGTGAAGTAGATGTAAAACCTTTTTCCTGAGAGGGGCTGGCCCCATAGAAGGCAACCTCATTCCACTGACAGTTCCAAACGCTTGCGGTGGAATGTTCTGAATTCCTCAGCTAGAGGAGAGACAGGCCAGCCTTTTTGTACCCAAGACATTACTTTAGTCAATGTGACATCCTTGGCCGTAGCCTTGGCTATATCTGAGGGGATGACTAGGGGTGAGTCAAAAGCCTCAATTATAAGGACCTGGTTGTCGCTTTCGATCTCGCAATCAGCTTCCCTGACCCCTGGCAGTGGAGAACATGACAGGGCATGAGAATGGCTGATGTTCTTGCCGGGCCTGTGCACCAAAGTAAAATCATATGCATTTAGGAAAATTGCCCAACCAAACATCCTTGGGGACATAATTTAAGGTGTGGGCTTCCCGTTCACAAAGATTCCAAGGAGGGGCTTGTGGTCAGTTACGATGGTAAAATGTCTTCCGTAAAGGTAATAATGGAATTTCTTAGTGCCAGCCACGATTGCCAATGCCTCCCTGTCTGTCTGAGTGTAATTTTTCTCAGGCTTTGACAGTGAACGGGAATAGAATGATATGGGGGCTTCCCTCCCATCATTTAATACATGGCATAACACAGCTCCCACACCCACAGGGGTTGCATCACACACAAGTACAACTTCCTTGTTAGGATCAAAATGAGTTAATACAGCATCCGAAGACAGCAGCCTTTTAAGTTCTAGGAACGCTTTCTCCTGGCAATGGCCCCAGTGCCAAACAGTATCTTTCTTAAGAAGCCGAGCAACTGAGGCTTTGCGATGGAGAAAAGCATGATAGAAGTTTAACAATCCTAGAAATGATTGCAATTCGGCTTTACATTTTGGCCTGGGTGCATTTCGCATGGCTACCACCTTGGAGTCAGAGGGCATGATACCTTGGGGTGTTATTCGATACCCCAGGAACTCCACTTCCTGTCCCAAAAACAAAGTATCTTCTGAGACGTAGACCAGCCCTTTCGAAACGTGAGAGGACTTGATCGAGCCTGGCCGCTAGTTCAATGGTGTCCTTAGCGGTGATCAGAACATCGTCAAAATATGGCAGGACACAGGGCAAACTTTGTAAAATACATTCTGCAAGAGATTGAAATATTCCAGGGGCCGCATTCACCCCGAATTGTAGTCTAGTTACTTTAAATGCCTCCCTATGCTTTACTATGGTCTGGGCTATGGCAGCAGCAGGAGACACAGTCAATTGTTGGTAAGCCTGGACAAAGTCAAGTTTTGCGAAGCAATTTCCTCCATGCAAAGGAGGTAAGAAGGTGGCCTACCACGGGCACAGGATATGTGTTCGGGCGGATAGCTTTATTGATGGTACACTTGTAGTCAGTGCATATCCTGACCTCCCCGTTACTTTTCAAAGCAGTCACTATTGGTGTCTCCCACTCTGCAGAGTCCACTGGCACTAGGATGCCCTGCCCCACCAGTTTGTCCAGCTCGGCTTCTATCTTCTCCTTTAAAGCAAAGGGTACCTGGTATGGCTTCATCTGGATGGGCCGGATGGTTGGGTCAAGCTCAAAGTCCAAATGGGGTCCTTTGTATAACCCTAAACCCTTTTTGAACACCTCAGGATGTGCATCACAAACTTCCCGGATTGGGTCAGCGTCTATTGCATGAATGCCAGAAAGCCGGATTCCCAGGGGCCTAAACCATTGGGTCCCAATAAGACAGTTAGTGCCCTGCTTAACTACAACCAATGGCAAGGAGGTGTGAATGTTTTTGAATTTGACCAAGAAATTTCCCACCCCTAGGACCGGAATCTGGCAACCTTGCACATCCTGGAGGGAAGTTTTAAAAGATTTGAGCATGGGCCGAGAGGCAGGCGGAATTCTCAAAAACTCCCGCTATGGGATTATGGAAAAGGTAGTACCTGAATCCACCTCCACCTTGAAGGGGACATCCTGCAGGCTCAGGTCTGCGAAGAAATGCTCGCTGACGATGCCCACTTGGCACGGCTCAGGCTTTGGTGACACATTTGTGGTGATGACTCTTCTTGGACTCAGGTGCTGGAGTTCTTTGCTTTTGCTGTCGGCATACTTTAGCAATGTGCCCTCGTCGCCCACAGTTGTGGCGTTCTGTGGTGTGGAAGGGGCACTTCTTGCGGTCATGCCGGGCACTGCAGCCATCACACTTGCAAAGGAATTTCTTCTCCCGATCATCACGGTGCTCTCGGTGCTTTTGTTGGACCACTCGGACTTCTCCCTCTGCGTCGCTGGACTCCGATGAAGAGGTGGAACCAGGCAATGCTGAGGAGGATGAAGATGAATTTTGCTGGGCTTGCACAGCTGAGTCGATGGCACTGGTGGTGGAGTGGCGATGCCGGAAAAGCTTGATGCCGGACCATGCGGCCTCAGACACTACTGCCTCTTCTAGGACAGCCTTGGAAGTTAGCATCTTCCTGATCATGAGGCTACATTGAGCATCTTCGTCCCTCATCCCGGCCTGCAGACGGTCCCAGAGTGCTTCTTCGATGTTGTCCCACTTGCACGGGGCAGTAGCAATGCGAAGAGTGGCGTCATAGTCTGCAATGGACTCCCCAGGTCGCTGCTCCCTTCTGTGGAAGGCCACCCTGGCCGGGAAGATCGAGTCCTCTGGCTGCAGGTGCCTCCTCAGTGTGGACATGATTTCTGCGATCGGCACCACATCCATGTACCTTGGGAGAACGAGGTGGGTTGCCAGCTCAAGCGTCTCAGAACCGCACTGAGCAAGGGAACAGGAGCGCTTCTGGTCTTCGTCGGTGATCTTCTGTGAGGCCATTGCGTGACGGAATCGGCATTCGTATGTTGTCCATTTCTCTGGATGCTCCTTGTCAAATGGGCCGATGTTGCTGCTGTGTGGGGATGTCATCCCATCATCATCGCCAGTTTTGTGTTCAGGGAATGAAGAAGCAGACGAGTGAAGTAGTAAAATTCAGCTCTTTATTAGTGGGGTTTGAACACACTTTGGATGGGGCAAAACTCGAACTTATATACACTATAAACAGTAATAATAATACAACAAGCCCATTGGGTAACAGAGTGTGCACATTTTCGATCCACTTATTTGCATAAGAATAGATACATGAGAGAAGATACATTCTGCTCCTTTCAGAAAACACAGTCAGAGCTTTTTCTGACCCCTCAAACAGCTGCAGTGGGACTCCCTCCTAACCCCCACCCCTTTCCCCCCAATGTGGTCTTTGGCGAAGGGGACACTCCACCACTGCCTCTTCCGCCACCACTGCCTCTTCTGCCAGCTTTGGCTTGTGTCAGGAACTGGAGAGTGAGGGGAGATAAGAGAAAGGGGGCGGGAAAGGGGAAGAGATGAGGGATTTGTAAACTTTCAGGCACCCTTGCCAAGTTACACAAGCCCATTATTTATTTATTTATTTATTTATTTTTCCTGGCAGGCAGGTCTGGTGCTGTCCAGTGGTGGGCATCAGCAGGTTCGCACCAGTTCGCCAGGACCGGTAGCAGAAATTCTGGCTGGCCCTGCCCATCCAAATTTTGAAATATAGTAGTCCTAATTAAGGTGCAACACAGGGCTTTCCCCCTGGCCACACCCACCATACCACGCCCACAGTGTGGTAGCAAAATTTTTTTTTAGCCCACTACTGGGGCTATCTATTCATGTCCTGCAAAGATGCGCCTTCTTGCTCCTGCCTTTTCCTCTTCCGCCTTGCTTGCCAAGTCCTGAACTCCCTGAGGAAACAACAGGAAAACCCAGCTCTGCAGAGGAGGAGGTCCTCTTCCTCTCCCGGGAAATATTTTCACCCCAAACTTCCAACAATGACCTGCTGCCACACACACACCAAAGCCCAGCACAGCCTTGTAGGAAGCTCTGGGTGGGTGAAGGTGCCGCAGCCACCCTGGGTTTCTGACAAGGCCCTGCCGCCACGGTGCCCACAGCCCGGCCACTCACCTCTGCCCCACCACTGAGGATGTTGAAATCCCTACCTGGAGGCAAAGTGAGGCAATGAGACACCCCTCCAAGGGAGAGGAGCAGCACGCTGTCTCGCCGTCTCCTAGGTAGGAGGGAGATATCTGGCCATGCCTCCTGGGTGGGATTTCAGCCTTTTCTATCACCTGGGAGCTGGGTGGTAGAAGAGGCTGTATTGAGAGGATTTGTTCAATTTCTGTGCATACTTTCCCCCCAAATTTCTTTTATAAAAGTACAATACCACCATAGGTGTAGGTATGTTCCCAATTCCTTTTTGCACCTCCAACATTTCATGTCATATTTAGGATTATAATGCCTTAATTTTATTGGAGTCAAATACCACCTCCAAATTGTTTTGTAGGAATTCTCTTTATTGACATATTTTTCATTATTTTTTATTTCCAGATTCCATTCCTCTTCTTTAATTTTTATCTTTAATTCCTCTTCCCACATTGATCTTAAGTTGCTTCATGTTTGGTGGGTTTGTAGTATATTGTAAATCTTGCTAACTAACCCTTTTGATGTAATTTTTCTTCTTCTCCAATTCCTATAACTAATTCTTCAAACTCTGTTAATTTCCATGTTGTTTTGCCCAATGTTTTGTCAATTTTTCTAATTGTAATGTTTTATAAGGTAGCTTTTTTTCTTATAGCATTCTTTCCCTTTCTTCCTTTTTAGAGCACTTTCACATCCATTCTGTTAATACTTCCTTTCCATCTAAGTCCTTGTGCAACCTTTTTCTTAAGTTCTCTGGGAATTGTTCTAAATTTGTTATATATGTTAATGGGGACATTTCTGGACTAAGAATCTTTTTTATTTTTATACCAGATTTCTAATGTGGTTCTACAAAAGGGATTTCGAACCTCTTTTAATACTTTACATCCTTGAGTTTTAAAAATCCATTCTTCATAATTTCCCCCCTATATCCTGGACCTCTATTTTCCCCAAATCAATTCTTTTTCTGTAAGTATATTAAGAATTATTTTAATTTGGTTTGCCATGTAGTAATTTCTTAAATTAGAAATCCCTAAGCCTCCTTGTTTTTGAGTAAGATACCATAGTCTTTTGTTGATTCTTGTTTTTTGTCCCTGTTACAAAATTATTGATCATGTTTTCCCATTTCTTTAATTCTAATTCTGTTATTGTTACTGGTAACATTCCATATAAAATTTTTATTTTAGGTCACATTTTTATTTTACAAAGAAATATCCTTCCAAACTAGGATAGTCTTAATTTCCTATAGTTTTTTTATATTTCTCTTTATTTCTCTGATTGATTTAACAACAAGGACTCTTCCTATAATTGATTACATAAATGAGAAAAAAATAGAAGCAGGAGTGATGGCATTAGACATATTCAAAGCCTTTGACTCAGAGGATTGGATAGCATTGAAAAAATTAATACAGATGATGGGATTTGGAGAGAAAATTCAAAATGTAATAGAACAATTATATTCCAAAAATAAAGCCTCAACAATTGGAAATAATGGTATAACTGTGTTTGTGAGAACTAGAATTAACTGACAATGAAAGATCCATTTCTAGTGAAAACTGGTTTTAACTAGTTAAAACTAATTCTAACTAAACGGCTTAGTTAAAACTAGAATTTCCTATCTAGGAAAAAGTTTCAGTTAAAACTAGTTTCCAGTTAAAATGGGTTTTGACTAGTCAAAACTAGTTCTGCCTAATCAAAACTAGTCCTAAATAAACATCTTAGTTACAACTAGAATTTCCTAATAATAATAAGCAAAAGTGTGAGGTTGGCAGAGCCTCACTTTCCCAGCTAATGTGAAAGTGCAAGGCTGGCAGAGCCTTGCTTTTCCAGCCAAAGCACAGTGCGGGGACCACAGAGGGGGGCGGCACAGAGGTGAGACGTTGCCGGAATGGTCTGGATACTTCAAAGGGACTGCAAAGGGGCTCAGTGGTTAAGAAGCTTGCCTTGTTAGCTGGAAGACTGGCAAGTCAGCAGTTCAAGACCCGGGAAATGCATGGCCGTTTGAGTGCCTGTGCCCCCCACAAGGTCTCGAGGCCAGGTCAGCACTGGAACAGGAAAGTGCGAGGCTGGTGGAGCCTCGTTTTTCCAGCCAAAGCACAGCATGACCTGCCCATTTAATTTCTAACTCTATCAAAACCTACTGTAGTTTAGCAATTGCCACTGTTAATTTGTTCTTGGCATGAAGCAAGTATACTTATAGCTTGATTTATTTTCCAAACTTTG
This sequence comes from Bradypodion pumilum, assembly GCA_035047305.1. Lineage (NCBI taxonomy): Eukaryota > Metazoa > Chordata > Lepidosauria > Squamata > Chamaeleonidae > Bradypodion > Bradypodion pumilum. The sequence goes on along the minus strand of JAWDJD010000005.1, from coordinate 124,397,687 downwards.
CCAACAGTGCAATTTAGCAATTAATGAGCAGTTACAGAAGATGTTCCAGAATAAAATTACATGCATTGCTTCCTAATGGCAAAAAATACATTTTGGTGGATTAATTTTTACTGCTGCAACATTGTGCCAATTTCTGTTTTAAAATTTGTATGGGATATCCTTTCAGTCTCAAATTTACTAAAAATGGGTGTCATGAAATACATAGAGAAGTTACCTTTTTAAAGTTACTTTGTATTTGCTTAAGAACTACACCGTAGTTTCTTTAGATTCTCTTTGGCCTGAGTAGCCTGACTCAGATAGGAAAGCTGCTCCAACACCACTTGCAATTGCAAAACACCTACGCAAACTCCACATTAGCATGTGAATAGATAAAGACAAAGGAGAAAATCCTGTTTGAGGATTGAATGTTGAAGTTTGAAATGGTTTATTTATTGTGCAAGTAGATTCGAAGCCCTTCTGATATTACTTATGGCTTTTCATAGCTTCGTCAGGAATCTAAATGCATGCACAAAAACAATGTGTCACTATACAGGTAACTAGTGCATAGAAATATATACATATGTACAATATATATAATAAATACAATGAGACCAGAGAGTTGCATACAAAATTCAAGAAAAGAAATGGATGTAGATAATTACCTGCTTACAAGAAGAATAAATTTTCACTTATTAATTCATTAGAGAAGAGTTTATTTTGCATCTTGAGCCTCAAATGTTGATTCTTTCAGTGCTCCCAGGCGTCAAAGAAGCCCAAAACTCTATCATATTTAAAGGTACAATCATGCATAGCAGCTGAATTACATCAAGATAACACATTGTGGTCTCCCCATGCCCCAATGGCATGGAACGGCCCGGCAGAGGCCACTTCGGTGAGAAAGGCTCCCTGGCCCATGGGCTCTGCGAGCACCCAAATTAAGGGGGGGTGGATAAATTATAGGGTTTGATTCACCCAATTCCTTGACCTGAACAGCGGCTCTGCTGAGAGAGCAAATCTCAAACCTCTGTTACGTATTAGGCAATTACTCACTCTGAGTTAAGCTTAATCTCTGGTGCAAATAGAAGCCATATTTACCCTAGCCTAAGCCTCAGACAATGGTCAGTGTTTGTCTTAGTTAATTAACTTCCCCAAGAGAGGTTCTCAATTAACCCGGGGTAAATGGGTGATGTAATTTTCTGTCATATGACCATTCTACCATGCGCAGCCTTGGACATAATATATACTGATGATTTTCCCTCAATAAATCACTGGTCTTCACTCCATCTTGCCTCGTGTCGTTCCTTTGACCAGTCTCCTCCGGGACCTCAAGGGCCGCTTTACGGCCCCAAATCCTACATCTGGTGACCCCGACGTGATCTACTCGAGAGTAAGTGACCCCCGAGCCAGGTTCTGCGCTTGAACCTTGTCCAATCATCCCGGAGGACAGAGCAGCAGCCCCAGTCGGAAAGCCATCCGATTGGGAAGACAGCTACGTGGTGAGGCATTACAGAGAGGCATCCTACAGCTTGCTCCCGACTTTCGCGGTGGCTTGCGCCAAAGGGAAAAATGCGTTCCGCTCAGGGCAGCTGTGAGCCCCTGACAGCGCAGTGGCCACCGAGGGCCCGTGGCCGCAGTCCACGCTCCGAGCTCTACCCAGAAAGCGACGTCGCCAGAACCTGTTGCCTGCCAAAGACGCGTCGACTCGTCCCGAGGAGGAAACTTCGGAGGACCCAATCGCAGGTAATATGGGGACCTGTCCTCAGCGACAGCGTCCATCCGCTAGCCAAAGAACTCGTGAGGGAGAGTTCAAGATGCTGGCCAGGATATCTAATTTGCGTTTTCACAGCAGGGAGCTAGCGAGACTTTTGGTGTACCTAGGGGAACACTGCCTGCTTTACCCAGAAGTAGGTACGTTAACCCTTGAGCTCTGGGATCAGATAGGAGACTGCATTCAGCAACCCCCGAAAGCTCCAGAGGGCATAATTCGCACATGGAGCAAATGTAGGAAGCTCTCAGCAGAGGTAGACCCAGTCTGGATAGAGACCCAGAAAACCCCAGCGCAGTCAGAACCATCAGCCCCAAGAAGTCTCTATTCGTCATTTCAGCTTAAGCAGGGCAGTGTAGGGAGCATTCCCTCAGTGACAGCTGCAGACGTCACTGAAGGAATTCATGGCATGAGAGGCCTTGGCGCTTCTCTGACAGTTAAAAGTTCCCTGCAAAGAAAGAACTCCATTCAGCGCAGGGGTGAGGAAGATCCATTCACGGGGAAATTGCCAGTGGTACAATTAGCTAGCGCCCAACTGCTGTGCTCAGCCTATCTGAAGGCAGACACACGTTCAGGCAGGGCTGCTCAGCGCCCACTGCTCACGGAAATCTGCACGGCCCCTGGCCACGCAGGGCTCCAGAGCAGACCCATTACCACACTCAGGTGCAGAGCAGTGCCAAAACCCCAAGGCGCCTGCTTCCAGTGTGGAAAAATGAGACACCTTAGAAGAGAAAGCCAATCTAGACCAGGCAGATCTTCAAAAGATTGTCTTCATACCAAATGGCCACCCTGGCATGCATTTGGCCCAGGCTAGAAAGGAGGCAGCCATCGCCCTGGCTATGCCAGAAGAACCATCCCAGCAACAGTACCCCGAGTTCCCCCAGGGCACAGGCAGAAGCTGCTGGTCTCACCTTGGGAGTAGCCCAGATAAACTTGCCCCTAAGTAGAAGCACCCAGATGGTTGTAAAATAGCCAGCTGTGTATTAGCCATCTCCTCATGTGTAGTACAGAACGCTGCAGATCATGGGAGGAATGTGTGAATGCGTAAATAAATGTGTGTATGTGTGGTGCACCACTGAATGTATGACTGCAAGAACTGTGTATGATTGCAAAAGCCTTGTCTCTATGACCACAGTATGACTGGAAAAGTGTTCCTTGTGTGTAACTGCGTGGTAATGTCACTGTGAAATATGTGTTAAACAATTTGCACTCTGCTCATGGGCAGGAACTATTTAAAGTTTGAGGAAGCATGATGAACAAAGCCCCTTGCCTTGCCTGCTTAGCAGCTTAAGCAGGAGAGGAGGGGGGGGAATCCTAACCTGCAATAGGGCGGGGTGGTTCCCCCTTCCTCCCTTGAGACTTTTCTTTGTCAAAAGATTAAGCCGGTTCTGCAACTCTTACAGATTTTTCTTTTCAGAAGCGCGATCTGAAAACAAAAATCACTTCTATGAGTTTTCCTCACTAGATCATAAGCTATGGGGCCCCTTCCTACGTCTGTGTTCCTCAAACCCCCATCTCTGTGTTTAAGGTTTTTTGAATGTCTCTTAGCGTCTGGAAGTCGTATCTCACTAGGAGTGAGAGAATTGCATTGTCTTCATGTGTGGATTGTGTTATCATCTTGTAACCTCGGTTCTCAACCTTTTAAAGTCGGGGGCCAAAGCTCCGGCGCCTCAGGCAACTCTGGGTGTCCGGACAGTCATCCTGCCCTTCCTTCGCCACACAGCCCTTCTTGGATTGGTGGGGGTAGTGGCAGAGCAACGTGGGTTCTGGCCCACTCGCCCACATCTGGCCGCAGGTTGAGAATCGTTCTAACTCTCCTTCATTCTCTTAGGAAAGATATTGCTCTGGTATTTTGACTTTAATCTGTGCAAAGTAACTCACTCATTGTACCCCTTTCACAGGAAAAAGCACGCAAACATTCTTGTGCTCTGTATACTCGGAAAATACTTACCTTTTTTTATAGGAACAAAATTCCTCTCCAGGCCTTAACCAATTTCTTTCTTTCTACAGCCTTAAATTGCTTCCTTTCACAGGCTCCAGAGTTACCTGACCTAATCTGATTTCGTTATGATAAGAGTTGTTGCATTCCCATTGTGCTAACTTCTGACTTGTCTTTCCTCCTTCCCTCCTTTCGCCAGTGGAACTCCCTGCTGGAAATGTTTAACTTGTGTGTCTTTTCATTTTTGTGTATTATTTCCTTACAGCTGGCACGTCATAGTTAGCTTGTTTTTAATAAGTCATAGTAGGTCATTTTAAGTATGGCACCTGGCCCGCAGCACCCTCTCTTGTGTGCAGACACATTTTGCAAACTCCAGAGCACAGAGGAAGGATTAGTCCCTAAGCTCCTGAGCATGTGCAGAGTACCACCCATTAGCCAGGACTGCCTAGGACCATTTTAAGAGTGCAGTCAGGTCACACCCTTCAATCAGATACAGGCATTTTTAGGCCACCCCTTCCCTTTTTGCTGCTAGTCTAAGCGCAGGCAAAAGGCTGAGCCACCATCCGGCACTCTTCTAAACGTGTGCACGCACGCCATGGGCGGATGTGCGCAGGGGGGCCTTCTTGAGAAATTTACCCAAGGGAAGCCTGGCGCTTCATGTGCCAAGGTTTGCCATAAGACCCCAGACTCGTCTCGCTTCAAACGCAGACAGTCACCTTGTGTGAATTTATGTCGCTGGTTCCTCTTCAGGGGGCTAGGACAGTTTTCACTTATGGGGGTTGCACATATTAGGTTCTTACTTGGCAAGAGGACCAAGCTTGGCGCACACTCCTGACTCTTCCACAAGCGGGCAGAGTTGGCAGCCGTGAACCTCGCTTTGCGCACCTTTGCCAAAGAACGCTTAAACGGAATTGCTGACAGCCAGTTTCCTAGGAATTTGCTTCACAGTCTACCGGGAGCACACATCACTCCCGTGATAGACAAAAATTTGCTAAGTTTGTTCCTCACAACTCCAATTCAGAGTCATGCATTCCCTCTTCAGAATGCCAAAGCGCTCACAAGGCAGTTCAACCTGCCACTTTCCCAAGCCCAAGGCATAGTCCGTCCCTGCCTGCATCGTGCAGGGACACCGGGGGGGGGCCCTCGTGGGGGGTCAACCCACGAGGCACAGAGGCCATCCAGGTGTGACAAAGGGACGTCACACATCCCCACATTTTGGCAAATGGCAGTACATGCACGTTTGCATTAATACAAACAAACAGAAAGGGGGGGAACAACGCCCCATAGTTGCACAGCAATTGCTATCCTATAAGTGCAAAAACTAACTAACTCTTTCAGAATTTTTATCTCCCAAACAAGTCTCTTCCCCATGCAGGTCCCAGAGGCCAGAGTCAGACCCAGATGATTGCAAAGAGCGGCACCAGTCACTGTCCTGGATGTCATCAGCTGTCCGTCTTCCTTTACTCAGTGCTACTTCTGAGGACCATGCTTTTCCCCAAAACAAGACTTTTCCAAGCTCAAGTTACACATGAAACCCCACCAAGAAGAGAAGCCTCATCCTTCGAAAAGCTGCTGAATGTCTTTTATTGCTATTGTTATCTGTAGTCGCTATTATTTATACATGCCTTGTACAATGCTCCAGTTGGGATTTGCAAGGGACACTTGAATTTCGGTATGTTGTTAATAACGGCCAGCTTCCACCAAAGGAAGCCAGACCGGCCCATGTTTTGCACCGGCCCATTGCTTGGAAGGTTTGAGCACCTGGTAGCCGATAATCCCCAGCCTATTTTCACACCTCCCCATAGGTGTTAGAAAAGACATTTGCACAATGCCAGAAGCTGCAGAGATAGCTTAGAATCAACCCAGGTCACAGTATCAATGACACATCTAATTATCTTGCCTTGCTACAGAAAGCAGTCTGAATTCAGACCCACAGCTCTGGAAAACCAGGCTGTAGTCAGTATATTCAGTGTGTCAGGCTTAGCCATAGGCAACGCTCGGAGAATTGGTCAATTGGCTTGCGGATTAGCAAAAGCCATCAACCACACCTCCTCAGCAATAGTGCTGCTCAACCAGGAGCAGGCAGAGCTTCACCATGCCATACTGGATAATCAAGCAGCTATCGATTATCCCCCATTGTTACATCATATGGGCTGCAAGTCTGTCCACAGCATGTGTTGCTTTAATCTCACAGACAATACCCACAAGATACAGAGCCAGCTCATGGACCTCCACACCCTAGTTAAGAACATCAAGGAGGATTCTTCATGGGGGTGGTAGGACTCCTTGTGGTCGTGGTTCCCATGGGGACGGCTTCAGACGACACTCAAAGTGATTGTGGGGGTGGTAATACTGGGCACAACAGTGTGTTGTTTCGTGCAATGTATTCCCTCACTGCCATCGAGATGTCCCCCATGGAGGGAACCCCGAAGCGTCATTCCCGCTCATCAGCTGGTACCCCTCTTGTGCAGAGTCGTCGGTCAGGTCCTTAAATAAAACAGAAAGGGGAAATGTGGTCTCCCCATGCCCCAATGGCATGGAACGGCCCGGCAGAGGCCACTTCGGTGAGAAAGGCTCCCTGGCCCGTGGGCTCTGCGAGCACCCAAATTAAGGGGGGGTGGATAAATTATAGGGTTTGATTCACCCAATTCCTTGACCTGAACAGCGGCTCTGCTGAGAGAGCAAATCTCTAACCTCTGTTACGTATTAGGCAATTACTCACTCTGAGTTAAGCTTAATCTCTGGTGCAAATAGAAGCCATATTTACCCTAGCCTAAGCCTCAGACAATGGTCAGTGTTTGTCTTAGTTAATTAACTTCCCCAAGAGAGGTTCTCAATTAACCCGGGTAAATGGGTGATGTAATTTTCTGTCATATGACCATTCTACCATGCGCAGCCTTGGACATAATATATACTGATGATTTTCCCTCAATAAATCACTGGTCTTCGCTCCATCTTGCCTCGTGTCGTTCCTTTGACCAGTCTCCTCCGGGACCTCAAGGGCCGCTTTACGGCCCCAAATCCTACAACACATGGTTGTCTTAAAGAAAGCAGGACAAATCTAAGTCAATGTTGAGTCAATGAGGCTGAATAGAATTAAAACGATGTATATAAAATGCCTCCCTGTTGAGTAATAGTTGTTCAATATTCACATATTCAAAGTGGGAAGATCTGACAGTTTCTAGTACCTGATCAGGTGACACACAAGCGCCAATGGTCAATCATTTTGTAGAATGATAGCACAGTGATAAGGACTTTAAGTTTGCAGTCCTAGAAACTGTCAGATCTTCCCGCTTTCAACGTGTGAATATTGAACAACAATTACTCTGCAGGGAGGCATATTATATACATTGTATATACAATGCGTGGATGAGGCAGTGGTTTCAAGAGGAAGCCTTCAGATTTGTCAAGAACTGGAGAACATTTTGGGACAAGCCAATTCAGTTCAGGAGGGATGGGTTGCACTTGAACCATGATGGGACCAGATTGCTGGCACTCAACATCAAAAAGGCTGCAGAGCAGCTTTTAAATTGATAACTGGAGGAAAGCCGACAGGAGCTGGGCAGCATCCGGTTCGGGAAAGTGTGTACATGAGTAGTGAGTAGGATGCAAAAATTACTGAGCAGAGCAAGGAGCAAGTCACCAGCACTCTAGCAAAAGTATGCAAGATGCAGTATAACAATGCAACTGGACTCAAAAGACTGTATCAGAAAAGCATATATAAATGATTGTATGCAAATACCAGAAGCCTACGGAACAAAATAGGGGAGCTGGAATACTTAGCAATAGATAAGAATATTGATATTATTGGCATCACTGAAACCTGGTGGATGGATGATAACCAATGGGATACAGTTATCCCAGGCTACAAACTGTACAGGAAGGATAGGAAGCGGAAAACGGGAGGTGGTGTAGCCTTGTAAAAGAAGTGATAAAATCATACAAATTGGAATATCTAGGTGATTTGGAGTCACCATTAGAAACTCTGTGGGTAAGAGTACCAGGCCACAAGGATGGTCTAACAGTAGGCATATACTATCGGCCTCTGACCCAAACTCCTGAGGGAGACTGGCAGTTGGAGAATGTTGTAAAGGAGGCATCCAAGAAGGGAAGCCTGGTTATAATGGGGGACTTCAATTACCCTCACATAGACTGGGTGAACTGTTGTTCAGCACATGATAAAGAGATAAAGTTCCTAGATATGCTAAATGATTGTTCCCTGGGACAGATGGTTGAAGACCCAACTAGAGGTACAAGAATCCTTGACATGATCCTGAGTAATACTCAGGATCTGGTGCAAGATGTTAATGTGACTGATCCAATAGGAAAGAATGAGCACAACTCAAATATGTTTAACTTGATCATAGACCGCAAGTCACTGATAAAATCTAACACAGAGACCTTAAATATTCAAAAAGGAAATTTCCCAAAGATGAGGAAACTAGTAAAAAAAGAAGCTGGAAGGGAAAATTAAGAGAGTCCAAACACTCCAAGAGACATGGAGGCTGTTTACAAAAACAATAACAGAAGCCCAATTGGAATGCATACCCAAAAGGAAAAAGGGCATTGCCAGGTCCAAGAGGACTCTGATGTGGCTTACAGGAGCTGTTTGGGAAGTAATCAAAAGCAAGAAAAGCTCATTTAGAAGATGGAAGGCTTGTCCGAATGAGGACAGCAGGCAGAAACATAAATTCTGGCAGAACAAATGCAAGGCAACAATCAGGAAAGTAAAGCAAGACTTTGAGGAGCGTGTAGCTAAAAATACTCAGAAAATAACAAAGACTTCTTTAAGTATATTAGAAGCAAGAACCCAACTAGGAAGGCCCTTGGACCATTAGATGACAATGGAAGGCAAGGGGTTATTAAAGAGGAAACAGAGATTGCAGAGAGACTCAATGAATTCTTTGCTTAAGTATTCACTGAAGAAGACAGAGCCCACATGCCCAAAACAGAGCCTATCTTGGTAGGGAGGGAAACCAAAGAATTAAGCCAGATAGAAATAACCAGGGAGGAGGTCCTTGCATGTCTTGTTAAACTAAACACTAACAAATCACCAGGACCAGATGGCATCCATCCACGAGTTCTCAGGGAACTTAAAGATGAAATTGCTGATCTCCTAGCCAAAATATATAATCTTTCCCTCAAATCAGGCTTTGTGCCTGATGACTGGAAGGTAGCGAATGTAACACCAATTTTCAAAAAAGGATCCAGGGGTGATCCAGGAAGTTACCAACCTGACAGCTTGACATGTGTCCCAGGCGGCCTGATTCCCTGGGACCCGGCTCCGGAGCTGGTCCGCGTGCCGCCGCCAGAGTAGACCTGTGTTGGTCTCCACGCGGTATGAAACAGGACCGGTTTGTTCCACGACCACCCCCGGCACCCAGGCTGGCCCCGCGCTGGCGTAGTTCCTGCAATGTACCGGGGCGCCCACGCTGAAGCTCTTGCTGGCTTCTAACCCTATGTTCTGCCCCTTGTCCTCAACTCTCGTGGGATCTAGTCTAGTGAGTATGGTGGACAACTTCCTGCGCATTAGGAGCTCCGCAGGGGAGTAGCCTGACGCTAGTGGGGTCACCCTGTACCCTAGCAGAAACTGACACACTTGCAGGTTGAGATCTCCGGGGCCCATGTGCCGCAGCGCGTCCTTCGTGGTGCGTACGAGGTGCTCCACTTAGCCATTGGTGGCCGGATGGAAAGGGGCGGAGGTGATGTGCCGGATGGCGTTAATCTCTGTGAATGCCCTGAACTCAGCGGACGTGAAACAACTAGCGTTATCGCTAATTAGGGTGTCGGGTATGCCGAACGTGGAAAAAATTCTCCGCAAATGCTTAATTGTCGCGGCCGAGGAGGTGCTCGTGACTGGGATGACCTCCAACCACTTGGAGAAGGCGTCCACAACAAGGAGAAAAAGGGTTCCTCGGAACGGGCCCGCGAAGTCTATGTGTATCCGGGACCACGGCCCCTTAGCCGCGTCCCACTCCCTGTGGGGAAGACGGGCCTCCTCTGGTCTGGAGCATTGGCAACTCTCGCAAGTGCCGACCATGTGCTCGATGTCGGCGTCTAACTGGGGCCACCAAAAGTAACTCCGGGCCAGCGCTTTGGAGCGCACAATTCCGGGGTGGCTGACGTGCAGCAGTTTAAGCACCCGCGGTCGAAGGGATGTAGGGACCACCACCCGCTGCCCCCACAAGAGGCACCCCTCTCTAGGGACAGTTCCAGCTTCTTCCTAAAAAATGGGGCGAATTCCTCTGCTGGGGAGGACGCCGGCCACCCTTTCTGTACCCAGGAGCAAACCGCCGCCAACGTCTTGTCCTTCCTTGTCGCTGTGGCAATGTCGGCGGGCACTACGGGGGGCGAATCCAGTACCTCTATCATGAGAACCTGATGGTCCCGCTCCCCCTTGCTCACCTGGCTGGGCGTCAGGGGGAGGGGGGACCTCGATAGAGCGTCCGCATGGCTGATTTCTCTCCCGGGCCGGTACACCAACGCGTGCTGGCAGGCGTTGAGAAAAATGGCCCACCTAAGCATTCTCGGGGACAGGATCTGTGGCGTGGGCTTATCTGCGGTAAAAATGCCTAGTAGGGGCTTGTGGTCAGTCACGATGGTGAAGGGGCGGCCATACAGAAAATCGTGAAATTTTTTGGTCCCCGCAACTATCGCCAGCGCCTCCCTGTCTGTTTGGGCGTAGTTTCTCTCCGCTTGGGACAGGGACCTGGAGTAGAACGCTATTGGGGCCTCCCTTCCGTTTTCCAACACGTGGCATAACACTGCCCCCACCCCCACCGGGGATGCATCACAGATCAGTACCACGGGCCGTTTGGGGTCGAAATGGGTCAGAATGGCGTCGGACGCCAGGAGCTGTTTTAGTTCCGTGAATGCCCTCTCCTGGTCATCACCCCACATCCATGCCACATCTTTCTTGAGCAACTTGTGAAGCGGCTCGGCCACCGCAGCCTTCCGTGGGAGGAAGGAGTGGTAGAAATTTAAGAGCCCTAGGAACGACTGCAGCTCGGGCTTGGATGAGGGGCGAGGGGCTTTCTTTATGGCAGCAACCTTGGATTTGGACGGTTTGATCCCCTCGGGAGTTACTCGGAACCCTAAGAACTCAACCTCCTTCGCGAAGAAAACGCATTTGTCTTTTCGCAACCTCAACCCCGCCCGTTCGAACGCCGCCAGGACCTTGTTTAGCCTTTTAGCCAACTCAACCTCGCCCCCCCCCCGTTATCAATACGTCATCAAAATATGGTAAAACGCCGTCCAGCCCTTTGAGGAGGCGTTCCACGAGCGACTGGAAAATTCCAGGCGCTGAGTTCACGCCGTATTGGAGGCGCGTCACCTGGAACGCCCCTTATGCGTGATTATTGTCTGTGCAGCAGCTGCGGCAGGGGTTACCATGAGTTGCTGATAGGCCTGAGCCAGGTCGAGCTTGGCGAAACACTTTCCCCCATGTAACCTGGCTAGCAAATGGCTGACCACCGGCACCGGGTATGCATTAGGGCGGATTGCCTTATTAATGGTGCACTTATAATCAGCGCAAATGCGAACCTCCCCATTGGCCTTCAATGCTGTGACAATTGGAGTTTCCCACTCCGCGGAATCAACAGGAACAAGAATCCCCTGGCCCACTAATTTGTCCAGTTCCGCCTCTATTTTGTCCTTGAGTGCAAAAGGCACCCTGCGCGGTTTGAGTCTGATTCGGCGGACCTCCGGGTCCAGGTCGAACGTTACTGGGGGTCCCTTGAATTTCCCAAGTCCCTTCTTGAAGACCTCGGGGTGCGCGTCGCACACCTCCTGTATCGGGTCAGACCCAACGGCGTGCACCCCCCCAATGAACAAACCCAGGGGCTGAAACCATTGAGTCCCGAGGAGGCTGCAATTACCTCCCTTAAGAACGACTAGGGGGAGTTCCGCGGCATGCCGCTTGTACTGAACCTGGAAATTCCCAACCCCCAACACCGGGATACTGTTCCCTTGCACGTCCCGAAGCGTGGACCTCAACGCTTTGAGCTTGGGCCATGCGCGGGGGGCAATTCTCAAAAACTCCCTCTGGGAAATAATGGAGTAAGAGGAGCCAGAGTCAATCTCCATCCTAACAGGGGCTCCTTGCACCAGTACCTCAACAAAGTAACGGGGGTGTCCCAAGGACACGCTGAAAACCAGAGCGGCGTCGTCGCTGTCGTCGGAGATGCGGCCCACGCCGTCCTGCTTCCTCGTGGGCCGGGCGCCATCCTTTGGTCTCGTCGAGCGGTCCGGCCTCGTTGAGCGGTCGGACGAGCTCCTCCGGTCCCTCGCTGGGCGGTCGGGCGAGCTCCTCCAGTCCTTTCGCCGTTGTCTGCAGACTTTGGCTATGTGCCCGCGTCACCCGCAGTTGTGGCACTCGGCCTTTCTGAATGGGCACCTGGCACGGTCGTGAGCCGCTCCGCAGCCGTCACAACGCCGGCCCTCCTTTCGGACCTTCCGGACGTCCTCGTCGTCGCTGCTTTCGGCGGATGATTTCGAAGTTCGCCGGGCTGCACACACCGAACTCTCTGCTTTGTCGGCCTTCAGCCGCCAGTCCTGGAACTCTTGCACCCCTGCCTTCGTGGCTTCCGCGGCCTGTGCCGCTTTCAGGACCTCCTGCAACGTGGGGGGCGGCTCCTGATTCATTAGCGTGCGCTGAATCTCGGCGTCCTTCAGGCCGCATAGCACGCAGTCCCTGAGGGTGACTTCCAAATTTTCCCATTTGCACGGGCCGGCAGCCAGGCGCAGGGCCGCTACGAAAGCGGCGACCGACTCATCAGGCGCTTGGACTCGCCTCCAAAACGCGCTCCGAGCGGGAAACATCGCTACCGAGGGCCGGAAATGGTCTCTCAGCACCGTCAGGAGCTCCTTTGCCTTGAATTCGGCCGCCTTTCTGGGTGCGATGAGGTCAATCAGTACTCTCTTTCCATCGTGCCCGAGCATTCTGGTGAGGATGGCTCTCTTCTTTGCCTCGTCCGTCACCTCGAACTCCACCAGCGCACCTTGGAAGTCCATTTCGAAGAGTTCCCAATCTTGCGGTTTCTTGATGTCGAAACCGGCGTATGTCTTGGTCCCGTGGGCAGCCATGACCCCTCCTTCGTCGCCAATTTAGTGTATGGGACCAAAGACACCAGGACAGCCGAAGAGCTGGCTTAACACAACTTTATTACATGCTGGTCAGAGGGAACATGAGGTAATGGCGGACAAACAGCTCAATATATACAGTGGCTATACATTTGAATGTGGCTCCTTGATAGCCTATTGGCTACAGGCTGCGTGACGTCATTGCAGGTCACGCCCTTCTTGTCCAGGTGAAGGTAGTGGCGGGAATCTTCCCGCGCTGTTGTTCTAGGTGAGTCTTGGACCAATGAGCTTGGACGCTCGCTATTGCCATCTAGTGGTCACTAGCTCGCGTCCTATTAAGGTTACAGTGATTCAGCTGGAGGTTACATTGTTACACATAGAAGAGGTTACATTGGATACACATGGATAGGTACATTGTTTAAAGGCACAGGCTTTAGGACACAACATACACCAAGGAGCAGAGGGAAGAGTTTCGTTTCTCATTAATTGGGAACGGCAACAACTTGCCCAGTTTCTCTTTGAACGTAACTTTTATCTTGCCACCTCCATAACTTTCCCAAAGCAAGCATTCTCTGCAAAGCAGTATGGCATTGTGGGACAGGGAATTCTTTAAGGGGACTTTTGATTTGCCATGTAACATAGCTACCAGGAGCATGCGGCATTGCAGGACCCCCATTTCTCACTTATGAGACAGTTGAACTGGACAGAAGATCCGCGCCATTGACAGGAGGTCTGGCCCGGTTGGGACTCCTTTGCCACACCAACTCGAGACTAAGTGAGACCTGTGAGGTCTGAGGGGCAGGCACAAAGGCCGCATGGCTTACCTGACAATGGGTAACTGTTTTTCTTGTATGGTGTTAGTGTATATTTCATATATTTGCCTCCACTGAAGAAAATACTATGGGTTGGCTTTTCAAAACACTATTATTTTAATGACCCAATATTGTACTAGAAAATAAAATTATTTATATTTCTTGATATCAAACATTATGCTTTTAGAAAACTGGAGGACTGGGTACCCTTCTGACTGATATTTCTTTTCCCCAATCCTCTTTTGATAATTTGAGAATACTATGAAAAAGAGTCTGAGTAAACACATGTCAAATCTGAGATACTGAGATATCCATTGTATTGTGGAATCCATGAATTCCGAGGCTGCTTCAACCAGACTCCCCTCTGCGTAAATGTTGAGGTCTCCCAACACAACCAATTTGTGGAATGTCAGCACCATCACAGAGATTAATTCAGTCAGACCTGCCAGGGATTGGGCCAGGTCATGGGGAGCTCGGTACACTAGGCCAATCCCCAGCCTGTCTACAACCCCCACACACATGCGGATGGCTTCCCAACCTGAATTCAAGGCTGCAGAGACTCTGATGACCATGATGGGATCTTTATGAATGACAGCAACCTCAACCCCCGCCCCCTTCCCTCAGTTCTGCCCTGGTGCTGTACGGAATACCCAGGAGGACACATATAGAAGACTAAATTGCTTGAAAAGATTTCCTGTATTTTACCCTGGACAGTGAGGAGAATAAATAGGCTGTCTTAGAAGAAATCAACCCTGACTGCTCCTTAGAAGGTCAAATAGTAAAGATGAAGCTAAAGTACTTTGGAGATCAAATGAGAAGAGAGGATTCACTTGAGAAAGCCTTGAAGATGGGAAAGGTGGAGGGCAAAAGAAGAAGGGGGTGGCAGAAAATGAGATGGCTAGATGGTATTGTAGACACAATGTGCACAGTGCTGGGCAGGTTGAGGAGGATGGTAGAGGACAGAAGTTCCTGGTGTGCAAGGGTCAGAATTGACTGTGCAACTGAACAACAACAAATATTTTACTTGTACCCATTGAAGTGGCTAAGATGCTGACTGGAAAGTGGAAGGTCAGCAGTTCGATTCCCGAGTACTGCAGGACGGAAATGAGCTCCCGTCTTTGTCCCAGCTCCTGCCAAACTAACAGTTCAAAAGCAAGAAATTGCAAGTAGATAAATAGGGACCACTTTGGTGGGAAGGTAACAGCATTCCGTGCACTCCGGCGTCTAGTCATGCCTGCCACATGACCACGGAAATGTCTGCAGAAGCAGACAGCGCTGGCTCTTCGGCTTAGAAACAGAGATGAGCACTGCACCCTAGAGTCGGATACAACTGGCTCTCTAGCAAGGGAAACCTTTACCTTTACCTTTACCCATTAACTGAACCTTTTATTTCTTTGTTTTATTAAAATTAAACATATTTTGGTTTACAAATCCCCCATATTATTTTTGTAGCAGCAGAGAATTAGTGAAGAAGTGTAGACACCATACTCTTTCTATCACATTTGCTGTGGGTTCCACATATATATTAATTTATTTAACAATTGATTTATAATGCATTTCCAATGTAAGCACAGCTATCAGAATGGCCATGAAAATGGGAGCAGATCAATGAATAGATGGCAAAGCTTTGACTAGGAGTTAGAAATTGTTTAGTATGTATCCAGGCTGGGCTATGGAAATTCTTTAGTAGAAATGCAGTGCAGTGAGTGTTGCCATTGTACTGATGCCATTTTCATTAGTGCTTAAATTAGCTTACATTGCATTTGGTTTAAAAGCAGAGAGGGGATTGTGGAGCAGATGATATTTACAGGAGAAAAAGTCTGACATTGGTGGAGCAATGGTAGCTAATTGAGGAAAAAACCCAGATGATGTGGTAAGGATTACTCCCTCTCTTTTGATAGATGGAATTTGTCCACCATCTGTTCCAGTAATTTGCTTAGCTCTGAGCTGATGAAGTAGCAGCTTTGGCCAAGACAGCCTTTTAACATCTTCATCGAGCCTGGAGATTAGAACTATACCTTCAGCTTGTTGACCATAATGCATTTATGTTTTAGTCCCTTCAAGTGACCAAACATTAGATCTTTACGAAATGCTAAAGAGGTAGACTTTTTGTAAGGCTGATAAATGCTTAATTTCCAGTGTTCTATAAGAAGTTGCTTTGTGCTAAATCACTGTTTGTTCACCAGTTATTTGTTCAGGCAGCCTCATTTTGCCTGACAATATCACCACTTTTGCATGAAAATTTCATTGTCATAATCAGATATTTGATTTGTTCAACTGTGATCTATTTTTAATCCCATTTGTAAGGTTTGGGCTTTTGGGTAAATTTGTTGGGACATAGACCAAATAAAAAAGCAATCAAAACTAGAGTTGCCACAACTGAGCCCAGAACTCTTGAACTGCTAGTTGTTCAAGATAGCTTTATACATAACATGGAAAACCAGGACTTCAAATGCCAAACTCCTGAGCAAGTATCAATACCAGTTATCACTCATCTCGGAGAGAGGCCAAAAAAGACACACACACCCATTCATGTAAATGTAATGCTGCAAACTGCAGGTGAAGTGGTTGTGATCTTGCAGAGGTGTGTTTGATATGCAAATGCACACAAGGACACACAAAGCAGGCAGGCAAAATAAAAGTATACACAGCTCTCCACACAATGAAAGTGCGGCGCCAAAATGGCCGCCGCGCTCTTTGCAGCCCCCCACCCACCCAGACTCAGACATCCGGGTGAGTTAGGGGGTGTGGCCACCCCTCTATAAAAGGGGTGGCCACGAGGCAGCCGAGCTGCCATTTTAGAAATGCAACGGAGTGGAGAAGTTTTCTCCGCCACGTTTCTGCTTCTTCGCCCTTTCGTACCTCTGCCTTGAACGGAGTTCTCTCCTTTTCATTACAGCAGTACTCAGGGCCCAGGAACCAATCCCTGGCCAGGGATCCATCACTTCTTTGGGAGCCATGGCTCCCAAGCCCAAAGGCCCGGTGGTCAAGCCGCGGCCAAGGGGAAGGGCTTTCCCGCCCCCTCCTTCTACCGGGGGTCAGCCATCGGGTCGGAGAACTCGGGCTGCACCCCCCCAACTGGGCAGCGGGACGGCCCTGCCCGCTGCTGCCAGTGGGGCCAAGCAGGCTTCCACTGGTCAGCCGGGCACAGGCCTCCAGGCTGGGCCGGCTCAGGCTGGCTCCTCGGGCATCCCTGTCCCTGGCTGGGATTTCTTTGGCATCGGACATGGTGGCCCGCTTGGACTTGGCGGCGGTTTCCGCCCCACCATTCCTTCGGCCACCCATGGACCGGAGTTTTGGGCATGGCCCTACTCAGGCCCTGGATCCCCATTTGGGTTTCCTGCTCAACAACCGGCCACCGGGCTGTCCGGCCCACCCGCCCCACCCGGCCCACTTTATACTGGGGGCTCGGAGACTGTCAATGCCCTTCCTGCACGTATTTCGGTGCTAGAGGCTTCGCTGGGCATTGCCCATCCACCTCCTGAACGGGGTTTGTCTGCTGCTTTGGGCCCGGCCCCTTCGTCACTCTCAGACCCGTCGGCCGTGACTCTCCAGCGGGCCGCCAACAGGGTCGAGCTGCTTGAGGCTGTCAGGCCAGCCCAAGCTGGTGACTCGCAGCTCCCCGCATGTTCGAATCTGCCGGTGGGGAGCAGTCAGGTGTGGCCCCAGAGCTCGATGCATGTCGCGAGGTCCGACGCCCGCCGTGGGCTGGAACCCCCGGTGGGGGCGGCTCACGGGGGTGTGACCAGTGAGTATCCGGTTCAATTTAGTGCACCGACACTGTCCAGTTACACTGGGGGGGGGGTGCAGTGGCCATGGCCACGCCAGATTACTGTGGGTGGGCAGTTGCTTCCACACTGCCCTGTTAATTCCTGGTTACTGAATGGCCCCACGTTTAGGACTGGGGTGTCTGCCCCCGGGGGTATGCCAAGCATCGCAGGGGCTATTCAGGGCCTGCTGCACATACCCTTCATTCAACAGGTGCCGACGGCGGCTCTGCCGACGGCTGGTTATTCCCTCCCCCTGGGTGATCATCTTTCACAGGCTACTAGGGATAAGATTTGGAGAGGGGAGTATGTTGATATTTTTTCCCTCCTGAATCGTGAGCCCACTAAGGAGGAGAGGGAGGGACAGGATGACCGGGATAAAGAATTGTCCCATCGTCGTAAGCCACCGCGTACCTGGGCCAATTGGTTGCCGGCATATCTTATATATATGGCCGTGTACCTCAGGCCCCGGCCTGATTTGGCCATTCCAATGGTCCAATATCTCAACAATATTTATAGGGCGATGGTTGACTTTCCTGGCCCGTCGTGGTTGGCTTACGACGAGGAATTTAGGATGAGGGTGGCCCTACATCCTGAGATGAGGTGGGATGAGCCCTGCCAGCAATTAACATAAGAACATAAGAACATAAGAACAGCCTTGCTGGAACAGGCCACAGCCCATCCAGTCCAGCATTCTGTCTCACACAGTGGCTCACCATTTCCTTCAGGGTATTCCCAAGCAGATGCCTTCACCTGCTTAGGATTCCCTGGAAATGATATTGAGAGATATCCTGCCTATCTCTCCAACCCGGAGGTTGTCCTTAAGTATCCGTAATTATAGCCATTGATACTCTTGTCCTCCATGAACTTGTCTAATCCTTTCTTAAAGCTGTCAAGACTGACAGCTGTCACCACTTCTTCTGGCAGGGAGTTCCATAGACCAGTAATCCTCTGGGTGAAAAAGTACTTTCTCTTATTTGTTTGAGAACTAGTACCCAAAAGTTTCATGGAGTGTCCCCTAGTTCTAGTGTTATGCGATAGGGAAAACAGTTTTTCCTTATCTACTTTGTCCACACCGTGCATGATTTTATAAACTTCAATCAGGTCACCTCTTAGACGTCGTCGTTCAAGAGTGAAGAGGCCCAACCGTTGCAGCCTCAGATGGTAAGGAAGGTGTTCCAGTCCCCTAATCATTCTGGTTGCCCTCCTCTGCACTTTTTCCAGCTCCATAATATCCTTCTGGAGGTATGGCGACCAGAACTGTACACAGTATTCCAGATGGGGCCTCACCATAGATTTATAAAGAGGCAAAATGACACTTGCTGACTTATTTTCTATACCCTTCCTAATGATCCCTAGCATTGAGTTTGCTTTTTTCACTGCTGAGGCACACTGGGTTGACACCTTCATTGAGTTGTCCACCAGGACACCAAGGTCCCTTTCCTGGTTTGTCGCAGAGAGTTCAGACCCCATCAGTTTATAAGTGTAATTGGGGTTCTTTGCCCCAACATGCATCACTCTGCACTTACTAATGTTGAAACTCATTTGCCACTGTTTTGCCCACTCCCCCAGTGTTGAGAGATCCCTCTGGAGCTCCTCACAATCTCTCACAGTTTTCACTACCCTGTATAATTTAGTGTCGTCAGCAAATTTGGCTACCTTGCTTTTTACTCCTACTTCTAGATCATTTATGAAGAGGTTGAAAAGCAGGGGTCCCAATACTGAACCTTGGGGGACCCCACTCTTGACTTCCCTCCACTTGGAGAAGTGTCCATTTAGTGCTACCCTCTGTTTCCTGTCCCTTAGCCAGTTGCTGATCCAGGACAAGACCTGTCCCTTTATTCCATGACTGGTAAGTTTATTCAAGAGCCTTTGGTGTGGGACCTTGTCAAAAGCCTTCTGAAAGTCCAGATAAACAATGTCAACTGGATCCCCCTTATCCACATGCTTGTTGACACTCTCAAAAAATTCCAACAGATTAGTGAGGCATGATTTGCCCTTGCAAAAGCCATGTTGGCTCTCCTTTAGCAGCGCCTTCTCTTCTATGTGCCTATTAATTCTATCTTTTAGGATGGTTTCCATCACTTTACCTGGGACACATGTCAAACTGACAGGTCGGTAATTTCCTGGATCACCCCTGGATCCTTTTTTGAAAATTGGTGTTACATTCGCTACCTTCCAGTCATCAGGCACAAAGCCTGATTTGAGGGAAAGATTATATATTTTGGCTAGGAGATCAGCAATTTCATCTTTAAGTTCCCTGAGAACTCGTGGATGGATGCCATCTGGTCCTGGTGATTTGTTAGTGTTTAGCTTAACAAGACATGCAAGGACCTCCTCCCTGGTTATTTCTATCTGGCTTAATTCTTCGGTTTCCCTCCCTACGAAGATAGGCTCTGTTTTGGGCATGTGGCCTCTGTCTTCTTCAGTGAATACTTAAGCAAAGAATTCATTGAGTCTCTCTGCAATCTCTGTTTCCTCTTTAATAACCCCTTGCCTTCCATTGTCATCTAATGGTCCAATGGCCTTCCTAGTTGGGTTCTTACTTCTAATGTACTTAAAGAAGTCTTTGTTATTTCTCTGAGTATTTTTAGCTAAACGCTCCTCAAAGTCTTGCTTTGCTTTCCTGATTGTTGCCTTGCATTTGTTCTGCCAGAATTTATGTTGCTGCCTGCTGTCCTCATTTGGACAAGCCTTCCATCTTCTAAATGAGCTTTTCTTGCTCTTGATCACTTCCCAAACAGCTCCTGTAAGCCACATTGGAGTCCTCTTGGACCTGGCAGTGCCCTTTTTCCTTTTGGGTATGCATTCCAATTGAGCCTCTGTTATTGTTTTTGTAAACAGCCTCCATGCCTCTTGGAGTGTTTGGACTCTCTCAATTTTCCCTTTCAGCTTCTTTTTTACTAGTTTCCTCAACTTTGGGAAATTTCCTTTTTGAAAATTTAAGGTCTCTGTGTTAGATTTTATCAGTGACTTGCGGTCTATGATCAAGTTAAACATAATTGAGTTGTGGTCACTGTTCCCTATTGGATCAGTCACATTAACATCTTGCACCAGATCCTGAGTATTACTCAGGATCAAGTCAAGGATTCTTGTACCTCTAGTTGGGTCTTCAACCATCTGTCCCAGGGAACAATCATTTAGCATATCTAGGAACTTTATCTCTTTATCATGTGCTGAACAACAGTTCACCCAGTCTATGTGAGGGTAATTGAAGTCCCCCATTATAATCAGGCTTCCCTTCTTGGATGCCTCCTTTACAACATTCTCCAACTGCCAGTCTCCCTCAAGAGTTTGGGTCGGAGGCCGATAGTATATGCCTACTGTTAGACCATCCTTGTGGCCTGGTACTCTTACCCACAGAGCTTCCAATGGTGACTCCAAATCACCTAGATATTCCAATTCATACGATTTTATCACTTCTTTGACATACAAGGCTACACCACCTCCTGTTTGCCCCTTCCTATCCTTCCTGTATAGTTTGTAGCCTGGGATAACTGTATCCCATTGGTTATCATCCGTCCACCAGGTTTCAGTGATACCAATAATATCAATATTCTTATCTATTGCTAAGTATTCCAGCTCCCCTATTTTGTTCCGGAGGCTTCTGGCATTTGTATACAAGCATTTATATATGCTTTTCTGACACAGTCTTTTGTGTCCAGTTGCATTGTTAGACTGCCTCTTGCATCCTTCTGCTAGAATGCTAGTGACTAGCTCCTTGCTCTGCTCAGTAATTTTTGCATCCTCCTCACTACCCAAGTACACACTTTCCCGAACCGGATGCTGCCCAGCTCCTGTCGGCTTTCCCCCAGTTATCAGTTTAAAAGCTACTCTGCAGCCTTTTTGAGGTTGAGTGCCAGCAATCTGGTCCCATCATGGTTCAAATGCAACCCATCCCTCCTGAACAGATTTGGCTTGTCCCAAAATGTTCTCCAGTTCCTGACAAATCTGAAACCCTCCTCTCGACACCACCGCCTCATCCACGCATTGAGGCTTCTGAGCTCTGCCTGCCTGGTAGGTCCTGCGCGAGGGACAGGCAGCACTTCTGAAAATGCTACCTTGGAAGTCCGGGACTTCAATCTTCTTCCTAACAACCTGAATTTGGCTTCCAGGACAGACCGCTTGGCCTTCCCAACATCATTGGTACCAACGTGTACCATGACAACTGGCTCGTCCCCAGTTCTCTCTAACAATCTATCTAGATTTCTTGTGATGTCTGCAACTTTTGCACCTGGCAGGCAAGTCACCATACGGTTATCCTGTGGATCACAAATCCATTTCTCTGTATTTCTAATTATTGAATCGCCTAGTACAAGGAGCCTCTCTCCTGCAATCTGTTTATCTACATGCACCTCATCAACCATATTAAGGGAGAGAAACTCAGTTTGTTCCTGTTGTTTATTTTCCTGGATCTCATCAAGTGTGATGAAGGAGAGATCATCAGGTGGAACCAGTTGTTCCTCTGTGTGTTCCTCATCAGGTGTGATGAGGGAGAGAGCCTCAAATTTATTCTGCAATTTCAGACTCTCAGAGTGATCCCCTACTCTTCTCCTCCTTTGAGTCACATTTCTCCAATTATCTCCCTCCTGAGTTAGTGAAGGGCCTTCTCCCTCAGAACTGTGCCCTGTCTCTTCTTTGTCCAGCATAGTCTGCTCCGCTCTGTCCAAGAACAGCTCAAGCTCCTTAATTTGTTGATGGTTAGATATGCGGGCCTCTAGCTGCTGGACCTTCTCTTCTAGTAGTGCAACCAGCTTGCACTTGCTGCAAGTGTAGTTCTCCATATGCTTTGGCAAGAACACAAACATGGCACAAGTATTGCAGGTAACTACAACTGTTCCCTCAGAATCCATTTTAACAAGTGCAGTATTGTGGGCCTCAAAAATGTACACGTTTACTACCTTTCTACCTAGTAAGAATATATTCTTCTTTTGTTACTAGTTTGCAATCTAAAGCAGCTCTACTCCAACTGCAAAACTTACCAGTGCTCACTTCCTTTGTTTGGCTCTCCTCAGCAGCAGCTCTGCTTAAGAGCACATGCAGAGTCAAAAGGGCTGACCCTGAAAGAGCTCAGAGCTTTTAAAGGCTAGTGTGGCTCTGCCCCTATGAGTCACAATTCAGGGGAGGGCCGGGTGTGGCTCTGCCCCCTGCTTCTGGAAGCTTCTAACTGCTTCCTCTGTTTGAACAGAGGTGGCTCTCAGCAGTTTAAATTATCAATTTAAATTTGTGGGGGCCTCTAAAGCAGCTCTACTCCAACTGCAAAACTTACCAGTGCTCACTTCCTTTGTTTGGCTCTCCTCAGCAGCAGCTCTGCTTAAGAGCACATGCAGAGTCAAAAGGGCTGACCCTGAAAGAGCTCAGAGCTTTTAAAGGCTAGTGTGGCTCCGCCCCTATGAGTCACAATTCAGGGGAGGGCCTGGTGTGGCTCTGCCCCCTGCTTCTGGAAGCTTCTAACTGCTTCCTCTGTTTGAACAGAGGTGGCTCTCAGCAGTTTAAATTATCAATTTAAATTTGTGGGGGCCTCTAAAGCAGCTCTACTCCAACTGCAAAACTTACCAGTGCTCACTTCCTTTGTTTGGCTCTCCTCAGCAGCAGCTCTGCTTAAGAGCACATGCAGAGTCAAAAGGGCTGACCCTGAAAGAGCTCAGAGCTTTTAAAGGCTAGTGTGGCTCCGCCCCTATGAGTCACAATTCAGGGGAGGGCCTGGTGTGGCTCTGCCCCCTGCTTCTGGAAGCTTCTAACTGCTTCCTCTGTTTGAACAGAGGTGGCTCTCAGCAGTTTAAATTATCAATTTAAATTTGTGGGGGCCTCTAAAGCAGCTCTACTCCAACTGCAAAACTTACCAGTGCTCACTTCCTTTGTTTGGCTCTCCTCAGCAGCAGCTCTGCTTAAGAGCACATGCAGAGTCAAAAGTTGTGGCTCTTTTATATGACTCCCACGCATCCGGCGCCTGGTGATAGGTACCATTGTGGCCATGCTGTGCAGCAGGCGGCTGTGACGCAGGTTCCCCGCCAGCCAGCGGGGCAGGGGGTTCTAGCCCGCCTGCTGTGTTGGAGCTTCTCAGCTTGCGGTGTGTGCAACAAGCGTCAGTGTCATTTCCGACACGAGTGTCCCTCTTGCTCTGGCCCTCACGCCGCCTCTGCGTGCCCGCGGGCTGGTGGGTCACGAGGCAGAGGTAGGGGTGGGCAGGGGGTGGTCAGAGCTCCTTCTGATGGTGCTGGCCAAGCAAAAGGCCCCCTCCCCAATTAATATTCCCATGTTAGGTCAATGGCTTTCCGCTTATCCTAGACGGGATGATGCGAAGTACCTGCTGGAAGGCTTCCAGTTTGGCTTTCATATACCATTTAGGGGTGTTCGGGGACTGCAGGATGCCCCGAACTTACTTTCACTTAAAGGGCAATGAGGAGGTCGCTGCACAAAGCATAACTAAGGAGTTGCAGGCTATGAGGGTTGCAGGGCCCTTTGATGAACTACCATTCCCTAACTTGAAGGTCTCCCCTCTGGAGCTAGTGCCAAAAAAGAACCCAGGTGAATTTCGCCTAATACACCATCTTTCCTACCCTGCGGGTTCCTCGGTCAATGATGCTATTCCTGGTGACCTTTGTTCGGTCAGGTATACTTCGTTTGATCAGGCCCTACAGATGGTACGCGCCTGTGGTCCCGGGGCCCTCTTGGCAAAGTGTGACATTAAATCGGCATTCCGATTACTGCCAGTCCACCCCGAGGACTTTGAGCTGTTGGGTTTCCGTTTTAGGGGAAAATTCTATGTAGATAAGGCCATGCCTTTTGGCTGCTCTATTTCATGTTCGGCATTCGAACGATTTAGCACTTTCCTTTAATGGGCCTTTGTTCGAAGGTCAGGGTCCCGGTCTGTAGCCCATTACCTCAATGACTTTTTGTTCGGGGGTGAACGGGGCTCGGACACATGTACGCGTCTCCTTACTACATTTCAGGCCCTTATGCGGGAACTGGGTGTCCCCTTAGCGCCTGAAAAGACCGAGGGCCCAGCTACCAAGCTCACCTTTTTAGGCATCGAAATTGACACTGTCGCACAGGCATCCAGGTTACCCATGGACAAGGTGGCCCGGATCTCTGCGCGATTCGGGCACTGATTTCTAAACGTAAGGTGTCCCTCCGTGAGCTACAGGTACTGCACGGCCACCGGGCAGAGCTTTTGCCAGGCGTCTGTGTGATGCCATGGCTGGCCTATTAAAACGCCACCACAGGGTATGGCTCACCAGGGGTATACGGGCAGACCTTTCGGTTTGGCTCACATTCCTACAGGAATTTAATGGGGTTTCTTTTTGGAGATCAGACCTTATGGTCTGCCCTAAATTTCAAGTCCAGTCGGATGCCTCCGGCTCTCTGGGTTATGGGATATATTTCGAAGGGAGGTGGGCATATGGCCGATGGCCTCACACATGGCAGGGGATGGATCGTCTCCGCGATCTTACTTTCCTGGAATTTTTCCCATTTTGGGGGCACTAATGCTATGGGGCGATAAGTGGACCAACTCAGTGGTCCATTTTTGGTGTGACAATGCTGCAGTGGTGCACATTGTTAACGCTCAGACGTCCAAATCCCCTAGGGTCATGGCATTGGTCCATCAATTTGTCTTGAGAAGCCTACGCCTTAATGTGCTGTTCAGGGCCAGACATGTACCAGGCATTAATAATGATATTGCTGATGCTTTATCCCGCCTGCAGATATCCCGGTTCCGAGCTTTGGCTCCCGAAGCAGAGGAATTCCCCTCGCCACTCCCGGCTGAGATTTGGACATTTGGCGAGGAGAGGTGAACCGGGCGATCGGCATGTCTTTGGCACCTCGCATGAGTAAGGCGTATCAACATGCTTTTGTACAATTTAGGACTTTTTGTGGCCAACTACAGTTACCCGAAGTGTGGCCAATACCTGTAGACCAGATTTTGCAATACATGGTTTATCTTCATGGTCACGGGCTGGCCCTCTGTACTATACCCTCTAGGCTTTCGGCACTGGCATTTATGGCCAAGGTGCGGGGCTTTGCTGACTGCGTGAACGATTTCCGCATACATCATGTTTTGGAAGGGTGGCCACGTGAACGTGGCCGCTGCCAGGACACATGTCACCCTATTTCACCAGAGGTTCTTACCCACCTTGCACGAGGCTGGCATACTTATCCTATGATAGGTATGAGGTGGCTCTTTTTCACGCAGCCACCACTGTAGCCTTCTTTGGAGCGCTCCGCATCAGTGAGTTGGTACCACTGTCTAAGGCGGATGCGTCTCGTAGGGCACTGGAACTCGACGATGTCTATGTTACTCAAGAGTGGGCTCAGTTGAGGATACGGTCCTCAAAGGTTGATCAGCATGGCGTAGGCAGTGGAGTCAGACTTCTATGATGTTCCATTGAAGACATCTGTCTGGTTGGTGCCCTACATGAGTTTTTGGCAGTGCGTGGTATGCACCCTGGCCCTTTTTTCTGCCACCAGGATCGGTCTCCCCTTACTAAATTCCAGTTTTGGACGGTGACCGGCATGGCACTTACCAGTGTGGGCCTCCCTGGGGTTCGTTATGGCACCCATTCATTTAGGATAGGCGCCGCTTCTACTGCAGCTGTGTTTGGGTACTCTAAGGCTGATATACACAGGATGGGCAGGTGGGGATCCATGCGCTTTGCATTGTACGTATGCCCCCTCCATGTGTGAGTACCAGTTACTGTCATTAATTATTTTTCCTTCTTTTACAGACCCTGTGTGTCCCCGCACACCGGTGGCAGTATGGCTGGTGGGCCACAGTTACGTGCACTGGGCAGCACAGTATGCTGCGGCGACAGAGTGGGGACCCCATCTCAGGCTACGTGCAACTGCACGTTTGCGATGGTACAGTAAGCGCGGTATGAAATGGCGGGAACTGTTGCCATTTCTGTTTTCCATCAGGGATGCTGGACCGCCTGATGTCCTCATCCTGCATCTCGGTGGCAATGACCTTGCCCAGGTCACTGGCCTCTCTTTAAAGTTCACGACTTCCAGGGACCTAGCCTATTTGCATTACGTATGGCCGTCCACGCGGCTGCTATGGTCAGACATGGTGCCGCGACATACTTTCATAGGAGGCGTTGACCTCCATGCCCTTGACCATGCTCGCCACTCGGTGAACAGAGCTGTTGCCCGGTTCCTGGCAGACAAGGGCTTGGGGACAGCCATCCGGCACCCTAGGATAGGCTTGCAGGATTATGATCTCTATGCGGGAGATGGGGTCCACTTGTCGGCCAGAGGTATGAACCTCTTTCTTGAGGATATGCAAGCAGGCCTGGTGACCGAGCTGACGGTCGGGGGGGGGGCGTGAGTCATCATGGACGCCTCCCCGTGTGGTGGGTAGCACTGGTAAGGTAAAGATTTATGAC
Organism: Bradypodion pumilum; assembly: GCA_035047305.1. Taxonomy (NCBI): domain Eukaryota; kingdom Metazoa; phylum Chordata; class Lepidosauria; order Squamata; family Chamaeleonidae; genus Bradypodion; species Bradypodion pumilum. The sequence goes on along the minus strand of JAWDJD010000005.1, from coordinate 124,370,961 downwards.
CCATAGGTATCCGTCAGGTTCGCAATTGACTGGCAAACACATAGACAGGTACAGGGGAAATAGGTTTGACCGGTCAAGGGCGAACCAGGCAAGGGGTGATGGCAGAAGCTTTACAGCCTGCATCACCTTGATATTTAACGGATACACGTCATAGGGTGGGGTCAGTAGATAGTTTATTGACTCCGGTCAACAATTTGTTTGTGCCAACAAACAAATTGATACAAATAGTTACATGTAGCCAATTGCCATTGGCATTTTGAGAGGAACCTTACCAGTGTTACTATGGCCTGCTTGCCTTAAAGAATTACAATTGGATGATTACACCAATTTTTTTAAAATAAATTTTTATTAAATTTTAACAAACATACAGAAAAGAAAAACAATAACAATACAATACAATATTACATCAAATTCGTAAGAGATAGCACATGATACTAATTGAACTGATTATTTGCCATATAACCCACAATATTAAATACCCACATTATGAATTATTACTATAACCATAACAATCATAAAAATTTCTGTGCTACACCTATTTTTTATTTCTTTACTAATTACACATCACCCTGTGAATATATACAATGCCCGGAGAGTTTAGTATCTATATCATCTCCAAAAACCTCTTTGAGATGGTACAGGTCCAAAACTGTCCCTTGCCATAAGAGAGTGATCCACAAACGGCTTCCAAATACTCCAGAACCTATTTTCTTTTAATTTATCCCTTTTTACTTTAATCTCCCATGTCAGTTTGTCATTCAATGCTAAGCTCCACATTTCCTTATACCACTCTCCAATCTGTATAACTACATCATTTTTCCAATTTCTGGCTATACATTGTCTACCTGTAGTTAATATAATTTCCAATAATTCTTTTTCCTCCTTATTCAAACCCATGCCTTCCACATTTGTTAATAGGATGGTACCTGACACCAGCTTAATTCTTTTACCCATTATTTCCCCAATCTCTCCTTCTATTCTTCTCCAAAAATCATTTATTTTTTTACAACTCCACCACATATGTTCATATGTTTCAACCGTTTCTTTGCATCTCCAACATAAATTATCCCTTTTATTATCCATCTGATGAAGCCTTAGTGGTGTCAAGTACCATTGCCACAACATTTTAAAATTATGTTCCTTAATTCTTACTGACATTGTTCTCATTATCCTCTTTTTCCATTTGTTTCTCCATTCAACCTCTCCTATTTTTATATTCAGATTTTGTTCCCACTTCCGTTTCAAATCATCTTGTGGATCTATACCCTTATTCAATATGATGTAAAGTTTGCTTACTAGACCCTTAATATTCTTTTCCCCTCTTCTAATCTTTAATACCAATTCTTCAAATTCCGTCTTTGTTCTATCTATCCCTACTTCCCTTCTATATTTTTTATTCCAATTATTAACCTTCAATTTCTGAAACCAGTCCAGTTTTAACTTTTCAGATATTTTTTTTCCTCTTATTTTCATCATCACATACTTTTAACCAGTCCTTCAATAAAGAAATTTCATTTTTGTCCAATATTTCCTTTTTTTCCTTATCTATTTTTATCGGAAAACACACTATATTAGTCAATTCCAAAATTGGAGAGAGATCTGGGACCATATCTTTCTTTACTCTTTTCCACACCTCCATGAGGCCTCTCATCATAGTATTGCTTGTCTTTATCGGTTTATCCTTTATTCCCAAAAAGATCATTTTGCCAATATTCCTATATTCTTTCATCTCCAATTCCTCCCAAATTGCCTTTTCTCTTGCCAAGATCTTCACAACATTCTTAATTTGGAATGCTCAATAGTATGCTAACAAATTTGGGATACCCAAACCCCCTTCTTTCTGAGGTAAGTACCAAAACTTCTTTGGAAGTCTAGATTTTTTACCTCCATTACAAAAATTATTAAACATCTTTTGAAACTCATTAATTTCCTTCTCCTTCAAATGGATCGCAAGTGCATCAAATAGAAAATTAATCTTTGGCAGCAATATCATTTTGCAAATTGCAATCCTCCCGAACCATGACAAATTCAGCTTCTGAAACTCTTGTAATTTACTCTTACATTCTACTTTCAAACTGTCATAATTCAATCGTTTAAGTTCTTCCAATTTATTTGAAATAGTTATCCCCAAATATTTCAACTTTTCTTTAATTTGTATATTGTGTGTCCCCACTATCCTTCCCATCTCGTTTACCCCCATATTGCACAGCATCAGTTCTGATTTATCCCAATTTATCATCAGTCCGGTTATAGCTTCAAATACCTGTAGTTGATCTTTAATCCTATCCATTACCATCTCAGGATGTTTCACCATTAACAACGTATCATCTGCATACATGCTCACTTTATTACCCATTATCCCTTCTATACTTGGATCATCTCTTATATTTTTGGCTAATATTTCCATTGCCATTATAAACAGGATAGGAGATAGTGGGCATCCCTGCCTGGTACCTGCCTCAAGCTTTACCACATCTGTAACCTCTTCATTTACTCTAATCCTAGCATTCCCTTTTTGGTATAATAGATCAATTACCCTTCTAAATCTATCCCCAAATCCATAATTTCTAACTATTTCCTTGATTGAGGACCATTGTAATGAATCAAATGCCTTAAAAATGTCTAATGATAATAAACCAACCTTTTCCTTCGTTTGATTAACATTATCAATTAGATCTAATACCCTTCTAGTCAAGTCCGCCATGTGCCTGCCTTTTAAAAAACCAACTTGGTCAACACTTATATATTCCCCCATAAAACTGTTTAAACGATTAGCCAATATTGCTGTGAAGATCTTGGCATCCTGATTTATAAGAGAAATTGGTCTGTACGATTCCACCCTTTCCAAATTCTTTCCCAGTTTTGGCAGCAGAACGATTATGGTATTATACCATGAGGTCGGGATTTGTCCTCCGTCTAAAATATAATTATATAACTTCACTAACTTTGGAACCACAACGTCTTTAAATTCTTTATAAAATTCTGTCGATAATCCATCATCTCCCGGGGCTTTCCCCATCTTCAACCCACTAATTACCTCCTTTACCTCTTTATCAGTGACCCTTTCCTCCATTTTTTCTCTATGTTCTTGTTTTATTCCGTTCCCTAACTGTCTCTCCAAAATCGTTTTGAGCCTCCCCACATCTACCTCCTTTTTTGCATATAATGCTTGATAAAATTCCCTCACAATTTTACATTTATCCCTATTGTTGCTGCACCTTAAACCTTGTTTATTAACCAACACCCCAATTTCTCCTTTTTCCCTTTTGGCCTTAGCTACTCTTGCTAATAGTTTTGAACTTCTATTACTAAATTCAAAATACTCTCTATTTAGATAAATCAAGTCTCTTTTAACTTTATCAATATCCTTGCCCATTAGCTCTGCTTTGAGTCTTTGCAATCTAGTGAAAGTTTTTTTATCTTTACTTTTTGAATGGTCCTCCTATAACTGCTTTATTTCTTTTTCTATCTGTTCTACCTTATGTCTTTTATATTTAATACTCGCCAGCTTTATATTTTCCCCTCTGAAAACCGACTTCATGGTATCCCATACAACGTTAAAATTAACTTCATTATTGTCGTTCCACTGCCAACTTTCTTTCCACCATTCCATGATTTGCTCTTTACATTTTCGGTCTTTAAATAGGTTAGGATCGTACCTCCAACTTCTTCCTCTTTGAATATCTTTTTGTAATTTCAGTTCCAAAAGTACTTTGGCATGATCTGATTCCTTGATGATCCCAATTTCCATTCCCTCTATATCTTTAATCAAGTTTTCCGCAAGAAAGACGTAATCTATTCTCGAGTAGGTCCCATGGACGTGTGAGAAAAAAGAGTATGCCCTTTCAGAGCCCCTAATCTCTCTCCAAGAGTCCTTCAAACCCATCGCAGCCATCCATTTGTCTAAAACCTTCCCTTTCAAGCAAATTCCACATCTTGCTATATTTGTACAGTCTAAACCCGACCTTATCAAATTAAAATCTCCAGCCACAATAGTTTTTGCAACATTTTCTGGCTCCACTACTTTCCGAACTTTTTTTAAGAAATCCGCTTGATGGTCATTTGGAGCATATATATTTACCACCATAATTTCCTCATCTTCTATTTTTCCTCTTACAATCAAATATCTACCCTCTTGATCAGCAACACTTTTTGTAATCTCAAATCCTAATTTTTTAGAAATCATAATTGCCACACCTCTCGCTTTTGAAGTTCCAAATGCCATTTCATAATGTTGAATCCATCCCAAAAAAGTTTGTTCGTGTCTTTTGACTTCTGGCGCGTTTCCTGTAAGAACACTATATCGGGTCTATCTTTCTTCAATGCCAATTCCAGCCTCCGCCTCTTAAGAACAGAACCTGTACCCTTCACATTCCATGTTAATATTTTCATATTTCCCATAATCTATTTCCTTTCTAACTTCTAAACTCTCCATTGGGTGTGCCATCACCAACCCCTTCCCCCAAAAACACACAAATCTACATAGAACACACACTATCTCTCTCCCCACCTTCTTCAAAAAAAAAAAAAGACGCCATCGACAACCAAAGAGGGGAGAGGGGGGACATGCAAGATGTGCCTACCTACCAGTGCTACGCGCTACTCACCCTTCTATAATCATTTAAATGCTTTAATTTTTAATAATCTATTTCTCATTGCTCCTTACTTGTCTCCTCCTCCACCATGATCAATGACAGCTCCTCCTCCTCATCCTTTCCCTGCGGTGTTCCACCTGTGGCACCACCGGCCTCTGCCCTCTCATACTCCCTCCCCAGAGCACCTGATTCCAACAATTCTTTCTTAAAATTTATCCACTCTTCCGAATCTGTTTTTACCAACTCCAGCAAACTCAGATACTCCAATGGATTGGTCCCTTCATCAGCGCAGTTGCTGTGGAAATCTCCAGTTGTACCTTATATTTTTACTCATCAACAATTTGGTTACAGGCCTCATCTTATATCTCCACATTCTTTATTTCAATGAAATATCATTGTAAACTTCTACATCAGAACCATCAAATTTCAGGGCATCAGGTCCAGCTCATTTCAGAAAAGCCATTACTCTAAGCTTATCACCCCAATTTGCAAATTTTACCAAAACATTTCTTTGAACCACCCTCCCTCTTCTTGGGCCCACCCTGAATACACTTACAATATCTTCCTGAACAAATTCCTTTCCCATAGTCAAACCATTTAACCACTGAACCACTCTTTCTCTTAGCTGATCCGGTGTCCGTTCAACCACCTGACGGATCACAATGTTCTGCTTTCTCATCATATCTTCCACAGCATCAATCCTTCTCTCTTGCTCTTCCAATTTCAGCTTGTTCTCCTGCACCGCCTCCTGAGTCCCTTTTATTTCCTTTTTATGGCAATTACCTCATTTTGAACCAATTTCACATTTCCCTCTATTTTTTGCAAGCTTAAGTCCACTTTTTTTGAAAACTCTGCAACAGATGATACCACCTTATCTTGTTTTTTCATCATTTCATTTCTATCTTTCACCCTTGATTCCTCATTCTTCTCCAATTTCTGGAACAATTTTCCGATTTCCACCATAATTTGAGTATGATCATAGGGCTCAGGTGGCGGTGATGACGGCTGAGGGGCTTCTTCCATTGGTGCACCAATTTAAAGTTATAATTCGGACTAGGGCATTATTCAATAAAAGTGGCCCGATGCCTTTATCCATATACCGGTGTCTGAGTCTTCCTTTGGGGGGTGTGCCTGCAATGAAAGCGCGGCGCCAAAATGGCCGCTGCACTCTTTGCAGCCCCCCCCCCAGACTCAGACATCCGGGTGAGTTAGGGGGAATGGCCATCCCTCTATAAAAGGGGTGGCCATGAGGCAGCTGAGCTGCCATTTTAGAAATGTGATGGAGCGGAGAAGTTTTCCCCTCCACCCCCTCCCTAGTTAACAGTGTGATTTTTTGGTCGCTTCGGGGCTGGGTGGGAATTTTTGGCTTGAACCTACAATTGGCTCTTTGGTTCTTGCTTTTTTGCCCATCCCACACTGTTGCTAGTGTTTGAGAAAAGGGGTAAATTGACTTTGGTCACTTTTGCCGGGTAGCACTGGTAAGATAAAGATTTATGACCCATAGGTATCCGGCAGGTTCGCAATTGTCTGGCCAACACGTAGACAGGTACAGGGGAAATAGGTTTGGCCAGTCAAGGGCGAACCAGGCAAGGGGTGATGGCAGGAGCTTCACAGCCTGCATCACCTTGATATTTAATGGATACACGTCATAGGGTGGGGTCAGTAGATAGTTTATTGACTCCGGTCAACAATTTGTTTGTGCCAACAAACAAATTGATACAAATAGTTACATGTAGCTAATTGCCATTGGCATTTTGGGAGGAACCTTACCAGTGTTACTGCGGCCTGCTTGCCTTAAAGAATTACAATTGGATGATTACACCAATTGAAAGTTATAATTCGGACTAGGGCATTATTCAATAAAAGTGGCCCGATGCCTTTATCCATATACCGGTGTCTGAGTCTTCCTGTGGGGGGTGTGCCTGCAATGTACTATGAATAAAGCTGTGGTCATCCCAATCCTGCCAGTTTGTGCCCCTTAAAACAAACTTCTTTATTTCAGGACTATGAAAGAGCAACTCTTTAGGCTGCTCTTAGATTTGTGAACCTTGGAGGACCTTACAATGACTTCATGATTCTGGTGAGGCCAGCATCACATCTTCTAATCCTTTTCTCTAGTCACAGTTTTCAGCTGTGTATTTAGGATGGTTATTCCCAAAGTTAAATATTTACATCTGAAAACAAGAATTTTTAACTTTGGGTGGAAACATAAGTTTGATGTACACAGGCTGTACACATGTAGAAATTTCCTTTCCAAGAATAACTCTCTCTCAGTATATTACCTATATGTGACAATTCCACAGTAGTGCCCTTAAGGCTCCATGAATTACAGCTGTTTTAGAAAGCAGCTTAGAGCAGCTGATGAAAGGCCACAACATTGCCAGGTTCTGCACCACAGCGTACAAGATCAGAAGAACAATCCTGTCAAGACCTTTAGCCAAATAAACTACTAGCGCTAAAGAATAGGCTTAGTAATAGTTGTAATAGTATTGATCTTATGTATTAATTTTACTACTCCTTAATTCTGATCAGAAATGCTCCTTTTAAAGCAACCTTATTTTAACTTTTGTCTATTAATATATTTTAAGTATCCTCATTTTAACTTCTGTTTCTTTTGCTGTTATATGCTGGTCTTGGACTGTAATAAAGGTTTGATTTTGATTTCATTTTGATACCTGATATGGAGATGAGGTAATAGAAAATTCTTTATTTCTTTTAGGCAGAGAGTATTAATTGTTACACCATAAACTTCCATCAAAATGTTCAGTGTCATATGCCATTCCTTTCTATCCTCACGTTAACCTTGAGGCTGAGAGAAAGCGATGGACTAAAGATGCCCAGAAAGATTGAATATGGATACAATTTCAGATCTTGCCATGCATAATCTGATACGCTAGCTACTATAGCACACTTGGCTGTACTAAAGGTGCAGCAGCTTGTCAGACTAAACAGAAAAAAGTATTTCTTAGTTCCTATGAATATTAGGGAAAGATGAAAGCTGATTGCTTTCTGATGCGTTGCAGATCCTATGTTTTTAATGAAATATATGCAAACAAACCAAACAAAAAAAAAACTAAGTGAGGATGGAACCAAGAAGTCTCTTTCAGAAAAAATTACAGCTGATATGGTAATTATATAATTCATTTATGTACATGTTTAAAGATTCCTTATTATATTGCTGAATGGGTCTTCTCAGACATTCTGGTCTTCTGTGTTGCTGTGTAATTAAAATATACACTATACACGGGGAAAATTTATAAATTTTGTTTAAAAAACATACTGCTTAGGCTCAGAACTGTTCCAGGAACTACTCACTTGTGGTTTTCAGTATTACGCAAACTACACATGAGAACGCAGGAAATCAAGCGACAGGCAGGCAGAGGAACCATTATAATTATAGAAGGAATCTGCCAATGCCTGGTATTCAATAGCCCCTTCTTTCATTTCTCACCATTTTCTCAAATGTGAATCTCTCAGATGCCAATGTTGTGTTTGGCTTTTCAGCCCCAAGGTTTTAGCTGCAAAAAGAAAAAAAATATGACAAATTGGATAGCAATTTAGAAGAATAACTTTCCCCCTGTCCATTTTCTCTCCATGAAACCAGATATTTAAGTTCTACTTGGGACTTGATAAAGAATACAGAAAATAGGGTATGCTTTGTGTTCCTGAATTACTAAAGCTCTGCAAAATCTACTATAGTTGATTTTACTGAATAACTTGCTGCAATAAATGGAACACTGTCATCTGGTCTGGTAAATGGACTAGTTTTTCAAAATAGATTAATCATATGACAGTTTTGACCAATTTTTCACTGTTCACCTTCATGTTTTGGCTTTAAACAGTAATTTTCTGTGTCAAGTACCTAGAACCTTAATCACTATGTGGGGAAAAAATCTAGGGTGGTTCCAGTTTTATGTCTGTGAAGCTCGGCAGAAGAAATGGACTTCCCTGAACCCTTGTACTTATGGAAGATTCCCAATTGTCCCAAAAAGTTTACACTGGGGAGTAAGGAAGTAATGCATATGGTGAGCCATAACGTTTGGGGAAAGGGTGGGATGGACCCACTTAAATGAAGCAGGAGGTACTGTCACAAGAGGAGTGCTTCTTCTGCAAGCAAAAGACTGACCCTGGATCCAACTACTATTGTTTTTAAAACATTAGACCTTGATTTTTAGAATTTTAGAGCAAGCCTGCTTTCTTTGTGCTGGTGGGAAGGGACAGGAGAGAAGCAGCTGCTGGGTACTGCAGGCCAAAACATCTGGAGAACCAAGTGGTATCCACCCATTTCAAGATTCCAACTGCTTTCCCTCTTTCGTTTTCAGGGAATAAAGAACCAGACGAGTGAAGTAGTGAAATTCAGTTCTTTATTAGTGGGGTTTGAGAAAAGATACATTCTGCTCCTATAAACAGTAACAGTAACAATAATACAACAAGCCCATTGGCTAACAGAGTGTGCACATTTTTGATCCACTTATTTGTATAAGAATAGATACATGAGAAAAGATACATTCCGCTCCTGTCAGAACACACAGTTAACATACATAACATTCTTCTCCCCAGGTAAAAACAAAATCCTTTAACCAGGATGGCGGTCTAGTTTCCCTTCTGGGTCGGACGCTTGGCTGAGCTGGCTCAGAGGCTTGTAGGATGGGCGACCTGACTGGAGTGAGGGATTGACTAGAGGGGGAGGATTCCAAACCCAAATAAAAGCCCCGTTCGTCAGATGGAGGAGCAGGGGATTGCTCAAAACCAAAATCTAATTCTGTGGATGAATAAGACAACTCAGGGTCCCTCCTGTGTGTACTAAGAGTGGAGGGCGACTCCAAACAAAATTGGTCATCATCAATAAAGGAATCCAGAGTGCTAGGCTGGGACAGTGTAGGGGTACACCTGGCCGGAATAGGGGAGCATTCCACAAATTCCCCTTGAAATTGGTTCCTAGAAGACACTTCTTGGTCAATGTTAGCTGGCTGCTGACTATTACCTCTGCCCCCTGGGTTTAAATGGGTGGGGGACAACCCTAGCGTTGAGTGTCTGTATTCATCTTGTGGGTCCAGTACTCTGGGTCTCAATTGATCTACGTGCCTCCTCCAGATCAGACCAGTGGCTGTTTTGATTCTGTAAGCAACAGGACCAGTTTGATCGATCACAAACCCAGGCACCCACATAGGGCCACCAGCTGCATAATTGCGGCAATGTACAGGGTCTCTGGATGAGAAACCCTTCTGGTGTTGGATTGCTGTATTTGTGCCTTTGTCCTCTACCCTAGAGGGATCCAATTTGTCCAGCAAGGATGACAGTTTCCTTCACTGGAGCAATTCAGCAGGGGATAGCGCTGAGACAAGGGGGGGTGAGCCTATATGTGAAAAGAAATGGGCATAACTGGAGCTCCAAATCCCCTTCACCCATACGCCAAAGCACGTCTTTAGTTGTGCGCACCTGCCGCTCTACCTGGCCATTGATGGCTGGGTGGAATGGGGCGGCAGAGATGTGCCTAATTGCATTCCTTTACATGAAGGATTGGAATTCTGCAGATGTGAAGGTGGATGCGTTGTCGGACACCAGCACATCGGGAAGTACAAATGCTGCAAACAGCCTTCTTAGGTGCATTATCATGGTGGCTGAAGAGGTATTAGGCACCCTAATCACTTCCAGCCACTTAGAGAATGAATCCACAACCAACAAAAATAGGGACCTGCAAAATCTATGTGCAACCTGGACCACAGGCCCAGAGCAGAATCCCATTCCCGAGAAGGAAGGTGGGATTGCTCTGGGTGAGAGGATTGACAACTGGCACGGGCTTTGGAATGTACAATTCCCAGGTGACATGTGTGAAGTAGATGTAAAATGTTTTTCCAGAGAGTGACAGGAATGATCACCCGCTGGCCGCATAGAAGGCAACTTCATTCCACTGACAGTTCCAAATGCTTGCGGTGGAATGTTCTGAATTCCTCAGCTAGAGGAGAGACAGGCCAGCCTTTTTGTACCCAAGACATTACTTTAGTCAATGTGACATCCTTGGCCGTAGCCTTGGCTATATCTGAGGGGATGACTGGGGGTGAGTCAAAAGCCTCAATTATAAGGACCTGGTTGTCGCTTTCGATCTCGCAATCAGCTTCCCTGACCCCTGGCAGTGGAGAACATGACAGGGCATGAGAATGGCTGATGTTCTTGCCGGGCCTGTGCACCAAAGTAAAATCATATGCAGTTCTAGGAACGCTTTCTCCTGGCAATGGCCCCAGTGCCAAACAGTATCTTTCTTAAGAAGCCGAGCAACTGAGGCTTTGCGATGGAGAAAAGCATGATAGAAGTTTAACAATCCTAGAAATGATTGCAATTCGGCTTTACATTTTGGCCTGGGTGCATTTCGCATGGCTACCACCTTGGAGTCAGAGGGCATGATACCTTGGGGTGTTATTCGATACCCCAGGAACTCCACTTCCTGTCCCAAAAACAAAGTATCTTCTGAGACGTAGACCAGCCCTCTCGAAACGTGAGAGGACTTGATCGAGCCTGGCCGCTAGTTCAATGGTGTCCTTAGCGGTGATCAGGACATTGTCAAAATATGGCAGGACACTGGGAAAACCTTGTAAAATACATTCTACAAGAGATTGAAATATTCCAGGGGTTGCATTCACCCCGAATTATAGTCTAGTTACCTTAAATGCTCCCCTATTCATTTCTATGGTCTGGGCTATGGCAGCAGCAGGAGACACAGTCAATTGTTGGTAAGCCTGAGCAAGGTCAGGTTTTGTGAAGCAATTTCCTCCATGCAAGAAGGCAAGAAGGTGGCTTACCACGGGCACAGGATATGCATTCGGGCGAATAGCTTTATTGATGGTACACTTGTAGTCAGCGCATATCCTGACCTCCCCGTTACTTTTCAAAGCAGTCTTCCACTCTGCAGAGTCCACTGGCACTAGGATGCCCTGCCCCATCAGTTTGTCCAGCTCAGCTTCTATCTTCTCCTTTAAAGCAAAGGGTACCTGGCGTGGCTTCATCCGGATGGGTTGGACTGTTGGGTCAAGCTCAAAGTCCACAGGGGGTCCTTTGTATAACCCTAAACCCTTTTTGATCACCTCAGGATGTGCAGCACAAACATCCTAGATTGGGTCAGTGTCTATTGCGTGAATGCCAGAAAGCCGGATTCCCTGGGGCCTAAACCATTGGGTCCCAATAAGATAGTTAGTGCCCTGCTTAACTACAACCAATGGCAAGGAGGTGCAAATGTTTTTGAATTTGACCAAGAAATTTCCCACCCCCAGGACCGGAATCTGGCAAAGTTGCACATCCCGGAGGAAAGTTTTAAAAGATTTGAGCTTGGGCTGAGAGGCTGGTGGAATTCTCAAAAACTCCTGCTGTGGAATTATGGAAAAGGTAGTAACTGAATCCACCTCCATCTTGAAGGAGACATCCTGCAGGGTCAGGTTTGCAAAGAAACACTCACTAATGATGCCCACTTGGCATGACTCAGGCTTGGGTGACACTTTGGCGATGGATGTTTTGTGGTGATGACTCTTGGATTCAGGTGCTGGAGTTCTTTGCTTTTGCTGTCGGCATACTTTAGCAATGTGCCCTCGTCACCCACAGTTGTGGCATTCTGCGGTGTGGAAGGGGCACTTCCTCTGTTCATGCCGGGCTCCGCAGCCATCACACTTGCAAAGCAATTTCTTCTCCCGATCATCACGATGCTCTCGGTGCTTTCGTCGGACCACTCGGACTTCTCCCTCTGCATTGCTGGACTTCAATGAAAAGGTGGAACCAGGCGATGCTGAGGAGGATGAAGATGAATTTTGCTGAGCTTGCACAGCTGAGTCGGTGGCACTGGTGGTGGAGTGGCGATGCCGGAAAAGCTTGATGCTGGACCGTGCGGCCTCAGACGCTACCGTCTCTTCTAGGACAGCCTTGAAAGTTAGCATCTTCATGATCATGAGGCGACATTGAGCATCTTAATCCCTCATACTGGTCAGCAGATGGTCCTGGAGTGCTTTTTCGATGTTGTCCCATTTGCACGGGGTGGCAGCAATGCGCAGAGCTGCGGCGTAGTCTGCAATGGACTCCCCAGGTTGCTGCTCCCTTCTGTGGAAGGCCACCCTCCCGGGAAGATCGAGACCTCTGGCTGCAGATGCCTCCTCAGCACGGAGATGATCTCTGCAAGCGGCACCACATCCACGTCCTGTGGAAGAATGAGGTGGGTTGCCAGCTCAAGCGTCTCAGCACTGCACTGAGCGAGGAAGCAGAAGCACTTCTGGTTTCCATCGGTGATCTTCTACGAGGCCATTGCATGGCGGAATTGGCCTTCGTATGTTGCCCATTTCTATGGACGCACTGAGTCAAATGGGCCAATGTTGCTGCCATGTAGGGACGCCATCCCACCTTCGTCACCAGTTTCATGTTCAGAGAATGAAGAAGCAGATGAGTGAAGTAGTGAAAATCAGCTTTTATAGTGGGGTTTGAACATACTTTGGATGGGGAAAAACTCAGACTTATATACACTATAAACAGTAACAGTAACAGTAATACAACAAGCCCATTGGCTAACAGAGTGTGCACATTTTTGATCCACTTATTTGCATAAGAATAGATACATGTGAAAAGATGCATTCCGCTCCTGTCAGAACACACAGTTAACATACATAACACCCTCTGAAGATCCATAAATGAAATGCCGTCCATCAGTATAACCTCTGACTACTCTATAGTGCCACAAAGTAGAAATATGACATATAGAACCATAAAAGTGTTAACCAATGCTCCCTGGAATTACATTCCCACGAGGTAACATTAGGCCAAACAGAGCAGGTGAAAGAGAGACCTGTTGATGGTGCCAAAACTTGTTGGACCGGGGGCCTGACTACACCATCAAAACAGCTGAGCGGGCCAGACTATTTCCTGTTTGGCACAGACGCTTCTGCGCATGCATGAAAGCAGCCATTTTACTTCCTGGTTTGGTGCTGATGTGCAAAAGTGGCCAATTTTCTTCTTGGTTTGGTGTGGATGCTTCTGTGCATGCACAGAAGTGGCCATTTTACTTCAGAGACACATCCGTGCCAAACCAGGATGTAAAATGGCCACTTTTCACGTATGCACAGAAACATCCATATTTATTTCCTTGTTTGGTGAGGACATTGTGGGCCTGAGGGAATACCTTCTGGGGCCGTATGTGGCCCATGGGCCAAAGTTTGGGCATGCTTGTGGTAGAGTAAACTCTTTACTTGCTGCTTGGTATTGTCAGGCTATGCTATTCCAGTTACCAGTTCTGCTCACCACAGTATGTTCATTAAAAATGTTTTAACTGAGTAATCTTCCTTTACAAGGTTGCATTCGTGGCACAGAAGGGAGATCTAATGACTGTCTTTTCAATGTCAAAATATGCAGTACCTCCCTCTTCGCACACAAAGAGTGATAAGGAAATTCTGAAGACAGAATTGGTCTGAACAGATATCGGTTACTATAGGTTATTACTACTAGGGTATAGGTTACTAGGTTATAGGTTACTACTACTCCAGCTTCAATGTCAGGAGTATCTCTTAATGCTAGGAAGTTCTCTGAAACTGAGATGGAAAGCTTTGTAACCTTCCACATCACATGGAACTGTCACAATAAAGTTTTAAAAGAACTTGGATGAGTTAAGCACCTAAAATCCCGAGTTTGGTTTCACAAATTTTAAATAATCTGAAATCTGAAGAAATGTAAATTTGGCAAATTCCTGTAAAAATAAGCAGAAAAAGAAAAAGAAGGCATGTAGCCAGTTATGGATAGTCTTGACCACATAGACTTCCAGTTCATCTTTCAGAAGACTCACAAATGATCATATTTTCTGCAGTCTACAAGCTGCAGCTTCTTCATATGAAGGCTGGAGTGGTCTGTGGTAGAAGCATGGAATTTTATCCTTATCTGTTCAGACCATAAGCTGGTGGTATATGCAGGATAGGACAATAACACATCTAAATTGAATTACTCCAGATTTTTAAATATTTAACCTTTTGTTTAACACCTTTCTGCTGTTTTCAGGCAATGTTTTCTGCCCCTTCCTATGTGATGTAAATTGCCTCTTTGATCAAAAATAATTTCCACCTGTATTTGAAGAACAAGAAGGGAAAAAAAGATAAACCAATGTATGTTTCTGTTATTCCAACTTCAATGTGCTCCTTGCTGTTAAATCTGCATCCATTTTTAATTAAGATGCCCTGGGCTTGTAACACTTGTATAGATTACATGACACAGATGAGAGGGGTTGGGGTGGGGATAAATTAGTTTGCTCACCAAGCAGATCCCCCCCGCCCCCACTCTTAACACTTTAATTATTTCTCAGAAGTGTTTACTGGAGGGGGGAAAATAAAATCATCGCAGATGGTAAATTAGTGAAAGAATGTTTCTAAAAATAGGGTGTGAAAATGATTGCAAATGAACTCTTGATTATTCGGTGCACAGACAAGAGGCTAAATATTATGTTGGCATGCCTTACATCCATCTAGTTCAGTAGCTTCCTGTTCAGCATAAGATCTGGAATGTAGAGGCAACTGTCAGAAAGAAAAGAAAGTCAAATCTCTTTACAAGGCCCAGGTAGTGTGTCCTAGGAAGACCTGTGAATAGAAAGAGTGAAAGCTTTGCCAGAATGGAGACAAAGGCCAAAATCCTCCTGTAGCATTTCCTATGTGAGCTCCATTTGAGCTGTATGTTGGAAGGTATTAAGGTTTACTTCAGCCAAGATCCTTGAAAGTGTCTTTGGAAAGAAAGCTTCCAGCTGGCACCAGAGTAGGAACAAGACAATTTGGGCAGAGCTTGGCTAAGCTAAGACCAAAGCCTTCTAATGTATGCCTCTCTCCCAGATGCTTCACATTAAAGAGTTTGTCAAGTCCCTGCAAGATAGTAAGAACTGCCAAATTGAAAAATTATGGCATCCATTCCTAAAAAAATCCATTCCTATTTTCTATGGTTTCCTGGTCAATTAGTTAACACCCCCCTCCCCCCTAGTATGGATTTGACCCTGACTTCTGGAAGCAACCTTTATTAACTTCTTACCCACTTTTTAATTAAAAGAGGAGGGGATTTTAAAAAAATAACATTCAGGCAACATGTTTGTAGACCTTTTGGGCCTATATAGTTTTTCTTCCTCAGGTTGCCTATCCCAAGGAAAGGGTTTCAAAACTGGAAGATAGCTTTCAGATCTGCATTTTGCAGAGCAGGCATGACAACATTAATTTGCCTGAGAGGTTAAAGCAAGGTTTCTCATGGTATCCTCTTGGGTCGACATTCTGAATTGGGGGGTTGGAGCACTGTTCTACAGTGGTTCCACTCCTTTCTGGGAGGTCATTCCCAGAGAGTCAAGCTTGGGGAGTCTATGCCAGCTTCTTGTTCCCTGCAATGGGGTGTTCCCCAGGGGTCCATTATCTCCCCACTGCTATTTAATATTTATGTTAAGCTGCTGGGTGGGCTCATCTGGGAATTTGGAATGTGGTGTCACCAATATGTGGATAACACCCAACTCTACCTCTCCTTTACATCTTCTGCAATAGAGGCAGCCCAGTGCCTAGACAACTACCTGGCTGCTGTTATGGCATGACCAGAGCTAACAAGCTGAGGCTGAACCCAGACAAGATGGAAATGCTGTTGGTGGGGGGACCGGCTCCCTATGATGGGGGGATTGCTCTCTCCCCTAGGGACCAGGTGTGCAATTTAGGGGTCATATTTGACCATCATTTGACCCTTGAGGCACAGATGGCAGTGGTATGTAAAACCACCTTTTTCCAGTTGCACCAAATTGCCTAATTGCATCCCTTTTTGGACAGGAGGTCCCTCACAGCAGTAATCATCTCACTGATAGTCTCCCGTATTCACTACTGTAATGTTCTCTATGTGGGGCTTCCCTTGTCCCTGATATGGAGACTTCAATGAGTCCAGAACTCAGCAGCCAGGCTTATTATGGGATTGAGAAAATTTGATCATATTTCACCAGCCTTGGCAGGTCTGCACTGGCTACCCGTCCCTTGCCATATCAGGTACAAGGTGTTAGTGCTAACTTTTAAAGCCCTATATGTGTTGGGACCTTTTTACCTTGTGGAATGTCTTCCCCTCAGGTCTGTAGACCACATCACTCGCTCCTCTTTTTCAGCGCAGCTTCAAGTGCCGACCCCGAGACTGGCTAGGAAGTCTGGGATGAGAAGGACCTTCTCAGTGGCAGGACCAATGATGTGGAATGCCATACCACTTGAGCTGTGCCAGGCCTCTTCACTCCAGTCCTTTAAAAAGCAACTGAAGACACTGCTTTTCAAGGAGGCCTTTGCAAATGTCTTACCAATCCTTGGCTTTTAGACTGGGGGCCGGCACATATTCCTTCCTATTTGGTTCTGTGGTCAGATTTCTTGTTCATGGTACTTTGGCCCATTGTAATGGCCAGCTTTGATTGTAAGTTATTATTGTGAGTTTTATGGTGTGTAATTTTTCTAACAAGTTTTGTTTGTTGTATGAGGGATTTACATACACACACCCTAAAGCATCTCAGAGAGATAAATTATTCTCTGGCTATTTAACGGCTTCACATTGTTTTACAGGGGATGAAAATTCTACTATCTCCAAGTCAAGCTAAATGAATGCATTGTATTCATACTTGACAGGGGTAAGCATTGAATACCTCATAGTAGGTGAGTCCAACTTTATTCTTTTATTTTCTTCCTTCAGGGATATAGTGTATTAATGGAAAGACAGAACAATCAAAGACAGGAAATTATTTTGACAATAACAAGCCTTGATTAAATTCTAGTCAAATACACAAATAAAATCATTATGTTCAATTAGAAAATGTCAGACAGTGGTGGTTTTGTCGGAAAACTGATAATGATATGCCTCTATTCAATTGTTCATCAAAAATCCATTGAGATAAGAAAAGCTGCAGGCAGAAACAGCAGCATTAATCAGCAGCATTAATAGGTAATTTACGGACCCTCATCTGGGGGGAAGAGAAACAAGAGGAAGAAAATGACATGCATAGCTAATATTGTATGAAAATGACATGCAAAGCTAATATTCTGTGTAAAGAGTGTGCAGAAGACTGGGATGGGGCCATCTTTGGGTGTGAGGGGGACAATGATCAAAACAGAGCCAGGATGGATTCTGGAAGTAATCAATCAAATTGTGGTTTCTTTATGGAGTTAATCCATCTCTAATTTGGCCTTGTTTTTCTCCTGCTACTTTTAACTTTCCCTAGCATTATTGTCTTCTCCAGTGAGTCTTGTCTTCTCACAATGTGGCCAAAGCATGAAAGCCTCTGTTTTGTCATTTTTAAAAGGAGATTTCAGACTTGATTTGATCTAGGTCCCACTTTGTCTATCTGGCAGTCGATGGCTTTCACTAAGTTTTCCTCTGGAACCATTGTTCAAATAAATGTATATTTTTCTTCTTAGCATTCTTCACTTTCCAGATTTCACATTTATATACTATACTAGCAGAGTTTGCCCGGCATTGGCGGCCTTTTAAAGTGTGTTGGGCATTTTTAATGTGTGCGTTGGTGGTTATGGGTGGTTTTGGGTGTGCACAACCACCACCACCCATGCAATACCACTCCAATGACCAACACACACATTAAAAATTCCTGGCAAGGCAAGAGTGCCGTGTGTGTGTGTGTGTGTGTGTGTGTGTGTGTGTGTGTGTGTGTGTGTGTGTGTGTGTGAGTGAGAGAGAGAGAGAGAGAGAGAGAGAGACAGAGAAGCAGTCTGTGTGTGTGTGTGAGAGAGAGAGAGTGAGAGGAAGAGAGACTGACAGATAGAGGGCGCTAGTGAGTTAGAGTGAAGGACAGGGGAGGAGACAGTCAGACTCAGACACAGGAGACAGAGGGTGGAGGCTATTTGCTGATGCTGCGATTGGTGCAAGTATGTTTGGACTGGAGGGAAGGTTTGTTTTTAGGGGGTTGTTCCGCAATGTGTGTGTGTGTGTGGGTAGTGTTTCGTGTGTGTGTGTGTGTGTGTGTGTGTGTGTGTGTGTGTGTGTGTGTGTGTGTGTGTGTGTGTGTGTGTGAGAGAGAGAGAGAGAGTTTTCTGTGGGTTGGCTGGGAAAGCAATTCCTTCTGGGACCCGTAGTTCATGCAGCGTTTTTTCCAGAAGCTTATTTTTGATTGGCTGTGGCGCATTTTCCAATGTTCTTTCTGCTCGCACCTCTCAGCCTGATAGGCTGTGGCGCGGCGCAAAGAATGTTGGGTATTGAAGTTCTTTTTTTGTTTTAGTTTGTGGGGCTCTTGCCCCACTGGCACATTTCTAAAATATTTGTTGACCTCCAGACCCATTTCAGGCAAGTGCACGAAGGCTCGGTACGGGATAGTATGGCCGGGTGTGGGATCCTTTATCAAGTTCCAACGGTTAACTATTGGATTTATAGGTATAGATAGCAGTGATGGTGAACCTTTTAGAGATTGAATGCCTAAATTCAACAGGCTGCCATCCATGCCCCAGAGGAGCGGGGTGTGACAGACAGGTTTTGACCTAGCCCTTGCCTTTGGGTCTCTCCCATTCCTGCGAGCAACTTTTACCAGTCTGCTCTATGTAACAGAAAGACTCCGAGCTCCAGGAGACCTATGTGCCATCCCGCAGATCCTTCTGCAGCAACAACCTGGGGCTTACCTGTATTAACAGAGCCCAGAAAGTAATATGGAGAGAACTAGAGACACTAACAGTATCTAGTTTAAAATATTATTTAAAATATGACCTCAAATAAAACAGTTAAAAATTATAAGCAAGTATAAA
Organism: Bradypodion pumilum; assembly: GCA_035047305.1. NCBI lineage: Eukaryota > Metazoa > Chordata > Lepidosauria > Squamata > Chamaeleonidae > Bradypodion > Bradypodion pumilum. The sequence goes on along the minus strand of JAWDJD010000005.1, from coordinate 124,351,631 downwards.
AACAGTTATAAAGCAATAAAGTGACAGTACAGTAAACCCCCGGTTAACGACCTTTCTTGGTTCCCACCGTTGTGACATTAACCAGGAAGCATCAGTAACTGGGAGGCACTTCCTGCTTCCCTTCACCCTCCCATCAGGTTGTCCCCTTAATTATCAGGGGAGGGGGGTTGTGATGCCCCACTCCACTGGGTCCCCTTGGTCCAGAAGGTTTGGGGGAGAGACCCTTTTTGCCCCCATCCCTCTTGGACTCAGGGGACCCGGGAGAGAGGATCGAATCCACCCTCCCCCAACACTCCATTTTTAAAGAGAAGAAACTGCCTGGTTTCTTCTCTTTAAAATGGGGTATGGGGGAAAATCCCCTCTCTGCTGGGTTCCCTGGGTCCAGGAGGGTTGGGGAGACAGACATACCACTTTTGTCCCCCCAACCCTCCTGGACCCAGGGAACCCAGCGGAGAGGGACATCACAACCCCCCTCCCCTGATAATTGAGGGGAAAACCCGACCGGGTTTTCCCCTTAATTATCAAGGGATGGGGGTTGTGATCCCCATCTCTGCCGGGTCCCCTGGGTCTGGGAGGGTTGGGGAGACTGACCACTTTTGTCACCCCTCCAACCCTCCTGGACCCAGGGAACCTGGGAGAGAGGATCGAATACACCCCCCCCCCAACTCTTCATTGTTTAAAAGAGAAGAAATTGCTTGTCGTTTACATATAATAGTGATCCATGAGTGTTACCCTTTTTAGATCTTATGGTGGGAGTTAATGAAGACAGAAGGGTGTTTATGCAGCTGTATAAGAAACCTACAGATCGCAACTCCAACTAAAGTTTTTCCTCTTTTCTCCCATGACATTTGAGAAGTAATATCCCGATAAGTTTATATGCCAGAGCGAAAAGGAACTTGACTACTGAGCAGGACTTTCTTAAAGCACCAGGAGACATAGATCAGAAATTAACCACCAAGGGGTACCCTAAGGATATTCTAAGAGATGCATTCTACAAGGTGTGGTCGAAACCCAGAGTTTCATTTTTTGAGAGACAGACCAGGGGTATAGCTAACAAAATTCACTGTTTGTTTGAATTTTCTCTGTTAGCATATCAGATTAGGAAATCCATTTGTAAGCCTGTCCCTCGTGCAGGACCTACCAGGCAGGCAGAGCTCAGAAGCCTCAATGCGTGGATGAGGCGGTGGTGTCGAGAGGAGGGGTTCAGATTTGTCAGGAACTGGAGAACATTTTGGGACAAGCCAAATCTGTTCAGGAGGGATGGGTTGCATTTGAACCATGATGGGACCAGATTGCTGGCACTCAACATCAAAAGGGCTGCAGAGCAGCTTTTAAACTGATAACTGGGGGAAAGCCGACAGGAGCTGGGCAGCATCCGGTTCGGGAATGTGTGTATTTGAGTAGTGAGGAGGATGCAAAAATTACTGAGCAGAGCGAGGAGCTAGTCACTAGCATTCTAGCAGAAGGATGCAAGAGGCAGTCTAACAATGCAACTGGACACAAAAGACTGTGTCAGAGAAGCATATATAAATGCTTGTATACAAATGCCAGAAGCCTCCGGAACAAAATAGGGGAGCTGGAATACTTAGCAATAGATAAGAATATTGATATTATTGGTATCACTGAAACCTGGTGGACGGATGATAACCAATGGGATACAGTTATCCCAGGCTACAAACTGTACAGGAAGGATAGGAAGGGGCAAATGGGAGGTGGTGTGGCCTTGTATGTCAAAGAAGTGATAAAAGCGTATGAATTGGAATATCTAGGTGATTTGGAGTCACCATTAGAAGCTCTGTGGGTAAGAGTATCAGGCCACAATGATGGTCTAACAGTAGGCATATACTATCGGCCTCCGACCCAAACTCTTGAGGGAGACTGGCAGTTGGAGAATGTTGTAAAGGAGGCATCCAAGAAGGGAAGCCTGGTTATAATGGGGGACTTCAATTACCCTCACATAGACTGGGTGAACTGTTGTTCAGCACATGATAAAGAGATAAAGTTCCTAGATATGCTAAATGATTGTTCCCTGGGACAGATGGTTGAAGACCCAACTAGAGGTACAAGAATCCTTGACTTGATCCTGAGTAATACTCAGGATCTGGTGCAAGATGTTAATGTGACTGATCCAATAGGGAACAGTGACCACAACTCAATTATGTTTAACTTGATCATAGACCGCAAGTCACTGATAAAATCTAACACAGAGACCTTAAATTTTCAAAAAGGAAATTTCCCAAAGTTGAGGAAACTAGTAAAAAAGAAGCTGAAAGGGAAAATTGAGAGAGTCCAAACACTCCAAGAGGCATGGGGGCTGTTTACAAAAACAATAGCAGAGGCTCAATTGGAATGCATACCCAAAAGGAAAAAGGGCACTGCCAGGTCCAAGAGGACTCCGATGTGGCTTACAGGAGCTGTTCGGGAAGTGATCAAGAGCAAGAAAAGCTCATTTAGAAGATGGAAGTCTTGTCCGAATGAGGACAGCAGGCAGAAACATAAATTCTGGCAGAACAAATGCAAGGCAACAATCAGGAAAGCAAAGCAAGACTTTGAGGAGCGTATAGCTAAAAATACTCAGAGAAATAACAAAGACTTCTTTAAGTACATTAGAAGTAAGAACCCAACTAGGAAGGCCATTGGACCATTAGATGACAATGGAAGGCAAGGGGTTATTAAAGAGGAAACAGAGATTGCAGAGAGACTCAATGAATTCTTTGCTTCAGTATTCACTGAAGAAGACAGAGGCCACATGCCCAAAACAGAGCCTATCTTCGTAGGGAGGGAAATCGAAGAATTAAGCCAGATAGAAATAACCAGGGAGGAGGTCCTTGCATGTCTTGTTAAACTAAACACTAACAAATCACCAGGACCAGATGGCATCCATCCACGAGTTCTCAGGGAACTTAAAGATGAAATTGCTGATCTCCTAGCCAAAATATATAATCTTTCCCTCAAATCAGGCTTTGTGCCTGATGACTGGAAGGTAGCGAATGTAACACCAATTTTCAAAAAAGGATCAAGGGGGGATCCAGGAAATTACCGACCTGTCAGTTTGACATGTGTCCCAGGTAAAGTGATGGAAACCATCCTAAAAGATAGAATTAATAGGCACATAGAAGAGAAGGCGCTGCTAAAGGAGAGCCAACATGGCTTTTGCAAGGGCAAATCATGCCTCACTAATCTGTTGGAATTTTTTGAGAGTGTCAACAAGCATGTGGATAAGGGGGATCCAGTTGACATTGTTTATTTGGACTTTCAGAAGGCTTTTGACAAGGTCCCACACCAAAGGCTCTTGAATAAAGTTACCAGTCATGGAATAAAGGGACAAGTCTTGTCCTGGATCAGCAACTGGCTAAGGGACAGGAAACAGAGGGTAGCACTAAATGGACACTTCTCCAAGTGGAGGGAAGTAAAGAGTGGGGTCCCCCAAGGTTCAGTACTGGGACCCCTGCTTTTCAACCTCTTCATAAATGATCTAGAGGTAGGAGTAAAAAGCAAGGTAGCCAAATTTGCTGACGACACTAAATTATACAGGGTAGTGAAAACTGTGAGAGATTGTGAGGAGCTCCAGAGGGATCTCTCGACACTGGGGGAGTGGGCAAAACAGTGGCAAATGAGTTTCAACATTAGTAAGTGCAGAGTGATGCATGTTGGGGCAAAGAACCCCAATTACATTTATAAACTGATGGGGTCTGAACTCTCTGCGACAAGCCGGGAAAGGGACCTTGGTGTCCTGGTGGACAACTCAATGAAGGTGTCAACCCAGTATGCCTCAGCAGTGAAAAAAGCAAACTCAATGCTAGGGATCATTAGGAAGGGTATAGAAAATAAGTCAGCAAGTGTCATTTTGCCTCTTTATAACTCTATGGTGAGGCCCCATCTGGAATACTGTGTACAGTTCTGGTCGCCATACCTCCAGAAGGATATTATGGAGCTGGAAAAAGTGCAGAGGAGGGCAACCAGAATGATTAGGGGACTGGAACACCTTCCTTACCATCTGAGGCTGCAATGGTTGGGCCTCTTCACTCTTGAACGATGACGTCTAAGAGGTGACCTAATTGAAGTTTATAAAATCATGCACGGTGTGGACAAAGTAGATAAGGAAAAACTGTTTTCCCTATCGCATAACACTAGAACTAGGGGACACTCCATGAAACTTTTGGGTACTAGTTCTCAAACAAATAAGAGAAAGTACTTTTTCACCCAGAGGATTACTGGTCTATGGAACTCCCTGCCAGAAGAAGTGGTGACAGCTGTCAGTCTTGACAGCTTTAAGAAAGGATTAGACAAGTTCATGGAGGACAAGAGTATCAATGGCTATAATTATGGATACTTAAGGACAACCTCCAGGTTGGAGAGATAGGCAGGATATCTCTCAATATCATTTCCAGGGAATCCTAAGAAGGTGAAGGCATCTGCTTGGGAATACCCTGAAGGAAATGGTGAGCCACTGTGTGAGACAGAATGCTGGACTGGATGGGCTGTGGCCTGTTCCAGCAAGGCTGTTCTTATGTTCTTATGTTCTTATGTTCTTAAGCACTGGGCTTTAGTGTCAGATCTGCCAGGTTGCGATAGATAACCACTTATTGGTTTTAGGTGCACAAAAACCATAGAGAACTATGTCTCTTGCAGTGACTGTCTCATCAAGCAACCACAAAGAAATTTGGTAAAAGGGCATTTCAAGTGTGCACAATGTAGCTGCTGTAAACATGTTATAGAAACCAAGGTTGTTAAATTACCACATGTAAAATTTTATTATGAATTGCCGGGTTTTTATAATATTGATACTTCAGGATGCATTCATTTAATTTTTTGCCCTTGTGATATGATTTATGGCAGCATGACATCACGGCCGATCAAACAACAGATATGCGAACATAAATCCCGGATTCAAAACCGTGTTTTTACTGCCCCTCTAGTAGAACACTTTATAGAGAGAAATCATAAGGCAGATGATCTGAGATTCATTGTTCTAGAGACTGTACGTTCTGAAAAGTTTAGGAAGGTGAATATTGTAAAAATGCTTCAGCAACATAAGGTTTTTTATATAAAGAGGCTTAGAACATTATCTCCTGGTGTTCTCAACAGCGAAATGGATTTGGTGTGCTATTTGTAAACAGTTGCATTTTGTGGTTCGATACTTTGTTACTGTAAGTATTCATTGCATCCCACATAGAGGGGTTTGCAGTGCTAGCATGCTAGATAATTAACAATGTATGAGAAGGATTGGCAAGCTCAATATAAGAGGTAATTCTCGTACTGATGATTAATGTCGATGGGCACTTAAGAGTAAGCATAAGAGGCTGTTTCCGACTCGATGTTGGTAAGATTTAATGCTTGAATATTGTTCCTTAATTTGGTCATAGATTTGTATTAGTATTATTGTCTGCATTGATTATTTTCATTTTGTTATAGTAAAGAAAATTAACTTCTGAAGAAGACATTAACGAAAGACCGATTACCGGATTGAGTTTTAGGTCCTTTATATGCAGATTTTTCCAGATGACATTGCATACCATTACTACTATTATTACTCTTTAACTATTTTGAGAATTATTTATTTCTGTCTGAAAAGAAGACATCATGAAACTGTTCACTTTATTGAATTAAAGATACTATTTTTGTTTAAGAAGGGAGATACAATAGACTGTTGAATCACTGTGAAAAGTATCACCGTTTTGTTTTTGGATATTACAATTAAAAGACATTTTTGTTATTATACAGAACTAGCAGATTTTGCCTGGCGGTGCCGGGCTCTTTTAAATTGTGTTGGAATTTTTTTTTGGGGGGGGGTCCTTTTTTAAATTAAAAAGCTGACAATATGAATTTCATAGTGAACAGTTTATTTGGCAACACTTTTTTTCATTGTACTTGAATAAACATTTTTTTAAAAGGCAAATGTTTGTCAACTTTTTGTTGATGTTTAACATTTGTGTTACAGATATGTTTCTTGTAATTTTTAGACAAATAAACAGTTTTCACTTTTTTTCTGGCAGTAACTTTTATAAACATGTTTTTTTTTAAAATTAGTTATTTACAATTGGTGTAACTTTTATATTTTTTAACATTTGTTGTTCAACTGTTGGTTAATTTTTTACATTTGTGTTACAGGTATGTGTTTTTGTTTGTCAGAAAAATAAATATTTTTTAACTTTTTGCTAAGTAACATTTATAACATTTTCATTTATTTAAATTTTTAAAATTTAGGAAAAAACTTTCCTCTATTGCAACAATTTTTCTAACTATGCAAATTTTTGTTTACAGTTTTTGAAAGTTAAAGTATATACATTTTTTTACTTTCTGCAGCTCTGGGATTCCTACTTCTTTTTCGCTCTTTCAGGCTATCGGAGAAGGCTCCTGATGGTTTCTGTGTTCGTCTTTCGGTAAGCTTGAATGTTCTTAAGCAATTTTTTTCTTTTTTTGTGCAATCATTCTGTGCTTGTATGGATAATTATGTATGTGAAAGTTTTGTGCTTGCGTGCGTTTTTCAGCATTGGGTTTGTGTCTTTGTGCGTGGTGTTTTCGTCTTATTTTTGGGGTCGCTTGTAGTAATTTTTGTCGGTGTGGCTATAGCTTGCTTTCTCCTTTCTTGTGGCTTCGCCCTTTTGGGAAAGGGGGGAAGAATTTGGGTTCAGACTCTGTTCGTAGTTTGGGCCACTTGTTCTTGCAATTGTAGGTTCATTTTTGAAATGATAGTAAGCAGCGTCAATGGATTCTTCTTTCATTTTTGCAGCACTTTTTGGTATACAATGTTTTTGGTTTGGCTGTTTGGTGCGTATTTGTCTGTACCAAACTGTGAGGGGTTTGTGTTGTCGCTCCTTTTATGGGTTTTCGTTTTTCGCGGCTCGGCCAACGTGTGACGCGTGTGTCGCTTCCCCCCTCCGCCGGGCACCGTGATTGGCTGTTGTTTTTTATTCGCTTTGGAGGCTGGGATTTGTAGTTTCTTTTTTTGTCTTATTATTTATGTGGTGATTTGTTTGTTTTGTTTAATTCAATGGTGTTATGTGTTCGGAGTACATGTATTTCGTCAGTTGCTGTGCGCCATTGCCTTTTGCAGGCGCACCCCCCCCAATAACGGACACAGACAACATTGAAAGTGGATAACAGCATAGGGCCACATTTATTGATTCAATGCCCTAGTCCGAATTATAAATTTGCATTGGTAAAACGACCAATCGTAATTCCTAAGGCAAGCAGGCCGAAGTAACACTGGTAAGGTACCACCCCAAAATTGCCAACGGCAATTGGTTACAATGTATCAATTTGTATCAATTTGTTTGTTGACAACAAACAAATTGTTGACCGTAGTCAATAACTAACTTATGACCCCACCCTCTGACGCGTATCCGTGAAATCACAGGGGTGATGCATGCTGGTTAGCAATCGTCATCACCCCATCGCCTGGTTCGTCGTTGACCGGACAACGTTTAACTAATTTATTCCTGTCTAGTGTTGTCCAGTCAATTGCGAACCTGCCGGATACTTGTGGGTCATACTGTTTACCTTACCAGTGCTACCCGCCAATGTGACCAAAGTCAACAGTAGGAACACATAAAGCCCCCTATATCAAACCATAGCAACAGTGTGGGATGGGCAAAAAAGCCAGGACCCGGAGCCAATATGGGTCCCAACCAAAAATTCCCACCCGGCCCCGAAGCGACCATAATATCACACTGTTAACTAGGGAGGGGGTGGAGGGGAAAAACTTCTCCGCTCCGTCGCTGAGGTAAAATGGCAGCTTGGCTGCCTCGTGGCCACCCCTTTTATAAGGGAGCTGGCCACGCCCCTAACTACCCGGATTCTCTGTCCTGTGGGGGGGGCCCGCAAAGGGCGCGGCGGCCATTTTGGCGCCGCGCTTGCATTGCAGGCGCACCCCCCCAATAACGGACACAGACAACATTGAAAGTGGATAACAGCATAGGGCCACATTTATTGATTCAATGCCCTAGTCCGAATTATAAATTTGCATTGGTAAAACGACCAATCGTAATTCCTAAGGCAAGCAGGCCGAAGTAACACTGGTAAGGTACCACCCCAAAATTGCCAACGGCAATTGGTTACAATGTATCAATTTGTATCAATTTGTTTGTTGACAACAAACAAATTGTTGACCGTAGTCAATAACTAACTTATGACCCCACCCTCTGACGCGTATCCGTGAAATCACAGGGGTGATGCATGCTGGTTAGCAATCGTCATCACCCCATCGCCTGGTTCGTCGTTGACCGGACAACGTTTAACTAATTTATTCCTGTCTAGTGTTGTCCAGTCAATTGCGAACCTGCCGGATACTTGTGGGTCATACTGTTTACCTTACCAGTGCTACCCGCCACACGGAGGGGCTTCAAAGAAGACCTGACGCCCCCCCCCAGACCGTCAGCTCGGTCAACAGGCCTGCTCGCCAATCACCCAACAGGAGGTCCATACCTCCTCGCGACAGAAGGACCCCATCCCCTGCGTACAAGTCATAATTTTGTAGACTAATATCGGGGTGATGACTAACCCGTCCCCAAGCCCTGTTGGCAAGAAACCGCGCCATTGCCTTATTGACCGCGCGCCTAGCGCGGTCAAGGGCCAGGAGGTTAACGCCCCCTCTGTAAGAATGGCGCGGGACAATGTCCGACCAAACCAGGGTTGTGGCAGGCCAGACATAATGCAAGTAGGCGAGGTCCTCGCGAATCGCATGCTTAAGCGATAAGCCGGTGACCTGGCCCAAATCATTGCCCCCCAGGTGGATGATTAGAATGTCAGGCGGGTCAGCACCCAGGCCAGAAAAAAGGAAAGGCCGCAGCTCCCGCCATAACATCCCAGGCTTACCATGCCATGCGAGACTGGCGTGGTCACCCAGTCCCAGTCGGGGTCCCCATTCTGTCGCCGCAGCGTAACGCGCTGCCCTGTGCACATAGCTGTGGCCCACCAGCCATACTGTCACCGGTGTAATACGACACCCAGGGTCTGTAAGAAAATTGAGAAAAAAGGCGGTAAGGTGACTGGATTGGTACTCATGGCGGGAGTGGGCGCACATAAAACTGAAAACATTGCGAGCCCCACCTCCCCATGCTGCGTATGTCAGCCCCAGAGTACCCAAAAGCAGCTGCTGTAGAGGCTGCACCAATCCGGAACGAATGTGTGCCATAACGGGCACCTGGTAGGCCCACCCTGGTGAGGGCTCTGGCTGTCACCTTCCAAAACTGAAATTTAGTAAGGGGAGACCCATCTTGGTGACAGAAAAACGGGCCGTGGTGCATGCCACGCAGTGCCAGGAATTCCTGTAGGGCACCAACCGGACAGATGTCTGCCAAAGAACAACGTAGCAGTCTTACACCACTGCCTACGCCATGCTGATCTGTTTTAGAGGAGCGTATCCTCAACTGGGCCCAGTCTTTGGCTACGTAGACATCTTCGAGTTCCAGTGCCCTACCACTTGCATCCGCCTTAGACAGCATCACGAGTTCGCTGACGCGGAGCGCTCCAAAAAATGCCACCGTTGTGGCTGCGTGAAAAAGGGCTGCCTCATAATGATCAAAACGGAGGCCTGGCCAGCCCCGGGCCAACTGGGTAAGAACCCCTGGGGAAATAGGGTGCCGGTCATCCGGGCAACGCCCGCGCTCGCGCACCCACCCCTCCAAAACATGTCGCACACGGAAGTCAGAGGTGGTATCCACATGACCTCCCACTTTGGCCATAAAAGCCAACGCCGAGAGCTTGGATGCTATGGTGCGAGGTGCAAGGCCCTGTGCATGCAGGTGAACCATGAACCGCAGAACATGGTCCACCGGGATAGGCCAGGTCTCTGGCAAGAGAAATTGAGTAGCAAATGCCCTGTAAGAATTGAATGCTTGTTGATACGCCTTACGCGTGCGTGGCGCTAGTGACAGGCCAATCACCCGGTTCACCTCTCCTTGCCAATAGTCCACATCTCGTCCGGGAGTGGCGAGGGAAATTCCTCCGCATCCGGGGCCAAGGCGCGGAACCGGGAGATCTGCAGGCGGGACAAAGCGTCAGCAATATCATTATTAATCCCTGGGACATGCCTGGCCCTGAACAAAACGTTGAGGCGCAGGCAGCGCAGCACAAAATGGCGCACTAGGTCCATGACCCTGGGCGATTTGGAAGTCTGTGCATTGACAATGTGGACAACAGCAGCATTGTCACACCAGAAATGCACCACCGAATTAGCCCACAGTTCGCCCCATAGCATCAAAGCCCCCAGAATGGGGAAAAATTCCAGGTATGTGAGATCCCGCAGGCGACCTGTGCCTGCCCATGCCGGTGGCCACCCACCACAGGCCCACTTCCCATTGAAGTACATCCCATAACCCAGGGATCCTGAGGCATCAGACTGGATCTGGAAATTGGGGGACGCCAGGAGGTCAGACCTCCAAAATGAGACCCCATTAAACTCCCTCAGGAATTGCAACCAGACGAACATGTCTGCCCTGATACCCCGGGTGAGCCTGACTCTGTGGTGGGGCCTGGATAACCCTGCCATGGCGTCGCATAAGCGCCGGGCAAAAGCCCTGCCCGGTGCGACCACCCTGCAAGCAAAATTAAGGTGCCCATGTAGCACCTGAAGTTCTCTCAGTGATGCCTTACGCTTGGCCAGCAATTCCGAGATAAGGGCCACGATCCTGGACACCTTATCACCCGGCAACCTAGAAGCCTGCACTACTGTGTAAATCTCAACCCCCAGGAATACTAGCTTGGTCGATGGGCCCTCGGTCTTTTCGGGCGCTAAAGGGACACCAAGTTCCTCCATTAGCGTCTGAAATGTGTTGAGGAGACGTGCGCACGTGTCCCAGCCCCGTTCACCCCCGAATAAAAAGTCATCCAGGTAATGGGCTACAGACCGGGACCCTGACCTGCGGGCGAAAGCCCACTCTAGGAAGGTACTAAAACGCTCGAAAGCCGAGCATGATATGGAGCAGCCAAAAGGCATGGCCTTATCAAAATAATATTCCCCCTTAAATTTAAAACCCAGCAACTCAAAGTCGCCCGGGTGCACTGGCAAGAGGCGAAAAGCTGACTTAAGGTCACACTTGGCCAGCAGGGCACCCGGGCCACACGAGCGCACCATGCGCAACGCATGGTCAAACGATGTATACCTGACTGAACAAAGGTCATCAGGGATAGCATCATTGACCGATCGGCCGGCTGGGTAGGACAAATGATGAATAAGGCGAAACTCACCTAGGGACTTTTTGGGGACCAAACCCAGTGGCGAGACCTTAAGATTGGGAAACGGGGGTACGGGGAAAGGTCCAGCGACCCTGCCCGCGACTAACTCCTTTTGAATGCTGGCCGCAGCCACCTCCTCCCTTCCTCTAAGGGATAAAAGGTTGGGAGCATCCTGAGGGAACCTATCACCCACAAAAGGGATACGAAATCCCTGCTTAAAACCTTGAAGAATATACTCCCTGTCCTCCCCCTTCGGGTACGATGCGAGCCAGCGCTCCAGCATGTCCACCTTAATTGGGGAGGGGGCCTTTTGGAGAACTAGCTCCATCCGTGGCAGCCTTGCCAGCCCACTGTCCACCCTTCCCTCTGCCTCGCGCCCCCCCAGGCTTGGGGCAAGCAGAGGCTGCGTGGGGGCCAGAGCATGTGGGACACTCATGCTTATACCTGCAGTTCTTTCGATTGCAGGAACCAATTGACGAGAAAGTCCAGCACAGCAGGCGGGCTGGAACCCCCTGCCCCGCCGCCTGGCGGGTAACCTGCGCTGGAGCCGCTCGCTGGACCGCATGTCCGCAATGGTATCTATCCCCCGGGGCAGGGCGTGTGGGTGTCATATACAAAAGCCAAAGCCTCTGGCACGGCTCATCCCATCTCATCTCGGGGTGAAGGGGAATCCTCATACGGAATTCCTCATCATATGCTAGCCATGAGGGGCCCGGGAAATCGACCATCACCCTATATATGTTGTCCAAATATTGGACCATGGGAATAGCTAAATCCGGCCGCGCCCTCAGATATACCGCCATGTATATTAAATAAGCGGGGAGCCAGTTGGCCCAGGTACGCGGCGGCTTACGGCGGCGTGCCTGCTCCTTGTCCTTCTCATCCTGACCCTCCCTTTCCTCCTTGGTGGGCTCTCTGTTCAGGAGTGAGAAGATATCTACGTACTCCCCTCGCCATATCTTTTCCCTAGTAGCCTGTGCCAGGTGATCACCCAATGGCAAGGAATACCCTGCCGTCGGCAAGGCCGAAAAAGGGACAGCCGGCCTGGTAAAAGGGGCCTGAACTAATCCAGCCACCCCCAGAACATTCCCTGTAGTGTAAGGACCCATGCCCACCCCAGTGCCCAAGGTGGCAGTCGTCGTCGCCGGGTGGGTCGCTGACAGCGTGGCCCCCGCACCACCCGCGCGAGGCCAAGGCCATTGAAAGGCCCCCCCTAGATTGGGAATGTGTGTGGATGTACTCGCTTGCACCGTATACTCACACGCTGCACCCCCGTGGGCCGCCCCCACCGGGGGTTCCGGCCCACTGGGGGCGTCGGAGCTCACGACCGACGTAGAGCTCATCACCGGGGCTTGACCCGCACCTGGTTGCTGGCTGGGGAGCTGCGAGGCAGTGGCCGAAACCGCGCCACACGCCTGCAGCAGCTCGACCCTCCCCGCCGGCTGTTGTCCTCCAGCCGACAGCGTCTCAAAAGGAACCCCGAAAGGGGCGCCCGCCTGACTGGCCTGCGCCAACGACGCCTCCAGGGCCGCAATGCGGGCCAGCAAGGTGTCCACGTTGACCATGGGCAAAGGGCCGGCCGGCCCGCCTGGCCCAGGCATGGGTACAGGTCCCTGTACCCCGGGACCCACATATGGCCATTGGCCAGCACCGAATCCCGGCAGGGTTGGTGGAGAAACCTGCCAAGGCAGGGGGCCGCACCACCCCCCAAGGCTAGAGGGCCCCGGGAGAGGCTGCAGCCCAAGAGGAGTAGGCCCGACAGAGTGGGCAGGAGCAGGAGCGGTGTCCACCGCTCGTGGGCCGCGGGCCGGAACCCCTTCCGCGCCCGCACTCTGATCACCCACCCCGGGCCAAGGGGCAATAGACCCCATTCCGCCGGCCCCGGCCGGGGCTGGCAAAGGTGGCTGCTGAGGAGGCGGCACCGCGGTCCTCCGACCTGGGTTGCGCCTCCTAACAACGCGAGCTGAGCTCGAAGCTGCCTTCTTCTTCGAAGGCATCTCCACCGGAGCAAAAAGGGAAGCCGGAAAGGCAGAACCGCTACCAAAAGGCTTCCCGGTAAGCTAACGAGCGACGGAGACGCAGGGGAAAAAACTTCTCCGCTCCGTCGCTGAGGTAAAATGGCAGCTTGGCTGCCTCGTGGCCACCCCTTTTATAAGGGAGCTGGCCACGCCCCTAACTACCCGGATTCTCTGTCCTGTGGGGGGGGGCCGCAAAGGGCGCGGCGGCCATTTTGGCGCCGCGCTTGCATTTTCTGTCTCGCGCTTTCATTGAGTGTACGGTTTTGTTTGGTGCGGCGCAGACAGTTTTTTTTAAAAAACGGTTGTTTCCTCATTCTTGTTGCTCGTGCCGTTCCACTCTCTTAGCTGTCCTTGTAGAGGCGCAAAGGATGCTGGAACATGAAGTTCTACGTCTGCTTTTCGCCAACCCACAGTGAATATTTTTATGCGGCTCCTTTTTGATTGGCTGCGCCACGTTTGCGAATGTTCCTTTTGCCTGCGCCGCTCTGCCTAATTGGCTCTGGTGCAGCGCGGCGCCCAGAACGTTGGGATTTGAAGTTCCCTTTTTCTGTTTGCGTCCTGGGGGCCCCTGCCCCCCGGCCGAAATTTTCAACCTGGCAGTTACCTGCGAACCGGGTTCGGGCGAGTGAACGGAGGCCCATTATGAGCTAGTGGGGCCTGGTGCAACATCCTTTGTCACATTCCAACGGTTAACGCACCATTTTATAGGTATAGATAAATCTTATAAGATCTTTATTTAGTTTTTTTTGCCTCAAACGTTTTTTTCATCTTGGATCACTTTGCATAAGGCAGGTTCCTAGCCCATGGTTACTTGCATCTGTTTTTAAAATGAACTCTTTATCGAATTCAGGAGCCTTTAAAATAGGAGCGGTTACCATTTTCTCCTTCAACAAATCAAAGGACTTTTGACAGGTAGAATCCCATTTAATTTTAACAGGCATTTTCTTCTTAGTCAGCTCTGTGAGAGGATGAGCGATTTCACTGAATTCTGGAATGAAAGAACGGTAAAAACCAACAAAGCCTAAGAATGACTTAACCTGTTTCTTGGTTGGAGGAACAGGCCAGTCTTTGACACTTTTGACCTTAGAATCAAGAGGTTCCATTGACCACTTCCAACATTATGGCCTAAATAGATTGTTTTCCCCAAACACCATTGGCATTTTGAGGCTTTCACAGTCTTGAATTCTCTGCAAAACAGTTTCAATGTGAGTCAGGTGTGATTGAAAATCATCACTAAAAATCACATCCAAAACCTTGTCCATCATACATTGAAATGTAGCTGTAGAGTTCCACAATTCAAATGGCAATCTTGTAAACACAAACTGTTTACCATTTGGAAGAGAAAAGGCAGTTTTCAGTTTGGCACTCACTATTAAAGGGATTTACCAAAAACCTTTAGTCAGGTCTAACACAGAAACATACTTGGAACTTGCCAGTTTTTGAATCAAATCATCCATACGTGAAATATGGTAAGAATCTGGAAGAGATACCCCACTAAGCTTTCTGTAATCAACAGTGGCTCAAGTGGCTAATACACTGACTGGGAGGTGGGAGATCAGCAGTTCGATTCCCGAGTAGTGCAGGATGGAATGAGTTCCTGTCTTTGCAGGCGCACCCCCCCCAATAACGGACACAGACAACATTGAAAGTGGATAACAGCAAAGGGCCACATTTATTGATTCAATGCCCTAGTCCGAATTATAAATTTGTATTGGTAAAACGACCAATCATAATTCCTAAGGCAAGCAGGCCGAAGTAACACTGGTAAGGTACCACCCCAAAATTGCCAACGGCAATTGGTTACAATGTATCGATTTGTATCAATTTGTTTGTTAACAACAAACAAATTGTTGACCGTAGTCAATAACTAACTCATGACCCCACCCTCTGACGCGTATCCGTGAAATCACAGGGGTGATGCATGCTGGTTAGCAATCATCATCACCCCATCGCCTGGTTCGTCGTTGACCGGACAACGTTTAACTACTTTATTCCTGTCTAGTGTTGTCCAGTCAATTGCGAACCTGCCGGATACTTGTGGGTCATACTGTTTACCTTACCAGTGCTACCCGCCCATGTGACCAAAGTCAACAGTAGGAACGAAGAAAGACCCCTATATCAAACCATAGCAACAGTGTGGGATGGGCAAAAAAGCCAGGACCCGAAGCCAATATGGGTCCCAACCAAAAATTCCCACCCGGCCCCGAAGCGACCATAATCACACTGTTAACTAGGGAGGGGGTGGAGGGGAAAAAACTTCTCCGCTCCGTCGCTGAGGCAAAATGGCAGCTCGGCTGCCTCGTGGCCACCCCTTTTATAAGGGAGCTGGCCACGCCCCTAACTACCCGGATTCTCTGTCCTGTGGGGGGGGGCCCGCAAAGGGCGCGGCGGCCATTTTGGCGCCGCGCTTGCATTGCAGGCGCACCCCCCCAATAACGGACACAGACAACATTGAAAGTGGATAACAGCAAAGGGCCACATTTATTGATTCAATGCCCTAGTCCGAATTATAAATTTGTATTGGTAAAACGACCAATCATAATTCCTAAGGCAAGCAGGCCGAAGTAACACTGGTAAGGTACCACCCCAAAATTGCCAACGGCAATTGGTTACAATGTATCGATTTGTATCAATTTGTTTGTTAACAACAAACAAATTGTTGACCGTAGTCAATAACTAACTCATGACCCCACCCTCTGACGCGTATCCGTGAAATCACAGGGGTGATGCATGCTGGTTAGCAATCATCATCACCCCATCGCCTGGTTCGTCGTTGACCGGACAACGTTTAACTACTTTATTCCTGTCTAGTGTTGTCCAGTCAATTGCGAACCTGCCGGATACTTGTGGGTCATACTGTTTACCTTACCAGTGCTACCCGCCACACGGAGGGGCTTCACAGAAGACCTGACGCCCCCCCCCCAGACCGTCAGCTCGGTCAACAGGCCTGCTCGCCAGTCACCCAACAGGAGGTCCATACCTCCTCGCGACAGATGGACCCCATCCCCTGCATACAAGTCATAATTTGTAGACTAATATCGGGGCGATGACTAACCCGTCCCCAAGCCCTGGTGGTAAGAAACCGCGCCACTGCCTTATTGACCGCGCGCCTAGCTCGGTCAAGAGCCAGGAGGTTAACGCCCCCTCTGTAAGAGTGGCGCGGAACAATGTCCGACCAAACCAGGGCTGTGGCAGGCCAGACATAATGCAAGTAGGCGAGTACCTCGCAAATCGCATGCTTGAGCGATAAGCCGGTGACCTGGCCCAAATCATTGCCCCCCAGGTGTATGATTAGAATGTCAGGCGGGTCAGCCCCCAGGCCAGAAAAAAGGAAAGGCCGCAGCTCCCGCCATAACATCCCAGGCTTACCATGCCATGCGAGACTGGCGTGTTCACCCAGTCCCAGTCGGGGTCCACTCTGTCGCCGCAGCGTAACGCGCTGCCCTGAGCACATAGCTGTGGGCCACCAGCCATACTGTCACCGGTGTAATACGACACCCAGGGTCTGTAAGAAAATTGAGAAAAAGGGAGGTAAGGTGACTGGATTGGTACTCGTGGCGGGAGTGGGCGCACATAAAACTGAAAACATTGTGAGCCCCACCTCCCCATGCTGCGTATGTCAGCCCCAGAGTACCCAAAAGCAGCTGCTGTAGAGGCTGCACCCATACGGAACGAATGTGTGCCATAACGGGCACCTGGTAGGCCCACCCTGGTGAGGGCTCCAGCTGTCACCTTCCAAAACTGAAATTTAGTAAGGGGAGACCCATCTTGGTGACAGAAAAACGGGCCGTGGTGCATGCCACGCAGTGCCAGGTATTCCTGTAGGGCACCAACCGGACAGATGTCTGCCAAAGAACACCGTAGCAGTCTTACTCCACTGCCTACGCCATGCTGATCTGTTTTAGAGGAGCGAATCCTCAACTGGGCCCAGTCTTTGGCAACATATACATCTCCGCGTTCCAGTGCCCTACCACTTGCATCCGCCTTAGACAGCATCACGAGTTCGCTGACGCGGAGCGCTCCAAAAAATGCCACCGTTGTGGCTGCATGAAAATGGGCTGCCTCATAATGATCAAAACAGAGGCCTGGCCAGCCCCGGGCCAACTGGGTAAGAACCCCTGGGGAAATAGGGTGCCGGTCGTCCGGGCAACGCCCGCGCTCGCGCACCCACCCCTCCAAAACGTGTCTCACACGGAAGTCAGAGGTGGTATCCACATGACCTCCCACTTTGGCCATAAAAGCCAACGCCGAGAGCTTGGATGCTATGGTGCGAGGTGCAAGGCCCTGTGCATGCAGGTGAACCATGAACCGCAGAACATGGTCCACCGGGATAGGCCAGGTCTCTGGCAAGTGAAATTGAGTGGCAAAAGCCCTATACGAATTGAATGCTTGTTGATACGCCTTACGCGTGCGTGGCGCTAGTGACAGGCCAATC
Organism: Bradypodion pumilum; assembly: GCA_035047305.1. Lineage (NCBI taxonomy): Eukaryota > Metazoa > Chordata > Lepidosauria > Squamata > Chamaeleonidae > Bradypodion > Bradypodion pumilum. The sequence continues at coordinate 124,334,000 of JAWDJD010000005.1, read as the reverse complement.
GCCCGGTTCACCTCTCCTTGCCAATAGTCCACATCTCGTCCGGGAGTGGCGAGGGAAATTCCTCCGCATCCGGGGCCAAGGCGCGGAACCGGGAGATCTGCAGGCGGGACAAAGCGTCAGCAATATCGTTATTAACCCCTGGGACATGCCTGGCCCTGAACAAGACGTTGAGGCGCAGGCAGCGCAGCACAAAATGGCGCACTAGATCCATGACTCTGGGCGATTTAGAAGTCTGTGCATTGACAATGTGTACAACGGCAGCATTGTCGCACCAGAAATGCACCACCGAATTAGCCCACTGTTCGCCCCATAGCATCAAAGCCCCCAGAATGGGAAAAAATTCCAGGTATGTGAGATCCCGCAGGCGACCTGTGCCTGCCCATGCCGGTGGCCACCCACCATAGGCCCACTTCCATTGAAGTACATCCCATAACCCAGGGATCCTGAGGCGTCAGACTGGATCTGGAAATTGGGGGATGCCAGGAGGTCAGACCTCCAAAATGAGACCCCATTAAACTCCCTCAGGAATTGCAACCAGACGAACATGTCTGCCCTGATACCCCGGGTAAGCCTGACTCTGTGGTGGGGCCTGGATAACCCTGCCATGGCGTCGCATAAGCGCCGGGCGAAAGCCCTGCCCGGTGCGACCACCCTGCAGGCAAAATTGAGGTGCCCGTGTAGCACCTGCAGTTCCCTCAGGGATGCCTTACGCTTGGCCAGCAATTCCGAGATAAGGGTCACTATCCTGGACACCTTATCACCCGGTAACCTAGAAGCCTGTACTACTGTATCAATCTCAACCCCCAGGAATACTAGTTCGGTCAACGGGCCCTCGGTCTTTTCGGGCGCTAAAGGGACACCAAGTTCCTGCATTAGCGTCTGAAATGTAGTGAGGAGACGTGCACACGTGTCCCAGCCCCGTTCACCCCCGAATAAAAAGTCATCCAGGTAATGGGCTACAGACCGGGACCCTGACCTGCGGACGAAAGCCCACTCCAGTAAGGTACTAAAACGCTCAAAAGCCGAGCATGATATGGAGCAGCCAAAAGGCATGGCCTTATCAAAATCATACTCCCCTTTAAATTTAAAACCCAGCAATTCAAAGTCGCCCGGGTGCACCGGCAAGAGGCGAAAAGCTGACTTAATGTCGCACTTGGCCAGCAAGGCACCCGGGCCACACGAGCGCACCATGCGCAGCGCATGGTCGAACGATGTATACCTGACCGAACAAAGGTCATCAGGTATCGCATCGTTGACCGATCGGCCGGCTGGGTAGGACAAATGATGAATAAGGCGAAACTCACCTAGGGACTTTTTGGGAACCAAACCCAATGGCGAAACCTTAAGGTTGGGAAAAGGGGGTGCGGGAAAAGGTCCGGCGACCCTGCCCGCGTCTAATTCCTTTTTAATGCTGGCCTCAGCTACCTCCTCCCTTCCTCTGAGGGATAAAAGGTTGGGAGCATCCTGAGGGGATCTATCACCCATAAAAGGGATACGAAATCCTTGCTTAAAACCTTGGATGAGATACTCTCTGTCCTCTCCCCTTGGGTACGATGCGAGCCAGCGCTCCAGCATGTCCACCTTAATTGGGGAGGGGGCCTTTCGGAGAACTAGTTCCATCCGTGGCAGGCTTGCCAGCCCACTGTCCACCCCTCCCTCTGCCTCGCGCCCCCCAGGCTTGGGACAAGCAGAGGCTGCGTGGGGACCAGAACATGTGGGACACTCATGCTTATACCTGCAGTTCTTCCGACTGCAGGAACCATTGGACGAGAAAGTCCAGCACAGCAGGCGGGCTGGAACCCCCTGCCCCGCCAGTTGGCGGGTACCCTGCGCTGGAGCTGCTCGCTGGACTGCATGTCCACAATGGTATCTATCCCCCGGGGCAGGACGTGTGGGTGTCATATACAAGAGCCACAGTCTCTGGCACGGCTCATCCCATCTCATCTCGGGGTGTAGGGGAATCCTCATACGGAATTCCTCATCATATGCTAGCCATGAGGGGCCCGGGAAATCTACCATCGCCCTATATATGTTGTCCAAATATTGGACCATGGGAATAGCTAGATCCGGCCGCGCCCTCAAATATACCGCCATGTATATCAAATAAGCGGGGAGCCAGTTAGCCCAGGTACGCGGCGGCTTACGGCGGCGTGCCTGCTCCTTGTCCTTCTCATCCTGACCCTCCCTTTCTTCCTTGGTGGGCTCTCTGTTCAGGAGTGAGAAGATATCTACGTACTCCCCTCGCCATATCTTTTCTCTGGTGGCCTGTGCCAAGTGATCACCCAGTGGCAAGGAATACCCTGCCGTCGGCAAAGCCGAAAAGGGGATAGCTGGCCTACCCAAAGGGGCCTGAGTTAACCCTGCCACCCCAAGTACGTTCCCAGCAGTGTAAGAACCGAGGCCCACCCCAGCGGGCATGGTGGCAGTAGTTGTCGCCGGGTGGGTCGCCAGCGGCGTAGCCCCTGCACCACCCGCGCGAGGCCAAGGCCACTGAAAGGTCCCCCCTATATTGGGAATGTGTGTGGATGTACTCGTTTGCACCATATACTCACATGCTGCGCCCCCGCGGGCCGCCCCCACCGGGGGTTCTGGCCCACTGGGGGCATCGGAGCTCACGACCGATGTAGAGCTCATCACCGGGGCTTGACCCGCACCAGGTTGCTGGCTGGGGAGCTGCGAGGCAGTGGCCGGAGCCGCGCCACCCGCCTGCAGCAGCTCAACCCTCCCCGCCGGCCGTTGTCCTGCTGCCGATAGTGCCTCAAAAGGTACCCCGAAAGGGGCACCTGCCTGACTGGCCCGGGCCAAAGACTCCTCTAAGGCCGCAATACGGGCCAGTAAGGTGTCTACATTAACCACGGGTAAAGAGCCGGCCGGCCCACCTGACCCTTGCATGGGGACAGTTCCCTGCACCCCATGGCCCATATATGGCCATTGGCCAGGGCCGAAGCCCGGTAGGGCTGGTGAGGAAACCTGCCAAGGCAGGGCACCGGGCCACCCCCCAAGGCTAGAGGGCCCCGGGAGAGGCTGCGGCCCAAAAGTAATCGGCCCAACGGATTGGGCAGGAGGAGGAGCGGTGTCCACCGCTCGCGGGCCGCGGGCCGGAGCGCCCTCCGCGCCCGCACTCTGATCGGCGATAGACCCCAAGCCACCAGCCCCGGCCGGGGATGGCAAAGGTGGCTGTTGAGGAGGCGGCACCACGGTCCTCCGACCTGGGTTGCGCCTCCTAACAGCCCGGGCTGAATTCGCAGCAGCCTTCTTTTTGGAAGGCATCTCGAGCAAAAAAGGGAAGCTAGCTAAGCAAAATCGACCCAAAAGGCTTCCCGGTGATACCAACGAGCGACGGAGGCGCAGGGGAAAAAACTTCTCCGCTCCGTCGCTGAGGCAAAATGGCAGCTCGGCTGCCTCGTGGCCACCCCTTTTATAAGGGAGCTGGCCACGCCCCTAACTACCCGGATTCTCTGTCCTGTGGGGGGGGGCCCGCAAAGGGCGCGGCGGCCATTTTGGCGCCGCGCTTGCATTGTCCCAGCTCCTGCCAACCTAGAAGTTCAAAAGGAAGAAATAGGGACAACTTCGGTGGGAAGGTAACAGCGTTCCATGCTACATGACCACGGAAATGTCTGCAGAAGCAGACAGCGTTGGCTCTTCGGCTTTGAAACCGAGATGAGCACTGAACCCTAGAGTCAGATATGACTGGCTTTCGAGCAAGGGAAAACTTTACCTTTACTAATCAACACAAAACCTAATTTCTGGAAGTATTTCTCCAAAAGCATTTTTCTTTTTAGCAAGTACAATAGGGGCAGACCATGGTGATTTGGTCTCCTCTATGACACCCATCTTTAACATATTTTGTACCTCTTCATTTATCTGTCTTTTGACATCTCCCATGACTCTGTATGGATTTACCCATATAGGATCAGGATTTATAACTTCAATGCTATGAATTTGAATTTTACATTCACCTGGCATTGAGGTAAAGTGCTTCCTGAATTTATTAAGAACCGCTCTCACCTCTCTCTGCTCATGTTCAGGAACCTGATTACTAATATAAACATCATCAACAGTACCAGCATATTGATATTCATAAGTAAGACACACCAAATCAGCATTTTCAACATCAATAGGTATAGCAGTACTTTGCATCCTAGAGATAGGTCTAGGAGTATACAATTTGAGAGAATTTACATGGTACACATTACTTTTCCCAGTGTCCTACCATTTCACAGCATATTTCCCAGTTCCCAGTCCTTTAACCACTTTGTTTTTCCCCCAACAAGACTCAGCAGGTGACAAGTCATCAAGACTTGAGTGATGACTGTTACGATAAGCGTGAAGAAGGTAAGGAAGTCCATCTGCCCACTCTTGGCCTTGTGCCTGGACAAGCGCTGTTAGCATGTGTTCTAGTGTCGATTGCACCCGTTTGACACCCCCATGCGATTGAGCATGATACGAGACCACAAAACTTTGTTGTATACCAGCTAACTGGCACACCTTCTTCATAAGGTAATTCTCGTACTGGTGGCGATCTATGGTAAAGAGATATTGCTTCTTCTTTTTCTTTGCCTGTTTCAGCTGTTGTGTTTGTAATTTCACTAGCTGTGCCACGGCGGCTTCCAGAGTTGACCGGTGAGAGGCCGTCCTTCTGGGTATTCTCCTCCTCCTCTTCTGAATCAGACTGGCTGTCATCAGAGGATTCATCCAATTCATCTTTGGAAGTTGATGCCCTGGGGTATGTGTGTGCAGACCACCCAGGAAAATCATTGGGTTCAGGAATTTTCTCCCCTGTGTATGAGTCAAAATGAGGCTTTCTATCCTCCTGCTTCTTGGAGCAATGGCTTTCATGTGAAGAAGTGCATTTACCCATCTCTTTTTTTGGTTTGGCCCCTTCTTCCAGCTTCGGTGGCAGGGAAACAGGATAGTGTTCTCACCCGTTGGCTACGGCCACACTTCTGGAGATAAGACAGGTGGCAGGGCCAATTTATCTGGCTTTTCTCTGACATCTAGGTCTTCCTGGCCTGACATTCTGCAAGCGATGATACCCTCTGTCTGTGATGGAGTTAAACCTCTTCTTCAAAGGGTCTTTTCTTTCTCCACATTACCAGCAGATCCCTGCAGCTTGAGGCTATTTGTAATCCTCTTGGCTGTGCAAAACCAGAAGGAAATATTTGTAATCCCAGGCAGATGTCTGACTTGTAGCCCACTGAACCAGCATCCTATTTCTGGTGAAACGTGCTGCTGAGCCTAATCTAACTAGAACCAAGTAAACAATTTGGGAGTTAGCCTTTGTGCACCTGTTGTGTTCTGTAAAGCAGTGCCTTTAACGATGTACCTTTGCCATGTGTTATCAATGTAACCTTTCTGTGTGCAACATTATAACCATCACCTGTATCAATGTATGCTTAATAAGGGGACGCGAGCTAGTGACCACCAGAGGGCAGTAGCGAGTGTCCAGCTCTAATGGATCATAGCCACCTGAATCAGCAGCGCGGGAAGATTCCCCGCGACCTCCTCACCTGGTCAAGAAGGACGTGACCTCTACGACGTCACGCAGGCAGCAACCAATAGTCTGTCAACGAACCACATTCAAATGTATAGCCAGCTGTATATATTGAGCCACCCATCCGCCATTACCACATGTTCCCCCGGATCATCATGCAATAAACCTGTGTTAAGCCAACCCTTCGGCTGTTGTGTTGTCTTTGGTCCCTTACACTAAATTGGCGACGAAGGTGGGATATGGCAGCCCACGGGACCAAGACATGCGCCGGTTTCGAAATCAAGAAACCGGGCGACTGGGAGATCTTCGAGATGGACTTCCAGGCCGCACTGATCGAGTCCAAAGTCATGGAAGAGGCGAAGAAAAGGGCCATCTTCACCAGAATGCTCGGACAAGAAACAAAAAGGACCTTGGTGGACCTGATTGCACCGAGGAGGGTGAGCGAATTCAAGGCCAAGGAACTCATGCAGTTGCTGAATGAGCACGTCCGGCCCGCCACGGCGATGTTTCCCGCTCGGAGTGCGTTTTGGAGGCGAGTCCAAGCGCCCGGGGAGACGGTCGCCGCGTTCGTGGCGGCCCTACGACTGGCGGCCGGCCCGTGCAAATGGGAGAACGTCAAAATCACCCTCCGAGACTGTGTGCTGTGCGGCCTGAACGACGCCGAGACCCAGCACACATTAATGAACCAAGAGCCGCCTCCCACGCTGCGGGAGGTCGTCAGAGCGGCCCAGGCCGCCGAAGCTACGAAGGCCGGGGTCCAAGAACTCCAGGACTGGCGGCCAAAGTCGAGCAAAGCAGAGGCTCCGGTACACGCGACCTGGCGAACTTCGAGGTCGTCTACAGAGAGCAGCGACGACGAGGACGTACAGAGGGTCCGGAAGGAGAGCCGGCGTTGCGACGGCTGTGGCGCGGCCCACGACCGCGCGAAATGCCCCTTCCGGAAGGCCGAGTGCCACAACTGCGGCTGCTGTGGGCACATCGCCAAGGTGTGCAGGAAGAAGCGCGAGTCCCGGAGGAGCTCCCCAGACCATTCCGCGGGACGAGACCGCCCAGCGAAACCCAAAGACGGCGCCCAGGCCACGCGGAAGCAGGACGGCGTGGGCCGCATCGCTGACGGCAGCGAGGACGACACCCCAGTGTTCAGCGTGTCTACGGGACACCCCCGCTACTTTGTTGAGGTACTAGTCCAAGGGGTGCCCATTAGGATGGAAATTGACTCGGGGTCCTCATATTCAATAATTTCCCAGAGGGAATTTTTCGGAATTGCCCCCCAAAAGCGGCCCAAGCTCAAAGCATTGAGGGCCACGCTACGAGACGTGCAAGGGAACAGTATTCCAGTGTTGGGGGTTGGAGAATTTCAGGTCAAATTCAAGGAGCACGCCGCGTCCCTTCCCCTGGTCGTGCTCAAGGGAGGAAATTGCAGCCTCCTCGGGACTCAATGGTTCCAGCCCCTGGGGTTGTTCATAGGGGGGGTGCATGCCGTGGGGATGCACGCTGTTGGGACTGACCCAATTCAGGAGGTGTGCGAGGCGCACCCCGAAGTCTTCAAAATGGGACTGGGGAAATTTAAGGGGCCCCCAGTGACTTTCGACCTGGACCCGGAGGTCCGCCCTGTTCGCCTAAAACCACGCCGGGTGCCGTTCGCACTCAAGGACAAGATAGAGGCGGAACTGGACAAATTGGTGGGCCAGGGGATTCTTGTGCCTGTAGATTCTGCGGAGTGGGAAACTCCAATTGTAACTGCTCTAAAGTCCAATGGGGAGGTCCGCATATGCGCCGACTACAAGTGCACCATCAACAAGGCGATCCGCCCGAATGCATATCCGGTGCTGGTAGTCAGCCATCTGCTGGCCAGGTTACACGGGGGAAATGTTTCGCTAAGCTCGACTTAGCACAGGCCTACCAGCAGCTCACGGTGTCTCCTGCCGCAGCTGCTGCGCAGACCATAGTCACCCATAAGGGGGCGTTCCAGGTGACGCGCCTCCAATTCGGCGTGAATTCGGCGCCAGGAATTTTCCAGTCACTCGTGGAACGCCTCCTGAAGGGACTGGAGGGGGTGTTGCCTTATTTTGATGACGTGTTAATAACAGGGGGGAGTCGGGCTGAATTGGCCAAGAGGTTGGGGAAGGTCCTGACGATATTCGAAAACGCGGGGCTGATGTTGCGAAAGGACAAATGCGTCTTCTTCGCAACCGAGGTTGAATTCCTAGGGTTTTGTGTGACTCCTGAGGGGATAAAACCATCCAAGTCTAAGGTGGCAGCCATCAAGAAAGCCCCCCGCCCCACCTCCAAGCCCGAGTTGCAGTCGTTCCTATGGCTGCTCAACTTTTACCACTCCTTCCTTCCCCGGAAGGCAGCGGTGGCCGAACCGCTACACAGGCTGCTTAAGAAAGACCAGGCACGGAAGTGGGGCGATGAACAAGAAAGGGCATTTGGTGAGCTGAAAAGCCTCCTGGCATCCGACGCCATACTGACCCACTTCGACCCCAAATGCCCAGTAGTTCTGATCTGTGATGCATCTCCAGTGGGGGTGGGGGCGGTGCTGTGCCACGTGCTGGAGAACGGAAGGGAGGCCCCGATAGCTTTTTACTCCAGGTCCCTGTCCCAAACAGAGAGAAACTACGCACAGACGGACAGGGAAGCATTAGCGATAGTCTCGGGGACGAAAAAATTTCACGATTTTCTGTATGGCCGCCCCTTCACCATTGTGACGGACCACAAGCCCCTGCTAGGCATTTTTACCACGGATAAGCCCACCCCTCAAATCCTGTCACCAAGGATGCTCAGGTGGGCCATTTTTCTCAACGCGTATCAGCACGCGTTGGTCTACCGGCCCGGAAAAGAGATCAGCCATGCGGACGCCCTATCTAGGTCCCCCCTTCCCCTAACGCCCAGCCAGGTGAGCATGGGGGAGCGGGACCATCAGGTTCTCATGATAGAGGTGCTGGATTCGTCCCCCGTAGTGCCCGCCGACATTGCCAAAGTGACAGAGAAAGACAAAACGTTAGCGACAGTAAGCTCCTGGCTACAGAAAGGGTGGCCCGCATCCTCCCCAGCGGAGGAGTTCGCTCCATTTTTCAGAAAAAAGCTAGAACTGTCCCTAGAGAGGGGGTGTCTCTTGTGGGGGCAGCGGGTGGTGATTCCCACTTCCCTTCGGCCGCGGGTGCTCAAATTACTTCACGTCAGCCACCCCGGCATCGTGCGATCCAAGGCGCTGGCCCGGAGTTACTTCTGGTGGCCCCAGCTAGACGCCGACATTGAGCACATGGTCGGCACTTGTGAGAGTTGCCAATGCTCCAGACCGGAGGAGGCCCGCCTTCCCCACAGGGAATGGGACGCGGCCAAGGGGCCGTGGTCCCGGGTGCACATTGATTTCACGGGCCCGTTCAGAGGCACCCTGTTCCTCCTTGTAGTGGACGCTTTCTCCAAATGTTTGGAGGTAATCCCGGTCACGAGCACCTCCTCGGCCCAGACCATTAGACATTTGCGGAGGCTCTTTTCCACGTTCGGCATACCCGACACGTTAATTAGCGACAACGCTAGTTGTTTCACGTCCTCCGAGTTTAAGGCATTCATGGAAATTAACGCAGTTAGGCATATCACCTCCGCCCCTTTCCACCCGGCCACCAACGGCCAAGTAGAGCGCCTCGTCCGCACCACGAAGGACGCGTTGCGGCGCATGGGCCCAGGGGATCTGAACCTACAAGTGTGTCAGTTTCTGCTAGGGTACAGGGTGACCCCGTTGGCGTCAGGATACTCCCCCGCAGAGCTCTTAATGCACAGGAAGCTGACCACCATCCTTACTAGGCTAGACCCCACGAGGGTAGAGGACAAGGGGAGGAACATTGGGCTAGAGGCTACGAAGAGTTTCAGTGTAGGCGCCCCCGTGCATTGCAGGAATTACGCCAGCACGGGCCCAGCCTGGGTTCCGGGCGTAGTTGTAGAGCAGACCGGCCCCGTGTCGTACCGCGTAGAAACCAGCACAGGGCTCCTGTGGAGGCGGCACGCGGACCAGCTCCGTCGCAGGGTCTCCGATGAGCAGGGCGCTGATCAGGCAGGAAATAAGTCAGCGTTAGGGTTCTCCCCCACCCGTTCAGCCCAAGGGGGAGGAAAGGGGGACCGTGGGCCCCCACCAAGGGGGGAGGAGGATGTCCTCATAGATACCCTGGGGGATCTTTCCGGGGAGGAGGAACCCGACCCCATACATATCTCGCGGAAAGTCCCCACAAATGCGGGTACCCCTACCAAGTTAGATTTTGAGTTCCAGAACCGGGGGGTTTTTTCGGAGTGATCCCCCACCCGTCCAAGCGAGAAGAGGGGTTTTTCGTTAGCCCCAACGGCCCCCGGTTTCCCCACAATGGAGTTTTTCCCTTCCCCTAAGACCGCCAGACAGCGGCAAGGCACTAACGAGTCTCCCTCTCCCATTTCAGGACAAGGGACCAGGGAACAAAGAAGCAGTAACGCCCCCGGGGGGGGCAGCCCTCTTCACGGCCCACACGCACATGCAACAAGCCATCTTGGCTGAGAGACTTCGTCTCATCCTAGGGGGAGGGATGTTGTGTTCTGTAAAGCAGTGCCTTTAACGATGTACCTTTGCCATGTGTTATCAATGTAACCTTTCTGTGTGCAACATTATAACCATCACCTGTATCAATGTATGCTTAATAAGGGGACGCGAGCTAGTGACCACCAGAGGGCAGTAGCAAGTGTCCAGCTCTAATGGATCATAGCCACCTGAATCAGCAGCGCGGGAAGATTCCCCGCGACCTCCTCACCTGGTCAAGAAGGGCGTGACCTCTACGACGTCACGCAGGCAGCAACCAATAGTCTGTCAATGAACCACATTCAAATGTATAGCCAGCTGTATATATTGAGCCACCCATCCGCCATTACCACATGTTCCCCGGATCATCATGCAATAAACCTGTGTTAAGCCAACCCTTCGGCTGTTGTGTTGTCTTTGGTCCCTTACACTAAAGCACCATTCCCTCTAGAAAAAAGAGGCAGCACCCAAGAAAAAAATCTTGACTGAAAAATTATCTTCACTCCTTTTTGTCTTCGAAGGCAGAACAGCTCTGGTCTTCTCAGGGGTGTAAAGAGTTAGCCAACCATGCTTAGGATCGCAAAGAATTCCACCAATGAGCCATCCATGTGACAGATAGACTTTGACCTGGCTTTTGGGTCTCTCCCATTCCTGCGAGTGACTTTTACCAGTCTGCTCTATGGAACCCCACAAAGACTATGAGCCCCAGGAGGCCTATGTGCTGTCCTGCAGATCCTTCTGCAGCAACAACCTGGGGCTTACCTGTATTAACAGAGCCCAGCAAGTAATATGGAGAGAATTGTATTAAATGTGGTAGTATGTGGCTTATGGCTTAATTGTTGTCTTACCCCATCTCCAAAAGAACAGGTGTTGTTGATGAAGTACAAATGTTTATTGATCTTGAAGCATATTGTAGAAATAACAATTCTTCAGTTGGTTCAGGATACAGAAGTACAGCATACAAAAATACTAATCAAAAAGGATAGTTAGGGAAATCCACACTCAGGCCTTCCCCCAGAAACAAAAAAACCCCTAACTAATCTAGGTAATCATAATTAAGCTTGGGTTGGAGTCAGGACTCGATGTTAAGATTCCCCCTCTCCCTTCTGAGATGTCACTTTCAGAACCCCAAACTCGAACTAACTCCCAAACCCATGTGCCTATAGGAAAGACATGAACTTGGTCCTCCTAATTAGCATACAGCCAATTAGAGCCTAGGGTTTTTATAAACAACTACTGGTTCTCATAACAAAGGTCTGGAGTTCCCAGCCTCTGGATGTTGACACAGAAGAATATTCCAGGCTTGGAGTGAAAGACACAACATAGGCCTGAAGCTTTGAGAAACTTCTACAAGCCCATCTGCTACATAAGCACAGCAGAAAGAATTATGAGGCCTTTGCAAAGAAGCAAAGCTACATTATAAGACAGTTTAAAATCCAAAGAAACTCCATGTTGAATAACTTGTGACCTATACCATTACTCTGTGCTGGGGGAGAGAGGAAGCATTCCCATTGGATGGCTGGGCAGAGGGGCAAGGTTAACTCATTGGTGGGGTGACGGCGTGCCATAGGTTCGCCACATGTGCCATAGGTTTGCCACCACTGCTACATAGTAGCTGAAAATAGTTTATCTTGGACTTGGTCTCCAATAATCTGTCCTTACGCTTGATGGCATTCCTAGTTCCTGCCTTTCCAAGTTTCAGTGTTCTGATTTCTTGACTACACTGCTCATTGGTGTTGGTGATTTAACCAAGTTATATGGAATCTTTAATGATTTCAGTTCCACACATCCCTGGCCTTGTTAAACTTACATAGTTCTTCTGCAGTCATGATTTTGTCATTTAAATGTTCAACTGCACTTCTGCTTTTCTTGTGTGATCTTTATCAGGGGTTGTTTGAAGACATTGCTGCTTTCTGCCAACAATCTTAAATTATACAGCCAGAATGGCACATTCTACATGATAAATATTCTGCATTTTTAAGAAAGAGCCTCATTGAAGATTGTGGTATTTTTGAATCACAATCGGGCATACCCTAGGCAATGGCAACTTTGTGCCAGCTAATTTTTCTCACTCTAGGTTGAGTGAAAGGAACTACAGAATGAATTTTCCAAAAGGTGGCTTTGTTTTGGCAGTTTCACATTTGGTCTAGACATGGAAGATGAAGAAGTAGTATTTATCTTAATGTATCTATTATTGTTCTCTATTTCTCTTCAAGTATTCATTTTTGTCCCATGGAGAAGTACCATATTTGCCAACATATAAAATGCACACACACACACCCCTAAAATACACCAGAAAAACAGAATGACTGCCCAGAATATTTATTGAAGAAAAATATGGGAGTTATTCTTTTCATTTTAACAAGCAGAAAAAGTTTATGTTTTCTGCTTGTTAAAATAAAATAATGTCAAGTCACTTCCCCAAGGGGAAGCATTAAGAGTTATGATTCCCCAGCACAATACTAACCTTATGACCATTATGATACCTGAGTTGTGCCACCAGTGATTTAATAATTCGAAGGGATAAGTGAGTCTGATGAAATGGTTTCATATAAAACTGGAAAAACACTTCTCACTATATAAATTATTGGGGCTGGAAGAAGACGGAAATGTTTTTGAGAATTCTGTTAAGCTACAGGCATATAAAAGGCACAGAGAAATATTGTGGAGCACCTTCCCAAAGTTAATTCCTTCCTTATGGATAGAACCCCAACTTTTGGGCTGGCTGGGGATAATAGGAATTGTAGTAAGTCCCCTCAGTAAAATACCTGGTTGAAGTACAGTAGAGATGGTTTTCAGTAGAGAACCAAGTGGCAGAGTATTGTTGATGCAGAAGGAACTGTGGACGTTGGGGCAGCTTGGGAAAGGAAAATAAGGGGAGACAATAAGGAGAAGAATGTGTTTTAGTCTCTAAGGATATTTACTTTGCTGAACCCACTCCCCAATAATGAGACGGACACTTGTGATGGATTTAAATTGGGCCACTTTATTAACTCATAACTTTAAAAATTTAACTTTTAACTTTTCTCAACTATGTTGAGGCAAACGGGCCGCAATGGCACTGGTAAGGAGTAAACCTTAATTGCCAACCCTATTTGGCAACATTGTATCCATCTGTTTTGCCAATCATATTTGGCTACATTGTATCCATTTGTTTGCCAATCATATTTGGCAACATTGTATCCATTTGTTTTGCCAATCATATTTGGCAACATTGTATCCATTTGTTTACCAATGAAACAAATTGTTTACCCCAATCAGATGCTACTTGTTGACTCCAGCATCCGACGTATATCCAGTAAATTTGAAGGTGTTACAGGCTGCATAGATCATAGCATCACCTTGTTCATGGTCCACCATTGATTGGCCAGCCCAAATTTCACTGTACCTTGTCCTTCCGGTGGCCAATCAACTGCGTCCCTGCTGGATTCCTAGGGGTCATCCACTTTCTCCTTACCAGTGCCACCTGACACATGGGTAGGAGTCTACGTCCCCCCTGACTGCCAGCACGGTCAGCAGGCCCGCTTGCCATGGCGACATAAAGGAAGAGGGCCAAATGCCTCATGCCAAAAGGAAGAGGACCATGCCTTGGGAAAGATGAAGAAGACCAATTCCTCGTGCCAAGGTAAAAGGACCAATGCCTCATGCCGAAATGAAGAGGACCATGCTTCGGGCAAAAGGAAGAGGCACAATGCCCCATGCCAAAGGAGAGGACCATGCCTCGGGCGAAAGGAAGAGGCGCCATGCCTCATGCTAAAAGGAAGAGGACCATGCCTTGGGGAAAAGGAAGAGGACCATGCCACGGGCCAGATGAAGAGGACCAATGCCTCTTGTCAAGGGAAGAGGACCAATGCCTCGCGCCAAAGGAAGAGGACCATGCCTCGGGCAAAAGGGAGAGGACCAATGCCTCATGCCAAAAGGGGGAGGACCATGCCTCAGGCAGAATGAAGAGGTGCCATGCCTCATGCCAAAAGGAAGAGGACCATGCCTCAGGCAAAAGGAAGAGGTGCCATGCCTAATGCCAAAAGGAAGAGGACCATGCCTCGAGCAAAAGGCAGAGGTGCCATGCCTCATGCCAAAAGGGAGAGGGCCATGCCTCGGGCAAAAGGAAGAGGCACCATGCCTCATGCCAAAGGGAGAGGACCATGCCTCGGGTGAAAGGAAAATGGGGAATGACCCGTGTCAAAAAGGAAGAGGACCAATGCCTTGCGCTAAAAGGAAGGTGACCATGCCTCAGGGAAATGAAGAGGGCCAATGCCTCGTGGCAAAAAGAAGAGGGCCATGCCTAGTGCTGCCATTCTGCGAAATCCATACCACCTCCAGTGTGCTACAGCACTCAGCCCCAAATGTGCAGGTCAGGTAGCCGAAGAAGCCTATGGGCGGCCTGAAACTGGAATTGTGGCCAACGAGCCACCCTCGTACAGTGAGCCCTGTGGCTCAGGAGCTGAAAAAGAACAGAAAAACGAGTGCCAGCGAAGTGTTCAACATAACACAGGGAAAACATATGAATGCAATCAGCAGATCCCCACCGGTTCGTACTACTGATGTCATCGGCAGCGTATCCAGAAGATGCAGCTGGTGGTGCAGCACTGATTCGAGTTAATGACTAGGTGAATTGACCCTGTGCCACAAGCAGAGTGGCAATACTGCCCCTGCCCTACCGGTGACCCTAGGACAACAGATGTTCAATTGGATGGTTCATGAGGGCATCAATTGGCTCCAGGGGCCTACGTGATCTGTCAGTCCATGAAAGGGCAATCAGATCACTCACTCTGGGGAAAAAGGGGGGGCTGCCACAAACTGGTCATAGTAAAAGCTGGCCATACCCCTGACAGGCTCGAAAGAGCGTGGCGGATACCAATCGCCGCAGGGCAGGAGAGGGGCTATTATGAGCCCAACCCTCTCAACCCTACAGAATACATGGTCAACTGGGGCAGGCCATGAGTTAGGCCCAAAACTGGGCAGTCCGCAGGCAGGAGAAATCAGCAGTAGTATAGTTGACAATGGCCAGAAAGTGCCCAGTCTTAAGGAAGTAACATTGAGTAGCAGGGAGCGCGATACCAGACTGACATACCAGTACCATGACCCTGGGGGGAGAGACATTTGGGCATTGGCCATGTGTAGGACAATAGCAGTATCCCCAAGGGGTGAACCACAGAACCAATGTGTATCCCTGACTGCAGTGCCCAAGGGAAATTTTTAAAGAAAGGTAAAGCCCCTGAAAAATTTGGTGCCCTGCAATATATCAGGCCACTGCCAAAGCACCATTGGCCATTGAAATAATCACCATACCCCGATGGTACCGGCACGTGGTGAACCTGACATATAGGTGCGATGTTCAGTCCGGGGCACCAAACGGCGACTCCCCTGAAGTAGGCCAGAAATGCTGTCCATACCCGCATATCGGCCCTAGGATAGTACGTGAGCAGACTCTATGGTACATCCATATAAACCCGCCAAAGCATCGCATGGGAACCCAGCGAAAGCCCAGCAAGGCATAATTGCCCTGCTAGCAGATTGAAATATCAACAAAGCACCGTGAGGTAATGGGGTTAAACCCAACGCTCCGCCAAATGGACAAGTTCATGTCCGGGTTCGTACCACGTATCCCCAGGTGAACCAGGGTGACTGAGCCATGATGTCAAATGCCATCCAGAAATTATTAGCGTCATGGCTGGGCCCCCAGTCTTTCGAAAGTGACTGGTATGCCCAGTTCGGCATGAGTTCTAATGAGTGACCAGGAGTTGTGAACGTGTATCGTGGCCGTTCCCTTCCTGGAAACAATTATGAGGATAATGGGGAAGTAGTCAATTAAGTTTACTATGGGTGTATGCCAATGAGGTAAGGGCCATTGGTGCCCTTTTTTCTTCTTTACTTTTTTTTAATACAGAAGGGTACTGAGGCCAGGGCAAGAGCGTCAATTTGCAACTGTATTGGCAGACATAGTCGACCAGCCCCGCCCGTGGTGAGATAACCCAGTCGAACTATAATGCAGATATTGGGAGCCATGTTCCTAACAGCTCGGCGGGCCGAGAGGCTTGCCTGCAGGAGGGCAGCCAGCATGGCATCCAGGCCCGCAGCTCTCTCAAGGGTGGCAGCGCGGGCCAGCAAGGCCCAAGGTGTTAGGGTAGTTCCAGGCTCAGAAGTGGGCGGGCCAGACTGGGCACGGGCAAGGGCTTGTAGCGGGCCCTGCCACTGAGCCATGGAGGCTCAGTGAGGCTGATTCCCAACACCCATGAGGGGCCCACATGGGACCCCGCAGGGCCACCCACCCCCCAGCCCCACCATGGCATGAAGTCCGGCCACAAAAGGAGCGGGGAAGCCATGGGGCTGGCAGCTGCCGCTCAAAACTAAGTGAAGGCCATGGGGGTGGACATAGCCAAGAACCAGGCCCCTGGAAGGCTGCAGGCGCCGTGGCCGAGCGCCTCAGCAAAAGCGCGGCACCAAAAAGAGGGCCGAGCCCAATGTCCGGAAAAGAGACGAGGCCATGCCGGCGAACGCTGGGGCAAGCTCACCACAGAGCCGCGGCAGATCGCCACAACCGTCCTCCCGAGCAGCGCCGTAGCGTGCGGCCCAGCCGCTCGGGGAAGCTCAGATCGGCTGGGCGGTGAAGCCAAATGCGCGCTTTGCCCAGCCGATTTGTAAACTGCCGGCGAGGCTGTGCAGAGCCGGCACCCCTTTTAAAGGGAGCTCGGCTCCGCTCCTTGCCCGGCTAAAAGTGCCCATCTCTATGGGGCAGGGCCAGCAAAGAGCGCGGTGGCCATTGTCTTGCCGCTGTGCTTCCCATCCTTTCTGCTAAAGCAATGATTATAACTTTCAAATAGTTCTTGTGACCAACACAGCTACCTTTCTTTCTTCTTCAAAGTGAGATCTCACCTTTCTTCTCACGTCAGTATATTTTCCATTCCACTCCAAACATTTTAAGTTTGGTGTGTGTGTGGAGAAACTGGAAAATGTCAGCATTCCTTCCCAACTTAGTGTCCTCCAGATGTGTTGGACTACATGTCCTTTCATTCTCTGTTGGCATATAGCCTGATGGGAGATATGCTTAACACATCTGGAGAGTACCACTTCAGCTACAGCTAAGTTAGAGAATGTGCTTATTTTCACAGTAGATATGGAAACTATGGCCTATTATTTTTATGCCTGTTTTAAAATTCTGAGTAACTTAGTGTGTAAGACATATATGTTTTTAAATTTTATAGCTGGTTGGGTAGCAGTTATGTATGTTAACTGTGTTTTCTGACAGGAGCAGAATGTATCTTTTCTCATGTATCTATTCTTATGCAAATAAGTGGATCAAAAAATGTGCACACTCTGTTAGCCAATGGGCTTGTTGGATTATTGTTACTGTTACTATTTATAGGAGCGGAATGTATCTTTTCTCATGTATCTATTGTTATACAAATAAGTGGATTGAAAAATGTACACACTCTGTTAGCCAATGGGCTTGTTGTATTATTGTTACTGATACTGTTTATAGTGTATATAAGTCCGAGATTTGCCCCATCCAAACTGTGTTCAAACCCCACTAATAAAGAGCTGAATTTCACTACTTCACTCGTCTGCTTCTTCATTCCTTGAACACTAAACTGGCGATGAAGGTGGGATGGTGTCCCCACATGGCAGCAACATCAGCCCATTCAACCCAGCGCACCCAGAGAAATGGGCAATATACGAACACCGATACCGCCATGCAATGGCCTCGCAGAAGATCACCGACAAAGACCAGAAGCGCTCCTGTTTCCTTGCTCAGTGTGGTTCTGAGATGTTTGATCTGGCAATCCACCTCATTCTTCCACAGGACGTGGATGTGGTGCCACTCGCGAAGATCATCTCTGCACTGAGGAGGCACCTGCAGCCAGAGGCCTCGATCTTCCTGGCCAGGGTGGCCTTCCACAAAAGGGAGCAGTGACCTGGGGAGTGCATTGCAGACTATGCTGCCTCTCTGCGCATTGCTGCCACCCCATGCAAGTGGGACAACAACGAAGAAGCACTCTGGCACCATGTGCTGGCCAGCATGAGGGACAAGATGCTCAATGTCACCTCATGATAACGAAGACACTAACCTCCAAGGCTGTCCTAGAAGAGGCAGTAGTATCTGAGGCCGCATGGTCCGGCATCAAGCTTTTCCAGTGCCACCGACTCAGCTGTGCAAGCTCAGCAAAATTCATCTTCATCCTCCTCAGCATTGCCTGGTTCCACCTCTTCATCGGAGTCCAGCGATGCAGAGGAAGAAGTCCGAGAGGTCCGACGAAAGCACCGAGAGCACGGTGGCGATCGGGAGAAGAAATTCCTTCGCAAGTGTAATGGCTGCGGGGCCCAGCATGACCACAAGAAGTGCCCCTTCCACATCACAGAATGCCACAACTGCAGGCAAAGAGGGCACATTGCTAAAGTATGCCGACAGCGAAAGCAAACAACTCCAGCACCTGAGTCCAAGAAGAGTCATCTCCACAAAACGTCCATCGCCAAAGTGTCACCCGAGCCTGAGCCGTGCCAAGTGGGCATCATCAGCGAGCGTTTCTTCACAGACTTGAGCCTGCAGGACATCCCCTTCAAGATGGAGGTGGATTTAGGTACTACCTTTTCCATAATCCCACAGCGGGAGTTTATGAGAATTCTGCCAGCCTCTCGGTCCAAGCTCAAATCTTTTAAAACTTCCCTCCGGGATGTGCAAGGTTGCCAGATTCCAGTCCTGGGGGTGGGTAATTTCTTGGTCAAATTCAAAAACATTCGCTCCTCCTTGCCATTGGTTGTAGTTAAGCAGGGCACTAACTGTCTTATTGGGACCCAATGGTTTAGGCCCCTGAGAATCCAGCTTTCTGGCATTCACACAATAGATGCTGACCCAATCCGTGACGTTTGTGCTGCTCATCCTGAGGTGTTCAAAAAAGGTTTCAGTTTATTCAAAGGACCCCCTGTTGACTTTGAGCTTGACCCAACCATCTGGCCCATATGGATGAAGCCACGCCGGGTACCCTTTGCTTCAAAGGAGAAGATAGAAGCCAAGCTGGACAAACTGGTGGGGCAGGGCATCCTAGAGCCAGTGGACTCCGCAGAGTGGGAGACACCAATAGTGACTGCTTTGAAAAGCAGATCACAGGGGAGATCAGGATATTCACTGACTACAAGTGTACCATCAATAAAGCTATTCTCCCAAACGCATATCCTGTGCCCGTGGTAAGCCACCTTCTTGCCTCCTTGCATGGAGGAAATTGCTTCACAAAACTTGACCTTGCCCAGGCTTACCAACAATTGACTGTGTCTCCTGCTGCTGCCATAGCCCAGACCATAGCAATGCACAAGTGGGGCATTTAAGGTAACTAGACTACAATTCGGGGTGAATGCAGCCCCCGGAATATTTCAATCTCTTGTACAATGTATTTAAAAAGGTTTGTCCGGTGTCCTGCCATATTTTGACAATGCCCTGGTCACCGCTAAAGACACCGTCTAACTAGTGGCCAGGCTCAATCGAGTCCTGTCACTTTTGAGAGGGCCGGTCTATGTCTCAGAAGAGACAAATGTGTGTTTTTTGGCATGGGAAGTGGAGTTCCTGGGGTACCGCATTACAACCCAAGGTACCATGCACTCTGACTCCAAGGTGACAGCCGTATGAAATGCACGCAGGCCGAAATGTAAAGCTGAATTGCAATCATTTCTAGGATTGTAAAACTTCTATCACACTTTTCTCCATCGCAAAGTCTCAGTTGCCAAACCATTACATCGGCTTCTTAAGAAAGATACTGTTTGGCACTGGGGCCATTGCCAGGGTAAAGCGTTCCTAGAACTTAAAAGGCTGCTATCCTCAGATGCTGTATTAACTCATTTTGATCCTAACAAAGAAGTTGTACTTGTGTGTGATGCATCCCCTGTGGGGGTGGGAGCTGTGTTATGCCATGTACTAAGTGACGGGAGGGAAGCCCCTGTAGCATTCTATTCCCGTTCGCTCTCAAAGCCTGAGAAAAATTATGCTCAGACAGACAGGGAAGCATTGGCAATCATGACAGGCACTAAGAAATTCCACAATTACCTTTACTGGAGGCCTTTTACTATCGTAACTGACCCCAAGCCCCTCCTTGGAATCTTTGTGAATGGGAAGCCCATGCCTCAAATTCTGTCCACAAGGATGTTGTGTTGGGCAACTTTCCTAAATACATATGATTTTACTTTGGTGCACAGGCCAGCAAGGACATCAGCCACTCTGATGCCCTGTCATGTCCTCCACTGCCAGGGGTCGGGGAAGCTGATTGTGAGATCGAAAGCGACCACCAGGTCCTCATGATTGAGGCATTCGACTCGCCTCTGGTCGTCCCCTTCAGATATAGCCAAGGCTACAGCCAAGGATGTAACCTAAACTAAAGTAATGTCTTGGGTACAAAAAGGCTGGCCTGTCTCTCCTCTAGCCGAGAAATTCAGAACATTCCACCGCAAGTGTTTGGAATTGTCAGTGGAATGATGTTGCCTTCTATGGGGCCAGTGGGTGGTTATTCCTGTCACTCTCAGGAAAAAGGTTTTACATTTACTTCACGCAAGTCATCCGGGAATTGTACGTTCCAAAGCCCTTGCCCCTAGCTACATTTAGTGGCCTCAACTGGTTCAAGACATAGAGCAAATGGTTGGTGCTTGTGCCAGCTGTCAATCCTCTCGCCCACAGCAATCCCACCTTCCCTCTTGGGAATGGGATTCTGCTCAGGTCCCGTGGTCCAGGTTGCACATAGATTTTGCAGGTCCATTTAGGGGTGCCCTATTTTTGTTGGTTGTAGACTCATTCTCTAAGTGGTTGGAAGTGATTAGAGTGCCTAATACCACTTCAGCCACCACGATAATGCACCTGAGAAGGCTGTTCGCAGCATTTGGACTTCCACCCAGCCACCTATGGCCAGGTGGAGCGGCAGGTGCACACAACTAAAGACGCGCTTCGGCATATGGGTGAAGGGGATTTGGAGCTTCAGCTATGCCAGTTTCTTTTCACAAATATAGCGATCCAACACCAGAAGGGTTTCTCATCCGGAGACCCTGTACATTGCCGCAATTATGCAGCTGGTGGTCCTACGTGGGTGCCTGGGTTTGTGATCGATCAAACTGGTCCTGTTTCTTACAGAATTGAAACAGCCACTGGTCTGATCTGGAGGAGGCAGGCATATCAATTGAAACCCAGAGTACTGGACCCACAAGACGAATACAGACACTCAACACTAGGGTTGGCCTCCACCCGTTTTAACCCAGTGGGCAGAGGTAATAGTCAGCAGCCAGCCAACATTGACCCAGAGGTGTGTTTTAGGGACTAACTTCAAGGGGAATTTGTGGAATGCTCCCCTACTCCGGCTATGTGTACCTACACTGTCCCAGCCTAGCACTCTGGATTCCTTTATTGAAGATGACCAATTTTGTTCAGTCACCCTCCACTCTTAGTATGCAGAGGAGGGACCCTGAGTTGTCTTTATCATCCACAGAATTAGGTTTTGGTTTTGAGCAATCCCCTGCTCCTCCATCTGACAAACGGGGCTCTAATTTGGGTTTACAATCCTCCCCCTCTAGTCAATCCCTCACTCCAGTTGTGTCGCCCATCCTACGAGCCCCTGAGCTGGCTCAGCTAAGTGTCCGACCCAGAAAGGAAACTGGACTGCCATCCTGGTTAAAGGATTTTGTTTTTACCTAGGGGAGGAAGAATGTTATGTATGTTAACTGTGTTTTCTGACAGGAGCGGAATGTATCTTTTCTCATGTATCTATTCTTATGCAAATAACTGGATCGAAAATGTGCACACTCTGTTAGCCAATGGGCTTGTTGTATTATTGTTACTGTTACTGTTTATAGTGTTTTGCCCCATCCGATGTGTGTTCCAACCCCACTAATAAAGAGCTGAATTTCACTACTTCACTCGTCTGCTTCTTCATTCCTTGAACACTAAAGTAGCTCAATGAGTTTTCAATTCCCCACTGTGCCTCTTGGGAGGAAAACTACCCTATGTAGCCTTAGGCAAGTTCCACAGTTCCAGGGCACCAATAGAAGAAGAGAATGGCAAACCACGTTTGAGTAATATCTACCTAGAAAACCCTGGAAAGGGTCCCATTAGTCAGAATTAACTTGGTGGCACATTACTAGGTTTTTCAAAATTTTTAACATATTAATCAACTCTTTTCTGCAGGGAAAAATAGAGTTAAACATTCCTGTTAAAATCACATTTTTTAAAAAAACAGTTGCAATATTTACTAGCACTAAAAAAGTCCTGTTCTATAAAAATGTAAATGTGAAAAACATAAAGTTCAATATTTACACTTCAGTTTCAGCTCTCTATACGAAATACAGAGGAACCTCATTCAACAATTGCCCCGTATAGCAATGAAATCGCATAACAATTAGGTTTTGGGGGGAAATTGTGTCCCACATAACAATTTTTCAATGGAAAAACCACTTCGCAAAAAAAAATAAAAATCATTGTATGATGCATCCCATAGGGAAAATCGCTATTCGATGCATAGCAATTGTTTCGTACAACAACGAGCCCTGTGGAACAGATTAAAACCATTGTATCAGGTACCACTGTACATGGTACCCTTGTGTTTAATGTTATATTATGGGCACTTGCCCACCAGGAGTTGAATAAAAGTTAGCAGCTTTTCTAAGTTCACTGAATTCATCCACAAAGAATGGTAAGGGCTCTTGAAATGTACTTCAAGAAAACAGCCTTTCTGCCCCATTTCTTTTGCCTTCTAGAAAGTATATAGTCCAGTATATATTGCCCAAACTGCAATCCAAAACCCACTTATTTATCACAAAGTGTCAACACAGCAACAGGGGAGGAAGGAAACACTCCCATTTGGCTACTGGGCAGAGGGGTGAGGCAAACTGTGCTGGGGTGACTGCAGAGGTGCCCACAGAAAGGGCTCCGAATGCCATAGGTTCACCATCACTGATATAGTTCGTATTTTATCACATAAAAAGACTTGTAGCTGCTTCTACAATATCAATATTTGTGTGAAAAGCACTTCAGAAGTCAAGCAGTATTTCATGATACATTTTCAGGTGCAAATGGCTGCCCTTTTAATAATGTTCTGTGGCAGTGTTGAGGGCAAGGGAAATTCTCACATTATCTCCACTTCGTGTACATACTTGTCAACCATCCTGTTTTTCCCGGGAAAACCCCTTATTTTTACCCCTCTTCCCACCCCCACCCCCATTTAATTGATTTCCCCATATTTCCCTTATTTTTAAAAAAGAAATAAGGTGCAGTATATTTTCCGGTCACCAGAGGTCACTGTGTGGCTTTTCGCATGTGGAAGGGGAGAGAGAGAAGGTGGGGGCCCCCGTTCTGTAGTTAGTTTCTCTTTCATTTTCCTGGCCAAGATGGTGCTTCGTTTCATGCTGGGACTAGGGACGGGCGTCTACTCTAGAGATGAGCAATATTTCATATATGCAGGGGCAAATCAGCTCTTGGTCTGGGGGCAGAGACTTCTCTCTCACTCTCATGCTTTATTGAGCTGTTTCTGCCCCCTGCCTTCCATTTCCGTTCTAGAGTTAACTTGAAGGGGGGGAAGTGCTTGCTCACTATGCTAAAGGTAAAGGTTTCCCTTGCTCGAAAGACAGTCATTTCTGGAGTGCCAAAGTTAGCCATCACAGCTTTGTGCCCATTGCATCTACAATACTATATGAGAGAGAGAGGGTGTGTGTGTGTGTTCTGTTTCTGTTCTAGAGTTAACTTGGGGGGGGAGTGCTTGCTCACTATGCTAAAGGTAAAGGTTTCCCTTGCTCGAAAGACAGTCATTTCTGGAGTGCCAAGGTTAGCCATCACAGCTTTGTGCCCATTGCATCTACAATACCATCTAGCCATCTTATTTTTGGCCACTCCCTTCTTTTGTCCTCCACCTTTCCCAGCATCAAGGCTTTCTCAAGTGAATCATCTCTTCTCATTTAATGTCCAAAGTACTTTAGCGTCATTTTTGCTATTTAACCTTTAATGAGCAGTCAGGGTTGATTTCTTCTAGGATCGACCTATTTCTAACACTACATTTCAAAGGCATCTATTTTTCTGCGCTCAGCTTTCCTAATGGTCTAGCTCTCACACCCATACATTATCACCAGGAATACCATTGCTTTGACTATGCAATTTTTTGTTTGCAAGGTGATGCCTCTACTTTTCACTATGTTCCCCAGGTTTCTCATAGCTTGTTTCCCAAGCATCAGATCTTTGATCCTAAGAAAGTAAAATCTGCCAGTCATATCCAACTCTAAGGTGCAGTGCTCATCTCCATTTACAGCCAATGAGCCAGTGCTGTCTGTGTTTGCAGACATTTTCATGGCCATGTGGCAGGCATGACTAGAGCCCAGCAAGTCACATGGCTATATTTGGCCATGCCCATGGATTTGGCCACGCCCACAGAGGGGTGTGGCCAAAATTTCCCTTATTTTCAAATCCAAAAGTTGACAGGTATGTCTTGATTACAGATGAGTAGGCCAGCATCTGCAGAAACTGGAATACTGTACAGGTATATGCAGTGCACTTGGTTAGAACTTTTAATTGACAAAGTTCTGTGGTACTAGCTCAGCTTGGCTGATCTGAGCAGACCCCAGTGTAATGGTAAGATAAATGGTTAGTTTCCCATCATATCTTGGGAAACCAACCATATCTTAAATATTTATGGATTCCGAATGCCTCATTTTAGTTTGCTACTTCAGCAGCTGACTAGGGGCATGTCCAGATGGATCAGCTAGAGTGCCCATGAAAGCATAGGTACCAATCTGGAAGAAGTAGTCAGTAGGTTCCTTCCATTTGAACAGGAACAGATGCTTTGAATAAACAGGAACAGACTTTGTGCAGATCCCCTGTGAATGATTGGGAAAGTGTTTAATTTCTGATATGCTGAAGCTGCTTATTAGCATGGTTCAAAATGTTGTGCTCAGGGAGAGGTTGGAGCACCATAACTAGCTGTGACCCCTGAGAGCTTCAACATACAGGCTGTATCCCTACCTCTAGGTTATCTAAATAACCACCTTCACTGTCTTGCTTAGTAGTCTGTGACATTTTGCTGCCTGAGGCAACAGACAAGTCGGTGCTTTTCCCTGTTCCATGTGCAAAAGCTGCAATGAAATTTTGATATTTGTGATGGCATAGGGTCCTCCTTAGTTAGCAGGCTAGCTTAGAGGGCACTGAGAAGCCCATGTAAGCTAATTTTCCAAAAGCTTGTTACCACCCGCCTCTTATTCAAGACAGCCTATTCATTCTGGATGTCAGTTACTTTATGTGCATGCAATTTGTCTCTTTAAAGGAACAGCTGGGAAATTTTCATTTTGGGGGAGGAATGCATTAGATGCCCACAACACACATTGGGCTGTGCTGCAGCTGAAAACAAGGTGACTGACACTCAGGTTCTTGGTGTCAGTTCAACCACTGCAGAAATGTAATAAGCATTGTCTGTGTTGCAATAGAATATCACATCAGGCATCTTCCCACACCACTGCACCTTCCAGACATGCAAGGCAAAGCACTTTCTTTCAAAGATTTCCTTCATAGTGGCACACCAAATTTGAAGGCACACCTGCAGCAGCAGTGGTACCCGCACTAGCAACATCAGTGTCAATAGCAGACAATGGAGTGTGTACAGCCCCAGGGGAGGGCAAGGGTTTCAGCAAGGGAAATTTTTGTGCATAGGAGCGTTTCATTGGTGAGTGCAATGGGCAATGGCCCTCTCCCAGAATGGAGAATCACTTCCTTCTCCTGGTCAGGGATTGAGAACTTGGTAGGGGATTTACAGAAGTCTGCCTGGCTTGGGAGGACTGCCACAGCCTCTTTACTAGGGTATCAAGGAAATCCCTCCAGTCATTTTGCTCTGGGGGAATAGAATGTGTCTATTCCTGATCTGTGAAATTGAATGGGGGCCTTCAAAATGAAAGAGATCTGCCCATGCATTGAAATTTGCAGGCCAATCAGATATCACTGTGGTTTTATAGACTGTAAACATCCAACCAGTGACTTAAGAGTCTCATTAGTTTATTAATGTCATTAGAAACCCTGATTTTATGCCTTCAAGAACTTTCACGTGAAAAGGAGTTCCATATGATGTGCTGGTGCCAGATACAGTGTTTTTTGATTCCTGAACAGGATCTCAAATAGGCAGATGATTTTTAAGAATCAAATAATAAAGAGCACACTCCATAAGTACTACATGATTACACACTCTATAAAGCCCTTGTTTTCTGTCTCCTTTCCATATTTTATGTGCCTAACATAGTTTAGCTAGTGTTCCAATACCAGGTACAATAGCAATATTAGATTATAGAAATCCAATTTATCACCATGAACTGAAACCACAGGTGCAAGAGGCTGGAAATTTTCTTATGATAGATCATGTTGCCTTACACCATAGTGACATTCTCTTAGATACATCTCTTCTATAAGAATGATAGTTTTGATGATTAAACGTTGAGAATATACATAAATTGCATCTGCATCAAGATCTATTTAAATGCATTGAAAAGGAATTCACTCATTTATGATTGAACAACATAGCTTTTGGAGAAGGATGATCATTCATTGAGGACAAACACCTAACAGCATTTCTCAAGGTTCGAAAAGAAATTGAAAGACAATACAATTTTTAACTCTTCACACATTGACCAGGTTGGGGGGGGGGATAGTTAGCATCCCACCCAGTTTTGGGATTCAGATGGTTCAGACTGGTTAAGGTGAACCGGTAGTAGAACTGTCTGGCCCCACCCACCTCCCCACCCCACCCACCACCTCCTCCTCTCAACTCACTCTGGGTTCTTGGAGTCATGGCCAGGACACAATGAGGAGCCAGGAATGCAGCTCTTTGGGGCAGGGGCTGCTCACTCACCCACTGACTCAGTACTCCACCCACCCATCCACTTACCAGGCAGAGGAAGGGCCCTGGTTACCATTGTCAAGGAGCCTTGGCTGTTGGCCAGAGCTTGGGAACCAGTGGTGGAGTTGGAAGAGGATGATGAGGATGATGAGGATGATGCAACACTTCTGGTCAGGGGCTAAGTTGCTCCCTGAGCTCCTCAGTGCCACTCCCTGAGCTCCTCACTGCCACATGTTGCTCCCTGGGCTCCTCACTGCCACTCCGCCTAACACACGGTGAAGGAAAAGCAGAGTCTGCCCCATTCCCTCAGCGCAATGGGCGAGGAGGAGCAGGAAGGGGAGGGGGAGAGGCTTGGAGTCACTGGGTCCTTCCACATCCCTTTTCACTAGCGGCCGAGAAGAAGAGCAAAGAATGCTTCTCTCCCAGCCCCCCATCCGGAGCTGCCACTGCATTCCTTCTTTAAAAATTTTTAAATTAAATTTTCATAAAATACAAACAAGTCAGCACAAAAAAGAAAAAGAAACACAAATACAATCTTGATAAAACATAATGCAATCACAATATGCATTTAACAATCCAGTACATCACTAAATTTCATCACATCTCAGTAAAATCATCCAAAATATTATAGTGCATATTAAAACTTATTATATACATATATCTAATTTTATAATTACTCACTTTAATATGACTAAGGCTTATAATTTTTCTGTCATTATACTAGAAAACCATAGCAAGACAAAAAACAATAAAATCATAATCACAATAAACACCCAGTGAATATATACAGGTACAATGCCCTTGGGGATGCGATGTGTCACAGCAGTCTTTCACTATTTCCAAAAACTCATTTAATCGGGTGCTGGCCTGTCACCTTCACCTCTAATCAACGTGAATTCCACAAACGGTTGCCAAATTTTCCAAAATCTATTTTCTTTAATTATACCTTTCTTTTTATTCAACTTTCATGTTAACTTATCATTCATAGCAAGCTCCCACATTTCCTTGTGCCAATCCTCAATTTTTAAAATCACATCATTTCCCCAATTTCTAGTGATACATTGTCTACCTGTTGTCCAAATTATAGACAATAACTTTTGCTTATCCTCCTCTAAGTTCATACTATCCACGTCTGTCAACAAAGCAATACCCAGTTCCAACTTAAATCTCATACCCATGATTCTAGAAATTTCTTTCTCAATTTCCCCTGAAAAATCTTTTACCACATTACAACTCCACCACATATGTTTGTATGTTCTCAGTGTTTTATTACATCTCCAACAAATTTTATTTGTTTTATTTTTAGGCATCCATCTGATGTAACCTCGCTGGAGTTAGGTACCATCTCCATAACATTTTATAATTATGCTCTTTTACTCTGACATTGTTCTCATAATCATTTTTTTCCATTTATTTTTCCAAACCACTCCAGTACTGTAATTCTAACATTCAAATAATGCTCCCAAATTTTTCTCAGTGCTTCTTGTGGACTAGCTTCTTTATTTAATATAAATCTTACTCACCAAGCCCCCAATACCCGTTTCTCCCTTTCTTATCTTCCATACCAATTCCTCGAATTCAGTCCTTCCCCTTTACAGACTGGTTTCACTCAAATATGGTATTTGTACCCCACTACAGGGAAACAAAAAGAGAGAAAAAGCAAAGAAGAAAGCATGAGAAGCATGAGAAGCTGACAGGTCGTGTTTGCTTGTCACCATGGGAAGCAATGACAAAGCAAAGAAACTGGCTTCATTTTGGCAGTCTAGGGTTTGATCAGGACATGAAAGAAGAAGTGGGAAGCTTATTTTAATTTGCAGCATAGAATGGACGTGCACCTGCAGCAGCTGCCTCTATCACACACTTTGCCTTCCCCCCCACGGGAGGGAAAAAGACACTGGAGTGCGAGCGCAGGGGGTGGGGTGGGGGTGTCCCTTATAAGGGGTGCGTGCTCCCTCCTTCGCATTCGGCAAGGCCAAGGGGCATTTTGTCTCCTGTCTTGCTGATAGTCAACTGCGCAATAGGCGCACTGTGGAGGGGGAGGCATGGACGAGTGGCTCGCTTTCAGCTCTGAGGGCTGCTTTGCTCGGATATTTTCGCTTTCGGCCGTTACAAGAGCCACTGCTCTTTAAAGAACTTGTGGTCAGTGTGATCTGTGGCTACAGATTGAGGCCCGAGTGTGGTGTTTCTTTACCTTGCAGGTCCCTTGAGGCCTTTTGGATGGCTCCAAAGAAGCCATTGAGCCAGCGGAGGCCTACCAGGCCTGCACCAACCAGGGCCTCCAGGGCTCCAGCCAGGGCAACTCCTGCTATCTGCAGGCCTCCAGCGGCTGCTAGTGAACCCCAGGCCACCCATAGGCCAGATCCAGAGGAGCCTCTTTTGGACCCCAGGAACATGGCGGCCCACATGGCTGCTCTGGAATGGGCCTTTGGGGTAGACATCTTGCCTGCTACCAGACAGTCTGCAAGACAGTCTGCACAGGGGTTGGCAACAACAGAAGACTCCGACAAATACAACTATAACCATAGCCGCAACAGCAAAGACAACACCCACCACCACAGCAATGGTAACAACCACCAGAGCCGCAACAACAACAATAATTACAACAATGGCATCCACAGCGACTACAGTAACAGCAACTATAGCAATGGCAACAACACCAACATTAACAACAATAGTGAAAGGACCCAAAACGGAATTTGAAAAAATTAATGAGAAAGTTGATAATTTCGAACAAAAAAATGGAAATATGTTGGCTCAAGATAAAAAAGAACAAAAGCAAGAAATGCATGATATGATGTCAGATATCTTGAAGGGTATACATGGTTTAAAACAAGGGCAAGAAGAACTTAAGAAAAAACAAGAAGTCATTAAAGAAGAACAGAAAAATAATTAAGTTTGAGGTTGAAGATATGAGGGAAAGAGAAAGAGATAATAAGGTAGGGGAACATGAGAAAAGACTAGAAATGGTAAAGGAGCAGTTAAGGCGTGCAAATACTATAATTTGAAAATTGCCAGAGAATTCTCTGGACTGCCTAAAAGAAAGGATAGTATAGTGGTTAGATGAGATAATGGAGGGAGGTTTTACATATCAGGATATTATAAGTATATTCCGTTTGGGGTCAAGAAGAGGCAAAATAGGGGCCAGAAATGTATTAGTAAAATTTGCAAATGTGTCAGACAAACTTAGACTAATGACACTAATCAGAGAAAAGGGTACAGAGGTATTTAAAATTGAGGGTGTAGATGTCGAAGTTTATAATGATATTCCAATTGAGTATCACCTATGGAGACAATCGATGAAACCAGTTACAAAGAGATTCAATGACAAGGAAGTGAAATACAACTGGAAAGTTCCAAGGCAACTGTGTTTCCTACACCTGGGCAGGCAGTACACAATCCATGAAGGCTCCTATGTTTTGGACATATTGGTGGATGCAAAATTGATGGAAGCCAGAACTAAAGAGTGAAATGACCTTAAAAAAGAGTTAATTATATCTGGTGGATACACAAAGCAAGGGAATAGGGACAATGAGAATATGCCCAAGGGTGAGGAAGGTGGGACCGCAGGAGATGGAAGTTAGTCTAGAGAGGGAGTAGGTTTAGATCATACATGTGCCCGCAGTATTGGTCACTCCCCCACCCCTCCCCCTTTTGGA
Source organism: Bradypodion pumilum (assembly GCA_035047305.1). Classification (NCBI taxonomy): domain Eukaryota; kingdom Metazoa; phylum Chordata; class Lepidosauria; order Squamata; family Chamaeleonidae; genus Bradypodion; species Bradypodion pumilum. The sequence goes on along the minus strand of JAWDJD010000005.1, from coordinate 124,303,481 downwards.
TTTCAGAGGCCATTGGTAAAGGAAGTAGGGAAGGTTAGGGATAGATTGCTTAGTATGTTTGATTTTTATTCTTATTGTAAATGTAAGGGGAAGAGAATTTATTGTTAAATTTTGTGCATGCCCAAAGGAGGATTTTGGGGATATAAATGTCTAAGGTTAAGAAATAAGGAATTAATAATATAAAAGTATTATCATGGAATGTGAAAGGTACTGGCTGTCAGGTGAAGAGGAGATTAGAAGCAGCCTTAAGAAATGACAGGCTGGATGTGATCTTTCTGCAGGAAAAGATGTTAATAAGTTGTTTCTAGGATGGATTCAAATTTATGAAAAATCATATGGAACATCAAAGGCAAGAGGCGTAGCAGTCCTGATATCAAACAGATTGGGTTTTGAAGTGATTAAGACTATTTCTGATCCGGAAGGTAGATAGTAAAAGGAAAAATAGATGATGAGGAGATAACACTGGTAAATTTGTATCTACCAAATGAACACCAAAATATATTTTTAAACAAAGTATACCATATATTGGAGAAAGAAAAAAATGACAAAAATGATTGTAGCTGGAGATTTTAATATAATAAGATCAAATATAGATAGTACAAATGTAATAAGAAGCAGAGGAGGGAAGAAAATGCAAATATTAGATAAATGGATGAGATCTTTAGGTCTGAAGGATGCATGGAAGGAGCTTAAAGGATCGGAAAGAGTATACACTTTTTTCACTGGTATACAGCACGTACTTCAGAAAAAATTATATATTTGTTACTGAAAATATGATAGGAAGTTTGGAAGATATAGAACTGGGAATTTTTAAAGTGTCTGGCCATGCAAAAGTTCTGCTGGAATTAAAAATAGATGGGGTGAAAGTCAGAAAGAATTGGAGATACAATGTTAAATTGTTTAGAGATGTTAAATGTAAAGAACAAATAATAGAAAATGACTGGATTGAGGATTAATTGGGAAAAATCGGAAATGATATTATGTAACATTGACAAGGAAGAGAAAGAGAGAATAAATGGTAAATTTAAAGTTCAGATAAAAGATAACGAGATATCTGGGAATAAATATTTCAAATACATTTAAGGATCTTAGAAAAATAAATTATGAAAAACAGAAAAAAGAATTAAAAGATAACGTTGTCCAATATAAAAGGTTGAAGTTGTCATGGTTTGGTAGAGTAGTACTTTGTAAAATGATGTTATTACTGAAAATTATTTTTTTGTTGTTTGATGTTCTACCAATTAAACTCAAAGATAAAGAGATTAAGGAATTTCAAAATATATTAAACAAATACTGTAATGATGAACGTAAAACTAGAATAGCAAAGAAACTTTGGTATTTAACACAGAAAGAGGGAGGTTTGGCTATACTAAATGTGATGAACTACTATAGAGCATTTCATATTAAGAATTTGGTGAAGATTTTAATGAAGGAGACAGTGATTTGGGAAGACATTGAAATGAAAGAATTAAAAGAAGTGTGTAAAATAGTATTTCTAGGTAAGGAAATAGGAAAGATATCTGTTAAAAATAAAACGTTGAGATCAATGTGGGAAACATGGAAGAAGGTAAATAAGAAATTAGTCCCAATTATATCACTGATAGTTGAAATTGAAGATATAAAAAAATTCAAATAAAAATTGATAAGAAAAAGAGAGAAATCTTGTTAAAAATGATGTTTTCCTGTTGAAGGATTGGATACGGGCCTGCAGAGATAAGGAGAAAAAAAATGGAATTATATGTTCAGATGAGGCTGAATTGGTTTCAAGATAGCCATGGTAAACAAGTGGAATAACATATATATATATATATATGGCTTTATGGAAATTAATTGAGAAAGTAATATCAGATATCCTTAAAGTAGATTTTAAGCTGGATTCAAGTATCGCCTTATTGACAGAATTGGATAGTATAAATATGAATACAAATAATAAAGAATTGTTATCTATAATGTTAACGGCCTCAAGATTATGTATAGCAAGAAAATGGAAAAGTGATTTAATATTTAAAAAATGATGAATGGTATAAGGAAATGTGGGAAATTGCTTTGAATGATAAGTTGACATGTGAATTGAATGTGAAGAAAGGCATTTTGAAAGAAAACAAGTTTTGGGAAATTTGGAGACCATTTGTGGAATATGTTCTAATAAGTGATAAAGGTGACAAACCAGTACCCCAACATATGAGTTTTTGGAAGGATTAAACTAGAATATTGATCCTCATGGCATGTATATAGCACTGGGTGTTATTACTTTGTTATTACATTTATAACATAAATCTTATAAACTTTTGACATATTAAATACATAATTAAAAATATAAAGAAAAAATATAGAGATAAGGTTTGGGATACATATTTTGTAAGATGAATGATAAATAAAGGTTCAACAGTTGGCATTGTTTACAGTGCTATTATAATAGAGTTTAAGCAATTTAATGTATTAAATTGTTTTTTGTTTATGTATTTTATGTATTTATGTATTCTTTATATATGTTTCTGTTTTTCTGTACATATATTTTGTATGTCTGTATAATTTTTGTTATTTTTAAAATTAATACAAAATTATAAATAAAAAATAATAATTGTGAGATTTATATCTGTCAGGATAAAATAACAATTTAAAAATGTTGTGGAGGTGGTACTAGACCCCATTGAGATTGCATCAGATGGATAATAAGAATAGTAAAATGTGTTGGAGATGTAAAAATACATTGGGTACATATGAGCATATGTGGCATGAGTGCAAGGTGGCGGAAGCTTTTTGGGGAAAAATTGAAAATGAGATCGGCAATATTATGGGATTGCGATGTAAATTGGGGTCAAGTAATACACTGTTGACAGATGTAGACAATATAAATCTAGATGAGGATAAAACAGAATTATTGTCCAAAATGCTTACAATGGGCAGAATGTGCATTGCAAAAAATTGGGAAAATGAAACAACATTAAAAATAGAAGAGTGGTATAAGGGAATGTGGGATCTCGCATTGAATGAGAAATTAACATGGGAATTTAAAATGAAAAAGGGTATAATTAAAGAAAATAGATTTTGGAAAATATGGTGACAGTTTGTGGATTACTCACTGATGGGGAACAGAGGGAGCAAGCCAGTACCATATCAAATGAGTTTTTGAAATCAGTAAAATTAATGTGATATAACACATCCTCCAGGGCACTGTATAATACACGGGGTGTATAATGTGTGTATTGAAATTTGGTTTAACACTTGGTAACGGTAAAAATAATAAGGTGATTAAACAAAGCTGGAGGCCTTTAATTGTTGTAAAGTAGCCAAAACCCTGTTGCTTAGCATAGTAAATTGCACTAGAGTAGGCCCACTGAATCAAGGTCGATTGAATGACTCTGTTCCTCCCTAATTCAAATAGGCTTATTCTACTTGTTAGTCATATATTTGAATCAAAGGAATATGTGGAGTTGTTGAGTCACCAAATCTCCAATGATTTAATGGGCCTGTCCTAATGCAATTTAAAACACCAAGCAACAGGATTTTAGTCAATGTGTGGGTTTGTTCCCTGTGAAATTGGCATATATAATTCTTGCCTTCTCCAAAAGTTTTTAAAATTGGGGTTGAGTAATACCTTTACTAGGGACTGTGGTGGCTTAGTGGTTAAGATACTGAACTTGATTATTGGAATGTCAGCAGGTTAGCAGTTTGAGACCAAAGTGCTGCATGACCGAGTGTGCTCCCATCTCTGTCCTAGCTCCTGCCAACCTAAAAGTTCAAAAGTAAGAAATTGAAAGTAGATGAATAAGTATCACTTTGGTGGGAAGGTAAACAGCGTTCCGTGTCTAGTTATGCTTGCAACATGACCATGGAAACATCTGTGGGTGCAGACAGCCAGTGTGGTACTGTGGCTGGTTCTGACTGGTTCTGGTGAACCGGTAGTAGAAATTCCAGACCACGCCCACTTGGCCGCCAATGCTCACCTCTCAGCCACATTTCTGGTGATGCTGGGAGGGGGAGGCCAGCCAGTGCCAGCCCACCAACCCACCCCACACATCTCCCAGCAGCGCCTCCAGCAGGGATGTATTTCCAGCGGCACTGGGAAGGGGAGGCCAGCCAGTGCCAGCACACCAACCCGCCCATTCACCTCCCAGCAGCGCTGCCAGCAGGGACATGTTTCTGGCAGCACTGGGAAGGGGAGCCCAGCCAGCACCAGCCTACCATCTCATCCCGCTCACCACCTAGCAGCACCGCTGCTCTGGGACTCCTCCGTCCTCCTCCTCATCTCCACGAAGAAAGAGAACAAGGTAGGTTTCTTTTGGGGGGTGGGGCATGGGGTTGAGGACATGCCCACAGATAGCCACGCCCACAGATAGCCACACCCACTGAGTGTGTAGTAAAAAATTTCACAGTGCATCACTGCAGTCAGTGCTGGCTCTTTGGCTGTGAATGGAGATGAACACTGAACCTGAGAGTTGGATATGACTGGCTTTTGAGCAAGGGTTACCTTTGCCTAATACCTTTACAGAACCACTAAAATATTTTGTGAAACAAAACTTTTGATCCCACAACATAGTGTCCTGCAGATATTTTAATAAACCTAGTCCTTCAATATTTTAGTATGGCAATAAGGGTATTCACCAACCCTGATTTTAAATTGTACTTCTTTTTCAGGTTTTCTTCCTAGGTTTTTGGGGATATCACTAAAGGAGCAGTACAAAATAACCTTCACTTGGGCCAAAAAAACTCTTCCATTCTTTTTTAAATTGTACTTTGACATGTATTAAATATGTATTTTAAGTATTTTAAGTATGAACAACTCATATTTTGAGATATATTAAAACATGCAGTTTGCATTTTGTGAAATGTGCACTTTGAAAGAAAATCTGTTTCAGAAAAGAATTTTTCTAGTACAAAATTCAGTTTTTAGATGCAGTTTTGAAGAAACCCACTATGACTAATCTTGCAATAGGTCTACTTAGAAATCCTCCAGTTGAAAGAGAACTTGTTCTTAAAATATTATTTATTTATTTATTTAAATCTCAAACAGGCATAACTCTCATTTGAACTTTGATGTGTAGTAAATGTTGCTTCTGTGCAAGTTATTTGGATCCTAGGCTCTTCATTCACATTTTTATTCTTCTTCTGCCATATCCAAATCAGAATATTGCCGATCCTCATGGCAATCAGCCATGAAGACTGTCCTGAGAATATAATGCCATGGCCTTTCATTTGCCTTCCTCATTACAACATGATACCCATACCACTGATCCAGTTCTTTTGGCATGCAAAGTCCTCACCAGCACCAGGCCAATGTTGATGAAGCTACTGCCCTCCATCAAGATGGATTTAAGTGGGATTTAATCCACTTGGGGACCATCACCCTTCCATGTGGACTTCAACACCCAAGGTTGTAGGGTTGCCAGATTAATTAACTGCCACCTGACACTCAGTGTTGAATCACTGGCAGTATGGTCTACTCCATTACCATCGCAGGATAACCTGGCCAGACATTTTTAATACTACATTGTAAAATTTCCTTCCTCGTAATGCTGTGAATAAATCCAAATAATGCATAACAAACAAACAAACAAACAAACAAGCAAGCAAGCAAGCAAGCAAGCAAACAAACCCAAGGCAAGTTTTGCATGAAAGCTCTTCATAATTTTTTGCTTGTTTGGATAATTTGCCCAGTGCTTTTGGAAAAGCTGCATACCCTGATTTTTTAAAAAGCAATGTTCACATCTCCTTAATAATATGGTTTGAAATGCATAGAGTACTCATTGATCACCTTCCTACAGAGCTGAGCAGATATTTATGCCCCTGTGCTTCAGTTTTGTCCCCATTTCACTGCACTAAATCATGGTACCACTTCCTTTTCCCCATCACTTCCTATGTTATCCCACAAAGAAGAGACAACATTCAGAAATGGGCATTATCTCTCAGTAGGGGTGGAGGGTGAGTGCTAATTTATGCTTCCTTGCTCCTGTTGTTTTATGCTACTCTGTCTCTTGTCTCTGGGTAGACATGAGACCTCATTTACCCTCTGCAGCTGCTAACAACACTGAAGCACAAGCACAGTAGGATAATTGTATGATATAAAGGGCCAGATGCAAATTCTTTAATGTGTGAGCTAGTGTCTCCTGTGTGCTATTCATATGCTATTTAACACTGTCTCTGAATCAGCACTGCTATATCAGGCAATCGTGTTCTGCCCACACGTATTGTGTAAAGTTATTTCAAGATGGGGAGCTTAACAAAATGTACAACCCTCCCATTTTCAAAGGGAGAATGTTTGGCTTCCACTGTGTTAAGGAAATGCTGATCTGTCTTTTCAGAGAAAGCAAAGTGTCAGGGCTGCCCAAGATATTTTGCTGCTCAGAGCAGAGCAATACATGACACCCCAGCTCTGCCCAAGTCAAAGTGCATGTAATTTTACCCTACATCAGCCAATTTATTTAGCACCTCATGTAAGGAAATCTGACAAACCCATCTCTCCTTTTCTGCCTCCACAAATGCAACAATAACAGACTAAATATAGTGTCATGAAATGCTCTTTCTAGTGCCAAATCTAATGCCTAAGCTGGACGCCTCATTCTGCTACATGATAGAGCTGGTCCTGCAGGTGTCGTAGCTTTCTAGATGAGGTCACACTACAGAGGAATGATTAAAAGTTTGAATTATTGTGGCATAAGTTTACATATTCAGCACCTTAAGTGGAAGGTTCACAGAAATCTTTTTTCCTTGACAGTCACAATGAATACAGCTATTTACTATGAAACATGAGGAAACACTGAAACTTTCCTAAATCTGCTTTTAGAAATGGTACTATACCATCCTATGCTTTTGCTGAAGTGTAAATTGATGCTTAATCTTAAGTGTAGAACCTACAAACCTTTTTAAAACAGGAGCTATTGTCCGAACTATCCTTTTCAACCAAGCAGAAAATAATTAACAATAACTGAAGTTTGTTGTGAAAGGGAAAAAAGAGAATAGTTTTCTCTCAGATATTTAAGTGCTGCTCATGAAAACATGTGGAAATTGCTTATCTGTTTATCTTTTCATGTTTATTTGGACCTCATCTGGCTTTAAGCCAGATGAAGATGTGAATTTTAAACAAAAGGTGTTTTTAAAAGAATGCTAATGTAAATGACATTTAGCTAATCAAACTCACTCCAGGATTAATATTGCTGATACCATGAATTAAATAAATATCGTCCCCTAAATGCATCAGGGAATAATTAGCAGCAGACAGTGAGCTATATCTGGAATAAAATTTATTCTAGTAATACATCTAGATTCAATATACATAAGAACACCAAAATCAGAATGAGACATCAACTTATCTTGAATGTGCACAGGCTCCAAAAAAGGGATTGTCTAGGTTTATAGATGACTAATATTCTTATTAAAATTGAGGTCAACTAAAAGCAGAATATGAACTATTCTGAAGTATACTGTACTATGGAGGTGTTGGCCATCACATATAATTTTTTCCTTTGTGATATTTAAAACTTTCCAGTGTAACATCTCCTCTTCAGACATACCATATAAAATAAAATAAAAATAAAAGTTATCTGCACAATAGTTGTCTGGTATTCATATTTATGCTGTAATGAGAGAGAAAGCTGGCTGGGTTGCTCAATGAATTGGGTGCCTGGCCAAAGGTTGGCATATTGTTATTATTGAAACAGAGGGAGGTGGTAGAGCTGTCTGCAAAATATAGCTAATGTGGCTAGAAACCTGTTTGGAACTGCAGAGTATCATGCCCCCTGTAGGCAAAATGCCACACGATATTTGGGTTCATGTCATACAAGCTGAATAACTTCCTGCAAGGAGATAGTGAATACTCTCTTGTGCCATTTCCCAAAAAGAACAAATGTCTATGCAATAAGGGCAATAGAAACAGATCCTATTCCCCAGGTGATGTTTTCCAAGCTCAAACAAGATATGATAGTGGCGATAGTGGTGGAATCTCTAATTCCAGTTCTGTTGGGAAAAAAGAAGATGAAGGAATGAAGGACACAGAGGTGGTGGTTCGAGCTGGCAGCAATCCCAAGGGGAAGCTGGAAGCCTGTTTTATTATACACATAGCTGCTTACATCACATTAGAGAAGGGTCGCGTAAGGCATTGATGGATGGGTGGGTGATCATGAGAAGGGTACATGACCAGATAGTTGCTAGGTGCGCAGACTTCCGGTTCCAGCACGGAGAGGTGAGGCTGAGTTTTCCTCTGCTCTCATATCCTTGTCCTTTTATCTTATTTATTTTAAACTACAGTTTTTGCAGCCAGTTAATTTTACTTAGATGATTTTTCGGAATGGGCAAGAGTATTATCATAATGAAGTTTTTAGAATAATCTTTTAGAACAACAATTTTATCAGTCTTTTTGCTGAACCCTGCCACCCAACAGCGGCTGGGTCTGTGAGCAAGTTTATCCTATTTTATTTTAGTTCACTGTCCTGTTTGTAGCAGTTTTATCAGTGCTTCCACGGTTACAGTACCTGCTAGTAGTCTTACAAGGTCAAATGACGAAAAGAAAGAAAAATGAAACCTTATCTCCTCAACACCACAGGCAGAGGAAAAGGAAAAGACAGGCCGGTACTGCTGTAAACTCTCCCAAGCAAATTGAGACTGATAAACAAATGAAGTTAGATATTTTTCTTGCAAGGGAGGAGAGAGAAAATCTGTGTGCTGACTTCCCTACCTCCAACAAGTTTGATGTTTTAGCTACAGTCTCCAATACAGTGGCTGGGGAAAAACTTAATGAAGTGGAAGAACTTAACCAGAGGCCAGGTGGACGCCGAACTCTTGAGTTGTGCAAAGCTCAGCAATCAAGGACCTGCCCCTCCCTCCCTCCAGGTGATATGGACAATGTCAACAACATGGGAGAGAAGCCAGAAGCAAAGGATATGAGGGTTGGTGACGATAACTCAACGCTTGGGGATATAAGGACTAATTTTATAGCAGAGCAATGTATTTTAATTTACCAGACGGTTGCAACCATTTTTAAATCTTTGAAGATAATAGAAAGCAAACTAGAGCAGATAAAACCCTTCCCTGAAAACTATCCAACAATATGTGGTAAGAACCTTAAGGAAGCCAATAAATCAGCAAGAAATAAATCCCAGTACTGCCCTGAATATAATCAAATCCTAAACAGAGGTTCCTGTGGGCCGGCGGTAGAAGGCCGATTTGCCAGCACAGCGTCTACCAAGTTTTCTCGTATATTGCAAACAAACCAGGTTGCCCTCCAAATTGCAATGACAAATAACAACTACGGTCGTTGGTCCTCTGAGTCAGCGGTCAAACTTTCCTTAACCCAGATTTTGAGATGTCAAAGTAGCCAGCTAGATTTACGTAAAATAATCTGGCTTCCAATTCTGCCGGGGTTCAAACGTATTCTACTAATTTTTAGTCGGGCTACTATACCTGGGATGCTCCTCAAAATGAACCAGTATTTAGCAACTTTCCAGATATTCCCAAAAAGGGTATTCCAAGATAATGCTGTGATTCCACTCCTTAATTCTATGACCAATCTTCAAACTACCAGATCAAAAAAGGCGAGCATTGATGATGGGAAAGCTGAAAGAGTTTTACCAACCTTCAAATCAAGCACCTGCATTCCAAACAACTTAAGGACTCAGAAGGATGATCACAAGGATGATCACAAGCCAGTTACCCCTGATGAAGAGGAGCTTGCATTAATTCATTCATTCGGGGTCCTACCTGAGACAGAGCAGATGGAAATCTTGCACAGATTAGACAGCCTTAAAGACACACTTATGACAATTATATCCATGGACAATCAAGGCTCGGGGGTACCGGCTAGGAGTAAGGAAACAGGGGCAATGCTTAGTACACAAGGAAATGCCTCCAATGTAACAGACTCCTGTGCTACAAACAGGCCAAGGCCAGGTAACCCAGCCCTAAAACAGTGTCGTGCTGACATCCATGCTAACTCCTTAAAAACCATCACCAAATGTTTTAATATACAGCAACAGCAATCGGCCCCTCTTGGTGATGTGGTCAACCCGCTAAGCAAAGATCCTTCTTGCTCTACCAAGACCAATCTGGCACAGGAAAATGATCTCCGAACTCGTCATCCAAGGGAGCAGCCAATATCAGAGGCCAATGGTTGCATTGTCTTTGATTCAGAAGGCCTCTTTGATCAGATAAACTGTGAATGACAACCAATCAGACCCCACTTGTCTAATGAGGACCATGATGAAAATTTATCGTTCATCTCATGGAATGTAATGGGCTGGACTACTAAAGTATTGGACCCCACGATCTGTCGCTACCTCTCAAACTTTGATGTGGTCATTATGCAAGAGACATGGATTACAAACCCCCCTTTCTTAAAAGGATATGCCTCATCGGACCTGGCAGCTATTCCTTCATCACATGGCCGAGCAAAGGGGGGCCTGGCTATCCTGGTGGCCACATCGCTAGCAGTTAATGTCTCTGACATACCCTCATGTCACAACATGGGTATGGCCATCCTCATTAGCTACCGCCAAATTACTATTTTGGTAATCAATATCTATATCGCCCCTGCCAGGAACAAAATAGAGTCCGACAGGGATTGGTCAGAACTAGAAAGATACTTGAATATTCTTTTAACTGACCATCCCACAGCACTTGTAATATTGTGTGGAGACTTTAATGCTAGATTGGGACCTAACGACAAATACTTAGGTTTAAATTATATCATCCCATACTTGAGTAGTTATCAATCACCACTCCCCTTTGATAGACACTCAAAGGATCTAAAATCAAATTATGCAGGTAGCCTCCTGGCTAGGATGTTGTTCAACCTGGATCTTTGGGCACTGAATGGCTCAGTCCAAGAGGATCATCCAGCCGAATTTACTTTCTGGTCTGGGAAAAGGAAAAGTGTGATCGACTATTTCATAGTCTCGAAGGAGACAGTCAGGTTCGTGGACCAATTTAAGGTTTCCTCGTACCACGACAGCGATCACTTGCCATTAAATCTCTTGCTCAAGTTACCGTCAAGTAATCTGAGACTCAGGGACAAACATAGGGGGCCTTCTGAATTAGAGTCAAAACTAAATCCAGTTAGGTGGAAAGCGGATATGTCCCAGATTTTATCTGATCTGTTTAAGACTCAAGACTTTAACAAGATCTTGGATAAATATATGAACAACGTAAACATGGGAGTGGGAATAGAACTTTTTGAGGCTTTACTGAAGGAAATTCTCTTAGCCCTTGAGAGTTTTAACTCACACTACGGAAGTGCCAAGGGCACTCAAAGTAAATCATGGTTTGATAAGGAGTGCCTCCAGGCAAAAGGTGCCCTGAGACTTAAATATAGAGAATATTGTTTAAACCCTACGGATAGCCTGTGGACTGAACTATCTATAGCCAAGGTACAATACAAAAAGATAATTAAACACAAAAAGATTGACGAATGTAATAGAGCTTGGGATCAGCTAAGTCAAGCAATTGAGCAAAAAAACCATTCCAAATTTTGGAACTTAGTGTCCAGTTGCTCTAAAAGTCCCCATATGCCATCTGTCATACTCCCAGAAATTTGGGAGAAACATTTTCGTGAATTATATCTGGCTTTGGATACAAGTGATACATCCAGTGGGTATACAGCCAGTAGCAATAACCTCCCCCCATGGAATGCAGTATCGATCTGTGAGGTAAAATCATTAATAAGTAGATTAAGATCTGGGAAAGCTGCCGGCCTTGATCAAATACCCCCAGACCTGATTAAATCAAATTCGGAGTGGTGGGCCCCAGTCCTGGCAAGACTGTTTACAATAATTGACAACACAGGACAGTTCCCTAAGAGCTGGGAGGTATCAGTCATCTGCCCAATTCACAAAAAGGGAAGTCGCGGTGACCCTGCCAACTATAGGCCGATCAGCCTCCTGAGCATCCTTAGTAAACTTTATGCAAGCCATCTTCTAGGGAAGCTCCAAGATTGGGTTGAGGATACTAAGTTATTAGCTGATGAACAAGGTGGGTTTAGAGGAGGCCGCTCTGCGCTTGATCATTGTGTAGTCCTTGATTACTTTATCAACAAATATTCTTCTAATTCTTCTGTATCTTTATACGCAGCATTTGTTGATTTGAAATATGCTTTTGATACTGTCTCAAGAGTTCTACTATGGGAGAAACTGGAGAAAGCATCCATTGACCAACGACTATTGTTTCTTATAAAGGCGATTCATGGCAACACAAGTATAAGGGTGAAGTGCAGTGAGCAGGGACATCTGTCAAACTCTATAAAAACAAGTCGAGGAGTTAGACAGGGCTGTGTCTTAGCACCAACCTTATTCAATATATACATCAATGATATCATCGAGTACTTACAATGCAGGGATCATCATCCACCCAAATTAGACAGCAAACATGTCCCAATCCTACTTTATGCAGTCGATGCAGTTCTGCTTTCAAGAACACAGGTGGGGTTACGCAGGGCCCTGCGTTCGCTTGCTAAGTATTGCTCTCAAAACCAACTTGTGGTTAATTATTCAAAAACGAAAATAATGGCTTTTGCCAGAAAGCCCAAAATACATCGATGGCATTTAAACCACCAGGTACTAGAGCAAGTCCTTCATTACAGCTACTTAGGAGTGATATTTCAGGCTAATGGGTGCAGGAAGTTACATACAATGTATTTAGCTTCTAAAGCAAAAAAAAGTGCGGCCGCTATACAAAACTTCCTTCGGAGGAAAGGTGGGTATAATGTAGTTGCGGCCCTTAGACTCTTTTCAGCAAAGTCACTTGCCCAAATGTTGTATGGATCCCCTCTGTATTTTGACTCAAACATAAATCCGCTTGAGGTCACGCAATCAAAGTTTCTGAGGACAATTTTACAGTCCCCTTGCAGTATTTCCAACACGGCTTTGAGATTAGAAACTGGAATGTATACAGTGTGAGCGAGACTGTTAGTAAACGTGGCTAATTATTGGATAAGAATTCTGTTTGCCCCATCTGGCTTACTCAAACTAGTGATGTCAGACCCTTGGATGCCACCATGGATTAGCTCTCTTGAAAGGACACTAACCACTTATGGCATTTCAAAACCTTATGTTCTTTCCTTAGGATCTATTCATGCTAGAGAGTTAATAAAACAAAGAATTCTCTATATACATCGCCAAAATGATTTAAGTAAACTAGTCTCCCCATTGTTTGATAGATCAACTTTCAATGTTGCTAAGCCCTTAGCCTACTTGTCTTTAATAAGAAATCCCGATCATAGACGTTCCTTCACACTTATTCGGTATAACATGCTTCCCTCCTCCTACAGGGAGGATTTCTTTAAGAAAGGCCTAGTACTCGAGCGTTTATGCCCATGTCAGCTAAATACGATAGAAACCTCTGAGCATATTCTGCTAGAGTGTCCCCTATATAATAAACACAGGAGAGACCTTTTTAGTGTTTTCCCGAACTTGAAGTTTAACAATCAAGTCAGGACATTGAATATTCTTTTATCGGGTGAAGGGCAAGATACGACAATAGCGGTCGCTAGATTCGCATGGTATGTAACTTGCATTCGTAAAGGCAAGATAAAATCAAAGGAATAAGGAAAATGCTTCCAGATTACAACTTGACTGTCATAGAATATGACTGCAGGACATAGAAATAACATCCCTTGTAATTCTGGTTGTATGTTGCTATTGTATATATAATCTGGTGTTCATGATTTTGTGATAGTTTTATTAGGTTGCCTCACTTGTGTCAAGCAGCTTTATTTTGTGATATTGTAACACTGGCCTTGGGCTGTAATAAAGAATTTGTTGTTGCTAGGTGCGTGACCAGGGACTTTGCACTGAGACGTGCAGTTTCAGCCAGGAAGTTTCGGCCAGTTTGTTTGGTCAGTTGAATAATTGAGCTAAAGCCTCCGTCAGGCCCTTCGTGTAAAACCTTGGCTTTCTGATTGCTTTCAGGCCTTTTGGAAGGCAATATCCCTACATCCCCTCCTATTCTATTTTATGGAGAATATGCTGGAGGGTACTGGGGAAAGGGCTTTGTACATGTATTGTGTCTCATGTTGATTGGGTCTACGATAGGGAAGCTGAAATGAGGGAATGCATTGCGCCAGCAAGGAGGGCAAACACTGCATACAGAAACATTTCAAGATGCCTATGAAGGCAAGAGACACTGCATATTGTAACCCAGTCCAAAGCCACCCCAAATTGGGAAGCTAGGACCAAAGCAAAGACCACCATGTCAGGAGGACATCTTGCCGAATAGAGTTGGCTATCTCATGCAAGGTGTCAATCTGGCATTGTACAATCTTGCTATTTTCAGACAAATTAAAACAACACATACTTTTTACCACTTCACAGCTGTGATGATGCAGCAACAGAAGGTAATCAATAGCGGCCTGATTGTCAAGAACCGCATCCCATATTTGCCTTTGCTCACATTAAGGGCTCCTATGGCTGCTGAGGTATGATTAATAGCCTTAGCTAGGGCACAGGCTTGAGAATTAATGACCCACGTGTTATACGTGGCTAAAGCTGGGATGCCCAGAACTGACCGTGCCAAGGAATAATAATCGGCTTCAGTCATCAAAGGGAGATCATGGACACAGGTTTCATCCAGGGTGGTGACCCCTCTCTGAGAACAGGCTCCCTTTGGCACAGCCACATTATGGGGATCAGTAACAAGGAAAATAGTTAATCGACTAAGACAACATTGAGACAAGGACAAATTAGCTGGGACGTAATTCCATGTCCTTTCCCCACAGGGAAAAAAACCCATCCCTGGGGCAAATATATATGAGCCCAATTGTAGGAAACATTGAGAAAGGTAGAACAATTCCATCTTGGGTTCCTTGTCTTGAGGCAATGGTGTTGAGGGTGACTCCCATGAACATTTGAACAATTGACTATGTGAGCACAGGTAAGATTCTTATGGTTAGCAACATGAGGATTATACAAGGAAATAGTATTGGGCAGGACTCGCCTACAAGCAGGTCCCCAACTGGGGATAAAGTTTATTTCTATCCCGCTTTCCTGGCACAAGTGCCACTCAAAGCAGCTTACAACATATATAAATACAGTAACACAGATATAATTAAACCAATAATCGACAATAATACAGTATCAAATTCAAAAAAGCTTAGTATCAGTATATCAAATAATACATAATTACATAGCATCAAAATATATTCAATATTAACAAAATCCCCAGGCAATGGAGCACAGCTCATATCCCCATTGGCACCCCAGCCCAACGTCTTCAGCTGCAATAACATCCGCCTGTCTCCCTGTCCATCTGACTCTCTCTGTCCCTGCCCCCGCTCTCACCACGGGTGGAGAAATGACAAATCCAGCGGCTCCATCAGCAGCATGATAGTGAAGCCGTGACTGTCGCCCCACAACTGGGGGCCAGTCTTTCTCCAGTCTCTCTCCCCACCCTTGCTCTCACCAAGAGTGGGGGTTAGAAAACGCTGGTGTCGGGCATGGTGGCGGCGGATTTTCACAGCCCCACCACAGATGGACCTCAGCTGGGCTCCCACCCACCCCCCAGACCAGCGAGGCCATGGAAGGGAGCCGAAGGCCCTGAAGGGGGTGGGGAGGCGCAGCTCGTGGCATCGGTGGCATCTTTCAGCCCAACGGGGCTCCTTTTACCTGATTCTAGACATATCCATACAGTTTGTCAACCCTGTAATGTCCCCCACCTCCCCTGGTGCTTAACATACAGGAATTAGACAGGTGCTCAGCAGGGTGTGCATGTCTTTGCCCAGCTGCAAACAGAAATGACTGGTGTTGACACTGTCTGCAAGGTTTTCCCACAAGCTATAAGTGAGCTGTCCAAGGTCCTGAGAAGTCCCCATGTCAGGCAAGGCTGCTGCTCCAAAGGATGCACAAAACAGCAGTAGGACACAGATAATAGTCAGAGTGAGGTCAGGTGAGCAAAAAGCACTACAGTCAGGTTCTCCGGGGACTGTTCTAGGTTGGCCGCCCTCAGGGCATCCTGAGCTTGTTGGGTCAGCTTTTTCACTTGTCCCCATTTTATGTTGTGAGCCTTCCAGGTGGCCTGTGTTGCAACGGGAACTGACTGGCTTAGGCTAATGTTGAACTATGGAATCGGGTTGTGGAGCCCTTGGTGCCAAGCCATGTTTCACAAAATCTGCTGCCTTTGCAGGGCAGATGTGCCTCGCTGGAACCCAAAGTGGACCTGTAGGAGCAAGCACAGCAGCATACCCACGTCCTCAGGTTCCTGGATGTCCCTAAGATTTGGCACACATTTCCTCCCTTTTAATTGTTTTGTAAGGGTGCTTTTGAGGGTGCGTTTGGCACGTTCCATTGTGGCTTGTCCATTTTTGCATGAAGGCTCTTGATATTTTTTTGCTTGTTTGGGCAATTTGTCCAGTGCTTTTGGAAAAGCTGCATACCCTGTTTTTTTAAAAAGCGATGTTCGCATCTCCTTAATAATATGGTTTGAAATGCATAGAGTGCTCATTGATCACCTTCTTATAGAGCTGAGCAGATATTTATGCCTCTGTGCTTTAGTTTTGCCTCTATTTCACTACACTAAATCATGGTACCACTTTCTAATTCCATGCATCCTTTGTTTCTATTACACAGTCAGCTTCCTTTTTTCCATCACTTCCTATGTTATCCCACGAAGAAGAGACAACATTCAGAAATGGGGATCATCTGGAGTTTTATGGATATATAAGAACTAAGTTTAATGAAAATTATTGAATTATTGAATTCAATAATTATTGAATTAATAAATTATTGAAAATTTATGGATTAATATATTTTTTGATGATTGAGTAATGAAGATATAAGTGTTTTGAGCAAAGTGTTTTGAGCAATATTTTGACTATTATATTTCACCATGAAGTAACGTATTTTTGGTTACGATATATATATGAACTATTGCTTTCACAACCAACAATCTTTATGTTGTGTATAGTGCCCAACATGGATTTAGTGTTAGTAATTTTTGAAGACTTTTGTGAGTCTATAACTTGGAAGAACTGATTCGTGAAGATTAAATGCTTTATATTTTCTATTGAATAAATGACAACTTCTGTGCTTTACTATATAGTTTTTATACCATTTTGAACTTTGATATTTTGCCTCAAATGGTTTTTTCATTGGGGGGGGGCATGGCAAAGATGGCAAAGTAGAAGAGGTGTCAGAACAATCTTTGCAGGAAAAGTAAGTGGGAGGAGGTTGAGACGGAGAGAAAGTGAAAGTGGTGAGGTGATGAGAGAGAGGATTAATGGTGGCGGGCAAAAGCGAAACTTAAAAGAAAACGGAGATTGAGGTTGGAGCCTGGAGGGGTTCGAGATGGAGGATTTTGAAAGTTGAAAGAAAGAAAGAAAAAGAGTTGAAGTTTTGAGGGAGGGAGAAGGAGAGAAAGCTGGATTTTGGGAGGTTTTTTATGATCGAAAGGAGAAGGAGACGGAATGAGACGAGGTGGAATGGAGTGGTGAGAGGAGAAAGAAAGACTGGCCCCTTGGAGATCCCTGCGGTTTGTTTTTATTTTTATAATCCAAATTTTTTTTTTACTACTGTGATATCTCTCCCTTTACATATTATTTTTGGATTGGATTGAGTTTGATTAGAGACAGTATAATATTGTTTCCTTTTCCTCCTCTCTCCCTCCTGTTCATTAAAATTGGATGCTGGGTTTTTTCTTTTCTTTTTCCCTTACATTGTTTTTTTTCTGGACTCTTATTTGGTTTACCCCTGGATTTTAGATATTTATTAAATATATTTTTTAGATTGGAGATTAGCATTGTGCAAATAATACAGTTTTTTAAAATTTTTAATTTCTTTTTCTTTTTCTCTTCTCCCCCACTGGCTGGTAAATTTATATAGATAAATTTATATTTTTAATTGGTTGATGAACAATTAATTATTAACTGATTGGTATTATTAAATTTATACTTTGAACATATTTTATATTTGTTTCTATAACATTTAACTGATTAATCTTTAACTGAATTATAGATTTTTGATTGTTCAACATATAGATTAATTGGTTGATAGAAATTTGGTGATTAAATTGTGGTTTTAATTGGATATTGTAAATTTGAAATGTTTAATTATAGATTTCAAACTGTATTCTTTTTTAAAAAAAATTTTATTAAGCTTTTATTAAGAACTGAAATAATACAAAAACAAATAATGAAAATAATACAAAAAATAATACAGTAACAAATCTATACATTATAAAAAATACCTAAAGCAATAAAACAATATAACCCGACCACCTGTGCTCTGTCGGGGGATGTCGGCAGGGGTTTCTTGACCATTTACCTTCAATTCTGTTTCCAAAATTGGATCATGTCAGGGCTTGGGTTAAACTTGTTATCACCTAATAAAGCGAGGTTGACAAAGGAACCCCAAATCTCCCAAAATGGTGTCTTTATTGGTAACCCCTTTTTCTTTTTTTCTTTTTTTTATAAATTTTTATTAGTTTTTCAAAATATATAACAAACATTTAAGACATAATAATAACATTCTAAGCAAAAAAAAGAAAAAAGAATACAAAGACAAAATACAATAAAAAAACATACTATATATTACATACTTAATCACCCTGTGCTATATACATTGTCCAGGAGGCTGTGGGATTTCCCATTAGTTTCTTTTATTCCCAAAATTTCCTTTGGTCTGGTGTCAATTTATTTGTTCCATCTCTCGTCAGTGAATAGTCAACAAATTTTCGCCATATATTCCAAAATCTGTTTTCTTTTATTATACCTTTTTTAAAATTTAACTCCCATGTTAATTTTTCATTCAATGCGAGATCCCACATCTGCTTGTACCACTCCTCCACCTTTAACGTTAAATCATTTTTCCAATTTTTTGCGATACACATTCTGGCTATTACAAGCATCATAGACAACAATTCTTTCTTATCATTATCCAAATTAACATTATCTACATCCGTCAACAAGGTGGTAACTGGCCCCAGTGTGAGACGCGATCCCATAATTTTTTCGATCTCGGTCTCAATTTTTGCCCAAAAGTTTTCTACCACCTTACATTCATACCACATGTGGACGTATGTACCCAATATATTTTTACACCTCCAACACATTTTATGATTCTTTTTGTCTATCTGGTGCAGTCTCACAGGGGTCAGATACCACCTCCATAACATTTTAAAATTATGTTCCTTTACCCTAACCGACAGGGATCTCATAATTCTTTTCCTCCATTTATTTTGCCATTCCTTTTCTGTTATCTTCACATTTAAATCTTGTTCCCATGTATTTCTTAATATTTCTTGTGAATTAGCTTCTATATTTATTATTTTATAAATTTTACTAACCATTCCTTTTATTCCGATTTCCTCCTTCCTTATCTTCCACACTATATCCTCAAATTCCGTCCTGTCTCTTTCCAAGCTCTGCTCCCTCCAGTATTTATTATTCCACCTATTCACCATCGCTATCTGAAACCAATTCAACTTCATCTGAGCATATAACTCTCTTTTCTTCCCTTTATCTTTACAAACTCGTATCCAATCTTTCAACAGGAGAACCCCATTTGTCCGCAAGATTTCTTTCATCTCGTTATTTATTCTTATTGGAAATTTTTTCAAGTCTTCTATTTCAATTATCGGAGAAATGTTTGGAACCAGTTTCATTTTGTCTTTCTTCCAGACTCCCAACATTGATCTCAACATTCTGTTTTTAACTGGTATTTTCCATATTTCCTTGTCTAGAAAGAAGCTCTTACCCACCTCCTTTAATTCCTTCATTTCAATTTCCTCCCATATAACCGATTCCTTCATTAAAATCTTAACTACATTCTTTATATGAAATGCTTTATAATAATTCTTTAAATTAGGTATTCCTAATCCCCCTTCCTTTTGAGCTAAATACCACAGTCTCTTTGGAATTCTGGATCTACGTCCCCCGTTACAATAGTTATCAAATAATTTTTGAAACTCCTTAATATCTTTATCTGTCAACTGGATTGGTAAGGCGTCAAACAAAAAGTTTAGTTTTGGTAATAACATCATTTTAGTTAACGCTACTCTACCGAACCACGACAGCCTCAGTTTTTGATATTGCAAAATTTTATCTTTTAATTCCTTCTTTTGTTTATCATAGTTTAATCTTTTCAGATCATCCATCTTATTAGAAATGTTTATCCCTAAATATTTCAAACTCTCTTTAATCCGCACTTTGAATTCGTCCCTGATTTTCATTAGCTCTTCCTTTTCGATGTTACTTAAAATCAGTTCAGATTTATCCCAATTTACCTTCAAACCTGTTATTTGTTCAAATTCCGTTAAGTGTTTTTGAATGCTTTCCATAGATCTTCTGGGGTGTTTCATAATTAACAAAGTATCGTCTGCATATAAACTAATTTTATTTTCCATTATTCCTTCTATACTTTTATCTTCCCTTATTGTATTTGCTAATATTTCCATCGCCATGATAAATAATATTGGAGATAGAGGACACCCTTGCCTTGTTCCTGCCTCTAATCTCACTTCCTCCGTAAGACCATCATTAACCCTGATATTAGCATATCCTTGTTGATATAATTGTCCTATTGTTTTTAAAAACCTATCGCCGAATCCATAACTCTTAATTATCTCACTAATCGTTGTCCATTGCAAGGAATCAAATGCTTTAAATATATCTAACGATAATAATCCTACTTTCTCCTTATTTTGTCCTGCCACATCTATTAAGTCTAATACTCGCCTTACCAGATCTGACATATGTCTCCCCTTCACAAATCTGGCCTGGTCTTTATTTATATATTTATCCATAAAACTATTTAATCTATTTGCCAATATTGCCGTAAAGATCTTAGCATCTTGGTTTATCAAGGAGATAGGTCTATAGGATTCTACTCTTTCTGGATCTTTTCCCGGTTTTGGTAGTAAGACAATTATTGTTCTATACCATGATAAGGGTATCTGATCCCCGTTAAATATGCCATTATAGAGTTTTAACAATTTTGGAATTACTATATCTTTAAACTCTTTGTAAAATTCAGCGGGTAGTCCGTCTTCACCCGGTGATTTATCTACTTTCAATTTATTTATTGCTTTTTTATCTCATTTTCAGTTATAAATTCTTCCATTTTTTGTTTGTGCTCCTGACTTATTTTATTTTTAATTTGCATTCCCAATTTATCCTTTAGTTTGTCTGTGTTTACCTTCTTTTTAGAGTATAACTCTTGGAAAAATTCTCTAACCACCTTACATTTATCTTGGGTCTTATTGTATCTTATGCCTTCTTTATCTACTAAAATCCCTATTTCTCTTTTACTTCTTTTTTCTTTGGCCGCTCTCGCTAACAGTTTTGAATTTTTATTACTATACTCAAAGTATTCTCTTTTTAAATATACCAAATCTCTTTTCACTTTTTCAATATCTTTCCCGATTATTTCTTTCTTTAATCCCTGCATTCTTTCAAAAATCTTTCTATCCTTGGTTGTTGCATGCTTCTCCTGTAGCCTTTTAATCTCTTTTTCCACTTCTTCTTGTTTACTTTTAAGCTGTTTATTTTTAATACTTGCCAACCTAATACTTTCACCTCTAAATATTGCTTTCATCGTGTCCCATACAATACCAATTCCGAGTTCCCCTGTATCATTCCACTTCCAATTTTCTTCCCAGTTTTCTACCATTTGATCTTTAACCTTTTTGTCTTTAAACAATCTGGCATTGTATCTCCAATTTTTCCTGATCTTTATTGCCTCTATTTTCATTTCCAACAAAACTTTTGCGTGGTCGGATTCTTTAAAAATTCCTATTTCTATGTCTTCTAAGTTTCTTATCAAGTTGTCAGTGACAAATATATAATCTATTCTAGAGTACGTATTATAAACTTGTGAGAAATATGTATAAGCCCTTTCCAGACCTTTGAGTTCCCTCCATGCATCCTTCAATCCCAAAGATTTCAACCAATTATTTAACACATGCATTTTGTTTCCACCCACACATCTTGTTATGTTTGTACTATCTATATTTGATTTTATTAAATTGAAGTCGCCCGCTACAATCATTTTTGTTGTTTTCACCTTCTCCAATATTCGATGTACCTTATCTAAAAATCTGTTTTGATGTTCATTTGGTACATACAGGTTCACCAACGTTATTTCCTCCTCTTCTATTTTCCCCGGTAACCCCTTTTTCTGGTGAACTTGGATAGTTAATTTCTCATTGAGAGCCAGTTGCCAAACATCTGCGTACCATCTAACTTTATTAATATTATTTCCACTCTTCCATTCCTTGGCAATTAGCTGTCTGGCTACCATCAATAAAGATAACAATAATTCTTTTTTATTATTTTCCAGATGTAAATCATCCACTTCACCTAGTAATACTATCTTTGGACTTAGCACTATTGTTATTTTTAATATTTTATTCAATTCTTCTTCTATAACATCCCAGAAATTCCTCATTTTATCACACAGCCACCACATATGAATGTAAGTCCCTTTTCCTTTATTACATCTCCAGCATAAATAAGAGTTCTTATTATTTATAAAATGTAATTTGGCTGGAGTGAGATACCACCTCCAAAGTACTTTACAATTATATTCTTTTTCCTTTATTGAAAGTGATTTCATACTTCTATGGGTCCATTTCTTTTTCCAGTTCTCATCTTTTATTATAATTCCCAAATCTTCCTCCCAAGTTTTTTTAAGCCAGTGCTGAGTATCTTCACTAGAATTTAGCAACTGATAAATCTTACCCACTAAACCTTTTAAATTCTTTTTACCATTCCTTACTTCAAGAGTCAGATTTTCGAAGGGGGTTGATGCCCGATTTATTGTATTGTTTTCCCTCATCTTTCTATTCCACGCCTCCATCTGTAGTTCTTGCAACCAGTTTAAGCCTAACTCCGCATAAATACTTTTTCTTTGGAAGATGGTATTACAATTATCAATCCAATCCGTGATTAACAGAGCTTTTTTGCGTGTTAAAATTTCTCTTGTACTTATTGTTACCTCTAAAGGACAATTTTGTTGGTCTAAAATTTCCATTATGGGCGAAGAATTTGGAGATAATATTGGTTTTAATCCTTTCCATATTCTGAATATATTCTTTAAAGAAAAATTACAAAATTGGGGATTAGTTCTTATCTCACCTAAAAATAATTCGCCCTTCCAATTTCTAAACTCTATATAATCTAATTCATACTTTTGCACACAATTTTGACTTAATAGTTTAATAATTCTCTTTAAATTGAAAGCTCTGTAATAGAGTTTAACATTCGGGATATTTAGCCCTCCCAACTTGTTTTTTAAATACCATAAACTTTTATTAATTCTTGGCTTTTTTCCGTTGTTACAGATTTCATTTATCAATTTCTGCCAGATTTTAAGCTCTGTTTCTTTTATTTGTATTGGTAAATTTTCAAATAAAAAGTTTAGTTTTGGCATAATTTTCATCCTGCACAAATTTATCATCCCAAACCATGATATTTTCAATGATTTCCATTGATCCTTAATTCTTTTTATTTCCTCTTTTAACTTATTAAAGTTGATCTTATACAAATCCTTAACTTCATCTGACACCATTATTCCCAAATATCTCATTCTATCTCTTAATTTTAAATTTATATTTCTCCATTAATTTCTTCTTTTCCCCCTCCGATAGATTACAAGTAATAGCTTCTGTTTTATTCCAATTTATTTTTAATCTTGTAACTTAATCGAATAACTTCAAATGATGTTGAATTTTATTAATTTTTAGAAGAGGGTCCTTGACCACTAGCAAGGTGTCATCTGCAAATAGACTATTTTTGTTTGTTTTTAACACCTGTCAAACCTTCATCTTGTTGAATACTTCTTGCTAACAACTCCATTGCTAGAATGAAAAGTGATGGGGAGAGCGGGCAGCCTTGTCGGGTACCAGCATTAATCTCAATTTCTCCACTTAACCTATTATTCATTTTTATTCTTGTCACTGAATCATTATATAATTGATCAATTGCATGTTTAAATTTAGAACCAAACTCTAATCTGCAACATATTTCTTTAATAGTAGACCACTGAATAGAGTCAAATGCTTTGTAGATATCTACTGCCAAAATACAAACTTTTACCTTACTCTTTTTAACCAAATCTATAATATTAACTAACCTACTTATCAATCCCTCCATCTGTCTGCCCTTCAAAAAACCAGCTTGGTCCTCTCCTATATAAAAGCTTAAAAAGCTATTAAGTCTATTATTCAATAAAGAGGTGAATATCTTAGCGTCCTGATTTAATAAGGAGATAGGGCGGTAGGCATCAATTTTTTCCCTATCTTTACCTGGTTTTGGGATCAATACCATAATTGAACGACTCCAGGATTTTGGCATATTTCCCCCCTCTAATATATAATTATACAATTTTTTTAATTTGGGAATCATTACTTCCTGACATTGTTTATATATTTCTGATGGAAAACCATCTTCACCTGGTGCTTTGTCATTTTTTAAGTTTTTAATCACTATTTCAATTTCTTTATCTTGAATTTCTTGCTCCATATAATCTGAATGTTTTTTTTAATTTTATATTTAAATTTTGATCTAAAAAAGTTCCTAAATTTATCATATTAACAGACTTTTCTTTGTATAAATCCGCAAAGAACTTTTCTGCAATATGGAGTTTCCCCTCTAGTTTATGTACTATGAGACCATCCTCATCTGACAGAGCTTCTATTTGTCTCTTGATCTTCTTATTTTTTGCTCTTTTTGCTAAAGTTTTCATATCCTTACTATTAAATTCAAAGTCATTTCTCTTTAGATATACCAAATCCTTTCTTGCTTTGTCAATTTCTAAACCTATTACCTCTTTTCTTAAAGACTGAAGTTTATTCCAATTCCTCTCATTACCATCCTCTGCATGTCTTCTTTCTAATTCTTTTAATTCTTGATCTCTTTTAACTATTTTCCTATTTAATTCTCTATCAATAATAATTTTTTCCTGAATGTAGTCTCCCCTTAATACCGCTTTCATGGCATCCCATAAAATATGTGGTGCCACTTCACCCGTATCATTGATCTCCCATTTTTCTACCCATTTGTCCATCAATCTTTCCTTTATCACTTCATTATTTAGGAGTTTTGTATCAAACCTCCATATATTACTTTTTGAAACATCCTTTCCTAAATTAATTTCCAAAGTGATTGGGGTATCTGACAACTTAAACGTGCCTATTTTAAATTCTTCCAAATTATGTGAAAGGTTCTCTGATACCATAAAATAATCTAATCTGGAATATGTTCTTGACACTGAGGAGAAGAAGGTAAATCCCTTTTCCTTTCCTTTCATATATCTCCAAGTATCTGTAAGATTTAGCTTCTTCATCCACCTGTCAAGTATATTGAATTGACCTTTCCGATAGTTGGAATAATTGGAAACATCAGTCACAGCTCTTGTTAAATTAAAGTCTCCACCTACTATCAAATTTGGTGATCTTTCTTTTTTTATAATTGGTAAAATCTTATCTAAAAAGAAACCTTGATTTTTGTTTGGAGCATAAATGTTTACCAAGGTATATTCATCATCTTCGATCTTACCCTTAATTAGCTGAAACCTTCCCTCTTTATCACATATATTCTTGGACATTATAAACCCCAGTTTATTCGCTATTATGGTAGCTATACCTCTAGAATTTGAGGTTCCCAAACATTTTTCATATATATCGGTTCCCTTTACATAAAGATTATTTTATTTACATTTTTTGGTGAGTCTCTTGAAGAAATATAACATCTGCTTTCTCTCTGTTCAAAATTACCTCTAGTCTTCTTCTCTTAATTTGATTCCCCAGGCCCTTAACATTGTATGATATAATTTTTAATCTCCTTGACATGAGGGAGTATTGGTCTTATTACCCTCACCGACAGTTCCCCAACATTGAAAGAAAAAAGAAAAATTGTGGGGAAAAAATTAAAAAACTACAGAAAAAGTTCTCTTTCATCCATTTTAATTTACTTCTATCAACCTTTGAATTCCATGTGCAAAGAAAAAAACTTAACAATAACAAAAATGAGAAAAAATTCTCAACCCCCCCACTTTCCTAGTCGGAAAGCAACCTTTGACATCCAAAGTTGGGGGGGGAACGTTAAGCAAAAAAAAAATGACATTCTGACATACAACCGTTGCATGTTCAATATCTATTTTTACAAACTTAAAGATTAATATATTTTCAATAGACCATTTAATAAAATGAATGACCAAACCATTTAATTACTTCCCTCCGCCCCCAGCATTTCTTCGTCTTCCACCTCATCTTCCTGCTCCTTCATCTTTGAAGTTAGTGACTCCTTTAGAGATTGCCAGTCCTTTGAACCCTTCTCTATAATATTTGCACTTATAAGTATGTCCAACATTTGAGGAGTTTCCCTTAATACAAAATTTTTCCCTTGATTCATGAATCTTAATTGTTTGGGTGGCCTCCAATTATATTTAATGCCCTTGTCTTTTAATATTTTAGTCACTGGTTTTAAACGTGACCTCCAGACCCGTTTTTCCAATGATATGTCATTGTATACTTCCACTGTTATAGATTCCATTTTTAGGGCTTCTTGACCTAAAGATTTAATTCGATTCATCAATTTTAATTTTAAGCCCAAATTAACAAATTTCACCAGGACATTTCGCACTCCACCTCCATTGTTTTTTTGGGGGGGCCT
This sequence comes from Bradypodion pumilum, assembly GCA_035047305.1. NCBI lineage: Eukaryota > Metazoa > Chordata > Lepidosauria > Squamata > Chamaeleonidae > Bradypodion > Bradypodion pumilum. The sequence continues at coordinate 124,276,897 of JAWDJD010000005.1, read as the reverse complement.
AATCTATATATGCTCACTATTTCTTCCGGACCCACATTCTCCCCTAAATTTAATCCATTCAGCCAATTTAAAAATCTCTGTTTTAAATCATCTGGATTACCCTCCGGGATATGTCTAATCACCACATTATTTTTTCTCAATTGATCTTCCAGATAACCCAACCTTTTTTCCTGATCTGACTACTTGTCCTCTGTGGAATTCACTCTCACCTTCATTTCTTTCATATCATGATGTAATTCCCACACTTCCTTACCAATGGCATTTACCCCTTCTTTCAAATCCTCTATTTCCTTAATCAAATTTGTACATTCAACTTTAGTTGATTTAATTACTTTTGAAATAGTGTATTTAATCTCCATTTGAAATCTTTTATTATCTATCAATCTTTGTTCTTCCATATCTTGAAGCTTTGTTTGTAGTGCCTGCTCCAACTTATCAAATCTAGACTCTAAGTTTCCCTTTAAATCTTTCATATTGAAAGTTGAAGTCTTATCCATCTCTGCCCCCTCCTCTGCATCTGAATCCTTATTTTGGACAGATGGTAAATCCATTAGAGTAACCTGTGTTTTTAAAGTTCCTGCCCTGCTCATTCCTTCTAACCCCCCACCCCCACCCTCCTGTTGCTTTTCCTGAATCCCTTGTTGCAATTGTTTACTCCTTTCTTCCACTTTCTTTTTTAATTGTTCCAAATCAAATATCTCATCAAGTTCTTCCCTCAATTATCTTCTTCTGCTTTCTTCTTGCTCCCTTCTTATTAATCTTTTATCTCTCACCCAAGATGGATTCTGATTTGGTGCCTTTACCCTCTTACTCATTAAACAATCTTCAACCACTCTTATATAGAAGGAAAAAGAGAGAGAAAATCAGCATAAATAGGTAACAATGTCAACACCAATAATGCTTAATGGTATATGCCAGAATACAGCAGATAAGGGGTTAAGAGAAGGGGGAGGGAATGCAAATATAACCCAGAGTGTAGGAAGACCATTAATATGGGTTGTCTAGAAAGTACACAAAATATATAAACAGGAGTTTATGTCCCTTTTTCAACTTATTTTCCTTTCCTTCTTCCACTTTAAGTGCTATATAGAAATGGGGGGGGGGAATGTCAAAGTACAGTTTGTCGTCTGCTCCGATAGCACTCAGTAACCTTGTAACTCCAAGCGAAGGAATGCAGGGGAGGGAGGCTGCAGTCCAATCATCACTTTGATAACAGAGGCTGCCGAAGGCTGTTCAAAGTATAATGAAACAAACTTTCTCGCTTGATGTTGCAGAGTCTTGTAGTTCCCTGTCTCCTCGCAGCTGCCAGCTCCAATTTTAAGATGAGTTTATAACAAAAATAACATCCAATATCACCATAGTAACCAAAGTTTTGCCCAAACGTTAACTTTGTTGTGATTTCAATGAATCGGAGGTTGCTGACTCAAACCAGGCAAGAACCGCCCCTGGAACTTTCCTCTCCCCTCTGAACACACATCTTCAATCTCACTCCTTTTCTGTCACGTTAGAACAAATTAGTTCCAAATAGCTCAGTCCATGAACAGTTCTCCCTCGAATCCAGGCACGGGTCGCTCCTCAACTCTCACTCTGTCTCTTCAATCAATCCAGCCAGTTCCCCCGCTCGTCAGCACTTCTGTCAACCCAAACTATGCAGCCTTGTTTAAACAAAGCGGGCTTAGAAACTTTGCTGACTTGGTCTCTTATTTTTCTGTTCTCAGAGCCGTGACACCTCCAGGATGATATATATATAAAAGGCTTCCTTTGGTCGGTCGATCCCTGCAAACCACCACTTCAATTATTCTTCACCACCTCTATTCCCCCCGACAGATCGAATCTATCTGGACTTACCAGATCTCTTTGTGTCTGGGGGGATCCGAGGCTCCGAAGCTCTGTGCGAGCCTACTTCAACCTTGAGGATGGAGGGGGAGGAATCAGTCTCTCCTCTCTAATATCTTCGCAAATCCCTCATATTCTGTCAGGATGCCGATGGCTCCTTAAGCCCACTGTTTACAATCCTTCGGAGATCTAAGCAATCTTAAGCCTTTAGCCGCTCCAATTTTGATCATTCAATAGTAAATTATTTAAAGAAAGGATATTAGATCTTATTTGGTCTGCATGCTCACATTCACCACTCCATTTTCCGTTCTTCACGGCTCACCCTTCAGCAAGTAACGGGAAAACTGTCTTCCTACTCCACCATGATGCCACTCTGGTTTCTCTTCAGATTGTATAAATCTTTTGCCTTTTAAACTGTATTCTATGTGGTAGACTGTATATTATAGACAATAAATTACAGATTATAAATTGATTAAATAGAATATATACTATAGTTGATTATACTATTAATTATAATAGTAGTATAATTAAATGTTGATTGGATTGGATTATATTAATTTGATACATAGATACAGTATTGGTTTCATATTGCTTTTTATTAAAAATTTAACATAGATTAATTAACGAGATTATTTTGAAAATTAATTGGTAATCAAAATTCTACTGGGAAATTGTATATATTGGAAACTGATATTTTAAATACTGGAGTCCAATCAGAAGAAAGAATTAAATTATTCAAGAGGAGTATTGGCATTGACATCATTATTTGAGGATATAATGGAAAAAGAAGAAGAGATTGTAAAGGCCAAGAAGATAACAAAAGGAGAAGGAGGAGAAGAGGGAAAAGAAGGACAAATCTGCTGCAGCACCAGCCTCAAGCCCAGTTCCAGACCCTGCAGCAATGGATCAGGTTCAAATTTTGACGGAACTGGGAAAATTGATGAAGGAGTTGGATAGGATGGACAAGGCAAGATTAAAAGATAAGTCAGATATTTTGAAGGGTTTTCAGGAGTTGAAAGAAGAAAGAGTAAAAGAAAAGGAAGAGATTTTGAATAGTCATAAGAAGCTTACATCAGCAGTTACTGATCTTTCTAAAAAGGTGGATACTAGTTTCCAGAGCACTGAGAAACAGATAAAAACATTGCAGGTTGATATGAAAATGGTATGATCTGATTTGAATGAGTTAAATACAGAAGAAAATCAAATTAAAGCCAAGGTGGAGGTCCAGGAGAAAAGAGTTGATATGGTTGAAGAGGCTTTGAGAAAACAGAACATAGTGATTTGTAATTTAATGGAAAAAATGCCAGACCAGTTGAAGGAGAGAATAGTTAATTGGCTGAATAATCTTAATACAGGAAAATATTTTGTTAATGAGGACATCACAAGTGTTTATAGATTGGGGGTGAGGAAAGGGAGAAGTGTTCAGAGGAATGTTTTAGTTAAATTTGCGAATTTGGGAGACAAATTGAAAGTAATGGCTTTCTTGAAAAAGGCTGGTTCTGGTGTTTTAAAAATAGATGGAAATGATGTTGAAGTATATCTGCACCGCAGCAGAAATCTAGCAATGAAAACAGAGAGTTAGACGCAGATCTGGCCAGTGCCGAGAGGCTGTGTGACCTGAGAGCTCCAAAACTTAGCTAGTTCACAGTTGGGACTGCAAAATCCTAGTTTCATCACGGGGGTCCGTACAAGAAATCTAATGGGGGAGGAATGTTGTGTATTAAGGCTAATTGCAAGTTGCTCCAGCAACGCTTTGCAAAGACAAAATGGCTATTTCCCACCATCAACATTATCCGATAGATTTGGCATGTACTCTTCCCTTCTGGGCACACTCTTTATGTTAATTAGAGTTCTATGATTGGGTACAATTTTGGATCCTGTTCGTGATTGGTTAAAACTGGTATATCATGTTATGATTGGTTGGTTAAGGTTGTCCAGCGGGTTACTACATTGAATCAAAGAGTCACCCCCAGGTACAAACTATATAAGCCCCATGAGTAAACAAGGGTGGGGCTGGGGCAGGATCTATGCTTCTCATTATCTCTGCATGTTAGCCAAGCCTAAGCTAAGCCTTGAGTCTTCTCTGTATGCTCGCACGCAAGTGTAGCTTAGTAGCCAAGTATAGCATAGTTCAGAGAGACCAATTACATGGGTCAAGTGTAGCCTTCTGACATCCGGATATTCCTTGTAAGAGTAACCAGAAAGACTGTACAATAAACCATTGTTCTTTGTTCTGTTCATTGTTTGCTGGACTATTCTTTACAAGGTCTGGGCACGACACACAGAGAGGTACCTAACTGGCTTAAAGAAACAAACAAATACACCAGAAGAAGTAAGTATACAATTATTCTTTATTTATTGACTAGTTTACTGTATCTTAAAAAACATCCACAAATGTCACAAATACGATAGTAATGAGAAAAAATCAAAATAAAAGAATGGCATTAAATCTCTACAAATTTATGAGATCCAGTAGAGAAGGGGTACCAGAAAGTGCCTTCTCGAAAATTGTAGTTTTTTTTAACTACAATTGGGCACACTCTAGGCAACGTCCATCTTATGCCAGCTAATCTTTCTCACACTAGGTCAGATGAAGGGAACTACAGAATGAACTCACCAAAAGGTGGCTTAATTTTGGCAGTTTCACATCTGGCCTAGACACGGAAGAAGTAATAGTAATAGAGAATACTGACCTAAATGAACCAGTGGTCTGCCATGTTGCCTCCTAGCTTCCATGAATGGGCAAGCTCACATGCATGAGGACTCCATGTGTGTACTATTATATTGGCTGTTTTTATATCTGTCTGCTAATTTAATTTAATTTAATTTAATTTAATTTAATAACAGTCATATTTATGCTGCCGCCCCCTCGCCGAGGCGACTCCGGGAGGTTTACACGTATAAAACCACAGCATAGATATATATAAAACTATGAAGTAAAAGTATAAAATAGTTTAAAATTTAAAATTAACATACCGTCTCCCAGCAGCCAGGCTGCAGGCAGTGGCTCAAGTGGCTAAGATGCTGACTGGGAGGTTGAAGGTCAGCAGTTCGATTCCCGAGTACTGCAGAACAGAATGAGGGCCAGTCTTTGTCACAGCTCCTGCCAAATTAGCAGTTTGAAAGCAAGACATTGCAAGTAGATAAATTGGGACCACTTCGGTGGGAAGGTTACAGCATTCCATGCGCTCCGGGGTCTAGTCATGCCTGCCACATGATCATGGAAATGTCTGCAGAAGCAGACAGCTCTGGCTCTTCGGCTTTGAAACAGAGATAAGCACTGAACCCTAGAGTCGGATACGACTGGCTTTTGAGCAAGGGAAACCTTTACCTCCCAGCAGCCACATCATAGGATTTCTTTTAAAACTAAGCTAAAAACCCGGGTAACCCTCAAATGAGTCACCCTAAAGTGGACGTTGCCCCAGCTGCCCCCACACCTGCTGCACCAACCAGGTTTTAAGTTTTTTTCAAAAGGGCAGAAGCTTTGCCTGGAGATGCAGATTGGTTGGGCAGGGGGTTTCACAGGGCTGGAGCGGACACACAAAAGGCCCTCATTCTCGTGCTAGAGAGGCTCGACTTTCTAGCTGATGGGACTATCAGGGAGCCCCTTCAGTCCACTCTAGTGGGACAGTTTGATGTTCGAAGATTGATATGAGGTAGGCAGCATTCAGGGGGCCAAACACATCTTTATTGCAATCTGAACATGAGGTAATGGTGGAGACGCAGCTCCTTATATATGCTTACAGTACATTTGAATTTCACCCCAAGGGCGCCCATTGGTTGCGGTATCAGTGACATCATCATGACGGACTGGATACCTTACACGGTTTACCTGTGGTGGGAATGTTTCTTGCATTACTCTGTGATTGGGTGATTTGAACCATGTGGGCTGAGCTCTGCAGCTGCCTCTAGTTGCAGCTGAATCGCTAGACAGAACAGCTGAGTTACATTGTAATCATTGAGACTCATTCACAGTTTATCTGGATACAAGGTTACTTAGAAGACAAGGTTACATTTCTTAAAGGCACAAGTTCCATATACAACATCCCTCCCCACTAGGATGGGACGAAGTTCCTCAACCATCATGGTGGCCCGCAAGTGCGTTTGGGCCGCACCGCTGCTTGGTTGGGCTTGGAGGAATGGGGCATTCCAAGTTCCGCAGACTCTCGTCCTGTAGAAGGGAAACGAGGAGTGATAGTGGTGTCTCAGGAGCACTGGCCCGAATCAGAGGATGAACCCAGGAGGGGATACTGCATATCGAAACCTGGGAAGGGAGGAGGCTGTCTTGAGGGAAGTTCCCACCTGCTACTTTGAGAAGGGGGTGACCCGACTTTATGTTGCCTGGTCTGCAAGGGAGTAGCAGTAGACTCGAAAACTAGAGGACGGGGGGCTGTTGGGGAGAAATCAAAACCCCGCGGCTCGCTTGGATGAGTGGGGGAACACTCGAAAAACTTTCCCCGGTCCTGTAACTCAAAATCTAAACTGTCGGGGTCTGGGCTCTCAAATTCTTCTCAGTCCCTCTGCAAAGGATGGATGAAGCTGAAATCAGGAGCATTTGGTTGGCTTGCTGCCATGTCTCCCCCTTGGGATAAGCGGGTGGGCGAGAACCCTAACATTGACACACCCTGGCCCTCGGCCCCTTGGGTGTTTGTGACCCGACGCCTGAGCTGATCAGTGTGTCGCTGCCACAGTAACCCCATGCTAGTTTATACCTGGTAGGAAACTGGCCCTGTCTGCTCAATTACCACCCCTGAGACCCACATTGGGCCAGCGGCCGCATAATTCCTACAATATACTGGGTCCCCCACTGAGAAATCCTTGCTGTGTGCAATTTTGATGTTCCTCCCCTTATCCTCCACCCTGGTCGGATCCAACCGGTCAAAAAGCGAGACCGGTCTCCTGCGCATTAGGAGCTCGGCAGCCGAGCGTCCGGATGCCAGGGGAGTTATTCTGTAGCACAGGAGAAATTGACACAATTGTAGCTCTAGGTCCCCATGGCCCATTCACCAAAGTGCCTCTTTAGTAGTTTGCACTTGGCGCTCAACCTGGCCATTCATTGCAGGGTGAAAAGGGGCCGATGTAACGTGTCAAATTGCGTTCCTCTCCAGGAATGTCTGCAATTTGATGGAGGTAAAAATACTGGCGTTGTCGGAGACAAGCACATTGGGTAATCCGAAACAACTAAATAGCCTCCGCAGTTGTTTAATGGTTGCGGTGGAGGAGGTATTGGGCATTGGAATGACCTCCAACCACTTAGAAAAGGAGTCAACCACTAACAGAAATAGCGAGCCCCGGAAAGGACCAGCGAAATCGATGTGCAATCGAGACCACGGTCCACGGGCTGTGTCCCATTCTCTGTGAGGAAGTCGGGACTCTTCTGGTCGAGAACTCTAGCAATTTTCGCAAGTGCCCACCATGTGCTCAATGTCCGCATCTATCTGGGGCCACCAGAAATAGCTCCTGGCCAAAGCCTTTGAGCGCACGATTCCTGGGTGGCTAACATGTAGCAATTTAAGCACCTTTGAGCGCAATGCCTTGGGAATGACTACCCACTGGCCCCAGAGGAGGCAACCCCTCTCTATTGAAAGCTCGAACCGCTTCTGGAAATACGCTTTGAACTCCTCCGCTGGGTACAAGAATCCTTGACTTGATCCTGAGTAATACTCAGGATCTGGTGCAAGATGTTAATGTGACTGATCCAATAGGGAACAGTGACCACAACTCAATTATGTTTAACTTGATCATAGACCGCAAGTCACTGATAAAATCTAACACAGAGACCTTAAATTTTCAAAAAGGAAATTTCCCAAAGTTGAGGAAACTAGTAAAAAAGAAGCTGAAAGGGAAAATTGAGAGAGTCCAAACACTCCAAGAGGCATGGAGGCTGTTTACAAAAACAATAACAGAGGCCCAATTGGAATGCATACCCAAAAGGAAAAAGGGCACTGCCAGGTCCAAGAGGACTCCGATGTGGCTTACAGGAGCTGTTCGGGAAGTGATCAAGAGCAAGAAAAGCTCATTTAGAAGATGGAAGGCTTGTCCGAATGAGGACAGCAGGCAGAAACATAAATTCTGGCAGAACAAATGCAAGGCAACAATCAGGAAAGCAAAGCAAGACTTTGAGGAGCGTATAGCTAAAAATACTCAGAGAAATAACAAAGACTTCTTTAAGTACATTAGAAGTAAGAACCCAACTAGGAAGGCCATTGGACCATTAGATGACAATGGAAGGCAAGGGGTTATTAAAGAGGAAACAGAGATTGCAGAGAGACTCAATGAATTCTTTGCTTCAGTACTCACTGAAGAAGACAGAGGCCACATGCCCAAAACAGAGCCTATCTTCATAGGGAGGGAAACCGAAGAATTAAGCCAGATAGAAATAACCAGGGAGGAGGTCCTTGCATGTCTTGTTAAACTAAACACTAACAAATCACCAGGACCAGATGGCATCCATCCACGAGTTCTCAGGGAACTTAAAGATGAAATTGCTGATCTCCTAGCCAAAATATATAATCTTTCCCTCAAATCAGGCTTTGTGCCTGATGACTGGAAGGTAGCGAATGTAACACCAATTTTCAAAAAAGGATCCAGGGGTGATCCAGGAAATTACCGACCTGTCAGTTTGACATGTGTCCCAGGTAAAGTGATGGAAACCATCCTAAAAGATAGAATTAATAGGCACATAGAAGAGAAGGCGCTGCTAAAGGAGAGCCAACATGGCTTTTGCAAGGGCAAATCATGCCTCACTAATCTGTTGGAATTTTTTGAGAGTGTCAACAAGCATGTGGATAAGGGGGATCCAGTTGACATTGTTTATCTGGACTTTCAGAAGGCTTTTGACAAGGTCCCACACCAAAGGCTCTTGAATAAACTTACCAGTCATGGAATAAAGGGACAGGTCTTCTCCTGGATCAGCAACTGGCTAAGGGACAGGAAACAGAGGGTAGCACTAAATGGACACTTCTCCAAGTGGAGGGAAGTAAAGAGTGGGGTTCCCCAAGGTTCAGTACTGGGACCCCTGCTTTTCAACCTCTTCATAAATGATCTAGAGGTAGGAGTAAAAAGCAAGGTAGCCAAATTTGCTGACGACACTAAATTATACAGGGTAGTGAAAACTGTGAGAGATTGTGAGGAGCTCCAGAGGGATCTCTCGACACTGGGGGAGTGGGCAAAACAGTGGCAAATGAGTTTCAACATTAGTAAGTGCAGAGTGATGCATGTTGGGGCAAAGAACCCCAATTACATTTATAAACTGATGGGGTCTGAACTCTCTGAGACAAACCAGGAAAGGGACCTTGGTGTCCTGGTGGACAACTCAATGAAGGTGTCAACCTAGTGTGCCTCAGCAGTGAAAAAAGCAAACTCAATGCTAGGGATCATTAGGAAGGGTATAGAAAATAAGTCAGCAAGTGTCATTTTGCCTCTTTATAAATCTATGGTGAGGCCCCATCTGGAATACTGTGTACAGTTCTGGTCGCCATACCTCCAGAAGGATATTATGGAGCTGGAAAAAGTGCAGAGGAGGGCAACCAGAATGATTAGGGGACTGGAACACCTTCCTTACCATCTGCGGCTGCAACGGTTGGGCCTCTTCACTCTTGAACGACGACGTCTAAGAGGTGACCTGATTGAAGTTTATAAAATCATGCACGGTGTGGACAAAGTAGATAAGGAAAAACTGTTTTCCCTATCGCATAATACTAGAACTAGGGGACACTCCATGAAACTTTTGGGTACTAGTTCTCAAACAAATAAGAGAAAGTACTTTTTCACCCAGAGGATTACTGGTCTATGGAACTCCCTGCCAGAAGAAGTGGTGACAGCTGTCAGTCTTGACAGCTTTAAGAAAGGATTAGACAAGTTCATGGAGGAGAAGAGTATCAATGGCTATAATTATGGATACTTAAGGACAACCTCCGGGTTGGAGAGATAGGCAGGATATCTCTCAATATCATTTCCAGGGAATCCTAAGCAGGTGAAGGCATCTGCTTGGGAATACCCTGAAGGAAATGGTGAGCCACTGTGTGAGACAGAATGCTGGACTGGATGGGCTGTGGCCTGTTCCAGCAAGGCTGTTCTTATGTTCTTATGTTCTTATGAGTTGCGGGCCACCCCTTCTTTACCCAAAAAAGAACCAGGGACAGAACCTTGTCCTTCGCTGTGGACTTGGCGAGGTCTGTGGGTACTATTGGGGGTGAATCAAGGGACTCAATCAGCAGCACCTGATGGTCCCGTTCTACCTCGCACTCAGCTTCTCCCATCTCTGGGAGGGGAGATCGGGAAAGTGCATCAGCATGACTGATGTCTTTCCCCGGGCAGTGAACCAGTGTGTACTGGTACGCATTGAGGAATATGGCCCACCTAAGCATTCTAGGGGACAGAATGTGGGGTGTGGGCTTGCACGTGGTGAAAATGCCCAGCAGCGGCTTGTGGTCGGTTATAATAGTGAACCCCCAACCATAGAGGAAGTCGTGGAATTTTTTGGTTCCAATGACTATCGCAAGGGCCTCTCTGTCTGTTTGTGCATAATTGCGCTCTGCCTTTGAAAGGGACCTTGAGTAAAAGGCAACTGGGGCTTCCCACCTGTTTTCTAACACGTGGCACAGTACTGCCCCCACCCCCACTGGTGAAGCATCACAAACTAGCACCACGGGCTTCCTAGGGTTGAAATGAGTCAGGATTGCCTCAGAGGACAACAGCTGTTTGAGTTCCTTGAAAGCCTTTTCCTGGCTGTCCCCCACTGCCAAACTGCGTCTTTCTTCAAAAGACAATGCAGAGGCTCCGCTACGGAAGCTTTCCTCGGCAGGAATGAATGGTAAAAGTTTAGGAGCCCTAAGAAGGACTGCAGTTCCAGCTTTGCGGTGGGGCAAGGGGTGTTCTGAACAGATGCAACCTTTGAGTCGGAGGACTTAACTCCTTTGGGGGTTATCTTGAACCCTAGAATCTCTACCTCCTTCACTAGGAACACATACTTATCCCTTCTCAAACTTAACCCCGCTTTCTCGAACACCGTTAGGACTTTGTCCAATCTCTTTGCTAGTTCTGACTCACTCCCCGCAGTGATCAAAATGTCATCAAAATAAGGAAGCACCCCAGGGAGACCCTTTTAGAAGGTGTTCCATGAGAGATTGGAATATCACTGGGGCTGAATTTACACCGAACTGTAGGCGTGTCACCTTAAAGGCCCCTTTGTGGGTTACAATTGTCTGCGCAGCTGCTGTAGTGGGAGTTACGGTGAGCTGCTGGTATGCTTGAGCCAAATCTAATTTTGCAAAACATTTACCCCCATGCAAAGTGGCTAGTAAATGGCTAACTACCGGCACCGGATATGCATTAGGGTGAATAGCCTTGTTAATTGTGCATTTGTAGTCCGCGCAAATCCGGACTTCCCCATTTGATTTTAAAGCTGTAACAATCGGTGTCTCCCACTCTGCGGAGTCCACTGGAACTAAGATCCCCTGACCCACCAGTTTATCCAGTTCTGCCTCAATCTTGTCTTTGAGGGCGAAAGGCACTCTCTGTGGCTTGAGCCAAATGGGACGAATTTCTGGATCAAGGTCAAACGATACTGGGGGGGCCCTATACCTCCCGAGCCCCTTCTCGAAGACTGCTGGGTGCGCATCGCACACGTCCCGCACTGGGTCAGTCTCTATGGCATTGATGCCGGACAGTTCAATACCCAGGGGAGCAGACCATTGGCTCCCCAGGAGGCAGCTGGAACCCCATTTCAGTACCACAAGGGGCAGCTTCTCTGGGAACTTCTCAAACTTGACTTTGAAATCCCCCACCCCCAAAACAGGAATCAGGTTGCCCTGCATGTCTTGCAAGGACGTCTTGAGGGTCTTGAGCTTGGGCCAAGAATTGGGGGGAATGCTCAGGAAAATCCTCTGGGACACGATGGAGTAGGATGAACCCGAATCCACCTCCATCCTAACAGGGACCCCATGTAAAAGTACCTCTACAAAAAATGCTTGTGTGCCACGGTCAAGCGGCTCATGGTTGGCTGACCCATAGAAATCTTCCCGATGGTGCCTCCTCTCTTTCGAGGCCGCTCGGCTGGCTCCTGGTCCTCTCCCCACCGTCATCTGCAGACCTTGGCAATGTGGCCTCAGCGTCTGCAGTGGTGACACTCGGCCTTTCGGAAGGGGCATTTCTTCCGGTCATGGGACGCTCTGCAGCCGTTGCATCGGTGGTGGGCCTTGTTGCTTGCCTGCTTCTTGGGCGCCTTTCTCAGGACCTTCTGGACATCGTCGTCATCACTGGAGCCAGCCCTGGAGGATGCAGAGGCCTCTGGGGAGGAGGATGAGCTGGATGCATGGCAGGGTGAGCACCAAGCGACCTACATGACACACCCGGACCCCCCAGGTGTAGCTGGCTTTGCCCTGAATGCTCTGACCCCAGACCTCACTACTTTGCCCGCCTGAGCCTCTCTCAGAATGTTGCAAGGTTCCCTTTAACAGAATGTATCCAATTGTATCTAATCAGAGACACGTTGTAGCAAGCTGTATAAGGATGCGAGCTAAGTGGCCACAGGTGGCAGTAGCGAGCATCCGGCTCACATGGTACAGATTCCCCGAATACCTGAAGAGTGGGAAACCTTCCTGCCACACCACACCTGGAGAAGATGGGCGTGATGATCTATGACATCATGCAGACAGTAGCCAATGAGCTACCACCCGGGATATTCAAATGTACAGTGTACTATAAATAGAGCTGTTTTGTCCGCCATTACCTCATGTTCACCCTGACCATCATGCAATAAAGTTATGTTTAGCCTTATTGCGGCTCCTTCTTTGTCTTCCTTGCAAGACACTAAATTGGCGACAAAGGTGGGATGGCGTCCCGAAAAGTGAACATCGCGCCCTTTGACACCACAAAGCCAGAAAAATGGGAACTCTACGAACAGCAGTTCCTATATGCAATGGACCTCGAGGGCATTGAGGAGGAAGCCCAGCGCAGGGCATTCCTGCTGGCCCAGTGCAGCCTGGAAACGCTAGAACTGGGCCAGGAAAAAACTACTGGCCAAGGATGAGAGCATCTCCTTCGAGCATGTCCTGCGCATCACCCAAGCCACCAAGTCATTGCAACAAGGTGAGCGGGTGTGCCGGGCCAGGACCGCCACGGTTGGGGGGCCCCACCGGCGGTCCCAGTCCACAGCTGTTCCTCCCACGGAGAGCAGGGGCCCTCCGAGTCCACCATGTCCGCCTCCAACTTCAGCGAGGACGACGACAAGCAGCGGGTGCAGAGGAGGCCTGAGGTTCGAGACCACGCCAGAGAGGACCGCCGCTGATTAATTTTCCTTGAATTACCATGGGTCAAACTTATTTTTTTACCCCATAGGTACTGAGATACAGGGCTTTGAAAAAGTGCTAAATTTTTCAAATTTGTAAAAAACTGCCTCCTACCAAAGCACCAAGGCTGCAGAAAGAGCTCGGTTGGCTGTACTGCACTCGTCCACAAGACTTGTTTTTTCCTTAACAACTGCTGTGATGATAGCTCAAGCGTCATTTTTATCAAATGACATCAACAAAATAAACTTGATCACAATGCTGATGACAGAAATGACAGCAAAGGGGATTGAAGTGCAACAGGCTACTGAAGATTTTATTTATTTATTTATTTATTTGTTTGTTTGTTTATTTATTTATTTATTTATTATTCAAATTTCTATGCCACCCAATCAGGCGAACCCGACTCAGGGCAGCTCACAACAGGATTAAAACATACATATTAAAAACAATTAAAACATTGCAGACGTTATGATTGTGAGAACAGCAATATTGAAGGCTGATGCATAAACTAAAGAAAATAGATTTTGGAAAATATGGCAACTATTTGTGGATGACTCATTGATAGGAGTTAGAGGGAGTAGACCAGTACCAGATCAAATGAGTTTTTGGAAGTAGCAAAAAACTGTCGGGATAAATCACATTCTCCAGGGCATTGCATAATACACAAGGGATGTACTGTGAATATTGGTCATTATATTTTTATTATTGTATTTTTGTTTAGATTTGGTAGTAATAAAAAAGCAATGTAATAGTTTAAAAAGCTTTTATTAAAAATTGTAAAGAAATAAAAGAGTACAGAACATTAGCACAATATTATTTTGAAAGATAATGAAAAATAGCTATTGAAATGTTGCATTGCCAATTTATTATGTTGATGTATTCTTGCTTTATTATATTTATTTTTTGTCCTGTTTTGTTGTTCTTATTTTTTTGCTTACGTATTTTAGGTATGAATATATGTTGTGTTTTGGTAAATGTATTGTATTGACATTTGTATTTGATTTTGTAATTGTTTTTGATTGTTATTATTGAAAAATTTAATAAATTTTTTCAAAAAAGATTTTGGCCCAAGGATTTTTAACGTATGTAAAAGCCACTGTCAGGATATTTTAATTGCTCAGGTCACTCCACCACTGATCTCAAAGTGACTATTGTACAAACAGAAGAAAGGGAGAGCAAAAGCAAAGAGAACTTTGAGAGTATAACATTTGGAATAGGCTAGATCCATAAATCTCAGTAGGGACCTGGAAGTTCAAACAGATACTAGGGCTTCTTATTTCACTGCATCTGATAACTACAGGTATTTTTACTACAGTCTTATATAGGTATATAATTTAAAAAATTGCTTTCTTTGGCAAAACATTGATCTTGACACAACCAACCAGTTCCTGAAATCAAAAAACATTGTTTGAGCTTAACTGCAATTACAATATTTATTTCCAGATGGTTATTATGTAAATAACACATTGAAAGTTCATAACCAGTGTTTAAACTGCAGCTGCCATGTTTGTAAATCTGTTAGTTTTTATGATGTCAGAAGCATTTTTCTCATTTTTGTTTCTGTACTGGAGGTGTCTCTGCCAAATATATCTTACACCATTATTTACCCCATTTAGTCTGATCCCCAAATCTTTTGTGCACCATTTACACTGGACACTGGCTTCCCTGTTAAGAACAGGATGGTGAAGACTACTTTCACCAACTCAGCTACATTAAACCTAAAGCTTGGTTTAACTAATTGTTTGGTGCAGGGATGTAATTGGTTGCATGTGCAACACTTATCAGTATTAGTCTTCCGTTCATAGATCACATACAGTGATACCTCATACAATGTCTAAATTTGGTTCTACAAGTTTGGACTTTATACGGATTTGGACTTTGTATGAGGCATGCAAAATCCTAGCCATGATGCCTCATACAAAGTCCAAATCCTTGCCACGATGCCTTGTACAACGTCGTTTCCATAGAGATACATTGTACTGTAACAGCACAGACTTCAGGGCAAAGTCAAGGAAACAGACAGGAAACTGACAAACTTTAAGGAATAATTGTCTAAAGGATAAATACATTACAAAAACATGTCAAACAACCCTGATTTTAGGGGACAAACTGTAGGAATCGGGGCCGCAGAGGGCCGGAGGTCCCAGAGGAGACTGATCAAGAAACGATACGAGGCAGTATGGAGGAGGATAAGATCAGTGGTTTATTGGGAAAAAGGCATCATCATATATAGGAGTAAAAGCGCAACGGTGGCAAAAACAGTCATCTGACAGAAATCACATCACCTGTTTGCTCGGGTTAATTGGGAATCTCTCAGAGGGAAGTTAATTAACTTGGCCAAACACAGACTGGGGAAAACACCATTGTTTGGGGATTAGGCAGGGGTAAACATGACCTCTGTTTACACCCGGGGTAAAGTTGAGCTTGGAGATGAGTGATTATTCTAATGGGTAACTGGGTTAGCTATTCGCTCTCTCAGCAGATCCGCTGGTCAGGTCAGGAAATTGGGTGAATCAAACCCTATCATTTATCCACCCCCCCTAAATTTCTCTGCCCGCAGAGCCCACGGCTCAAAGAGCGTTCCCCCAAAGTGGCCTCTGCGCGGGCCGTTCCATGCCACTGGGGCATGGGGAAACCACATCTCCCCTTTTAATTTCATTTAAGGACCTGACTGGCGACTCTGCGTAGGAGAGGCATCAGCTGCTGAGCGGGAATGACGCTTCGGGGTTCCCTCTTGGGGCGGCACTTCAATATCAGTGAGGGGATACATTGCGCCAAGCAGCAGACTGCTATGCCTAGCAGGACCACCCCCACGACCACCTTAAGTACCGTCTGAAGCCACCCCCATGGAATCCACGACCACATCCAGCTCCACAATGAGCTCCACCAGGCTCCCCATGCAGAGCCCTCTCTGATGCCCTGGACTATGGTGTGGAGGTTTGTGAGCTGATTCTGCACTCTGCGGGAATTATCAGTAAGGTTGAAACAACACATACCATGTAAAGATTCGCAACCCAAGTGATGTAGCATTAAGAGGTAGTCTATCGCAGCTCTATTGTCAAGTATGGCATGGCGAAGATCCGCCTGCTCCTGGTTGAGCAGCGCGATCGCCGAGGAGGTGTGGTTGATGGCTTTGGCTAATCCGCAAGCCAATCGACTAATTCTCCGAGCGTTGCTGACGGCTAAGGCTGGCACGCCGACTATGCTGACTGCCAGCGAGACATATTCGGCTGGACTCAAAACTCTAAAGCTGCTATCACATGAGCTGTTTAACTGGGTGGTACGGGTGTGCCTTATGGGTGCTGAAACATTTGAAACAATTGTGCTTGGGGTGATCATATCCTTAGTAGGGAGTAACAGTGTCAACCGGCTTAGGCAACATGTGGAGTCTGATACATTTGCGGGAATGTAGTTAAAAGTATACTGATTACATGTAAAGAACCAACCAGATGGTAACGTAACATGGGCATACATTGAACCAAGTGTCTCTGGTTTATCACAAGTCCAGTTGCTGCTGCCGGTATCGAAGCAGCGCCGCTGAGTTCGGCCGACTGCAGCGCAGCCGACCATTCGAGCACAAGTAGAGTTCGGGCTGGCCGCCACTCGCGGAGTGTGAAGAGTGGCTGCGTCAGCCGGCAAGGTCATGGTGAACCGCAATCCCCCCCAACGAGCGTAGGTTGCAAAACTCGGAGGGAGGTGCGGTCCGAAAATCCTCTTCAGCAGCCAGTCGCCATCCCTGGCATGCACATCTAGAGTGTGGCACACTGGGATGAGACAGGTGCTCAGAATTGAGGCAGAACCAATGTCCTGCTTCAGGCAAAAATCGGACTGGTTGACGAGACCCGCCAACCTTTCCCATAGGTTATAATGCATCCGGGCGGAAAGGTCTCCATCTGGTATCAAGCTGCTGGCCCCAAGTGGGGCGGCCTGAACGCCTCCCCCCACAAGTAGGGAGAGGGTCAGGATGATGATGGCTGCCGTGGTGTTGGCGTGAATTCGGGCGAAGACTGCAGCCGTGAGGTTCTCCGGTGTCGGCTCCTTCTCCTCGCGTTGGAGGGCGTCCTCGGCCTCACTGCAAAGGGCCTTGATCATCCCCCAGGTGATCTTCGGCGCTGTTGGTGGCCGTCTCCTCCGACGGGTCTTGTCGGTCAGGGTGAGGTCCTCCATCTCCGGGATCGGACTCGGGTCGGCCTGGGTCCACGCCATGTGGTTCCAAGTGAGGCTTGACACACCGAGCTGGAATCCAGACGACACCTGTAGGAGACATAACTGCAGCATACCCTCTCCCCCAGGTTATGAGCGGCGCCGGGCCCCTCCAAAAAGGGTCCGGTGGCACTCGGTATCGGACCATCGGTCACGGGAGAGCTTCCGAACGGCGGAAGTGCTTCTCCTGCGGCGTGCAATCCGAAAAAACATTAAGGTGATTGTAGGTGAACAATACCTTATTCAGACAATGCTGTGCCTGAGCCTGTGACTTGGGGAGGGCTGGTGGCTCCCCCCTTTCTGTTTGTTTGTCAATATAGGACTTGAGCGTCCGATTGACCCGTTCCACAATCGCTTGCCCCTGCGGATTGTAAGGAACGCCAAATGTATGCTGAATATCCCAAGTGGCCATGAAGGTGGCCAGCTGCCTAGAGCTGTAAGATGGGGCGTTATCGGTTTTCACATGCCGAGGTTTGCCCATGGCTGCAATGCAGGAAAGGAGGTGCTGCTCCATGTGGGAAGCAGTCTCCCCTTTCTGCGCCGTTGCCCAAACGAATTGTGAAAAAGTGTCTATGCAAACGTGCATGTACTGCCATCTGCCAAACTGCGGGACATGCGTGACGTCCATTTGCCACACCTGATTGGCCTCCGTCCCTCGTGGGTTGACCCCCCACGAGGGCCCCCCCGGCGCCCCTGCACAATGCTGGCAAGAGCGAACTATGCCTTGGGCTTGAGAATGTGGCAAATTGAACTGTCTGGCAAGTGCTTTGGCATTTTGGTGAAAGAAAGCATGACTCTGGATTGGCGTGGTAAAAACACCCAAAACTGAACGTTGCTGAACTTCCTTTGCCGTCGCGTCCGCTCTGCTATTGCCCGCAGAAATCGGACCCGGGAGGTCCTGATGACTGCGAATGTGGGCAATATAGAGCGGCTCCGTGCGGTTGCACAAATGAAATTGAGCAGTGAGAAACAAACTAAGCAAATTCTTGTCTATCGCGGGAGTGATGTATGCTCCCGGTAGACTGTGAAGCAAATTCCTAACGTACATGCTGTCCGTAATGATGTTTAAGCGTTCCTTGGTGAAGGTGCGCAAGGCAAGGTTCACCGCTGCCAACTCTGCCCGCTGCGTGGACTTTTGTGGAAGAGTTAACAGCGTGCGCCAAGCTTGGCCCTCCTGCCAGGTCAAGACACCGTATGTCCGACCACCATCAGTAAAAACTGTCCTGGCCCCCTGAAGTGGAACCAGCGAAAGCAACTCAAATAAGCTAACTGTCTGCATCTGAAGTGAGACAAATCTGGGGTCCTTTGGCAAGTGGTATGCCAAGCATCCGGTGAATCCTTCCAAAGCTATCGGAAGTGAGTCACCGAGCTGCATTAATTGCTGAACTTGTTCCTTGGTGAACGGGACTACGATTTTGGCTAAATCATGCCCTGAAATGTCCCTAGCTCTCAACCGTCCGTGGTAAACCACCGCAGAGACCAGTTCTTGGGGAGGAACGATGTTTCGTGAGGAGGCGAACCTTTCCCGGTCCCGGGGGTCTAAGGGAATTGTATAAAAGCAATCCTTGAGATCTACGACTAGGATCTCCCACCCCTCGGGAATCATGTTAGGATTTGGGATGCCGCACTGAAGCGGACCCATTGGCTGTATGCATTTATTGATCTCTCTGAGATCGTGGAGGAGTCGCCACTTCCCCGACTTCTTCTTAATCACAAAAATTGGCGAATTCCATGGACTCGTGGACTGCTCTATGTGTCCTGCGTCTAGCTGTTCTTTAACCAGCTGCTTAAGGGCGACTAACTTCTCCCCCACTACCGGCCATTGTTCTACCCAGACCGGCGTGTCGGTGAGCCACTTAAGTGGCAACGCCATTACCCAAAGGTAAGCGTAGCACCGTACTGCTGTAAGATGTCTCGCCCCCAAAGGTTGATGTGCACATCAAGAATGTGCGGCCGAATTACCTTTGGAATTGTGACTGTCACCCACTCTCAGCTTCTGAACGCTTCCTGAATGCCGCCTACCCCCCACACATCGGAGACCGGCTCAATGGCCCACTCCCTTGGCCACTGGCCCCTGCTTATCAAGCTCACATCTGCTCCGGTATCTAATAAGCCTGAGAATATTCTATTATTCAGAAATACCTCGATAACTGGGCGCTGTTTCCACTCAATGTTGGTCTCCACTGTCGCTAAGACCTGGTATCCTTGTACTGCCTCACTGGCGCTCGAGCAGTCCTCTGACCGGGACTCGGAGCTGTCACTGAGCCTTCCCTGGCTATCTGCTGGCAAGTGACAAGGAACCATGATCAGTTGCGCTAACGTGTCTCCTTTGTGAATTGTCTGGGGCAGGTGCGTCCACAACTGAACCTGGAGAATGCCTGAAAAATTCGAGTCAACGACTCCCGGAATCACAAGAATTCCGCGTGCTCCTGCTACACTGCGGGGCAAAACTAAACCTATAAAGCCCTTGGGCAGTGGACCCATGTACTGGGAATCCACCAGATAGACCGTGCCTGGCAGGTCGCATGTAATGTCCGCCTGACAAGTCAAGTCTAACCCTGTACTACCCTTGGGGCTGGCCTGTGCCCTCGCGATGCCTGGAGTGGGACTGGGACCTAGTCTAGCTCTGGTGAGCTGAGGGAAGCCTCTGTTTGGACCGGGGCCAGAGACATGCCCGTGTTCCGGTTTCCCGAATCCGGACAGTCTCGGGCCCAGTGGTAGCCTCTTTTGCACTTCGGACACTGGGTTTTTGGAGCCTTGGAACGGCCGGACTTTTGTCCGCCTCCCTTGGATCGGCACTCCCTAGTGAAGTGAGCAACCTTGCCACAATTGTGACACGCTCCTTGGGTCTTTCCTTTTGGTCTCTTACCCCCTTGCACCGCTGCCGCTAGCAATCCCATCTTGTAGGATTCTGTGCCAACGTCGGCGCAAGCTCTAATCATGTCCGTGAGTGTCAAGTCGGGACGATTGCCTAGCGACTGCAGGATTTTACGGCAGTCTAGATTGGCATTGTCCTTGGCTAACTTCATCATGAGCTCTTGCTGGGCTTGCTCATTGTCAATCTGCCTGCTAATTGCTTCCTCCAGGCGATTGATGAAGTCCATATAGGGCTCTTGGGCTCCCTGCTTGATAGCGGTGTAATTTTTAGCCGCTTTGCCAGTTGCTGGGACTTTGAAAAACGCCCTGAAGGCGGCCTCGGCCGACATCTGGAGAGTGGCAAGAGGCAAGTTGATTTGGGCATCGATGGGCTCGAAGGCACCTGAACCATATAACTGGTCAGGAAGTACTGCACCTCCCATCCTGGCAGCCCTCGTCTGCGCCTCTAGGCGAAACTCGCTGTCCCAAATTAAGTACTGGCTAGGGTTGAGCATCATCCGCATGACGGCTTTCCAGTCATGGGGAATCCACATGGTGTTCTCGCACACTTGCTGAAGCGTGCCCCTTGTAAAACGACTTTGGAGCCCTGTTTCTGAGATGGCTTTCCGTATGGCCATGAGAAGCTTATACGGAACTGGGGAATGAATTATCTGTTGGGCGCCTGTGAGCGCGTCTATTTCCATGCGGATGGGACATATCTGACTAAGCTCAGCTAGTTCTTCTGCTGGCAACTCCCCCTTCCTAATCTCCTCTTCAATTGTACGCTGAAGGGGACTTTTGGTAACTCGGGAGCCCGTTGCTGTCAGAGAAGCGCCTGCGCTCCTCATTCCCTGCATTCCACCGGTGACGTCTGCAGCTGTCACCGGGGGAAAGCTCCCTACGCTACCCTGCCTAAATTGGAGTGACGGATAGAGCGCCGTAGGCACCGTTGGCTCGGCTGGCACTTCTGGCAGATTTGGGGGTTCTTTGGCCTCTACCCGGACTGGCTCTATCTCCGCTAAGAGCTTCCTACACTTTCTCCATGTGCGAATTACGCCTCCTGGAGCTTTCGGGGGTTGCTGAATGCAGTCTCCTATCTGATCCCAGAGCTCGAGGGTTAATGTACCTACTTCTGGGTAAAGCAGGCAGTGTTCCCCTAGGTACACCAAAAGTCTCGCTAGCTCCCCGCTGTGAAAACGCAAATTAAATATCCTGGCCAGGATCTTGAACTCTCCCTCACGAGTTCTTTGGCTAGCGGATGGACGCTGTCGCTGAGGACAGGTCCCCATATTACCTGCGATTGGGTCCTCTCGGGACGAGTCGACGTGTCTTTGGCAGGCAACAGGTTCTGGCGATGTCGCTTTCTGGGTAGAGCTCGGAGCATGGACTGCGGCCACGGGCCCTCGGTGGCCACTGCGCTGTCAGGGATTCACAGCTGTCCCTGTGGAACGCATTTTTCCGTAACCTGCAAGCCGCCGCGAAAGCCGGGAGCACGCTGTAGGATGCCTCTTTGGACTGCCTCACCGCAGGCCGTCCCTCCGCTCGGCTGGCTACCGGACGGAGTGCCGCGCTGTCCTCCAGGATGATTCGGACACGGTTCAAGCGCAGAACCGGACCTTGTGATCGCTACTCTGAGGAAGACCGCTTGCTTACTCACAAGTAGATCACGTCTCGGGGTCACCAGATGTAGGAATCGGGGCCGCAGAGGGCCGGAGGTCCCGGAGGAGACTGATCAAGAAACGATACGAGGCAGTATGGAGGAGGATAAGATCAGTGGTTTATTGGGAAAAAGGCATCATCATATATAGGAGTAAAAGCGCAACGGTGGCAAAAACAGTCATCTGACAGAAATCACATCACCTGTTTGCTCGGGTTAATTGGGAATCTCTCAGAGGGAAGTTAATTAACTTGGCCAAACACAGACTGGGGAAAACACCATTGTTTGGGGATTAGGCAGGGGTAAACATGGCCTCTGTTTACACCCGGGGTAAAGTTGAGCTTGGAGATGAGTGATTATTCTAATGGGTAACTGGGTTAGCTATTCGCTCTCTCAGCAGATCCGCTGGTCAGGTCAGGAAATTGGGTGAATCAAACCCTATCATTTATCCACCCCCCCTAAATTTCTCTGCCCGCAGAGCCCACGGCTCAAGGAGCGTTCCCCCGAAGTGGCCTCTGCGCGGGCCGTTCCATGCCACTGGGGCATGGGGAAACCACAACAAACCATACATCAAGTTTGTAACTTTTGAAAATTTTAGTGAAGTGCTGGTTTAAAAGTTAACATGTCCCATCATCCAGCACAGTGTTAATCTGCAGCCATGCAGATCATCCATTTTGTACAAGCTACCGTACTGTAAACAATTACTGGATGGAAGCAAGGACAAAATGGATGCCAACATGTCCCATCATGCAGCACAGTGTTAATCATCCAAACAGCAGCAAACACCAAACAATTGCCCACCCCACCAAACAGTCCCCACCCAAAAAAAAGACCAACATAAGAAAAATTATGGAACATGCAATCTGTTTTTAAAAACCACAGCAGCAAACACCAAACAATTGCCCACCCCACCAAAAAATTGCCCTCCCCCATCCACCTCCCCAATCCAAACGAATTGGAAACAGAAAATCTTATTTACCTACCTTTCCACTGTGCCAAAAAATGGTCCAAGAACCTGAAGAATGCTGCAAAAATCCCAGGAATGCTTCCAAAAATTCTGATGAAAATTTTTTAAAAAAATCCAAAATTGCGCTCAAAATCACTCCTAATCACTCTTTGCCTTGTGCAAAACCCACAAGAACAATGCACGCATGCGTCCTGCCTTTTATACTGCCCAGGAACAATGCAACCTGGGGAAAATCCTAATGCCTCATACAAAGTCGCAGCAACTTTGTATGAGGCAACTTTTTTCAGGGAATTAGGCGATGTATGAATTTGATGTTGTACGAAATGAACTTTCCATGAGGTATTACTGTACAACCTTTTCTACACAAATGCTCAATTTCCATTTATGGGTCATGTAAAATGATGTAATCACATGATATCACAGGTAGTACATTCACTGTATCTTTTGTAAGTAAACAGGAGTTGGATGTTGTTACATGTAACTGTTTCTATAAATAAACAGCTCACATTTCTCAAAGGGTTTGTGATGTCAGCATATCCCCTTTCACTGAGATATCTTGTTGCCTTAATAGCATAACACTGGACATAACATCACAAAAATGAATGATTAGAGAGTATGGAATAGAGTTTGTATTTACAAATGGGTATGCATAGAAAACAATATAAAGTTGAATTAAAAGTAAGTTGTTGGCTACTGATGATGATTAAAGACATTACAATTTTCCTGAACATAATTTGGATAAGTGTGAGGAATATCCACTCCAGACATATTACTAGGAACTGCTGAAGATTCTACATTCCCACTTTTTCTTCTTTCATGTCTAGGCCAGATGTGAAACTGCCAAAACAAAACCACCTTTTGGTGAATTTATTTCCACAGTTTCTTTTGCCTGACCCAGTGTGAGAACGATTAGGCAGCACAAGGTTGTCATTGCCCGGGGTATGCCCAATTGTGGTTCAAAAAACCAAAATCTTCAATGAGGCTCTTTTTGTGTACCCCTCCTTTCTTACAGAGTACATCCGAGTCTATTGGACCACATGTTCAATGGAATATGCCCCCTAGCTAATATCACCTGCCCCATGGAGAAGGTAATAATGTGCTCCTCACCTAAGCAATATGTGTGATGGTGGCACAAGCAAGGTCTGCATGCTTGTCTCAATCCTGGTGCTTGGTCACATGTTGATGGCATTATCACATTATAGCAACCTAACATGACCTAATTATTTCCTTTCCATAGGTTTCCCTTCCTCAAAAGCCAGTCATATCCGACTCTAGGGTTCAGTGCTCATCTCTGTTTCAAAGCCGAAGAGCCAGCATTGTCTACTTCTGCAGACGTTTGGGTGGTCATGTGGCAGGCATGACTAGACACCGGAGCACATGGAATGCCCCACCGAAGTCCCTATTTATCTACTTGCAATTTCTTGCTTTCAAACTGCTAGGTTGGCAGGAGTTGATGAGACTATCACGGAGTGGTTTGGAATAGGAAAAGGAGTAAGACAAGACTGCATTTTATCACCTTGCTTATTCAACTTATACAAAGCACATAATGCGCAACGCTGGGATGGAGGAATCACAATATGGGATCAAAATTGCTGGGAGAAACATCAACAATTTGAGATATGCAAATGATACCACCCTAATGGCAGAAAGTGAGGAAGACCTAAAGAAGCTCCTGATTAGGTTGAAAGAAGAGAGTGCAAAAGCTGGCTTGAGAATTAATATCAAGAAAACCAAGATAATGGCAACAGGCCATATCAGTCCCTGGAAAATAGATGGGGAAGAAGTAGAAGAGGTGACAGATTTTACTTCCTTAGGATCAAAGATCACTGCAGATGGGGATTGCAGCCATGAAATAAAAAGGTGAATAATTCTTGGGAGGTAAGCTATGAAAAACCAGGGGAACATAGTGAAAAGTAGAGGCATTACATTGCAAACAAAAATTCATATAGTCAAAGCAATGATATTCCCAGTGGGTAATATATGGATGTGAGAGCTGGACCATTAGGAAAGCTGAGCGCAGAAGAATAGATGCCTTTGAAATGTGGTGTTGGAGGAGAGTTTTGAGAGTCCCCTGGACAGTGAGGAGAACAAATAGGTCAATCTTAGAAATCAACCCTGGCTGCTCCTTAGAAGGCCAAATAGTAAAGATGAAGCTAAAGTACTTTGGACATCAAATGAGAAGAGAAGATTCACTTGGAAAGGCCTTGATGCTGAGAAAGGTGGAGGGCAAAAGAAGGGGGCAGCCAAAGGTGAGATGGCTAGATGGTATTGTAGATGCAGTGGGCACAGAGCTGGGTAGCCTGAGGAGAATGGTAGAGGACAGGGGTGCCTGGAGGTCAATGGGTCCATTGGGTTGCAATGGGTCAGAATTGACTGTGCAACTGAACAACAAAAATTCAACTCTAGGGTTCAGTGGTCATCTCTATTTGTAGCCGAACAGCCAGTGCTGTCTGCACCTGCAGATGTTTCCATGGATATGTGGCAGGCATGCCTAGACAACAGAGAGCACAGAATGTTGTTTACCTTCCCACTGAAGTGGTACCTATTTATCTACTTGCAATTTCTTGCTTTCGAACTGGCAGGAGTTGGGACAGAGATGGAAGCTCACTCCGTCATGCGGTAAGCAAGTATCAAAACCCAAACTTCCACTCTTCAAGCTTCCAAAGTAGTAGGCATAGAACTATAACTCAGTATTGCAACTTTATACATTGTCCACTCAGAATTATGTCCTTTCAAGTTATGCCTTAAGTAATGTAATTCTTGTGATGCAAAAAGAAATGACTTTCCCCCGCCATATGAACATTTTATTTGGTACAGCGGGCACAATTGTGTCATTTTTTGTCTGCTTTGGCAGCATTCACCACTTCCCACGGTGGAGGGAGGGTATGGAGAACATTTTCTCTCAATTTCTTGAATTTTTCATCATACTTTTGGTGCATTTCAGCAGCTAAAACTGCCCTGATGAAATTTATTGAATGAAATGTCTAATTAACCGGATAGACGTCGGGAGTTTGGGGCCAATTTATATGGGAGTTTGACTTCCCAACTGAATATGAGTTTATGAGCTGTTTTGGACGTGAGATAGAAAGTGTAATAGAGGAATGAATCATTGTTTCATATTGTTACAAAGGACATAGTGAAGAGGTTGAAGAGAACATATTTGAATTTGGTTACTATTGTCAAGATTACAAAAGGAACTTGAAGACTTTATGTGCAGAGAAGTATCTGAGTTTGGTTTCTGTTTGATGACATTACAAGTTAATATACATCAGTTTATTATCAGAGTTTGCAAAATAAAAAATAAAAATAACATTAAGAATACCAAGACCTTATAAGAAGATTCATTTATCATTATCTTCATCATTTTTGGGCATACACAAACGGTATATTGTGTTTGTATCCCATCTCTCTTTCAAAGCCATAGAGCCAGCGCTATCTGCTTCTGCAGGGGTTTCTGTGGTCATGTGGCAGGCATGACTAGACACTAAAGCACATGGAATGCTGTTACCTTCCCACCAATGTGGTCCCTATTTATCTACTTGCAATTTCTTGCTTTCGAACTGCTAGGTTGGCAGGAGTTGATGAGAGTATCAGTTCAAATTTCTTGAGAGCAGGGCTGATGGGTCCAGCACATTACCAGAACTGGCCACTAGAAGCCACTGTCAGAAGTGTTGAAAATGCTTTGAAAAATAATCCCTTCCAGCGGTCAGAAAAAAGTGGAAAAATGTATTTTATCTGTTCAAATATCTTTACAAAGTGGTGAAAAATGTGGCTAAAAATTCCAAAGTGCACTTTATAAAGAGATCAGAAAATATATTTTAAAAAATAAATAAAAACAACTTCTTTCTGGCTTCTGGAACGGATTAGTTGGTTTTCAATGCATTCCTATGGGAAACCGCACTTCGAGATTTGAAATTTTCATGATACAAAACCCCCTAAGGAATGAATTAATTTTGTAACTCGAGGTTCCACTGTGCTTTCAGATAAATATTCATAGGACTGCAGCCACAATTTCTTTGTCCTTTGCACTTACTTCTTGTATTGTCAACCAACTATATTGTTTTGGCTGCCTAAAACACAGATTGATTTCATGTTTCAGTTGTCTTTCTTTATTCTACATTTTTAAAAACAGTTTGGAAATATATAAAGGCAAATCATCTAGACAGATTGTATACAATCTGCTAAGTAAAGTGTAGCTTTCTGATTTGTTGTTCTGTAATATATAATGGTGTGTGTCCAAGAGTGTGTGCAAAATTTGGCTTCTCTTCATATTTTTATTATAGTTGGGAATTTCTTTTTGTTCTGGAAAAGAATGTTAACAAGGAATTTCCTAGTGAGTGTAGGTATTGCCAAACAGAGGAAGAGAGAGAGCATGTGTAATTAAAGTTGCATATCAAATGTACATAGCAAAATAAATGAACAATAAGGCAAACATTAAAAGTATGCTGTCTGTTTCTCCCAGAGGAAATATTGTCTCCTTGCCTTTCTTTGGATGGCACCTCACACAGATATTATATTACTGAGTATCGGGTATCCAGAAGGCTCTTATTTTAAAGACAATCTATTATTTCCTGTGGTGAATGCTGTTAACAAGACTTCTTTCTTGCTTGCATTGTTTAGCCTAATTAAATAAGTCTAGACCCAGAGAAAAGTTAGCTTGAATGAGAACAGCCTTTGCTGTACCCATACCCCAGTAATGACACAGACACGTTTATTGGATTGAAAATTGGGCCACTTTTATTGAGATTCAAAATGAAACCTACCTTAACAACGGTTAAGGATCAAACGTGCCGAAATAGCACTGGTAAGGGGCAAATCCAATTAAATTCCTAATGAATTGCCTATCACAGCTTGTTGCAGCGGCAACAAGGTGTCAGACTCTGTCAACAACCTGCTTCTGTGGAAGCGTGTTGTTGACCCAATCTGGATGTCATCCTAACCTTGTCTAACCTTGGCTAACCTTGTCCTCCCTATGGCCAACCAACTGGATTTGCCCTATTAAATCATAATGCAGTTGCCCCTTACCATTGCTATCCTCCACACGGGGAGGAGTTCACCGACTCACCACCCCACCATGACCGCAAACAGTCAACAGGCCCGTTTGCAAAGATGACAAGAAGAGGTCCATCCCTCCAGCTGACAAATGCACACCGTCACCGCGATACAGACTGCGGTCTTGTATGCGGATCAGGGGGTGTGGGACAACGGTCCCCAAAGCATTGGCATAAAGAAAGCGGGCCACTGCCCTGTTGACTGACCTGCGGGCCCGGTCAACACCATGTGGGTCAATCCCACCCCGATAGTACACACGAGGCATCATCTGGGACCAAATGATCCGCACCTGTGGCCAGGACTGACCCAACAGGGCAAGATCTCTGTGGATGGCACACGACAAATCCAAACCTGTAACCTGGGCTAAATCGTTCCCACCCAGGTGGATGATAAGGACATCGGGGAGGGGGGCATTGGTCACCCATGGACCTGATGAATGGAAGGAAAGACTGCCAATGCATTCCGCGGAAGCCGAACCATCTGAGCAGTGCCACTGCGCCGATGCCAAGGTAGGTTCCCCAGGAAGTGGATGCTGTGTGGCAGGCAGCCCAATAGACATAGCTGTGCCCAACAATCCACACCCTCACGGGTGAACAAGAACATGCCGGAGCTGAAAAAAAGGAAAAAGAAAGGTGCACGAGCAAAGTGCTACTGGGACAATGGCCACACATAGGAACGAAAACGATCGGAACCCCACCTGCCCAAGAACCGTATGGCATCCTCGGGATAACCATACACCGCCACAGTTGATGCTGCTCCAATGCGGAAGGAATGGGTGCCAAAGCGCACCCCTGCAAGGCCTAAGCACGCCAACGTGTTACCAGTAACCTGCCAGAACTGATACCTGGTCAACGGGGAGGTATCCCGATGACAAAAAAGG
Source organism: Bradypodion pumilum (assembly GCA_035047305.1). Classification (NCBI taxonomy): domain Eukaryota; kingdom Metazoa; phylum Chordata; class Lepidosauria; order Squamata; family Chamaeleonidae; genus Bradypodion; species Bradypodion pumilum. The sequence continues at coordinate 124,248,155 of JAWDJD010000005.1, read as the reverse complement.
GGGCCCTGCTCACTGCCACGAGTGGCCAAGAAGGCATCAAGAGCTCTGATGGGGCAAATAACAGGACTACTACACCTGTACAGTGTGAGCAAGCTGCCCCAGCCGAGCTGATCAGCCTTGGAGAAACGGATGGAGAGATGTATCAACTCCTGGGTCAAGGAGACATCAGCCAGCTCAAGAGCCCTGCGGGCTGTATCGCTGCGGGACCTCACGGCAAGCTCACTAACCCGGAGAGCACTGAAAAAGACGATTGTGGTAGCAGCATGGAACAGGCAAGCCTCATACTGATCCCTGCAGACCACCTGCCAAGTCCCAGCCAGGCGCGTGAGTAGATCGGGAGAAACAGGCTGTCAGGAGTCAGGGTGAGGACCACGTTCCCGGGTCCATCCCTCCAAAACCCGACGGACCCTGAAATCCGAATTGGAATCAGAAAGGCCATTGACCTTTGCGTAAAAAGCCAAGGCAGAGAGACGGCTTGCAATGGTTCTAGGCGCTAATCCCTGAGAATGAAGGTGTACCATAAACTGCATTAGGTGTTCAACTGGGACAGGCCAAATGAGAGGGAGGGAAGCCTCATGGTGGAACGCCTCAAAGGCTCTGTGCATGAGAGTGTACGCCTTACTGGTACTGCTGGCCAGCGACAAACCGATGGCCCGGTTCACCTCTCCACGCCAAACCTCCACATCTCGACCGGGAGTGTCAAAGGCAGGTCATCGGCCTCCAGTGCCAGAGTCTGGAACTGTTCTATCTGTAGGCGAGACAAAGCGTCAGCAATATCATTATTGATACCCAGGACGTGTCTGGCCTTAAACTGTATGATGTGGCGCAATGCACACAACACGAAATGGCGGACAAGGGCCATAAGCCAGGGCGAATGGGAGGTCTGGGAATTGACGATGTGGACAACAGCTGCATTGTCACACCAAAAATGAACCACTGAGTTAGCCCAGGAGTCCCCCTCAGAGCACGAGTGCACCCAATATAGGAAAAAATTCCAGGAAGGTAAGATCTCTGAGTACATCCCTTCCCTGCCAAGACTCCGGCCAGTTGCCGTATGACCAGTGAATGTCAAAGTACAAACCGTAGCCAAACGCTCCAGATGCATCCAACTGAACCTGGAACAAAGGTGCCGCAACGCGCTCCGCGTGCCAAAAGGAAACCCCATTGAATTCTGATAGGAATTCCAACCACACCTTGAGGTCATCCCTAGTACCCCTAGTCAACTGAACCCTGTGGTGCTTCCTGGATAAACCAACCATGGCATCCCATAAGTGCCTGGCAAAAGCCCGGCTGGGTGCAACAACCCTGCACGTGAAGTTGAGGTACCCATGAAGCGCCTGAAGGTCATGGAGTGATGCCTTACACTTTCCCAATAGGGTCCGGACAGCATCCGAAATGTGGGCTATCTTGTCCATGGGCAACCTGGAAGTCTGGGCCACAGTGTCAATTTCGATCCCCAGAAAAACCAAGGTAGTGGCAGGGCCCTCAGTCTTTTCAGGAGCCAATGGCACACCCAATTCTGCCATAATCTCCTGAAATGTGGACAATAGGTGTGCACAGTCACCTGAGCCCGCAGCAGCCCTGAACAAAAAATCATCCAGGTAGTGTGCTACTGACTGAGCCCCTGAGCGACAGACGAAGGCCCAATGCAAGAATGAACTGAAACACTCGAATGCTGAGCAAGAAACAGAGAATCCAAAAGGCATGGCCTTGTCTACGAAATATTGCCCCTGAAAATAAAAACCAAGTAACTCAAAATCGTCCAGGTGGATGGGCAAGAGGCAGAAAGCCAACTTTATGTCACACTTGGCCCGGACCATGCTGAGTGCCTGGTCAAATGAAGTGTACCGGACAGAACAAAGTTCATATGGTATAGCATCGTTTACAGATTTGCCTGCTGGGTACGACAAATGGTGAATCAAACGGAATTCACCTTGAACTTTTTTAGGAACCAAACCAAGGGGAGAAACTTTAAGATTGGGAAAAGGAGGCGCATCAAAGGGACCGGCTACGTGGCCCTCCTGCACCTCCTTAAATATCTTGCTCCTAGCCAAGTGTTCCATTCCCTGCAATGAAACTAAATTTGGGGCGTTCTGTGGCAAGCGCACCCCCACAAAAGGGATGCAAAACCCTTCTGAAAAACTGGCTCAAATGTACTCCGCATTCACCCATTTAGGGTAAACACGCAGCCATCTGTACAAAATGTCTAGCATAATGGGGGGCTTTTGGAGCAGGCACTGAGTCTGCTTTGGGCCGGCCAGCACCCTGTTGTCCCTTGCCCCTCCCCCTGGGTCCACCAGCTCTGGTGCACATGGTGGACGAATGCGGGCCAGAACAAATCGTGCACTCGTGCCTGTACATACACTGCCTGTGGGAACAACCGGCCACGGAGGAGAAGTTCCAGCACAACAGGTGGGCTGGAACCCCCTGCCCCACTGGCTGTTGGGGTGATTGTGCAGGGCCAGGCCGCTGGACGACGTGGCTGGAGTGGTACCGGTCACCCGTGGCCAGGCGGGATGGGGTCATATAATATAACCACAAAAGTTGGTTGGGCTCATCCCAACGCATCTCCAGGTGAAGCGTGGCCCACATGCGGAATTCTTCATCGTACGCCAGCCACGCCTGACCAGGAAAGTCCACATATGCTCGATAAATAATATTGAGATATTGGAACAATGGGATAGCCAAGTCCGGACGGGCCCTCAATGACACCACTGCATAAATAAGGTAGGCGGGCAGCCAGTTGGCCTAAGTGCACGGTGGTTTGCGGCGATGGGACAATTCCTTGTCCTTGTCGCCCTCCCTGTCCTTTTCTTCTTTATTGGGTTCTCTGTTTAACAAGCTGAACAGGTCCGCGTACTCCCTGCACCAGATCTTGTCTCTGGTAGCAGGGAGGAGGTGGTTGCCCAATGGCAGGACAACCCCCGCCGTCGTCAAGGCAGCAGTAGGGACAGTATGGTAGCCGGTGTTGACCAGCAGGCCGTAAGGCCATGCAGAAGTGCCTGCAGGCAGAAAACCAGGCGGCAAAGGTGGGTAATGAAGCCCCCATCCTGCAAGAGGAGCAGGCCCAGCCAGCGCCTGCTGCCCGGTGGGTGCCGTTGCAGGGTGGGCCGGCCAAGGCCACGCCAACTGAGACAAAGGGGCGGTAGCAGACATGTGTGTTGAGTTAACTTCACCGTTATACTCACCAGGTGCTACCCCCCAGCCGCCGCCACCGGGGGTTCTGGCTGAGCAGGGGCGCCGGAGCTCATGACCGAAGTAGAGCTCGCCCCAGCTGGAAATGATGAATTGCAGCGGGATCAGCTCTTGCAGTCTGGGCAGGAGGGGCAGTGGGCCAGAGCCGGAGCTCAAGACCGAAGTTGAGCTCGCTCCAGCTGGAACTGATGATGAGTGGCAGGCCGGTCGACTCCCACATTCTGTGCAGGAGGAGCGGGCCACAGGCCGCCGCCGGGCACAGCCAGCAAGGCCGCCTCCAGCCACGCCAGCCACCAATCGGCTGATACAGGGGCCTGGGGGCCGGCAAAGGCAACTGGGCAGGCGGAGGCTGCCCGGCAAAGGCAGGAGGCTGGCAGCACGCTTGAGGGCCATGAAGCAGCTCTCGAAAAAATCATGGCCCAGGACCGGGGCCACTGGTGGCGGTGGGAGGCCTGGGGCCTCGGAAGGTGGAGGCCGCATAGTGGGAAGTGCCTGAACCACCAGTGGGGCACCTCCAAGAGCCCCCTCGATGGGGGGGGCAGGCAGGTGGGCTGCCATCGGCAGGCTGGGAGGCCGCTGCCCTACGAGCCCTCCAGTTCGGCGGGGGTGCCAGGTCGGGCACAGGCAAAGGGCCTCTGGGGCCATGTGGCGGAGCTGGCGCGCGCGAGCAGCGCTGTGCCCGGGTGCCACCATGTGCGGCCTGGGGCGCCTTCTTCTTCTGCACCATAGTGACGCCGAAGTGCGGGAGGCCGGGGACCGCCGGCGGGCGGGCGGGCTGGCAGGCACGGCCAAGGAGTTGCATGAGCCATGCAGGCTACTTGTGGCCCGCTCCCGTTCCCGGGCGTGGGTGGCAAGGAGGAGGCACGGAGCCGAACCCAATCCGAGGGCCAGTGGCCATGCAGCAAATGCCCACTATGGGCAACAACGGCGTCCAAAGCCCGCTCCCGGGCTGAGGACAGGCCGCAAGGAATCGGCTGGGACTGCCTGGGGCCCAGTCAATTTAAAGGAGCGGGGCCGTTGACTCAGCCACCCCTTATAAATGGGTGTCCGGCCATACCACCAACTCCATTTACTGTGCCCGTGCCTCAGGGGCGGGGCCAGCAAAGCACGCGGTGGCCATTTTGCCGCCGCACATTCCTTCCTCTTGTAACATTGTGCTCTGGTGTCTCAATTTTCCTAGATTTCCATTTCAGTATTGCCTATTTTCTTTTTGAGCAATCCTACCAAAGAGAAAAGGGCATCATTTATAACTGTCATATCACTGCTCTTTCATCAGTTTAGAATGCTAAAACAGCTGGGATGGTTTGTGTATGGAGAAACCAAAAGCTGCACAGAAGCTGCTGAAGAAAGTCATAAAAAAACAAAGTTTTTTTTAAAAAAATTGTTTTTATTAAACTCCCTGGATCATACACATCCATGTTACATTACTTGAATGCAGCATCCACACAATGCTCCACAATCATTTTATATTTGTTTTTAATTTTTGTACTAGCCTACCATAAATGCATGCTGAAAATGATGGTCCAGACAGCACTCATACTGGTATGTAAATACTTTCTGGGGATGCCATACCTGTTCACAAAAGAGGCAGTGTGACGTTTCCAATGAGACCAATTTATGTCCCAAATATTTCAATTCTAGATGAGTGTGCCTGATCTGGAGGACTCAGAACTGAAACTTGTTTGACTGTACTCTTCATTAAGCACTGGTGTGGTCTAGTAAGATCTGAACAAACTGCAGAACTACAGTTCTTAAAATACAATTTAGAATATATGCAGATATGGAACTGTTCAAGACATGAGAAGAAATAGCCTCTAAAGTGGGCTGCTTGTCATCTTAGCAGGAATGCTGCCTCAGTCTAAAGCAGTGAGTTGAGGTGTACCCATCATTTATACCATCACCTTCAGAAGTATAAGTAGGCCTATTTTTCATAGATGGCAGTATGAAATGTTCCCAAAAGGTATGGAACATATTCTGAAACACCAGGAATGCTATCATGCAGTCTACATAGCCATGGGTCAAATGTGCTAGTACAGTTGTTCTTGGTATGTTGTGCATATGTGTTCTATATTTTTATGTTTATAAAATTTCTTGCAAATATATTTACACATGCTTTTTAAATATGATGTTGACTATGTGATACATTTACCAGGATCTGCTTTTTGAACACTATATAGATGCCTTCACATTTAAATTTTTCCTATGCTTTATACTTTACTGCTTGATTACTGTAGCAAGATGGAATTACTGCGCTTACTTTCAGAGAGCTGTACGTATACTTCAGTCTGAGTTTAGCTTGGTATAAAAATATACACTGAAATATTTTTATGCACTCTACTATATGATTGTTCTGTGGTTTAGTTGCTCTGTTAGTTGCATTTTCTAGTCACATTGTATATATTTAATATCTGTATATTATTATTACAGTTTAATTATCCATTGCATGGATATTCTGTGCATGACAGTTCAAATAGCAGGCTTTCCAACAGTTGCATGCAGACAGAAGTCAGGCTTTTAAAATAAGAAAGTAGCACAAAATGGTTCTGTTTCTGTTTTACAGGGTAAACTGGCTATGGTACCTAATGTGGTGTAGCAGACAGGGTGACAAAATAGAATTAGGAGACAAAAGCTGAAATCCCCACTCAGCCATGGAAGCATGTGACTGATTTACTTTGAAATCTTTATTAGAGGCACACATACAATTCAGTCTTATAGTGGCACTCTACAAACTACAGGATATGTCCAGATTTTAGTCTCAGCTTACATCAATGAGATATAAATATATGTTGATTTAACAAGCCACTTTCATTCAGTGGATATACTCCAAGTGGGACTAGCAATTGGATTTAGCTCTATGCATTTAACTGCCAGTCTCCAAATTACTTAATAACCAAGCTAGCTTATTCCCATTGATAAAAGAAGACAAACTGATTTCTCACTTAATTATACTGTCTCACTCAGGATGTAGACCAGACTCAGAATTTATCTCACTGTTGCTGCTGTGGTACAATACAGATCAGGTAATATAATTCTGTTGAACATTACATCATATCTCAGCCACTACTATGCTTCACCCTCTGATGGTTTCCTCTCATTTACAAAAATGCCTGCATTCTTCATTGGTTTTATGCTTATGATCCCATTTCCCATTCAACCCCCCCCCCACCCCCCCACCCCAATGCTGCCTCCAGATCCTGTTTGGAGCTTTATATTATTTGTGAGTCTCTCGGGAGTCCTACAATTGTTGGTCAAACTTCCTCAACAAATCTGGAGGTAACCTTGATAATTTGTTACTGAGGCCTGGCAAATGGTTCATTGCAAATGCTTCCGTTCTCTCTCCTCCCATGACAGGGCCAGGGACTGGGAGTTGAGGGTGGAGGAACATAAATTGGTATGAATTCCTCTAAGCTTAGATGAGAGTAAAGGTTTCCCTTGCTCGCAAGCCAGTCATATCCAACTCTAGGGTTCAGTGCTCATCTCTCTTTCAAACACAGCGAAAAATGGCCAAACGGAGGAAAGGATACAAACACAATATACCGTTTGTGTATGCCCAAAAATGATGAAGATAATGATAAACAAATCTTCTTATAAGGTCTTGGTATTCTTAATGTTATTTTTTTTTTTGCAAACTCTGATAATAAACTGATGTATATTAACTTGTAATGTCATCAAACAGAAAACAAACTCAGATACTTCTCTGCACATAAAGTCTTCAAGTTCCTTTTGTAATCTTGACAATAGTAACCAAATTCAAATATGTTCTCTTCAACTTCTTCACTATGTCCTTTGTAACAATATGAAACAATGATTCATTCCTCTATTACACTTTCTATCTCACGTCCAAAACAGCTCATAAACTCATATTCAGTTGGGAAATCAAACTCCCATATAAATTGGCCCCAAACTCCTGACGTCTATCCAGTTAATTAGACATTTCATTCAATAAATTTCATCAGGGGAGTTTTTGCAATATCTGAAAGGTTACAAAACACATGTCTGTTACAATATTATATGTTCAAACCAGCTGCAAGCCCCCATGCTCATTATCCAGTCCAAGCTTACCACTCTTGTGTTTCACGTCCTCTCTGTCTCTTCTGTAATTTCTCTATGGTTGCTAAGGACGTTGCATACCATTAGAGTCCTATCTCTTAAATACAACTTGCTGCCTGCTCTTGACTGAATCTGCAAGCTCACATTGCCACCTGTGTACTGACTGTTTTACTTACAAGGAGCACCATGGTTCTGATTCCTATGTACTTACAAAAAGCAGGTTAAATCAGTTTCATAGTTTAAACCCTTAGGATGCATGGTTCCTAGTCTATGAATATGAATACAGTATGCCTCCTTTCCTATCTCTTAAATACAACTTGCTGCCTGCTCCTGACTGAATCCGCAAGCTCACATTGCCACCTGTGTACTGACTGTTTTACTTACAAGGAGCACCATGGTTCTGATTCCTGTGTACTTACAAAAATCAGGTTAAATCAGTTTCATAGTTTAAACCCTTAGGATGCATGGTTCCTAGTCTATGAATATAGTATGCTTCCTTTTGTAATAGCAATTGTTCAATGTTGACACCTCTACCTGTAGTGACCATGAGTTTTTCTAACACTACAAATTTAAAGTCTGTGTCATGATGGTTTTTTTCCATGTAATGATTTACCAATGGTGCATTTTCCACCTGCCCCCTTATCCTGGATCAATGTTCCGCCAGCGTGAGCATTTTCCCACATACTTGAGACCACAAGGGCAAATCCATAGATATACACAAAATTGGCTATTGCAATTACTAAAAAAATTGAGTGTTTTTAAAAAGTTTAATTCTGGAAAATTGATGTGCTGAGTCTCCCAAGCGAACCTGCAAACAACGCATTGGCCGCACCTGTGATGGCCTTTGACCAAACTGCTCCATAATTCTTGTCGCGGTGCAGCATCTGCTCTAGTAATCAAGTTGCCAACTGTTCTAGTCCTCCTTAAACCTATCATGGGTTTTTCTAGACACCCCGGAATGTCAGATAATATATGCCAATGTTTGCGTACAATATTTTGTATATCTCTGGCTCTATAAACACAAGAAACACAAGAGTGGAAAGCTTGGACTGGATAATGAGCATGGGGGCTTGCAGCTGGTTTGAACATATAACCTTTCAGATATTGCAAAAACTCCCCTGATGAAATTTATTGAATGAAATGTCTAATTAACCGGATAGACGTCGGGAGTTTGGGGCCAATTTATATGGGAGTTTGACTTCCCAACTGAATATGAGTTTATGAGCTGTTTTGGACGTGAGATAGAAAGTGTAATAGAGGAATGAATCATTGTTTCATATTGTTACAAAGGACATAGTGAAGAGGTTGAAGAGAACATATTTGAATTTGGTTACTATTGTCAAGATTACAAAAGGAACTTGAAGACTTTATGTGCAGAGAAGTATCTGAGTTTGGTTTCTGTTTGATGACATTACAAGTTAATATACATCAGTTTATTATCAGAGTTTGCAAAATAAAAAATAAAAATAACATTAAGAATACCAAGACCTTATAAGAAGATTCATTTATCATTATCTTCATCATTTTTGGGCATACACAAACGGTATATTGTGTTTGTATCCCATCTCTCTTTCAAAGCCATAGAGCCAGCGCTATCTGCTTCTGCAGGGGTTTCTGTGGTCATGTGGCAGGCATGACTAGACACTAAAGCACATGGAATGCTGTTACCTTCCCACCAATGTGGTCCCTATTTATCTACTTGCAATTTCTTGCTTTCGAACTGCTAGGTTGGCAGGAGTTGATGAGAGTATCAGTTCAAATTTCTTGAGAGCAGGGCTGATATTTGGTCTCCTTTGATCACTAATTTAGACAAAGTGCATGTGCGTTTAATGGCTTAGACTAAGAATTGGTCAGTATCCAGAAGACCTAAGATCTTCCAGTTCCTCTCAGATATTCCTCTATCAAGGGCTTGCCTCATATCATTTGCTGTGTGTGTGTTTGTGTGTGTGTAAAAGAGGAGGATCGAATGGCATTCTTCTCCACCCTGGAAAAAAAAAGAACTGATTATTTTAAGACACTGCATTCCAGACTGCCTCAAAAACATGTTGATAGGAAAACAACATCATGAAAATGAACCTCCTGAACTCCAGAGGAAAACAATAGCAGTTTGACCATGTTGGCTACTTTCTCCTCCTGAGTTTCCTGTCATACAGTTGGCTTGTTAAATCTCCTCAGAGCCAGATAGGGCAAACAGCATCATATAAAACAAACAGAAGCCTGGACATTTCCTGCAACCCCACCCCCACCCCATTTATCACCTGACAAATGAGCGGGGATGTAGCTCAGGTGTTTGTTTTGCCATCTGCTGCAGATGTTACAGATGGAGAAAGAAAAAAATTTCTTTCCTGTTATTTTATTTTTGTAACATTTTAGGGAGGGGGAAAGAGGCATGAAAACAATGAAAAACAATTTCCTTTCATAGAGGCATAAGTCAATTAGAAACCAAATGAAGTACAGAATGCTTGGCAAACATGAAATTTAGGTGTCTGTTCATTGTAAATGGCTCATTTACAAATGCAACAATGGATAGGAGATTTTTGTTGTTGTCCAGTCACATAGTTGAGTCCAACCTTTGGTAGCCCCATGGACCATTGCATGCCAGGCTCCCCTAGCCTCCAACATCCTCCTCAACCTGCCCAGCTCTGTGCCCATTGTGTCAACAATATCATCTATCCATCTCATTCTCTACCACCCCTTCTTCTTTTGCCCTCAACCTTTCCCAGCATCAAGGCCTTCTCAAGTGTGTCCTCTCTTCTCATTTGTTGTCCATAGTACTTTAGCTTCATCTTTAATATTTGACCTTCTAAGGAGCAGTCGGGGTTGATTTCTTTTAAGACTGACCTATTCGTTCTCCTTGCTGTCTAGGGTACTCTTAAAATTCTCCTCCAACACCACATTTCAAAGGCATCTATTCTTCTGCGCTCAGCTTTTCTTATGGTCCAGCAATCACAACCATACATTACTACCAGAAATACCATTGCTTTGACTATGCAGACTTTCATTTGCAAGGTGATATCTCTACTTTTAGCTATGTTCCCCTAGTTTCTCATAGCTTGTCTCCCAAGAATCAGTTGCCTTTTTATTAATTGGCTAGGATAGGATAGGAGATGAGGAGTCAACATTATTCACAAATTGCTTGCCTTTGAATAGCGTTGGAAAACATTGGGAGAGGGGGAGGAATGGTGTCTATTCATAGGGGGAAAAGATGCTGCACAAACATAGGCACCACATTAGTTTCCCTCATCCTATCCCTACATTTTCCTTGAGACATGAAAGAAGAATCCGAGAACATAACATGTAAAGACTTCTGCTGTTGTTCTTACCTTCTTCCTTTAGGGTTCTTAAATTGTTAACTCAGTCATAATAAGGTAAATGCAGCACTAAATATGCAGCTCAATGTAAAGTGGTGTTAAACATTTGCATCTGCCTTTTAAAATTTACTAAGAATAACATTCACACCTCTAATTAGATTCCATTGTAAAACTTTCTCAGCATTTCTCCTTTGACATGTAAAACTCCCATTCATTGCTTAGACATATTTATACACACTATACTCTGAGATACCTAACCTACTTTGCAGGCACACCCACCCAAATAAAGACTCAGACACCGGTATTGGATTAAAGGCATTGGGCCACTTTTATTGAATAATGCCCTAGTCCGAATTATCACTTTCAAAATGATTATCACTTCGCAAAATGGCAGCCAGGCTGCCTCGTGGCCACCCCTTTTATAGGGGGGGGGGTGGCCATGCCCCCTAACTAGCCCGGATGTCTGCGTCCGGGTGGGGTCCCCACAAAGAGCGTGGTGGCCATTTTGGCGCCACGCTTGCATTTCATTTGGCGGGCACATTCCTAGTAACATAGCTACAGCCAGACTTTTTACCCCCTAAACTCCATTCTTTACATTCCTGGGGCCAGCTCAACATTTCTTCCAGACTCCACTGTTTTCTAGAATCTGTTACTTTGCTTATTTTATTTTTCATATGACATCTAAATTTCAAGACACATAAAATGCCTTTCATTGAGCCACTGAGTAGTAGCACCAACAGGAAGTGAGGGGTAGGTGGGGCATTTGGTATTACAGTCACCAAACACAGCAAAATCAACCTTTCTCCTCTTGTACAGTTCACCCTGATTTATTTGCCCAAATCCTGTTGCTTAGATAGTAAATTACTCTAGAGTAAGTTTAATAAAGGGGCCATAATGGCTTAGTGATTAACATGCTGAGCTTAATGACCAGAAGATCCGCAGTTCGAGACCTGAGTGCTGCATGACAAATTGAGCACCACCATCTATTCCAGCTCCTGTCGATTTAGCAGTTCATATGCAAGATATTGCAAGTAGATAAATAGATACTGCCTTGGTGGGAAAGGTAACAGCATTCTATTCACACAATGTCTCTAGTCATGTTTGCTACATTACCACAGAAATGTCTGCAGATGCAGACAGTGCTGTGTCTTTGGCTGTACATGGAGATGAGCACCACCCCTTGGAGTCAGACCCGACTGGCTTTTGAGCAAGGGAGACCTTTACATTTACTAAGCTTGTTGAATCTGTAATAATTTGATGGGTTAACTCATTCATTAATTTCATTGATTCAAATGGGTCTACTCTAACTGTTACTTACTTTAACATAGTAGGTCACAGTTACAGTAAAAGTAAAGGTCACCCTTGCTCGAAAGCCAGTCATTCAGTGCTCATCTCTGTTTATAACCAAAGAGCCAGTGCTGTCTGCATCTGCAGACGTTTCCATGGACATCTGGCAAGCATGCCTCAACATCAGAGTGCACGGAATGCTGTTTACCTTCCCACCCAAGTGACCCCTATTTATCTACTAGCAATTTCTTGCTTTCAAACTGCTAGGTTGGCAAGAGCTGGGACAGACATGGGAGCTCACTCCATCATGCAGTACCAAGGAATCAAACTCCAACCTCCTGGTCAGTGAGTTCAGCAATTTAACCATTTGAGCCATCGCAGTCCAAGAGTTAGAGTAGGACAATTTAAATCGATTGAATGTAGAGAAAGGTTGACTCACTAGATCCCCATTGACTCAATGGTCCTACTCAGGTGTAATTTTCTATGCTAACCAACAGGATTTGTGCCATCATCTTCATAAACTTAGATAAACCTTTTCAGCAATTCCTCAAGACTTCAGAAAAGAGTGATGGCAGGGCGGGTAGAAACTATAAAGTAGAAGACCACCCAGGAGTTCAATTTAAAAATCTGAGTGATGAAAATACAAAATAATATGACACAAGGCAACAAAATAATCTGTAAAGTGTATTAGTCAACCAGAACATACTCAATATTCAAAAACAAAAAATGGTTAATAGACCACCAAAAATATCTTAAAACAGTACAACCTGCTGAAGCACTACTAAGGTCTAAAAAGTCCATAAAGTTCAATCAAAATAAAGAGAACATTTGGGGGTGCAGAAAAAACAAGGAGTAGAAAATATTCTAGATATCCATCCGGAATAGGATATTTCAACAATAACCTTCATCAGAAGAACAGATACTCCTTTTCTGTAACTCACAAATACAATGAAAGTATAAGCCCAGTTCAATAGATAACATTACATTAACAATATAATAATAACAAACGCAAAAACAATAATCTCTTCCAAAATACAAATAAGATTAAGAGCGTTCCATAGCTTCTAGTTGTTAGTTCATATTGGGCTAAACATTAGAAAAACTAAAGCACAAGTTGTTTATATAAAGAGAATGAGCGGTCAATGGAGCTTAAGGGGACAATGCTTAAAGGTGGAACGATCAACTACTGAGATCCTCCAACAGAAAAGCAGAATAATCTATTTCTGAATTTAATCCATGGGGAGTAAGGGTAGAGAACTGGTAAATATAAAACACTTCCCTCCTTAAAATAATCTGTTCATTATCAACTGTGTAATGTGCACATGGTTTACAGCTTTCAAGAATAATGACCCGCATGTCAGTACAAGTATGTCGCATGTCCAAAAAGTGTTGGACCATGGGAGACTGTAAAATGGAGTTCCTAATCCATGATTGATGCTCTCCCAATCTAACTTTTAGAGGATGAACCGATTTTCCTATATATTCTTTATCACACGGACATAAAATTAAATAAACACAATTGGATGTGGAACAATTACTAAAATCTTTTAAGTCCAAAATGAACCTGGAACCTGGAATGGACACTCGGTTCGTTGTCCACATATATTTACAAAATTTGCACTTTCCACATGTATGATGTCCTCGTGGAAGAGAATGTGAGAGGTAGATTTGCAAATCTGTGTATGTCCTGGTGACAAAATTGGCTATACTTTTTGTTCATCTAAAACCTATGGTTGGGGGACTACAGCAACCCGGTATAGTGTCCAGAATATGCCAATATTTTAATACTGTTTTTTAAAAAATATCATTGGCCTGTGGAGTATAGTCTATGGACCAGAAAATGTTGGAATTTTTAGTTTTATCGTGCCTGATAAAAAGAGATTGTGTGGACCTAGTTTGAACCTTGTTTAAAGCTCCTTGGACTAAGGTATCAGGATAGCCCCTGTTTCTTAAAGAATGACCAGCATCATGGGCAGCTTTAAGAAAATCATGATGTTCAGTAGAGTTTCTATTTGCACGTAACAAAATGCTATAGGGTATGTTATTTTTTTTAAAATGGGGGTGAAAAGATTGGTATTGAAAGTATGCCTGATTATCTTTTTTTTAATGAAAAAGATGCATCTGTAATTTATTATCAAATGAAACATAGACTGTAACATTCAGGAATGGGAGGGAATGTAAATTATACAGAATGTGAGTAAAAGATAAATTGTTATTTTGTAAATTAAGCCAATCGATGAAATCCTGAACGAAAGCAAAATCCTTAATGACAAAAAATAAATTGTCAATATATCTTATGTAAACAATAATCTGTGAATAAAAAGGGTTAACTGAGGGGTCTAAAATGGTCAATTTGTCAAATTGGGACATATAAATGTTCGCAACAGATGGAGCAAAATTATTACCCATGGAGACACCCTTACATTATAAATAAAAGTTATTTTCAAACCAAAAAAATTGTGCTTGAAACAAATGTCTATCAAGTCAAGGAGGAAATGGGTTGGAGGATCTTGATGAGTGCAGGAAGAAAGAACCTCTGAAATAATACTACGTGCATCTTGAAGGAGAATATTGGTGTCAAGGGTGTCATTTTTATCACTCGGATTTTTTAATTGAACTCCTGGGTGGTCTTCCACTTTACAATTCCTCAAGACTTCAGCTAGTACCCTGAAACCTAGCACTCTCATATATTTGCAGACTTATTTTAACACATAAAAATAAAATATTACATGAACCTATCAACGAGAATATATTACTTATGAGATGATATGGCAGTATGAAAAAAATACTTTTTGAAAGTGATAACAGTGAAACAATGGTTGCTAAGGAAATTGTACAGAAAATAAGAAAGTCTTAATAAAACCGCACTGTGAAGAGAATTGCAGTATACATAACGTGCATTTTAAATCTATGTACATTTATCAACCTCAATAAAACTAGTTCCTCCTATCCCTGCATAATACATGAAATAACAGAATCTATTATTATTATCTATAGTCTTAATGTCCATTTCCAGATGGTGTATTTAAAAATGTATGCTTTTCCAGGGTTCCTATTTCAGAGTTTTCAACCAAGAAAGAAAAGGAAAGGAAAAAAAGAAGAGGAAAGAAAACAGTCTAGTGGTCAAAGTTGCAATCCTATGCCTTGAATCCTGAAACTCAATGGAGCTTAGACCTTGTCTACACTGTTAAAATTAATTTGAAGTTAGTTCAGATTTGTTTTGAAATTGATTTAAAGTCAATTTCATGTTACATGGTCTTTGCATTGGGGTGTGCCTGTCCTAATGGGACAACTTGTAATCTGATTGAACACTGTGCAGTATATCAGTGCAGAAGACATGTGGGATTTCAAATCCCTACTTGCAAGATTTGGCAGTTCAGTGCTCCACAATTTGGTGTGTCTGTGTGTGTGTGCATGTGCGCGTGCATGTGCACGTGTGTGTGTGCACGTGTGTGTGTGTGTGTGTGTGCATGCATGCGTGCATGTGTGCATGTGTGCATGTGTGTATGCACATGTGTGCGAGCATGCATGGAAATAAACAATGAGTGAGGTTCACACCAGTTGCACCAGCAGCATAGCCACAACTCTGTGGTTCTGAAATGCCACTTCTGCCCTTTGATTGTTTGCTTCCTCATGTCCAAGGATATGGTCACAAGTGCCTTTGTAATAATTTCCATTGCCCCCCCTCCCAACAATTTTTTTTTGCAACTGGCAAAACACAGCAGCCATTGGTAGGCGAAACAATGAGAGAGGATCGTGCTTGCAATATTCAACAACAGTAGCACAGCCACAGATGTGTGGCTCTACTACCTAAAATGGTTACTCTTAGGGAAGAAGGGAAGGTGACAGATGGGAAGTAATGGCAGCAGTGGAGAGTGCTTGAAGAGAAGCGAAAGTTAAGTGCAGAGAAGACAAAGTTACAAAGTTACAGATTGTGAAGGAAAGAGGTGAAATTCAATCGAAGAGTCTTTTCGAAGTGGAGTGTGCTGGTGGTGAAAGGTGGCAGAAGGTAAAGAAATTTGAGAAGGTTTGAAGAGGGGTTGGAAGTGTGAGTGGTGGTGGAGGAAGAAGTTGGTGGGGGAAGAAGAAAGGCACCAAGGACTCCATTGTGGAATACAAAAATCTTGTTTTTCCCCTCCTCTTTCTTGTCCCTTTTTGAAGCATACATGTGCGGTGGAGGAGAAAGGGGCACAGTCACGGAAGATTTGATTGTGGAATATAAAGTGGTTTTTTTTTGTTTCTTCCCCATAAGGATTCACCAGGGATTTTCATGAATTTTCGGTTTCTGTGCATTAGGCTTTTCCACTCATCAACATTATAAGTCACTTTGGTTATAAGTGGATTATATATATATATATATATATATATATATATATATATATATATATATATATATATATATATATATATATATATATATATATATATATATATATATATATATATATATATATATATATATATATATATATATATATATATATATATAATTATTATTATTATTATTATTATTATTATTATTATTATTATTATTATTATTATTATTATTATTATTATTATTATTATTAAGTATGTTAAGATTTTGTCTTGGAATGTCAAAGGTTTTGGTTGCCAAGTGAAGAGAAGGAGACTGGAAATGGCCCTTGTTGTTGTTGTTGTTGTTCAGTCGCACAGTCGGTTCCGACCCTTTGCGACCCTATGGACCATTGTTCTCCAGGCACCTCTGTCCTCCACCATCCCCCTCAGCACTCCCAGTTCTGTGCCCATTGTGTCTACAATACCATCTATCCATCTCATCTTTGGCCTCCCCCTTCTTCTTTTGCCCTCCACCTTTCCCAACATCAGGGCCTTCTCAAGTGAATCCTCCCTTCTCATTTGATGTCCAAAATACTTTAGCTTCGTCTTTACTATTAGCCCTTCCAATGAGCAGTCAGTGTTGATTTCTTTACATCAGTGTTGATCCCTTCTAATGGCCCTTAGAAGGGATAAACCTGATGTAATCTTTTTGCAGGAAACACATCAAAAATCGGAAAATACAGATAAATTATTTCTGGGATGGACACACATATATGAAAAATCTTTTGACACATCAAAACCTAGAGGGTTAGTGATCTTGATTCTGAACAGATTGGGTTTCATAATGACAAAAAGTATCTCTGACCCTGAAGGTAGATATTTGATAGTGAAAGGAACAGTAGGTTAACATTTATGCCCCAAATGAACATCAAGATAAGTTATTGGAAAAAAGTTTACCAGTTAATAAAAAGAGAAACATCAGAAAAAAATGATTGTAGCAGGTGATTTTAATTTAGTAATATCTGATATAGATTGTACAAACGTGACTAAATATAGAATTGGGGTAAAAATGCAATTGATTGACAAATGGATTAGACTATTGGGGTTGAGGGACACTTGGAGGGGACTTAAAAGGTCAGAAATAACATACTTACTTTTTGCAAGTCTATAATTCATATTTTAGATTGGATTATATATTTGTTACAGATAATGTGGTCAAGAATTTGGAATATATGGAAGTAGATATTTTCAAAGAATCAGATCATGAGAAAATGTCATTGGAATTAAATTTGGAGGGAGTAAACCAGAGAAGAAATAATTGGAGATATGATATAAGCCGATCTAAAGATTCTAAGAATAAAGAACAAATAATGAAAAACTGGGAAGAGAGCTGGCAATGGAATGACATGGGGGAGGTGTTATAATGTGGTGTGGATTACCATGAAGTCGGTATTTAGAGGAGAATGTATTAAATTATTTAGTATTAAGAGCAGACAACTGAAGAATAAACAATTGGAGCTGGAGAAGGAAATTAAACAGCTTCAAGAAGAGGTTGTCAAAACATCTATGATTAAATGGGCTATTAACATGAATAAAGAAATACAGATGACCTCTTGGGAACATATGTGGAAAAATATACAGAGAATGTCTACCTGTACTTATCTTAGAGAAAACAGCTATAAGATGTTTTACAGATGCTATTTTACCCCCCAAAATCTATCAAAG
Organism: Bradypodion pumilum; assembly: GCA_035047305.1. Taxonomy (NCBI): domain Eukaryota; kingdom Metazoa; phylum Chordata; class Lepidosauria; order Squamata; family Chamaeleonidae; genus Bradypodion; species Bradypodion pumilum. Next base: position 124,230,291 of record JAWDJD010000005.1, on the reverse strand, counting down.
ATGTATAGAGGGACATCCTCTTTGTGCTGGAAAAGTAAAAAAAAAAAAAAAGAAGGCTCCCTTTTCCATGTATGGTGGACATGTGAAAAAGTAAAAGTATATTGGAGAGAGATTACAAACATGATGTCTAAGATTCTGAAATGTAAAGTTGAACTGTACCCTGAGCGTTTTCTTTTAGGATTGGGTTTAGAAACATTACCAATTACTGAGCAAAGGCTTATTTGGCATATGGTTACAGCAGCTCGTGTGCTTTATGCACAATATTGGAAAATGGATATTATACCAGATGTGCCTGATTGGTTTTTGAAACTGTGGGGCTTGGCTGAGATGGACAATGAAGCTATGAGATCAAGAAAATGATTCCTTTTTTCAGGTGTGACAGACGTTGGTGGACTTTGTAAATAAGTACTATATGGAGGAACATCAAAAGAAATGTACTACAGTAATTAAAATCAATTGGCTTTAGAGGATATGAAGGCAGTGGAATAACCAGTAAACACCACAATGATTAAAATAAGTGCAGGAGAAGTAGTTGTTGGAAGTCATTAGGGGGGGAAGGAGATATGAAATGTTTTTTGTACTGGGTTAAATTTTGATGTTAATATGTTTTTATGTGACAATTACTAATAAAGTATTTTTTTTAAAAAAAGAAGGGCATGCTAACACTAAAAATGTAACAATTTATGATAGGTTGCAGAGATTAAAAGCTGAATTGATAGGGAAAGATATAGAAAAGGTGAAACGAGATCTGATGTATTTGAAGAGGGAATATTTTGAATTCAGTAATAAGAATTCAAAATTATTGGCAATGAAGCAAAAGAGAAGAGGAGTAGAAGGGAATTGTGTGGAACAGGTCTCGGTGTTTCAATTTCTGGGAATGGAGCTGAGGGATGATCTAACATGGGGAGCACCAAAGATCTGATAAAGAGAGCACAGCAGAGGTTATACTTCTTGAGAATCCTCAGGAAGAACAACCTTTCAAAGGACCTGCTGTTGGCATTCTACCACTGTACCATAGAGAGTGTGTTAACCTATGGTTAACCTATGGTCTGTGTGTATGGTTTGGAAGTTGTACAGCTAGGGAAATAACAATGCTGTCCAGGGTCGTAAGGATGGCAGAGGGGATAATCAGGTGTACTCTTCCCATTCTAGATCAAATCTATGCCACCAGGTGTTATAAGAAAGCTGTAGAGATTGTGCAAGATAGTACTCACCCCGGAAATGATCTCTTTCAGCTTCTGCCTTCTAGAAGAAGGTATAGGGTCATAAAGACCAGGACCAGCCGCTTGAGAAATAGTTTCTACCCAAAAGAGGTTCTGGCTTTGAATGCAGCGCAATGCAGTCTATGAGGGAGCTTCTGTATATAGTTTTTAGAGTTTTAGAGTTTTTAGAGTTTTATAGATTTTTAGGGGTTAAATGTGTATATGTGGGGTGGGAGTATGTTGATAATTTTGTATAGTTGTATTTTGTTTAGGTTTTGTTGGGTTGATAAGTGTTTTTCCCCCCCAATCTCGTTGTTCTGTGCAGGACAATGACAATAAAGATTTATCTTATCTTATCTTAAGAAAAATGGGAACATTGATAAATACTAAGGGTATTAGATGTAATAAAACTAAGGATAAACTTAAAATCGTGAAAGATTTTTATCAAAAAAGGAAATAAATACAGAAAAATTAAAGGAGTATTTAGAAAAATGGTCTAGAGTTAAAATAATGGAAGAACATAGAAATAGAATGGAAGAAAAGATAATGGAGAAAGAAATTAAAGAAGTTATAACAAGATTGAAGGGAGGAAAATCAACAGGGAAAGATGGATTACCGGCTGAGTTTTATAAAGAGTTTTATGAACTTGTGGTGCCCAGACTTGTGAAGTTGTTTAATTATATCTTGGAAGGGGGATTGGTGCCGACTTCGTGGTATAGGTCTATAATTGTGCTAATTCCTAAGGTAGGGAAAGATTTAGAAAAAGTGGAAGTATATATGCCAATTTCATTAATAAATCAAGACGCTAAGATATTTACAGGGATAATGGCAAATAGGTTGAATAGTTTTATGACCTTTTATATAAATAAGGACCAAGCATGGTTTTTGAAGGGGAGATGGTGCATTTAACAAGGAGGGTGGTATATTTAATGGATATAGCGGGCCAAAATAAAGAGAAGGTGGGATTATTATCATTGGACATATATAAAGCATTTGATTCACTTCAATGGGTCACAATTAAAGAGATAATAAAGAATTAATGGTTTTGAATAAAATTTAAAAATATTATAGACCAATTAGATCAACATGGTACCGCTAAGGTGAGGGTAAATGAAGCTTTTAAGGCGGATGTAGAGCTTAAAGCTGGAACTCGACAAGGCTGTCAGTTGTCACCAGTTTTGTTCATAACGGCAATGGAATTGCTGGTGAGTGCCATAAGGGAAGATAAAAATATCGAAGGGGTGGAAGGGAATAAAATTAGTTTGTATGCGGATGACACTTTAATAATTATGAAAAACCCAAAAAATTTTTTTAGAGAAAGTACAATGGCATCTCAAGGAGTTTGGAGAAATGACAGGATTAAAAATAAATTGGGATAAATTGGAAATAATATTTTTACAATATTGATAAAGAAAGACGGGGGAGATTAAAGCTAAATACCATATGCAGGCTAAGGATAGTTTGAAGTATTTGGGGATAAATATATTAAATAAATTTGAAGAATTAAACAAGTTAAACTATGAAAAACAAAAAAGAGAAATTAAGGAAAAAATACAACTGTATAAGAGGTTAAACTTATCTTGGTTCGGCAGAGTTGCACTGTGTAAAATGAAATTGTTACCAAGACTCAATTTTTTGTTTGATGCCCTGCCAATCCAACTCAAGGAAAAGGAGGTAAAAGATTTTCAGAATATTTTGAGTAATTACTGTAATGGTAGTAAGAGACCGAGAGTACCCAAAAGTCTGTGGTATTTATCACAGAAAGAGGGTGGATTGGGAATACCAAATATTGGGAATTATTACGAGGCTTTCCAGTTTAAAAATGTGTTGAAAATTTTAATGAAGGAAGAAGTAATATGGGAGGAAATTGAGATGAAAGAGATGAATCAAGCAGGTAAAGCAGTTTTTCTGGATAAGGATGTAATAAAGATTCGTCCTAAAAATAGAATGATAAAAACAATTTTGGATTTATGGAAGTGAATGAAAAAGCAGTTAGCTCCAGATGTATCCCCAATTACGGAAATGGAAAATTTGAGGAATTTCTCTGTGAAGATAGATAGGAACGTGAAGGAAGTATTTCTTAGAAATG